>JARHVA010000759.1:2080000-4545465 GCA_037957365.1 Torreya grandis | reverse complement strand
CAATATCAATATTTTAAAATTTAGTCTCTTATAAAAATACTCTAAATATACATGCTTGATCTGAGAATCATAAATCTTCAATACATCAGAGTCTAGGACTAGTAGTGGTTCATATCCCTTGTACTTGGATTTCATCTTATTGGATTTTAGGTTGGAAATTATTATTTGGCAAACCAAATCAAGGATATCTAATGAATCAAGAGGTAGGAAATACTAAAGTATTTGGAAAGAATGTAAAGCGATGGACATATGGTGATTTTGGAATATAGGGAAGATCTCTTAAAATAGGGTTCTTAAATAAGGGGCACTGATAGTGGTGTAGGAATGGAAGTGTTTGTAGGATTTTTGGAAAAAAAATAGATAGAGATTTGCGATATAGGAAGGTAGGGGTAGAGAAAAAATCACTTTTATCAAAGTTTGAAATGAAGAAAATGAGGTGGCCATGAGATTAAATAATGTAGATGTTGGTAAAAGAACATGGCATGCCTGTACATACGCATCAAAGGAAGATGGGAGGTTTGATCATCATGTCCCTTCAGATACATGGGTGTAGATGTGTGACTGCCTTAGTAGCCCACGTATCTACATTTTCATGTCACAGAGGTTGGTAGGTTTGGTTATTGCATCCCTCTAGGATGCATGGGCATGGATGCATAATTACGAAGCCATCCTACATCATCGCATTTGTGGAGGTTGGGAGGTCCAACCGTGTCCCATGCAGATGTATAAGTGTGGTTAATTTTTTTTTCTAAGTTAAAAAACTTTAACTTTCCTCTTTTTTACTCTTAAAGAGTATTATTGTTCTGTCTAACAAATGGGATTTAACATGATGATTTTAACAAACAAGTGTTCACTATTTGGTAAAGATATAACAATAGATTAAAATTTTGTCAGTTCAATATTTATTACTAGAGAAGCATTATGCAATATGTCTTTAAAAATAGTTGATTATTTAAGTAAATCTACTATGGAAATCTTGGTTTCAAAATCATTAAGTTGGCTTACAATATCATAAGGCTTGGGTGTTGAATTTGAATCCTACAAGGAGGGGGATATTGGGGGCTTGGGGAGGGGTGTTTTGGTTGACCACACCTTAAACTTGAGAAGTAGGAGGAGAGACTATGATTGTGTGCCATGCTTACATGAGTTGTTGTGACATCTACCTCATAGTGAAATGTGATATACTCCATAATACAAGGGCCATCACCAATAAGGAATTCAAATCTATCAAGTGTTAGTGTATTATCACATAAAGCATCAAATTGTTTTATCATGTATTAATCCATAAACTAGTATTATATGATAAATATAAGGAAAGAAACTTGGAAACATTAAAAACTAGTTGAATAACAACCATATGAACAAGCTTGATAATATGCATAAGTTAAGTACCCTCCATGTATTT
Organism: Torreya grandis; assembly: GCA_037957365.1. Classification (NCBI taxonomy): domain Eukaryota; kingdom Viridiplantae; phylum Streptophyta; class Pinopsida; order Cupressales; family Taxaceae; genus Torreya; species Torreya grandis. The sequence continues at coordinate 4,544,060 of JARHVA010000759.1, read as the reverse complement.
TCAAAAAAGAGATAACATATGAATCTGATATACCTATCAAATAAGATAACAACACAAAACCTAGGCATGAGCTTCTAGGGGAAAAGGAACAAAATCTAAGCATATCTATCCTGATTGGAGCCAAGATAATATTAGTAATAAGACACAAATAAGAAAAGGCTTTGAATGAAACCCTAAAATAGATCAAAAATCATGAAGTCAAAATAAAAAAATTGACCCTCGGAGAGAAGGATTATGAACCCTAGGTTATAGAATTTGAAGAATGGATTTCACCAAAACACTTAACTATTTAGCACACAAATATAATTAATCAAACAATTAATTTAAATGAAGGTAAAATATAGATCTATGATATATAACAGTCCAAAACAGTAACCATATCTATCTCATGGATAGAAATAAGGAAAAACAAAACAAATAAGAACAATGCAAAGATAAGAAAGCTGGAATTTGACATATCTGAGTTTTGTTCTGAATTTATAAGACTATACCTAGACATTTTAGGTGACTATGTTACTTTGTAAAAATTTGAATGCTTACTATCATAATGAAAAAATTTACTCTATATCAAATCCTTATAGGGTAGAATCAGTAATTTGTTGCTTTTGTACCACCTATTGCCATTGAATATATATCCTACCACTAAATGTGTACTTTGCTATATTTTTTATTTCTTTTTTTTTGAAAAGTGCACTATCAAATGCTGAATAGGGTTGTGTGGGATTAATGGGTATAAATGTCTGATTTCTCTTCCCGTTTGTCTGCTTGATCTAATTTTCCACTAATATTTTCAAGAGGATTATAGAAATAAAAACAAATTAGCTAGCTCAGGAAACCTTTAAGGAGTGGTAACTACATGTCTCGCACACTACAATAAGAGCTAATGTACTTGTTGTGTAGTATGAATGGAATTTATGAGAATGATATTTCACCTCCTCTCCTTAAGTGTAATTAAACTACATGGAATTCACCTAGTCCCTCTTTTAGTATAAGATGTAGCTAAAACATTTTACAAGTCCTTAAGAGCATAGATATAGCAATGTATAGTGTGCCTAGACTTGAACCCTCTTGATTACTCCCTTTTGGATTGCCTATAAGATGTTTTTTATATGAATATATATGTCTTCAATTTTAATTAGGAACATATTGGTGTATAAATTGACCAATAAAACATACAAGAATCAACAATCTTGGGTCCATGCATTGAAAATAATTGAAAGAGGCATGAAGGCTAGAAAATAGAAGGGGACAGAATCAACAAGCTATCAATTGTGTATGAGACATAATTGACATGTTTTAGATTCTAACCCAGGAGAGAAAAAATCAGGAGATGAAGAAAAGAAGAATACATGATGCCTACAAACATGAACATAATATATAAGAGAGAGTGAGAATAAAGGAAAGACAATAACATGGGCTACATGGAGAAGAAGAGAAAAGGTAAAGAAGACACAAAAAAGTGTCAGTTAACCTTAATACAAACCAATAATCCATATAAAAAACACCATAAACATTACAATAATAAACCTTATTCCAAACTTATGTCTCCAACAATAAACATTCAAGTCTATTTGAATAGAAAATAAATAAATTTTTTAAAGGAAATGGAACCAAAAATGTCCTCATCAAATATTGTATTTTAATTTCTATAATCACTTTGCTAGGGTTTCATGGTTTGTATTTTCCTACTTGTGTCCTTATTTTTCCTTTTTCACACCACTAGTCTCATGATATTTTTTAGGGATGTGATGCATTAACTGCACTCAACTCACCTCCCTTCATGTGGGTAGGCCCTTTATTTATGGCTTCTTTGTTCTCTATTGCATCTATTGAAGTATGAGTTAGAGCTAATGGTGCCAAAGTGATCTAAAAAGTTTGTTTTGAAAATATATGATGAGGTAATCCCTTAGTCCCCCATCCACTCTAAAGGTAAGCATTCAAGTTTCTATTGTTGAAAAATGTTACAAATGGTATGAATTTTTTTCTGTTATTACTTACTTTGTTGGGCATATCCCCTTGGAGGATTACCTCCATAACTAGCTCTACAACCACTAGGAGCCTTTGGGCATCCATGTCTCTAGAATTCAAAACCTTACCAAAGGTTTTTTCTTATTTAACTTTAAGGATCCCTCTGAGACATAACTTATCCTTGTGAAGTCCAATGTATGGTTCCTTCACAACTATAAATACTACCCTTTGTGTCCCTATTTGGGTTGAGCTTCCCAATCTCCCAGTTCACCTCTAGGCTTTTATACCCCAAATCATCACTCTTATAGGACGTGTTACTACAATTGAAATAGATAGGTGGTTTCCCCCATCCTATCAAGTAGGTTTATGTGGAGGTTGACCTCTCCAAGGAGTTGAAGGAATTCTTATAAATTCAAGTCAGGGAGACCTAGTGGTCACAAAAGGTTGTTTACTTCAACCTTCCCAACACTCTCTTCTATTGTCAAGATTTAGACCACTACATCAAGGATTTTCATCACATGGGTCATACCAAGCCTCCTCAACTACCTCTTTAGACTAAGAAGCCCAAACTGATAAACTAAAGTGATGGTTGGACTATAGTGCCCCATAAAAGGTCATGGGGATTTAAGCCACAAAGCCCACCCCAGCTGCCACCTTAGGATGATTCTTCTCTAGTTATCAAACTCTCTCAAGGGATTTCTCTCTCACCCCTTACTATTTTGGTTCCTTATAACTCATAAAGTATTTATCCAGTTTCCCAAACTACTAGGATGCTCATGGCTAAGGTTCTCTAAACTAGTAAGTAGCTCCTTATCATGGCAATCTTGCAACCCACCTCATGGGGGCACAAACTCTCCTCGAGAGGAACATTAATTCCAACACCACTTCATTGCAGTCAATAGAATTTCACACCCTCAATAGCATAATAGCTTTACATCATTGGTATATTTTGAGGATGGGCAACGGGAGCTTCAAATAGATGACCCTTCCCTATGAATGTGTTATCATGAAATGTTAGAGGCCTTATAGAGTCTACCCCCAAATAATATATGCATTTTGCTTGTAAATAGATTGATTTTCTAGATATTGTTTATCTATAGGAAGTTAAAGTGTATAGCTTTCTCCTTCATATGTCTTTACGAAGCATTTGGCATGATGCCACCAAGATCACCACCTTACATGAGGTGGGATGTGGTGGTGCTTGTATTTTAGTTGCCCTTAAGGTTTCTCCTAACATTATTACCATGAGGGAGGACCCATAACATTGAGTAGTCTATATTATTCTTGACATTGATGGTCATCCATTTGGCATTCTCAACATCTATGTTCTCAATGATGGCCCTAATCACTCCCTGCTTTGGTGATCTTTGGTAGATGGGTTGCTTGCTACCATGTGGCTAGTTTGTGGATATTTTAATATGATTGAACACCCCCAATATAAGGCTAGGGTCTTCCCCATGTGTTGGTGAAATTGAGGTTTGGTATTATTTCAAAAATAGATGGGGTATGGTAGACCCTCTCCTTTGGTGGTGGATATTTAACCCCACATCTTGGTTTATGTGGTCTAACTACCAATATGGGTATCACTATGTGCTCAAATAGTTTGATCACTTTATGATGTCAGAGAAAAATATTTTTTCCTTTTTAAGCATTAATGGCCAGCATATCAATGTCTACTTAGGTATTATTTTGTTAGACCACTCCCCTATTTCCTTCAATGTAGAATAGACCTCAGGGCAGTACAATGTTCCATCTAGGAATAATTCAACTCATTGAGTAGATCTGTAAAATCACCCCATGGCCCCCATATACCACTAGTTAGATTGATTTGTGGAATGAGTCCATTCTATGCACAACATCCTTCCTCCACCATTATGGCAAACATGTCACCCAGATCTAAAAGTGCTTATAAGAAGCCATACTCAATGAGTTTAAACAGGTCTCTAGATCCATCGAGATTGATCATTTTAATGTGTAGTTTTAGTGGCTTGTAGCCTCTCCCAAACACCACCTTAAGGTGGTGGATAGCCGTGCAGCTAGAGGTGCCCAGCACTATGCTCAGCTACACTGGCTAAAATTTAGTGAGAAAGCCTCCAAGGATTTTTTTAAAGCTCTGAAAGCCAATCAAAATCATAAGCAAATTAAAGCCATTCAAGTGGCTCAATCACGGCTTACCTTTTAGTTTAATATCTCCTTGGCCTTCTTTGAACATTACAAGCTAGTTTTTCAAGCTCAGCCTTTCATAGCTGAGAGATCCCAAGTGCTTCAAAAATGCCTTGATATGATGCCTCAAAATCTCAAGCTAGTTTATTAGTGGATTTTTGATGCTTTACTCACCCTACTAGAACTCACAGAGGCCTTAAACTATATGAATAATGATAAAGGCCCTAGTATTAAAGGCTTCTCATGAAAATTCTACAAAGCTTCCTGGGAGTTTATTGGACTTGATGTACTACAAGTATATAAAGATGCCTTACAGAATTAGTATCTTAGACCAATGATCAATCAAGGAACTATCAAAATTTATTCCTAAATCTAGATATCTTAAGTTACTTACCAACTCAAGGTTGATAACCTTATTCAATGTTTCTTAGAATATTCTTTCACCATCCCTCACAACTATATTTGGTTTATCTTACCTACCATTGTTAGACCAAAGAAAACAAGATTCATTAAAGGGTGTTATATTCTGGACAATCTTATTACAGTTTGGGAAGTTATGGCTTGGGCTAATTCCTCTCTTCAAATAACTATTTTTCTTAAATTGGACTTTGAAAGAGCCTATGACAAGATCAAATGGCAATTTTTTCTTTACATGCTCATGGCTCTTGCCTTTTAACCCTAGTTTATTTATGCAGTGCAAACTTTGTTAAATTATGCCTCAACCTAGCTCAGTATAAATGGGCATAAAATTTAGGGGATTGAACTCCATCAATCTATTCACCAAGGTTATCCCCTTTATTTGGTGATTTATGTTTATCCACTAAATCCCTGGATTACCTCTTGGCTTCTTGACCTTCTTAAGGGTTTCTTCATGGCATTGTCTTACTTGATCACACCTCTCAACTCATCAATGGACAGTTTTTATATGATACATTTCTCATGACTAAAGAATAAGACGCCACTTTTATTGAATCTATCCAATGCCTTAACACTTTCTATCTACCTTTTGGATCCAACCTTTAATGGAGGAAACCCCAGTTTTTTGTCAAAGCATGATGCCCATGCATGTGTAGATTCGTAAGTATCATTGGCAATGGATTTATCAGGGGAGTAATTCAAGTTCTTGGGCATCCCCTTTGATTTTGACAATTCACCTTCTAAGCTTTGGTAGTATGTCATCAACATGATTGAAAGGAAGATTACATATTGGATATCTTAGACCCTATCTCTAGCAAGAAAGTTCCATATTTACACCAAGATCCTTTTTGCTACATATGTTTATTATTCCTCCTATTGGGCTCCTTCTAAACACTCTTCTGATCTTTTGGCCAAGATACTCAGATATTTCCTCTAGGTCAATTATAATTAGCCTTTGGGTTTTCATTGGGTAGAATAGGACATTTTCTACCTCCCTCATGATAAAGGTGACATGGGCATCATTAACACCTATCGACAAATTATGACCTGATGTGCAAAGTGGGTTATTCAGGATATTGAGGGCAATAAATCTTAGAAATTATTTTAAGACATTTTATCTCTTTGGGTTCTCCTTATGGTAAAACTAGTTGGAAAAATATTAGCTTCTAATCCCTCATCATCTTTACTATTCTTTTCAATATTATTAGCTCTTTTATGGTTAAAAGTATATGGAAGGCTTTTGAAGTAGTCAAACCCCACTTGAAGTGGGTGGGGGATGGTTTTCATATAGGACTATATTTTAATGACCATAGCTTATGGTGGTCCCCTATACTTACTACTTCTTCCATTCCTCTACCTAAATTACCTGGTATTAAAGCTCTACAATTATTCTGAAAAGGGATTCACACTACTTGTGTTTTGGTTACCTCTAAAGATTAGATTACCTGACCTGAAATAAAAATCAAATTTTAATTAAACAATGTAAACTTACCTTCTATTATTTTAATTTGTGAATTTCTACCTGATGTTATGTTACATAAGCTTGGATTGAACCTCTTAGGATAGGGTGAAAAGACTTTAGGTGGAACTATGATACACACTTTAAAATTTACTCTCCTAGGATTCTTTAATAGGTGATGAGTTTGTTATCTCTAACTTTAGACAAACTCAATAGGCATTGGGTCATCAAGTCCCCTCCTAGGACTTGGCTCACATATCTAGATTGTGTGTGGCACCTTGGCTTGGAGCCCAAGTTCGATCATTTCTTATGGTGTTTAATTTACCAAGGACTCCCCCTCAATGAGAGTTTGATCCACCTCTACATTCCCTAGCCATTTTGTCTAACTTGAAAGCATCTAGAATCCTTTAAACATCTATTTTGGTTTTGTCTAAAAGCTTAGTCTATTTGGTGTTGGATTCATTCATTATTTCAGCGTTATCACCTTGAGCCTTTCTCTTAGCAATAAGCACTCTTTAGGTATTTTTCTAATTAACTAGCCTCTATTTAATTTCTTTAGTAATTCTTTTGTTCTATTATTCTCTTTCAACTATGGAAATCCAGGGACAATACTATTTTTAATAATGAGGCCTATTTAATTTATTTTTTTGTTAATAAAAAGGTTATTAGTTTGTCAATTTATTTGTAGATTCAAGCCCAAGTAAAAAATATGGATTTAGACCTCTGCCACCTATAGGATCTCCTTGACCACTAGGGGAGTGCCCCTTACACCATGAGTAGAGTTCCACCTGATGGTCCACCACCTCTTCCTCTCAGAAGGCATCAAATCAAAAGTTGATCCAAAAGCAAGGGTCACTTTTCTCCTCACCCTCTCCTAGGGGGTGACTGGAGTTCTCATGGAAAGTCTAATGTTTTTCCTTCACAATAGTCTCTAATGAGAATTATTATTCCTATGTAGCCCACTAATGGTTGGCCTATCACTATTCATGATGACTCCATGGATGGCTGGAATGCTTTGGAGATTCTTGACATGGAACCTCCTATTTGGTCAGTGCTTCCCAAGGATGATTCTTCACCTCTGCCTCTTGGGATGGTGACCTATGCATTAAAGTTTTGATTATTTAGTTGCTTGGGTCATTCTTTGACTGGCTAATTTTTAATTTTTTAGAGATAGATTTATCTTCCCGCAAGGATTTTAATTCATGATTTGTCTAGATACTTTACTTTGTAACCTTTTATAATTATATTTTTTTGTTAATATAATATGAAGCATTCCAATAGTAATATTATATCTCCTTAAAGATTTTTGTACAAGTAAAATCACATTCCTAAAGAGGTATACTCTATATTAATTATGATTTATATTATGTCCTAAACTATGTGATCTTAAAAGTTGAAATAAATGTAATTAATGTAATCTAAGTTTACATAGGTTAGGGATATAACTAGATATTAAAATCAGGGATTCAAAAGAGAAATTAAAAGGAAAAGGATCCCACTACAAGTTTTATAAAATCTTAGAATGTGTAATAACCCCTCAAGTTGTACTTAGAATAATAAAGTAATTTTTTTTAAAAACTATTACTTAACATCAATCCACTTAAAAATACTAACAAATAACCAAACCACTCAAAATAGAAATACTTAAAAAATCAAATACCGAAAACAGTATATATCTTATTCAACTCAAAGAAAAGTAAATACAATAAGACACAACTATGATTGGTCTGTTAATATAGTAACTATTATTTAAATATAATCAAACATAATTATTACATTTACATCTTCTTTAGGTATCTGACCTAATACAATAAATAGATACTAAGCCCTCTAGAGCTCGAGTCGAACCATCTCGTATAACTTTGAATCTTCAGTATAGTCTCCAGTTAAATAATACTATTGTGAAAAGGGAGAGCATTATTTAGCACTTTTCCACACCAACCAAAGACCTATGATCACCTTCATAATCCCTTATCAAGGAATGACTCTACCTTCATGGATAGGTGTATATAATGGTGCAGAAATATAGAGAACAAGCTAGTACCCATGTGTGTATGATAAAACTAAACATGTAGTGTATCATAGAAATCCTATTCTATTGCAAGATATTGCATTGACATGTAAATCATACATATCAAGATAATGTTTCACTATACATTATTTTACCACAAGATTCATATTAATCACATTCTCTTAGCAATCATATCACACCACAAGTTAAACATAGAAGTAAGCAAAATATATTGTTATTCTATCAATGCATGAATGAATCATCCATTATTTAACTCTAACAAGAAAATAAAGCCCATAGTTCATACCACCTGGGTAAAATTCATATTAACTATAGATTCCCAACTATTACATAATATATAGACATCTAAATCCCATGATAACCCATATTATCATAGTCTAGTGTTCTAAGGTACAACTACTAGTTTTTCCATAATTAGCCATACTAAGTAGTCATAAATACAAAGAAGTAAATATTTTTACACAATAAAGAACACATAAAAAAATAAGTCTTACAAATACATAACATTCTAACCTAGCATTCATTTACACTCTCAATATTTTATGCATGCATACGTGTAGTCCTATAAACTCTTACAAAACATAATGTTCAAGTAATAACCAACACAAACATTCAATCAGTCAATGAATGAGAGAGTCTAAACATATAGCTACAATATGTACCATCTGGGTACATAATTTTAAGTTGAAGTATCCTATGATATCCCATACTATCATATCTCATAATCACTCTAATCAAACATGAACAACCAGACTTATTAAACCAACAATTACAGGATTATACCACTCTGGTATATCCTCAATAACAATATGATGAAAACATAAACTCCAGACATACAACAAGATGTACTATTTTATTCTATAACTAAACAATCACTTACATATAATATTCTCACAAAAATATTGCACATAAGATTTCATCAATATATGACTCTAATAAATTGACCTTGTCGATAAATTACATAAAATGAATTTATAAGCATGTTATTGTTATGTATATAACACATAAATAGTCCATACATAATCATACCATCCAAGTATGTTTTAAAAAGATCAAAATAATATATATACAATATCAGATGTAAATAAGTACTATTGACAAGATCACACCAATCGAGTATGATATCAATTAATCTAATTACTTTCGTATAAAAATATTCACACAAAATTTATTACACACAAGCTTTAATCTTTAATAGCTATCATAATATTGGATATATATAAATCAAGTTATACTATTTAAGAACTTAACTTAATGGTCAGTATTCATACGATTGAAGTTTTCCATTTCCTAGAATTCTTATTAGCAATCAATTACCTTAGATATATGCATATCATCTAATGTACTATGAAGTTATTTAATCACATGGATACCCAAGCTCATACATAGATATATTCTATAAGAACACCCCTAATACTTTCATTATTTCAAAAGTATTTATCAAATACTTAAAATAGATTTCAAAGCTCAACAATCATCGAATAATGAATTTCATCTCTATACCTCCCAGGCATATTATCCAATTGAACATTATTACAACAATCTAGTCAAAATAAAGTTCCACCTATCATTTGGTCTCGAATTAAAGAGGGTACATATTATCCTTTGCAGCCTCCATACCTTTCTTAACCAAATTACACCAAGCAATTTAATTCTTTTAAACACAATATTTTTAAATATATATAAGCAATGTTCCAATATTCATAATGCTTTAAATACACAACATTTATCTTTATGACATGGCATTAAAACTTTAGCGACTCAACATATACTTACTTAGTTATTTAATAAAGTGACTTCAATACTTTAATAATAATTTTATATATATATATATATATATATATATATATATATATATATATATATATATATATATATGCAGAGAATAAATAAATATGTTGCTCATATATATAACAAGCATGTTAATATACAAATGACTCATCTTATCATTTAAAGCGCAACCTTTTAAATAGATAGCCCAACATTAAAATAATTAATCCAATGCTAATTAAATACATAGTGTTTCAAATAAAATACACTAGTTTCAGATTTATGGATTGACATTTTAACTAAAACCCAGCTATTTATAAAAGCGCAGTCATATAATATACATCGCTTCCTTAATAAAAGGTATTTTTATATCTATATATCTTTATCCCAAAGTTTCAAAGAAAAGACTAGGCGTTTACATTCCTATGACTCAACGAATTAAAAATAGGGCTCAATTTTTTAATAAGTATTTAACTCAACAATATTTCATTGCCCTGGCTTTTTAATTGAAGTCACAACATTTTTGACAAGGTGTTTCACTAGCATGACTTGGCAATTTCTAATAAAGATCCGGGATTCAAAAATATACTTCTACAATTTTAATTTAACACTTCAGCTATTTACTAGCAGACTTTAATGACTTAATCAAGATTCTTATGCTTTAAAAAAGAATCAAATATACTTAAGACTCAACCTTTTCATTCTATTACACTGGGAGTTTTAGTTATATTGACATGGCATTCTCAATTTGACATAGTGGTTTTATTTGTGGACAAGGCGTTAAAATGTAAGGGGTGGAATTTTAATAATTCAAATTCAAACTATATGTATATTTATTAAATTGAGCGATTAAACTTATAGCATAGTGACTTCCAACAAAAAGAATAATGACTTCAAACAAAAAGCACAATGATTTATATACACAGAGAATTTAAATATATATCACAGCTTATAATCTTTGAGACTTGGCATCTCTATATTTATAAATCAATGACTTTTAATCCTTAGCACTACAATTAAAAACCAAGCATTTAAATGAGATAATCAACATTCTAGTTTTTAACGCAATCCTTGTTATAATTTAAGAGGCAGTTCAATAATAAGTTTTATTAATCCTGATCAGGATGCTACCTAGGATGTTGGTCAATTGGAAGTATTATGTAGGCTAAATTTTAATAATACACAAATAAATCATCCCTTTTTACACACATGAAAAATAATTTAAAAACCAACCTTTTAAAAACAATTGCTTGTGTTGATAAGATACACCCCTCTTTCTCTTTATCCTACTCTCCAATGTTTTGACCGTACCTTTCTTCTCTCTCTATCTTTTTTTTCTAATTTTCTAAATGCTTTATTTATAAAGGTCAAACTCCCTCTAAATGTTGTGCCAAACTAATTGCATGTTCTCCTCCCTTTTAAGTTCTCTTAATTTGATAACCATGCATAACATTCTTTTATTTTCTTTAATTTTTATTTTTAATAAATTAACTTTCTTAATTAATATTTAATATCTTAATTTGTTCAATAAATATCTTTACACCACTTTATTCAAGTTATCTAAAACAAATAGATTATGTTGACCAATTTATATAAAGATATCCAAATTTATCTTTTAATGCAATCTCATGCATGTTTTATTAAGACTAAGTTTTAGATTTGCATAACTCAAGCTCTTGAAGTAATAAAGGTATTTGTCTATTAATAAATGGATAAATAGTTTTCTAATTATTTTAAAAGTAAGATAACTAAATAATTTCATGTATCAATTAATTACCTATTTTCTTAATTTATTCTAAAAAATCAAGATAATTAAATTAAAAGAATTTAATGCATATTAAAAACCAAATCCACATGCTCAAATATAATCACAAACAATATTTCTAAATTATGTACACATATTATTTAAAATCTAATGTGCATGTGTGTAGGGTGACTAGCATTTTCTTATGATATTCTCCCAATCATCCTATCTAGCCCATCCTCTCTGATGATGCTCTCCCTCATCTAACTCTGAGGGTAGGATCAATCATGCATTCACCTTGCAACAAGTAGGTAGTCTGAGTCATCATAAATATCAACTAATGACGTAAAACTAATAAATATATATCTATAATGTATAAAATAATTAAAATACAACTATCCTATTATGTATATTAATCAACAATAGCATTGTTTCAGACCAATATATGTCATAAAGCTCAAGTCAAAGAAGTGATAATCAGATAATAACCATACTAATCAATAGAATCCCATAATAACTCGGTAAAAGTCTTACTAACTTTCCCAAAAACACATGATTTCATCACAAAAGTCAAAATAAATGACTGAGAAGAGTCCCACAAAACTTTCTAGCCCCAACACACATCTCTCTAACCTAGAGAGAGTATTTATCATACCAAATAAAAGTATTTAGGGAACCTATCAAGAATAATATGTATATGTTAATACTATTACTACACCATGTAGCTTTAGATAAGTATAACATGTCAATATTGTCATTACTTAATCAAAACTCCTAACAAATATGATAATGATTAGGAATGATAAATATAATGTATACAAAATCATGGAATACCTGTCCACATGAAATGCATGTCCCTAGTATACATGTGTATGGCCATACAACTAAATTTTATAAGTTTTGTCTATCAAATCTTGAATTTGATAAGTCTATCTATCAATCCAACTTAGTAACAATAATCTAATTTAATGTGAGGTTAAGTAGGATATCGTCTTATCACTTAGAAGTTGCATTCCCAATTCTCCACTCCTCCCTCAGGTCTCTATGACCTGACATTTTCTAAAAATTGTACATGGTTCTATAAACACAAATCTATACTAATAGATCACAAAAAACAATACTATATGCTAAATAATTTCAGATATAATAACATACATACAAAAAAAATCATATAGTCATCTTGAGATTGTATTAAGTTGCTACTAATCAAACATAACTAGTATCATATTCTATAGCTTAACCTATAGTGTTATATTCTTATAAAGGAGAAAATAATATCATCATAACATAACATACAAAGTCTAAGGATCATATCATCCTTACAACTTTATAAACAAAACAATGTCTCCTTATTTGTATGACTAGCACACAACAAGTTAAAAAGTTATCTCAATCCTTTTAGACCACCAAGATGTCATGCACATCTTATAACTTGCTAGATCACAACAAAAGGTACACATATTAATCTTTTAAAACAACAACAGGCTTCAAGAAGAGAATAATATCAGTCTAAATAAAGGTACATAATAACATAATAATTATAATCAACTATAATTAATATAATTTCAAGGTTTACACTTCCATGAGGTCAAGTTAGATAAAATAGTAACTCTATAAAGTTACAAAGTGGAAAAATAGATAACTAACATCTCAAAAACAAATCTCCTACATACCTTTACATGGTAAAAATGAAACACCGCAATCTACATTACCAATCACTATTCACTTACCAAACTTGTAGGTGTAGTATGGTCACCTACTTCCACAACCAGAATAAAAACACTAACCAAAAAGATGCATAAATCCATCCAATCCTACATTTTTTCTTAATGATAAGTAGTAAACACTATCCCATGAACTCAACAAAATAAAAACAACAATTCAGAAATAAATTTTTGCTTAAGAAAACATTAAATCAACATCCTGAAAGTATGAATCTTCTCAGTAGCTTAAAATGATGTAGGAGAGTGAGAGAATAATAAGTCACCTCTAAGCTCACTAAGAGAGATGATATTTTTTCTCAAGTATATGTAAAAATATAAGAATGTTAATCCACATACTCCTAACATAAATAAATTCACAATCAATACATCCACATTCAACTACAAGAAAATTCCCACCACACTAGTTGGTGACAAAGTAAAATGGTCTTATAGGATTCCCACTTCTGATATTTGTGTAAGCAAGACACAAAATTATTGCATATATATACTTAAAGTGAGAATCATTCCATGCTTTCTAAACACTCACAAAACACAAACACAAATGGTATAGGTGATTCATGAAAGATAAAATCACACTCAAGGTATTCAATCTAAAGATCGAAAGTATGGTAGAAAATCTTATTCACAACTCAGGAACTAAGTTATGTTCTTACCTACCCAATCAACTTATACAACAATCACTAATGAGACACCAAATACACCAACCTTTTAACAACTTTAAAGGGGTATGAATTCTCTAAGGATACACACTTAATGTACCACACACACATTCTTAATTCTCCTTTCTGTTAAACAGAAAGATACAAAAATGCTAATGGACTCATTAGGTCCTAGAGCTAAAGCCACAGCTCTGATACCCGATGTTACAACCCCTCAAGTTGTACTTAGAATAATACAGTAATTTTTTTTAAAAACTATTAATTAACATCATTCCACTTAAACATACTAACAAATAACCAAACCACTCATAACATAAATACTTCAAAAATCAAATACCTAAAACAATATATATCTTATACAACTCCAAGGAAAATAAATACAATAGGACAGATCTATAGTTGGACCATTAATGCAACAACTATTATTCAAATATAATCAAACATAATTATTACATTTACATCTTCTTTAAGCATCCGACCTAATATAGTAAATAGATAATAAGCTCTCTGGAGCTTGAGTCAAACCATCTCATGTAACTTTGAATCTTTAGTATAATTTCTAGTTAAATATTAATCTTATGGGGAGGGAGAGAATCATTTGAGAAGTTTTACACACTAGCCACAGACCTCCAATCCCCAGCACAATCCCTTATCATAAAATAACCTGCCCTTCATGGATAAGTAGATATAACGATGCGTGAATCTAGAGAATAAGCTAGTACCCATGTGTGTATGATAAAACTAAGCATGTAGTGTATCATAAAAAGCCTATTCTATTGTAATATATTGTAATGTTTCACTATACATTATTTCACCATAAGATTCATACTAAGCAACTCTCCTAGCAATCATATCACACCACATGTTAATCATAGAAGTAAGTAAACTATACTTTTATTCTATAGACACATGAATGAATAATAAATTATTTAAATCTAACAGGAAAATAAAGCTTATAGTTCATACCATCTAGGTAAAATTCACATTAACTATATATTCCAAACTACTATATAATATAAAAACATCTAAAGCCCATGATAACCCATATTATCATAGTTTAGTGTCCAAAGTCACAACTACTATTGTTTCCATAATTAACCATACTAACTAGTCATAAATAAATAGAAGCAAATGCTTTTACACAAGCAATAACACATAATAAAAAATTCTTACAAATATATAAAATTCTAACCTAACATTCATTTACAATCTCAAGATTTTATGCATGCATACGTGTAGTCCTACAAACTCTTACAAAACATAATGTTCAATTAATAACCAACACAAACATTCAATCAATCAATGAATGAGAGAGTCTAAACATATAACTACAGCATGTACCATTTGGGTACATAATTTTAGGCTAAAGTATCCTATGATATCTCATATTATCATAGCTCATAATCACTCTACTTAGACATGAACAACCAAATTTATTAAACTATTAACTATAGGATTATATAATCTGGGTATATCCTCAATAATAATCTAATGAAAACATAAAATCTAGGTGTATAACATGATGTACTATTTTATTATATAAATATCCAATCACTTACATATATAATATTCTCACAAAAATATTTCACACAAGATTTCATCAATACATGACTTCAACAATTTGACCTTGTCACCAAATTGCATAAAATGAATTTATAATCATGTTATTGTTATGTATATAAAACATAAACAATTCATACATAATCATACCATTCAGGTATGTTAAACAAGGACCAAAATAATATATATATATATATATATATATATATATATATATATATATATATATATATATATATATATATATATATATATATATATATATATTAAATGTAAATAAGTACTATTGACAAGATCACACCAACTGAGTATGATATCAATTAGTTTAATTAGTTTCACATAAAAATACTCACATAAAATTTATTACACATAAGCTTTAATCTTTAACATTTATCATAATATCAGATATCTGTAAATCAAGTTATACTTTTTAGGAACTTAACTTAATGATCAATATTTATAAGGTTGAAGTTTCATATTTCTTAAAATTTTGATTAGTAATCAGTTACTTAGATATATGTATATCATTTGATGTACTATGAAGTTATTTAATCACATGAATACCTAAGCCCATGTGTAGATATATTCTATAAGAACACCCCTAAAAATTCTATTATTTCAAAAGTATTTATCAAATACTTAAAATATATTTCAAAGCTCGACAATCATTCGAATAATGAATTTCATCTCTATACCACTCGAGCATATTATCCAATTGAACATTATTATAATAATTTAGGCAAAATAAAGTTACACCTATCATTTGGTCTTGAATTAAAGAGGGTACATGTTATCCATTACATATTTTATACCTTAACTAAATTACACTTAACATTTTAATTCTTTTAAACACAACATTTTTAAATACATATAAGCAATGTTCCAATATTCACAACACTTTAAATACATAGTATTTATCTTTATGACAAGGTGTTAAGACTTCAGCGACTCAATATATACTTACTCAGTTATTTAATTAAGTGACTTCAATATGTGTGTGTGTGTGTGTAGAGAATAATTAAATATGTTGCTCATATATATATAATAGGCATTTTAATATATAAATAACTCAGCTTGTCATTTAAAGTGCAACCTTTCAAATAGATAGCCGAGCATTACAACAATTAACCCAATGCTAATTAAATACATAGTGTTTCAAATAAATATATACTTGTTTCAGATTTATGGCTTAATATTTTAAATAAAACTCAATGATTTATAAAAACGCGGTCATATAATATATAATGCTCCCTTAATAAAAGGCATTTTTATATCTATATATCTTTATCCCAAAGTTTTAAAGAAAATACTGGGCGTTTACATTCATATGACTCAATGAATTAAAAATAGGGCTCAATGTTTTAATAAGTATTTAACTCAACAATATTTCATTGACCTGGTTTTTTAATTAAAGTCACAACATTTTAGACAAGGTGTTTCACTAGCATGACTTGGCAATTTCTAGATAAAGATAAAGGATCCAAAAATAAACTTCTATAATTTTAATTTAACACTTTAGCTATTTACTAGCAGACTTCAACGACTTAATTAAGAGTCTTGCGCTTTAAAAAATAATCATCTATACTTAAGACTCAACCTTTTCATTCTATTATACTAGGCGTTTTAATTATATTGATGTGGCATTCTCAATTTGAAATAGTGGTCTATTTATGGGTAAGGCATTGAAATGTAAGGGACGGTATTTTAATAATTCAAACTCAACCTATATTTATATTTATGAAATTGAGTGATTAAACGTATATCATAGTGACTTCCAATAAAAAGTACAATGACTTCAAATAAAAAGCACAATGATTTATATACATAGAGAATTTAAATATACATCACAACTTATAATCTTTGAGATTTGGTGTCTCTATCTTTATAATTCAATGATTTTTAATCCTTAGCACTACAATTAAAACCAAGCATTTAAATGAGATACTCAACATTCCAGTTTATAATGCAATCCTTGTTATAATTTAAGAGGCAGTTCAATAATCAATTTTATTAATCCTGATTAGGATGCTACCTAGGATGCTGATAAATTAGAAGTATTACGTAGGCCAAATATTAATAATATACAAATAAATCATCCCTTTTTACACATAGGAAAAACAATTACAAAACCAACTTCTTAAACATAATTGCATGTGTTGAGAAGATACACCCCTCTTTCTCTTTATCCTACTCTCCAATGTCTCGATTGTACCTTTCTTCTCTCTTTGTCTATCTTATTTTTCTAATTTTCCAAAGGCTTTATTTATAAAGATCAAACTCCTCTAAATGTTGTGCCAAACTAATTGCATGTTCTCCTCCCTTTTAAGTTCTCTTAATTTGATAGCCATGCATATCATTCTTTTATTTTCTTTAATTTTTATTTTTAATAAATTAAATTTATTATTTAATATTTAATATCTTAATTTGTTCAATAAATATATTTACGCCATTTCATTCAATTTATCTAAAATAAATAGATTAAGTTAGCCAATTTATATAAAGATACCTAAATTTATCTTTTAATGCAATCCCCTGCATGCTTTATTAAGACTGAGTTTTAGATTTACATAACTCAAGCTCTTGAAGTAATAAAGCTATTTATTTATTAATAAATAATTAAATAGTTTTCTAATTATTTAGAATATAAGATAACTGAATAATTTTATGTATCAATTAATTACCTATTTTCCTAATTTATTCTCAAAAATCAAGCTAATTAAATTAAAAAAATTAGTGCATGTTAAAAACTAAATCCACACACACAAATATAATCACAACCAATATTTTTAAATTATGTACGTATATTATTTAAAATCTAATGTGCATGTGTGTAAGGTCACTACTATTTTTTTCTGATATTCTTTGAATCATCCCATCTAGCCCATCCTCTCCGATGATGCTCTCCCTCATCCAGCTCTGAGGTTAGGATCAATCTTTTATCCACCTCACAATAAGTAAGTAGTTAGTCTGAGTCATTATAAATATCATTTAATGATGTAAAAATAATAAATACATATCTGTAATGTATCAAAGGTTTATAAGTCATAGGGTAAAATCGAGATGTGACACCTTCCTCTCCTAAAATTCATCATCACCTTGATGGCTCTTATTCAAACAAATGTTATAATTAACAAACAAAGTTTCACAACATAAAAACATAGTATCAAGCATTATATCATGTAAATAAATGTAAAAATTTACCTGAAGAACTCATCATAGTTTTCTCACTTAACACTATTTTTTGAGTATTAGTCCTACAAGACCCTATTCAATCATAATTTCTATTATGTAAACAAGTTTATGAATGTCACTTATGCTAATTGATTCTATCATGACCACCTCAGTGTCCATAACTGCAAGACAAGCCCATAATAACTCGATAAAAGTCTTACTGACTTTCTTAAAAATATATGTATTCATCACAAAAGTCAAAACAAATGACTCAGAAGAGTCCCATAAAACCTTCTAACCCGTATGCACATCTCTCTAACCTATAGAGTGTATTTATCATACCAGAGAAAAGTATTTAGAGAACCTGGCAAGAATAATATGTATATGTTAATACTATCATGACATCATGTAGCTTTAGATACGTATAACATGTCAATATTGTCATTACGTAATCAAAGCTCCTGACAAGTAGGATGATGAATAAGAATGGTAAATATAATATATACAAAATCTTGGAATACCTGTCTACATGGAATACATGTCCATAGTATACATGTGTATGACCATACAACTAAATTTGACAAGTTATGCCTGTCAAATCCTAAATTCAACAAGTCCTATCAATCTAACTTAGTACAAACAATCTAATTTAATTTGAGTCTAAGTAAGATACCGTTCTATCACTTAGAAGTTGCATTCTCAATTCACCACTCCTCCCTTAGGTCTCCACGACTTGACATTTTCAAAAAAATGTACCTGGTTCTATAAAACACAAATTTATACTAATAGATCACAAAAAATAATAATATATGCTAAATGATTTTAGACATAATAAAATACATACAATAAAAATCATATAGTCATCCTGAGATTGTATTAAGTTGATACTAATCAAACATAACTAGTATCATATTCTACAACTTAACCAATAGTATTATATTCATAGTAAAGAGAAAATAATATCATCATAGCATAACATACAAAGGCTAAGGATCATATCATCCTTACAACCTTATAAACAAAATAATGTCTCCTTGCTTGTATGACTAACACACAACAAGTTAAAAAATTATCTCAATCCTTTTAGACTATCAAGATGTCATGCACATCTTATATCTTACGTGCTCCCAACAAAAGATACACATATTAATCTTAAAAAAAAACATGATTTAAAAAGATAATAATATCAATCTAAACAAAGGTACATAATAACATAATAATTATAATCAACTATAATTAATATA
Source organism: Torreya grandis (assembly GCA_037957365.1). Lineage (NCBI taxonomy): Eukaryota > Viridiplantae > Streptophyta > Pinopsida > Cupressales > Taxaceae > Torreya > Torreya grandis. Next base: position 4,524,149 of record JARHVA010000759.1, on the reverse strand, counting down.
ATTTCAAAGTTTACACTTCTTTGAGGTCAAGTTAGATAAAATAGTAACTCTATAAAGTTAAAAAGTGGAAAAATAGATAACTAACATCTCAAAAACAAATCTCCTACATAGCTTTACATGGTAAAATTGAAACATCACAATCCACGTTACCAATCACTATTCACTTACTAAACTTATAGGTGTAGTATGGTCACCTACTTCCACAATCAGAATAAAAATACTAACCAAAAAGATGCATAAATCCATCCAATCCTACAACTTTTTTTAACGAGAAGTAGTAAACACTATCCCATGAACTCAAGGGAATAAAAACAACAATTCAAAAACAATTTTTTGCTTAAGAAAACACTAAATAAACATCCTAAAAATATGAATCTTCTCAGTAGATTAAAATGATGTATGAGGAGAGTGAGAGAATAATAACTCACCTCTAAGCTCACTAAGAGAGATGATACTTTTTCTCAAGTATATATAAAAATATAAGGATGCTAATCCACATACTCCTAACACAAATAAATTCACAATCAAGACATCCACATTCAACTCCAAGAAAATTTCCACCATACTAGGTGGTGCCAAACTAGAATGGTCTTATAGGATTCTCACTCTTAGGATCTGTGTAAGAAAGACATAAAACTGTTGTATATATATACTTAAGATGATAAGCACTCCATGATTTTTAAACACAAACATAAATGGTGAAGGTGATTTAAGAAAGATAAAATCACACTCAAGGTATTCAATCGAAAGATCGAAAGTATGGTAGAAAAATCTTGTTCACAACTCAAGAACTAAGTTATGCTCTTACCTACCCAATCACCTTATGCAACCATCACCAAAGATACACTCAATACACCAACCCTTTAACAACTCTAAGTGGATATGAATTCTCTAAGGGTACACACTCAGTGTAGAAGGATACGAAATTGCTAATAGACTCATTAGGTCCTAGAGTTCAAGCCACAACTCTGATATCACATGTTACAACCCCTCAAGTTGTACTCAAAATAATGCAATAATTTTTTTTTAAACTATTAATTAACATCATTCCACTTAAACATATTAATAAATAACCAAACCACTCAGAACAAAAATACTTCAAAAATCAAATACCAAAAATAATATATATCTTATACAACTCTAAGGAAAACAAATATAATAGGACACATCTACAGTTGGCCCACTAATACTATTCAGATATAATCAAACATAAATATTACATTTACATCTTCTTTAGGCATCTGGCCTAATAAAATAAATAGATACTAAGCCTTTTAGATCTCGAGTCAAACCATCTCATGTAACTTTGAATCTTCAATGTAGTCTCTAGTTAAATAGTACTATTGCAAGGAGGGAGAGCATCATCTGAGCAATTTTACACACCAATCATAGACTTGCGATCCTTTGCAAAATCCTCTATTAGAAAACAACCCAACCTTCATGGATAGGTAGATATACCGATGCGTGAATCCAAAGAACAAGCTAGTACCCATGTGTGTATGATAAAACTAAACATATAATGTATCATAGAAAGCCTATTCTATTTTAAGATATCGCACTGACATGTAAATATACATACCAAGATAATGTTTCACTATACATTATTTGACCATAATATTCATACTAAACACATTATTCTAGCAATCATATTACACCACATGTTAAACATATGAGCAAACAAAATAAACTTATATTCTATCAACGCATGAATGAATCATACATTATTTAAATCTAAAAGAAAAATAAAGCCTACAGTTTATACCATCTAGGTAAAATTCACATTAACTATAGATTCCCAGTTACTATATAATATCCAAACATCTAAATCCCATGATAACCTATATTATCATAGTTTAGTATTTGAAGGTACAATTACTATTGTCTTCACAATTAACCATACTAAGTAGTCATAAATACATAGAATAAAATGCTTTTACACAAGTAAGAACACATAACAAAACAAGTCTTACAAATGTATAAAAATATAACCTAAAATTAATTTACACTCTCAATATTCTATGCACACATATGCGTATTCCTACAAACTCTTACAAAACATAATGTTCAAGTAATAACCAACACAAACATTCAATCAGTCAATGAATGAGAGAGTCTAAACATATAACTACAGTCTATACCATCTAGGTACATACTTTTAGGTTAAAGTATTTTATGATATCCCATACTATCATATCTCATAATCACTCTACTCAAACATGAACCAAACTTATTAAACTAAAAATTACAGGATTATACAACCCAAGTATATCCTCAATAAGAATCTAATGAAAACATAAAATTTAGGCGTACAACATGATGTACTATTTTATTCTATAAATATCCAATCACTTACACATATAATATTATCATAAAAATATTTCACATAAGATTTCATCAATACATGACTCCAACAATTCGACCTTGTCACAAAATTGCATAAACTGAATTTATAAACATGTTATTGTTATGTATATAACACATAAATAATGCATACATAATCATACCAGTTAGGTATGCTAAACAAGGACCAAAATAACATATATACAATGTAAAATGTAAATAATTACTATTGACAAGATCACACCAATCGAGTATGATATCAATTAGTCTAATTAATTTTGCATAAAATACTCATACAAAATTTATTACACGCAAGCTTTAATCTTCAACAGTTATTATAATATCAGATATTTTTAAATCAAGTTATACTTTTTAGGAACTTAACTTAATGATCATTATTCATAAGATTTAAGTTTCCCGTTTCCTAAAATTTTTATTAGTAATCAGTTACTTAGATATATGCATATCATTTGATGTACTATGAAGTTATTTAATCACATGAATACCCAAGCCCATGCGTAGATATATTCTATAAGAACACCCCTAATACTTCTATTATTTCAAAAGTATTTATCAAATACTTAAAATAGATTATGAAGCTCCACAATCATTCGAATAATGAATTTCATCTCTATACCACCTACGCATATTATCCAATTGAACATTATTACAATAATCTGGGCAAAATAAAGTTCCACCTATCATTTGGTCTCAAATTAAAGAGGGTACATATTATCCTTTTCATACTCTATACCTTTCTTAACTGAATTCAATCCAACATTTTAATTCTTTTAAACACAACATTTTTTAAATATATATAAGCAGTGTTCCAATATTCACAACACTTTAAATACACGACATTTATCTTTATGACATGGTGTTAAGACTTCAGTGACTCAACATATACTTACTCAGCTATTTAATAAAGTGACTTCAATACTTTAATGTGTGTGTGTGTGTGTGTGTGTGTGTGTGTGTGTAGAGAGAGAGAGAGAGAGAGAATAATTAAATATGTTGCTCATATATATAACAGACATTTTAATATATAAATTGCTCAACTTGTCACTTAAAGTGCAACCTTTCAACTAGATAGCCTAGAATTACAACAATTAACCCAATGAAAATTAAATAAATAGTGTTTCAAATAAATATACATTGATTTCATATTTATGGCTTGACATTTTAACTAAAACTCAGGTATTTGTAAAAGCGTAGTCATATAATATATAATGCTCCCTTCATAAAAGGCAATTTTATATCTATACATATTTATCCCAAATTTTCAAAGAAAAGATTGGGCATTTACATTCATATGACTCAATGACTTAAAAATAGGGCTCAACATTTTAATAAGTATTTAACTCAACAATATTTCATTGACCTAGATTTTTAATTGAAGTCACAACATTTTAGGCAAGGTGTTTCACTAGCATGACTTGGCAATTTATAAATAAAGATCAAGGATTCAAAAATAGACTTTTACAATTTTAATTTAACACCTCAGCTATTTACTATAAGACTTAAATGACTTAATTAAGAGTCTTACGCTTTAATAAGGAATCATTTATACTTAAGACTTGGCGATTAAACTCATAGCACATCGACTTCCAACAAAAATTATAGTGACTTCAAACAATAAGCACAATGATTTATATACACATGGAATTTAAATATATATCACAGCTTACAATATTTGAGACTTGACATATCTATCTTTATAACTCAGTGATTTTTAATCCTTAGTGCTATAGTTAAAAACTAAATGTTTAAATGAGATACTTATCGTTTCAAGTTATAACGCAGTCCTTGTTATAATTTAAGAGGTAGTTCAATAATCAATTTTATTAATCCTGATTAGGACACTACCTAAAATGCTGATCAATTGAAAGTATTACGTACGTAGGCTAAATATTAATAATACACAAATAAATCATCCCTTTTATACACAAGAAAAATAATTACAGAACTAGCCTCTTAAAAATTATTCCCTGAGAAGATATGCCCCTCTTCCTCTTTATCTTGCTTTCCAATGTATCGATCGTACCTTTCTTCTTTCTCTGTTAACCTTTTTTTATTTTTTATTTCCAAAGGCTTTATTTATAAAGCTCAAACTCTCTCTAAATGTTGTGCCAAACTAATTGCATGTTCTCTTCCCTTTTAAGTTCTCTTAATTTATTAACCATGCATAACATTCTTTTATTTATTTTTAATTTTACTTTTATTAAATTAACTTTTTTAATTAATATATAATCTCTTAATTTTTTCAATAAATATCTTTATGTTATGTTATTCAATATATATAAAACAAATAGATTAAGTTAACCAATTTATATAAAGATATCCAAATTTATCTTTTAAACAATCTCCTGCATGCTTTATTAAGATTAAATTTTAGATTTGGATAACTCAAGCTCTTAAAGTAATAAAGGTAATTATTTATTAATAAATAGATAAATAGTTTTTAAATTATTTCCAAAATAAGATAACTGAATAATTTTATGTATCAATTAATTATCTATTTTTCCAATTTATTCTCAAAAATCAAGATAAATAAATTAAAATAATTTAATGTATATTAAAAACTAAATCCACACACACAAATATAATCACAACCAACATTTAGAAATTACGTATGCATATCATTTAAAATCTAATGTGTGTGTATGTAAGCTCACTAGCATTTTTTCTGATATTCTCTCAATCATCCCATCTAACCCATCATCTTCAATGATGTTCTCCCTCATCTAGCTTTGAGGGTAGGATCAATCTTGTATCCACCTTACAACAAGTAGGTAGTTAGTCTGAGTCATCATAAATATCAACTAATGATGCAAAACTAATAAATACATATCTGTAAAATACAAAATAATTAAAATACAACTGTTACATTATGTATATTAATCAATAATATCATTGTCCCATATTAGTATATGTCAAAAATCTCAAGTCAAAGCAATGATAATCAAATAATAACCATACTAATCAATGAATTAAATATTTATAAGTCATAAGGTAAAATTAGGGTGTAACATAATGTAAAATAATGTACTTAGTTGTTACATTATATTGAGTGAGTTGAGTGTTAACCGATCTCAAATGTAAAGATTCATGCTTGTTTATTCCAAGTACGGACAATTACACTACACATACATTTGGACCAACTTATGGAATAGAAAAAGTCATTCTTTTTCTTATAATGTGCACCAAGTAAACTTGATTCATAGTAAATTATGGTAAGACATTTCATAAGAAATAAATAAAAAATGAATATATAATTTTTTAAAAAAAGTCAATAAATATAATGAAGCAAGCTAAGACTAATCAAAAAAACACTCAAAATATATATGATGGAAAGAGATAAAACCAACAAAATAAAGAGAAAATGTTGAAAAAAGAATAGGCTTTTGGAACAATAAAATCTAATGTGATGGTTGTGACTTATGCCCCCAGATTCATTACTATCCTTATTTTTCATTTTATAACACCATTCTCATATCTCATTAATATTTTTATGTCCATTATATTTAGAGATATAACTTGTCTGATTTTGTAATCATATATATTTCTTAGGATAGACTTGTGAACTTATATTATATTCTTTCTTGTTTTGAATACTAGTCTTGATTTTTCAACCCTTAGACTTCAGTTGGCTCTTCTTTTATCTAAATTGTTCAGTTAGTAATAATATAGGAAAACAATTTAAATGATGAGATTTTACATCATAATTATCATTAATTGAAGGTTATTTTTCATCAAAATAAGCATATTCATTCTCATAGAAAAAATATATAGATGTATGATAGCATGAATGTTAATCAAAAATACCTTTCTAAATTGTGTTGGGTATTCATCATTAGATAAGGTATCCATGAATGGTATTTCATTTTCTATGGATAAATCAATTAATTTTAGAAAGATGATCTTGAGATCATGTTTCCTTTTGTATTTGTAAGAAAACATAAATACACCATTATATTCAAAATCCTCATGTAAATCATTGTATTCTTTATGCAATGAGAACATATTATTTTTTTAATCAATTCCTTGGAATGTGATGCAAGTGTAAGAGAGGGGGATCGCTTAAGGATTGTCTTTACCTCTGTGATGCATGGTTAAAACACTAACCCATGGACAAACTTAAACACACTACTAAACTTGAAATAGTTCAAAAAAATAAATATATTGAATTCACCTTTAAAATAATGCAATTGGATGCACACCCACTCATTATCATACTTTCTCACTCTCACACACACACTCATGCCTTTACAAGATTATTGAAACAAAAACATGAAGAATAACTTCCATACACAGTCTCTCATGAACTGGTCCACCTTCAACTCTCTCCTTTCTTTCTTGGAGTTCTCCACTTCTTAGTTAGAACACTCTTGAGTGATATAACTCACTTATCTCCCAATTATGGATCTTTCATGACATTTATCTTCCTTATCCCACGACTATTCACCTTTTTTGGCCCCTTAGAAATGCTATAGATCCATCCATTCATCTTTTTGGGCCTTTATTTTTGTTTTAACTTCACTTGAGACAAAAAATCCCCTATTTTTAGGTCCAAACCACCACCAGTTACAAAATTTACCCTGATGGTTTCTTAACTACCATCATATGTAGACTGGCAGTTTTGTTATTGTGAAAAACTACCAACTTCCAGAGGCCATAGTTTGAGCATATGAACTCAGATTGAGATGATTTTTTTTAAATTGCACTACTCCTCTAGAATAATCCAAATTTTCAATTATAATTAGATTTAGGGAAGATCTTTATTCCATTTTATAGTTTTTACCACATGTTATGTGTTTTATCCCTTCAGCACATGCAATGACATCCTAGATTATATCGATGGTTGATATACTCAACTAACTTGATTGTAACCATGTAGCTATCTAAAATTGATCCTTCTCTAATGTGTTTTATGATACTAAAGTTTATAAGTACTAATATTCCTTAGGATCCTCTTCATCATATGAATAATGACAAACATACAAATAAGACTACATGAACAGACACCATTTTATTTTCAGTTGATGTAAGATTGAACAAACCCTTGGATACTCCTACATCAGACATAAGATTTTTAAAATATAATTTCCTAATCACATGGATGGAATAAATGGTGAAACCACTCTTTTGACCATGAATCATAATGGCCATGGAAATCCCTTCTAATAAACCAAGTACTCCAACCGATTATCACACATTTTCTTCCACTTTCCTATCCTTACTAGCTTCAAATCCTTTCTTTTCTTATTACCTCTACTATTCATTTTATCCTTTGTGATATTGGACCCACCATATCCTGACCACCTCCACCCAATGCTTATCTTCTTATCTCTCCATCCTCTTTTGGGTTAAAACCCATCTTTGTCTGACCACCTCCACCAAGTGGCTTCACCATCATTGTTGCTTCAACCTTCATTCACTTTGAATCAATCACATCCATCAAATATCAACTCCTCTCTCATCTCCAATATTGTCTAAGTAAGCTCAACATATGATTAGGAATACAAATGATCACCCATAGCCTATAATATTACATCTAAGATAGTCATTACCGCCTTGTCTTACATTGCCCTCATTGTTATGTTAAGAAACTCCACCACCTTTGTTGTAACATCATATTCATATCCACATGATTATGATTATAATAAACTCAATTAATATGTCTCATCATTATATTATTTCATTCTCATCCTCTTAATATCGACTCTAGGTTGATTGATCTCTCTTTCCTTCACCACTTCCATGCCATGTGTAAATAACCTTGCACTCTCCTTATCCATATGAGAACAATGCATACATTGACTCATAATATTATCTTCCTCAATAGTTACCTTGGTTTATCCCACATATGTATCATCACCTTTATTCTTCACTCGTCTTAGTAGAAACAAATCCACCATCTCAATCTCCTTGTTTGTATTTATGCCACATGAGTGACATTAATCATCTCTCCTTGTCCAAATGATCATTGGACCAATCTCTATTGCCAATTTATAAAAAAATTAGTCCACCATTGTACTCTCTATCCATCTCTAAATATTGGGATTTTATGCATAACCTTCTCTATCAATTTTTGTCCTATTGAGAAGGTCTTATTATTTTTACCAACATCTTTCACTTGATCTTGTGAGAGTCATTTCTCCCACCTCTAGCTGCTCAAAATGAGCTTCCTATTGTATGTCCTCTTGATAACATTCTTATACCATCATTTTACCACTCTCTCTTTTATCCATGACAACTTGAAGATAATTTTATATTTTTGGTATATCATTACCAACCATCTCTTCAGTGACTATGCCATACTATCCTTTTGTACCACTTATTTACTTTGATTTTTATACAAATGGGCATGTTAGACTGTACCACTTATCCTCTTGTACAATTATTGTAAAATTTTCATTGTGTGCATTTTTCATAATGTCTAATATTGCTTGGACTCCCTTCAACATCTTGGCCAATTATTCTATCTCTAGTGCTCTTCTTCTTTAATGTGTCATATCTTATTCAACAAGCAGGGTTCTCTTTCACAATCTACAATGGAATCAAACAAGATCCTCTCAAACTTCCTCTCAACTTTTAGGGCATCTCTCACACCTAAAACAAACTTATCCTCTCACCTATGCAATATTTTATTTCACAACTTGAAACTAGTTGAACTAGACTTCTCTTAGATAGCCTAAAATTGACTCGTAAACGATCCTCAACACTCAACCTAGAAAGGAAAGACCATGATCTGATACCAAATGTTGTAAGCACAAAATATGGGATCCACTTAAAGACTACATTTACCTATGTGATGTGGTTAAAACATTCACCCATGGACACACTTGAGTGCAATACTAGACTTGACATAGTTCTAAAAAATAACTTCATTCAATTCATCTTTAAAATAATACAACTGGATGCACACTTATTCTCATACTCACACACACACTCATGACTTTGCATGCTTTATTGAAATATAAACATGAATAATAACTTCCATACATAGTCTTTCATAGAATGGATCACCTTTGGCTCTCTCCTTTATTTTTTGAAGTTTTCCTCTTCTCACATGGAACTCTCTTGAGTGATGTAACTCACTCCTCTCCTAATTATGTATCTTTCCTAACCTTTATTTGCCTTTTCCCATGTCTCTTCACCTTCCTTATCCCCTTAGAAATGCTCTAGATCCATTTGTTCATTTTTCTGGGCTGTTATGTTTGTTTTAACTTCATTCATGATGAAATTGCCTTTGTTTTCAGGCCTAAACCACCATTGGTTTCAAAATCTCCCCTAACAGTCTTTTAACCACTGATGACAATTTCAAAAGCATCACCATATGTATACTAACACTTTTGCTACTACGAAAAATTATAAACTTTTGAAGGCCATAACTTGAGCATACAGACTTAGATTAAGATGATTTTTATTTTAATTTCAATACTCTTCAAGATGAATCCAAATAAGGAAAAATATTTGGGATTAGAAAAAATCTTGATGTCATCTTAGATTTTTTTCCCGCATCTTATTTGTTTTGTCACTTTAACAAATGCAATGACATCCCAGATTATACTGATGGTTGAGAGACTCAACTAACTTGATCATATCCATACATAGCTATCTAAAACTGATCATTATCTAATGTTCTTATTGTTATTAAAGTTTATGAGTATTGATATACTTTACGATCATCTTCATAATATGAAGAATAATAGACAAGCAAACATGACTATATAAATACCCGCTACTTTGTTTTTTATTGATGCAAGATTGCACGAACCCTTTGTTGCTCCTACATCAAAGTGATTGGTTCTTTTATACATTTCTCTCTAATTCTCAATCCTTTACATTGAGTCCACTTTTGTAAATGCCTCTATCCAAATCTATATATTTTTAGCTTACTTTATGTGAAGTTATCATCACCTATGAAACAACCACCATCATTTATTGGTTGTTTTCCTTTGTTCTTAGTTTATATATATATATATATATATATATATATATATATATATATATATTAAAGTTTAGCCTTCCATAATATTACAAAATTTTATAAAGATAACCAATACCAAATATATTTATATCCAAAGTATACTCTCCTAAACTTATTTTATTTTATTGATAATTATTTTTTATCAATATAATCATCTACATTATTGTCCACATTATGTTCCTTTTTATTTTTACATTCTTTAAGTTCAAAGGTTTTATTTTGTCCTATTATAATTTTATGTTTGTCTTATTGTAATTTTATATTTTTCCTATTGTAATTTTTTGTTTAAGTTTAAGGATAATTCCTTATTTTTAATCCAAATGAACATAAGCTTTACTTAAGATTCAATCATTTTACAAAAATAAAAAATCTTCTCATCGCTTAAAATTGTATACATTATTTATGTTCATGTTTAAAATCTACAACTTATTCAAAGTAAATTCATGCTGCTCATAACATGAATCCAATGTATCCCAAGAAAAATAAATTATAATTTAAGTTGTTGGGCATAATATTGCACAACATAAATGATCCTTTTAGTCTCAAATTCAATTTCATGTCTATGGTGACAATATCATCTCTACCTTCATTTTAAAATCCTCTTATTATCATATTTGATATACAAAAGCATCTCTATTTATACCATTTTTTTATAAATGAATATTTTATTAAGAATATTCAATCTTGAACCATCACCTACAAGCACTTTTTTAATTATTTTATTTTCAATAAAAACTTAAATGTACAATGAAATTTTTTGATCAACATCACTTGGAGGTATTTGCTTTCTCTCAAAGGTTATTTGTTTCTTGAAATCTTTTAGATATCCAAGAATTGTTACAAAATGAGAAGGTTGAATATTATTTGAAAAACTAAATTCATCTAATTTTTTTTAAATCTATTTAAATAGTTAATCTTTTACAAAATTAAAGATATATTATTTAGCTCAGGTAGTTTGAAGTTGTTCCATAACATCATAATGTTTACCATGTATTTTAAGTTTAAGGGCTTGCAGAAGATTTAGGGGAGTATCTTGATTGTTCATGCAAAGTTTTGGGCCCTAAATTTTATTTTCATTATATAATTCACTTCATGTAATGTTATCATGCATTGTTCCTCCTTTATTTTGGAAGTAGACTTCTATGCATAAAACATTTTGTTGAGATTTTTCTTATAATCATTTAAAATCTTATTAAAGATATTAGAGTTTAAATTATCTAAAAACTTAGATATATTATTTAAATTAAAAATAGATAAATCATTCAAGTAACATATATATCCTCCTTCTGATGTTGAGAAGTATTCCCTTCCCCCACTACATGGCACTTCTGCTAGTGGGACTATTGTAGTAACCTCCCATGTTGTTGCTGCTACTTCTGACAATGCTATTGGGACCTCCCCTGCTACTGATGTTGTTGAGACTATTGCTGGGATCTCCCCTGCTATTACTATTGTAGTGCCATCAAACTTGCATGATGTCATTAGAATTGTAACAGGGACATCCCTTAATATTATTTTTATTGTTGGGACTACCATAGGAATCTTACCTACTGCTACTACTGAGACTCAAACTATTTTTGTAGGTGCACAGTTTGTTACTGGGGATGATACTTTTGTGTCTTATCCCTGGGCTCCACCCCCTTATGATGATTTGGTGAGTCTTTCACCTCATTCATCTCCTAATTCTATGAATGGAGATAATGATGTTTATTGGATTGTTGTCCAATGGAGGAAGAGAGGTCTTCCTAAGCACGTTTCTCAGACCCACACTCAGGCCAAGGGTGTTCAACCTACTAAATCAAGTTCTGTAATTGTTTAGTCTGTTGTTAATGTACTGTTTCTAACATGTTTGTGACCTTTTTACTCTGAAGGGTACTTTGTGTAAAGTTCAAGACCCTTTTTTCCTACTGAACTAATCAAAAACATATATAAAACTTTATAATCAAAATTAAATTAGAAAAATTCAAATGATAATTTAAATAAATTTAAAAAGTTTAAAAAAAAATTTTTTTAAAAAAAAATATACCATTCGGAGGTACAACTATTAAAATTTTAATAAATAATTACATGAGGGCTTCATCATTATGTCTAAAGATGTGATAAGATATACAAAATGATTGCAAATAAAAACAAAATTTTCCATTCCCGTTATACATTTGGAATTTGGGCACATTTGTGACTTTGAAATGGGATTTAAGCTCTTACAAATTTTTTAATGAAAATATGGTGTATTTGCTATGTTTTTTTTATAGTTTCTAATATGTGGTGATAATTGAAAATGATTTCTCATAAAATGTTATGGTTTTTTACTATTTAATTGAGAGTACATGAAAAATATATAACTAGATTTATTTTTTAAAAAAAAGATAAAACCTTAATAACATGTATAAAGTGGATTTATCAATTTTTATGGCATCAAATAAATTTTAACATAAAATCAATTTTTATTATTAGCAAAACCTACCACAATATAAGGGATGAAGTTGAGATCGTGCTCTAAATAAATTTTGTAAAATAAATACTCCTAAAACTTTGATTCTTAACCAAATCACCACATAAAATAATGGTCAACAAAAAAATTTAAACAATAAAAAAAAACATTTATATCTAAAAATCTACATAAAAATTAAACTCTAAAATTTAGAAATATGAAATGTTAAAAAAAAAAAGATAATATAAATTCACCAAAATAAAATATCATAAATAAACTATCTAAAATATATGTAAAATATACAATTAACAATTACTGCAAAAGTGCAAAGGGTATACCAATAAGAAATTTTTTTGGATGCGTTTTTAATCATATAAAAGTGACATAAATACATTTTTTTGAATTCCATGACTACATACATAGTCTTTTAATATAGTTGTTACTTTTTAAATGATGGTTCTAAGAGATTGAATATAGGGACCCTATCATAAAACACAATTTTTTTAAAAAAAAATTAATGTTTGTTTGTGAATATAACTCTGATATACTTTATCATATCAGTTATCATTTGCCAAATGGGCAAGCATCAAAACATACAGGTTAGCCATATAATATCCTTTACCAAATGGGCAAGCATCTAATCATATGAGTTAGGTATCTATATCCTTTGCCAAATAGGCAAGCATCTAACCATACAGGTTAGGCATTTACATATGAGTAGGTTATGCTCTAACCAAAGACTTGACTCATCAGGATCAACTAAATCTTGAGTCACTCATTGTTTACTGCTCATCTCTACTAGATAAGCACCAAGGTCATCATGAAGTAGCATGTATAAAATATATAACAAAAAGTTGCATTCTACCTCAGAATTTGGCCTAAAACCTCAGAAACTATGATGATCCAATTGGGATCCTTTCAAGTATATCACATAATTCTTATCTTTGCTTTGTTTATCTAAACTAGGGTCTTATTATAATGGTCTTGTCTTTTCATTTAACTTTAATCTTTTTTAGTGCACAACCCCAACCCCATCTTATTCACCTACATATTGAAAGCATCATTTGTTTCTCAGACTACCTACATACCTAATTTCGAATAGGATCAAGGTGTAGTATGCATGTAGTTATGTTTTCTATTCTAAGTTTCATGTGAACTGTGAATCTGGGTATGTAGCCCTTTCTAGGGCCTAGTTCCCCAGATAGTTCCTCTATGATTGCTACCTAAACGAGAGCATAAAAGTATTATTTTAAGTGACTGAATACTTGTTTAACTAAACTATCCCTAAATCTTAACAAGAAATATAAATAAACATTTGCAAGGTACATCCATTTTCTATATTTTATTTATATCAACAATGTTTGTGATCCTTGCTTTAAACAACATAATCCGTACAGTTGTTGCTAAAGTTTCGTTATCTGATAGCCATATAGTTGGTGGTTTATTTATAAAAACTAGTTTAACACTTTTAATCTTGGTTTTTATTGCTCCTTTTCTATGGTACCAAGTTTTGATTAAAAAATATACTTTCTCCATTCTGTTTCATAAGTTCACAAATCAGAATTACTACTGAGTTTTGAGTGAGAAATGTACTTTCTCCTTTTTGTTTCATAAATTCACAAGTCAGAATCGTTTAAGATAGTCGAAGTCATTTTCTTATCTTGATTAGTGTTGTTGACCAAGAGGGATTATCCCACCCCTTGGTCTTAATGACACGACATGGTCCTTATTTATCCTTGATGGTTTATAAGGACAATGCCCAGATGTCGTTGTTGTAGCTATGTTAGGCAATGGATATAGTAGCTCAAGTGTGATGACATTACCTATAAACATAAGTCAAAGGCACCGCTTAATATTGAATGTTGTGTAGTTTTTTTTAACCTTAAATTTTTGGTCTAAGTTGAGATTTAAAAAGTAAAGAATGCTTGAAATGAATTAATGCATTGCATTTCAAAATCAAATTCTTGAGTAGAAAGGTAAAATTAATTTTGTAACATAATCTCCTACTTTAGTCATCATGTTGATATACAACATTATTTTCCTTGACAATCATACCTTTAGTCTACTTAGGTAACCTTTTCTATAAGATAACCTATACACTTGGAGTTTAAGAATGCTATATTGAACTTGAATTTAATGTTAAATAAATCCTTTATGAAGAGTAAATTATTATGCTATTTTCAATGATAATAAATGAGAACTTTAATTCAAATATAGAAATGAACTAAAATAGATTTTTTCCAACTGTGTAATATGAAATATCTCAATAGTTTCATATGTACACAGGTATAAAGTTGATTATAACAAATCTCTTAAGGAATTCATTTAACTATAAAGATGGAATTGAAATTTATTTCTTTACGTAACATATCATAGAATTGATTGTAATAAATACTAATCATAAATAAGAAATTTAAACTTATTTTAAGTAACATGATGAAAGTTTTTAAATAAATTACCATTTTAATAATAAATATGAATTTCGTAAATTGTTTCTTTGTAACATTTGCAAATTAGATAAAATATTAAAATAAACAATGTGGATAACATTTAATTATGTTAATAAAGTATATTCTTAACAGATCCACCTAAATAAATTTCTGACCCTCGTCCAATCAATCATGTAATATCACAAAATTTCATTTAATACCGGATATTGTAAATGTGAAAGGAATAACGATCTTTTTTCTATATAATATAAATCATTCTCATTAAGTTTTCTAAAATAAATTTAAACATTATATTTTCCCTTCAAATCATTTTCATAACAATAAACAAAAAAATAATATATTTTCCCTTTTAAATATTTAAATAAAATATTATCTTTTACTTTCAAATCATTTTCATAAAAATAATATTATATTTACACAAAAATAAATAAAAATATTATAATTAGCCTAATTTAAATAAAAGATTATATTACCCTATGATTTAAATAAAATATTAAATCTACCCTACAAATTTAAATAAAACATTAAATTTTCCCGTGCCCATTGAAATCCTTGACTGAAATGGAAGGTGGTTCCGCTTGGATTGAAATAGGTGCTAACAAGGATTGCATGGAGGAAATGAAGAAGACTGCTCACATTGGTCCCTCCTCCATTGTCACGTCGATCCTTAGCATTTATAATCTTCTTCATGTGAATTTTCCTCCTCACTACATGCTCTGATTGGTTTTTAACTATCTCTTTATATGGCCATTCCCTTTGCAATCATGAGTTAAATTCGATGATGATGAAGTGGGTTAATTCAAATGAAAAGAAGGTTAGTTAGAACAAAGAGTTTATTGATGTTCCCTCCATGTGATGTGGTGGAAGGGTCACTAATTATGCATTATCAAATTGCATATGTGGTGGATTTTGGTTAGGGTGTAAGCTTAGGTTAAAATAGTCTTATTTTAATATTCGTTACGTTTTAAATTAAATGTAATTTATTAATAACTTAGAATTATTTATAATTTAATTAATAATCTTTAAAAATTATTTATGAAAATATAATTAATTAAAAATAATCGAACTCTTAAATTACCTATGAAATATAGTTTATTTGAAAGTTGTAAAATTAAAATAATTATATAAAAAGAAAGTTCCTTTTTATTAATGAAAATAAACTTTGATGTATTTTCAATTTTATCAAACTAATAAAATTTTCATCTAAATTTAATCCATTCATTATTTTTATGCATATTTATTAAGACAACATTACATATATACATTTCTAAGAAAAGAAATAGCTTTAATACTTTAACAATTTAATTTCCTTTTTTTTTTTTTGAAATTTTGAAAGTGAAATTAAAACATACCTTGATTTTTTTTGAAATCCCATCGATGCCCTAATAGCGATTTGAAAATCATAAAAGTTAAGTTAACTTGAAAAAAATCAACTCATTCTAACAATAAAATATTAAATGAGGTCCAAATCAACTTAGAGTATGATCACGAGTCCACAGTGCAGGAAGAGAGGTCGTGACATTGAAAAAAAAAATTAATCATGAATAGAATAAATAAAATATAAAGTAAAAACATATTAGGAGGATGTTTTACCTATAGACACCTATACTAGCCACCGATAACCTCCAACCAGGCTTTTGGCCAATTCTTACTAAAACTCACAATTTGGCCTAAAAACACTAAAGCCATTAAAAACTTTGAACTTGATATAGTCAAGTGCTGATTTTGACTAGGGTATCATTAAATGAGATAGTTCAATTTATGGGCCAACTAACTTTGATGAGATCATTCTGAGTCAAAATGCCAATTTTACACCTGAATGTTTTGGATTGCTTTTTCCTATCAAATCTCTTACACAAGACACACGCCTTTGTTATTTGCTATTGGTAACATCTTAAATGTGATAATGGATCCAATGGATATGACATTGACTTCCAATTCTAATCTCGTCAAATTTTGGACCAATAACAAGGCATTCTGATCAGTTTAAATAATTTGTGCACAAAGTGCTTAATCATACTTAATAGTTAGTTAAACCAAATTAGAGCCTAATTAAGAATTCTATGAATTTTTTTTGAATACTTGTTTTTAGAAATGAATATTGAATATCTACATCATCAAGTGACCTCATTTCTTGGGAAGACATCCCTAGGCCATAAATGCCAGAAATATTAGGATTCATGCCTCCCATGCCTCATCAAAGCCCTCCATGCCTCTTAATTTCTCCTCTATCCTAAATATTGATGAGCCTATTTATGAATTTTAATTGTAAAATTGGATTAATCTTTAGCCACACATCTCAATCCTGAGATGGATGGTTTAGGTTGATTCTACCCATTTGGAAAAATTTATAAATAGGAGGCCTTGCCACATGAATTTTAAGCTTGGATAATGTAAAGTTATAATACATAATGGATTCTAAAGCCTCATGAAAATTAGTTTTACCATGCCGAATTTATTCCAATCCAATCCATAAAGCTAAACATGGTGCCAAGAGGAGGTGGAGAATATTCAAGATCCATTACAATAAACCTTTTGAAGAATAAACCCAACAAGCCAATCGAAGAACACTCTTAAAGCATCAAGGAAGGCAAGGAATGTGTGTTTCTTGCATTTGAGTTATGATTTGTTCATTTTTTTAATTCACTAAGATCTCCCTTTGAGATAGGCTTAATGTGTTAGCATTAGTGTGTTTTGTTTGATTCGGATTGCATTCACTAACACAATACTAATCTACCCTTATTGCAATCCTATGTTCACATAATAGCACACCCGATGGGACACAAAAAACTTCAAAAAATTGATCACAATACTCCCTCAAGCAACTCACTAACCATTTTTATGTAGAATCTTGGAGTGGGAGGCTTAAAAGAGTGAAAAAATCAAGAAAAACATGTTTTTCTATAAGTGGCAGATTTGACTAGACACAATCACAGGATTGTCCTACAACTCATGGGTTATTCTAACCAAGTCATGATATTATGACTAAACCATTATTAGTTAAGTGATAATATCTCTACTTGTAAAGTTGTGGTATTGATCTAAAACTCACAGTATTTTCATTCGGAGTCACGGTATTGTGCCTAACTATTTTTCTTTCAAACTAACTTTGTGTTTCTATGTAGGTTTATGTTGGGAGATAAACCGGAAGCACACAATTTGATTACCAAACCAAGCAACTTAATATGCGGAAATTAACCAGATTCACCAAGTAACTAGAATTCAGAATAACACATGATATGAGAGACAATACCAAATTGTATTAACACTTTATACAGAAAAGAATACAATAAAGAAGATGCCACTTCTTCTCCACCACCTTACAGAGGTTTCCCACGCCTCAAGTGAATAGTAATTCTTCTCCCCAAAGCTCTCCCTCTCACAGGTCCCAACACCCAACTCAAATACAGAGTTGGTGTTCACCTCCCGTGCTCCACGCACACCACAAGTGCTCCACACACTCAAACAAGTACTCCACGTACTTCAAGTAGATCTCCCATGAACCTGCAATAACCTGCACTTCAACAGACCATACTTATGGAAGGAACTCCCTTGCCTTCCTCTTGCTCTATCCGAGTACACACCTATACTCCAAGTAGATCCTGCCTGATACTGCTCCCTGTTGTGTTGCTATCTGTATGACCTTGCACACCTGCAAATCAAGCAATGGTTCTATTCACCTGTGAACCTCGACCTTGCACACACATACACCTACAGATCAACGATCTTACTTACCATGTAGATCTCCTATATAGGCCATGCAAATGTGACCAAGATCCTACACTCTTGAAGAACCCAGCTGGCTCTCCAATCCAGCACCAACACACCTGGTACTGTGGCACTAGGAGGAACGCACCATAGCTCTACCTCACACACAGAAGGAGCTTATAATTATGCTCTCTTACTCCCTAGCACACTTTTCCAATACAACCATGAGTCTATTATATAGATCTCATCCAAACAATGATTAGACATCTAATTACAATAATTAGATCCGCAGCTATGAGTCTAAAATTAGCGCTCATCATGCAAACTCTTCGTTCGTTAGCTCACTGCCCGTAATTAACTCACAGTCGAACTACACAGGTGACCGACGTCGGTCCCTGTCCGCCTGGGGTCGCCGACGCCGGCCGATATATGACCGACGTCGGTTGCCTTCCTGTCTTACCCTGCCGACGCCGGTTGGCCAGACCAACGCCAAACACTTCTGACACTTAGCAACTCATTCTGCAACCTCCTCCATGTCTGCATCAGTGAAGCTTTTAGCTCCACAATCCTAACAATCTCCCACTTGGAGATAAACAGCTGCACTGTACCTGTACCTATACTCCGTCTAATCTGTTTCCTGGTTTGTATCCCTCTTCAAGCTCCCACCTGAAGACAACCCACCACACAACTTGTGGTGTACCACCTGTCATCCGAGTAACCTGCCACATCCGAACCTACAAATACATGTAGTGAAGTCCTGACCCTGCATAGCAACACCTGCTGCCGGTCCCTCTCAGAAAACCTGAGAACTCACTTCCCCGAATTGGCTCCTAACTCTCTGACAGCTCCCACTGCATGGGAATACTCAGGTCTATACCAGACCTCATGTGATTTCGGACACTGTACCTGTCCAGCCC
The DNA here is from genome assembly GCA_037957365.1 of Torreya grandis. Taxonomy (NCBI): domain Eukaryota; kingdom Viridiplantae; phylum Streptophyta; class Pinopsida; order Cupressales; family Taxaceae; genus Torreya; species Torreya grandis. The sequence continues at coordinate 4,504,310 of JARHVA010000759.1, read as the reverse complement.
TTAGTGTGCTCCGGCTCTGCATCCTGAACCTCGCCAACACCTGATTCACATCAGCTCCCACTCGAGACAAAATCAACCAGTGATCTCCATGCCTCCCATGTCAAATAATTCCGCTGCTCCAAACTCCTCCTGACATGCCACTGAACTAATCTTACCCTTAGCTCAGCAAAACCCTGTATGTACACCCCTGCTAGCTAGCATACTATCCACATACAGCAACAGAATGATGTTGCAATCACCATCCCCCTGGTAAGTCAAATCACAGTAGATACCCTGACATTAACTGAAGCCATGCTCCGTCCTCCACCTGTCAAAACCTGTACCACTGTCCTGCAGCTCCACAAGACCATATACCTGGTCTTCCATCTCATGTATCCGTTCTCTCTATTCTTCTACTAAGGTATCCATTCGTCTCTGTGCTTTCATACCTGCTGGCAACCCTACCAAAACACACATGTCTGGTTCTCCTCCAAGGAATCACATCCTCATCCATGCCAAGCTCACACCTGTTTCTTGGATCCTTCCTACTCTACAATCAGCAACATGTATAAAGAAGAGGAACAACGAATTTGAGGGCCTACTTACACCTTCAGTCCTCCGTATGGGTGTTTGAGACTCCTTGACAGCTTGCTGTCCACCCAAAATTTGTTACAGTGACCGACCTCGGTCACTCCACAGTCTGCATCCGACCGACGTCGGTTCCATGCGTATGTACCTGACTACCAACCTGCCTGCGCTGGTGTCCCTTCTGCCGACGTCGGTCCTGATAACCGACATCGGTCTTACATACTGCCGATGTCGGTCGCATGACCGACATCGGTCTTACCCTGCCCGACATCGCCGGCTTCGGTCTGCACATGACCGACATCAGCACCTGTCTGTTCGACGCCGGTTCCTCCTGACTGACATCGGTACCTGTGTTCGCCTGTGAGTGATGACTTTTTACCCACGAGCTTCTTTGAATCAAAATCCATGTCCAAACTGCCCTGCTCAGAAGTATCCAGCCATATCCACTGGGTTCTGTCCGCCATCTCCTCCATAAACACCAAGGCTTTCCAGTTCTTAAGCCTGTCAAATATATCTGTCTTCCGCTTAAGAACATGCATCTCCTTCCTGCTCATGTGACCAAGCCTACGAAGCCACGTCTCCGCAACAAAAGAAGAATCAGTAATATAAACAAGTAGATAAAGGATACCTGTTTTCTTACCACCAGCTAATTCAAGTGCATCCGCTGTGAGAGTTCTTGTGCATCTCTCATCACCCAATTTTTCTGAAGAAATTAGCCATATCTCCAAACCTGGGACCTGCATGACCTTCATCAACACCTGTGTGTTGGCCGCCTGCAATTTCAGCTTCACTTCTCCTTTGCCAATTCTTTGGCAAGGCTTACCAGCTCCTCTACCTGGAACTGCATGGAAAGAGGCAACCGAATCTTTTATCCAAGATTCAACTTTATCCAAGAAACCTGCAAACACATCCTGTGCAACAACACCTGCTACATCTGTATCTTCAGTTTCTTCATGTTGATCTGCTACCAACCAACAATAATCTTTTACCTGCTCTTTCTTTCCATAGGACCGTGAGTAACCATCTGTGCTTTTCAACTCCTCCATTCTTAGTTTACTTTGATCTGTTGTTGCTCTACTCCCACTCGATCAGAAACCCCTAAGAGTGACCTATAACCAAACACAAAACCTGCTTCCTCCAACCTCAGCTCAGATACCACTTGTTGGTATCAAGCTCAAGAACCTACAACCAAGGCTCTGATACCACTTGTTGGGAGATAAACCGGAAGCACACAATTTGATTACCAAACCAAGCAACTTAATATGCAGAAATTAACCAGATTCACCAAGTAACTAGAATTCAGAATAACACATGATATGAGAGACAATACCAAATTGTATTAACACTTTATACAGAAAAGAATACAATAAAGAAGATGCCACTTCTTCTCCACCACCTTACAGAGGTTTTCCACGCCTCAAGTGAACAGTAATTCTTCTCCCCAAAGCTCTCCCTCTCACAGGTCCCAACACCCAACTCAAATACAGAGTTGGTGTTCACCTCCCGTGCTCCACGCACACCACAAGTGCTCCACACACTCAAACAAGTACTCCACGTACTTCAAGTAGATCTCCCATGAACCTGCAATAACCTGCACTTCAACAGACCATACTTATGGAAGGAACTCCCTTGCCTTCCTCTTGCTCTATCCAAGTACACACCTGTACTCCAAGTAGATCCTGCCTGATACTGCTCCCTGTTGTGTTGCTGTCTGTATGACCTTGCACACCTGCAAATCAAGCAATGGTTCTATTCACCTGTGAACCTCGACCTTGCACACACATACACCTGCAGATCAACGATCTTACTTACCATGTAGATCTCCTATATAGGCCATGCAACTGTGACCAAGATCCTACACTCTTGAAGAACCCAGCTGGCTCTCCAATCCAGCACCAACACACCTGGTACTGTGGCACTAGGAGGAACGCACCATAGCTCTACCTCACACACAGAAGGAGCTTATAATTATGCTCTCTTACTCCCTAGCACACTTTTCCAATACAACCATGAGTCTATTATATAGATCTCATCCAAACAATGATTAGACATCTAATTACAATAATTAGATCCGCAGCTATGAGTCTAAAATTAGCGCTCATCATGCAAACTCTTCGTTCGTTAGCTCACTGCCCGTAATTAACTCGCAGTCGAACTACACAGGTGACCGACGTCGGTCCCTGTCCGCCTGGGGTCGCCGACGCCGGTCGATATATGACCGACGTCGGTTGCCTTCCTGTCTTACCCTGCCGACGCCGGTTGGCCAGACCAACGCCAAACACTTCTGACACTTAGCAACTCATTCTGCAACCTCCTCCATGTCTGCATCAGTGAAGCTTTTAGCTCCACAATCCTAACAGTTTAACAATAAAACTATTATCTTAGTAGAGAGATTGTTCTACAACTCATTAGGTTTACAAAAAAAATCATCATATTTTCTAACCACTAGCAGGTTAAATTATAATGCCGCTACTTTTGTAGACACCAAAATAGTGTCAACCCCCCCTTGGTCCCTTTCTAACTTCAACATGCCTAACCTATACTTTATTAATTTAAAATACTTATTTTAAATTAATAATCCCCCCTAGACACATCACCTTGGATTCCTAGCTCTTAGGCCATTTATCACCCTATGACTAATCATAATTACCTAAGACCTAATTTTAACTCTCCCACTAATCCTCACGCCTATTAAACCCGCCCTTTGGACCGTTCACCAACGGCAGCTGAACTTGGCAGACGGAGGAATGGGAAAAAGGCTAAAAATAGCCTTTTTACCCATCTTCTAGCCACTGATGTTGGTTATCCATCGGCTGATGCCAGCGGTATCGCTAACGTCAGTTGCTCAAAACCAAATTCTAACCTTGACTGCAGCCCGAATGCGAATTCTCTTGCTCCCAGGATCGGAATTCTCTTGCTCCTCAACTCTTTGCAGGCATCAGCATTCTATCATCACTCTCCAGGCTAAGAAACTCTGCAGGATTCACTCCACACCAGATTGAAATGTTTCATGAGGTCTCCTACATCAGCCATAACGGAACAAGTCTCCTACACTTCTGGGTCTCCACCAAGAGCTAAGAATTCTTCTGGTTTATATTTCAATATTTTTAAAATGCATTGGTAATTAGTTAGTTTGCTATTTTCTAAGTACTATTGATAGACAACCTGACTTCCTTCTCAGAGAGGCTGAAAAGCCTTCTCTCATTCTTATTCTCTTTCCACCCCTGTCCTCTATCTTTACCCCCTTTCAGAGCCTATTCACTATCTTGAAATCCTCCACAAACCATTAAACAGACCCAGACTCCTTCTAGACCCCTCTGTCGACCACAGACTTTCCCTAAAACCCGTCCAAGGCCATTACCCTGACCGACATCGACCATTGCCCCTACCAACGTCGACAACCTTGACCAACCGACGCCGGCAGAATTACCGACGTCGGTGACTGTGGAAGACTGACAGCAAGATTTAGGTACACATTATCTATTTTTATTTCTTTAAGTCTTTCATTATCTATTTATCTGACATTCGTTTTATCAACTAGTGGACTGTCATCCCTCTAGGAAGTCTTTGCACTTCTGCGACTGAGCTTTGCTTGGCAGTCCACCATATATCTATCTAACATTTTCTTTGTTTAAGTCTTTCTTATCTACAGATCTCATCCTCCACAGTCAAAGAGGAGCTCCTTCAATCGTCTAGATACGGTGTGTAGCTTCATCCAGGTATCATCAAACCCCTGACCATTAACCCTTAGTTTCTTTCATCCTATGAATGTAAAAGCGAAAATGAGTTAGAAACATTCTGGCACACCCGGTGGGACCCTGGAGTTTTCCTTGAGTTCATTTCTTCTAAAATAAACTTTCATATAGGTGCATTAGGAAAGTTTCTCTTCTTGCATCCTTCTTCTTTCTTTCTCTTTCAAAAAGACACCATTAGCACAAGTTAAAAAGAACTTTTTCTTCTTGTCACTTCTTTTCTAAATCTTAGAGTATTGAAGTTCATGCTCTTAACCTTTTCCTAATTGTTTGCATCTGAACAAAAAAATTCAATTTGGGTTAAAATATATTGCATTTCATTCCTGCTTGAATGCATCTTTAGCTCATCTAGTAATTAAAATTGCATTATGAATAAATCGTAGTGCACATATGTTACACAACCTGACCACATTCACAAAATCAAACTAAACATCTAAACATACCTAAGACAAGGCCCAACTAGGATTTCATCACCTAGCAGATACCTTACCCTTCCTGACAATCCCACTTGGACTTCACTACCAAGGGGAGAACCCACTTTGTTCTCTGGCAGAGTATAAACTATAGGGGAAGTATATACTGGCTAAGCGACCCAGCTTGTCTCTGGGCTCGTGAAGTGAGGGGAGCAAGCTCCTAGCACCAAGCCACGTACGGAACCTAATACAGATTTTGAGCACCAAAACATAACCCGAAACCAACCTTAGACTGCTTCTTTTAGTACCCATTCTAAAAGCCCAACTTCCCAAACATATTCTTCTAAGGCATAAGCCAACACGATTCTAAAATTCTATTCTTAGGAATTTAACATTTAGTGTTTGCTTGCCTTCATCTATTTTTCTATTTGTATCTAATTTTTTGAGCTGGTAAGGTCACATTCTAAGATCTAAAAACAACTCAGACTTTCTTCTTTCTTCTAAAAACTTTCAGTTTTCTGAGTTTCTAGAAATACACAGTAATTGACATCAATTTTTCCACCGACGTCGGCAACTATCTTCATCGACATCGGTTATCTGACCGACATCAGCAACTTACTTCATCGACTCGGTTTTTCTACCGACATCGATCACTATCAAAAATCTTTTTTCTCAAATAGCAAGCTAAAAACTTGACCTTTTGGTTGTTAAAAACACATTCTGGTTTTCTGAAGTTGAAACGTACAGTTTTTAGAACCTGAATCTATTTTACCTTGGATGGTTTTGACACATAATCAAATCAAAACTCTTATTGACCACGCAAGGCAACAACCACTCCTGCCTTCGCCTTGTATATCAAGTCCCCAAATGGAGTATAATTCTGAAACTGAACGTACTACTATCCAACCAACCCCAACTCAACCCCCTATTGTTCTCGAAGGGGACCAAGACTTTGAAAGGTTCCTTGACCTCAATGTCAAGGCTCTTCAGCACTATCTCGTGAGAAGTCAAACACGAGATCTTTCAGGAAACCTAGTTTACGAGATGCCAACTTTCTTAGTTGAAACGGCAATTATATCAATAGCCTCCGTAACCCAACCCATGGTCACCTAGGCCATTGCCTCAACTAACAACTTGACCATGACCAATATTCAAAGTGTGGCCTCTCCTTTTGTTTTTGGACCCACCTCCATTGGGGTTTCTGTACACCCTCAACCATAAACCATTCAACAAAGTCCTACACCATTCCATAACTTAATTGTCTCCATCCCACCTACTCTTGCACCTATAAATACAAGAGTGACTACTTATCCTTTGACTAGTGTTGCCACCATCCAACCACCTTTGGCGACATCAAGTCAAGTTGTGCCCTCTAGCTTCATGACACAACCACCCTTGACTTCAACATCAGTCCCTATGACTAGTTACCAATATGTTGCACCTATACAAGCATAATCAACTATGTCATACGCTCCACCTAACACCTTCCAAATGTCTTACAACCTAGGGGGTGCCCTGCTACCAATCTGTCAACCGATCTAATTAATATCTTGATGGATAAGATGTCTAATCTTGAGACATCCATTTCAGGTTCAAGAAATGTTCTCTCATATGAACAAATCAGTAATGAACCTATTCATCCATCGGTCCCAATCCGACGATATCCTAGTCAATGGAAACTTCCCAAGTTTACTCGCTTCCAGAGTAAAGAGGATCCACAACAACATCTACGAGCATTTAGACACGCTTGTTACCTTATAGCACATGATGATGCATTATTACTATGCACATTTTCCATGTCGCTTTTTGGTGCTGCCCTTGATTGGTATAGTTCTATTACCAGTCACTCTCTATTTTCCTTCACTCAACTCACCCAATTATTTCTCGACCACTTTTCAATCAACATAACTAAAAAGGTCTCCATCACGGACCTATATTCTATTAGATAATTTGACGATGAATCCATAGCTGATTTCATTGCTCGATGGAGAAGTTTAATCAACCAACTCTCCTTTTCTTTACCTCAACCTGAGCTCATTGAGCTCTTTTCACAAGCATGTGCCAACCACATCTCATCTACTTTACGGGTCCAAATATTTCACACATTTGACAAAGCTTTCACCATGGCTAAGAAGCTTGAACTCTGTGCTGTCGAAGAAGATAAAGTCAAATTGTGTAGCAATAATATCAATGCAAAATCAAATGACCCTTCATCTAAACCATCTTCCCACTCCAAGTCCAAGGGATCAGTGAACACTGTGGTCCTTAGGCCATCATCTTCAACAACAACCAACCAATCTCAACCTTCCACATCAGAATATATCATAAGACAATTCCAACAACGACATGTACAACGTCAATATACTCCAATAGGAGAGTCATACGCTTCCTTCTTGGATAAACTAGTCAAGCAGGGGGTCCTCAATCTCCCTCAAATTTGACCACCCCAATTTGACCCCTCAAAAGCCATCCCTGCATGGTACAGGGAAAATGACTTCTGTAATTATCATCGTGTCAAAGGCCATGACACAGACAATTGTAAAACCTTTAAGAACATTGTCCAAGACATGCTAGACAAAGGGGATCTTGTTTTGGATAACCCGAATGCGCCACCTAACCAAAACATAGACATCTTTAGACAACCATTCCCTAACCATCCCCCAAGTTACAATAACATTTAGACCATAGCCGATGACCTTCAAGAGCATAATATATGCACGGTCAACATGGTTTCTCCTTTCATCTCTGACCAACCTCTCCCACAAGTTGAAGAGCCTTCTTTTCTTATTTTTCCACCTCAGGTAGAAGAGCTTTCTTCTCCTATTAGTCCACCATAGGTAGAAGAGCCTTCTTCTCCTATTTGTCCTCCACAGATGGAGGATAGTCCTCCATCCAGCCCCCTTTCACATGTAGGAGAGTCTACTTTGATTTCTCCCATATTGGAGGATGCTTTGATGACACAAACGCTGGCTATCTCGCCATCATCCTTCTTATCAACAATGGGGGATCATCCTTTTCTGGCTCCTCGGCCACACATAAAAGCCATGACCATTCCTACGCTTTATCCAACTAAAGAGCCATATTCTCTAATCCCTTCTCCACCAAGAGAAGAACTTGTCACTTCACCCACTTCGACCAAGGGAGATCTGGTGATGATTTTCTCTCACCTTTTACCTAAGATCGCTACGTCTCACACACGTCCACCACACCGAAAGAGATTAAATCTCTCGGTGTTCACCCCATATCAAACCTCACTCATCCACAAGTGAAGGTAGACTTAAACCTCACCCCACACAATAGTGGTCCTCAAACCAAACTAAAGAAGGCTACTAAACCATGGCGGAGAACTCCTCCCCCACCATCACCATTGCCCTCTATTTTGGGCCCATACCCTTCCACCTTAATAGGAGTGCTCCCAACTCTAACACCTATCAAAAATAAATCACCTCCATTATCCCTCTTACTTGGAAAAAACATACCTCCTCCAAAACATCCAACACCTCTCACCACAAAAGTGTCATCTACATGTGTGGTCACACCACCAAACAAAAAGATGGTGCAGAAGCTGTCTCCTCCTACAACTCTTAAACAAAATTTGTCTCATCTTATAACTCCTAAACAGAAGTTGTCAACCCCTACTGCAACAAAATGCTCAGACCCATTAAAGGGTTGCTATGCATCACTATTACATCAATTGTTGCAGTCTTCTTGCATCACTCTCCTGCCCATTAAACCATACCAACCTCTCAGACCAAAACCATCTTGGTTTGATGACACTAAAATCTGTGCGTATTATCACACACCTAGGCATGACACTGAGCGTTGTTGTGCTCTTAAAGTTATCATTTGCCAACACCTGAAAAAGGGCACCCTTCTCATTAAGTACCCCTTTGACAAACTACTGAAATCATCACATGCCTCCCAAACCTCTTCACCTTCACACTCATCAACTCTCAGATCAAAACCATCTTGGTTTGATGACACTAAATTTTGTGCATATCACCGCATGCCTGGGCATGACACTGAGCATTGTTGTGCTCTTAAAGCTGTCATTCACCAACACGTAAAAAAAGATACCCATCTCATTAAGGATCCTCTTGACCACCCCTTTGATAAACCATCGACTCCATCCCATACCTTCCAAACATCCTCACCTAAATCGAGATCTCAATGCAAGACTATGGTTTCTCTACCACCTTATCCCCCTTTGTTCGAAATCAACACCATCAATGTGGCCACCAGGTTACAAACCATGAAGGATAAAGAAAAAGAGAAGGTTTCTCTCCCTTGGACATATCCTTCCATCAAGCCTTCTCAACCACCACAACCCAAGATTTCAATCTTGGGCACATCCCAACCAACATCTTCAAAGACAATTCATGACTCTATGGTGAAACAACTTCACCAAACCCCTGTGAAGACATCTTTGTATGACCTAATAAAAAACTCTCCACAACATCATCTAACCTTGATCAAGGCCTTACAAGCAATGGAGGTCCAACTTGAAGACCCCCAACTACTGTCTGCTTTGGTCAAATTATTACCAACCATTTCCTCCATCAACATTAGCGACTCTGAGATTCCTGCCTCCAACCTAGAAGATCAGGATCTCACCCTTTTAAACTAAGCCTATCAGGCAAAATCTTCACAAGATGCATTCTCACGTCGCACTCCTTGTCAAAGAGGAGCTATTATCTTCTCTCCATCTCATTTAGCCAACTCATTGATTATCCACAATGGGTGACAAACATTGTCCCTGTCACAAAATAACTGGGGGAATTCAACTTTATACTATCACGACCTCAACCAAGCATCGACCAAACATCAATCAACTAAGCATCAACCAAACATCAACCAACCAAGCATCGACCAAACATTAACCAACCAAACATTGACCAAATATCAACTGACCAAACATCAACCAACTTCTTAATCATCTCTAACATGTGACCAATATGGAAAGAAGTAAACAAGACAAGTTTGCTCCTAATTGACTCAAACCTTACATCATGACGCACAAGCATTGATCAGGGACTTATCGTCTATCTTCTTTCGAAGGCCGGCCAAAACTTGAGTCCCTTAATGCCTTTTATCTTTGACCATTCTACTATTAGTCAAGTAATCATTCACTTGATGTTTAACTTGAGCTCATCCCTTGAGCAACCCTCATCATCGTCATTCTTATTCCTTTCAACCCTTTTTCTCCACAAACATTAGTGCTTTGTCCTAATAAAAGGGAAACCCCCAAACCTCTATAGTCAAGTCCATGACCAAAAGTTCAGTCAAAAAAGAATTGGGATGCCTATACAAAGGTCAAAAACTATAAATGTAGACTGCTCCCTCGAAGGACAGCTACATCATTGTTATAATTAATAGACTGCTCCCTTGAAATATAGCTATTTAAAGAGATCAACATAAAAAGCAGAATATAGACCACTCCCTCGAAGGATGGCTATACACAAATTTTGCTCCAAACAACACTCTCTCAGAAGCTTCTCGCATCGATCAGCTTCACATATGACCACAAAACAAAACAACATCCCCACGTAGACTTCTCGCATCGATCAGTCTCCCAAAAAAAAAATTAAGTCATGGACTTGCCTATAGTCGTTCTCAGGGTCACCTAGAAAAGGGGCAAAGTTATCCTTGCTAAATAGGGTTACGCTATCCTCATACCTCACATAATCAAACCTATTACCCTAACATACCCAAGGGATTTTGAGCTCACTTAACATTGAGTGATTTGAATACTTCTCTAACACAAAACAATGGTCAATGACATAATCCATGAACGGGACTTTTGTTTCTAAAAACCCTATCTATGTTATCATTATGGTCCTTGTCAATGAAAGAGCAATGGGCCTTTCACTTCTTATGCACTTTGGTCACATACAACCAATTCAAATCTAACCAAATCATTTTCTAAACCAAACCAAACCAACCAAACCTTTTTTAGACCACTAACATGATCATAGCCTATTCACACTAGTTTCTATGGAAACCAATACACATGGAAACTATCGACCACATAATTTATGCCAAGCATAAACCATTACTTGCTGAAGCATAAGCATACTCATTTCATTTTTAGCATACATCTATCACTAATATGAAAAATTGCTATGGATGGAAAACCCTATCACCAATGTTACAGAATACACCATCACATAATATGGAAAAGGCTGTAACATCATCATACACTCATCATTTCAAAATAAGACCAAACCAATCATCAACCACTTTGAATCTTCTTCTGAACTACATTGGCTTGAGGCCCTTAAAATAGGGGCTATGTAGGCAACACTTAGTTGACATGGAGTCTTCTGGGGTTAGCTCGGCCATTTTCCCGTTCGTCTCCCTAATGATGTCAGCCATTCGTTTGTTCGTCTATCTGATGGACAAACTATTTCACCTTTAACCATGACTTAACCTAGTCAAAACTCAGTCCATGATCTCAACCCTCTCCTCCCTTTTTTAGAGAGAACTACATTGTCCTGAGGCCCTTGAAATAGGGGCTATGTAGGCAGCACTCAGATGACATGACGTCTTCTGGGGTTAGCTCGGCCACATTCATTTGTTTATCTACCTGATGGACAAACCATATAACCCTTTAGCCATGACTTAACCTCATCCAACCCACATCCACAATCGACCCTCTTCTTTCATTTTGGGAGAACTACATTGGCCTGAGGCCCTTCAAATAGGGCTATGTAGGTAGCACTCAGTTGACATGGGGTCCTCTGAGGTTAGCTCGGCCATTCCTTCATCCATCCATCTAATGGACCAATTATCTCTACCAACCCAAAATTATGACCAAACAATCAGCCCTGACACCGAATGAGTTACCTAAACTTCTCATGGGGCACATTGGAGATCACATACATCTCCCTGACCACAATACACAACTCTTGAGATCACTTATCTCTCAACCCAACTCGACCAATGACCTTGGAGATCATGACTATCTCCTCAGACCACGACCACTTTCGAGATGACTTTGCCTTGGTTGTTTTGATTGCATATATGCTACCTCATGAATAGTTAGCAAAATTGTATGCAACCCATATTATGACCCTCACACCTATTATCAGATCACGAGCAAGTTGATCCTCAATACTTGTGACATTTTTGTGTTTTCCAAGAGCACTTCTTGAGCCTGGGATACTTAGAACACGATGACAATTGGAGCTACAGCTTTGATCATTTAACCCAATCAACTACGACTAAATGATGGGGACCAGTTATTTTGATTTTAGCACTCTTTGACCTTTGACTGTGACAGTTTGACCTACCTATCACGTGAAGTGGTATACACGCAATCCCAACTATTGCAGCATTCACACTCAACCTTCACCATACCCATCCACTATCTATCAAATCGGCACCCGATATTAGATTACCTTCCCTCGACTCCCGCTTTGAGGGAGAATACCTCATCCCTTATCTGGGGCAACTTACTCCTATTTTTGTCTTGCAGTTCGTCAAGAACAACCAACAAGACAAAAAGGGGCAAATGTAAACACCAAAATAGTGTCAACCCCCCCTTGGTCCCTTTCTAACTTCAACATGCCTAACCTATACTTTATTAATTTAAAATACTTATTTTAAATTAATAATCCCCCCTAGACACCTCACCTTAGATTCCTAGCTCTTAGGCCATTTATCACCCTATGACTAATCATAATTACCTAAGACCTAATTTTAACTCTCTCACTAATCCTCCCACCTATTAAACCCGCCCTTTGGACCGTTCGCCAACGGTAGCTGAACTTGGCAAATGGAGGAATGGGCAAAAGGCTAAAAATAGCCTTTTTACCCATCTTCTAGCCACCGACGTTGGTTACCCATTGGCCGACACCGGTGGTATCGCCGATGTCAGTTGCTTAAAACTAAATTCTGACCTCGACTGTAGCCCAAATGCAAATTCTCTTGCTCCCAAGATCAGAATTCTCTTGCTTCTCGACTCTTTATAGGCATCAACATTCTATCATCACTCTCCAGACTAAGAAACTCTGCAGGATTCACTCCACACCAAATTGAAATGTTGCATGAGGTATCCTACATCAACCATAACGGAACAAGTCTCCTACACTTCTGGGTTTCCACCAAGAGCTAAGTATTTTTCTGGTTTATATTTCAGTATTTCTAAAATGCATTGGTAATCAGTAAATTTTCTATTTTCTAAGTACTGTTGATAGACAACCTGACTTCCTTCTCGGAGAGGCTGAAAAGCCTTCTCTCATTCTTATTCTCTTTCCACCCCTTTCCTCTATCTTTGCCCCCTTTCAGAGCCTATTCACTGTCTTACAATCCTCCACAAACCATTAAACAGACCCAGACTCCTTCCAGACCCCTCTATCGACCACAGACTTTCCCTAAAACCCATCCAAGGCCATTGCCCTGACCGACATCGACCATTGCCCCTACCGACATCGGCAGACTAACCGACGTCGGCAACCTTGACCAACTGACGTTGGCAAAATTACTGGCCTCGGCAACTATGGAAGACTGACAGCAAGATTTAGGTACGCATTATATATTTCTCTTTCTTTAAGTCTTTCATTATCTCTTTATCTGACATTCTTTTTATCAACTAGTGGACTGTCATCACTCTAGGAAGTCTTTACACTTTTGGGACCGAGATTTGCTTGGCAGTCCACCATATATCTATCTAACATTTTCTTTGTTTAAGTCTTTCTTATCTATAGGTGTCATCCTCCACAGCCAAAGAGGAGCTCCTTTAATCATTTGGATATAGTGCGCAGCTTCATCCGGGTATCATCAAACCCCTGACCATTAACCCTTAGTTTCTTTCATCCTCTGAACGTAAAAGCGAAAATGAGTTAGAAACAACGTTTAAAGTGGTAGGATTGTCTTGTAACTCACGAGATTGTCACTGTGAGTTGTAGTATTGTAGTGTGTAGAACAGGGCATTTTCTAGAGCTTTATTTGGAGTCATTCATATTCCATTTCTGACAATTCTTTTTTCAAAACCATGTGTTTTCTTCCAAATTTTCATAATATGTTATTATTTTAGATTGATGTTATATAATATTTTCATAAAACCTCATTTTACCAAAAGTAGCAAGATTGTTGCCCTGAGTCGTGATATTATTGCCCCGAATCATGATATTGGCTCCCCGAGTCATGGTATTGGTACCCCAAATAGTAGGACCATGACCCCAAGTAGCGAGATTGTAAGTTATAATACCAAAACTTTTAAATTTGTGGGATTTTCTTGTAAGTCATGGTATCACTTTGTCAAGTCGTGATATTGCACCACTAGGTCAACCTGAGACTTCATTTTTCAAAGTTTATTATTTCAAATTGAATTTAGCTTCAAATCTAAACCACTTGCTAACATTTTTCCTACATGACCAGCTTGTAAAATTACTAAAACATGTTGAGATCATCTTTTGCATGCTTTAAAATGAACTAGGAACATTATTTTGGTGCTTAATGTAACATTTAGGTGTTTAAATAAGTATCTTTGAGCATTAGTTTTCAAAGTTTATAATCTTAGGACCAAGGGATAAAAATAACACCACCACACCTTTCAATTTGGGGCTTAAAAATGAACTCATCTTTCAAATATTTTGTGTTCACTACTTGTTTCAATTATCACTTTTATTTTTGTAAAATACAAAGATGTTGCGTGTATGCTCTTTCATTTGTCCCCTTTAGGGAACCCTTGGAATCAAAAGTGCTTTCCTTAGTTGCAAATTTCCTAGTCCAAGTTATAGAAAGAACATCATCTAAAGCACTCCCCAAAAACTTGCAAAAGTATTGGGTGACCTTGAAAATGACCCTAAAATCTTTCTATTTCAGTCTTTTATTTCATGTAAACTTGGCTTGCAAGGGGGATGCCATTACCTCTCATGAGTTCTTTAGAGAAACTTTGACCCAAGGTTTCATCTCTTGACATTGACTTCACTTGCTCCTGAGTTACACACAGGATGTATCTACATTTGGTTATCGCACTACACTAAGTGAACAATAGGATGGAGTGGTTGTAAAAAGGACTAGACTTTTTACAACTAGCTAATGTCACGGTCACCCAATTTCTATGCTTGGCATTTACATCATTTGACGTGAAAGTAATTATGCAATTTATTCCCATAGAAACATTTGAAATCTTTCTAGTTTATTCAACCCCACATTGTCATACCCTTGCTAGGATTTGAACGATTATACTTAGAGTATTTAGGTCATTTTTCTTGCTTGGTATGTTTTGAAACTAAAACGTGACTATTTGTTTGTAAACCATGTCAAAACCAATTTTTATATACATCACTTTTTTGTCTAAAGAGGCATTATGCTGGCCATTTTACACCACACTTATGCATTAAAATTTTTGCTAAAACTTGTTTATGTGTGTGTCGTTTGAGTTGAGGAGGGTAGCGTTATGCTGCCCAAAACATGTCAACCCATTTTGCCTTTGAGTCTTTGAAACATAACATGGATCACATCATTACAACATGTTTACATTGTTAAGCTACTCAATTTATTTCAAAACTTTTTTACCATTGTGCCAAAAACTTTTTGTTTCAAACCATGTCACATCAACCATTTAGACCTTGTTTATGTGTCATCATGTTGTTTGATCTTGTCTAGTTTGTTTGGTCAAATCTTAGTTTTTAACGTTGAGTTTTTGATTAACCTTTTCAAGTTTGGATTCAAACATTGATTGATTTTTGTTTAATCCTCAATTATTGGGGTTGATACATCGATATTTCTCTTTTAGGTTGCATAACTTCGGTTAATCGATTACCCAAATTTGAACACTATTGATGGTTTATTTGTTCAAAACCTATCTTCATCATTTTTTGTGTCTTTATTTAGGATAACACAACCTTTTTCCAAGAACCTTTGGCCTTATGGCTTATACCAATTGATCATGTTTATGTTTGATTCTGTGTGTTGGGCCTATATCAAAGTTATTTCCAAACTTGTTAGATTAAATCCAATCACATCATGCCTTTATTTCAAGTCTAGCTTTTGAAATTGTTTGGACAAAAGTCCTAGCATATGCCTTTTTGTTTGAGCCTAGCTTTTGACTCCACATTTGGATAAAAGACCTAGTAACTCAACTTTTCCCTTTTCTAGTTTAGACCTTGTTTGGAATGCTTTGAGTTAGACCTTTGACATGCCAGGTTTTATTCAAATGCTTGACCTTTTATGTGTATGACATTTGATGTTAGAAGTTTAACATTAGACTATTTTATACCAATTCTTATCACAAACTATTTTTGAGATACAACTCCACTTTCAAACCATTTTTGGAGATACAACTCCACACTTTTGACCAAGTTAGACAAAGTTTGAACCATTTATCCTTTAGACAAAAAATTTTAGAGTTGGTCAAACTTTAAACCTTTTTATTTCAAAGCTTTCATCATTTATGTAAATATGTCTAGATATACTTATGGTGGAGTCACGTACAATCCAACTTATGATAGAATGGCTACACAAAATCCCACTAGGAACCCTTATAGAGAAAGATTTTCTAAGGTTCTTTATTATTCTCCCTACAATACACCATATGAGGAACATAGTCAAAATCTAAATCGAAACCTTGATTAGCATGAAGAGACTTATGAGGAGGAATTTGAAGACCCAACTACACATAATGTTGTTTGGCATATAGATCCATACCCTCTTCACAATAATCACTACAGGGAACACAGTCAATAACCAACTTATGAGCCAACTCATGACTAGGATGATATGGTTTATGAGGAAGACTTAGATGCTTTGGCTTATGTGAGTAATCAAGCTCCACCACATCATACCATTTATATTCTAGGACCATAATGTTACACCATTCCCATACCAAGACTTCATCCTTTGGTTTTTGTGAGTAACTTTGCTCTACCACACCCCAAACTTATCATTATAAGACCTTGTCCTTTTGCTTGTGCAAGCAATCATTCTCCCCAAGGCCATACCATTATCCAACTACAGGACATTCCTCCTCCATTACCAATCCCATCCAAACCTCAACCAATCCAATCATTTGAAGAACAAGTTGTGTTCAAATCTGGTATTTTTCAACTCATTAGAAACCAAGGCCAAGAGAACCAACCAATCCAAGATGTTTTTATTGAACTAACCATTTATGATAAGTCAACCTATGATGAATCACCTCTTGATCCTATACCAATTGTTGAAGAGTCTCAATCTGATAAGCTAGTCTCTATTGAGTCACTTCTTAATGATTATAACAACCTTTGGGAAAATCATTATCTCAACCATATGCATGTTTTTTATGAGCCTCCTATTGACAATTCAATCTCTAAAGAGTTATCTCTTGACTTTTTTCCCATCCTAGAGGAGTCTCACTTTGACAAACCAATTTTTATGGAGCCTATATGCCACACAGGTCATTACTTGTCTAATACCAAACATTCAACAAGACATCATTATAATAGAGTACCCATCAGATGAAGAATCAAAATTAGAGTCAGGTTCTATTCTTAAAATGACATTGGATTTAGCATCAGAATCAGAATCAACATTAGTCTCAACATTAGATTTAGAGTTTATTGAGTTAAAATTAGATTTAGATACAGATTATGTTCACGACTATTACAACATTAGTTATGCATACCTCATAAATCAATTTGAATACATTTGTGATCCTTTTATAGGTTTTGAAGATGAGTACTTCAATATCGACATAAGTTCTCCTAGTATCTTCTACAAGGATTGTGTTTCCAATACCCATTCCATTACTATTCTACAGGCCATTATCCTCAACCAAGATAACCATTTTATTGACATTCCATTTCTCATAAGTGTCGATTGGGATCGACAGAATCACACTCTATTGAACTACATCCATGGTGACATAATAATTGAAGAAGAGCAAAGAGGTCAAGACCATATTCATGTAGTAGAAGAACACTCTCCTAATAAACCTTTGCAGAGGTGCTAGTATATAATCAAATTTCCAACTCAACATCTTATAATGAAACTATTTTGGAAGCACTAGAATAAAATCAAAGTCAAAAGACAATGTTCATTAGTGAAACCTTCTCGAAGGTGCTACAAGACAATCAAGACAACTTCATTGGTAAAAACCCCATTGAAGCACCAATAGTTGAGCACAAAAGTTATTCACTACTTGATGAAGACAAAATCAAAGATCAAATCAAAATAGATTCTTATCTACAGCTTAATCAGATGGTAGCTACTCTCAAGATCAAATAATAAAATAATTTGGTGGTTCTATTGAGAGAATATTTAGAGGTCTTCGGCCTTGCCACAACTAAAATTATGTCGAATATAGCATTAGAAACATTATGTGTGACTAAAAGTCCTGATCTTTATTTATTTTCCCACCATTATACATTCCATTATCATCGACCATTTCATTTTGAAATCAAACCTACCATCCATTATTTATCCTTGTTTACCATCCATGGCCACACTTTCCTTTATAGAGGCTACAAAGATACCTTGTCTTGATGCTTGAATGAATTAGAATCAATGACCAACAAAGATCACAAAATAATTTTTGATAACCAAATCAACGTCCATTTCTTGATAGATCAACTATTCAGACAAGGTGTGGGATAGTAATTAACATAATTAAGTATTCTGTTTGTATCATTTATTGATTAGGATATGCATCTCCCCATCAACAAAAATAATAGAATCAAAAACCATACCCAAGCTAAAACCAAACATGTACCATATCATTTCACATTACCATGCCATTATCATTGTTACATATCCTATTTTCCATTATTGTATACCCATCCATTCACCCCATCACTTCGGCCCAACCCTCTCAATATCCTTATTTATCATTCTACTATCCTAACATTCCATTCCTATCTAGACCAAAGCATATTTTTAGTCATCTTACCCAATCCTATTTTGAACTTGGTTCATTTAGTTCATCTTATACCTTTTGTGAAAGGATTCCAATCAAGTTTCAATAATCAATCCAATCTATCTTTACAATTATAGTCGATGAAATTTTGTGATAGTTGATCTAGTAAGATATCCTTTATTTTCCATCTTGTATCAAGTTTGTTTATATGAGCCTGATTATAACCATCTATGGGCAAATCAGTGTCTCACCAGTCTTGCAACTAATTATAATCACCTATGGGAAAATTAGTATCATTGACCTATGCCATTGTATCCTAGTTATAACTACCTATTAGCAAACTAGGGGCAACACTTGTTTACCATGCATTATCACATCACCTTACCATCATTATTTTTATTTGACTAGCCATTTATTGAATTTGAAAACTTGTTGGGACTTAGTTGGTTTTTCCTCACCTTTCATGTGGTCATAATTACTATGACTTGAGGTCATTCTGGGACTAAGTAGGTCATGCTCAATTCATGTTGAGGTCACCTTAGTCCCCCTTTCCATACTCTATTACCATTTTGTGAGAAACCTAAGCCAAATGCTCTCACCATTTTGGGAGTAGGTATCTGGTCATTCTCTAATAAGTTAAGATACCTCAAAAATCCAAAAACATTTATAATATTTCAAAAATCCAAAAATATTTGTCCTATCTAAATCATAGTTAGTTATCCTCGATCTACCTTACTGGGGTATGGTCATTGTTAGGATGCTTTCTTTTGCTTTTGTTTTTAGGCTTTCTATTTATTTGTTTGTTTCAAGTTATTTATTTATTTGTCTATTTGTTTTTTTTATTTCTTTGTTTGTTTGCTTGCCTATTTATTTGCTTTCAACACTATTGCCTTGATTCATTCTATGTGCATTCATTGAGCGATTTCTTGTATGCACCTATACTTAACTCCATCTATATTCATATATTTACATTGTCATCATGGTTTATATCATTGGTGCATTGTTTGATATTGAGTATTGGATTATGGGAGTCAGTCCTTATGCATATTTTAGCCAAGTTTTTATGATGTTTACCATGTTTCCTACCGAAACGTGCTACGACAAACCTTAGCTTTAGGTAGTCTACTTAGTAATGGTGACATCAACATCTTTTTGGCACCATTATCCCAATCATATCCTAAACAAAGTAATTAACCATGAAAAAAATTCAATCTTTATTAGTTCAGACAATCATCTCCCTACTAGTAGGTTGTTCCAATTCATCACTACCCTCTATATTAAATTATCACCATCAATCAGTTGATTAATCATGTTTGCCATATTTTGGGTCCAATAATTATAAATGTCTTTGGGTAAATCATTACACATCATCCCACCTACATTCTCAATGATTATAACCATCTTTAAGCATATCATTATGTTGTCACCCCTTTATTTTTTCCACCCATACAGGGACATGTTATTATCTTATTTGTTTGTCCTAACTAAGACAACTCCATCTTCTCAATGATTATAACCATCTTTGGGCATATAATTATGTTATCATACCATGTTGCCACTATCAAGGTATAATGCTTATAACCATCTTTAGACAAACCATTGTAAACTATCTCACTTGCATTCTCAGTGATTTTGACTAATTTTTCAATAGCATTATGTTCTTCTTCCATCATCTTTCCTTTCTTTGGTCCCCTCGTTTCACTTCTTTCTTTTCAAAGGACTGTTTGTTGATCTATTTGTGCCAACCATTCCCTTAAGAGGGCATCATACAATTAGTTTATCATCATTGTAGTTGTAAGCATGAAGGACCTTTTCATTATTTGAGAAGACATTACTATGCTTATAGCTTGCAACACCTTCCAAAATAGGGGCAAATTGTAGACACCTAAAACTGACCACTGATAACCTCCAACCAAGATTTTGGCCAATTCTTACCATGTTGCCACTATCAAGGTATAATGTTTATAACCATCTTTAGACAAACCATTGTACATTGTCTCACTTGCATTCTCAGTGATTTTGACTAATTTTTCAATAGCATTATGTTCTTCTTCCATCATCTTTCCTTTCTTTGGTCCCCTCGTTTCACTTCTTTCTTTTCAAAGGACTGTTTGTCAATCTATTTGTGCCAACCATTCCCTCAAGAGGGCATCATATAATTAGTTTATCATCATTGCAGTTGTAAGCATGAAGGACCTTTTCATTCTTTGAGAAGACATTACTATGCTTATAGCTTGCAACACCTTCCCAAATAAGGGCAAACTGTAAACACCTAAAACTGACCACTGATAACCTCCAACCAAGATTTTGGCCAATTCTTACTAAAATGCACAATTTGGCCTAAAAATAATAAAGCACTTTAAAATCTTTGAACCTGATATAGTCAAGTGCTGATTTTGGCTAGGGTTTCCTTAAATGAGGCAATATAATTTATGGACCATCTAACTTTGATCAGATCATTCTGAGTCAAAATACCAATTTTGCACTTGGATACTCTAGAGTGCTCTTTCTTGTCAAATATCTTGCACAAGACATGTGTGTTTGTTATTTGTTATTGGTAACATCCTAAATGGGATAATGGATCCAATGCATTTGACATTGACTTCCAATTTCAATCTAGTCTAATTTTGGACCAATAACAAGGCATTCTAATCAATTTGAGTAATTTGTGCACAAAGTACTTAATCTTACTTAATAACTAATTAAACTAAATTAGAGCCTAATTAAGAATTCTATATAAACTTGTTGAATATTTGTTTTTAAAAATGAATATTGAATATTTGCATCATCAAGTGACCTCATTTCTTGAGAAGACATCCCTAGGCCATAAATACCACAAATATCAGGATTCATGCCTCCCATGTCTCATCAAAGCCCTCCATGTCTCTTAATTGCTCCTCTATCCCAAATATTGATGAGCCTATTTATAAATTTTAATTGAAAAATTGTATTAATCTTTAGCCACACATCTCAATCTTGAGATGGACGGTTCAAGTTGATTCTACCCATTTGCAAAAATCTATATATAGGAGGCCTTGCCACATGAATTTTAAGCTTGGATAATGCAAAGTTATAATGCAGAATTGGTTCTAAAGCCTCATGCAAATTAGTGTTACCATGCCAAATTGATTCAAAGCCAAGCCACAAATCTAAACATGGTGCCAAGAGGGGGTGGAGGATAGTCAAGCTCCATTACAACAGACCTTTTGAAGCACAAACCGAGCAAGCCAATCAAAGAACACTCTTGATGGATCAAGGAAGGTAAGGAATGTGTATTTCTTGCATTTTAGTTGTGCTTTGTTTATTATTTGTTTTCTTTACTAAGCTCCCCCTTTGAGATAGGCTTAAGGTGTTAGCATTAGTGTGTTTTGCTTGATTTTGATTTCATTTACTAACACAATATTAATCTCCCCTTATTGCAATCATATGTTCACATTACCACAACTATTGTTGGAAAGGGAACACCAATATTATTTCACTATTCTTTATATATAAAATACACAATTATAAACCATACTAATTTTAGTGAGAATTTACAATTATAATGAAAATCTTTGCAAACAAATGAAAAAAAATGCATCCCAATGTGAGCAAATTAAAATTTATGAAATAAATTAAATAGTTTTTATCAAATTTTGATTATAAAATAAATGTTAAAATCAACAATTAAATTTTGTAATAGAATTGATTTTTTTATAAAAGTGAAAAAAATAAAAACATATATTTAAAATGAAAATTTTATTCATTTAATTGTTTTTAAGTATCATATTAATATATTAATTTTTTATTGATAAAAATATAAATATATGAAAATCATATTTGTTTCAGAAACATAATATAATTAAACATAAATAAATAATTGAAAAAAAATAATTAATCTCAAAGTTTTTGTCTTGGTTTTTCACATAATTTTTTCTATTAAAAAGTTTTATATAAATTATTTCATTGCTTCTTTTTACAAATAAAATGTTGGTTGGTGATAGATGGCTTTATTATAATTATACCATTATATCGAGATTGAAAACTATTTATCATATTTTTCCAATAAAATGAAAAACAACTCTATAATTATTAAATTTAAAATTAATCATCATTTATTAACAACTTGGAGAGATCACAATCTACCACGAAACCCCCCTACCATTATAAATTATTTAAAATAATTAAACAAATAAATAATTGACTTAATTATAAGACAAATGAAAATTAAAGTTAATTTCAAACCAATTTTCAAGACCTTGCGAATGAGATTATTACACAATGTTTTATTAGTCAAGTAATCAAACAAAATTAAAAAATAGGCGAGCAAACAACTTCACAGAAAATGCCAAAAGCAAAGACACTGGTTGTGTTAGAGAGAGATAAACATCAAAATGGATGAACCAACTTGCCAAAACCAGAGACAAAACCAATATCTCTATTAAGATTGAACCAATATCTTGAAAGGATGAAACCAAGTTTTTCTTAATTTTTTTTTAAATAGTTAACCTATGCCATGCCTTAAATCTAAAATAAAATTTAAGTTGAAGCCAATATTAGTAGAGGTTTTTCAAATCAATTGGGAAAAAAAATACAGCTTTTAGGATATATATATATATATATATATATATATATATATATATATATATAATAGTTGGGAATTTTATTTGGAGATATAATCAGGGTCTTAATTTTTGGACATGTTATTGAATATGTTTTGGATATCATATTTATTAGGGAGTTATTTAATATGACTCTAACTTATGCCTTGATAAATTAATGTATATTTTCGTTGCTTAATTAATTGTTGAATCATGATTCTTTAGGCAAATGTCATATAATATAAAATTTCTCACATAATATTTAGCAAAAAAAAAAAAATCTATGAACTTAATGTGATATTTTACAATAATTAAAAAATAGGCGAGCAAACAACTTCACAGAAAATGCCAAAAGCAAAGACACTGGTTGTGTTAGAGAGAGATAAACGTCAAAATGGATGAACCAACTTGACAAAACCAGAGACAAAACCAATATCTCTATTAAGATTGAACCAATATCTTGAAAGGATGAAACCAAGTTTTTCTTAATTTTTTTTTAAATAGTTAAATGCCATGCCTTAAATCTAAAATAAAATTTAAGTTGAAGCCAATATTAGTAGAGGTTTTTCAAATCAATTGGGGAAAAAAATACAGCTTTTAGTGTATATATATATATATATATATATATATATATATATATATAAATATAATAGTTGGGAATTTTATTTGGAGATATAATCAGGGTCTTAATTTTTGGACGTGTTATTGAATATGTTTTGGATATCATATTTATTAGGGAGTTATTTAATATGACTCTAACTTATGCCTTGATAAATTAATGTATATTTTCGTTGCTTAATTAATTGTTGAATCATGATCCTTTAGGCAAATGTCATATAATATAAAATTTCTCACATAATATTTAGCAAAAAAAAAAAATTCTATGAAGTTAATGT
The DNA here is from genome assembly GCA_037957365.1 of Torreya grandis. NCBI lineage: Eukaryota > Viridiplantae > Streptophyta > Pinopsida > Cupressales > Taxaceae > Torreya > Torreya grandis. Next base: position 4,480,262 of record JARHVA010000759.1, on the reverse strand, counting down.
AATATTTTACAATAATTATGACGTGTTTAAATCCATACAAACATTGATTTATGTGTAGAAATAAAATTTGGATTTGGATAATTGGTTTCTTCGGATATTTCTATCATTTGGCAATGTAAATCGACATTAGTGGTTCAAAGTGAGAATAAACATGGAAAGTAAAATGTTGCACTAGTTTTCAATATACTTTCTTCAATATTATAAGCTACAAAAAGATTAAGAAAACTAAGTTAAATAAAGAAAACCCAAAACCTCTAGCAATAACCCACAACATTGATGTGTAATTGATCAAATTTTACATTTTTCATTGTAATGAGGGTGATATCACATTTGGGTCCAATGGTTTGTAGCTCTGCCCTACATTTCATTTGATTAGCTAAAAAAGCTAAAAAAAAGAAGATGAAAACGATGTCACCATTTTATCTTCAGCATTTAAACTAATTTTCAGTTATAGAGTTGTGAAGACAAAATAAAAGAAGGGGTTCCAAACTCACTAAAGTTATTTTTTAATTATTTAAAACTTTTATAACTTCTAAAATTTCTCAACCAAGCTTAGAGTGTTGGCTATTGATCTCAGTCAATAGCAATAAGACATTGTAGTAACCTAAATCTAAGCACAAATACTTCATCATGTTAGTTTTACCTATTTTTACCTTTAATTAACTTGTACACTTAATTAGCATCTATTTTTCTACTTCAAATATCCTAAGCACAAGAGAGGACTAATCAAAATAAGTAGAATTCTTAATAAAGAAAATAGTGGTAAACATTATTATCCCTATCCAATGTTTATGTCCTTATCTCATAAATGGTTAGATATTCAAATTAAACACTCTTTTAGGTCATATTTCATGTTTTTAGGCTTTCTAGCATGTGTTCATCCCTTTTGAATTATTATAAAGGCACACTCAAGTCATTTATTACTTCACTTATCAATTTCAACTTAGATACCTATTTACACTAGATACTTATTTACACGTGTACATTGAACAAAAGTTCCTTATTCTTTCCAATTCAGGTTCTAAGCATCTCAAGTAAGTCTCAAACTAGTTTTATACATCCCTATTCTAGCATGAACAAGTATTCAAATTGATTATAGATGCCTTCATATAGTCAAAGGAGTAAAATTGCACAAATTACTCTAGGTGGGAGAATTGCATTGGGATTGATTTCTCTCCTTAGAGTATTGAATATGTAGACAATGTTTAGTCATTGTGAAAGTGATTAGGGTCAGCTTAGCCCAACTACACTCCTCTTTTTCAAAATTATTGGTCACTCAATCATTGCATGCCCTTCGAGGGTTTACAAATTTAAGGAGCTATAGGCAATTCTCTCCCATACTTCCAAAGACAAAATCATTGCATACAAATATATTTACAATTTTTGCATATGATTGTGACCGAAATTCCATTTGTTTGCATAAGGACAAAATTAATAGGCAAGGAAAGTAACAACCAACATCCCTTTCCCTATCCATCATTCTTATCTTTACATGGTTTTGGATCCAACTTCTAGGAATCTTTTTGGTTTGATCCTATTTTCCATTTCTTGCATTATGTCAATCAATATAGTTAATCAAACAGATAAGAAAGCTAAGTGTGTCTCTCATTTGCATAGTCTAGCCTTGTTTGCAATTATTGTATTTCATCTATTTCAGTCTTTTGTATTTAATATATTATTTGTAAGTACATTTACAACACCTTGCTTTATTACATTCTATTTATCTGAATTAAAGTTAATTATACATTTTTAATTCAATTGAAAGTTTAAAAAAATTGGTGAACCTAACATGAATTGAACACACAACCTTTGTATTTATGAATACAAATAAAATTACACCCCAAGATCAACCCATGTCATTTGCTTATCATTTGAGATTTGTATGCATGAATAATATTGTTGAATATGAAGCAATAATATTGGGATTATACACAACATGTACATTACACATAAAATCTCTCCAAATATATAGAGATTCTCAATTGGTAGTTAAACAAGTAACATATATACACCAAAAAAAATAGGAAATACTAATTCCATATAAAGAATTGGTTCAATAATTGATGACATGTTTTGAACATGTTATCATATAAAATATATGAAAAGACAATTGACACTTAGATGTTCTAGCTAGTGCAGATTCTCTAATTCCTATTGATATCAATGATGATCATGTTATCTTTACTATACAACATTCATCCATCCCTATTGCACAAGTAGAAGTCTTAGAGGTACTAGTAGTTATTCATAGTGCAGTTAATTTAGAGTGGTTTAGTGACATACTTTTTTATAAAAAATAGTCATACTAGAAAATGCTACATAAAATGACAACCAAAAATTTACAACGGGATGCTACTCTTTATATTATTATTGTTGGGTCTTTATTCAAATGATTCATTGATGGACTCTTAGATTTTTAAACCATGAAGAATCCAAACTTCTAATCCTAGATATACATGACATTACATGTGATGGTCACTTTAGTGGTAAAACCATGTCTCAAAAATTTCTATGACAAACTTACAATTGGCCTACAATGGAACAAGAATGTCATGAATATGAAAAAAATGTTTACAATGTCAGAAGCATAGTAATCTTAATTGTGATCTTTCATATAAATTAACATCTATTGTTTCACCTTAGCCATTTTCATTATGGGTTTTTGATTTGATTGGAAATATAAATCTAGAATTGATATATCGTAATAAGTTTATCATTACAACAATAGAATACTTTACAAAATAATTTGAATCCATACCTATGCAATCTACTACAAGTGAAGACATATGTTAATTTTTAATATAGATATTATTTCAAGGTTTGGCATTCCTATAGATATTGTTACAAACAATAGATCATATTCTAAAAATAAAACAATTAAAATATTTTGTGCAAAACATAAAATTTGTCATACAATTTATACACCATATTATCCATAAAGTAATGGTCAATTCGAAGATATAAATAAAACTATTATTAATATCCTAAGAAAAATAGTTGTAAAACATGGAATAAAATTTCATAATCAGATCATTTATGCATATTGTACAAGTGTGCGTACATTGACAAAATTAACAACATATTCTATGGTATATGATACAGTAGTATTGCCACTTAAATTGGAAATTCCTTATTTACGAGTATCCCTCAAATATATAATCAAAGATAATGAGTATTGAGAAAAAATATTATATAAATTAGAAATGCTTGATGAGAAACACACACAATCTATTGAACATCTCAAAATTTATCAAGATCGTATTAAATGAGCATATGTAAATAAACTTCATAATCAATAATTCCACGTAGGAGATCTACTATTAAAGTAAAATCATAAAAAAAAAAAATTAGATAAGTAAACTAATGGAAAATTCAAACCAAATTGGTTGGGTCCATTTGTAGTTATAGAAAATCTAAGTACAATATCTTATCGATTAGCTACATCAAAGGGAAAGCCTCTTAAAAAACCTATGAACCTCATGCATCTATGCAAATATTATACTTAAATAAATTCAAAACATTCAAATAAGTCAAAAAAATAAAAACTTGATCGTACATAGCTTCTAGACTATTTGATATTATTCTTATATTTTACTTACATGTGCAATCGATTGTTTAGTTCTTCTACACCCTTAGATTTTGTTGACTTATTGGCCTCTTAGCCATTCTATTTCACTTTATTGATATGAATAGTTCAAAACAGTGATTAGTTCTACCAAAGCATTAAATTTATCTTTTTGTTTTCATTTATACATTAACACATTGTCATTTTACATCTAGAAAAAAATTGCCCATAACATGATAGAATCGTTCATCCTTATTGTCCTAGTCAGTTGATCCTGTCATTTGCCTTTTTATACCCAAAAACCACATTTATAGTACACATAATTTTCATTCTTCTAATTTTCATATTGCTCACTCAGTTTTAGTATGTAAACCACTATTGTTCATGAAATTTCTCTTTTTTTCAAGCTATATTTTTCATAGATGTGATCTTTCAACAAGTGTACACTTAATGAAATAAGAATGTACAATCAATCTTCTACATAATATGTTTGGTCCTTCATGCTTATAAATGTTACAATGGGGACATCTTGATCACATTTGGTGATACAAACCTCTTCTAGTGCATATCTATTATTGACACATGTAAACTATTTAGATCTCTCTTAACTTCTTCTATCTTTGAAACCTTGATTCATTTCAGTCTCTAGTTTTGCTAATTTCAATATTGTAAAAATACAAAAAAATAATATAAGTCAAAAGGAGAAAACATTCTAAGTAATATTAAAAAATAAAAATTGGGGCCTGAGCATGGTTAGCAAATATAGTTCACAACTTTGAAATATGTTATTTATCTCATGATCAGTAGATAACATATTCCTTCTATATCACATATGCATTTCGCTGGTATTAATGAGAGTTGTGCAGGAAATAACAATTTTATTTAAGGATTAGGATGTTGTAATTTATTATACCAATTAGCCTTACTAAGTATGGGGAATCTTATCCATAGGCGACAATGTGTAAGTGATATCATTCTATGGCCACTATATTATTGATATTTATTCTATTTACAAATGTATTGTTAACATCTCTATCCTACATAGTGTACAGGAATATACTATTTGCTAGGATAAGATCACATTACATATGTATAATATATATTACCTTTATAAGATATTGTGTGTTGGATGCATAACTTGAACATGTATTTAATTTTATCTCTTGGCCCTAAGTGTGTAAAAAATTGAACATGTCCCTTATTTTCAACATTATTCATGTCTATTATCTATGCAATCTTCTACTTTGTGACATTTGAATATGTCCCATGTATGCGGCCCTTAGCCTTTTTGTTTGGCATTTTTATCATTGCACTTGTTCTCTGTGTGCTCGTTGATCTTGTTGATTTTGATAAGTACCATGATCCATATCATGTAATCCTAACATAACATATTAATTATATTTTCTCATTCTATAAGCTTTATTGATGTATTTTATAGGTCTTTCCTCATGAGTTATATGCCAAATGCAAATCTTACTATGCTAACATAATTTTTCCATATGCTATAATTTTCAATGATGGCATCATTACTACACATGTTTCAAGTTAAAATTTATTTTGAGATGAGTTAATTTTCAATATCAACTCCCTTACCTCAAAAAAAGATCATTTTAGTGGTCTTATCATGCATGAGATAAGCCTTCTTCAAAGAGTAAAAATCAATTTTGGCATAGGTACAGTTTCAAAAAAATTAAATGTTTCAAGATTTTGATATCAAAACATATTATGGGGGTACATGCCATGCATATTCACTCCTATTACAATTTCAAATAATAATTTCACATAGTTTTACAGTTTCAAAAATAAGTTACAATGAACATTTACACACAACTTTAAATTTTACAATTACAATGAGGGCAAGATACAATTTCATGTTACATTTTTCAAATTCTAATTTTCCAACTAAAAATATGGTATAAACATGGGTGTACTCCATTATCTTGTGATCATTCATTTAAATAAAAAAAAATTAATTGAATCTACAATCCATCTGTAGTAGTTGATTAAGTTAGGTGCATAGAGCATGACTTGGAATTCATTGCACACTCTAACATTGTATGTGAATCCATTTGGATTTTAACAAGTTTCAGGTATTGAGGTTACAAATATCAATAGAGGAAAATTGAGGTTTCAACATACCTCAATGGGTGATATTTTTATTCTACAAATGAAAATTCAAGCTGGGGTTTGATCACCTCCAATTTTCTCCAATGTTTGGTTAAGGAAACATCTTATCCAAGTGCTTCATAAGAGACATTAGTTCTCTAATGCCTCAAATAATTATCATCATTAGACAAAGTAAAAAAGAGAAGCATTAGTTTAAATATAAATGTGTATTATTTCCATACTCTCATTTCAATTTTAAAATATTAAAAAGTTCAAGCGATTCTCAAATTTTTAAAATTTCAAGCAATTCTCAAAATTTCAAAAACCTAAGAAATTTTCAAATTCAAGTTTTAGTTTTCAAACGAACAAATTAATTACTTCATGTGTTTTATAGGGTTTTCTAAAGTATACAATGACTTGCATGATTTAAGTACCTACTCAATAACAAATTGTGTCTTACAGTGTAACTTTCTTTTAATTTATAAATTTCATTTCTAGCCTAAAGGGAAAGTAAATGTAGTAACTTAAATCTGGTCAAGAATAATTGATCATGTCAGTTCTACTCATTTTACATTTAATTTACTTGTGCACTTAATTAATACCTATTTTTATACTTCACATTATATTAAGCACAAGATAGGACCTATTTTATCTTAATATTGGCATTTGCCGCATATAAAAATGTTTTGATTACTAAAAATGCCACTATACATCTATATGCCTTAAACTCGATCCAAAGTTTATCACTTTTCCCTAGGGGATAGGAACATCCAACAAGGATAATAGTGGTAAATTTTAATGTCCATGTCTAATAATTGTGTCCTCCTAAAAATGGTAATGTTTTCAAATTAAACCATTCCTTAGGTCATCTTTTGTGTTTTTAGGATTCCTAGCATGTGGTCATCGCTTTTGAATTACTATAAAGGCACCCTAAAGTCACTTATTTCTTCACTTGGAAATTTTAATTTAGATCCTTATTTACACAAGTTCACATTAAGAACAAGTTCCTTAGTCTTCCCAATTTAGGTTTGGATCACCTCAAGAAACCCTCAACCAAGGTTCAATCTAGTTTTATGCAGCTTTAATCCAACATGAAAAATTATTCATTCTAATTGTAAATGCATTCACATATTAAAGGAGCATAATTGTAGAAATCAATTTAGGTGGGACACTGAATTGGTCTTGTTTTCCCTCCTTAAAGTATTGGATATGTAATAATAATTTAGTCATCATGGGGTGATTGGGGTCAACTCAACCCAACTACACTCCACTTTTTATATTTGTAGGGTTATTCAATCATTACATGCCCTACTAGGATGTACAACTTCAAGGAGCTATCCAAAGGTCTCCAACATACTTATAAATAAAAAACCATCACATATATATCTATTTCCAACTATTGCATGTAATTGTGCCTTAAATAGTAGTTATTTTCAAAAGGATAAAATTGATAAACAAGGATAATAACAAACAACATTCATGTCCCTATCCAGTGTTCCTATCTTTGATAGTTTTAGATCTAGCTTCTAGGAAGATTTTGGGTTTGATCTTGTTTTATAGTTTGTTTATTATTTAATTCAATAGGATCAATCAAACTAATCAAAACGGTAAGTTCATCTTTCATTTACATAATTTAGTCTTGTTTGTTATTATTTGGTTTCATCTATGTTAGTCTTTTGTATTCAATATGTTGCTTAGAAGTACATTATATCACCTTGATTTATTTGATTATATTTATTTTAATTAGGGTTAATTTCACATATTAATTCAATTCAAGATAAAATAAACACAATATAATAAAATTAACAAGTTATAAATATTGGCCATTGGTTACAATCATTGGCAACAAGACACAATAAAAAAAGTAACAAATTAGATGACATTTTAATTTTTTATGTTATGGGTGTTTTCATGGGTAAATCCCATGTAATTTTTCATCTAATCATAGCTTATTTCTAAACTTAAACAAAATACACATTTTCACTAATTTTCCTCTAAATATTCTTACACCTGTCATCCACTTTTTTGGTTTGCTTACCTTGAAATATTTAACACTTATCCTTCTATTTTTTTGGTTTACAATCTATTTAGATCTTTCCACCTACCTACCATAGTTGCATATTTGAATTTCATATGGTTTCTATCATATCCAAAATCACTAACACAACCACTGAAATAGTGGGTTTTAAATATGTGGCTATGATTTCTAATTTATAAGAAAAATAATAAGTTCAAACATTTTAATTTCAGTGTTATAATTACAATTCCAAGGTGGATGACTGCATAGGGTTTTGGAGGAGGTATTTTGATATGTTTGGAGTGATCTACAGATAAAATATGGAATGTTATAATAAGAGTCCCTATGGTGTTGCCTTTGCCACACAACAACCACACCAAAGCATCAAAAAATTTGTGTGCATTTTGGTGTAATGTAAAGATTTCATTAACATATGCAATGAAATGGTTTGTAACTTTTTTTATTTATATTTAGATCAAAAATTCTAAATCTTAAGACACTAAAATAATAGATAAGACCTTTAATTTAATACAAAACTTCTTATTACTAGGATCATTTGTTTAATTAATTACATGTCAAAGGTGGGAGGCCATTAGCTAAGCACCATTTTAACTTTGACCATAATCTATGGAAGTAAAATTAAGTCCCTAAAAATCATTTCAACATGGATCATGCTATGTGAAAGTAAAATGGGTTTGTGTGGAAGCAGATTTATTTTGGGACCTAAAAGATTCCACTGACATTCAAATTGGGAGCACTAGATTTACTCAATAGGTTATGTATATCAAATTACCATATACTTCTTTTTGGTGCCAATCCTCAGCCCATATGATCCAAGAATTTCTCTTAATGGTGCATTTTCTTCCTTCTTATCTAAAAAAGGGTGGGCCTAAAGCCAAACCCTCATAATAATAATGATGGTTGGACCATAGTTTCAAATAAAAATAATAATTTGGAAAATGGTGGAGACAAGCCTCAACCATCTACATATCAACTTGTTGTGGTTCCAATGCCTTAGTCTCTACAAACAAATATATTATGCCTAATAAATCTTCTCTTCCACTCTTGTGAACACCACAAGTGGTGTCTACCTTGGTTGATACTTCATCTTCAGCTTCAAATTCACAACCTTCTCTTAGGGTGAAATCATCAAAAGAATAATGAAGCCTTATTACCCTAGACCATAAAAAATTCCTCCAACACTCTAGAAAACCCTTTCTTTCTCATGAGGATGAGTATATGGCTCATAAGAAACAACCATTTAATGTGGGTGAATTTCTATCACACAAACTAACTTATAATCATTTTGATACACTTAAACATCTCACATAGGAGAATGATATGAACCTCGATGTTTCTCAATGCTAATTTTTTCATGGAATGTTTGGGGCCTTACTGATGCACCACATAATTATGTGGTCAGGATCATTTGTCAGCTTATTAGCAATATGAAATTTCTTTGTTTGCAATAGGTCAATATTTATGGCTTCCTCTTATAGAATGAAACACAAATAATTTGGCCTGGAACTATTTGTTAGAATATTATGCAACATTGGTCATGTTGGGGTTGTTAATCTACTAGCACCAGAGATCTCTCAAAACATTATTTCCTAGGGTTTTGGCCCCACTCATTGGGTGGTTTGGACTCTTTCTGAATTTAACAATGCATCATTGGGCTTGTAAATTTATGTTCCTCTAATGATGTTTTGAAATGGGCTTCACTTTGGATATGGTTGTAAGATTCACTTTCAAATGCACAGTGGATCCTCTATGGTTATTTTAACATGGTGGAATCTCCTGAGGATAAATAAGGCTACCTTTCTATGTGATGGTGTGATGGAGAACCAGAGGATTGGTTCTATATGTGCAACAAACTCAAGGTGTTTGATCTCATTCATCTCCAAATGAAGAATTCAAACTCTCCATGGTTTACTTAGTCCATTTTTTGTTAAAGAGAGGATCAAGTTCTTCAATGGCTAAATTGAGCATTGTTAGCTAAATAAGATCTCTTATTTTTTGCTCTTACTCATGATAGACTGGTTTCGATTCTCCCCTTCACTTTTTTATCAAACCATCATCCTATTTGCTTTAATTTAAAATCATCTACCCCTCAAGTGAAGCTTGTATCAACCCAATTTTACCTCTATATTACCCAGTTTAAACATGAAAGGATGGTAGGGCACATTATCATAATTTGGAATCTTGTTCCCTAGTCTAATGGGGATACTAGATGGATCAAGTGGTGGTCAAATGCTCTAGATCACACTACCACATTTTTTCATATCTATGGTAAGCAAGTAGATATTTTTTAGTGATGTCTTCATAATTATATTAATTATGAATACCTTAGGGTATCACAAGAGCTTGAATCTTCTCCTTTTAATGTTCAATTACAAACCCAAGTAACACATTGGTGTCACACATTGGTGTCACAAACTTCAAATAGAGGAGGCACAAAATGCTAGAGGGGATCAACTCTAAGCTAGAATGCATTGGTTAAAAATTGGGTACAAATTCACCAAGGAATTATGTTCTCTTCTACATTCTAGATAAGTTACTGATAGAATTAAAACTGACAAGGAAGGAAATAGTCAGCTAACCAAACTTCCTGACATACTTAAATATTTTATTCATCATTATCATAGAGTTTCTTAAACATAGGCTAGCTCTCCTGAATGAGAAATTTCTCTAGCTTAGTGTCTTTAGACTATTCTTTGTAAAATCTTTAATGTCCAATGGGTTGCTTGTGATAAGATTTTATCTCTCAATGATCTTCATGAGGTAGTTATGCAGATGATTGGGGATAAAGATCTAGGTATTGATGGCTTCCCATGTGAGTTTTATCATACTTTATGGCATATTGTATGTCCTGGTCCCCATAGGGTTTATACTAAAGTAGTGTTAATGAATTCTTTAAGGCCTCTTATAAATCAAGGTAATATTAAGTTTATCCTATGGTGATCTTGATATTATTACTAATTAGAGTCCTATAACTCTAATTAATGTTTCTTATAATATTATTGTTAAGGCTTTAACACTCATGCTTAGTCACCTTCTTCCTTTAATTGTTATAAGTAAGCTAACATAGTTTATTCAACATATATATATTCTGGATAACATCATTGTTGTCTAGAAAGGTGTGGAATGGGCTCAGGTTTCCAATCAAAAGGCCATGTTTGTTAAAATAGATTATGAAAATCCTATGAATTTATTGAGTGGCCCTTCATTCTGGCCATGCTTCAATCTTTTGTTTTTGGTCCCAAGTTTTTGAAAATGGTTAATATGCTTTTCCAAGATGCTAAGGCATGTATTAATATCAATGGTACATAGTCCTCTTGGTTTGATCTTTAGTATTCTATTCAACAACGGTGTCATTTATCCCCTACTATATATGTGCTAGTAGTAGAGGGATTTAGCTACCTGTTAGCTAATTATGTTTCCTAAGGTTTAGTCAAAGGCCTTTCCCTCCCTTAATCTAACCGTCAGTTGCTAAATGGGCATTTTATTGATGCATTTTTCCTTACTCTTCAAGAAGAAGAAAATTCAGTGAAGAATGTTATGGATTGTCTTCATATTTTTTGTTTACCCTCAGGATCATCCATTCAATGGAGAAAAACTTAGTGTTACCACCAATCTCTTACTCCCAAACCTCCTTGGCTAGAGGGATATTAGTGGTAGTGGCTTCTTATAGGGGTTCAATTTAAATTATTTGCCATCCCTTTTGATTTCCATGCTTCTCCCTCTAATCTATGGTCTTATTTGGTTCAAAGGGTTGAGAAAAAAATCTCTTTTTGGATCACTGAGCCTTTATCTTTAGCAAGTAAGTTTTAGATTTGATCCAAGGTCTTGGAAGCTACACATGTGTATTACTCATCTTGTTGGGCTCCTTTCAATGCTGCCTATAGTAATATATAAAAACTCTTAAGGGATTTCATCTAGGCAAATTATGAAGTTCACAAGGGTTTCCAAAAAGTTTCTTAGGACATTTGTTGTAGGCTTAAGGAGGTAGGTGGTTTTGGTCTTCTTGACATTAAAATTCAACGCTTTGTTCTCAATGCTAAATGGGTTATTATGATGTAGAAGGTGAAGAATCCTAGAATATTATTCTTCATCCTAACATCTCTCAGGGAGTTCCTTGTGGTATAAATTCTTGTTTTTTCATAACCTTCTCATCACCTCAGTACCAATTCAAATTAAGGATACCTTTGTTATTCAAAATTTATGAAAATCTTGAGAGAAGCTCAAGCCCCATATTTTTTGGATAGGGGAAGATTTTATGAATAATATTTCTCTTAATTCTCATTCCCTTTGGTGGTCTCATTACCTAAAATTTCAAAATGTTCCCTTTGCCTTGGTCCCTTGGATTAAGGGCAAAGATTGTTCAATAAAGGTGTGAAAACTATATGGTATTTTTTCTACAGGGTGAGTAGGTCTTGGCTTTCTTGGTAGTGAGTTAAGAATAAATTTCATTTAAATAATGCATATGCTATGGCTATTGAATAAATTCAAGGCTCCATACCTAATGAATATCTTAAAAATATTGGGGTCAACTCTTTTACTCCTTGGTGAAAAAATTAGCATTGGCCTATAGCCACTCCCTTCACGTAGTATTCTTCATGGCTAAGATATAATATACTAATTCCCTAGCATATTCCAGATGAGACTCTCAACCACATATGGAATCTCAAATCTAATCATGGGTTTTTTCCAAAAGACTTCATAATGTGTGGACTACTCTCATTGAGCCTAAAAAAGCACATTTTATTTGGTGTCTTATCTATCAGGGCTTGCTTGTGGGTGATCAGCTTCAGCATATGGGGGTTTCAAATCCCATTTTCCCATCTTGTCATCAACCTGAGATATTGAAAAACTCTTTTGGTTTTGTACCCACACTCAGTATGTGTGGAACTAGATTCATTCCCTCTTTCAACCATTTAGACCTAAGTTTTTTATGTAGAAGATGGCTCTCTTTGGGGACTCTACTCTGATTCTTGTAAAATATAACATATTTTGGGATATTTTTTGTGTTAATATTTTATTTTAAATCCAAAAATCTAGGAACTATGCTTGTTTTGATCATGAAGAAATGGAAGGTAGTATTTTTATTTCTAATAAAACTATTGTTATATCTAATGTTACTCTCCAAATTCAAATCTAGACTGAGAAAGTTCACTTGGAACTCAACCATCTTCAACATCTATTTGACCATTGGGTAAATGCCCCATGTCTATTTAGCTAAGAATCTCTAGAGCTACCACATTTACCTTCACCTCCTCATGATCGAGGACATGGTCTATACTAGCAACATTCTTAGAACTTACACAAGGGTCTTTTTCCTTATTTATCACCACTTTGTTGGTCTTACCCATAACGTGGTAGACCAAGTGGATCTTCCATAAGTGGAGGTAATGTTAGGGGATAGGGCCCTCCCCCTCAAATTATGGAGATGATAACAGGGGTTGGGATCCTCCTCCCTAGAATAATTTTCCTCAACTCACTCTTAAAAATTCTCTTGATAGAAACAAGGATGAAACTAATGTTGAGAAACAAAATGATGGTATAGATCCTCTGCCTGTGGACGTTGATCCTCCTACTTAGGGAGGATGGGGAGATAAGATTTAGGATTCACCTCCTCCAACCACCATGTTTGTTTTGGCACCTTAAATGTTCTCTTTATTATTATGTGCTTTTTAATTTGTTTTCCTAGTTGTTATGCATTATTGATTTGATGTTTTGTTGAGTGGTCTTTATTAACCCTCTCTTGGAGTATGAATTTTCCTAAGGATTGTTTATCCTTAGTATGACTTTGCTCATGGGGTGTGATTTTTCCACCTATTTTTTTGTATGATTAGCATTGTAATTTATACTTATTTATATTGATATATATATGTTCTTTAATTAAAAAAACTAAATTCCATGCCCATAATGATATGAATATGAATTGATCCTATAAGATTTTTGTATCACTTTGATGCGTCTCCATACTGTACACTAGTCCAAACAATAAAATAACCATAAATAATGTATTAGAGAGAGCATGAATATTCATCATTATAGCCAATATAAAAATACCCAATTCTTGTTGAAAATTGTTCACTAAAATTAATTAGAATGAACATGAATATTCTTGAATAAACTATAAATATTATATTGGTACTATTCAAGTGTCTAAACACCAAAATAAAAACAAATTATATAAGAAGAAAATATTTAAAAAAATATGCACTTAATGTAATAATCTACAATTTTTGACATGTTGCTCAAATTTTCTCCTTTCATTTGATATAGTGTGAAAATATATTTCATTGTATTTTACTTTAAATATGTAAAAATGGTCTTATGCACACCAGTAAATTCTATTTCAAATCTCCTATCAAATTTTCTCCTAAAGAAAATAGAGCCCATACAAATTGGGTCCCCTATAAAACTTACATCTCATAAGCAAATTGAACATTTTGAAAGATATAAGTGTGTAACATCTCATAGTCCAAAATATTGCACAAAGGTTATTTATAATCCTTGCATATTATAAAGTAATGTTTTTGATCCTCCTATTAATAAATATAAGGACATGAGAGATGTTAAATCTCCACCTTCATCTCCTTCGAGTTATGCCAATGTTCCAAGATTCCTCATGTTGATTTCATCAGTGCTTGCTTATTTGACATCTACATGCCCATGTCAATTTCAATGATCATATATATATATATATATATATATATATATATATATATATATATATATATATATATATATATATATATATATATAAACCCTGAGTATTCATTTTTGGCCTAAAAAAATCACATCATTTTTTTTAATATTTTGTATTTTTATTTTAGACCATTTTAACCAAGCACCCATTTAATTTTAGTTTATGCTCTTCACCAGGATTATGACCAGAGGCTGCAAAAATAAGTGATAGTGAGGGAAGGTTACTTTCATGGACCCCAAAAATTTTGGGTTAAATTTAATTTTACTTATCCCAAATGTAAAATAATTTGACCTAATATGGTGATCAATGTCTCAAAAATAATCAAACATGGAAGTTTGTTAAAAGTCACATATAGTGGCACTACACATGGCAGAAATTAAATATAAATGTGATGGTTGGCATTTAGGATGACACCAAGCACTTGGGGCTACAACTCATGAGCATATGTATCAATAATTTAAATTTACATTGATACCAAACTAAGGCAAAGAGAATGGCACAAAACTATGATATGTATAATGTTATTATTTGTATGAACAAGGTTTGCATAATGACTAGTCCTACCATTTTTTAATTGAATTATAAATAATTGATTTAGTTAAATCTAGTTTGTAGACATGTGCTAAAAATGACATGTGTCCCTTTTATTTCTTTGTGGTAGTTGTTTTATCCAGTCTATATCATTAAGTTATCTAATGTTTGTGTAGACACTAAATCTAATTATATAGCATCTAAATCTTGTACACTTGGTAAATACCTATCAAGGATGTACCCTTCGGTTCTAAGACCTTACTACCAAAAGTCTAGAATTCACTATCTTTTTGTGCCAAATTACTTATCTCTTAGTTTTACCATTTTCATTATGATGACTAAGCCCTCTATATTGTAAAAAATGCTATAAACCTAATTATTATCCTTCACTACTAGTTTTGGACCTACACATGTTTTCTAGCTTCCTAAACACTTAAGTCCTAGTTATATGTCTCTGTTGATGCAAGTTTCTCTTTTCAACCTAAGTGTATAATTCCCAAAATTCATTAAATTTTCAAATTAAATGTATCCTTATGGTTATCCTAAGTGCTTTAGTGTAAGAAAATTTCAAAAGGGATTGGTATATATACCAGGTCAACCCTCATTCATACTTCATGTAGTAACTCAAAAGGCAACTTAAAAAAGCATTGAATAAAGCACTCAAGTGAGAACATATAACCTATTTATCATTTTTCCATATCAATCATAGGATCATTATCCCATCATGTCTAAAGTATTGAGAGAGGATCCCATGAGTCATATTTTCCCAAGTTACAATCTAGGTCCCGCAATGTATTCATTGATCACACATTTCATCCTTATGCATGCACACACTAACACGTAAGAGATAAATACATAATTTGAGGCCCTATTCAAAGTATTAGCTATATAGGTACCACCCATTAATAGAGGGGTCCTTGGGGAAGCTCAATATTGTGTGCCCACTAACCCATTTTTACCATCACTACAAGGGTAAGGAATCTGGGGTTTTATAATTTGTCAAAAAATGATAGTCTATGCATATGATCTAAATATATCAAAAGAAAGGTGATATAATACCTAGAAGGCTCCAAGTAGTTACATCCATATCTAGTCACTATTTTGTACTGAACACCTATGTCTAATTTAGACACCAACATAGACATAATTATTTGGATCTGATGCAAGCATCTGAGGCCACTTAATGTAAAATTACATAATCTGATGATTGTTCTAGAATCCTAATCCAGTCCACTTCCAATCTATTTTAGCCTAGAACTGCATGCACATAGTAAACCAGCTAAGCATTCTTATTTCTAATTTATTTAATATCAATTAATAGCTATACTTTCTATTTTTGGTATATCTCAGTATTATAAATTTATAACATTGTTTATCTGAGTTTTTTAATTAATTAGCATGTTATAGATCTATTTATCACCTTGATCTTATTCACTTATATATTTAAAACCCTATAGTACCCTTTTATAACAAAAATTCAATTTAGGGTTAAACAGTTGGTAATATTTATTCATATTTCATATATGAGCCATGGTCATTCTCTTAGGAAAACCATGTGGTTAAGTTTTCTAGCATTGATAATATTTATTCATATAATGCAATAGTTGTCTTAGCCAATTAATTTGCCTAACGTTGGCATAATTTATTCATAGCTCATAAACTTACCAAACATTGCTAAAATTTATCCATAGCCCATAAATTATGATCAAATTTTCAATTAATAGACAACTTGTACTAATCTATAATTATTAAAAGAAAAGGAGACTAAAACACAATGCCCTCTATTTTTAAGATGCAAAGTACATTGGCCATACCATTGTTCAATTTTCTCATAATGATATTAAAGGAGACTAAAATATAATGTAACCATAAGGAAGGCATTATAATATCATATTCAGTGAAAATGATATCATGGACATTAGTGACAATAGGAACTCACTAAGTATTTATTATAAGTTTATACTCAGATAAAGGAACTCAATTATTAATAGTTAAAAAATCAAAAAAAATAAGCAAGCCATACTTACCAAAGTATGCACTTTCAAGACCATGTAGTATAGAGCATAAATATTTAAAAATATAATGAAGCAGGGTAGAAATCGAAGGAAATAAACTAAAATGATATAAAAATATAAAAATGACTTTAAAATCTTGTAAAAAAAAATCAATTAATTAGCATAGGTCTTTCAAACATTGTATATGACAAAAAAACTTCTCCATTATTTTTTAAGCATTACACAAATCAAGTCCTTTGCAATGATTATATTTGTTACAACCTCTCTAGGTTGCCTAGGAAAAACTTGCATTTTTTTTCTATACATCATAAAAATGAAAGCAATATATTATTCAATTAGATTCATATGAATTATACTTATCATTAATTAGTAACCAGTAGTTATTTAAGCAAAATGATTCCACTAAAGAATATTTAAAAGCCTCAAATTCAATAGTCCTTCTAGGACTCATTAAGTACATCAATATGATAAAATTCTTAAAATAATAATGTTGGTTATAGTCTAAATATAACATGATGTAATAAGTACCACACAAAAATCCAATTGCCTCAAAAATATTGGTCAGATAAGCCTAACATCCAACATTCAATAGATATTGCTAAGGAATCTCATTGTTAAGTTATGTAAAATATTCAATCATATTATTTTACATGGTCCCAATAGATAACCACATTGTTTATAAATATCAAAACATAAAAATATATTATTTTACAATGTCTAAAATATAACCATACTGTTGATAAATGTCATAACATACAAATATATTTTTTTACAATGTCACATATTCAATCATTCTTTTGAGAAATATCAAATATAAAATTACACTAATTTATAATGTCACATATACAATAATGCTATTGAGATATGTCAACCATCTCCAAATTAGTTTCATAATCCATGAGTAAGCATCAGTAACTAGTTCAAATCAGTTTTAAGTAGGGAGAACATCATGTAGATGCTTTACCTCTAACCACAGACCTAACGATCTCCCACACACCTCCCCATTTGGAGGGGCCCTTCCCTACACAAAGGGGTAGATAATGATGATGCACATATCCAAAACCATCCAAGAACAATGTGAGAGTATAATCATTATTATATGCAATCAATCATATAGACTATATGCACACCTCTATCTATGTGATTTCAAACAAACATGTAAATAAGAAAGTATGGTTGACAAAAAATATATATAATTATAACATCGCTTTGGCCAAAGCATTTATAGTTTTCAAATTCCAAAAATCTAGGTCATTGTCCACATAAGATTTACTCTCTACTTTGACATTGTATCAACAATATAATCCTTGATAGATTGATGATGTGTGACTTGTAACTAGGCATCTTGCCAATCACACATCATCCTTCAGGCCAAGAGCAATGACCCTACTTATGCTTAATTAGAATGAAATCATTTCAATTTCAATCATATCTTATAGATTATATGTTAAATCAATTACATTTAGGGTAGAAAATCAAACATCATTCTATGAAAATATCCATATAAGTAATCATAATCAAATAATACACAACCAGCTAATATATCACATATTTTAAGTCTTATAGTATTTATTCCTCAAAAATTACTCTTCCAATTATCACTCACACATAGAAGTACCACAGTACTAAATAAGCTCAGCTATATAAACCACCATCTCTATTAAGTCAAGCTATAATGATCATGTTGTATACCTAAGGATGCTACAGTATTATAATGTTATCAAGCATGAAAACATACTTATAAATTATTGGCTTATCCTATATTACTAATATGGTCAAAATTTTAGACATTGGTGTTTATTTTCAAACCAAGTAATATTTGATATATGTAAATATTATGACATGATGTATAAAAAATTTAATCTAGAAACTTATAATAATTAAATTACCTAAAATATCTCCATTTATAAACTTATAGGTAGTTGTGCCGTCTACCTATAGGTTTATATATGGAAAAACATCATCACTATTTAATATAAGGATTTTTAACAATACAAATCCCCAAATTTATGGTTGCGTAGTTATATCTCATATTTACAATTAGTGTAACTTGTTAATAGTTTAACTTTTGAAACCAAAATGTAGTCCATTCTCTATCTTACTTCATACTTTCACATGTTTCTAAAACATTTACATCAATTTCTAATCATAAATTTAAACTCTTCAAGGATTTCAAACTCTAGACATCTAATTCTTAATACCATTTGTGTTGAAATTGTTAATCTTACTCGAATTACACTCAAATGCACATTTTAGGTCAAAATCCATAAAACACACTAAATGGTTCAAACTTGCCATTTAAAAGTGCCAATTTAGGTCAAAGTATCCCTAAATAGGGCAATGCAATTTATGGGTCAGCTAACTTTGATCAATTGATTTCAAGTCAAAATGATGATTTTGCCTTTTATGCTTTTGATCACTCTTTTCTTCTAAATTCATCAGTACACATCACATACCTTTGTTATTTGTTATTTGCAACATCCTAAATGGGAATATGGTTCCAAAGCATCTAATGTCACCTTATAATTCTTCTTGAGTCAAATTACAACTCAGTAATATGACTTTCTGACCATTTTAAATAATTGAGGACCAATTTTCAAATAATTGCACAAATGTTGATTAACCTTGTTTAAGGATAATTAATCCAAATCAAGAGCTTAAGTGGATTTTCCATGAGATTTGTTGAATATTTATTTTTTAAAATTGATTCTTATTATCTGCATCATCAAGTGACCTCATTTCTTGGGAAGACATCCATAGGCCATAAATACCATAAATATCAAGATTATGGGTCACCCATGCCTAGTTAATGCCTCTCATGCCTCTTCAATGCCAATTCTTCCAAGGTCATGATGAAGATAATTATGGATTTAATTCCAAATATTAGGATTATCCATGGCCACACATCTCAATCTTGAGATGGACGTTCATGGTTGATCCTGACCAATCTCAAAAATCTATAAATAGAGAGGCCATGAACATCATTTCTAAGCTATTTTGGTGCAAGGTTATTATGCTCAAATATCTTTAAATCTTGACTATTTCAAAGTTATAATTCTAAATTGTTTCCACAAGGCTTTGCATTTTATCATAGATTTTATTTTCAATCTTCATTGATAGGCTAATTTAGTGATTTAGAATCATGAGCCTAGGTTTTATGGAGTGTTCTTGAAGCATTGGAGGAGCTTACCACCATTGTTGACAAAGACAAGGATGCTTGATCGAGGGAGAACATGATTTTGAGCCACATGGGTATGGTGAATCCATTTGGGAAGGTAATATGATGTTTCTTTCTTTCAATTTTGTCTTGTTATCCTTTGTAATTCCCATAGGAATAGATAGGCTTGGTTAGTTAGTTCTTTATGCGTGTTTCATTATTTATGGACTAATGCTTGAATAACTTGCTTTGTAATCCTCTCTACATCTTGGCATGCCTGGTGAGATAAGACGCATCTCACACCTAAATAAGATCACTTTTTAACTCTAAAATATCCATTTAGACCTTTAAAACTCTTGTAAATTGGTTTTATAACTTTATTATGCTAGTTTTTGTTGCCACATTTTACACAGTAATTGATGTCGATAGGAAATACCGACATCATTTACTTGACTTAGCTGACATCGATCAACATAATTGACATTATTTAGGTCTCGTTAGCCAAAGTAACCATTATCAATTGTAATAGCTGACGTCGGTGACTGTGTTTTTTTTCAAAAACATAGACTCAAGAGCTACTTTTTCAAAGTTCATTGTTTCAAACTAAAAATAGCTTCTAAGCTAAGAGACATGCTGACATTTTTGATACAGGACCAAATTTTTGCTTTGATAAAAACATGTTTAAATAACCTCTTTCATGCTTAGAAATTAATTAGGAACTTTGTTTTGGTGTCTAACAAAGAATTTAAATGTTTTGGTGAATGTTTTCAAAGTTTGCAACTAAGACCAAGGGGTCAAATTAACACTACCAAACATTTCATTTGGGTTTAAAAATTGAACACACTTGTCAATTTTTGTTTGCAATAGTTATTTACTTAGATTTTTTTTGGAAAAAAGAGGACTGTTGCGTGTATGCTCTTCCATTTATCCTAGTCCAAGGCTTAGAAAGAGTGTCACCTAAAGCACTCCCCAAAAACTCACCAAAGTTTGGGTGACCTTGAAAATGACCTTAAAGTCTTTATACTTTTATGCTTTCTTTATTTTCATAAAAATTTGGCTTTTGAGGGGGACTTCATCACCTCCCATGAGTTCTTTAGGGAAGCTTTGACCTAGGGTTTCACCTCCCGATATTGACTTCATTTGACTCTTTTGGAGTTGCATATGGGACGTATCTACATTTAGACATCACACTACATTGAGTGAATAGTAAGATGTAGTGGTTGTAAAAAAGACTAGACCTTTTTATAACTATCCAATGCCATGGTCACCCAATTTTTGTGCTTGTCTTTTGCATCATTTGACATGAAAGTCATTGTGCAATTGATTCCCCTTGAATGATCGAAACCTTGCTAGTTTAGTAGACCCCACTTGGCCATACCTTGGAAGTTTAGACTTAAGATTTATTTTTTTTGTCATTAGCTTGGTCTTGAGTTGTGTCTAAAACTACTTGTTAACTCAATGGACTTAACCAAAACACATTGTCCTCAATTTTCTTGAACAAGGGAGGCGTTACACTGTCCAAATGAAAAATTCATATTTTCTTTATTCAAATTGATATCAAAATCTTTGTGTCATGTCATCCACTTTGGTACAATCATGTTGCCCAATTGAGTCTAGATCTTTTACCCAATGTGTTTAAATCCTTCATTTATAATCCACATTCAAAATTGAACCTTTATAAGTTCTAAGGGTTGGTGTGTCATTGTGGGTTCACCATTTGTGCACTATGCTTGTTTTAACTTGGGTTCAATTTTCCATTTGGATTGAAGGTCATTTATTAAGACTAAAAATCACATTATCATCTTGGTGGACTCAAGTCATCTTGCATATCACTTATGCTTTGAGTCTTAGAACATATTTTATCCTACTAGAATCATGTGGTGACTTTGTGTTGCCTATTTGGTCCTAGCTTTATACTTAGTGATTCGTGTATGTTTTTACATCTTGAGTTACTTAGTTCATTTTGTCTTCTTCATTATCTGAAGAGATTTCTTCTAAAAAATTCTAGGGTCAACTTGTCAAAATTGAAGCTAGCTTTTGTAGTGTGGGTGCATCATAAAGATCTAGAATTTGGTGTACTAGCTTTCACCTTGGGTCTTTGAGTTACCTCACTCTCTTCTGATCTATATGATTTCAACTTTACCAAAGGTTGAGTAAACTTGTGAACCAAATCTTCTAAATTTTGCATGGTTTCAAACCACCCTCCCTTATAGTCTCACTAGTACCTTGGTTATTTATTTAAAAGAGAGCCAAAGCATACTTTGATTAGTTTCCAAACATTGGTCCAAAGTTAGTCAATATATAGAATAACTCTTTTGAAACATGACTCAAAGGTTCACTCGTAGTGGGGCCTCTTATGGCCTTAATTATGAGGATGAGCAAATTTATGATGGTCAAGATAACCCCATTATTTTCTATGACATCCCTGCAGCAGTAGGATTCAAAGATGATTACAAAGGATATCAACCCCAAGAAGATCAAGATGAAGCCCTTATTAGATTGATAGAATCAGGTGCTAGACTACCTTCTAACTTTCCTATAGAATAATTGCATACCTTAGTTAGAGAAGGATAACAATGATGGCAAGAGAAAGCTTTTGCAAAAATAAACATACCTTCCTTCCCTAACAAAGGAAAAGAAATACAAATAGAGTCAAAACTCACAAATATGGATCTTCTAGCTAAGATCAAGATAATAAGTCAACGATATGTAGATCAACTTGTCACAAACTTAACTGACTCCCTAGTGGCCACTTCAATTCACAATAATGCTTTGAAATAACATGGAGATATGGTTGAAAGTATGAAACAAATATTGGATGAGAACATTACCATAGTGTATCAAGGTAATCTAAATGAATAGTTAAAATCATAAGAGACCTTACAAGATATTCCAATTGACATGAAACATACGTTCTTCAATCATCAAGAACCTCTTGTTACTTTTCAAACTCAAAAACCCAAATATTCAGTTTGAATTGAGGAAATCCATCAAGACAATTTGGCTAATTCTTTTCAACCAACCCAAAGATTGGTAAATAAATATAGAAATTTCCAAACTCAATAAAGTACAAAACAATCAAATTCAGGGAATGTTTTACAATCCAAGAATCAACGACCTATGTTCTCAACTCAAGGGGTAAATCAAAACCAAGTTATGTATCAAAAGGTATACGCTCCTTATAGATTCACACAAAACTAGGGGCACATTCCACCCCAATATCAACAAAACCAAGGGCACAGTCCACCTCAATAGAAAAAAAACTAGGGCCACATTCCACCCCAATAGCATCTTATCCAATCCACAAGTGCACCAAACATGCAAGAATGGAATTCTATGAAGGAAATTGTCTAAATATTAGAGATGAATAATAGAGTCAAAAATTACAAATTCAATGAGATATGCCCATATCCATTTGACTTATCTATTCTCCAAAACCCCTTTCCCCCTCATTTTGAGGCACCCAAGTTTGAAAATTACAAAAGAAAAGGAGATCTATGAAAACACATACAAGCATTCTTCATCTTATGTCAAGAGGTTGCTTATAGTAACGAGTACTTACTATGACTATTTTTTTAAGTTTAGCGGGACAAGCTCTTGATTGGCTACTTAAACTACCCAAGGGATCTTTTTTGGATTGGAATGACTTATCAAAAAAGTTTGTTAACCATTTCTCATATAACATAGAACATGAATTGACCATTTTTGACTTATGCAAAGCCAAGTAGCATGATGGTGAAATTTTTATTGCATATCTACAAAGATAGAGAGTATTGACAGGGCACTTTCAACACAATTTACCAAATAAATAGTTGGATGATATCTTTGCACAAAATTTGCATCTTGAAGTTTCGCATAATATATGATTAGCTTATGCTAACTCATTTGAAGAAATTATTGATAAAGGAGTGTAGATTGAGAAGGCTCTTATTGCTATAGGCCTTATTAATATTTTTTTGTAAGGTCAAGCATCTAATCAGACTAAATCACTGGCTCAAACAGTTATGCAAGATAAGCCTAAATGCTTTAGTAAAAATAAGAACATGGTTGGAAATAGGGTGATATAAATAAGACATGTGAAAACAATACAAGCTATGCCTCCTTTAAACGTATAATTAACTCCCCTAAATCCACTACCTATTTTTTAGAGACAACCTCCATGAAGGACATTTCATAAAAAATTTAGAGTCTTTAGCAAGTTAGGAGAATCACTTGAAATAGTGTTACAAAATCTCATTGTAGCTAATTTAATTATATGACCAGTATCAAGGCCATATCCTCAAGATCAACCAAAACTAGACTAGTACAAAGAGAATGAATGGTGTAACTTTCATCATGTTGCTGGTCATGGTGTATATCATTGCATTCAATTATGACACATTATTAAGGACTTTATTGAAAATGTTTAGCTGGAAATTAAGTTGGCCCCTAATCAGGACACAAATCAAGATATGGGAATCTATAAAGACCCCTTTCCTTGACATGATCCACCACCTCCAAGGAACAATCAAAATGGTCACAATCAAGAATAGATGCAGAATCAGAACCAACAACAAGGTCAAAATTGTAATGAGTATAATCAAGATACTAATGCCCATACTAATAATGTGGCTTATAAAAATATACCTTATGACTATAATAACACTATGGGATGCATTTATACAACCCAAATTACCATTGTTACTATGATGTTGTGTGGCCAATCTCATGTTCCTTGCAACACAGGACCCATCATTATAGGGTCAACACCCTCTCCCCTTAGTAATACCATGTCAATTTTGCATCATCATGTTGTTACTCCATTTGCATGGGTTACTAATCATGAACAATAATACCATCCTTCTAATTAAAAAGTATCCTCATAGACCTAAAATTATATCAATATAGTTAGTCACCCATGAGTCACCATTCAAATCCCTTTGCCTTGCTCTTCTAATTATAATGACTCCTTGCCACCCCTACATTGTGTATTTATAACTAGACACTTGTGAGTTACCATCTATGACCCTCCACCCACTTCTTTCCATAAACCCAATGAGAACATTGTGCCAATGGTTCCAAAGCTGAATATTATCCCAATAAAGACTAAACTAATTCAATCCATAGTTTAAAGGCCTTATAGTCTAATGGATCAATTAGATAAAACCCTTGCACAAATTTCCATATTAGAACTCTTGTATACATCTGATGTCTATAGAACCATCTTTTACAAAATTTTGTAAGAGTCTATTATGCCTAATGATATAAACCTTGATCAATTTTAGAACCATAGTTGGATATCTATATTCATTCTGACAAATCACATTTGATCAAAAAGACATGTCCACCCTTGGCCCAAAGCACAATAACCCACTATACATTGAGATAATCATTACAGATCACAAGATCAAGTAGGTTCTTATAGATAATGGTTCAGTGTTGAACATCATATCTCTTAAATTGGTACAATGATTGGGTTACATAGATAAAGACATTCAGCCAAAAACTATTACAATCAAGGCTTATGGCAACACCAAGAGGGAGTCATCTGGTACAACTTGGTTGCCAATCATGGTTAGGTCTATTTCTAATCACACATTATTTCATATTGTGTATATTGAGCTTCCTTATAACATACTTCTTGGTCATCCTTGGATCCATAAAGTATGGGCAGTTCCATCTCCTCTTCACCAATGCCTTAAGTTTCCCCATGATGGGATCAAGGTTACTATTCCTACTAATCAGCAGCCCTACCAATACTACAAGCATCTTGAAGTAGAGTTTTTTAATTATAACTATTGCCTAGGTTCAAAATTCATTGAAAAAAATAACAAAGACATTATTTCTCATCCATATCCATCTAATTATGTAGACCCTAGTGATCTAGCTTCCACTTTGGTTAATCTGTTTCCTAAAGCTTTGGCCAAAAAGGTTATTATTAAAGACAGGCATTTCCATGTACCATCTGAAGGATGTCCTCCATATTTAAAATTTACCAAAATCCCCTAAAACATTTGGTAAGCCTAAAACTTCCCAGTCTTCTAATAGACCTGATCAGATTTGGAAACCAAAGAAGAAGCAACCAAAACCTCATGTGGTTTTTGTACCTGTAATTACACCAAAGAAAGATCGAGAGTTTTTTATTGAGGGAGATTGGTTATATTCTGAATGCCTTATGGATTGTTTTCAAAATCTAAAGTATCCTATCCCTAATAGGATAATGGATCATCTTGAATATACAAGGAAAGGCCTTGGCTCATAGGTGCAAGGAATTTTAGAACCCTTATCAGCTAGAGTTATCAATTGGAATCATGGTCTCAGATTTAAACCATCAAAGGATGACCTCATGACATTGACTCTTCTAAAGTGATTAGTAATGAGACTCCTATTAGTGACACAACATCCCATCATAACATTTTCAATGAGCTTGCTAACTCAAATTTGTTTGATTCAAATGGCATATTGACCATAACACCTATTAGAGCTTCCCATCCTGAAGAAAAAACCTATCCTAGTGGTGCTTCCCTTCCTAAAGTAGGACATTATATCTTTACCATTGGCACTTCCCATCTTGAAGTAAACCCTCACTGTAACCTATGCCTTTGCCACCCCAAGATCATAGATTAGGATCAACAAAATTCAGTCATATGCCTCGATGAGTTTCAAAATGAAGAATCAATTGCAAAATATATGGGCCTAGGAGATGCATTCACAATTGGTGATCAGAAGCAAGGTTTTGATTTTTCATTAAATTCTTCTACCTAATTTGGAGAGTAGGCAAACTTTCTTGGTCATAATAAAGAACAAATATCAAGATATTCAGGGGAAAACCTTTTTGAGGCACTTATTGATCAGGGAAAAAGTAAATAAAAAGACAAGCCTTTGAATGAAAACTTGTTTTAGGCACTCCCAGGTGGGAAAGTTTGTTCATCCCCTCAAAATGTAGAAAGTCCATCTAGCCCAAGTTCCATGGCTAATACAAGCATCTCTTAAGAATAACATTAAATATTTGAGTGTCTTGCTCTTGAGTTTATAGAGTTTTTTGCTAATTGGCCTTTACCTGAGAAGGTAGATTCTGATTCTTCATATTATTCAGATCTTTGGGAGGAACAACAAGAAGATATAGCAAAAAAAGATGATCATGACCATACATTACCTATAATTCTAGAGGATGGATCCAAACTCCTTATGGATAACACAATAGAAGTGAATTTGGGAACCCATGAGGATCCCAAAAATGTTTATCTTGGAGCTTCCCTTACTAAAGTAGAACATGAACATATTATATCCATTCTTAAGGATTATTTAGACATCTTTGCATGGGCATATTCTGACATGCTAAGCTTAAACCCAGATTTGGTGATGCATCATCTTGTTGTTCACCTTGATGTTAAACCAATCAAGAAAAAGTTGAGAAAGATGCATCCATGCATCACCCTTTTAGTTAAGGCTGAGTTGGAAAAAAATTTAGGAGCTTTTATTAGACCACTAGACTAGTTTGAATGGATTTATAACATAGTGTTAGTGAGTAAAAAGACCCCAGGCATACCTGTTTGTACTGATTTTTGTGATATCAACAAAGCATGCCCCAAATATGATTTTCCTCTGCCCAACATCAACATAATTATCAACTCAAATTTTGGGTATGAGATGTTATCCTTAATGGATGGATTTTTTTGTTACAATCAAATCAAGATAGCCCATGAAGATCATCATAAGACCACATTCACCACTATGTGGGGAACATTCTATTACCAAGTCATGCCATTTAGTTTGAAGAATTATAGAGACACATATCAGCGTGTAATGACTATCATCTTCCATGACATGATACATGACATTATCGAGGACTATGTTGATGATATACTAGAAAAATTTAGAACAAGATCTAGACAACCTGACATTCTATGAAGAATATTTGACAGGTTTCATGCATATAAAAATCAATTGAATTCTAAGAAATGTGTCTTTGGAGTCACATCAAGAAAATTTCTAAGGTTAATTATATCACAATGAGCGATTGAATTCAACCCTACAAAGGTCAACACTATTTTGGAAATGCCTCCACCAAATAATCTTAAATTGTTGTGAGGTTGACAAGGAAAAATCTAATCCATACATAGGTTCATTTCTCAATTGGCAAATAAGTGCTACCCATTTAACCACCTCTTAAAGAAAGGGGTAACATTTCAGTGTGATGAATATTTTAGATAGAATTTGCCAATCTTAAAACATACTTGGCCAATCCACTAGTTTTATGACCTCTGAAATAAGGAAAGCCACTGCTTATTTATATATCAGCCACATAACATGCACTAGGGGCGCTTTTGGCTTAGCATGATGATCATGGTAGAGAACATTTAGTTTATTATTTAATCACACATTGGTAGCCTATGAACATAATTATATTCCTATTGAGAAGTCATGTTTAGCTATGGTGTTTGCCACTCAAAAATTCTGACATTATATGCTAAATAACAAAAATATTATTATCGCCAAGGTAGATCCTGTCAAGTTCCTCTTATCTAAAGAATTTCTTCAAGGACGTATCATTAAATGGATTATGCTCCTCAGTGAGTTTGATATTGACTACCAAAATCAAAAGGCAATCAAAGGATAAGTTCTTGTGGACCAACTTGTAGAAGCTCCTCTTATGGCCACTCAACCTCTCAACTTTGACCTTCTAGATGATTCTATCATGATGATAGAACAAGCATCACAAGAACCTGAATAGTGGACACTCTATTATTATGGATCCTTCACATCCCAAGGGTCTAGAGATGGCATATTATTGATCATGCGACAAGGGGATTTGATCCCCAAATCATTTCATATACAATTTCAGTGTACAAACAATATGGCCGAATATGAGGCATTGGTTGTAGGGCTTTATCTTTCCATACAATGGGAAATTCAAAGCTTAAAGGTCTATGGAGATTCAAAACTAATCATAAATTAGAAAATTGATCGATATCAAACAAGAGATGATAAGATTTTTCTTTATAATTAAATTATTGATAACCTTAAAACACATTTTAAATCTATATAATTTGAGCAAGTTCCACGAGTCAATAATAGATCTGTCAATGACATGGCAACAATTGGTTCCATGATTCAAATGCATGATAGTGTTAAATATTATCAATTCCTAATTAAAAATCCTCTTTAGCCAGTATATATTTTATCAGATTCAGAGAGGGTATGCACCATTGTTGATCCTAATCCCTCCCTTGAGTTACCATGGTGCCAAGATTTTTATAACTAATTCCATAGCCATGTATTTCTTACCAATCTTCCAACAGCCAACAAAAACTATTCCTTCATCACTTAACATGTTATATCCTCCTTGGGAACACACTTTATCATAAAAGATATGATAGAATGCTTCTTCATTTTTTATCTTTAGGAGAATCCAAGCTAGCACTAAAGGAGGTTCATGAAGGAATGTGTGGAGCCCATACCAATGGTATAGTCCTAGCAAAGAAATTTCTTAGAATAGGCTATTATTAGCCCAAAATGGATACCAATGCATGTAATTATGTAAAAATGTTTGTTCCTTATCAGCAACATGGAAACTTGATATATGCACCTTCCTTATCATTACATCCGATTACAACACCATGGTCATTCTCAACATGGGGTCTTGATCTCATTAGAAAAATTAACCCAACATCTTCAGATGGCCATAAAAACATTTTGACTACAACTAAGTAATTTACTAAGTGGATTGAGGCCATTCCTCTCACTTAGGTTATCATGAAATAAATAGCCAAATGAATTCATTACCATATCATCTATCGATATGGCATCTCATCTCATATTATATCCGATAATGGTGGATCCTTTGTAAACCAAGATGTGAAATCTCTTTATGAAAAATTTAATATCAAGCACAAGAAATCCACTCCATATAACCCATAAGGTAATGGATAAGCTAAGGCATTGAATAAAACCATTCTATCCATCTTAAGAAATATTGTCAATGATGCTGGTCATATTTGGCACTTGCAACTTTTTCCTACCCTTTGGGCTAATAGAACCAATCATCACACCTCAACTAGAGATACTCCATACTCCCTTGTTTTTGGCACTGAAGCTATCATCCTGATTGACATTGATATCCCATCATTAAGAATGGCACTAGAGCATATTGAAGATGATGAAGACTATAGAGCCTCATGACTGCAAGAACTAGAACTTCTTGATGGTAAGCATTTGACTACCTTAAAAAACTTGTAGGCCTATCAGAATAGATTGTGGATAAGATAAAACAAACACATTCTCCCTTACTAATTTGAGATTGGTGACTTAGTTCTAAAAGAGAACTAAAGATCATGAATGTTGAACCCAAAAAGAAAGGCAATTTTTAGCCTAATTGGTTAGGACCGTATATTGTCACAGTGAACTATGGATCAAGAGCATACTAATTGGCTAAACCTAATGGTGAATAAATTTTAGATCCCATGAACATTGTACACTTTAAGAGGTTTTATGCATGAATAGCTTTGAATCATTGTCTATAAGACCCCTAACTTGGGGGCAACTTGTGATATCATAATTTTATCCCACCCGTTTATCTTACCTTGAACACATTTTATACTACCCTGGTCCACTTTTCATGATTCTTGACAGTAAAGGCTATGAACCCTTGGCACTCAAAAAGTGTTCAATCCATAGTTTAAAGGCCTTATACTCTAATGGATTGATTAGATAAAACCCTTGCACAACTTTCCATATTATAAATCTTGTAGAAATCTGATGTCTATAGAACCATCTTTTACAAACTTTAGTAAGAGTCTATTATGCCTAATGATATAAATCTTGATTAGTTTTAGAGCCTAGTTGGACATCTATCTTCATTTCGATAAATCACATTTAATCAAAAGGACATGTCCACCCTTGGCCCAAACCACAATAACCCACTATACATTAAGATAATCATTATAGATGACAAGATCAAGTAGGTTCTTATAGATAATGGTTCAAGGATGAACATCATATCTCTTAAATTGGTATGATGATTGGGTTACATGGATAAAGACATTCATCTAGAAACTATTACAGTTAAGGATTATGACAACACCAAGAGGGAGTCATTCGGTACAACTTAGTTGTCAATCATGGTTGGGTTTATTTTTAATCACACTTTATTTCATATTATGGATATTGAGCTTCCTTATAACATACTTCTTGGTCATCCTTGGATCCATAAAGTATGGGCAAATCCATCTCCTCTTCACCAATGCCTTAAGTTTCCCCATGATGGGATCAAGGTTACTATTCTTGCTAATCAGCAGCCCTACCAATACTACAAGCATCTTGAAGCAGATTTTTGTAATTATAACTATTGCCTAGGTTCAAAATTCATTAAAAAAATGAAAAAAGCCATTATTTCTCATCCATCTCCATATAATTATGTAGACCCTAGTGATCTAGCTTCCACTTTGGTCGATCTATTTCCCACAACTTTGACTAAAAAGGTTATTATTAAAAACATAGGCATTTCCACATACCATCTGAAGGATGTCCTCCATATTAAAAAATTACCAAAATCCCCTAAAACATTTGGTAAGCCTAAAACTTCCCAGTCTTCTAATAGACCTAATCAGATTTAGCAACCAAAACCTCATGTGGTTTTTGTACCTGTAATTACACCAAAGAAAGATCCATATTTTTTTATCGAGGGAGATTGGTTATATTCTAAAGGCCTTATGGATTGTTTTCAAAATCTAAAATATCCTATCCCCAACAGGATAATGGATCATATTGACTATACAAGGAAAGGCCTTGGCCCATAGGTGCTAGGAATTTCAGAACCCTTATCAACTAGAGTTATCAATTGGAATCATGGTCTCAAATTTAAACCATCAGAGGATGACCTCATGACATTTTATATTGACTCTTCTGAAGTGACTAGTAATAAGACTCCTAGTAGAGACACAACATCCCATTTTAGCCTTTTCAATGAGCTTGCTGACTCAAATTTATTCGATTCAAATGTCATATTGCCCATAACACCTATTGGAGCTTCCCATCTTGAAGCAAAAATCTATTAGTGGTGCTTCCCTTCCTAAAGTAGGACATTATATCTTTACATTGGCACTTCCCATCTTGAATCGAACCCTCACGTAACCTATGCCTTTGTCACCCCAAGCTCATAGATTGGGATCAACAAAATTCAATCATATGCCTTGATGAGTTTTAGAATGAAGAGTCAATTGCAAAATATATGGGCCTATGAGATGTATTCCCCATTGGTGATCATAAGCAAGGTTTTGATTTTTCATTAAATTCTTCTACCTAATTTGGATAGCAAGCAAACTTTCTTGGTCATTATAAAAAACAAACATCGATATCTTCAGGTGAAAACCTCTTTGAGGCACTTATTAATCAAGGAAAAAGTAAATAAAAAGACAAGCCTTTGAATGAAAACCTATTTTAGGCACTCCCAGGTGGGAAAGTTTTCTCATCCCCTCAGAATGTATAAAGTCCATATAGCCCAAGTTCCATGGCTAGTACAAGCATCTCTTAAGAATAACATCAAATATTTTAGCATCTTACTCTTGAGATTTTAGAGGTTTTTGCTAATTGACCTTTACCTAAGAAGGTAGATTATAATTCTTCATATTATCTAGATCTTTGGGAGGAAAAACAAGAAGATATAGCAAAAAAAGATGATCATGACCATACATTGCCTATAATTCTAGAGGATGGATCCAAACTTCTTATGGATAACTCAATAGAAGTGAATTTGGGAACCCATGAGGATCCCAAAAATGTTTATCTTAGATCTTCCCTTACTAAAGTAGAACATGAAAATATTATATCCAATCTTAAAGACTATATAGACATCTTTGCATTGTCATATTCTGACATGCCAGGCTTAGACCTAGATTTGGTGATGCATCATCTTATTGTTCACCTTGATGCTAAACTAGTCAAGCAAAAGTTGAGAAAGATGCATCCATGCATCACCCTTTTGGTTAAGGCTGAGTTGGAAAATTTGTTAGGAGCCAATTTTGTTAGACCACTGGCCTACTCTGAATGTATTTCTAACATAGTGTTAGTGAATAAAAAGACCCTAGGCATCCGTGTTTGTACTAATTTTTGTGATATCAACAAAGCATACCCCAAAGATGATTTTCCTCTGCCTAACATCAACATAATTATTGACTCAAATTTTGGGTATGAGATGATATCCTTAATAGATGGATTTTTTGGTTACAATCCAATAAAGATAGCCCATGAAGATCAGCATAAGACCACATTCACCACTGTGTGGGGGACATTCTATTAACAAGTCATGCCATTTGGTTTAAAGAAATATAGAGCCACATATTAGCATGTAATGACTCTCATCTTCCATGACATGATACATAACATTATCAGGGACTATGTTGATGATATACTATCAAAATTTAGAACAAGATCTAGACACCCTGACATTCTATGAAGAATATTTGAGAGGTTTCATGCATATAAAGTTCACTTGAATCTTAAGAAATGTGTCTTTGGAGTCATATCAAGAAAATTGCTAAGGTTCATTATATCACAATGAGGGATTGAATTTGACCCTACAAAGGTCAATGCTATTTTGGAAATGCATCCACCAAATAATTTTAAATAGTTGTGAGGTCGACAAAGAAAAATCCAATCCATACGCAGGTTCATTTCTCAATTGGAAGATAAGTGCTACCCATTTACCCACCTCTTAAAGAACGGGGTAAAATTTTAGTGGGATGAAGATTATTAGATAGCATTTTCCAATCTTAAAACATACTTGGCCAATTCACCAGTTTTATGACCTCTGACATAAGGAAAGCCACTGCTTATTTATATATCAGCCACAGAATATGCACTAGGGGCGCTTTTGGCTTAACATGATGATCATGGTAGGGAAAATTTAGTTTATTATTTAAGCCACACATTGGTAGCCTATGAACATAATTATATGCCTATTGAGAAGGCATGTTTATCTATGGTGTTTGCCACTCAAAAATTGTGACATTATATGCTAAATAACAAAACTATTATCATCACTAAGGTAGATCCTCTCAAGTTCCTCTTATCTAAAGTAGCTATTCAAGGATGCATGGCTAAATGGATTATGCTCCTCAGTGAGTTTGATATTGAGTACCAAAATCAAAAGGAAATCAAAGGACAAGTTCTTGTGGACCAACTTGTAGAAGCTCCTCTTATGGCCACTCAACCTCTCAACTTTGACCTTCAAGATGATTCTATCATGATGATATAACAAGCATCACAAGAACCTAAATAGTGGACACTCTATTTTGATAAATCCTTCACATCCCAAGCGTCTAGAGCTAGCATATTATTGATCATGCCATAGGGGGATTTGATTCCTAAAGCATTTCATATACAATTTCAATGTATAAATAATATGGCCGAATATGAGGCATTGGTTGTAGGGCTCTGTCTTGCCATACAGTGGGATATTCAAAGCTTAAAGGTCTATGGAGATTCAAAACTAATCATAAATCAGAAAATTGATCAATATCAAACAAGAGATGATAAGATTTTTCCTTATAAGTAAATTATTGATAACCTTAAAACACATTTTAAATCTCTATAATTTGAACAAGTTCTACTAGTCAACAATAGATCTCTCAATGCCATGGCAATAATTTGTTCCATGATTCAAATGCATGATAGTGCTAAAGATTATTAGTTCCTAATTAAAAATCTTCTTCAGCCAGCATATATTCTATCAGATTTAGAGAGGGCATGCACCATTGTTGATCCTAATCCCTCCCTTAAGTTACCATGGTACCAAGATTTTTATAACTATTTCCATAGCCATGTATTTCCTACCAATATTTCCAACAACCAACAAAAACTATTCCTTCATCACTTAACATGTTATATCCTCCTTGGGAACACACTTTATCATAAAGGCTATGATGGAATGCTTCTTCATTATTTATCTTTAGGAGAATCCAAGCTAGCACTAAAGGAGGTTCATGAAGGAATGTGTGGAGCCCATACCAATGGTATAGTCCTAGCAAAGAAATTTCTCAGAATAGGCTATTATTGGCCCAAAATGTGGACCAATGTATGTAATTATGTAAAAAGGTGTGTTCCTTGTCAGCAACATGGAAACTTGATATATGCACCTTCCTTACCATTGCATCTGATTAAAACACCATGGTCATTCTTAACATGGGGTCTTGATCTCATTAGGAAAATTAACCCAACATCTTCAGATGGCCATAAACACATTTTGACTACAACTAAGTACTTTAGTAAGTGGATTGAGGCCATTCCTCTCACTTATGTTATCAGGAAACAAATAGCCAAATTCATTCATTACCATATCATCTGTCAATATGGCATCTCATCTCGTATTATATCTAATAATGGTGGATCTTTTGTAAACCAAGATGTGAAATCTCTTTGTGAAAAATTCAAGATCAAGCACAAGAAATCCACTCCATATAAACCATAAGGTAATGGATACGTTGAGGCATCAAATAAAACCATTCTATCCATCTTTAAAAATATTTTCAATGATGCTGGTCATAATTGGCACTTGTAAATTTTTCCTACCCTCTAGGCTTATAAAACCAATCATCACACCCCAACTGGAGCTACTCCATACTCCCTTATTTTTGGCACTAAAGCTATCATCCTGATTGAGATTGAGATTGAGATCCCATCATTAAGAATATCACTAGAGTATATTGAAGATGATGAAGACTATAGAGCCTCATGACTGCAAGAACTAGAACTTCTTGATGGTAAGCATTTGGCTACCCTAGAAAACTTGTAGTCCTATCAAAACAAATTGTGGATAAGCTAAAAAAACATATTCTCCCTCAAGAATTTGAGATTGGTGACTTAGTTCTGAAAGAGAAATAAAGATCATGAATGCTAAACCCAAAAATAAAGGCAATTTTTAGCCTAATTGGTTAGGACTGTATATTATCACAGTGAACTATGGATCAAGAGCATACTGACTGGCTAAACCTAATGGTGAATAAATTTTAGAGCCCATGAACATCATACACTTTAAGAAGTTTTATGCATGAATAGATTTGAATCATTGTCTATAAGACCCCTAACTTGGGGGTAACCTATGTTATCATAATTTTATCCCACCTTTTTATCTTACCTTGATCACATTTTATACTACCCTAGTCCAATTTTCATGATTCCCAATAGTAAAGGCTTTGAACCCTTGGCACTCAGAGCACATTATTCATCCCATTATAGATTGCTCTCTTCAAGAAGAATATTCTTTGTTATTTCTAATGCATGTTATAATCTTGAACACTTTTTGTCTCTCGACCAATTATGATCTCTATTATATCTCATGAACATCTTCAATGATAGTTCTACAAAGCAGTTTAGTTAGGATAGTCTTATGCAGCCTCAGGTAGGTGAATAGTCACATCTTCTCAATATAAGTATTTGTTTCTCTTTCTTGTTTTATCAAGAACCTCACTCTCATTGATTTGTGAGCATGGGCCATTACAATCAGCTTAGTTGCCTTATTAGAACCTCTACTCTTAGGATGTGCATCTCCTCGACTACATGGTCCCACTTTGTGCATATCTTATCCTAAAAACACCAAAAATAATAGAAATACTTTGAAAATACCAAAAACATTAGAACATGATCCACAAAAGAACAAAAACATTGTCTCGCACTTCTATACATTTGTACATTCCCATTCCACCATCCCACACTCTCATCATTTTGAGAGAAACTAATAAGTTTGAATGCTCTTACCATTTTGAAAGCACAAAAACAATAATTTATTTCATCTTATCCCATGCATTTTCCATTTTTCAATATCATCCTTTCTCATCTCATCAGCTTCTTGTTTGTTAGACCACTCTCATTTGTTTGGCATATCTTCCATTTCTTCTATAACATTAATCATGTTGGTCTAATCATCATTTTTCTCCTATCCCATTTCTTGGGAGAACTACATGTGGCCTGAAGTTCATGTTAGAATATGCATCCATATAACTATTTAAGTAGTGTCCACTTGTCTTTTACATCTAGATTCAGCTCAGCCAACCCCTTCCTTTTCTTCTCTTACCCCATTTCTTCTATCATTGTTCCTCTTTAATTAGGGAACAATTATCGTGTCATTTTTCTTTATTATGATGTGGTAGAAAGTAATGCCTTTACTGTACATACATGACCATTTATATTTAAACCACGCTAGCTTATTTTTTATTTGTGTGTGTTTGTTTGAGTTTCTTGATGTTTTTTTGTTCTTTTGCACCTCTCCTTTTATTTCTACTCCTTTTCTCTTTTTGTTACCTCTTGTCTCTTCTTGGTCTTATGTTTCCTTGATTATTTTTTTGCTTATCTCTTGTGTTTTAGAACATCTTGATGATTCACATGAATCTCGATTGTTTATATCTTGATCCTATATTATTAATTTATTTTTGGACCATTTTTGTTTATTTTATTTTTGTTGGTGTTTTATTTTTCTGTTTGATTTTGATTTTCTCTTTTGTGTTCGAGAATGCCTTATTGGTCCACATGGATCTTGATTATTCATATCTTGGTCTCATGTCGTTAAGACATTCTTGACTTTCATTTTCAAACATTTTATTCCTACTTAAGATCATATCTGGATTTCAAGCTAGGTTCATTTATGTTTATCTTTTTTTTATCTTTTGATTTTTTGTTTAAGTGTAAATCATTGTAACTCTAGTTTTGGTCATTATTTTACCATTATCCTTATTTATAGATATTCACATTTGAACTAGCTCAGTGTAATTGGAATCTTATGTCATTCTAAGTTATTCATATTTATGATACCTAATTTATTTTTCTATAGCAATCACTTTTTTCTCAAGACTCAAAGTCTTAACATCAACATAAGCTCGAATGAATGATTCTCACAAACACTTTGCAAAACCTATGCTCATGATATTGAATTAGGCATCTAGGTAGCATGAATTTTAGGCTTCTTTCGCTATGTTTATATATGCATCTCTTCACATACATTGTGATTTTAATCAATTCTTGGTCATTTTTCATCATTCCTCATTCCATTCCTCCCAAACTTGGGTGAATTACATTGGCCTGAAGTTCATGTTGGAACATGAGTCCATAGAACTATGTAGGTAGTGATCAATTTCTATTGAGGTCATCTTGGCTATCTCCATTCTTATTTTCATCTCTTTTCATCTTGCTCATCACTTTGTGAATTCTCATATGCTTGGTTTTATATAGCTTTCTAAGCCATTACACCATCGCATGTACGTTTTCACCCACTCACTTTAACCTATATTTTCGGTTATATCTTTAAGATATTTTGATTTCCAATTGCCCATGCTGGGGCCCAACATCTGAACCATGTTCAAATAAAATCAGCTCTACAAGGGAAAAATCATTCTTTATTCTTTGTCAATGATCAAAATTTTCCCTACTCAAGCAAAATTTGTTTTATCATGATCAAATCTGCTCTACTAGGGAACTTCTTATTATCTTCTCTTTAGAGACCCCATTATAGTGGTGCTTCCCTTAATTAGAACATTCTCTCTTTTCCTCTAATTCTAATCTCTCCACATTAAAGCCCATGATGGCAATATTTTAGTTTGCAACTTGTCTCAGGATCGATCAATGTCATAAGCCTCAGCTTGTACTCTCAAATTAGGTACATTTATAATGTGTCCCTTACATTTATGGATTGTATCCTTCCCATTCCCCCCATCTTTGGGGCCTACTATAATATCATTATATTTTGATCATTGATGGTAATCACATGTGCAAGCATTAGCTCGTCTGGATGTGATCTATTCCATGGATTAATCTATCACTTTATCTCTCTTTTCGAGAGTTCATCCTTTTCTTCCATCTTAGTATGTCCTCTCAAGGGGGAATCATGGGTATGTTCTAATTTTTTATTGATAACCCTTTTCTTTGAAAAGATGTTGCTTTGCCTAAATTTCTTATTATGCCTTATTAAATAGGGGTAAAATGTATACATCTAATTTCTAACACCATTTGTGTTGAAATTGTCAATCTTACTTGAATTTCACTCAAATGCACATTTTAGGTCAAAATCCATAAAATGCGCTAAATGGTTTGAGCTTTTTATTTACAAGTTCCAATTTAGGTCAAAGTATCCCTAAATAGGGTAATGCAATTTATGGGCTAGCTAACTTTGATCAATTCATTTCGAGTCAAAATGATGATTTCACCTTTTGTGCTCTGGATCACTTTTTTCTTCTAAATTCATTAGTACACATCATGTACCTTTTTTATTTATTGTTGGAAACATCCTAAATGGTAATACAGTTCCATCACATCTAATGTCACCTTCTAATTCTTCTTGAGTCAAATTATAACTCAGTAATATGAATTTCTGACCATTTTGAATAATTGAGGGCCAATTTTCAAATAAATGCACAAATATTAATTAACCTTGTTTAAGGATAATTAATCTAAATCAAGAGCTTGAGTGTATTTTCCATGAGAGTTTTTGAATATTTCTTTTTTAAAATTGATTCTTATTATCTGCATCATCAGGTGACCTCATTTCTTGGGAAGACATCCCTAGGCCATAAATGCTATAAATATCAGGATTATGGGTCACCTATGCCTAGTTAATGCCTCCCATGCCTCTTCAATTCCCCTTCTTCCAAGGTCATGATGAAGATAATTATGGATTTAATTCTAAATATTAAGATTATCTATGGCCACACATCTCAATCTTGAGATGGATAGTCATGGTTGATCCTAATCAATCTCAAAAATCTATAAATAGAGAGGCCACGAACATCATTTCTAAGCTATTTTGGTGAAAGTTTATTATGCTCAAATATCTTCAAATCTTGAATATTTCAAAGTTATAATGTTAAATTGTTTCCATAAGGCTTTGCATTTGATCATAGATTTTGTTTTCAAGCTTCATTGATAGGCTAGTTTAGTGATTTGGAGTCATGAGCCTAGGTTTTATGGAATGTTCTTGAAGCATTGGAGGAGCTTACCACCATTGTTGACAAAGACAAGGATTCTTGATCAAGGGAGAACATGCTTTTGATCCACATGGGTATGGTGAATCTATTTGGGAAGGTAATATGATGTTGCTTTCTTTCATTTGTTTCTTGTTATCCTTTGTAATTCCCATAGGAATAGATAGGCTTGGTTAGTTAGTTCTTTATGCATGTTTCATTATTTATGGACTAATTCTTGACTAACTTCCTTTGTAATCCTCTCTACATAAACATTCTAATTAAATAAAATTCCATAGATCTGCTTGCATATTTGACTATGAGTTTACAAATGGATAGGAAGAAGTCTTTGTTTTATTATTGTCTATGCACTTATCAAATCCCTTCCTTCAAGGTGATCTAAATAAACAACATACAACATATATCATAGCATCATCCATTTTTTTAGACCTATGGGTGAGAGTTAACTCTCACCCTTAGGTATACAAGAGTGTGAAGAAAATAAATAATGTTACTCATACCCATAAATATTTCATTTCACACCTTTAATTTTTGCATCAAAATATTGCCTTCAAAATTTAGCTTCTATAGCTTACACTCAACCAAGGTTTATTTCAAATTAATAGTATAGATCAAATACCTTTAATGACTTAGAAAAATTATGTAAATCCACTTTTAAAAGATAAAGGTCTAGATCCCAAAAACTCAATTATACAAGAACATAATGAATCTCAAGTTCTCTAAAACTATGTTTCCAAAAATAAGTAAAGTGTGCATATCATAGTTAGGGTTCATTACAACTATAGCCATATGACTACCAAAGCGAAATAAATATAATAACCACTAAAACAAAAATCCATCTAAATTCATAATGGATAATTTTCAGCTTGGGTAAACTAATAATTATTTATATGGTTGTATTTTCCAAGTTTTGAATCCACACACAAGTAAACAATGTTGAGAACAACACACCCATATCCATAATCTAGCATTTAAAACCTAAAATTAGTAAAACAAAGTATTACTTTCTTGGCTATGATAATCAACCACACAAAATCCTTTCTTCACAAGTACTTAAAACTTCTTAACCCCTTATTCTTTTTTATTCACATTTTTTCTTTCTTTGTCATGCCCATTATGCCTCCTTTTCCTCTTTTAAGAGTTCTCTTTCTTGGATTAGAACTCAAAGTCCTTCCTCCTTATTCTTCACCATGCAAAAAAACCCAATCTCACCCAAAAACTCTACCTATCATGCTCACTACACCATATTCTCCTCCCTCAATTAACAGAGAGTCCAGCATAAAATAGATTATGGGTGAAAATTAAAAACCTCTTACCAGATCTATCGATCATGACCAAAAATACGTAAGCCCTAATTTTAGGGTTTCTCTAACTAGTGGTTCTCTCTTATTAATAACCACTCATTCAACCCAAAAATGTATCTTATTTACTTGCATAAAAACAAACAAACCCTAATCAAATTTTTGGTCTAATGATTATGTTGGTTGGCCCCTAACTTACCATCTTTTTATTTTTATATAAAATGTTTCATTTACACCTTCCACTCATGGTGGTCAAGGTTTGAATTTCTATAAGACAAGGTGTTCATTAAAAGTGTTGATAGAGATAATGTCACTGAAGCCATATGAGGTGTAACAATCACTAGTTACTCCCCCTATACAAGACTTACCAATAATGGTCACCATTTTGGGCCTCTTTTAATAAATTTCAAACTTTAACCTTTAGACACTACTAAAACAACTTATGCAAACAATCCAACAATAAGTGGTTATGCACTGTCAGTCTTCACATTAGAGTTACTAAGACAAGACCTGTGTTTCTATATTGGGATACAACAATCCTTTTGGTAAAAATAACCAACTTACA
Source organism: Torreya grandis (assembly GCA_037957365.1). Taxonomy (NCBI): domain Eukaryota; kingdom Viridiplantae; phylum Streptophyta; class Pinopsida; order Cupressales; family Taxaceae; genus Torreya; species Torreya grandis. The sequence goes on along the minus strand of JARHVA010000759.1, from coordinate 4,438,347 downwards.
CAAACATCTACCACAACAAAAACCAACATAATCATGAATATTTCCTTTCAGGCTAACTCTGATACACTCACATAAACACTCAAAGAGTCACTAGTCAGCATAAATAAATAGCCTTATAGTTAGATAGACATCATAAAATAAAACATCTAGGAATAAAAACCTGGCATCAAATTCAAACCACATAACTACATCTAAGTATTACTTTATGTGTGTGTGATTATTCTCATATGGATCTATTTATACCTAACTATCATGATTTATTTCCCTCTCCCCTATGATTCTCTCTCTATAAATTTTGTTGTGAGGGGTATAACTGTCTTACATCCACCTCATCTAGAAAAAAGGTAGTTAGTCTGTTTCACACATATGTAAAATATATTAAACAACTAAAAAGAACTAATTTAAAATCAATGCATTATATGTAACCATAGCATTTAAAACATCATGCTAGATAATCAACATAATTTATCTCTTTTATACAATTAAATAATGTTGTAAATATAGATTAAAATATTGTAATCTAAGATAAATTAATTATATTAATGTTAAAATCTAGAATCTAAAGTAATAATCAAGGGTATCAAACCATCATATCATAACATTCTTCCATTAGGGAAAAATTATGGATGTAAAATCCTTCCCCCCTTGGAAAATTCATCATCCCAATGATGTTATTTAAAATAAAACATGGACATAACTATTATAAGTTTAGCATAATTAAATAAAATATATGTGGAGACAACCTATGGAATTATTTTTAATCTTCCCAAGTGGAACTATCATCATAGTATTGGTCCCATTGGACCTTGTATTGAGCCACTTCTCTGTTACACAAGATAAGCTTGTATGTCTCAAGTATTTTTAGAAGTTCTATTGTTACCACTCCTAGATCTAAAACCTATAAATAATTCAAATCAAGAACATGTTAAGGAGCATCCATATATTTATTCAAATAATATAAATATACATGAAAAACTTTATGAATTTGAGCAAGTGTTAGTGGAAAACCAAGTTTATATGCAAGAAGGTTGATTTCTTCTAGAACCTCAAAAAGTCATACATATTTAGTTCCTAATTTGGTTGATTTTCAAATTTTGATAGAGCTCTTTTGGGTTTTGACACATTTGTGTACAACTAAGAATTTCCTTGTTTTCCTCTTTAAATTAGCATAGCTTTTTTTCTTACTTTAAACAACCTTTTTTGAATTAGTATTACATATTCCTCCATTTTAGTAAGCATTTCAAGCCCAAAAAATACTCTATCCACTAATTTATCCCAGCTGATAAGTGTTCTACATTGTATACCATATAAGGTCTTAAAAGGTCCCATTTTAAGAGATGAGTGGAAAGAATTATTATATGCAAACTCAACTAAAAAAAGCTAGTCCCTGCAATACATCCTCAAAATATCCTCTAATACCTAATTTACCCTTTTCATTTTCCCATCTATTTCAAGATAATAGGTATTAATAAATATGATTTGAGTTCCTAAGGCTACATTAAGAGTTTTCCAACATTTAGAGGTCATGCGAGTATCTCTATTAAATTTTATTTTCTCTATAATTTCATGCAACCTGTAAATTTCCAACACAAATCTTCTTTCCAAATCTGGTGCATCATTTATCAAATTATCTAGTATAAAATGTGCCACCTTGGTTAGCTTTTTAATTACCACCAAAATCATATCATGCTTATTTATAGACATTGGTAGTCCTTAAACAAAGTCCATGCTAATGACTTTCCACTTCCATTCTATAGTGTCATGGTAGTTGAATAATTATGCATGATGAACATACTTTGCCTTTACCTATTGACATTCTAAATAACTTGACACAAAGTTAGCTACTTCTTTCTTGATTCCTTTCCAAAAATATAACGGCCTCAACTTTGTCATTAGTTTGGTCACTCTTGGATGACCATACTATGGAGAATTATGAAATTCCTTAAGCAATGTGACTCTCAAATTCTCTATGTTCAATACATACATTCCCCCTTTGAACCTTAGGAGTCCATATTTCTCAAAATTGAATCCTTTGTATCTATGATTTTGGGGTTTTTTTTTCCTTAGCTTTCTTAACCTGCTCATAGAATTCATCTCCTTAAGATAATTTCAAAACATAGTCTTTAAAATTAGTTTTAATAGTATCCATAGTTGATGTGTACCTTTTATAGCTAAGATCATCTATAAGTTTGTTCTCTTTGCCTTCTATGTAGCTGATATCAAGTTATAGTTTGACAAAAACTTGATTTGTCACCTTTGTCGAGCATTCAAATTGGGTCAAGTGAAGATATATTTGAGTCCCAGATTGTTAGCCTTGAGATCAAAAGGTTTTCCCAATAGATAATGCCTTCAGACCTATAAAGCATGCAATATTTCAGTCAATTCCAAATCATGTGGGGCACAATTAGCTTCATAAGGCTTCAATTTTATTGATTCATAAGTTACTACTAATCTTTCTTGTAATAATAATCCACCCAGACCATCCCATGAAGCATTTTTTACCACAAAAAAATAGTTGTTTGAATCTGAAACCTGTAATATTGGTGTTGAAGTAAGCCTTTTTTTAGGATTTAAAAGGCTTATTCACACTTGTCACTCTAAAAATTGGTAACTTGAGTATGGATAATGACACCCAACCCATAGTTCCATCTTACTTTCTCTCATGACCCTTTTAGGCACCTTTTCATTAACTCCTAGCCATCCATAGACTTTCAAAACCTCATTCCAACTTATCCAAGACCCTTTTTCCATGCTTATTTCATCCTCCTAGGTCTCGTACCCTTTGGATAATAGTGCCCAACTTGGACTATAGCACTAAACCCTAGGGTGTCCCCTTTTTGGTTCTCTTATCTAATCATATTTTGATCCTAGATTACTAGTTTTCCCTAATTCTTCCTCTTCATTATGTTGGCCTAGAATGATTGCATTTAACTCATGACCAATAAATTCATATGTAATCCCATTCAAATATCATTTGGAAAGGGTTGTAAAATATCACTAAGCAAGTAAGAATACAAGCAAAGCTATTCAATCAATCTTCCCTATTCTCTACATATAACTAGCCATTACACTTACAAGCTCATTCAAATCCTTACACTAGCCCCTAGCCACCTCAAGTATATCCAATTTTAGTATTTATTAAATTTTCATATCACAATTTCACTAAGTACTTTCAAAGGGAGAACTACATGTGGCTTGATCCCTCTTCAGAGTATTGATATGTACGTAGCATTACCACACACAGGGTGTGAAGCACATCCAATGCATCTTACACACACTAACCCCCCTCTTTTCTCAAAGTCCTATTTAATTTTATTGGAAACTTAATAACAAAGATGAATCATCTCTATAAGGAGATCCATCAAGAGTTAAGCTTCAAATTTTCACAGGCAGGGTCATACATGAGTGGTGGATAGAACCCAAAAAGCTCAGACCTTTGTGACTATTTTAGACAATAGAAATAGGAATAGGACTATAGTGCTAGACCCTAAAGTGTCTTATTTTTGGCACCCCTATCCTTTCACCAAATGAAATCTAAATCTCGGTTTCTGATACTATCCCAGTCTTACACAGTTAATATTAGCCTTCATCTCAGTCAAATCATCATACTTTTAAGCTAAGCTATATTTCTCTCTATTCACTTTCTATTTTTAGAAAGTATAAACAACAAATAAGTAAGTTAATTATGGCATAATTATTGACTAATTTACTTTACTCAAACTTTTAACTAAATAGGAATAAAACCCCCCATTATTCCCAAAAAGGTTGAATCATTTGGTGAACCCAACATACTTTTTTTGTGCATAAAAACCCTAGGTTAATTTTCCTACTAATTTTTCATATATTCTTGTGATTTTTTACTTTCATAATAAAATAAAAAATGGGCATTAAATTTTAAAATTTCCTAGTAATTTTAAAATATTTTTTATTTCAAACCTTGGTTGACCATACTAGGTCCAGTAATTTTCTAATCATTTTTTGAATTCTTACTAGGATATTTAAATTAGAAAATACATTCAAAAATCAATAGTAATTCTTAAAAATATTTTATTTTTCAAAACCCTAGTTTCATTTACTAGATCCCATTAAATCACTAATTTTTTAATAAAATTCTAATTTTTTACTTGCATATCTAACTCAGAAATCCACTTTTAATTTCAAATTTTCACAGTAATTTGTCAAAATTATCATCTTTCAAACCCTAACTGCATACACTAGGTACTATTGCTTGTGAGATATTACCTTACATCTATAATCAAATTGCACAAAATGGATTTCATTTATTTTCAAATTTTTCTTACATTTCTTACAAATAACAAAGAGACCATCATTGGTCCTATCATGTACATGAATGATGAAGTTTACCATATGTTAATACAAAGCTTTATTCTTTGCATTTCATGCTTATTTTTTATAATAAGGAATGATATTACAAAATTCATTCCAAAAAATGCACAAAATTTCAATATTCTTTTTGCATACTCTCTATCACGCATATGGAAAGATTTTAAAGTTTATCATGCTAAACATGTTAGAAATTTTATGATTCATGTCACAATTTTATATAGATTTGTGCACAAATACATGTTCTATATCCCTTACTTTCTATCTCTCATGTGGAAAGATTTTCAAGTTTATCATGCTAAACATGTTAGAAAGTTTATGATTCATGTCACAATTTTCTATACATTTGTGCACAAATATATGTTCTATGTCCCTTGTTTTCTATCTCTCTTGTGGAATGTTCTTTATAAACATATTATTGTACAGCTCACCACTCAAATTTAATTCATTTTACTCCACATTCATTCTTTTTGCCTACATGCACATAACTCATTGGCTACTTTTGAGTATCTCCCTATCACTACTAGACATGAGACAACACTAGCGGTTATATATATCCATATTCCCTTCAAGATTGGTACATATAGCTCTTGTCCCACACCTACTACCATCTCTATGCCTATAGTAGATCATGCAGTTCATGCTATCACCTAAGTTTATGAAGATAGGCAAGTTGATTACACCCATGGCTATAGTTTTATCACTTAGGTTAGCACCCCTTCAAATATAATTTTTGTTCTCGAGCTTCTTCAATGATAAAATTTTTACAAAGATATGTTGTATGCATCCCTTCACAATACTATAATTCTTGTTTCAGCTGAACCAGCTTATGTTGCATCTATTCTCAACACAATGTAATGGACTGAAGAGCTTATTTCTTTTGAAAATGAGGATTTACCCCCACAACACATCATTAAACAACATCTACCTCTATATATTCAATTGATAATTAATGATGTGGGGGTGAAAAGAGTGTTAGTTGATAATGATTTAGGACTTAACATTTGTAACATTTATTTTATTAAACATCTTAATATACAACCTCAAGATTTAGACCACTCTGACATTAACATCAAAGGTTTTGATAACATCCCATGAAAAGTCATGGATCAAATAACACTCAATCTTACCTTAGGGCCTAAGACACTACCAACTACTTTCCAAGTCATGCCAAATGACCTCAACTATAATTTATTACTTGGTTAGCCATGGATTTATGATATGCATATAGTCCCTTCTACACTCCATACTTATCTAAAATTTAGTCATAAAGGCTACATCTACACATGCCTACCCAATATATAATGAACCTTTTAAATATTTCCAAGTTGCTAAAACTCCACAAAATTATATTTTGCACTTCAATCGTGGCCACTTACCTACATAACCCATTATTCACAATGTACCCTCAGACCATGTAACACATCAACAAACTCCAAGTTTCATAATACCACTAACAACATATCACTGGTTTACCTCTCCTTTTGCACTTAAATGTCTAAATAAAATGGGATATCATTGCAAAGGTCTAGTAAATCATGAACAAAGAATCATCAATCCTGTTGAGGCATCTACACAACATGGAACACAAAGGCTACGATATCAACATACCCATCTTAATAATAAGCATTTTTCTACCACTTCAAAACATAGAAAGTTTTGTCCACCCACTACACCATTAGACCACACCGTTAATCATACTTCAACATTATCATTGATCTATCTTGATCTCATTGATGACACAACCTCCCCAGACATGTTCACCTTAGATGAAATCTCCAATGATGAATCCATCCTATATTTTCTTAGAGCATATGAGGATCTTCCATCTTGATATCATAAAAATAGATTTCCTCATCACACAAATGCTCGTGCATACTTCAGGGAAAGCCTAGATTCTCTCCAAGACATACTAGTTATTTCAGATGATACTATTCCTACCACTCCCTATGATCTCAATCATTCTAAATTACTTAACAAAGAAATATTTGATTTCAATTTTGGAATTGACCAGGATCCCCACATTGTCCCATTAGCCACTACCTTACAAAAGGAATAAGATATAGATATTCATCAAGCTTTAATAGATTTCTCAAAACTATTTACTTGGTCTTACTCAAATATGCCAAGAATTGAGACATCTATAGTAGTCCATCAGATTCCCTATTACCTAGATGCTAAACTAGTTAAACAAAAAATTTGCAAAATGCATCCTAAAGTGGCTCTCTTAGTCAAAGATGAGATCCAACACCTCTTAGATGCTACATTCATTCGACCAGTAACACACCCTAAATGGATTTCTAACATAATCCCTGTAGTAAAACCTAACAGGAAAATTTAGTGTTATTTTGATTCTCAAGATTTAAATAAAGCATTCCCAAAAGATGATTTCTCCTTACCTAATATTGACATGATTATCGATTCCATAGTCGGGTATGAAATGTTATCATTTATAGATGGCTTCACTAGATACAACCAAATCAAGATCACTGAAGAAGATCAAGAGAAAACATATTTTATAACACCTTGGCGTACATTTTGTTATATATTTATGATTTTTGGATTAAAAAATGTAGGATCCATATATCAATGTACCATGACACATATCTTTCATTATTTGATTCACCATACTGTCAAAGATTATGTCGATGATATATTAGCTAAATAAAAATAATGACAACATCAAACTATTGATTTGTGAAATATCTTTCAAAGACTCAGGAAATATAATGTTTGACTTAACCCAAAGAAATGTGTTTTTAGAATTACATCAAGTAAACTCTTGGGTTTCATTATTTCTCAGCATGGCATAGAGGTTGACCCTAAGAAAGTATAAGCAATTATTGATATACCACCCCCCACAAACTTAAAAAAACTTAGATCCCTACAAGGTAAGATATTAACAATCCACTATTTTGTAGCTCAACTTGCTGATAAAACTCAAGCATTCATGTGATTATTAAAGAAAGATACAAAGTTTGTCTAGGACCAATCTTTTCAAGATAGTTTCAATACAATCAAGCAATATCTTCTTAATCCACTGATTTTAGTACCACCTATCCTTGATAAGCCTTTCCTACTTTATATCTCAGTAATGGATCATGCATTAGGAGAACTCTTAACACAACATAATAATCAACATACCGAACAAGTATTTTACTACATCAGTCACATATTGGTTGATTATGAGAAAAATTATTCTACAATAGAAAAACTATGTTTAGCTTTAGTTTTTGCCACACAAAAACTTCATCATTACATGATCAATAATGAGACTTAGGTTAACACAAAAGTAGACCCCTTGAAGTTTCTCATGGAAAAACCACATCTATTCGATCGCATAGCAAAATGGGTTATGTTATTAACATAATTTGACTTAAAGATAGTTCTTCAAAAATCAATAAAGGGCTGAATCATTATAGACCATTTGGTAGTAGCACTACTCTTAGATACCAACCCTCTTAGTGACACATTTAGAGATGATTTTACTACCTATTATACTCATTCAAATACCTAAACCATGTTCTTTGATGGATCTCGATGTGCATCTATAGCAAAGGTAGGCATTCTCTTTATCAATCTTTTTGGTCACATGGTTCATATAGCATACAGATTAAGCTTTCCCTACACCAATAACACCATAGACTATGAAGCACTTATCTTAAGTATATTTTTTGCATATTCCCTCTAAATCAAATCTATTCAAGTCTTCAATGATTCCCAACTCATGGTTAACCAAGTCAATAATGTCTATCAGACAAAGGAAGAACATCTTATCCCATATCATAAAATGGTACAATGTTTATCATCACAATTTGATTACTTTTCCAAGGAAAGTATACCAAAAAAAGATAACTGACATGTAGATGCAATGAAAAGTGTTGCATCTTTGATTCCTATCGAAATCAATGATGATCAAGCTACATTCAAAATTAAATGATTACAATCACCATCAATATCTTGCATGGATTTGATCGCACTATCTATCTTAGCCACTACATGTAATTCCACCACTCCATCATGGTTCTTTGACATCTATAACTTATTAAACAAAACTATTACACCATATGCTTTCACATGAAATGACAAATGTAAACTACACAAATAAGCACAATGTTATGTAATCATTGGTGGGGGCCTTTTCAAACAATCATTCAATGGACAATTAATTAGATGTCTGACCTCAACAAAAGCCAAAATTTCTCTTATATAGATACACGATAGTGAGTGTGGTGGTCACTTTAGTGGAAAGGCCATGTCCCATAAATTACTTTGACAAGGCTACTACTAGCCGACCATGGAAGAAGAATGTTTACAATATGCAAAGTTATGTGATAAATGCCAATGACATAGTAACCTACAACATGCACCTTCACAACAATTACAACCTATCATCTCTCCATGGTCATTCATGTTATGGGGATTTGATCTTATTGGAAAGATTAACCCTAAATCTGTTAGTGGGTACAAATTCATCATCACCACTATATAATACTTTACCAAGTGGGTAGAATCCATTCTAATTCAAACTACTATGGGGTAGGACATTTGTAGTTTCCTCATGACCCACATTATTTCATGATTTAGCCTACCCATAGCTATCATGTCTGATAATGGAATATCATTCAAGAATAAAATTATCAATAAAGTTTTCACAAAGTACAAGATTAAACACACATTCTCCACTTCATACTACCCATAGGGAAATGGTCAAGTATAGGCCACCAATAAAACCATCAACAACATTTTGAGAAAAATATTGACCAAATTTAGTGATGATTGGCACAACCAACTAGTCTTTGCTTTATGGGATCATCACATAAGTATTTGTACACCCACATGAGCCACTCCTTATTTAATCATTTATGGCATAAAATTATTTTTACCATTAGCATTATAAATCCCATATATTCATGTCTCCCTTAAAGTTATTCTCACTAATGACTAGTATCGTGAAATTCATCTACACTAGCTTGAGTAATTAGACAATACACATATTCAAGCAGTAGAACATCTCAGAATCTACCATAAACATATATAATGATCTTACAAAAAATGAGTTCACACCAAATAATTTGAAGTTAATGATCTCATTCTTAAATAAAATCTTCACAATGTCAATGCCAAAAAAGAAACCAAAGGAAAATTCAAACCAAATTAACTAGGCTCATATATCATTACCAAAAATCTTAGCCCTAAAGTGTATCATCTAGTTTCACTCAAAGGAAAGAAACTCAAAAATCCAATGAATATTATGCATTTATGTACATTTCATGTATAATATGTCATGTCACACATTATTCTTACACATCATCTCTTATGCTTTATTTTACATAGTTCTTTTTCAAATACATGTACATAGTTTCTATTGCTTGATTGTACATAGCTCAAAAACTTTCAAAAATCCAAAAATAATAAAAAATTTCAAAATACAAAAACATTCAAAAACACCAAAAACATTTCAATTGTATGCATTATCCATGATTTACATTTATATTATCATGCTAAACTTAAATCTATTATTCTATGCTATTATTTGTCGATTTATCTACATTACCATGCTTCACTTGATCTTCTTTGAGTGTGTGCAGTGACATCTAGCTCTTTGATTACTTTACTCTATACATTGATGGGGCATCCTACTTCTACATCGAGACATACATTGATATACATACCCACTAGGGGCATCTTATTGATGACTACACCATCTAGGTTATGTCATTCCTACACCACACACTCTAGTTATCATGTTGATGTACATTACTTACTAGCTTACACAAATTACTCTATTGACACTAACTATTATATAGCACTTGTATATTTCTTATCATATACCTAGTCTTATACTAACATGTCTTGCATACCTTCACATTCTTGATTTGATTAGTTAGATTGTAATTATATTTCTAGTTCTTACATGTTTTCTTTTCTTGATTATCATTATCTTGGTGTGATTGCATTTTCATGTTCCGATTTGTGCTTTAAATTTGTCAATGTCCATTTCTATTCATGTATGTGCCTTTGGAAATTTTCCAATGTCATTTGTCTGTACTCTTCTATATGATTGTGGCCCTCTTGCCAACCCTTGCTTGTTTCAATTGTATGTGTATGTGGCATTTGAACATGCCTTATATGTTTGATTTCTAGTTTGAGTGACATGTGTTAATGTCCCTTATTTGTTTGGCCACCCTTGTATGATTCTTACTTCTTGTCTTCTATGTTTGTTTCTTGTTTGCTTCTCATTATTTACAATGCCATGATCCACGTCATGCATTTATCTTACTTTCTTGGATGCCATGATGAACTTCATGCTCCATCCTTCCAACTAACAACTAATCAGACTTCTAATTCCAATTCTAGTTTAGTAAATTGCATTATATTGTTATATCTATCTAGGCATACCCATGTTGATCTAACAATCTCTCAATTCAAACCATGTTATATCTTGAGATATCTTGTCAATTATCATTGTTGTTCCCAAAATATGTCACTCATTTTTGGGACAACATATGAACTATTTTAGTCCTACAGGCCAAAATTCCCTCTTCCCTTCTAAAAAATTATTCTAGGCATTCAAATTCTCCATTTTTTGAAGCTTTTTCAACTAACAGACTCCGCAGGTTCATTTCTATGGACTCCGCAGGTTCATTTCTACAGACTCTGCAGGCTTAAATCTATGGACTCTATAGGGTTAAAGCTACAGAATCTATAGGCTTAAATCTATAGACTCTGCAGGCTTAAATCTATGGACTCAATTCTACGAACTCTACAGGAAGGAATCTATGAACTCATTTCCACAGACTCAACCAGTTCTACGAATTCATTTCTATGGACTCTGCAGGTTCATTTCTACAAACTCTGCAGGAAAGAATTAAGCTCTCAACACTTAGGCAATTTCAAGGTTGGTTCAACACCAAGATTCAACAGGTTCAATGCCAAGGTTTAATGATGTTGGCAAGCTTAAATAGTTAAGCGCTTCAACAAAATTTCAAAGTTTAACTGCTTTAGCAAGTTCAACAACTTCAAAAGACTTAGCAAAAAGAAGAAGTCTTGAACCATTGAACCATTGAACCTTAAACCAAAATGGTTCAAAGGTTCAATGGGTTCAAAGGTTTAAAGGTTCAATAAGAAATTGGTTCAAAGCGATTGGTTCAATGAAGTAGGTTCAAGTGGTCAAGTGGAACACAAGAAGAAAGCGATTGAACCGTTGAACCTTTAAACCATTGAACCAAAGTTGATTCAATCGATCAATTTAATCAGCCGGTTCAAAGGAGTGCCTCAAAGTGAAAAGACCAGGTGCCCTTATAGAAGATAGTGAACTAAAGGCCAAGTTCCCTTATGCAGGGCAATGAAGAAAAGAAGGCTTTGAGGAACAAGGGAATGAACTGTTGAACCATTGAACCATTGAACCTTGAACCAAATTGGTTCAATGGGTTTAATGAGTTCAATAGATTCAAATAGATCAAAGGACTTAGAAAAATAGAGAAGTGATAGAACAAAGGATGAACCAATGAACTGATTGAACCTTGAACCAAAAAAAGTTCAAAGTTTTAAGGTTCAACGGTTCAAAGGAAGCGCCAGACAAAGGAAGGAAGCAGATGATTCTAGAGACTAGTTCAAAGGGATGGTTTAACCAAAGAGCAAAAAAGTGATTAAACCATTAAACTGTTAAACCTTGAACCAAAAAAAGTTCAAAGGTTCAAAGGTTCAATGAGATTGGTTAAAAGCGATTGGTTCAAGCGATCAATTGAATGAATAAAATGCAAGATTGAACCGTTGAACCATTGAACCAAAGTTGGTTCAATCGATCGGTTCAAGCAGTCGGTTCAAAAGGAGTGCCCCAGTGAACCAAGGCCAAAGTACCCTTGTGGAGGATAATGAATTAAGGGTAGGTGCCCTTGCGGAGGATAGGAAACATTGATTCAAAGATCAAAAGAAAAGCCTGAAGGAAAGCGATTGAACCAAAAAAGTGATCGAAGCAAGAAAGTGATTGAACCAAGGAGCCGAAAAGGCCACTCAAATCATTGAAATAGTCAACCATTGATGTCCCTGTAGATGTCAAATTTAAGATAATGAAATATCTATCAATTTTCAAATATGGCACTTGACATTCAAAAAAGGACTGTTTGAAAAGCCCAAAGGGACACCTTCCCTTTGGGGTGTTCCAAAGGCTTGATAAAGATGCAAAAATAAGCTTCTCTCAAAATTTCATGAGGGTGTCAAGTGTCAACTATGGAAGATTTTAATGTGTTTTACTAAATGCAGTAGAAGTTGCCACATGTCCCTTATAAAACTCAAAAGAAAGTACCAAGTGTCAACGTCTGGCGTTTCTTCCTTTTGTTTCATTATTGAGTAAGTATTGTGGTGGGCCCTAGGTGAGTTACTAAGGTAAGTAGAGCATGCCAAGTGTCATTATCTATGTGAATCCAAATGAGTCCCACATGTTTCTATAGTGTTCTTAAAATCTCAGTGGAAGCCGTCATGTGTCATCCTCTGTAGGACTCTCAAAAGATATCTTAAGATTCTATAAGTTAAATGAATGCTGCCAAGTGTCCTTGCCTGTTTCACAGTGGAAAGCACCACTTGTCCCTCATTAGGAATAAAGTACCTGAGAGCTCAAAATATAGCAAGGAAAGGGGAAATGATGGAGAAAGATCATAAATATCCATGCATGGGAATGTTTCTAGAAGGTAAAGCAGCCCACCAAGTGGACATCGAAGAGCGTGAACATTCAATGGCACAGCTTGTTCTCCTACATTGAGTAAAGTGAAAATAGTTGTGCACACATCAGAAAACACATCAGTGGGCCCATATTTAAGATCGACGCCTGATTCTAGCATAGCCCATGGATAGAATTAAAATGCATTGAAGGTATTGAATGCATCATAGGCCATCATTTTTTGTGAAACAAAGCACCCAAGTCTTTCTTGGAGAACTATATATTGGACTCTCTCTTATTATTTTAAGGGAGATCTCTCTGTTATCAAAAACAAAACTCTGCCCAAATTGAAAGGCATTACTCAGACTTTGAGCTCAGATTGTTGAACATATTTTGTTATTTGAATAAGAAAACAAGTGACTTTTCAGACTTTGTGTTGGAATAGCTTGGTTGTTTGGGAAATTGTTCTTATGTCTATTTCCTTAATACATTTTTTGTCCATTTAATTAAATAAGCAGAATTAGTGAAAGTAATCAGGAAGGTGTCCTGAAGCTAGCTGTGGAGAGACTTTGTGCTACCATAATTGTCTTTAGTTTGTCTATTTTTTATTTTTGTGTAAAGGATCTTGGGATGACTTTGTGCCCTCATTATCCTTCATATTTCACTCTTTGGCAGTTGAGGTGGAGACTTTGTGCTACATTTCATCATGTTGTGTTACAATACCCTATTATAATTACTTGTCACTACCTGAAAAGTTCCTGTTGTCTGATGAATAGCACTTCTGAAAGAAGAGGAGTTCCTTTTATCATTTCATCAAGATTTATCCTTTGATTGGTGAACATCATCTCTAAAAAAAGAGAGATGGATGGTGTTATCCTACCCCTGAGTGTTATTTTCAACTTATTTATAGTAGATTAGCATATATATATATAGCCCCTTCATAATTATAGGGAACCTCCTCTTGATGAGAGGAGAGATTTGTCTCCTTTTGATGTGGTAAACCTCCACATTTGGCCAACCAATCTTCCTTATTGTGGTTGATTAGACCTATTTTGCTCATCAGTACGTTGGTGACAAAATATTCACCCAATAATTTTCAGAAACTCTATTGGGGATTGATGAGAATTTCCAATCCTTTTCCAATCTATTCAAATCAAAGCATTTCATATCATTGGGGAACAACATGAAGTAGGTAAGAACATTGTCAGCTTCATGCCAACAATTTTTGGTGACTTTGTTGGGGATTCGAACAAGCAGTTCATATCCTTATCCATTATATACTCTAGTGAATCTCATCTGAGTCTTACCCATTATCATTATAGCCTTATCCATTTATCCTACTATGAAAGAATGAGCTGCTCCAGTGCTTTCCCATTTTTAATTTTTCCTTCCAGCTTCATGCCAATAGTTATTGGTGACTCTGTTGGGGAAGAACACGCAATTTGAAACCTCAAGCTTCAAGTTGAAGAAATACCAGTTCTTTTCCATTTTTATTTTTACACTCTGGTAGATCCACGGTATACATGAAGCCAAAGGGCTAAAGGTATTGTTGACCCTATATTCGAGTTGGTACAGCAAATTAATTTTGATCTATTTCCTTCACCATCTTGCCTCCAATGAACCAAGAGCTTTCCTCCTACTAAAGTCAAGTTTCCATTACAAGACAAAGCATCCATTTATATTATTAATAAATCTTTGCCAATACTTACCCCTCTGAGATTTGTTATTCCAACTTTCCATAGTCATACAATGTCAATTCAAGGCCCTTGGGGTAACTCTTTTGGCCCAATCAATTTAACTCCACCTCTACATGAGCTACCACGTAGTTCAAAGAAGAATTTCCCCAAATTCTTTGGTAATGGGAGAGTTCATCCTGATGAATATATTTCAGCCTTCAGCATAGCCTATGGCATAATAGGTGTGGAGTATGAGGATGTAGTAGTCAAGTTGTTCATGGAAACTTTACAAGGTGCTACTATAGACTAGTTCTATCATCTATAGGCCCAAATTGTGACTAACTGGAACACTCTCAAAGCCAAATTTGAAGCCAAATTCAAACCTAAAAAAGATGTGTATGCCCTATTGGTTCAACTCACACAAATTAACAAGGAGCCTCATGAACCAATGAGGGATTTCATAGCCAAGTTTGACAAGCTGAGGAACAAGATTCCTATAATTGCTCAGCCTACAACTAAGAATCTCAAATGTTTCTTCATCATCTCTTAGCTACCTAAAGTGAGTTTTTTGTTGAGATGTGCTAGCCAAATAGAACTTGTTACAACTCATGATTTGGCCACTGAGGTGGAAAATGACCTTATCTTGGCAAGAAAGATAAAGAGAGATCCTAACAGAGGTAAATCTTCTTCATCTTCTGAATATACATCTACAGGTACCACTGATCCAATGGTGTAGAAGCTGGAAAATGAGTTTCTAGCTCTCAAAAATCAAATGGCACAAGGGATATCTTCAGTTCCTTCTTATAGAGATATGCCAAGTAGGACATTCCCCAATCAGTCATACCAAGGCAATACTACCAAGAATCAAGGACAGCCAAATCATCTTCCTCCTCCATAGGGAAAACTTGCCATTGAAACACCCCCAACTAATTCAACAATTGGATATCTTGAAATAGAATCTAATTTCTCTTTCCAACCTAAATTGAATCAAGAAAATGATGCTAATATCTTTGAAGAAGACCAAGAAATATTAGTTGGCGACTCCAACATTGGTTTCTTGAATTACTAGGATGAACCTAGAGATAAAGGTGAATTATTTGATGGATCATATGATGTATTCACCTTATCCTAGAACCAGTCACTGCATCAAGATGATAAAGTAAAAATAGGGGAAATTTCTCAGCCTACAATTTCAATTTCCAAATGAGGAACTTCTCTACCTTTCCAGCCAAATAACTTAGTGAGTAATAAAAAGGTAAGTACATCAAGCATCCCTCCATCCTCAACTTCAAATCCACAGACCAGTCCTCCCCCTTCCAAAAATCAAAAAGATGAACTCCCTTCCTCTATTCTTAGTCCATTTCAGTCATTTGACATAATTGACCATGTCAAGAAGACCAAAATTCAAATGTCTAAATTTAAATTCTTGCAATCTAATCTTGAACAGTTTGATAGGTTAGTTCAATGTGTGAAGAATAAAGCTATCCTTGTAGGACAAGATGTTAAAAAGGTAACTCATAATCTCCCAAGGAACATGTCTCTCCCAAATAATCTTGTCATTACTCCTCTAGCTGCCCCTGGGAAAATAGAGCCTTTCTATGTTTCCCTATTGATAAATGGTCACAAACTGAGCAATTGCATCATAGACTCAAGTGCATCTAAAAACATCATGCCTACCAAGGTGGAAAAATCTCTTAGTCTCATACTAACCAAGGCATTTTGGAGATGTTTCTCCATGGAGAATAAACAAGTGCCACTGCTAGGACAGATCAAGGATGCCCAATTTGCATTTACAGCATTCCCAAACAAAAGAATCAAGATGATAGTCCTGGTGGCTGATGTTTCAACCTCAGACAACATTATTTTGTAATAAAATTTCTACAAGGATGTTGGTGGAGAATTGAGCATGGACCTATCTAAAGTGAGGATCCCAGTCAAAGGCATTATGTAGAGATTGCTCCTTGAGAAGGAAGCAAAATATGTTGTCACTCAGACATCAGCCCCTGAAGCCCAAATTTTGTTTGAGTCTTCAGGCATAGGTAATTATTTTTTGACCATAGAAGATACTCATGTTTTAGCTAATGAAACTCTCAAAAATGATAGCCTAAAAATTAGTTTAGATGAAATAGCAGAAGACATGATAGAGCACAATGCAAATGCAAAAGAATTCCCCCTTTCAAGCAAAGAAAATTTTGAGAAAGGATCAATTTCAAATAAGGTATGGATGATAGAATTTTATGGTAGCTATTCCTCTACTGGTTCAAGAGCCATAATTATGTTGATATCTCCTCAAGGAGATATTTTTTATTCATCATAAAAGTTACAGTTCAGCAATACTAACAATACTATTGAATACGAATCTCTTCTGCTTGGATTGAAAGTCACTAAAGACAAGGGCGTCAAACTCCTTCATGCTAAAGGAGATGCCAAGTTGGTGGTTTGTCAGGTGAAAAACCTATACCAAACCACTACCACAATCTAGTCTAGGATCAAATTGAAAGCTTTGATGCTTTCAACATCTCTACCATACCCAAAAAATTTAATGACAGAGCTGATGCACTGGCAGTTTCAATAACTCTCTTAGTCCCTCATTTAGACTTCATAAGAGACAAGTACACCATCGAGCTGGTATTTTGACCAAGCATACTTGATAATGCTAGTCATTGGTAGGTGTTTAATAATGACAACCAAATCATCACCTTTCTAGAACAAAAAGACAGCTTTGAATAGCTTCACTTCGAAGGTCGTAAGCTCTAAAAACTTGAATCAACTCCTAAAATGAACCCAAATGCAGGTGAAGAATTCCTACAGCTAAAAGAAAATAAAATTCCCAAATGACTGGTTTCTCTTGAGAAACTATTTGACAAGCACAACAGGTTCATCAAACAGCAACAAATGGATTCAAGCTCCTCCCAGGGGTTTGATCAAATAAATTTGGGTACCAAGGAAAATCCCAAGATGGTGAACATTATTGTACTCTAGAGGAGAAACTCAAATTTACTGGCCTGCTTCACCATTACATGGATGTTTTGGCATAATTTTATGATGATCTAAAGTTGCTCAGGCCTAAGGAAATTTACCATGAAATTCCTCTCAAGGATGATTTAGTGCCTTACAAGATATCAGGTACTATTCTGAGATATAGAAAATGCTGAATGCTAGGATAATCTTCCCAATCCATCATTCCACATGGATTGCCAACATAGTACCTATGAGAAATAAGAATGGTGAAATTCACCTCTATGTGGATTTCAAGAATCTAAATTAGTCATCCTTAAAGGATAACTATCCTTTGCCCATCATGGACCAAGTACTTCAGACAGTGACCAGTTCTTAAATGTTATCAATGTTAGATGGTTTTTCAGGGTACAATCAAGTAGAAGTTAGTGAATCAGACTAGCATAAGACTGCCTTCACCATGCCTTAGAGCACCTTTGTATATCAAAGAATGCCATTTGGCCTAATAAATTCTAGCACTACTTTCCAGAGAGCAATGGACCTTGCTTTCAAAGATGAAATGGGTAAGTTCATTATGGTATACCTTGATGACTTAACCATTTTTTCCAAGCATCACCATGACCATGTGCACCATTTGTAACAAGTTGTGGAATGCTGCCACCAAAATGGCATTTCTCTAAACCCTAAGAAGTCTATTTTTGGAGTAATAGAAGGGAAACTTCTCAGACATATTGTATCTAGAGAAGGCATAAAGATTGACTCAAAAAGAGTCAAGCCCATCTAGGAGCTTACTCTACCCACGAGTAAGCATGCAGTTCACTCTTTCTTCAGAAAATTGAATTTCTTACGAAGGTTCATTCCTGAGTTCACTGAGAAGACTCATCATATTATAGATATGATGAAAGGAAAGGCCATTTTCAGCTAAACTGAAGAAATCAAATTAGCATTTCAGGACATCAAGATAGCCATTACCCATGCCCCAATTTTGGTTTGTCCAGATTATACCAAAGATTTCATCATGTATAGTTATGCTTCTGAACACACACTTTTAGCCATTCTGGTTTAGCATAATGAATAAGGTGTAGAATCTCTCATTTTCTTCATGAGTTATCCTCTCAAAGCGCATGAGGTAAAGTATTCAAACATGGAGAATCATGTGTATGCAATGGTTAAGGCAGTGAAGCATTTCCATTTTTATATCCTAAACTCATGTGTTACTGCCCTGGTTCCTGATACCACAATAAAATCTATAATAACTTAGTAGGAGTTTGGAACCAAAAGGGGCAACTGGATTTCTAAAATCTAGGAGTTTGATCTAGTTATCAAACTGATAAAGCTGGTGTGGGGAAAGGGCTTTTGTCAATTGATTACTGACAATAGACTTGAAGAAGCAAGGCATGAAGAAAAAGAAGTAGAAGACATGCCAACAGTCCTCTTTGTCTCCACCACGAATGAGTGGTATTCAAGTATTGCTCATTTCCTTACTTATGGTGAGTGTCCTACTCACTTATCTCGTAAAGAAAGGAGGACTGTTAAATTGAAAGCTACCAATTTTGTTCTCAAGAACAATGGCCTGTACAAGAGGAGCCTTGATGGAGTATTCCTTCACTATGTGGATAAAGAGTAGCAGAACCAACTTTTGAGGTCCTTTCACAATCTAGCTTATGGAGGACATTGTTTTGCTCCTATAATTGCCTACAAAATTCTTAGAGCCAAGTATTACTGGCCTACTTTGTTTCAGGATGCATACAAATGGGTACAAAAGTGTGAACTATGCTAACAGTTCATTAGAAGACCCAAGTTAGTTGTGTTGCCTCTCAAGCTAGTAGTAATAAAAGAGCCATTTCAGCAATGGGGAATTGATTTCATTGGTGTTGTAAACCCATCTTTGAGCGTTGGATATGATTATGTTCTCACAGCCACAAATTACTTCACCAAATGGGTGGAAGCAATTCCAACCAAACATGCTACTTCAGAAGTAGTATGCAATTTTCTCAAGGAGAACATCATTTCTAGGTTTGGGGTCCCAACCAAAATTATGATAGATAATGCTACCTATTTCTCTTCCCATGAGATCACTCAGTTCTATTTTTATTATGGGATTACTCTCTCCCACGCTTTTGATTATTTTCCACAAGGAAATGGCCAAGCAAAATTGAGCAACAAGAATATGGTGACCATCATCAAGAAGCTAGTAGATGACAACCAACAAACCTGGCATAAAGCATTGTTTGATGTTTTATGGGTAGACAGAATTATGCTCAAAAGGGTGATATGTATGTCACTTTTCCAACTTCTGTATGGTCTCAATGTAGAGATACCAATCACCCTAGAATTACCAGCATTGAAATTGGCAAAGGCCATCGAATATCATACATATGAAAGCTCCATCAACAAGAGAATCATGTGCTTAACTGAGTTGAATGAGTAGTGAACTATGGTGGTGGACCAAATTTCATAGCATCAAAGTCTGGTGAAGAAGCTCTTTGACTAGAAAGAAAAAAACCATAATTTTTAGATTGGTGATCAAGTTCTGTTATGAGACAAGAGAAGAGAACTAAAGAGAATGCATGGGAAATTCAATTCCCTATAGAGAGGCTCATTCACTATCCATGAGCTTAATGGTGAGAATAGTTTCTTGTTGAAGTACCAAGATGGCACACCCTTTTCTCTACCTTACAATGGGCAGCATCTGAAGCACTTCAACTCTTGAAGTATCAGATAAGATTACCTGTACATATGTATATTTGTATAGTCTTTAGTTCTATTTTGTGCTTTTTGTTTTCATTTTTGGTGTCTTTATTTTTAGATAACATGACTCTATATCCCAATGGCACACTTCAAGGCATTGGAGATTCTAGTTTCTACTTCCCTCAGCTATTCCAAGTCTTCAACTGAAAGAAGATCCCCAACTAGAGCTAGCTGTTGTTCCCAAAATCTGTCACTCATTTTTGGGGCAACATATGAACTATTTTGGTCCTACAAGCCAAAATTCCCTCTTCCTTTCTCAACAATTGTTTTAAGCATTCAAATTCTCCATTTTTTCAAGTTTTTTCAACTAACGGACTCCGCAGGTTCATTTTTATAGACTCTGTAGGCTTAAATCTATGGACTCTATAGGCTTAAATCTACAGACTCTACAGGCTTAAATCTACTGACTCTGTAGGCTTAAATCTATGGACTCAATTCTACAAACTCTATAGGAAAGAATCTATGAACTCATTTCTACAGACTCTTCCAGTTCTATGAATTCATTTTTACAGACTCTGTAGGTTCATTTCTACGGACTCTGTAGGAAAGAAACAAGCTCTCAACACTTAGGCAATTTCAAGGTTGGTTCAACACCAAGGTTCAATACCAAGATTCAACGACGTTGGAAAGCTTAAAGAGTTAAGCACTTTAGCAAAAGTTCAAAGTTCAACCGCTTCAGCAAGTTCAATAGCTTCAAATGGCTTCAAAAGACTTAGCAAAAAGAAGAAGGCTTGAACCGTTGAACCATTGAACCTTGAACCAAAATGGTTCAAAGGTTCAATGGGTTAAAAGGTTCAAAGGTTCAATAAGTAGTTGGTTCAAAGCGGTTGGTTCAATGAAGTTGGTTCAAGTGGTCAAGTGGAACACAAGAAGAAAGCGATTGAATCGTTGAACCTTTGAACCATTGAACCAAATTTGGTTCAATCGATCGGTTCAATTAGTTGGTTCAAAGGAGTGCCTCAAGAAAAAAGACCAAGTGACCTTATAGAGGATAGTGAACCAAAGGCCAAGTTCCCTTGCACAGGGCAGTGAAGAAAAGAAGGATTTAAAGAACAAAGGAATGAACTATTAAACCATTGAACCATTAAACCTTAAACCAAATTGGTTCAATGGGTTCAACAGATTCAATGGGTTCAACAGGTTCAATGAGTTCAATGAATTCAAAGAGATCAAGGGACTTAGAAAAATAGAGAAGCGATAAAACAAAGGATGAACCAATGAACTGATTGAACCTTGAACCAAAAAAATTTCAAAGTTCAAAGGTTCAATGGTTCAAAGGAAGCGCCAAACAAAGGAAGCGGATGATTCCAAAGACTAGTTCAAAGGGATGGTTCAACCAAAGAGCAAAAAAGTAATTAAACTATTGAATTGTTTAACCTTAAACCAAAAAAGTTTTAAAGGTTCAAAGGTTCAACGAGATTGGTTCAAAGTGATTGGTTCAAGCAATCAATTGAATGAACAAAATGCAAGATTGAACCGTTGAACCAAAGTTGGTTCAATCGATCGGTTCAAGCAGTCAGTTCAAAAGGAGTGCCCCAGTGAACCAAGGCTAAAGCACCCTTGTGGAGGACAGTGAACTAAGTGTAGGTGCCCTTGCAGAGGATAGGGAACATTGATTCAAAGATCAAAAGAAAAGCCCAAAGGAAAGTGATTAAACCAAAAAAGTGATCGAAGCAAGAAAGCAATTGAACCAAGGAGCTGAGAAGGCTGCCCAAACTATTGAAACAGTCAACCACTGACATCCCTATAGACATAAAATTTAAGATAATGAAATATCTATCAATTTTCAAAAATGGCACTTGACACTCAAAAAAGGACCGTTTGAAAATCTCGAAGGGACACCTTCCCTTTGGGGTGTTCCAAAGGCTTGATAAAGACGTAGAAATAAGCTTCTCTCAAAATTCCACAGAGGGCACCAAGTGGCAACTGTGGAAGATTTTAATGTGTTTTTCTAAATGCAGTGAAAGTCACCACGTGTCCCTTGTAAAACTTAGAAGAAATTTCCAAGTGTCAACGTCCACCATTTCTTCCTTTTGTTTCATTATTAAGTAAAGACTATGGTGGGCCCCAGGTGAGTTGCTAAGGTAAGTGAAGTGCACCAAGTGTCATCATCCATGTGAATCCAAATGAGTCCCACATGTTTCAATAGTGTTTCTAAAAGTTCAGTGGAAACCACCATGTGTCATCTTCTACAGGACTCTCAAAAGATATCTTAAGCTTCTATAAGTTAAATAGATGTTGCCAAGTGTCCTCACTTGTTTCACAATGGAAAGTGCCACCTGTCCCTTCATCAAGAATAAAGCGCCTGAGAGCTTAAAATATAGCAAGGAAAGGGGAAACGATGGAGAAAGATCAAAAATATTCGTGCATGGGATATGTTTCTAGAAGGTAAAGTAGCCCACCAAGTGGACATTGGAGAGCACAAACATTCAATGGCATGGCATGTTCTCCTGCATTGAGTAAAGTGAAAATAGTTGTGCACACATTAGGAAACACATCAAGCAGCCCATATTTAAGATCGATGCCTAATTCTAGCATAGCCCATGGACATAATTTAAAATGCATTGAAGGCATTGAATGTGTTGGTTGAATATTTTGTCATCAGCGTACTGATAAACAAAATAGGTCTGATCAGCCAAAGTAGGAAGATTTGTCATCCAAATATGTAGGTTTACCACATCAAAATGGGACTAATCTCTCCTCTCGTCAAGGGGAGGTTCCCTATAGATATGTTATATATATATATATATATAATAATACTCAGGGGTAGGATAAACCATCCATCTCTCTTTTTTTAGAGATAATGTGTGTGAATCAACAGAAAAACTCAAGGGAAATGACAGAAAGCACTCCTCTTCTTTCAAAAATACTATTTATCAAGCCACAAGAATACTCCTAGTAATAAAAGCAAAATGTAATCAAGGACGTAGTAACCAACAAATTGAGATGTAGCACAAAGTCTCCACCTGAATTGCCCAAGAGTGAGATACGAAAGACAATGAGGGCACAAAGTCTCTACACAGTTGACTTCAAGACACCTTCCTTACTACTTTCACTAATTTTTCTTGTTGAATTAAAGGAATAGAAAATATATTAAGGAAAAAGACATAAGAATATTTTTCCCAACAACAAAGATATCACAGCACAAAGTCTGAAAATTCACTTGCTTTCTTATTTCAATAACAAAATATGATCAACAATCTGAGCTCAAAGTCTCAGTAATGCCTTTCAATTTGGGCAGAGTTTTGTTCCTGATCGTTAGAGAGAGAGCCATTTACAATAAAAGAGAGTCCTTTATATAGCATCTTCAAGAAGGACTCAGGAACAGTAACACATCATGTTGCATTGAATTTTATTAAGAAGACATGCTGGAATTTAGGGGCATTTACCCATTTGCTTTTCTCAATGCAGAGAAATGAGTCACGCCATTGAATGTTTGCATATTTCAATGTCCACCTGGTGATCTGATCCTTCTTCATCATTCCTCCTTTTTTGCTTATTTGAATCAGGACCTGGATTCAATTAGATGCTCTATTCCTTAGTCACTTTCTGTTGGTCTTTAGCAATTAATGTATGGCACATTTCACTACTAAATAGGTGAAGACACATGGAAACTTCCATGGGACTTTGATAAATGTTTATTGATAGAGGCTTTAAAACCTATTAAAAACTCAAAATCGTGAGTGCAGACACTTGTCATTCTCCACAGAGTTACAACAGAAAAGGTGGCAGCTTCCACTTGCCTCTTGAGAATCCTATAGAGGATGACACGTGGTGGCTTTCGCTGAGCTTTTAGCTGCCTTTGAAAAGTCTTCAAGACTTATATTAGTTTCTCATGGAGGATGACACATGGTATCTTCCATTGTATTTGATGAGAGACACGTGGCAGGTTCCACTACTTTGATACTGTGTCTCAATGGATGATACGTGGCAACATTTGCTATGAAACAGGTGAGGACACGTGGCACTTTTACCTATGACTTTTTGAGGTACATGTGGTAGCATCTATTGAACTTGTAGAAGCTTTGGATGCCTTTTGCATGTCTTATGGAAGATGACATGTGGCAGCTTCTGTCACATTTTAAAAACACTATAGAACTATATGGGATTCATGCGAATGATGCCACTTGGCGTGTTCCACTTAACTTACAATTCACCTGAGACCTACCACAGTCCTTACTCAATAATGAGACAAAAGGAAGAAATGGTGAACGTTGACATTTGGCACTTTCTGCTGAGTTTTACAAGGGACATGTGGTGACTTCTGTTGTATTTTGTTTTTAATTGTGTAATCTAAGCTCTCAGGCTATCTCTTTAGCCGGTCACTAAATTTGTTCACAGGGTCTACGTCGTATTTGAAAATCAACAGATATTTCATTATCTTAAATTTGATGTCCATAGGGACGTCAATGGTTTAATTGCTTCACTAGTTCAATCACTTTCCTGGTTCAATTGATTCTTTATTTTTCTAAGTCCCTTGATCTCTTCAAATCCATTGAACTCATTAAACACGTTGAACCTATTAAACTAATTTGGTTTAAGGTTTAATGGTTCAATGGTTCAACGGTTCATTCCTTTGTTCTTTGAAGTCTTCTTTTCTTCACTGCCCTCCATAAGGGCACTTGGTATCTTCGCTTTGGGGCATTCCTTTGAACCAGCTGATTGAACCAACTGAGGTTCAATGGTTCAATCACTTTCTTTTTGTGTTCCACTTGACCACTTAAACCAACCAATTGAACCACGCTTTGAACTAAGCTTTGAACCAATTTAGTTCAATATGGTTCAAGCCAATGAACCCTTTGATTGAACTGAAGCATTGAACCGCTTAGTTGAACCAAACTGTTGGACCAATTGAAGTGGTTGAACTTTGCACCTTGATGAAGTGTTTAACTCTTGCCGATGATGTTGAACCTTTGAACTTGTTGAACCTGTTGAACCAAAATGGTTCAAGGTTCAATGATTCAATGGTTTAATGGTTGGATCTTTGTTTAGATGCTTGCCGATGGACATTTTTGATTGAACCAAGATGCTGAACCAATCTCAAAAATGACTAAGTGTTGGAAACTGATTCTTTTGATTGAACCTGTCTGTAGAAGCCTTTGAACCTATAGAAATGAACCTGCCTACAAAGTCTATAGAAACCAAGTCCATAGAAATAAACTTGTAAAGCCCATTGAACTTGGCCTATAGAGTTTGTAGATTCTTGTGAAGCTTGAAAAATGAGGAATTTGAATGCCTAGGACAAATTTCAGAAAGGGAAGAGACAATTTTGGTCTATGGGACCAAAATAGTTCAAATGTTGTCCCAAAAATGAGTGATATTTTTGGGGGACAACAGCTGGCTCCAGTTGGGAAAATTCTATCAATTGTAAAAAAGAATTAAAGGGAGTAGAATCCAGAATCTACAGTGTCTTCATGTGTACCATTGGGCTACGGAGTCGTGCTACCCAAAAATGAAAGGCATCAAAAATAAAAACAAATAAAGCAAAATAGAATTAAAAACTATACAAATATGCATATATATAGATGCAACGATCTGATACTTCAAGAGTTGAAGTGTTTCAGATGCTGCCCATTGTGAGGCAAAGAAAAGAGTGTGCCATCTTGATATTTTAGTAGAAAGTTATTTTCACCAATGTGTTGATGAATTATAAATGGGCCTCTCCAAAGGGAGTCAAACTTTCCATGCATCCCTTTTGGTTCTCTCCTTTTGTCCCACAATAGGACTTGATCCCCAATCTGGAAATCATAATTTTTGGCCTTTTGGTCAAAGAGTTTCTTTACCAGACTTTGATGAGTAGAAATTCGGTCCACCACCATATGTCTCTATTCATCCAGCTCAGTCAGGCACATGATTCTCTTATCAAGAGAGATTTCATATGTCTGATCTTTAATTGCTTTTGTCAATTTCAAGGCTAGTAATTCTAAGGTGATTGGTATCTCAGCATTGATACCATAAAGAAGTTGAAAAAGAGACATACCAATTGCTCTCTTTGGTGTGATTATGTCTGCCCATAGAGCATCAATCAATACTTTATGCCATGTCCTTTGATTGTCATCTACTAGCTTCTTGATGATAGTTATCAGGTTCTTATTACTAGATTTAGCTTGTCCATTCCCTTATAGAAAATAATCAGAAGAGTGAGAGAGTGTAATTCCATAATAGAAATAAAATTATGTAATCTCCTGGGAGGTGAAACAAGCTGCATTGTCAGTAACAATTTTAGTTGGAACTCCAAACTTGGAAATGATATTCTCTTTGAAGAAATTGCATACAACTTCTGAAGTAGCATGCTTAGTTGAGATTGCTTCTGCCCACTTGGTGAAATAGTTAGTTGTTGTAATGACATAATCATGTCTAGCACTTAAAGATGGGTTTATAGTTCCAATAAAATCAATCCCCCATTGCTGGAAAGGTTCCTCTATGATCAGTGGCTTGAGAGGCAGGGCAGCTAACTTGGGTCTTCCAATAAATTGCTAGCAGAGTTCACATTTTCTCACCCACTTATATGCATCTTGGAAAAGAGTTGGCTAGTAATACCTAGGTCACAAAATCTTGTGAGCAATCACAGGAGCAAAAAAATGTCCTCCACAGACTAAATTGTGGAAAATTTTCAAAAGTTGGCTTTGTTGCTCTTTGTCTACACAGCGAAGGAATACTCCATCTATGCTTCTCTTGTACAAGCCATTGTCCCAAAGGACAAAGGTAGATTTCAACTTGATAGTCCTCCTTTTTTTATAAGACAAATGAGCAGGACATTCACCATAAGTAAGAAAATGAGCAATGCCTAAATACCAGTCATTAGTAGTGGAGATAAAAAGGACTATTCATGTGTCTTTTGCTTCAGCTTCTTCATTCTGTGTATCTTTTGGCTTATATTCAACAATTAATTGACATAGACCTTTTCCCCTGACTAGCTTTGTTGGCTTGATGTCTAGATCAAACTCTTGGATATTTGCAATCCAATTACCTCTTTTTGTCTCAAACTCTTGCTGAGTTAATATGAACTTGACTATGGTGTCAAGAACTAAGGTAGTAGTGTGTGAATTTAGAATATAGAAGCAAAAATGTTTGACTGCTTTCACCAACGCATAAGCATGCTTCTCTACATTTGAATACTTCATCTCATGGGTTTTGAGAGGGCAACTCATGAAAGAGATAGGAGATTCCATACCTTCCTTGTCTTGTTGAACAAGAATTACTGAAAGAGTGTGTTCAGATGCATAACTGTATATGATGAAATCTTTGTTGTAATCTGGACAAACCAAAGTAGGGGCATGAGCAATGGTAGTCTTGATATCTTGAAATGCTTATTTTCCTTCTTTAGTCCAGCTGAAGGTGGTCTTCCCTTTCATCATGTTCATAATGTGTCTAGTCTTCTCAGAAAATTTAGGAATGAATCTCTGTAAGAAATTCACCTTTTCAAAGAAAGAACGAACAACATTCTTACTTGTAAGTAAATTAAGCTCTTAAATAGACTTGACTCTATCTGAGTCAATATTTATGCCTTCTTTAGACACAATGTGTCCAAGGAGTTTCCCTTTTGTTACTCTAAAAATAGACTTGTTGGGGTTCAAAAAAATACCATTCTGGTAGCAGCGCTCCATCACTTTTTGTAAGTGGCATACATGATTAGATTGACACTTTGAAAAGATAGTCAAGTCATCAAGGTATACCACTATGAATTTACCTATCTCATCTTTGAAAGCCAAGTCCATTGTTCTCTGAAAGGTAGCACCAGAATTTATCAAGCCAAAAGGCATTCTTCTATATGCAAATGTACCCCAAGGTGTGGTAAATGCAGTCTTGTGTTGATCTGCTTCACCAACTTCAACTTGATTATATTCTGAGAAGCCATCTAGCATTGATAACATCTTTGAACCTGTCACTATTTGAATCACTTGATCCATGATTGGCAAAGGGTAATTATCTTTCAAAGATGACTGATTCAAGTTTCTGAAATCTACACAAATACAAATTTTGCCATTCTTCTTCTTTATAGGCACTATGTTTGCAATCCATGTGGAATGATGGATTGGGAAGATGATTCTAGCATTTAACATTTTTTGTATCTCAGACAGAATAGTACCTGATATTTTTAGATTGTACTGTCTAGATTTTTGCTTATAGGGCATTGAATTAGCCTTGAGAGGAATGTAATGGCAAATTTCATCAGATCTGAGAGACTTTAGGTCTTCATAAGAATATGCTAAGACATCAATGTATTGATGGAGCAAAGTGGTGAACTTGAATCTTTCTTCAGGGGTGCAGCACTTACCAATGTTGACCATCTTGGGATTTTCTTTAGTGGTCAGATTTACTTGATCGAATCCCTAAGAGAAACTTGAATCTGTTTGTTGTTGTTTGATGAATCTATCATTCTTGTCAAATAGTTTTTAAGAGAAACTAGGCCTTTGAGAATTTTATTTCCTTTCAGCTATAAGAATTCTTCATTTATATCTAAACTAGATTTAGAGGCTGATTCATACTTCTGAGGTTCACTGCCTTCAAAATGTAGTTGTTCAAAATTGTCTTTTCTTTCCAGGAAGGTAATGATTTGATGATCATCATTGAATACTTGCCAATGATCAGCATTTTCAGAAACACTTGGTCTATAGACTAGCTCAATAGTATACCTATCTTCTTTGAAATCTGAGTGAGGAACTAAAAGAGTTCTTGAAATAGCAACTGCATCAACTCTGTCATTACTCTCTGGGTATGAAAAAAATGGTGAAATCATCAAAGCTTTCAAATTGGTCCCAAATCAGGTTGCAGTAGTGATGTAATCTTTCATTCTTGGTTTGGTATAAGTTCTTCACTTGACAAACCACTAATTCAGCATCCCCTTTGGCATGAAGAAACTTGATGCCTTTGTCTTGATCAACCTTCAATCCAAGCAACAGAGATTCATATTCAACTGTATTGTTAGTGTTGCTAAATTGTAATTTGTAAGATGAAGGAAACATATCTCCTTGAGGAGATATCAACTCAATCCCAGCTCTCGAACCAGTAGAGGAACAGCTACCATCAAATTACAGAGTCTAAACCTCATTGGATACTGATTTTTCTTTAGACTTTCCTTCGTTAGATAGGGAGGGTCTTCTTTATTTGTATTACAACCTATTAGTTATTTTGTTATTCTAGTTGAATTGATTTCTAGGTTGATACTTTCAAGAATTTTATCAAATGTTTCATGCACTTCATCTGTAGATAGAAAGTAGTTACCCATACCTGCGGATTTAAAAAGAATTTGAGCTTCAGGGGTTGATGTTTGGGTGACCACATATTTTGCCTCCTTTTTAGGGAGAAACCTATTCATTATGCCTTGGATAGGAATCCTTGCCTCAGATAGGTCCATGCTTAGTTCTCCTCCCATGTCTTTGCAAAAATTTCATCCAAGCAAAATGCCATAGGATGCTGGGACATCAGTGACCAAGACAGTCATCTTGATCCTCTTGTTTGGAAAGGCTGCAAAGGCAAATTAGGCATCTTTGATTTGCCCCAGTAATGGTACTTGCTTGCTCTCCATGGAGAAACATCTCCCAAATGTCTTGGTCAGTGTGAGACCTAAAGAATTAGCTACTTTATCAGGCATGACATTCTCAAATGCGCCTGAGTCTATAATATAGTTACTCAACTTGTGACCATTTATTAACAGGGAAACATAGAAAGGTTCTATTTTTTTAGGAGCAGTTGGAGGAGTAATAACAAGATCATTCAGAATGGGCATGCTCTTTAGTGAATTAGGAGTTACCTTTTTAGCTTTTTGTCCTGCAGGGACGGTTTGGTTCTTGACACATTGGATCAACTTATCCAATTGATCAGGATTGGACTACAAATATTCAAATTTAGACATTTGTATTTTTGTATTTTTGACATGATTGATTATGTCAAATGGCTAAATTAAGCTAGGTACAGAGGAAGGTATTTCAACCTTTTGAGTTTTAGGAGGGATGGGAGGAGGGCTAGTTTGCAAAATGGGAGTAGAAGGTGAAGGTGAAATGGATGTATTTGATTTTTGGGTGATCACCAGATCCTTTGAATAAAAAGATAGAGTGGTTCCATGCTTAGCAATCATAATTACTGGTTGAGGTTGCTCTTTTGTCTTCCCTTTATCAACTTGTTGGACTGATTGGTTCTTAGACCTAGTAAACACTACATATGATCCATCAAAAGCTTCTCCTTTGCTTTTGAGTTCATTCTGGTAGTTCAGGAAACTAATGTGGGAGTCACCAGTTAATTCTTCTTGATTTTATATAAGGAGATCAGCATCATTTTCTTGATTCAATTCAGGCTGGAAAAAAAATTTTGATTCTGCTTCAAGATATCCCATTGTTGAATTGGTTGGAGGAGCTTCTAGGGCAAGTTTCCCTTGTGGGGGAGGAAGGTGATTTTGTTGCCCTTGATTCTTGGCAACATTTACCTGATATGACTTATTTGGGAATGTCTTTCTTGGCATATCTCTGTATGAAGGAGCAGAAGACATTCCTTGCACCATTTGCTTTTTGAAAACAAGTAACTCATTTGCCAATTTCTACACCATTAGATCTGTGGTGCTTGTAGATGCATATTCAGAAGATGATGAAGATCTATTTATATTTGGATCTCTTTTTATCTTCTTTGCTAAGATGAGATCATCTTCTACCTCAATGGCCAAATGTTGAGCTGTAGCAAGATCTATTTGACCAGCACGTCTGAAAAGAAAACTTACTTCAGGCAACTGAGAATTAATGAAAAAGCATTTGAGATTATCAGCTATAGGTCAAGAAATTACAGTAATTCTATTCCTTATTTTGTCAAATTTGGCTATGAAGTCTCTCATTGATTCATGAGGATATCTCTTCATCTGTGTAAGTTGAGCCAAAAGTGCATGTGCATCTTCTACAGGTTTGAATCTGGCTTCAAACTTAGCTTTGAGGGTATTCTAATTAGTTACTGACTAAGCCTGTAGATTATAAAACCAATCTACAGTAGCACCTTGTAATGTTTCTACAAATAGCCTAACTACTACATCTTCAAATTCTACTCCAATTACGCCATAGGCTATGCTGAAGGCTGCAATGTGTTCATCAGGATGAACTTTTCCATTACCATAGAATTTGGGAAAATTCTTTCTTGAACTGCATAAAAGTTCATGTAGAGGTGGAGTAAGATTGAGAGGACCAAAAGCATTACCCTAGGGGCCTTGAACTACCATTATAGGATTATGATAATGAGGAATAACAAATCTCAAAGGGGTAATTATTGGCAAAGCTTTATCAACAGCAAAAGTGAATCCTTCGTCTGGCAATGGAGATCTGACTTTAGTAGGAGGAAAGCTCTTAGTTCGTTAGAGATGAGATGGTGAAGGAAACAGATCAAAATCACTTTGTTGTACCAACTCGAATATAGGGTCAACAATACCTTTAGCCCTTTGGCTTCGTGTATACCTTGAATTTGCCAGATTGTGAAACAAAAATGGAAAAGAATTGACCTTGCTTCAGTTTGAAGCTTGGGGCTTTAAACTGTCCATTCTTTCTTAGTTAGTGTGGAGGTGAATGGTAAGGCTATAAATGGATAATGGGTATATCCCCAGTAGAGTCACCAAAAATTGTTGGTTGAATATTTTTTCAATCAGCGTACTAATAAACAAAATAGGTCTGATCAGCCAAAGTAGGAAGATTTGTCATCCAAATGTGTAAGTTTATCACATCAAAAGGGGACTAATCTCTCCTCTCATCAAGGGGAGGTTCCCTATAGATATGTTATATATATATATATATATAAACAAAAAATAATACTCAAGGGTAGGATAAACCATCCATCTCTCTTTTTTTAGAGATGATGCATGCGGATCAATAGAAAAACTCAAGGGAAATGATAGAAAGCACTCCTCTTCTTTCTAAAATACTATTTATCAAGCCACAAGAGTACTCCTGGTAGTAAAAGCAAAATGTAACTAAGGACGTAGTAACTAACAAATCGAGATGTAGCACAAAGTCTCCACCTGAATTGCCCAAGAGTGAGATACAAAGGACAATGAGGGCACAAAGTCCTCCCAAGGTCCTTTACACAGAAATAAAAAGAAAACACACTAAAGGCAATTATGGGGGCACAAAGTCTCTCCACAGTTGACTTTAGGACACCTTCTTGACTACTTTCACTAATTTTGTTTGTTGAATTAAAGGAACAAAAAATATATTAAGGGAAAAGACATAAGAACAGTTTCCCCAACAACAAAGATATCACAGCACAAAGTCTGAAAAGTCACTTGCTTTCTTATTCCAATAACAAAATATGATCAACAATCTAAGCTCAAAGTCTTAGTAATGCCTTTCAATTTGGTCAAAGTTTTGTTCCTGATCATTAGAGAGAGAGCCATTTACAATAAAAGAGAGTCCTTTATATAGCCTCTTCAAGAAGGACTCAGGAATAGTAACACATCATGTTCCATTGAATTCTGTTAAGAAGACATGCTAGAATTTAGGGGCATTTACCCATTTGATTTTCTCAATGCAGAGAAATGAGCCATGCCATTGAATGTTTGCATCTTTCAATGTCCACCTGGTGATCTGATCCTTCTTCATTGTTCCTCCTTTTCTGGTTATTTGAATTGGGTCCTAGATTTAATTTGATGCTATGTTCCTTAGTCACTTTTTGCTGGTCTTTAACAATTGATGCATGGCACATTCTGCTACTAAATAGGGGAAGACACATGGCAACTTATGTGGGACTCTGAGAAACATTTATTGATAGAGGCTTTGAAACCTATTAGAAACTCAGAATCACAGGTGCAGACACTTGTCGCTCTCCATGGAGTTACAACAAAAAAGGTGGCAGCTTTCACTTGCCTCTTGAGAATCCTATAGAGGATGACATGTGGCAGCTTTTGCTAAGCTTTTAGTTGCCTTTAAAAAGTCTTTAAGACTTATATTAGTTTCTCGTAGAGGATGACACATGGCGGCTTCCACTGTATTTGATGAGAGACACATGGCAAGTTTTGTTGCTTTGATACTATGTCTCAATGGATGATACGTGGCAACATCCATTGTGAAACAGGTGAGGACACGTGGTAATTTCAGCTGTGACTTTCTAAGGGACACGTGGTAGCATCCATTGAACTTGTACAAGCTTTGGATGCCTTTTGAATGTCTTGCAGAAGATGACATATGGCGGCTTCCATTGCATTTTAAAAACACTATAGAACTATGTGGGATTCATTTGGATTCATGCAGATGATGCTACTTGGCATGTTCTACTTAACTTACAATTCACCTGGGACCCACCACAATCCTTACTCAATAATGAGACAAAAGGAAGAAATGGCAGATGTTGACACTCGACACTTTTTGCCAAGTTTTATAAGGGACACATGGTGACTTCCACTGTATTTTGTCCTTATCTATGCAATCTGAGCTCTCAGTCTATCTCTTTGGCTGGTCACTAAATTTGTTCACAGGGTCTATGCCATATTTAAAAATTGATGGATATTTCATTATGTTAAATTTGACATCTGTGGGGACATCAATGTCTCAATTGCTTCCCTAGTTCAATCACTTTCTTGGTTCAATCGCTTCTTTATTTTTCTAAGTCCCTTGATCTCTTCGAATCCATTGAACTAGTTGAACCAATTTGGTTCAAGTTTCAATGGTTCAATGGTTCATTCCTTTGTTCTATGAAGTCTTCTTTTCTTCACTGCCCTCCACAAGGGCACTTGGTCTCGTCGCTTTGGGGCATTCCTTTGAACCAGCTGATTGAGCCGATTGATTGAACCAACTGAGGTTCAACAGTGAAAAGGTTTAATGGTTCAATCGCTTTCTTCTTGTGTTCCACTTGACCATTTGAACCAACTGATTGAACCAGCTACTTATTGAACCATGCTTTGAACTAATTTGGTTCAAGATGGTTCAAGCCAATGAACCCTTTGATTGAACCAAAGCATTGCACTGCTTGGTTAAACCAAAGTGTTAGACCAATTGAAGCAATTGAACTTTGAACCTTGATGAAGCGCTTAACTCTTGAAAATGACGTTGAACCTTTGAACTTGTTGAACCCATTGAAATAAAATGGTTCAAGGTTCAATGGTTCAATGGTTCAATGGTTGGATCTTTGTTTAGATGCCTGCCGATGGACATTTTTGATTGAACCAAGATGCTGAACCAATCCCAAAAATGACTAAGTGTTGGAAACTGATTCTTTTGATTGAACCCATCTACAGAAGCCTTTGAACCTATAGAAATTAACCTACCTACAGAGTTTGTATAAACTAAGTCCATAGAAATCAATCTGTAAAGCCCATTAAACTTGGCTTGTAGAGTCCGTAGATTCCTGTGAAGCTTGAAAAATGAGGAATTTGAATGCCCAGGACAAATTTCGGAAAGGGAAGAGACAATTTTTGTCTATAAGACCAAAATAGTTCAAATTTTGTCCCAAAAATGAGTGATATTTTTGGGGGACAATAGAATGCATCATATGCCATCATTTTTGTGAAACAAAGCACCCAAGTCTTTCTTAGAGCACTATATATTAGACTCTCTCTTATTATTTTAAGGGAGATCTCTCTGTTATCAAAAATAAAACTCTACCCAAATTGAAAGGCATTACTGAGACTTTGAGCTCAGATTGTTGATCATATTTCATTATTTGAATAAGAAAACAAGTGAATTTTTAGAATTTGTGATGGAATAGCTTGGTTTTTGGGGAAATTGTTCTTATGTATGTTTCCTTAATACATTTTTTGTCTATTTAATTAAATAAGTAGAATTAGTGAAAGTAATCAAGAAGGTGTCTTGAAGCTGGCTGTGGAGAGACTTTGTGCTACCACAATTGTCTTTAGTTTGTCTATTGTCTATTTTTATGTAAAGGATCTTGGGATGACTTTGTGCCCTCATTATCCTTCGTATTTCACTCTTTGGTAGTTGAAGTGGAGACTTTGTGCTACATTTCATCCTATTGTGTTATTGCGCCCTGTTACAATTACTTGTCACTACCTGAAAGGTTCATGTTGTCTACTGAACATTACTTCTAAAAGGAGAGGAGTGCCTTCTATCATTTCATCAAGATTTATCCTTTGATTGGTGAACATCATCTCTAAAAAAAATATGGACGGTGTTATCCTACCCCTGAGTGTTATTTTTAGCTTATTTATAGTAGATTAGCATATATATATAACCCCTTCATAATTATAGGGAACCTCCCCTTGATGAGAGGAGAGATTTGTCCCCTTTTGATGTGGTAAACATACACATTTGGTTGACCAATCTTCCTTACTGTGGTTGATCAGACCTATTTTGCTCATCAGTACATTGGTGACAAAATATTCACCCAACAATCATTATTATATCATGTATCTTTACAGTATAACACACTTTTAGGGTTATTTCTTCTAAGGGAAGTCAATATAGGGTCTTCATTCCTACCTTTAGAAGAGGGGGCAACAAATAGGGGATTTGTCATAGAGATCAAAACTCCTTACAGTCAAAATCCAACTTTTAGAATAGTAATCTAAGATCAAACCAGTTAGAATAGATTAAAAAAATAGTGATAATTCTATCAAAAAAATTATTTTTAGTAAAGGACAATAATTTTCAACATGGACAATAGTGTTGAACACCAAGGTATCCTATTTTTGGTGCTCTTATCCAAATAGCAAAAAAACTAAATTTTTTAAAAGTAGGCAAAAAATTAAGTTCAACTATAGTTTTACACATTCAAACCAGTTTAGAATCAACAGTTCTTAGTACACTTTTGCTCAAAGAATCTAGATATATGTGGAATTATACATGGCATGATGGCTCTCACTTCTAGTTTTAGATATCATAGTTGTTATAACTTCTAGATTAGAATCCATGTTTTAGACACCAGTGATTGGGGGAAATATGCACAGCACATTTGTTTTCTTTTATATTTTATTTTAGCATTACCTAGGCATTCTTAGTAGTTGCATGCCTTATTCCATATGTAGGTGGTTGACATCATTTTAGAGTCAATTTCATACAAGCCTAATCTCCACATTCTCAATTTCCTGAATGGCTTCCATATAAGCCTAGTTTCCAGGTTCATAGTGGTTAAGAGTGGCCTAGTTTCTAGCATAAATTCAGTTATCCATGCCAACATTGTCAGATTATAGATCATTCTTTAGGAACCATCTCATTCAACACACATTTCATACTAGTATATTTTTATAGCTTCACTTCATAGGGAAATGATAGAGCTAAAGGACTAGCTAGCATTTGTATTCTTGAACCACCTATTTAGATGGATTAGACACACATCCAAACATCGATTAGCATATGCATGATGATATAGCTTCACTTAGTAGGTGATGATGGAGCCAAAGGGCTAGCCTTTTCATTCTTGAGCCACTCTCAAGGAATTGAGCACTCATATCTATTCATGATATTACTCTTAGTATAGCACATACCCAACATTACTTAGCATCATCTAACATCACTCAGCATCACAACAGGTTTGGTATTGGTTCACGTATCCGATGAGGTGTATTCATTCCTTTCTCTTCCTCTTTTTCTTACCCAACTTTGTACATTCTTATTTTAGATATAGTAAGAACTAATCCACTCTTTGTTTTTCTTGTAGATTCATACTACATAGCATGCTCTCTCTATGCACACCTAACATCACAATAGCTTCATGAGCTTCACCCTTACAAGAAAGTTTAGGTATGCTTTCTATTTTTTATTTATCCTAGTATTTTGTTTTTCTACATCACTATAATAAAGGGGGGGGGCAAAATGTAGTCATATAAAATGGAAAAATTGGTAACTTGAGTATGGATAATGACATCCAACCCATAGTTACCTCTTACTTGCTCTCATGACCCTTCTAGGCACCTTTTTACTGATTTCCAATCATCTATAGGCTTTTAAGACCTCATTCTAGCTTATTTGGGACCCTTTTTCCATGCTTATTCCATCCCCTCAAATCTCGTACCCTCAGGACAATAGCTCTCAACTTGGACTATAGCACTAGACCCTACGGTGTCCCCTTTTTAATGCTCTTGTCTAATCAAATTTTGAGCCCAGATTACCATTTTTCCCTAATTCTTCCTCTTCATTATGTTAACCTAATGTGATTGCATTTAACCCATGACCAATGAATCCCTATATAAGCCCATTCAAAGATCATTTGAAAAGGATTGGCAAATATCACTAAGTAAGCAAGAATACAAGTAAGGCTATTCAAGTAATCTTCTTTATTCTCTACATATAAATAACCCATACACTCACAAGATCATTAAAATCCTTACATTATCCCCTAACCACCTCAAGTATATCCAATTTTAGCATTTCTTGCATTCTCATATCACAATTGTACTAAGCACTTTCAAAGGGGGAACTACATATGGCTTGATCCCTCTTTGGAGTATTGGTATGTAGGCAACGTGCCCACACATGGGGTGTGAAGCACGCTCAATGCATCTTACACACACTAACCCCCTCTTTTATCAAAGTCTTATTCAATCTTATTAGAGACCTAGGATCAAAGATAAATCATCTCTACAAACAGATCCATCAAGAGTTAAGCTTTGAAATCTCATAGACAAGGTCATACAAGAGCGGTGGACATAACCCAAAAAGCTCATACCTATATGACTATTTTAGATAATAGCATTAGGAACAAGACTATAGTACCAGACCTTGAAGTGCCCTATTTTTAGTTCTCTTGTCCTTTCATGGAATAAAATCTAGATCCAAGTTATTGATATTGTGCCAGTCCTACATAGTCAATATCAGCCTTCATCTTAGTCAGATCAGCATATTTCTAAGCTAAGTTATATTTCTCTCCATTCACTTGCTATTTTTAGAAAGTCTAAACAACAATCAAAATTAAAAAATTAGTAAGTTAATTATGGCATAACTATTGACTGATTTAATTTACTTAGACTTTTAACTAAATAGGAATAAAAACCCCAATTATTCCCAAAAGGTTAAATCATTCTTTCACTTGTAAAGAGATGATGGGTTTATCTATCTTGGAAAATTTGGGTATAAAATTCTTAGCATACCCTACCAATCCCATTAAATTATGCACCTCATGAAAATTTTAAAGAACCTGACATTTGAAGATGGATTTTATCTTTGTTGGATCAATAAATATCCCTTCAATTGAAATGATGTGCCTCAAATATTTCACCTTTTTCTAAAATAAATCACACTTTGATAGTTTTTTATATATTATGCTTCCACATGTGTTGTAACCCCATTTGTAAGTGTCACAAGTGATATTATTCATCCTTTGAATATATTAAAATATCATCTAAGAAAATAAGCACAAACTGATATAGATAACCTCTAAACACACTTTTCATAACATTCATGAATGTTGCAGGTGCATTTTTCAATCCAAAAGGTAGAACTATGAACTCATAGTGTCTATATCTCATCCTAAAATTAGTTTTATGAATATGTTCCTCCTTGATCCTCAATTGATGGTACCATGCTTTAAGTTCAATTTTTAAAAATATTGTTGTTCCTCGCATTTGATCAAAATATCATCAATATAGAGCAAAAGATACCTATTCTTTATGGTTGCCTATTCGACATTTTTTAATATATGCATAGATGAAGGGTATCATAATTATTTTTTATGAACACCATATATTCTCCCCAATGTGATACATTGGGTCATATTAGTCCTTTAGACAACATCTCCTAGAGTTGGGATTTCAATTCCACTAGTTTTGGTGTTGTCATTTTGTAGGTG
The DNA here is from genome assembly GCA_037957365.1 of Torreya grandis. Lineage (NCBI taxonomy): Eukaryota > Viridiplantae > Streptophyta > Pinopsida > Cupressales > Taxaceae > Torreya > Torreya grandis. Next base: position 4,399,257 of record JARHVA010000759.1, on the reverse strand, counting down.
CCTTGGATTGAGGCTCATATCTTGAAATGATATCAATTTTGAAGTCAAATTCCATTTTGGGGGGTAATCTAGGTATATCTTCTAGAAATAAATCTTGAAATTCATACAAAAATGGATAGTCCTCTATGGTAGGTTCTTTAGGTTCTTCCACTTCATCTATTTTGACCATAATAACTTAACAGCCCTTTAGTTGAGCCTTATTTAATTGTATCATTGATATTTGTCTCAACTTAATATCCTTGTTATCCCCTTAGAATTGGGTTTGATTTCCTAAATAGTCTAAACACTCCACTTTCTTCACAAATCAATCTATCTTTGCCTTGTGATTCCAAAGCCAATTCAATCCTAAGATCACATCATATGATCTAAACGGTGTTGCAAAATATTCTACTATGGTTGTGAAATTGAGTAATTCCACCTCTACTTATACTAGGCACTTATCTAACTTGAATCTAGATTGGCTCCCATATTATATAGTTCATGCATTTACCATATGACCAGCTTTTCTAGGAAGTTTATTAATTAATTCAGGAGAAATGAAACATTCAATAGCTCTTGTATCTATTCAAATAAAAACAAAATTCCCAAACAAATTACTTGAAACCTCTATGGGTGAGATCTAAAATGTAGCCTAATGATTGTTAATTATTGTGTGGATATGCTGCTAGAACATCCCCTAGTGAGATGATGAAGAGAAAGAATTCTTTAATTTTCTCTTAATTTTCCACTGAGGGAAATCTTTTGCATAATGGTATCTTCCACAAGTAAAACATACCCCTAGTGGTCCTTTTATTTCATGTGGGTTTCCTTTTTTGTTTCCATTATTGAAGCCATTACCCATTTTCCTTGTCCCCAAAGCATAGATTAAACCTAGGATTTTTTTATTGGATATGTTTTTGAAATCAACACTACGCTTCCAATTTTTTTTTTTGAAATAAGGATTTGGACCTCAAAACTTTTTGTGACACTTATCTCTAACTTCAATAAGAGACTTCAAATTTTATTCCTATTTGATGGCCTTTTTTAACACTTGATCCTATAGATTGATCCATGCACATCCACTTTTCATCCAATCTGCAACTTCAAACCCATGATGAGCTTTCAAATTTAGAAATGTTCATCATTCTGATACTAAAGAACAATTTTGAGAAGTTTCATGAACTACTCCAAATATTTTATTACATTTTTCTCACCTTGATTTAAATTTTAAAAATTAATTACTTTCTAATCAAAATAGATTTTTAGTAACCAACATGCCCTAAACAATATTACAAACTATTCCAATGTGCTGGTAGTGGATTCTATGCTCGTTTCTATTTTCTTGTTGGCCTACTAGGTTGTTGCCTCATGATCTAGTTGGTATGCTCCCCATACCACTTTGGTTACTTTATATTAATTTTTAAAAAATTAAATACTTCATGAGCCACCCTTCAGGTCCATCACCCAATAATGTTCTATTGAATTTTGATGGATTCACCTTTTTCGTTTCATTTGCAAGTTCTACTACCACTTGCGCTCTTGCATATTGATGTTCTTTCACATGCTATTGTTCTTGGTTTTATTCATGATTAACCTAAAGTTGCTCTTTCTTTTAATCCTAATCATGCCCATGTAATTCATGTTTCAAATATGCTATTATGTCATGTGTATGAGTCAAGATTGCAAGGATTTTATCAAGATTAGTAGTTTACTCTACTACTTACATGTTTGGGTCAGGTTATTGATCTTGATTAGATGTATTTACTTCAACATTTTCCCTTACATAAACTATTTGATCCTATTTGAAGTAAGGATAAGGTAATTTATACATTATTAGACTCATTAGGTCTGAGTGTTTAAACCTACACTCTAATACCACATGTTATAACCCCTATAAATTACTTAGGAAAAACTTACAATTTCTTTAATTTTCCATACATCATAAAAATGAAAGAAACATTTTATTCAAATAGATTCATAGGAATTCTACTTATATTATTAATTAGTAAACAACATTTACTTAAGAAAAATACTTCCATTGAAGTATGTTTAAAATCATCATAATCAATAGTCATTCTGGGACTCATTAAGTACATATTTATGATAAATGCTTAACATAGTGTTATCGGTTATAGTCTAAATACAACATGATGTAATAAATATCACAAAAAATCTAAATGCCTTAGCAGTATTGGTCAAATAAGCTTGACATCCAATATTAATAAATACTACTAAGGAATCTCATTACTGAGTTATGTCAAATATTTAATCACATTGTTGTACATGGTCCCAACAAATAACCACATTATTAAGAAATATTAAAACATATGAATATATTGGTGTATAATGCCCCAATTATAACCATACTGCAAATAAATGTCAAAACATACAAATATATTATTATACAATATCACATATTAAATCATATTACTGATAAATGTCAAATATTCAATTAAAATGTTGTATAATGCCACATATATAATCATACTACTAATAAATTTCAAACATATCCAAATATGTTGCATAAGCTATGAGTAAACATCATTAACTATCATATCATTTACAAGGAGGGAAAGCATCATCCAGGCATTTTATCTCTAGCCACAAACCAACAGTCTCTCAGAAACCTCCCCACTAAGAGTGGCCCTTCCCTTCACAAAGTGGAAGATAATGATGATACATATATCTAGAACCATCTAAGAATAATTTGAGAGTATAATCATTATTACATGTATTCAATCATATGGACCATAGGCACATCTTCATCTAATATGAATTCAACCAAGCATTGAAACAAGAAAGCATAGTGCACAAATGTATATAGCTATAGCATCACTTTGTCCAAAACATTTATAGTTTTTTAGATTCCAAAAATATGGGTCATTATCTAAATAAGCTTTACACTCTAACATTATATCACCAATAAAATCCTTCACAATCTGATGATGTGTTAATTAAAACTAAACATCATGCCCATCACACATCATCCTTCTAGCTAGGATAAATGATCATACTTATGCTTAAGAAGAACAAAAGAATTTCATTTTCAATCATATCTTGTAACTTCTATGCTAAAATAATTACATTTAAGATAGAAGATCAAGCATCATTCTATCAAAATATTCACATAAATAATAATAATCAAATTTACACAACCAACCTATATATCACATATTTTAAGACTTATTATATTTATTCCTTAAATCTAACTTCACCAACTACCATTCACACACATAAGAATTGTAGTACTTAAATAAGCCCATATATATAAACTACCATCTCTATTAAGTCAAGCTATATTGTTTGTGTTGTACACCCAAGGTTCATACAATATTTTAATGCAATCGAGTGTACAAAAATACTTATAGCTTATTATCTTATCATATATTACTAATATGGTCTAAATTGTAGACATTAGGGTTTATTTTTAGACCAAATAATAGTTAATATATGTAAATATTATGACAATGTATAAAAAAAATCACCCAAAAACTTATAATTATTAAATTTCCTAAAATCTCTCCATTAATAAGCATGTAGGTAGTTTTTCAAGCTACATATAGGTCTATAAATGGATAAATGCAGTCACTATTTGATAAAAGGCTTTTCAATAATATAAACCCCTAAAATTATGGCTACATAGTTATATCTCAAATTTACAATCAATGTAACTTGTTGATAGTTTGGGTTTTGAAACTGAAACATAGTCCATTCTCTATCTCACTTCATACTTTCACATGTTTCTAAAACCCTTACATCAATTTATAATAAAAATTTGAAACTCTTCAAGGATTACAAACATGCTAACCAAATAAAATTTCATACATTTGTTTGTATATTTGAGTATGACTTTATACATGGAGAGGAATAAATCCTTATTTTATTAATGTCTATGCACTTATCAAATCCCTACCTTTGATTTTATCAAAAGAAACAACATACAAAATTTATCATAGTATCATCCACTTCAGTATACATGTGGGTTAGAGTTAATTCTTACCCCTAGGTCTACAATAATGTGAGGTGAATAAATATTTTTTATCATACCCATAAATATTTCATTTCAAACCTACATCTTTTGCCTTAAAAGATTGCCTTTAAAATTCAACTTCTATAGTTTACATTCAACTCAGCCAAGGTTTGTTTCATATTAAAAGTATAGATCAATAGCCTTTAACAACTTAGAATGATTCGGTAAAGACAATTTTAAAAGAGAAAGGCCTAGATCTCAAAAAATTAGTTGTAAAAGAATAAAATGAATCTCAAGTTCTCTAAACCTATGTTTCCAAAAAGAAGTAAAGTATGAAGGCCATAGTCAAGGTTTATTACAACTATAGCCATATGGCTACATAGTCTATAGCTACTAAAGTGAAAGACAAAATAATATCTACTGCAACATAAATCTATCTAAATTCATAATGGGTAATCTTCAACTTGGGCAAACTAATAATTGTTAATATGGTTGCATTTTCCAAGTTTTGAATTGACATACAAACAGATAATGTTGAGAACAACATACCGATATTCATAATATTGCATTTAAAACCTAAAATTAGTAAAATGGATTGTTACTTCCATGGTTATGATAATCAACTACACAAGAGCCTTTCCTCATAAGTACTTCAAACTTCTTAATCCCTTTTTCATTTCTTTTCACTTTTTTTCTTTCTTCGTCATGCCCACTTTTCCTCCTTTAATTCTTTTTAAAGCTATCTTTCTTGAATTTGAACTCACAGTCCTACCTCTTCATTCTTCACCATGAAAAAATACCTGGTCTCCCCTATAAACTCATTTATCAAGCTCACTATGCCACATTTTCCTCCCTCAATTAACTGATATTCCAACATAAAATAGAGTGCAGGTGAAAATTAAAACCCTCTTAATAGATATGCCCTCTTACTAGATCTATCAATCATGCCAAAAAATGTGAGCCCTAAGTTTAGTGTTTTTATCTTGTGGTTTTCTCCTTTTGGCAACCACTCATTTGACCCAAAAAAGCATTTCATTGACTTGAAAAATAACAAACAAGCCCTAATCACATTTTTGGTCTAATGGTTATGTTAGTTGACTGCCAACTTATAATCTTTTAATTTTTATACAAAATGCTTCATTTACACCTTCCACTCAAGGTGGTCAAGCTTTGAATTTATATAGGACAAGTTTTTCATTCAAAGTGTTGAAAATATAATGTTACCCAATCCATATAAGGTGTAACAATCACTAATTACTCCCCCTATACAATATTTGCCAATATTGGTCACCGTGTGGAGCTCTTTTAATAAATTTCAAACTTTAACCTTTAGACACTACTAAAATAGCTTATGTAAACAATCTAACATTAAGTGGTTACAAACTGATAGCCGTCACATTATATTTACTAAGACAATACCTATATTTCTATTTCAGGTTCCAAGTATCCTTTTGGAAAAAATAACCAACCTACACAAACATTTGTAACAGCAACTAGCATAATGATGAAGAATTATTTTTAGGCAAACTTTGATACACTCAAAGATTCACTAATCAACATAAATAAACAACCTTGTTGTTATACATACATCATAAATCAAAACATCTAGGCAATCAAAAATTGACATCAAATGCAAACCACACAACTATAACTGACTATGCATATGTGTGATTGTTATCATATGGCTTTATTTACCCCTAGTTATCATGATCTTCTGTCGTCTCCCCTATGATGCTCTCCCTCTAAATTTTGTTTGTAAGGGGTACAACTAACCTACATCCACCTCATCTAGAAAAATGGTAGTTAGTCCCTTTCACACATACATAAAATATATTAAATAGCTAAAAATAACTAATTCAAAATTAATGCATTATATGTAACCATATTTTTTGAAACATCATACTAGATAATCAACATAATTATCTATTTTATGCAAATAAATAATGTTGTAAATACAAATTAAAATATCACAATCTGAGCTAAATTAAGTGTAGTAATGCTAAAATATAAAATCTATAGTAAAAATCAAGGGTATCAAACCATCATATCATGACATTCCTCCATTAGGTAAAAATTTAGGTTGTAAAAATATTTCATCTACTCGAATTAAGACCTGATCAAGCCTTTAGAAAATGGTTGATGCCCTTGATATTAAATGTTCTATAGGTAGAGCACAAAAACTACACCCTAAATCTTGAAACATCATGCTAATATCCATTGCAAATACCAAATTATTATTTTGTAAAATCGCTCATTTTATTGCTAGATTACTGACTTCACCATGCTTGGCCAATTTAGCAATTCTAGAAAAATATGAGTAACACACAATCTAGCCTTCTACATCCAATAACACAAAGGATTAAATCCCTTTCACGTACTCACTTAGGATCCATTAGATCGACTAGAAAACCTCATCAAAGCACAAGTCACAAAGTTATTTCTAAAAAAAAAAAAAAAAAAACCTTTACTATTTTTTGTAAGGTTCTTGTGCATCTTATGTTATAAGGGTAATTTGGGCCTTCTAGTCAGGAAGAGGTGGTGGCCTTACTTTTCGTTGTGGTGGTATTGTATTGGTGTAGTAGGACTTCCTTTTCCAAAAATAATTATTTTATCCTATGATCAATAAACAAATACATTAAATCAACCACACAAATGACTTTTCATACAAAAGCAATAATAGTATAGGTTAGTGTAGTCTTTCCTATGCCACCAATACCGTAAATAACCAAAACTAAATTTGAGTTTAATGTTTCCAAGTCTACTAACTTCATCAAATTATTTTCTTGCTCTTGGATGTTAACTTCAAATGGATCCACAAAAATATATCTTGTTAAATAACACATGGACACACTAATATAAACATAACATGCAAATATATAAATTAGAAATTACATAGATGATGAACGAAGGAATATTTATATATTATATTTACCTGCATAATCTAGATGAATGGGCTTCATGAAAGGAAGACAATAGGTTTTTGGGGTTGAATTTATATTACAAATCTCAATGTAATATCTGAATAGAGTTGATTTATTCTTGATTGATGAGTTCCCAATCTTTTGAAGTTCACAAAAGGCTTGAAAAAATTGAAATGTTGATAATTGAAATTTCAAAAACCATGGTAATGGTAATAGAATTAACATTCAATTCAAACATGTAACTAAAATAGGCATTTTACATGAATTTTTTTTTATAATTTAATTGAGAAGCACACATAAGTGATCATTCAAAAATCAATTGAATCACCTTACTCAATTTCTTTTCTTCTTGTGGCATATTATAGCTCAATCATCTAACATGCTTAGCAAACTTAATTTTTTGTTTTAAGAGTTATACGTATTCACTATGGTTTTTAGAGACTTGACCAATTTAGTCAAACAAAAAACTATGATATATATCCCTCCTACTACCTAATGCATATTTCCCATTACTTTCAATATTTGTGATACATATTATTTGGTTTCATCATCTGCCAATAATTATAACCACAAAAAATTATAACTCATAATTCAAATAATTCCATCATGGTCGTAGCCAGTGTTGGATTCAGGATGAACTTAATATTACAAATTACCTTCTCTACCTAAATATGCTTATTCACATATTAAATAAATATGGCTTCACTTTGGATAAAATAATTCCATAATAAATTTGCCTTATTTTTCACTATATCAGGCAAAGTTTTTGAACTAATTCTTCACTTTACTATCTTGGTTTCTTTAGGCTACACTTCCAAAGAAGGTAACATTGAGTATAACACAAAATAAATGAATATGTTTTATGATTATAGGTGAAGCTAACTACAGTTATACTAACTTTATTTCTAAGAGTCTCCAATAAATTCTCGATGACACTGATCAAATAATCAACATCATATACATTTTTTATATAATTAAAAAGGTAGATATAGTTGTACATTATTGATTGAGTCGAAACTAAAGCATAAAAACTATGGTGATTGCATGTTATTCCATGTTGTTGAGTCATTTCAATAATAATTGTGTCATAATATATATAGGAAAATGTCAATTCAATATTTACTAATATGAAGACTTCAAAGTGTTAAACTTGATAGTGCATTGATTTTCATTTCCAGTGAAGCCCAATGAATTTATTACTGGTATTATTTTTAATGTTATCTATTTTGGAGTAGTTCATAACATCTCAAAGATATCCACCAATCACAGTACTAATAAATGAATTTATAAATAAGTTTTTTCTAAAAATGAGTAAGTTCAAATATTTACACATTGCAAATAAATTGATTTGAAAAAATACAAAGAATTGATTGGTTAAAATAAAACTAGTTTAATGGTTACTTAGTAAAAACTAAATTTTATAGTATCATGCCATCATAGGACTAAAAAATGAATATTCATTTCGATGATAAATGTTGCAATCTCCCATTCTCATAATTCTATCATATATGTTGCTTCAATAAATTTAAAAACTTTATATAAGTAATACGATAATTTATAATTTCTCTCAATGTTCTCCTTTTTAATAGGGCATTGAGATCCCTTATGTTCCATGAGATGATCTAAATCAAGGAGGATTATTTTTCTTGGTGCTCACCAAGAGGGTGTCTACTTGTGTCTAGGTCCCTGCCCTAATAGACTCCATAGATTTTTTGTGCCTCTTCTTCTTTTTGTTTGGTCTCCCTCTCCTCCTATTTCTGGCATTTCTTTTATAGTTAATGTTTGGAGTTTGCATGCTTCCCATGTTGTCTTCATATATTTCTAAATATGATTCATCTTCCTAATCCAAGTTTGTCTAGTTTTCTTTTTGTTTCAGGCCTTATGTTGTGTTATTTCATTTTATTTGCTTACCTTGTGACCATTTTGTTTTTTTCTTGTATGAGTTTCCTATGCTTGGATCTTTGAGTAGATTCTCTAGATACCCTTTAAATCCATAATTTTTTGTGATGTCTTCCATCTCCACATTGTTGTGTTTATCCTAGAGTTGAGATTTTGTAACTATTTTTATTCTTTCTATTGGGGTGGATTTTCTATTGACTCATTTTTTCTTTCTTTTGGCACATATTTTTTGATCGCTTAATACTTATTCTTAATAGTATGCTTTTTTTTGGCTTGACAAATCCATCTGAATCTTTCTTTGTTGTTTCAAAAGCTTTCTTTGTGGTTATACTTTTCTATAGTGTTGGGCATTCTCTAATTAAATGCCTATATTCATGACAACTTCTATAGGAGAATGGGATGCTCTCAAAGTCTAGATATTGAATCCAGTCCATTTCCCCTACTTCAAGAGTGATGTTCTTTTGTAGGGGTTGTGTGAGATCTCCACATAAATTATAGTGTATCTAGATAGGCCTTTTCTATCACAGGGTTTTGATATATCTACATGTTTACCAATAGTATTATCAATAATTTTGAAAACATACATGGACCAAAATTCTTGTGGAAGAGCATATATTCAAACCTAGATAGGTGTTATATTTTGGAGTTATTATGTTGGCATAAAAGTTGTGTGTCAGTGCTTCATGAATAGTCCCATGTTCTTGAAGAAGTATGACCCTCCTCTGAACATGATATCTCTATTTGATTTATTGGAAAATATTCCTATGAAGTACCCTTTGGTGCATGCTTTGATCTCATACTCTCCATTTATCTTCCAATTCCTTTTGGTCCATCCATGCAATTATTTTAGAGAAATTTTAGTTCCTTAAAACTCATAGATCAAGCTCCTTCCATGCAAACCCACTATATTCTTTCTAATTTTAGTTGGGTCTAGCATGGATATCGGGTTTTCTTCAATCTCTTGCATGTATGATATTTTTACACATTTACTAGATCTTACATCTTCTTCTTGCCAGATGATTTCATTAAGGTGTTAATCTCTAAAAGAGTTATCAAAACTCTCTAGCCAAGATCTCTCCAAGAGACCATTACTATAGCCATGAAAGCTTTAGCATTGCACATAAATAATAATTAAATTATAATCTATTTTATCATATGTCAAATAGTTTACAATAGAGATGTAAAAATAGGAAGAAGATATGAGAATCCTAATTATCCCATGCATGTGGGACTGACTTCCCCAATATAGATGGAAGTAAGACATAAACCCATAATTCTTATGAGTATGGGATAAACATCTCTAATAAAATAACACCTAAGTAAGCTAAAGAGTAAAAAATTAATCTCCTACACCAATACCCCCCTTAAGTGTAGCTTAGGTGGGTATAATAAATGATGCAGTGTGAAGGCATGTGTCTCTATGGATGCCAATCCATCTTGTCAAAATATGTGGTTGTTGAGTCACTATAACTACCAAGTGAAATTAGGAATGGTGATGAATATTAGGATCACTGAATATGAACACTACACTCCAAAATACTAAGTAGAATGATGAATCTGAGGAAGCATTGCTTGAACACCCTCCAACAAAATGGTAATGAGTGAGCACAAAAACTAGTGGAGCTACTACACTGGTGTCACTGGTGTGGATACCACACTAGTGTCACTAAAAAAATCACCAAGAAGGCCATGGAGACAAGTAAAAAAACCTCATATAGGTTTTAGCAAATAAAGTGCTTGAATAACATACCCATGTACAAAGGAGGAATCTATAAAATACTTTAAAAAATTGTAAAATATACATATAACTCTCATAAAGTGGAGAAAAAGAGAAAACCCATAGGAAAAACTCCTTCCCCAAAAGAGAGCAAATAATAACTTCAATCAAGAAGACTGAAATCCCAAGATGTTGAAATTTCCCCAAGATGATGTTGAAGTAGTTCACATTCCAAGTACTCTCAAGTCACAAATGAATTTAATCTACACGAGTGGTCTAAATCCACTACTAGATCACAAAAATAACTGATACTAGGATTCACTAGAATAAATTTAAACAAGAAGACTGATACTGGTGACAAAAGTACAAAAGAGTAATGCTAAGTGTACGGAACACTCAACACCTAAGAAGTAGGATTTACACCACACACCCCCATACTTATGACTGGGCGGAGTGACAATTAAAAAAAAATTATGTACACCCCCCATAATGGGTGGAGTGAAGGAAAAAAGGGTTTGTATGAGTGGTCTAAATCCACTACTCAAACACCGAATAAGTTGATATTATATGCACCAAAATAGCTCCATATCACACTGAAAGATACTGTCAAACTGTTGAAGAAGATAAGATGATACTTAGATTTTCTATAATAACTAAAATTTAAGTTATGTGAGACTGTCAACTATCAGAAAAGTGATTTTGAAAATACAAATAAGGTATCTCAAAGAGATGGCCTGTGTGGTGATGAGAAGATTGAAAATTGAAATAATAAAGGGTGTATAAAATAAAGTACACATGCATGAAGGTAGACTAAGATATAAAATCAAACCCCCCATGGAACTTTATAATTTAGTGCAAGTATAATATATCTCATACATAAATACACCAAATGAAAATAAGGAAGACATTGGGATTCAAAAAAATAGTTCCAAACAAAGAGACTATTGACCTGTCAAATAAGTCATCATCAATCATAAGAGTTACTCCAAAAATAAGGGAGGGAAAAAGTGTCTCCATAAAAGAAGGCATGATGCTAAGAAAGGAACCTTGATGGAGACATGACACAAACTACAAGTGTGTCAAAGTGGTAACTACCAAAAAATGATAACTTACAAAGCACATGCAAAGGGACGTCAGACTCAGTCAAAAATGCATATAAGATAGTGCAAAGTGCAATAGTGGATGAAGAAGCAAATCCCCACAGACATATAAAGGTAAACAAGGCTGAAATATCAAACCCCCCATGGTTATTATATAACCCCCCCCCCCCCCTCAAATTTGGTACTTTATATTTTAGTGCATTTTTACAAAATAAATGATACCAATAGATTGGGCATAAAAAAACATACACTTTTTAAAAACATAGTACTCAATTTTGAGTTATCAATCAAAAGATATAGTTTTTACCAGGTTATCCCATCATAAATGGGTCAAAAATAAAACATTACACCAAAAAATATTAAATGTTTGGAGAAAATTAAATTATTTCTACTAAATATAAAAAAAGAGGATTTAAAGGAAATTTTTAGCAAATGAAAGAACAATCTTCCACATAGATCAATGTTCGACGTTGTTTTTTCACTTTAAATACAAGATCTAATTTTTTTCCTTAATCACAGTTAACAAAATCATACAAAAATAGAATCATAGATTCAACTTAAGAGCCTCGTATCTCCTTGGATACTGATCAAAATATTTATTATGACCACTTTTTGGAAACCTCTCGAAGTCCTCTTTCTAGTAGTGAAATAATTTTTTGAATCAGACACTTATGTGAAGATAAAATTGATATGTAAGATAGTCATAATTTTCCAAAAAAACTTTATAATTTCTTCAAAAAAATGTATGGCCAGCACAATAGATCTAATTAACTCAAATGCAAATCATTGTGACTTATCAGATCTAAACACAACAAAACTAAGCATACACAAAACCAAAAAAACTCCAAAATAGAGGTGTTTTGAATATAGATAAAAAAAACTTAGATCTGAAAAAGAACCATACAACTTATCTAAGAAGTAGACAAACAATGCAAAAAATGGTAGGTGTAAAAATGGTAGTTGAATAAATGTTAGTTGGAGACCTCTGACACCATAAAAGATTTATCCAAACTCTTTAGCAAAAATATCTCCAAGATACCATTAATACAACCATGAAAGCTTTAGCATTGCACATAAATAATAAATCAACTATATTCCATTCTATTATATGTCAAATCGTTTACAATAGAGATGTACAAATATGTAAAAGATAGGAGAATCCTAACTATCCCATGTATGTGGAACTATCTTCCCTAATATAGGTGTAAGGCATAGACCCATCATCCTTATGAATTTGGGTAAACATCTCTAATTAAATAACACCTAAGTATTTTTTAAGAATAGGAAAGTAATATCTTACACCAACAATCTCCTCCTCTAAGATAGAGGTTGATGTTTTGACCACCATTTTATTAAAAGATGGTTTTTTTTTTCGGGGGGGCGAGGGGGAGGAATTCCCCCTAGAGGATTCATCTTGTATCCTTCCAATCCATCTAGATTCATTGTCTGAATCAAATCAGAGGAAAAATCTAAAAAATCTAGGGAAAGCTTCAAACCCTAGCAGAGCTCATTATCAAAAATTTCATACTTGTGAATAAAAAAATTATTTTAATATAATTAATATGAATATAGATCTAAATTTCATCAATATCAAGTTATATAATTATAATTTATTATATTAGATTATTAATATATTATACATAATATATGATAATAATTACATACTATATATAGTATAAAATAATAATAATGCATATATATGGGATAATTATAGAAGTGGGAGTTAAATCCATATCAAAAATGGTCAGAGCAATGGTGAAAGGGTGATAAAAGGGTGAGGTAATAGACCTCAATCCTTCCAAGTTTAATGCCTCCAGGCACTATGGCTTATCCAGGGCTCCTAAGTAGGTCAATATGATCACCTCTCTACCTTAGTATGGCAGGGCATCGGTGTTTCCCAAGCTCAGGGTGAATCTCATATGAACTGCCTTTAGCATCACAAGTGCCACTACTAGGCTAAATCTTTATAGATGCCCTAAAATTGACACCATAGGAAATATTTGTGTTTATTTCCCTAGTAGACATGAATTTGATTTTGAGTACAACACACAATTTTATTCAGACTATGATCCTACCATCATGTGTACCATACGAGCCAGTGAGGTTAAGGGTGAGTTTGAGGACCAAAAGGTAAAGGGTATAGAACACGCTATAGTTAACTCATACTACCTATGCCAATGGATTGAGGATGAATGCCATGTGTTTGAAAAAATGACTACATGTAATATTTTTTATGAGAATATTGCTTGCAAACAAAAATGTGTAAATAAGACTAGTTTTCATCTTATGGTTTGATCCTTCTCTAGGAAAATCATATGCTTATGGCCTAATATGTTATATCATGTGATAGATCTCAAGAAAAAATTCCAACATTGACAAGGGATCTCAAAGGAATAGAAATGTCTTATATATGAGGTAAAATAACATGAGAACCATATTCCATTATCTGGCTATAATTTAGGCAAGGTTTCCACCCTCTTCTTGGTGTTAGGATTTCATAGAGGAGATGTGATTTTTGGGAAGACATCAACCTCCAAGTCTTTTTAAAAAGTAGTAAAATATTCCAATCCTGGCTCAATGAAGCAACAACCCTCCCCAAGCACCTATATTGTGGAACATGTAGAATAGATGTTGATTATGGAGATTAAATGGGAGGATGTAATTCAATTTCAATATTATTTACAAAATGTGGTAGTTATATGTAGATTTAATTAGCTTTGGCCCACTAAATTAGATCTTCATCATTAGATACATATAAATTAGATAAAGAATTATGAGATCTACCTTTATTTTAATTGATTTTTCATTGATCAGCTTTTAAATCAAAAAGTCTATTAGAGAGTGTTTGTGGATGGTCTATGTTTTTAGGTAACAATAAGGTTATTAATTACTCCAAATTTTCCTTAATTTGACCTAAATAGTCTCTTAGTTACCAAAATGCCAATTTGAGTATGTTTTCACACTCTCCTATTACATTTTAGCGATGCATAAAATAAAATATGAAATTCTTTAGATACCTTCATCAAATGCAATGTAAAGAGATAAATAGTGGGGTTTTGTACTTTTACTCACATCTACATGGATATAGATCTTAGTAAGGGTATGCTATATATAATGATTCTCAAATATGGTCAATCTTAACATATCTAGGTATTAAATTATGAGATACATCATTTTGATATCACAATTGTAAATTTTTAAGACATCTACAAACTACCTATCCTAAAGATCAAGCACCTCCTCTTAGTAGAAAAAGGAAGAAATACAACTCCAAATGATGTAGTGATTGAAGAAATATGTATTAGATAAAGATGATGTAAAGGATAGTCAACATACCATAGAGTTAAAAAATAATAAACTTAGAGAATTAGATATTTAGTTTGAGGCCACTATACATACTAAGGAGGGAAGTGCAGAAGATCAAAATACCTACATGAGGAATGTCCTAAAAGAGACATGTCAGGGGAAGTGAATAGACTTCATGAATTATAAAACTTAGACTAAGACAAAGAGCAAGTGACCCATCCAAATTTAGGACCTGTTAGCCAATTTTGTCCCACATATAAAGCTTTTTCATGTTTTGATGGAATGAGTAGACCAAAGGTCTGAAGTAGGTCTAAGATTGTAAAATAGAGAGGATCCAAGTAGGTTATCATATTTTATAATCATTTAAAAGCATGGACCATGTTGCACAAACCTTAATAATCCATCAAAACCTCGAAGGATTGATTAAAAGCTTAATTTTTCAAGTTTAGGGACCAAACCATCACCAAGATGTCATGCAAAAAATGAATGGACCAGCTAACTTATGCATTTAATAAATTCACCTTAGAAATATATGTGAGCTAAAAGAATACAAATCCATGGATTCATTCATTCCAAGAACATCCTCTAAAAATTTCATGTCCTTATGAGTTTTATAGCTCAAGTTATGAGCGTTCAAAGTTGAACCTGCAGAAGTGATAATCACATGGATATATTTGACATTCGTGTGGATGTCAAATTTAAGCTCGATAATAAAACCATTGTCATTTTAATTTTAATGAGATTATGGATGTATTTTATGGACTCATATATGTATTTTATGGGCTCACAAATGTCAAATTTATGACTCAACAAAAACCATTAGAGAACTAAATTTTATGGCTGTGTGAATGTCATTGATGGTCGTGTGGATGATAAATGATGACCATGAGGACATCAATTTTAAGATAGGGTAAGTAACCATTAGGTTTCAAAATAAATGCAAATCTAAGGGTTTGCATTATCTTGGATCATGGATCTAACAGTATGAGATGAGTCAAAGGTTCAAGGAGCCCGAGAGGTTGCCATGTAGCACAAGCGGTTGAACCAAGTGACAACAGAGCTATGAAAGGAATGTAATAATGACATATGTCCAAAAAATACAATGGTCCTATTAAAAGTATGATGAATCATGATCAGAAGATGCCACATGTGTTGATATAATTAGATCAAGGGTTTTATGGGCTTGGGCTAACAAGAAATATATAGAACCAAGCTCAGGCACGTTTTAGGTGAGGCCAAGAGATAAAAGACAAGCCAAGACATTTAAATGAAGGTCAAAAAATCTATTTTGGACCCAAGTTAAAGCAAATATATGGGACCAAGCTTGAGCATATTCCAGGTAGAACTAAGTGGGCATTTACAAGACCAAGTTTTACCATTGGGGATCGATAGGGATAGAATAGGTCCTTTTGGACCTAACATAACTAAAAAAAGTTGTTGAGCTATTCATGAGATATAAATGTATCCAGGTAGATATTTTAACTATTTTAAAACTAATAAAGGAGATTGGTTTTCAGTCTATAGTAAATCCATGGTTAGGATTTGCAGGAAAAGCATGCCAAGGTATAAATATGGGTCAAATCATCTATAGAGATAGAATAGAAACATGCAGCCACCTATAGCAGACTTGATCATATTTCTATCAGTTCAAGATTATGAATATTTGGTCCTTATATTAAAAAAATTGAAAGATCAAGGCTAGTAAAGTAGTTGGAACATTCATTTCTAGTAAGGTCATGTTTCATTGCCCTAAATAGAGCTTTGGTCTTCTAGTACATTTCTCAATCAATGACATGGCTCAAAGACTAGTTGGAACAAAGGTAGACTATCTTGTTTGAGATGTATTACATCTTGATTGGACCAAAGCATGGTGGATCACTCCTTTATAAGGTAAGCTCATTGATTGTTTTTGGAATGTGTTCCCTCTTCTCTCTCACTCTTTCTCTATTTAACTCATTTTCTTCTCCATTGAAAAGGTTCTCAAATTTTAGACTTTTAATATTTTCAAGAGATAGGGAACTCTTTGGGATACTGTAAATTATGTTCAACTTGATTAGGCTTGACCCTATCAATAATTTTTAATAACTACCTCTTGATGTAATATAAGAATTTCTTTGCCTATCTCTTGCTTTAGATCTATGTTTGGTGAGGTTGCAATATGGCATTATGTGAAGGAGAATATTCCTCACCCATTATCCTCCTTTCTAACCTTATTTAGGGAGTTTTCAAGGCTTCGTATAGGTCTAGATTAGCATTCTAATCTAAACCTCTTCTATGAAATATTATGAAATTAGATTGATCTTGAGGTTGTGTAAGCTAGTATTGTCTTCTGCAAATCTAGTGTGGGTTCAAGCTTAGGGGGTTTTCCCTTTTAAATTTAGTGCATCACTTGGTTAATTTTATTAGGATCCCTTATCCCCTTTCTAACCCTTTTCTCTATGAATCATTAGTTTATCATTAATTTTAGGTCAGCATCAAAGAGGAAGCTGACCTACTCCAAAGGTTCAACCCCAACATAGGTTACCCATAGCCTAGGGTTGTCCCAATATTGTGACTTAATGGGAGAGAGCCTAAAGAACCCTCTCCAAGGGTACACATTAATGTCATAATAGTTTTTGGCACACCCAGTAAGACCAAGGTCCAAATAAGTGTAAGGATTTTTGGTGTTTTTCTTCTACATATCATCTTTTTGAGGTATTATATAAACATCAATGGTGATTCCAAACTTTCAACTGGTTATAGCAGTCCAGGTAAGCCTTCAAGTAAGTTTTATCATTATCTGGTCTCTTTTATGAGTCTTTATGGTTGGGTTTGGGGTATAATTCTATCCTAATTATGTTAGTGAGCCATATCATCAACCAAATGAATCCTACTAGTCTTACTATGACCCCTACTGACAATCCAATCATTCCTATCATCCCTACAATGAGCCTATATATCCTTCATATCAACCTACTTACCCCTCTATCCAACCTTGTCAAAACTATGTTTATGTTACCATATCCTTGCTAGAATTCAAGCCAAATATTCTAAAATTAAAAGAGGTGATGAGAAAATGGGATAAAGAGCTTTATGTGATACCTTTCCATCTCATATAGAGGATAAAGAAGTCAGTTCAAATGTTGACAGGTAAATGGATGTATGTTGGATAAAAAGTATGATATGGTGTTATCAATGATGATTTGCATGAAATTAAGACTTTAATCTAATGGTGGATAGATATATTAGTGAGGTGGTAAACTCATGAAACCTAATCCACACAACCTCAACCATTGTTTCTTACCCAAGCCAATGAACTCTTTTTCCCTTCCTCAAAAACCTCTCCAAGAGTCCTTCAATAAGCCTAAAACCACAATCCCAAGTTGGAAGGATACTTCATCAAGTTTTTAGCAACCCAAATATCTCTCTCACCCTCCCACCCCCTCCTCTTATCAACAAGAACTTGTGGTTTTGAAGGTATAAGATGAGGTGGTAGATACAAAAGAGCCACAAGAAAAGATTGAATAAGAGGTAGACCTTTACTTTAAATTACCTTTCTTAATTAAATATGATGATCCTATCTCTTATAGAAAAAGGGAATTGTAAGATTTGAGTATGTTGAAGCTATCACAGAGAATATTTCAAGAGGACATGCACAATAATTTTATAGCTCTAAGTAAGCATGAACAAGGGGCATTAGCCTTTGACAGGCAGGTTGAGGAGGATTCATGACAGCAGTTATATCATAGCTTCATGAGAGAGCTTGAGGTGTTCACCAGTAGCAAACCTATTGAGACCAAGGTGAGATTTATTTCTCTTGAAAATGACACAATACCTCAGTGTGATTTTAAACCACACTCAGAATATTAGAATTTGTATATTAAACCTCTACAAGGGTTTAAGGGACTTGGCAAAGATATGTTGCTCATTGAAAAGTAGGTTCATGGGTAGTTTGATCTAGAGGCACTCATTAAAGTCCATGACATAGATGGGGGTGGCCATTATAAACTCCTTAAAGAGCTTGTTCCTTTTGTCGCTGATAGTCAACCTTTGTGAACAAAAGTGCCATCAGGTGAGAAGGTTACAAGTGTTCCTATAGTCTAGCACCAAAAAATATTAAACTAAAGGAGTATGTCTACATTGGAGGCATATTTATCCCATTTTATCTATTGGAGAGGATGCCAAAATTATTGGTAATCATGAATTAGCTGAGTTTAATTAAGAAAAGGTCTAAAAGGTAGCCTGTTTCACATCTTTTCTCATCACACAAAAGTGACTTAAGGGGTTTTCCTTTTGATCTAGGAGGATCAATTTTTAAAAAGGTTTTATATATATTAGAATAGTTTTCATTATTTTCTCTAAGTTCCTATGTGCACATTGGTTCTGTACATTAGTTGTTTTTATTTCTTCTGAGTGCCTACGTGCACTTGTCTTTCCTTATTTTATTTATGTTGTCCATTTTTTTTCAAGAGGTTAGATCAAGATTGGTAGCTAGTGTTGGATCCAGGTCAATATGTTGAACCCAAGTAGAGAATCCATGCCCAATGGACTAGACAAGGTAGCATGGTTTGGGTTCTATTTCATAGGTAGGCATGCAACCCATGTGAGTCACCAAATATGTTGGCCAATTTTGGTCCACATACAAAGATTTTGCAAGTTTTGATGGAATGAGTGGACTAAAGGTTTGAATCAGGTCTAAGATTTCAAAATGGAGAGGATATAAGTAGTTTCTCATATGTTTCAAGAATTTAAAATCATAAATCATATTCCATAAACCTTAAGAATCCATCAAAACCTTGAAGGGTTGATCAGAAGCTTAATTGTGCAAGTTTAGGGACCAAACCATCACCAGGATGTCATGTAAAAATTGAATGGACCAGATAACTTATGTATTTAACAAATGCACCTCAAAAATATATGCAAGCTAAAATAATATAGTTCCATGGAGTTATTCATGCCAAGAACATCCTATAAAAATTTCATGTTCGTGCAAGTTTTCTAGCTCAAGTTATGAGCATTCAAAGTTGAACCTACAGAAGTGATAGCCACACAAACGTATTTAATGTTCACATGAATGTCAAATTTAAGGTCAACAAGAAAACCACTAACATTTGAATTTTTATGGGCTCATGGATGTATTTGATGGGCTCGCAAACATATTTGATGGGCTCATGAACGTCAAATTTAGGACTCAACAAAAACCATTGGGGAACTAAATTTGATGATCATGCAGAAATCATTGACAGTCACATGAATGAAAAATGATGATCATGCAGACATCAATTTTAAGATAGGTAAATTAACCATTTGGGTTCAAAATAAAGGCAAATCTAAGGGCTTGCATTATCTTATACCATGGATCTAATGGTACAAGATGAGTCAAAGTGCCAAGGAGCTTGAGAGGTTTCCATGTGGCACAAGCACATAAACCAAGTGATAGTAAAGCTATGAAAGGAATGTAAGAATGACACATATCCATAAAATTATAATGGTTTTATTCAAATTATGATGAAGCATGGTCAAAATATGCCACATGGGATGATACGATTGGATCAAGGGTTTCATGGGCTCAAGCTAATAGGAAATATATAAAACCAAACTCGAGTATGTTCTAGGTGAGGCCAAGAGATAAAAGGAAAGCCAAGACATTTAAATAAATTTCAAGGAAGATATTTTAGACTCAAGTTGAAGAAAAAATATGGGACCAAGCCTGAGCACATTCTAGGTGGAACTAAGTGGGTATTTACAAGACCAAGCTTCACCATTGGGGCTCAAAAAGGATAGAATAGGTCATTTTGGACCTAACATAAATTTAAAAAGTTATTGAGTTTTTCATGGGATATAAATGCATCTAGGTAGATATTTTGACTATCTAAAAACCAATAAATTAGATTGGTTTTTATTCTATAGTAAATATATGCTCAAGATTTGCAGGAAAAGCACACCAATGTATAAATATAGATCAAATCATCCATAGAAAAAGAATAGGAGCATACAGCTGCCTATAGAAAAATTGATCATATTTATGTTAGTTCAATATTATGAATATTTGGTCCTCATATTAAAATAATTGGAAGATCAAGGCCAGGAAAGCAGTTAGAACATTCATTTCCAGCAAGGTCATGATTTATTGCCCTAAATAGAGCTCTGGTCTTTTACTACATTCCTCAATAAATGAGATGGCTGAAGGACTAGTTGGAGCAAAGGTAGGATAACTTGTATAGGATGTATTACATCTTGATTGGACAAAAGAAGGTGGAACATTCCTTGATAGGGGCAGCTCATTGATTGTTCTTGGAATGTATTCGCTCTTCTCTCTCACTCTTTCTCTTTTTATCCCATTATCTTATCCTATAAAAAGGTTCTTAGATTTTAGACTTTTCTTATTTATGGGAGATAGGGAACTATTTGGGATACTATAAAGTATGCTAAGCTTTATTAGGCTTAACCCTATCAAGCATTTGTAAGAACTACATCTTGATGCAATATAAGACTTTTTTTGCCTATCCCTTGCCTTGGATTTGTGTTTAGTGAGTTGTGCACTATGGCATTATGTGAAGGAGAATCTTCCTCATCCATTGTCCTCCTTTATGACCTTATTTAGGGATTTTTCAAGGCTTCTTGAAATTCTAGATTAGTGTTCTACTCTGAACCTCTTCTATGAAATACTTATGTTATTAGCTTGATCTTGAGGTTATGTTAGCTAGTAATATCTTCTGCAGATCTAGTGTGGGTTCAAGCTTATGGAATTTCCCTTTTAAATTTGGTGCATCTCCTAGATAATTTTCTTAGGATCCCTTATCCCCTTTCTAACCCTTTTCCCCTTGAATCATTAGTTTTGGTGAGCATCAAAGAGGAATTCGGCCTACTCTGGAGGTTCAACCCCAACATAGGTTACCCATAGCCTAGGGTTAACCCAATATTGTGACTTAATGGGAGAGATCCTAAAGAACCCTCTCCACGTGTGCACATTAATGTCATAATAATACCATTGATTTTAAACAATCTTTCATAATTTCAAAAATTACATATGCAAATTGTCATTCAAGAGCCCTCTCAAGGGGGTGGCAAGAGGTAAAAATTAGAAATGCAAAAAGGGAAATATTGAAGAGTATATGGGATATATCTCCCACTAATATCTATCCAATTGTTGGTATTTTAGGCTTATTTCTTTGGCACATAGGGGATGTTTTATATAAATTTTTTTTCAATGTTTTGTGCATTTATATGATGTAGCTTTTCTCCTATGAATACAAGTTATGATTTTGTGTGTGTGTGTGTGTGTGTGTGTCTGTCTGTGTGTGTGTGTGTCTATGTCTGTGTCTGTGTGTGTCTGTGTCTGTGTCTGTGTCTGTGTGTGTCTGTTGTATGTATGTATGTATGTATGTATGTACTTTATATGGGATATATAAAGTATGTCCCCTATATATGGATATATGTTTACATGATATAACTTTTTTTTCAATGAATAAAATTTATGATTTTATACACACACACATATATGTATACACAAACACATATATGTGTATATATATGCATATGTGTGTATACACACACATATATATACATGTGTGTGTACCATCATCATTTAATTCACATTTAAATTTTTAACCATTTACATGTTTGTGTGGCCTTGTTCTTCACCACTACTTTGCCATTGCTCAAGCTCATTATGAAATAAAGCATCTCCTCCCTGCACAACTCATTGTCATTCTGTATGAAGATACATACAACCTCATTTTTCATCATCACCTCCTCTATATAATGTTATTTTTGATTAAATCTTTATGCATAAAAATTGAGATACAATCAATAGTCATGAGTTTAAAATGAGGTAAGATTATCGATTTACACTCTCTCATTTTTCAAAACCTATTTTACCAAACATGAGTACATCACTTCCAGCATAACTTGCACCTTTGGGGCAAGTGATAGTTAATATCATCTCAAACATAATAGCCATAGAAAATTCTATACAAGATAACTCTCATTAATTATTCAAATTTTAAAATATATAAACTATGTTTATGGGAATAGAAATCATTAACATCTCTATTTAATTCAACACTCTATTTATTGAGCTAAGATGACTGCTACTATTTGATGGTATCATTATTTATATTATTATTCCTACTATTTTAATCACTTAGATCTATTAATTTTAATTAAAAAATGTGCAACCAATACAAACAAAATATTTTTTCATACTCTTAAGTTTCAACATTAGCTTTCCAATATATATGTTATAAAATTTAAGAAATAAATTAACTTCTTTTATGTCCATTGGATAAACTCAAGTGATGTGACTAAATTCCTAGGGAACTTCTATATTTATTAGACCTAAAAATATATATTTTTGTGCAATGTGAAGAAAAAAATACAAACATATATTTTTCATCTTTTTTATATAGAAAAAAATTTGATATAGTCGAGGGTGCTAGATTAAAGAATATAGTGATATTGATGAATAGGTAAAATGATGTGATGACTTACGTAAATCAAAATTTAAGATAGATGTTGACATGAATGTAGTGCGAGATATTTTATTGATTTATTTTTTCCTACTTTTTTAAAATATAGAGTGTCATTTTTAATAGTGACTCTATGAAGGGACACAATAAATATGATTTTTTGGGTTGTCATTGTTTTATGATGTGAAATGTTGGTGTTTTGATAATTTGTTTAATAGGGCCCTAGTGTTGATGTTGCAATTAGTATAATTTTTCCTCTAAAATTTTGGTTGATTTTTGTGGCCCTAAATGTGGATTGAATGTCAAAATAATTAAATGGAAAGATTTATATTACTTTATTTACACAAAAATAATTTATAAAATATATATTTCTATAATATTTTAAATGTTATACATCTAAATTGTGTTGGAAATCCAAATCCCTTTTGCAAGAAGATCCAAGAATGAGTTTGGTCACTAGTTTGACATCGTATGTAATTTAACATTTAAAAATACATTGATCACTATCAAATTCAATATTCATAGCAATCCTCTACACATATTGAATTGTTGTTGCACACCTTCATTATATGTCTATGTCAATGCATTGCTCTATGTATACTATGAACTCTATAAATGAAATTTTTAACTAACATCTACATCATGGAGGGAGATATTCTTAGCCAGGGTAGGCTAGTAAATTTTTAAACAATCACCATACATGAGATGAGCATATGTGAAAACAACATCTACATCCAAGAAATAGGTAACATTAATGTAAAGTGTATGCACAAGCTAGGATTAATCTACAACTATCGTATCTCAATAGACTCAAAATCAAATAAGGTAAATCAAATAGATATTTTGATACTTAGTTTATCTAGATAAGTGCCAATGAATTACATAGATCTAGCAAAGGTTATCTAGTCATAAATGTCAAGATGAAAGGGCTCCAAAGCCTAAGCCTATAACATAAGGATATAACTCTCCCTAGACCTCTATCAAATTAAATGTGCAAATAAATTAAATGATTGTAAGTATGTAAGTAAAGTAACCAAACTAAAGGTAAGGATTATAATGATCATAAAAGGTAAGGTGCCATGGTCAACCAAAACGGAATCTAGGTAACCTAAAATGGAATATGGAAAGTTTGAGCAATCCTATAGCCATAACAACTTATTCAGTGTAGAGAGAACCTAGATAAAGATACACACATTCATTCACTAAGAAACAAATAACATCTATCTACTAAGTAAATAAAAGAAAGAGTATAAAGTTATAAATACTTACCTTAGATTAGACCCATCAATAATTAATCTCCCCCTCAGCTCAATTGGATATTTTCAGGAGTTGTTGTGGTTTGAAGAATTCAAATGGTTATATAAATACCTAAATATCTTAAGATATGATTTTCTAATGAATCCTCCTATTGAGTCTCAAGGACACCACAAGACAAGCTTCTTGAAGATAAGGTTTTAAACCACAAACTCCTCCAAATATGACTTAGGGCAGAAGTGTGAGAAAATCAAAGCAAATAAAGTGTATATGATTTTGATTGGAATGATGTATAACCCCTATCTATACTGATCTAATACCTAAAACCAACCCTAAAAACTAAACCAATAAGATCAGCTTGGTTGATATAGTTAAAAGAACTCAACTGACACATAATTTAATTAGCCTATCAAAAATTATAGAACTATATCAGGCTGGACAATATAGTATAGTAAGGGTAAAAGGCACTAAATAGATAGTATCAACGAGGCTGATGTTGTAGGCTATAAGGAAAGCTAGTACAATTAAACAAGGATAAAATGGAAGAGGTAAATGGAAATACACTATGAGGAATCCAAACTGATAGTAGGAATAATGTAATCATGATATAATTGCAACATCTTTTGTAAATCACCACAAGCCTTGCTTACCCCTTTCTTGGTGCACCCTTTTTAAGGCATGCACTAAGAGAGATCAATACTCGACAAGGCATTGCAATATAAAGTTTCAATAAATGATAAATTGAAAAATATTATGTGTATACATAAAGTAACTCAAATACATATAAATAACATGCTACATTATCAAGACAATACATAAGGATAAAATATTTACTACATATAATGTAGTGAGAATTGCAGTAACACAAAGATCATTGAAAGTCTCTTCACTTAAAACACATGTTTATAGGCATATTAATATAATAATAGTAGTAAGCATCATAAAATGCATGAAATAAATAAATTTTGCAAAATAAAATATATAAGGAGAAGAATAATTTGATTCTCATTCGCCATGTATTATAGATTCTCCATCTAACAAATGGAGCCTGTAATAATCATATACCATTATATTTAGAAATGAGAGATAATATAAAATTGAATTAGATTTAAATTAATTATGCCCTATTAAATCTCATGTTCATAAAAAATAGATGAGTAATAAGTCTATAACTAGAAAATAAGGGAACAAACACATCTCACTTAATCCATATTACCCAGAAAACCATTACCATTTCCATTACAAAACAAACACATAGTTATAATTATGGTCTTAATTATGAGTAGTAAAATTATACAAGATTTGAAGATAGAAAATAACCTCTTGTTGGGGCCAACAATATGCAAGGATTTTAATGTCTATGGCTTTCCATTCCATATTTTTCATCAACATATAACATGTATAACTACAACATGATTTCTCTATTAGGATCAACCAATATTACATACTTAACCTTGTATCCAAGGGTAAATGCTTCAACATCAAGTAATTATGCCTAAGCATTCTTTTTTTAGGTTTGATAAACCTGCCCTTATAATCCCTACATGATTTCTCTAATTTCAAACTCTTAATATTAGGAATATTTTAACCTATTACCTTTACGCTTCTACACAATAGTTTCCTTTATCCAAGATTTGTAATCAAGAACAAGTGCATTCTAATGTTGTAAATGTAGTGGTATATATAGGCCATAATACACACATATTTTATGTGGGATACACATGAATGCAACATTCTTGAGAGTAGAGCATGTGGTGGATTATGGATTTCACACATGGGCACATTCGGAAGCATGCATTGTAGACTTATAAAAAATCTACTCACATTAGCCTCTGTATACAAAGGAAAATGCAATTAACCTATTAATCAATCATAACTCAGAGAAGATAAATCCTACTTACACTTCTAATTGTTGATACATTAGATATTTGGGGTCATGACCAAGATGGATCTACTATACCTAACCAAGGGATCTCTTACCATAATAACATCACTAGAGAGGGTTTCAAAGCCTCTAGTCAAGCAACACCATGTAATGGCCCTAGCTAGGTCCTATGTTTTCATATTTATCAAGAAAATAACAAGTAAAGTGAAATCTAATATAGTGTTCACCAAAGCTTGTGATACAAAATGGGGATAATAAACATAAAAAATAAACATGCATAAGAGAATTCCAATTAAGTTATGTATATATAATACGCTAATTCATAGAGAGAGTAATATATTCAAAAACCATTACTTATGTTACTTATATCTAATAAAATAGATGAGTAAATTTAAATATACCTTGAAGATGAACCCTTAAAGACTCAATCTCTCCCTTGGCCAAAGGTGCTTTGCAAGAGGTTGTTGTGGTTTATAAGGATCACTAAGAAAAGCTTAAGCATCCATGAATTTTCCACAAGACAAGATTATTATCTAATTATAAACCCTAAGCAATAAATCCTCAATTAGAATCATCAAAGAGTAGATTGTAAATAAGTACAAATGAATAAGTAACTCTTGTCTCTCTAAGAAATGGTTAAATGAATGTCTGTATATAGTTAAATCTAACCCTAAACCTTTTTAAAAGTTTAGCTGACAGAGTTGGCCCAATTTGACTCCATATCATTATTTGATAAAAATAATTTAGGTCCTGGTCTAGTTAGCTAAGGCTAACTTAGACCCATAATGTTCTTTTAACAAATTAAATATAGGGTTGACCCAGGATGATAGTGTATTGTAAACTATCAAAAATGGTTTTAGGCTTAGGAAGGGGCTAAGTATTGTAGTGAATTTCTTAGAGGAGTGTGTAAGAGAGGTTTCAAAGCTTAGGTAAGTACATATGAGAAGGTTATATTGATAGCAAGTGGTAGTATAGGGGACAACAATCCTGTGAAGCACCAATGATTTGTCCACCCCTTTCTCAATGCACCCTTTAATGTGTGCATTCAGAGATATTGAGACTCGATGGATTCATGCAAAAGAGAAAGTATCAGTAATTGATAAAGTTTAAAAAAATAATGTGTATACATATGTCCCACTTGAATCTCATCATGTGTCATGTAGGTGTAACAAGGGATGGTGCTTTAGGAAAAGAACATAGAAACACACAACACTGAAGCTAAATAAATTGTAGTATTTTAAAGCATAAAATAACTGAAAGTAAATGACTAAAATGAAACAACTAAAAATTAATAGTAATGTATACATAACTCAACTTACCTTTATCTCTAAATGGTTTTCTATTGTGTTTGTAGTTTTGATCATGGAAGGTGCATAGACTGCTTTAGACAAACCTAAGGATACAAAACTAAAGAGCAAAAACAAACAAATACAAGAAATCCAAGATGATTGAACTAGTGTAGGCATGGTGTACTTAGAAATTTGGTAAATTAGGGTGAAAATGATAATTTAGGACCAAATAACCAAGCCAAAACTTATATTAAATTAGATAACCAAAAATCTAGGGTTACTAAATGACTAAAAAAATCAAATAAATAAACTTTAAGTAAGAAAGGTAAACAAACAACCTGGCGATGATAGCCTAGTGGTGAGTGAGTTGAGTGTTAAAAGTGAGAGGTCTCAGGGTTAATTCCCTAGGATGACCAATCTCTAGCATCATTCCCATACTAAACTATGATGGGATATTCATGAAAAGTATCCATAATGCATTGGGCTACCAACTCAATGTTCAATGTGACAAGGGTCGACATGTGTCTTGAAACCTGTGTTAAATGCAATGAGGTAAGTCCATAGTCTATGGCTAGGGATACTATTCACCACTGGTTTGGTCATTTTGGTTACAAAAATTTTTATAGTTTTTGGTCTATTTCAAAAATTCTTTTACCCCAAAAACTTTAAGGTTCACTAAAATGTTTTACTTATGTTGTGATTAATGTGACATAAATAAGATAAAATAATGAATATTAAAATTATATCAAAGAGGATCTAGATCTTGTAAGATAGGATATAAATGGCACATAACAGGGAGAAGGAAAAGGAGAAATCAAAGGAGAAGGAGAAGGAAAAGGGGTGATAACAAACATAAGAGAAGGTTTCAGTCTTGTAGTAAGGATAGGAAATCAAGCAAGTTTCAAATATGCTAGTTTGGGATGAAAACAAAAGGGCAACCACAAGAAATATTGGGAAAAGGTGTTGGTAGCAGTGATTGAGGAAGATTTAGAATGGTGGGATAAAGAATCAAAGTCTATAAAATTAGGTACCAATTAGAAAGGAAAGCTGGTAGGGAGCTAGGAATAGATTCTGGAAAAGGATGCTATAAATTTCAAGCCCTCTATTTTAAATAGGGAAGAAAGAGAGGCAGGTTCGAAGGAAAAATCTCAATCTATGAACTTGAATGAAGTGGATGAATTGATAGAGGTATCTTTGGATAACCATCTAGAAACATTGGGTGATGGTGTGAAGATTAGTGAAGCTAAGCTTTTAGAATGGGTCTCAGATCCTTTTACTTCCAAGATTAAACAATTGATAGATTGTGCCCTAATTTTTAAATGCACAGTAAAATGACCAACTATTGGAATAATTGAAATTTGGATCAAGGAGCATTGGTGTTTCACTATTTCTATAATGTTTCTCCCTAAAGGGTTTTTTGTGGCTCTATTTCATTCTAAATAAGAAAATGAAAGTGTTTTTGAAGATAAATCTTAGTCATTTAATGGTGTGGTTTTTGGCTTCAAAATTTGATCCCTAATTTTGATCCACTAAGAGCTCTGGTTTGGATAAGATTATATGCATTACCTTTAGAATATTGGAGTGAAGATTGTTTGTCTACCTAGGAGGGTTGGTGGGCCTGGAGATGGAAGTGGATGAATCCTTGATAAAAGGTGGAAGGGAAACCTATGCTCAAGTTAAAATTTCACTAGATTTGGATCAATATGTTCCAGAGAATATTGTTATCAAGGTGGAGGGAAGGATTTGGCACCAAAGGATAGATGTGAAAAATATCCCTTTTAGATGTTATAAATGCCATCGACCAGGTCATATACAAAAATTTTGTAATAAAAGTAAGATCTCTCCTCAAACCAAATCAGTATAGATGGTATCACAATGGAAACATAAGAAGATACAAAAGGGGTGAAATCAAGGTAAGAAGGGAATTGAGTAGGAAGGAGGTCAGAGAAGGGTGGATGAGGCTGAATGTAAATTACATTTTTAAAAAATAGGTGAAATAGAAGAAATGCTTAAAAAATTGGGGATAATGATGTAATATCTCTAGCTTCGATGATTAAGAGCTTTGAATTTATTAAAAAAGAATCATAATCCATTATATCATTGGTCCTTAAAAGGCAATAAAACTCTGTCTCAAAAGAGTTTGATGCCTTCAAGTGAAGAAGATAAGGAGGTGGTGATTTCAGAAGAGGAGTTATCATGCTTAGAATAAGAATTGGAAGAGGATTTAGAAGGAGATTTGAATTCTAAATAAGTTCTCTCTATATCTAAAACTTAGTGTAGACTCTCCCATCCTAATTGGGGACAAAAATAAATATGGGAAGGAAATCCAAAGAAGATATTATAGCAGGTGAGATTCTCAGAGGTAAAAAGGAAACTCTAAAAGCTTTTATGGATGTTTCAAGGTTTGGGGTGGATTCCCTCCATTAGAATCATGAAAGTTATATCTTAGAATGTTAGGGGTCTAAATGCCCTTAACAAGGGACGCTTGATAAAGAGTCTTCTCAGTGTGGAAAAACTAGATGTTTTATTGCTACAAGAAACTAAGTTAAATATGGGGGAAGCAAAATATTTTTTTAGTACACTTTGGCAATGTTGGCAAGGGATTATTATAGAATCAATAGGATCATCAAATGTCTTGGTCCTTATTTGGTCCCCCTTTTCAACTAAAGTAGAATTAGTTTATTTAGGTCAAAATTGGGAAGTTTGAAGAATTTCAAGTTTTCTATCTAATTTACAGTTTATGATGTTGAATGTTTATGGACCTCAGGGGGGATTCTTTGAAAATTATCTTGTGGTCTAAAATTTCTAATATTTTGAACAAGTTTTAGGTGGAAAAGGTCATTTTAAGGAAAGATTTTAATGGTATTTTGAATTTCAAAGAAATGCAAGGAGGAGTGATCTCTAGCTCTCAAATTTCTCAAGACTTTGGTATGTTTGATTCAAAGATTAATTTGGAAAATGTTGAACCATAATCAAGTTGCCTCACCTGGAATAATAGGCATATAGGGGTTGAGAATGTTTTAGAGAGATTGAATAGATTTTTAATTTCTTCCCAATGGATTTAGAGTAAAAAAATAATTGGATTGTTGGGTGTTGCCAAGGCAAGTTCAAATCATTGGCCAGTATCCTTAAAATTTGATTTTTATTCCCCTTGATAGATGTCATTTTAAGTTGGAATTAGTGTGGCTTAAATATCCCTCTTTTTTTAGCTTGTTTAGGATTGGTGGAATCAATGTCCATTACCACCAGGGTCTCAAATGTATCAGATGATTAAAAGGTTGCATTTTGTAAAAGGTAAACTCAAGATTTGGAATAGAGAACATTTTAAGAATATCTTTCATGAAAAAGTAAGGATTGAAACTAATATTCATAACCTAAATGATAATATATTCAAATGGGGAATGGATGTGCAAGCTTATAATCTTGAAAAATACTTGATAAAGGATTATGAAGAAATGTTGTGACGAGAAGAGAATTTTTGGAAACAAAAATCAAGGTAAAATTGGCTCAAAGATGGTGATAGAAACTTAGTGTTTTTTCATCTTTCAGTTAAAGCTAAAAGAAAGGTTACCAAGATAGCTGGTATTCGATCCAGGTAGAGGTTTTTTTGGAATCTTCAAAGGATATTAAATCTAAAGATACCCAATTCTTTCAAAATTTGTTGAATGAAGAAGAATTTTTGGATGGGGAAGTTCATAATTTCTTTTTTCCTCTTATTCCCATTGTGATTACTTAAGATATGAAATAAAATCTTATGGCTCCCTTATCATTAGAAGAGATGAAGAAGGTGGTTTTATGTATGGATAAAGGTAAAGCTCTAGGTTCATATGGCTTCCCAACAACCATTTTTCAAACCTTTTGAGATTTTGTGGGAGTAGATGTTTGGTGGATGGTGGAAGAATCTAGATTGAAAAAAAAGATTGTCCCAAATTTGAATATGACATTTTTATCTTTATTCCCTAAAGGAGAATCTCAAACTTCCTTCAGTGATTATAGACTAATGGATTTGAGTAATACAATTTATAATATCATCTCTAAGGCCATTGCCTTTAGACTAAAACCACTAGTAAGAAGTTAATCTCAAGATAGAAAGTTGGGTTTGGTAGAAGCATTCAAGAAGGGATTATTTTGGCTCATGAGATTATTCATTCTCTATTGCATAACCATCAAAAAGGCATGATGGTGAATTTGGATATAAGTAAAAAGTAAACCTTGTCATAGGGTGAATTAGAGGTTTTTGCTTAAAATCTTATAGAAATTTGATTTCGTCAAGGATTAGTGTGAATGGTTCTTCAGTTGTGTTTCAAGCCCTAAATTTTTGGTGATGGTAAATGGATATCCATCAGGGTTTTTCACTATATATAAAGGGTTAATGCAAGGGGATCCCCTGTCCCCTTTTAATTTCATCTTGATGGTTGAATCTCTAAGAAAAGCAGTTACAGAGGGTAAAGAGAGGAGCAAGCTGCAAGGTCTTCAAATAGTTGACAATATAGAAACCTTTATGCATCATCAATTTATAGATGACACTTTTCTCTTTGGGAAGGAAATGATTGAGGAAGGGATGGAGTTAAAAAGAATCCTAAAAAGATATGAAAAAATGTATGGGCAAAGACTAAATGAAGTTAAGTCTAAAATTTATTTCATCAAGTGTTTGCATTAGGAAGAAATCAATTTAAGAAGGATATTCTGTGTCAATATTGGTAAGCTCCCTAGAAAATATTTGGGGGTTCCTTTATTCGAAGGATCAGGAAAATCCAAATTATGGAGGGATTTGATATAGAGATTTAAAGCTCACCTAAACACCTAGAAAGGTAAATGGTTATCCCTTACTGGCAGGATCATGTTGAATAAATTTGTTCTTAGTGCTCTCCTTACATATTTTTTTTCTATTTTGAGACCTCTAGATCAAGTTATTAGAAAAATGAATAAGATTACGAAATATTTCCTCTAGCAAGGTTATGGAGAGGATAATAAAATTCCTTTGATGAAATGGGAAAAGATGTGTATAAGGAAATAGAGAGGTGGAGCTGGTATAAAAGATATTCAATTATAGAATCTTGCCTTTGGGGACAAATTGGTATGGAAAATGTTGACTAAATATGATAGGCTATGGTATAGACTTCTTCGAGCTAAATATCTAGGTTCTGAAGTCCTAAAAAGAATTGTCTCAATAGCAAACCCACCTAGAGGGTCTCATGTCTAGAACTTCATGTTGAAATGTAGATCAATCATATCATTCCATGTTTCTTGGATAGTAATAATGGGAGGAAAGCATATTTATAATAGGATTCTTGGAATGGACATTGTCCTTTAGCAGAATTTTTTGAAGGATCAGAGATTAAAGATTGTTTAGAAAATATTTGGGGATCTAAGGTAGAGG
This sequence comes from Torreya grandis, assembly GCA_037957365.1. Taxonomy (NCBI): domain Eukaryota; kingdom Viridiplantae; phylum Streptophyta; class Pinopsida; order Cupressales; family Taxaceae; genus Torreya; species Torreya grandis. The sequence continues at coordinate 4,366,107 of JARHVA010000759.1, read as the reverse complement.
ATTACTTGGACCTTGGTTCGAATTAATCGAGAGTAGTTTACAATTGGAAAAGGCTGTTGGATCTTCATGTATCATAGGCCAAAATTAAGTCATTGGAATATAGTTTATTGATTAGGAAAATATTTCTCAATAATAAAGAAGATTAACTTCATTAGATTAGAGATAAAACTAGTGTATATTTAGTAAGACTTGGTTATCAGATGGCATAAGTTGTGTATGTTTCTTTGGCTTGAGAAAATTTCCTTTGTTAGGGTAAGAAATGTTTACAAAAGGTAGGGGATTTTACATCGTTGGCATTTTATAGTTGCATTATCACTCAAGATCATATAAAGAAAATGGGGTTTGTCAGGCCATCTAGATGTTGTCTTTGTAAGGTGGAGGAATAAATTGTCTATCATTAGTTTTTAAACTACTCCTTTGCTAATTGGTTCTATATTTGGCTTTGTAATAAATTCAATTAGGTTTGGGCTTGTGATGTGGTAGCAGAACACTATTCATGCAACATTACTCATGTAACACTATTCATGAGTATTATTCATGATGATGTGGTTGATGATGATGTAGGATGGTGATGATGATTCTTGATGATATAGAGCCACTAGTCACCTTGGTGAGGTGTCAAGCACACTATTCTTGATTATTACTATTTAGCACTATTCTTGATTGGCACTATTCATGATTGGCATCTAATCACTATTCTAGATTACATATGTGTTATGGGGCACCATTTTCATGAGAAGACAGGAGATAATGGTCAAAATTTTAATCAATCAACCTTTGGAGGTTTGTGATGACAAGGAGACAAGTTGCACTATTGTAAATTGGAATCTCTTTTCTCTTTTGACTAGTCATATGACACATATGTGAAGTTGACACATTTTTCTTGGTGAATCCTTTGTCTTTTTCCATCATTCATCCCCTATGGAATCTGGTGTGGATTTATTGAATAATTCATGTGATCTCTATGGGATATTCTCCCATGTGAAGGGTTGGTACCAACTTGAGCCCCCCTTTGTTGTTTTTCTCAAGGTAAATTTTATAAATGTTTTTATTCCTGCTTGGTTAGTTAGGCTAGAGGTAGAAGAGAGAAACTTAGTGAGAATCTTGGGTAGCCTCCTTGGTGTTGGGACTAAGTTAGTAATGTGGGTTGGGAAGATATATTATTTAAGATTATTAATGGCATGCATTGGACGTATGGCCTTTTGAGTTTCTAATGCTTTATGAGAAAGTTATTTAATTGAGAGTGAAGATTAATGAGCGATTTATTGTGTTTGAGAATTGAATTCATGTGTTTATGAGAATTTTTATGTGAGAGGTATGAATTGTGGTTCGAGGCCATATCAGGTGGTATCAAATCCACATCAGCTTGGTAGCCTACTCTTTTTCAAGCCTTTTCCTCTTGGCCGATGGGAGATGTGAATCAATCACTATACAACTTATGGAGTGTAGCCTAGCTATTATTATCTATACAATTTGGAAAGAAATGCCTATATTTTTTAGAATAAAGAATGTCCATTGCATGTAGTTTTAAGAGAAATGGAGCTTTCTATTTCTAAAGTGGTGTCTTCTAAAATTCAAAAGAAGCAAGTTTTTTTGTCCTAATGGGATATGTAAATGTGTGATAAATGGAAAAATATTAAGATTCCTCCCATTAAAGGGTCAATTTTAGATAATAAGAATAAGAGGAATAGAAAAGAAATAATTTGGTTTCCTTCAAAACTAGGGTGGTTTAAGCTCAACTTTGATGGTGCATGTAGAGGGAACCCAAGAGCTTCAAGGGTTAGTTGTGTAATTAATGATTTTAGTAACTCCTTAATAAGATCAATGTCTTTAAAGTTACTATATAGAATGAACAATGAAGTGGAGGTTTAGGTGTTGGTTTTAGGTATTGAGTTAGATTTGGAATGTGGTATCTCCTCTTTGGAAATTAAAGGGGATTCTTAGGTGGTCATTCAAGATTTGAAAAATTAGAAGGCCAAATCTTGGAAATTAAAGAATATCCTTATGATTAACTGGCCTAAACTAAATCATTTTGATGAGTGAAAGTATTTGAATTAATTTAGAGAAAGCAATCAAGTGGCTAATTTTTTAGTGAATGTAGGTATAGATCAACTAGTGTCAGCTAGAATTGATAATGTCAAAGAAGGGTTGAGTGACTATGTGGGGATTGAGTAGATTGATCTTTAATTTTTAATTTGTTTATAATTTAAAAAAATAAAAATAAATAAAAAAATAAAAAATAATGTTGAATTATGATTTGAGGTGGTGATGGATTATTTTTGGGCGTGCTTTGAGTTAAAGGTAGGGTAATGCTAGTGTTATTGATGATAAAATTTATGGAAATTCTATGAGATAGATGGATTTATGATGGATTTTTCATGTGACATGATCAAAGGATATGAATTTATTTATGAGGGGAGTTGTGGTTGGTTTTTGTGTTTGGGTTTTTGGCTGGGTTATGTTTTTTAGCATGGATCTAGAGTGCATCGAATCAATGGTGTTGGGTGCTTATTTTGTCTATCAACGTATTGGTAAACAAAATAGGTCTTATCAGCCAAAGCAAGAAGATTAGTCATCCTAATTTGTAAGTTTATCACGTCAGAAGGAGACTTCTCTCTCCTCTCATCAAGGGGAGGTTCCCTATGGATATGCTATATATATATATGAACAAAAAATAGTACTCAAGGGTAGGACCAGGCATCCATATTTCTTTCTTTAGAGATGATGTAAACAAAACAAAGGAGGAATTCAAGAGAATGATAGATAGCACTCCTCTTCTTTCAAAAGAATTGTTCAACCAACTACAAGAATACTCTTAAAAATAAAAGCAGAATATGACTGAAGTATGGTAACCAGCAAATCAAGATGCAGCACAAAGTCTATGCAAGAAATACTCAAGAGTGATATACGAAAAACAATGAAAGCTCAAAGTCTTTCCAAAGTTCTTTACACAGCAATGAAAATACAAACACACTGAAGGCAGCTATGGGGGCATAAAGTCTCTCCACAGTTGATTCTCCAGGACACCTTCTTGACAAATTAACTAATTCTGCTTATTAAATCAATGAAACAAATAAGATATCACATCACAAAGTCTGAAAAAGTCCCTTGTTTTCATTAACAAAATATGATAAACAGACTGAGCACAAAGTCTCAATGATGCCTCTCAATTTTGGCAGAGTTTCGTTCAGATTATCAAAAAGAAGATCCTCATTACAATCTCAGAAAATCCATTATATAGCCTCTTCAAAAAGGACTTGGGAACAATCAATACATCATTTTACATTGAAATCTATTAAGGAGATGCGCTGGAATTTAGGGGCCCTTTTCCCATTTGATTTTAACAATGCAAGGAAATAAGTCGCGCTTATTGAAAGTTTGTAACTTCCAACGTTCCACCTGGCAATTTGATCCTATCTTCATCATTCCTCCTTGTTCGGCTAATGGAATCGGGTCTTGGATTTAATTTGTTGTTCTGTTTCTTCCCTACTTTTTGCTGGTCTTGGCCTTGAAAATTGTGAATGTATTCTGTTCTATGAATCAAAGGATCAATAGCTATTTTACTGTCCCTGAAATTGATGTTTTCATGCCCGTCACTGTGTTTCCAATGGCTAGTTGACTATGTTGAATTTGACGTGTTCGAGTGCATCATCCCTTGGTCTTCTTTTATCTTCCACTTGCCACTTTCCCAGAATGCACTATTACCCTTTCGGGCTCTAAGAAATGGTCCTTCGGCTTCGTTTGTCGGCCCTTCACAAATTTCCCTAGGGTTAAAATCCCTTCGCAACTTTCCCCCGGGCTTAAAATCCCTTCGCAACTTTTCCCCCGGGCTTATATCTCGGATCATTCGCTTTGAAAATACCCACCGACATTTTCCCCAGGGAAAATTCCCGCGAACAAAAAGTCTGGGTGAAATTCCCCGTGGGCTTTTAACAAGTCTTTGAAAAAGTCAAAGGATGTAAACTTTGGTTGATGAAGTGTCCTCCGCAAGGACACTTGTCCTTCAGAAAAGTCCTTTTTTGCATTGAACCAACCCTTTGAACCTAGTCGATGAACCTTTGTTGAACCGATTCAAAGGTTTAATGAAGCGCGCCAAGCCTTTGAACCAAAGTCGATGAAAGCGTTGAACTGCTTGATTGAACCCACCTTTTGAACTGTTTGAAGTGACTGAACTTTGAACTTTTCCCAAAAAATAAACAAATGTTGAAAAATCAATTCCTTTGACTGAAAACTACCTGCAAGAGTCTGTAGATTTTCTTGAGAAGTTCTGAAAATGAGAAATCTGAATATCTAAGACAAATTTTGAAAATGGAAGACATTATTTTGGTTTGAAGAACCAAAATAATTCAAATGTTGTTCCAAAAATAGCTGTTATTTTTAGGAGACAACAATTGGCTCCAGTTGGGGAACTTCTGTCAATTGCAAAATGAATTGAAAGGAGTAGAATCCAGAATCTCCAGTGCCTTAAAGTGTACCATTGGGCTTCAGAGTCATGCTTTCCAGAAATAAGAGACAACAAGAATGAAAGCAAAACAAAATAAAATAGAAATTAAAACTGTACAAGTATACATATATACAGGGGTAATGATCTGACACCTCAAGAATTGAAGTGTTTCAAATGCTACTTTTTGGGAGATAATGAAAATAATGTTCTATTTTGGTAAACCATCAGGAAACCATTTTGTCCCCAGAAACAGTGACGAGCGAATGGAGCTCTCCATGAAGAAAATAATTTTTTACATCTTCTTGTTGACTCTTTCTTCTTCTTGCCCCATGGCAGGATGTGGTCTTCAAACCAAAAATTATCACTCCTTGCTGTCTTGGTGACGGATTCCTTTGCCTGATTTTGATTTGCAGCAGCATGGTCCAAGATTATAACTTGTTGTTCTACTAGTTCAATCTAGCACATGATTGGATCGTCCAAGTCAAATTTTTGACAAACTATCAGATCATCATCTCCTTTGATGTCAAGTAGTTTGACTTGTTCATCTTGAGCAATCTTCAATTTAGGCAACAAAAATTTGCTTCCAGTTGTGTTGTTAGTGTTATTGACTTGTAAATTGCATGATCGAAGAATATCCCTTTGAGGAGATATCAACACAGTCCCAACTTCATCATTGATAGAAGAATTGATGTCATCATCAAAAGTTGATCTCTTATAATATTTCTCCTCATTAGAGATGAAAGATCCTTCCTTGTTTATATTGTGCTCTACCAATTCTCCTGAAATCTTGTTTGGATCAATTCTTGAATTGTTAGCTATAGGACTTTCATCTGTAGGAGCATGAGCATCTTCTGTGGTTAAGAAATAATTACCATTGCCTGAAGATTCAAACAAAATTTGTGCTACAGGGGATGATGTTTGAGTAACCACATACTTTGCTTCCTTTTCAGGAAGTAATCTTTTCATCACGCCTTGGACAGGGATCCTTACCTCAGATAAATCCATGTTCAGTACTCCTCCCACGTCCTTACAAAAATTCCATCCAAGTAAAATACCATAAGACGCTGGAACTTCAGCCACTAATACAATCATTTTAATCCTCTTGTCTGGAAAGGTTGTAAATGCAAATTGAGCATCTTTGATCTGCCCTAGCAATGGCACTTATTTGTTCTCCATGGAGAAACATTTGTCAAATGTCTTGGTCAATGTGAGACCAAGAGACTTAGCAACTTTGGCAGGCATGACATTATCAGATGCGCTTGAATCTATTATACAATTACTCAGCTTGTGACCATTGATTAATAGGGAAACATAGAAGGGTTCTAATTTTCCAAAAGTAGCTGGAGGAGTAATAATTAGATTATTTGGACTAGGCATATTTATTGGGGAATCAAAAGTCACTTTTTTGGCCTTTTGCACTGTAGGGATGGTCTGATTTTTAACATATTGGACCAGCTTATTTAGTTGATCTAAATTGGACTGTAAGTACTCAAATTCAGACATTTGTATTTTTGTCTATTTTACATGGTCAATTATATCAAATGGCTAAATCGAACTAGGCACAGAGATAGGTATTTCAGCTTTCTAAGTTTTAGGAGCGGGAGGTATACTAGTTTGTGAATTAGAAGTAGAAGGAGAAGGCACAATAGATGTATTTACCTTTTGAATTATTGGATCTTTTAGTTGAAATGGTAGAACTGATCCACACTTGGCAATTGTGACTGCTGGTTGTGATTGCTCTTCTATCCTTCCTTTATCAGCCTGCTAGACTGATTGGTTCTTAGATCTAGTAAACACTGCATATGATCCATCTAAAGCTTCTCCTTTGCTTTCGTGTTCATCTTGATAATTTAGGAAACCAATGTGGGACTCGCTAGCTGATTCTTCTTGACTGTCTTCAATGATATCGACATCATTTTCTTGATATAATTCAAGCTGATAAGAAAAATCTGGTTCTGTCTCAAGATATCCCATTGTTGAATTAGTTGGAGGAGCTTCCAAGGCAAGTTTTCCTTGTGGAAGAGGAAGACAATTTTGTTGTCCTTGGTTTCTAGCAACATTGCCCTGATATGACTGATTTGGGAATGTTATTTTTTATGTAGGAGCAGAAGACATTCCTTGAGCCATTTGCTTTTTGAGGGCAAGGAGCTCATTTGCTAATTTATGCACCATTGGATCTATGGTGCTTGTAGATACAAATTCTGATGTTGATGAAGCTCTATTTTTATTGGGATCTCTTCTTATTTTCCCTGCTAATATGAGATCATCTTCTACTTTAGTGGCCAAAAGTTGAGCTGCCTCGAGATCTATTTGGCTAGCACGTCTCAAGAGGAAACTAACTTCTGGTAGCTGAGAATTAATGAAAAAGCATTTGAGATTCTCAGCTGTAGGTCTGGAAATCATAGGAATTCTATTTCTCAACTTGTCAAATTTAGCTATGAAGTCTCTCATAGGCTCATGTGGCTCTTTTTTCATTTGTGTAAGTTGAGCCAGAAGCGTATGTGCATCTTCTGCAGGTTTGAATCTGGCTTCAAACTTATCTTTCAAAGTGTTCCAATCAGTCACAAATCGAGCCTGTAAATGATAAAACCAATCTGCAACATGATCTTGTAGTGTTTCAACAAAAAGCCTGACTACTACATCTTCAAACTCTACCCCAATTACTCCACAAGCTATACTGAATGCTGTAATATGTTCATCAGGATGAACTTTCCCATCACCATGGAATTTTGGGAAATTCTTCCTAGAACTGCATGGAAGTTCATGTAGAGGAGGAGTAAGATTGAGAGGGCCAAAAGCATTACCCCAGGGGCCTTGAACTGCCATTATAGGGACTCTATTAAAAATAGGAAAAGAAGCTCTGCCTTGTGTTGGTGACTCGATAAGGTCAAGAGGAAGACTCCTAGATCGTTGGAGGAAAGGTGGTGGAGGAATCAAATCAAAATTGCTCTGCTGCGCCAATTCAAACACAAGATAGAAAACACCCTTAGATCTCTGGCTTCTTGTGTAGCGTGGAGTTGCCAGATTTAAAACAAAAGAAAGGAAAAGGACTGGTCCTGCTTCAGCCTAGAGCTTTGAGGCTTCAAACTGCTTGTCTTTCCCAGCGGATCTGGTTTGTAGACCAGATGATGTAATGGATATGGAGGATGGAGGGAGATAATAAGGCTATAATGATAGTGGATAAGACCCAGATGGGAGTCACCAGATTCTAAAATGGATAAGGGTAGGGACTGCTTGTTCAAGATCCCCATCAGAGTCACCAAAAACTGTTGGGTGATTATTTTGTCTATCAGCGTACTGGTAAACAAAATAGGTCTTATCAATGAAAGCAAGAAGATTAGTCATCCTAATGTGTAAGTTTATCATGTCAGAAGGAGACTTATCTCTCCTCTCATCAAGGGGAGGTTCCCTATGGATATGCTATATATATATATATATATGAATAGAAAATAGTACTCAAGGGTAGGACCATGCATCCATCTCTCTTTCTTTAGAGATGATGTAAACAAAACAAAGGAGGAATTCAAGAGAATGACAGACAGCACTCCTCTTCTTTCAGAAGAACTATTCAACCAACTACAAGAATACTCCTGGAAATAAAAGTAGAATATGACTGAAGTATGGTAACCAGCAAATCAAGATGCAACACAAAGTCTGTGCAAGAAATACTCAAGAGTGATATACGAAGAACAATGAAAGCTCAAAGTCTTTCCAAAGTTCTTTACACAGCAATGAAAATACAAACACACTGAAGGCAGCTATGGGGGCACAAAGTCTCTCCACAGTTGATTCTCCAGGACACCTTCTTGACAAATTAACTAATTCTGCTTATTAAATCAATGAAACAAATAAGATATCACAGCACAAAGTCTGAAAAAGTCCCTTGTTTTCATTAAAAAAATATGATAAACAGACTGAGCACAAAGTCTTAATGATGCCTCTCAATTTTGGCAGAGTTTCATTTAGATTATCAAAAAGAAGATCCTCATTACAATCTCATAAAATCCATTATATAGCCTCTTCAAAAAGGACTTGGGAACAATCAATACATCATTTTACATTGAAATCTATTAAGGAGATGCGCTGGAATTTAGGGGCCCTTTTCCCATTTGATTTTAACAATGCAAGGAAATAAGTCGCGCTTATTGAAAGTTTGTAACTTCCAACATTCCACCTGGCAATCTGATCTTATCTTCATCGTTCCTCCTTGTTCAGCTAATGGAATCAGGTCCTAGATTTAATTTGTTGTTCTATTTCTTCCCCACTTTCTACTGGTCTTGGCCTTGAAAATTTTGAATGTATTTTGTTCTGTGAATCAAAGGATCAACAACTATTTTATTGTCCCTAAAATTGATGTTTTCATGCCCGTCACTGTGTTTCCAATGGCTAGTTGACTGTGTTGAATTTGACGTGGTCGGGTGCGTCATCCCTTGGTCTTCTTTTATCTTCCACTTGTCACTTTCCCAGAATGCACTTTTACCCTTTCGGGCTCTAAGAAATGGTCCTTCAGCTTCGTTTGTCGGCCCTTCACAAATTTCCTTGGGGTTAAAATCCCTTCGCAACTTTCCCCCAGGCTTCAAATCCCTTCGCAACTTTTTCCCCGGGCTTATATCTCGGATCATTCACTTTGAAAATACCCGCAGACATTTTCCTCAGGGAAAATTCCCGCAGACAAAAATTTTGGGTGAAATTCCCCGTGGGCTTTTAACAAGTCTTTGAAAAATTCAAAGGATGCAAACTTTTCTTGATGAAGTGTCCTCCGCAAGGACACTTGTCCTTCAAAAAAGTCCTTTTTTGCATTGAACCAACCCTTTGAACCTAGTCGATGAACCTTTGTTGAACCGATTCAAAGGTTCAATGAAGCACGCCAAGCCTTTGAACCAAAGCCGATGAAAGCGTTGAACTGCTTGATTGAACCTGCCTTTTGAACTGTTTGAAGTGACTGAACTTTGAACTTTTCCCAAAAAATAAACAAATGTTGAAAAATCAATTCCTTTGACTGAAAATTGCCTGCAAGAGTCTATAGATTTTCTTGAAAAGTTCTAAAAATGAGAAATCTGAATATCTAAGACAAATTTTGAAAATGGAAGACATTATTTTGGTTCAGAGAACCAAAATAATTCAAATGTTGTTCCAAAAATAGCTGTTATTTTTAGGAGACAACAAATGGTTTGGTCGTTAGTTTTTGGTGGAGTGAAATCAAGAGAGATGGGGTTTTCAAGTAACATGTCCAAGATGAGATTGTTTAATGTCTTCTATATTCCTTTTATTGAAGTGGCAGAGGTGGTGGGGGAGGTACTGGTTGCCAACATGAGAGTGTGAGTCAATTTGGACCTAGCATCACTTTTTGCTAGTAATCTATGTCTGGTGGTTTTAGATAGGAACCACATTAAATAAATGGTGGAATTATTCATTTGGATAAAGCATAGAGAGGGTTTTATATCAGCAATTGACTCACTTCCATTAGGTCCCTTTCTAGTAATGCCTTTCTCAAGTAAATATGTTTTGGGGTTTATTTTATTGTTTATTTTTTGCCTCTTGGAATATAGGTTTTTTTCTTTGGTTAATTTCACCCAAGAAGTAGAAGAGTATATTATAGTGACAAAAATAAGAAAGGGTATAAAGGTATATCCATGCCTATTATTGAGGATCTGCTTCTTCCAATTCTATAATTGGAAGTCTGAAGGGCTTAGAGATGAATGCCAGAGAGATTGAAAGTGATTAAGTGGTTGGTGAGAGGAGTGGCATAGGGTTTATTTAAGGAGCCTCCTTGGTGGAAAGGAAAGACTAAAGTAAAGATATATTAGGGGGATAATAAAAGGTTTAAGTTTCTACGGGTCGAGGCTATTGTGGGTTTAAAGTTAGGGAAAGATCTGGAAATGTTTTGTTCAAATTCAGGGGAAATTAGTCAGGAGGGGCTTGTTTCTCAAACAAGGAAGAAATTAAAGATGTATAACATAGGTAAGATGGTAGACAGTGATGGGAAGGTCATTGAAGTGATTATTCTAGATTAATAACCAAAATATCTATCGATTGGTTTATGATAGAAAGGTAGGATTTTGTTTTATGTAACTATCTTTGTTTTTTATTGATATTTCTAAATTTTAGTAATATATGTTTTCAAAAAAAATTGAAAATATGGTTTTTTTTTATGCTAAATGCCTTAAAAATTTATATTGTTAATCCAAACCAACTTGGTTTATATGGCATATATGCTTTTGGGATAGGGACCCCTTAACCCTCATATCAAGCTAAAAAAATAAAGGTAAACAAACCAAGTCAAACAAAGGATACATGTCAAAATGGTATTCAAACATCAATGTAAAAGCAATAACAATTCCTTACTTAAATAATTATGGGAAAACAAATGGTAAAACAACATTGATGAGTGAGCAGTAGCAATCCTTACTCAATCATCAATGGAAAAGGACATGAAAATAGAAACATACATAGTTGTCTAAAAAAGTACAACAAAAATATATAAATGGACGTAGTTATCCAAAAAAAAGAAGTATAATAATGGTAAAATATTTAAATGAACCAAATCTATTTCTATAATTGTAAGGAAATGGTATGAATAAAGTAATCCATAATCACTCAAGCATATTATTTTGTTCAAGGGATAGATAAAACTAAAAACAAAATAGTGCTAGTATGTTTATAAGATGTTAAGAAGAAGGAATAAGAAGTGGGAAAATGGATTTGGAATCAAACTTTCCCATCAAGGGGGAAATGAAATGGGTGGTAGGGGTGATGAAGTAAAAATCAAGGTAGAGAAACACTTTATGGAAGTCAAGACAATTAGATTAGGTTTGTCATAACAAGAGGACTTTCAACATTAAGGACTCTGAAGAACTTCTCCTAACCACATAAATTTTGGATCACCAAATGAAGTATGAATGTCATCCCATGAAGGATATATGCATGAAAATTAAAATGGACCTACCTTCCCACAACATTTTCCCCATTCCTCAAGACCCCTTATAGAGTTGTCATTCTACTGTGAAGATTGGGTAATTACATGAGAAAGTAGGTAGCATTGATAAATTATTTTGAATGTCTGGGTAATTACATGAGAAAGTAGGTAGCATAGATAAATTATTTTGAATTTTCCTATCCCAATATACTATCTTATTGCACCCTAATGGACCTCATCTCTATCATGAGGCCAACTGTGGAGTTTGAGCTTTGACTAGGGATAGAAGATGTGCCATGAATCACATCTTTTGATGTGATTTTGAATTTTGACTTTGTATGTTACCTTTTCATCATTACCTTTTTATTTTAAATGATTTAGCTTTTAAATTTTGATGGATTTTTATATTCTTTCTCCATACATATTTGGAGAACCAAACATGGGTATAAAAATGACTATCATTTGAAAACTTTGGACTTGGTTGCTAAGAAAGATAACTGTTAGGTTGTGGAGCTAAAAGCTTCACTATATGCAAACATGGAGGAGCTTGCTGAGTGTCACAGTCATCGGCGTCAGTCAAGACAACCGATGTTGGTCAGGGGTGGACAGAAAGCTACCGACATCGGTCATGGATAGGCCGATGTTGGTCATCTCCAGGTAGACAGCGACCGACGTCAGTTGCCTGTGCGGTTTCAGAACTGCTAGTTTCATGAATAATTTGTTTAATGAACCGATTGTTTGCATGTAAAGACTAATTTTAGTCTTGGAGATGCGGTTCTAATTATTGTAATTAGATGTCTAATTATTGTTTGCATGGGATCTATATAATAGACTCATGGGGCTATATTGTAATCAAGGACAAGGAAGAGATCCTTCCGATTGTAAGATCTAGGTTTGCAGGTGTGCATAACCAGGTTGATCTACAGGTGTTACAAGATCAGGTTAGATCTACATGGTAAGTAAGATCATTTGATTTGCAAGTTGTTGAAAGTTCAAGGGAGATATACTTGGAGTACTTTGAGTACTTGTGTTCTGGCAGTATTATTACTGACTGGTGGAGGTGAACAACAACTCTGTGTTTGAGTTGTTTGTTGTGACCGTAATTGAGAGAGAGAACTCTTAAAGGAGAATTATTGGGAGCCTTAGAGGTGTGGGAAGAAGAGTGTGGCATCTTCTTTATTATATTTTCTTTCTGGATGAGTTGAATACAAGATTGTATTGTCTCTCAAATTCTGTGTTGTTTATGATTTCTAGTTACTTGTTACTTCTGGATAAATTATGTGTTTAGTTGCTTATACAAGGTAATCAATTGTGCTCCTAATCCTGACAAAGTGGTATCAGAGCTTTATGTTCTAGATTCCTAACAAGTGGTATCAGAGTGAGGTTGCAGGGAGTAGGTTTGTGTTTGATTACAAGTCACTCTTAGGGGTTTTTGATTGAGTGGGAGTAAAGCAATGGCAGAAGAAAGTAAGCTAAGAATGGAGAAATTCAATGGCAATAATTATCAATTATGAAGGATGCAGATAGAAGATTATCTATATCAGAAAGATCTATACTTACCATTGGGTGGGGTTGCATGCAAGCCCACAGATATGAAAGATGAAGAATGGAATGTTCTTGATCGGAAGGCTCTGGGATCTATAAGGTTGAGCCTGGCATCGTCTATGATTTCTAACTTATCACAGGATAAGACAACGGTAGAGTTAATGGGATCTTTGGCAAATTTATATGAAAAAACCTTAGCTTTGAATAAGGTATTTCTTATGAAGCAATTATTTAATTTGCAAATGTTGGAAGGTGGATCTGTACACAGTCATCTTAGTGATTTCCATGGTTTGGTAAACCAGTTAGTTTCAGTCAATATTGTTTTTGATGATGAAATTAAGGCTCTCTTAATCTTATGCTCATTACCTAAAAGTTGGGATAATTTGGTAATGGTAGTTAGCAATACTACGTCTGCTTCAAATATTTTAAAAGTTGATGATGTTGTTAGTATAATCTTGAATGAAGAAATTCACAGGAAAAGCATAGGTGAATCATCAGGGAATGATTTAAGTGTTGAAAGCAAGGGAAGGCAAAGAGAGAAGATAGAGCAAGGGAAATCAAGGTCAAAGATAGGTAGGAGATCCAAATCCAGGTATGGCGAAGTAATCTACTAGAATTGTGGAAAGGCAGGGCACATAAAGAAAGATCACTGGTTAGTTGAAGATCAGCATGAAGGAAATGAAGAAGTAGATGTTGCAGATATTATTGCACAAGATGCTCTTGTATGTTCCTTAGATAAAGTGGAATCTTGGGTTTTAGATTCTGGTGCCTCTTTCCATGCAACCCCAAATAGAGCATCTTTTCATGATTATGTCTAAGGGGACTTTAGAGAGATTTATTTAGGGGATGGTAAGCCTTGTCAAATGGTTGGCAAAGGGAAAGTGCAGCTGAAATTGCAGACGGGCAACACATGGGTGTTGAAGGAGGTCATGCATGTCCCATACCTGAAGTAGAACTTGATTTCTATTGGAAATTTAGGTGATGAGGGATGCACAGTAACTCTCACAGTGGAATCTTGGAAGGTTTACAAGGGTGCACTTGTTTTAGCAAGAGGTAAGAAAGTAGGTACTCTTTATCTATCTACTTGTATTATTGATTCTCCTTCTGGTTTATCTACTTCAGTTGTAGATTTGAAGATGTGGCTTTGTAGGCTTGGTCACATGAATAAGAAGGGGATGCATATTCTTGAGTCAAAGAATAAGAGTTCAGATCTGGAAAGCATAGATTGAGATTTCTATAAGCAACAGAAGAAAGTGAGGTTTCTTAATACTCATGCTACAAAAAAGGATCGGGTCTATTGCACAAAGAGGAAATCTGATGTTTTTGACAAGAACAGGAAAGCCTTGGTTTTCAAGGAAATGATGATAGATAGAGATCAGTTATAAGGGCTGAATAATTTTGAGCAAGGTAGCTTGGATAGGGTTTCGATCCAAAGTAATCTCGCAGGTAAAAAGTCATCACTCATAGGAAAACATAGTTACTGACGTCAGTCAGGTGGAACCGACATTGAATAGGTAGGTATCGACATCGGTCATGTATAGATCAGAGTCAGTGGTGTCAGGTAAGTGGTGATCGATGTCAATCAGGGAACCGGTATCAGTGACCAAGTGGACACCAACGTCGGTCAGGGAATTGGCATCGGTGATCAGGTGGGATTGACATCAGTCGGGTACATACCAGGGTCAACCAGGAAATGGATTTTAGGCAGATAGCAAGCTGTTAAGGGGTCTCAAATGCTCATGAGGAGGACTAAAAGTGTAATTAAGCCTAAAATTCATTATTCACCTTATTTATATTACTTGTTGCTCACTGATGGTCAAGAACCAGGAAGTTTTAAAGAAGTAGAGTAGGTAGAATCCAAGAAATAGTGGGAGCATGGCATGAATGAGGAATTTGATTGCTTAGATGAGAACCAAATGAGAGATTTGGTAGAGTTTCCAGCCAAAAAGAAAGCACTGAAAGACAAATAGACTCCCAGGTTAAAGAAGAGAGAGAATGGACATGTGAGACAGAAGGCTAGGTTGTATGGTCTTGAGCAGGTTGCAAGACAGTGGTATAGGTTTAACAGGTGTATGACAAAGCATGGCTTTAGTCAATGTTAATGTAACTATTATGTTTCCTTTACTAGGTTGGATAATATTAGCTACATTATCCTGTTACTGTATGTGGTGTGTATGCTTGTTGCAGGGTCACACATGCAGGGAGTTGTTGAGCTAAAGGTAAAGTTAGTTCAGAGGTTTGTCATGAAGAATCTGGGAGCAGCAAGATTCTTTGGCATGAGTATTCCTAGAGATAGGGAAGATCACAGGTTGATGTTGTCTCAGGATGATTGTGTGAATAAGGTAGTGGCAACGTTCAAGATGTGGGATGCAGAACTGGTTAGCACACCTATGGATGGACAGTTCAAAGAATAGTGTCCCAATTCACATGATGAGGTTAAGTACATGTGTACTAGACCTGATGTTGCCCAAGCAGTGGGTGTTGTCAGTGAGTTCATGGCCAATTTGAGAAAGAAGCACTGGAAAGTAGTTCAGTGGATTCTCAGGTATCTGAGAGGGACCAGCAGTAGGTTAACATGCTATGCAGGGTCAAGCACTTCTCTACATGGGTATGTAGATTCGAATGTGGCAAGGGACTTGGATGACAGGCGTAGCACCACAAGATGTGTGGTGGTTGGTCTTCAAGATTGAACTTGAAGAGGGATACAAGCCAGGAAACAAATTAGATGATGTACAAGTATAGGTATAGGTGTAGTTGTTTATCTCCAAGTGGGAGATTTTTAGGTTGTGGAGCTAAAAGCTTCACTGTATGCAAACATGGAGGAGGTTGCTGAGTGTCACAGTCACCGGCATTGGTCAGGCCAACCGACGTCGATCAGGGGTGGACAAGAAGCTGCCAACATCAGTCATGGATAGGCTGATGTCAGTCATCTCTAGGTAGACAGCGACCAATGTCGATCGCCTGTGTGGTTTTAGAACTGCTAGTTTCATGAATAGTTTGTTTAACGAACTAGTTGTTTGCATGTAAAGACTAATTTTAGTCTTGGAGCTATGGTTCTAATTATTGTAATTAGATGTCTAATTATTATTTACATGGGATCTATATAATAAACTCATGGGGTTGTATTGTAATCAAGGACAAAGAAGAGATCCTTCCGATTGTAAGATCTAGGTTTGCAGGTGTGCATAACCAGGTTGATCTATAGGTGTTGCAAGATCAGGTTAGATCTACATAGTAAGTAAGATCATTTTATTTGTAGGTTGTTGCAAGTTTAAGGGAGATCTACTTGGAGTACTTTGAGTACTTGTGTACTGGCAGTATTGTTACTAACTGGTGGAGGTGAACAACAACTCTGTGTTTGAATTGTTTGTTGTGACAGTAATTGAGAGAGAGAACTCTTGAAGGAGAATTAATGGGAGCCCTAGAGGTGTGGGAAGAAGAGTGTGGCATCTTCTTTATTGTATTTTCTTTCTGGATGAGTTGAATACAAGATTGTATTGTCTCTCAAATTCTGTGTTGTTTCTCATTTCTAGTTACTTGTTACTTCTGGGTAAATTCCGTGTTTAGTTGCTTATACAAGGTAATCAATTGTGCTCCTAATCCTAACAAAGAGGTATTAGAGCTTTATGTTCTAGATTCTTGAAAATAACTTAGAGAGTATGGTGTCTAAGAGTCTTGCTTATTCATGTGAAATAAAAGTGTTATCTTGAATTTGACCTTTTTTAATCTAAATTATAATGAAAGGAAAGGAAATCAAGGGAAATGAACATGAAACAATTTGAATTACTTCAAATTGCAAAAAAAGTGACAAAGGTGAAAAGGGACACAATGACAGGTAAGTATGAGTCTTTATCATAAAAATGTATGTAAGTGTATGTAAATATGCTAGCATGGTTTGTTATGCAATTTTTATCTATAAAAGAAAAAAAAACCAAATATAAGAATAAGGGAATACAAACTTATATCCATTTCTAAACATTCTAGAAAAAAGAACAATGAATTAAATAAACATGGTGATTTTATGAGGAGGGCATGGTCCTATCCATGGTTTTACACTGTAACTCATAAAAGAGAAACCCAAGTGGGTACAATAAAGATTTTAAAAATGTTATTTGTTAGGAAGGCCCGATCCTATCCATGGTCTTACACTACAACTCACAAAAAAGAAACCCAAGAGAGTGAAAAAAAACATTGAAAAATAATAAATCAATAAAATTTAAAGGAATTCATGAGGAAGATCGAGTCCTCTCCATGGTTTTATAATATAACTCATGAGAAAAAGAAACCAAATTACCAAGAGAAGAAATTAAGGTTTATGAAAAGAGAAGACTACTATAGAGGGTGAGACCCGTGTATAAATCCTACAACAAGTGTTATTAGGATAGTATATAGAAGTATGATAAGAAGAGAAATATCTAAGAAAAGTATTTCTTCAACAATTTTGCATTGATGGGATTTTTAAAAACATGGTCTTCATTAGTTTGGAGGTGATAGGTTTAGGACCAAGAATATCTTTCACTAAATAAAGGCCCCATAATTTTTGGGTTTATTTTCCTTATTTATCATGGGTATAGTTTAATTTATGGACTAGATCACCAACATTGAAAGTGCAAACTTTAACTTTTTTATTATGTTGTTTGGTGGTACGAGCCTTGTATTAGTGATTATGTTGAAGAGTAGTTAGATGATATTCATTAAGAATATTGAGAGCATGAAGGTGATATTCACGTAGTTCTTCATCAGGAATGATATCATGAAGAGATATATGTAATGAGAGAAGTTTGACTTATAATGGTATGACAAACTCAAAATTGTAGACTAGAAGAATGGTGTTTCCCTAGTGGTAGTAAAAATTCTAGTATGATAGACCCAAAGTCTAGGATATAAATGAAGATGTCAATCCATGTAGGTGTTATGACTGGTATTTTGAAAGATTTTATTGATTGATAATTTTGTTAGTGGCCTCAGGTCCATTTCACTGTGGATGATAAGGTGTAGAAAATTTGTGGGATATTTTGAGTTTAACAAATAACTGCTTCACGTCCTTATTTTTAAAAATTTTTCCATTATCAAAAATGATAGTATGGGGAACTCCTAAATAATAAATAATTTGGTTAAGGATAAACTTGAAAATAGTAGTTCACATGATGTTGACAAGAGGCATGGCTTCTGCCCATTTGGTAAAATATCCAGTGGCCATGATGATAAAAACATGCCAATATTATGATTTAGGTAGTTTGCTAATGAAATTTAATCCCCACATGGAAAATGCCCAGCAAGATTTCACATTTTAGAGCTTGACTAGTGGTGAGTGGATTAGATCATCATGAATTTGGTAATAACTACACTTTTTAGCAAACTTGATACCATCCTTTTTTAGATTAGGCCAAAAGTATTCCATACATAAGCATTTGCATGCTATAGCATGTTTGCTATAGTGACCACCACAAATTCCCCCATGTGATTATTCAAGGAGAGGAAGGACATCTTCTTTCATTACACAGCAAAGCAGGGTACCTTTAGCATTGCGATAATAAAGGGTGTTATATCAAAATATATATTTGAAATATTATTTACAATTTCTACTCTTTTCATGATAATCTATGTTTGGAGGATAAGTTTGATGTTCAAAGAATTAGATAATGTTTTTATACCATGGGCTTTATCAAATGGTGATAGACTTAATATAATAGATAAGTGAATCTTGAGGTTGGATAGAAGACATAGACTTTATTATTTGAATAAGAAATTGAGAATCATTGAGAATTTAATATGGATTAAATAAGGATGTTAAAGAAGCAAGAGAATCAGTGATAGAGTTTTAATCTCTTAGAATAGGCTTGATGGTAAAAGAAGTGAATTATTTGGTGAAGTTAGTAGCCATTTGATGATAAGTGATAATATTTTCACTTTTACATTGATAATCACCATTGACCTTATGAAAAATGAGTTGGGAGTCAACCAAAGTGTGTAGATATATAATATCTAAGTCAAGTGTCTCTGTCATGCCTATGATTAATGCTTCATATTCTACCATGTTATTAGTGACATTAAAGGAAAGCCAAAGGTATAAAAGAATTATTTTAGCATGAGGAATAATTAGAATACAACCTACCCCAATTCCTTGGAGACATTTGGTGCCATCAAAATGTAGGGTCCAAGTGTCTTCCTATAAATCGATGTTGATTTCAAGAAGATCTTTGATAACTACTTCAGATTTAGTAGTATCAAAAATGACATAGGAATATTACTGATTAATTTATTCTAAGTCAATAGCGAATTTATGAAATTAATATTTAAGAGAGATAACCTGATTGATACCTTCAATATAGAGGATGTTATCATCTAGGAAACTATCTTGAAGATGATTGGTGGTGGGCATGGGTGCCACTGCAAGATAGTCAACAATGAATTTTTCTTTGATAGATTTTTGTGTGATGATGTGAAGGTAAAATTCTATGAAGATAACCATCCACTTACCAATTATATCTCTAGATAGAAAGGCTTTGTAGAAAAAGTGATGAAGTGGGTCAGAATGAACTATGACATAAGTTATTTGATAAAGCATGGAGTGATGAAGTTTTTTAGCAACAAAATAGATAGAAAGGAAATCACATTATACTTTCGTATAAAATTTTCATGATAAATGAGGCATTGACTAATATAGTATATATCATACTCTATTTTGGTATCATATTGTTTGGCAAGCATTACCCCAATTGATATGGGTGTAGAAGTGTACAAAATTAAATGATGGTCACTAGAAGGTGGAAGAAGGGTGGGTGGATGTAGCAATGATTCTATCATGTTTTAAAATTCCTTCTAATAAGGATTGGTCCATTATAAATCATTACCTTTCTTAATAACGTAATTTATAGAGTAAATGTGATAAGACATTTTGAGGGCAAATCATCAGATTTCCCAAAGCTTATCGAGGTAAGTACGAATGTCTAAAATGGAATGAGGAATAGGCATGTTGATTATTGTATTGATTTTAGTGGGATAAGAATCAATACCATGAAGAGAGACTAATAACCCTATAAATTTACCATATGTAACATCAAAAACACATTTTTAGGGATTAAGTTTAACTTTATATTTGATGAGTCAATCAAAAATGATGGTAAGATCAAAAAGATGGATTATATGAATTTTGGATTTGGAAATGAGATCATCCACATAGGTATCCATAATATTATGGATAAGGTCATGAAAAAGTGGGTCATATCCCACTAATCGGTATATCCATCATTTTTAAGTCCAAAGGGCATTTTAACATAACAATAAGTGCCCCACTCCATAGTAAAAATTGTCTCGTGTTAGTCTTTAGGGGCGATATGAATTTAATTATGTAGATACTTAAAATAAAATACTTTGTGTTGATTTTAAACTTATTTAAACTAAATACCTAATAATATCTAATCCTCTTTAATCATCCTTAATTTTTCCTAATCATTATTCATCATCACTATTCACTACTTTATTATCCTAAATTAATCCAAAGTTAATTAACTAATCTTTTTCTAATTAAAAATTCCATGGATTTTAGAAATTCATAAATCAAAAAAATTAAAATTATCTTCACATTCACCTTTATTCCCATTGTCTTCCATGATCTAATTTAATAATCCACCTTTATTTCCATTGTCCTCTATGATCCAATTTAATAATGTACCTTTATTCCCATTGTTCTCCATGATCTAATTTAATAATCCACCTTTATTCTTATTATCTTCCATGATCTTATTTTCTCTAATTTAATAATCCACCTCACATCCACTTACTAATTTTATATCATATCTTCCTCACAAATGAATTTGATATTCATTTGTGAGTCCCACATGTTCTCCACTCTAATTTTTAATTCAAAATTCCCATTATGAATTAAAAATTACCTTTTATTCTCATCCCCTTCTCTTCATCTTAAAATGGATGGTTCACATCCATTTCCAAATTCTATAAATTAGAGATTCTTCCTCCAATTTAGCCAAGCTTCTTCATTCTAAAGTTATCCTGCTATTATATCTCCCAGTTTCTTCATTATAGGTTTATCATGCTGAGATTATAAGAGATTACATATCATGACATTGGCCATTTTCCCTTGTGTTGGAAGAGTGAGCAACCACAAGTCAAAAAGAGAAAATTAAATTCACATCACAATGGAAGAAGCTTAATTTTGTGCTAAGATATAATTTTATTTTGTTTCTTTCATTTATAGCTCTATCATAGGTTGAGTTAGTTTAGATTAAAATTTTATTTGATTTTTTAGCTTATTTGTATTTATATATTTTCTTAATACATTTTGGCACATCGAGTGGGACCTTCCCTCATCTTTTTTCATCTCATATTTGTGATAGTTTTGAATTGATTTTTGTGGTTTGTTCTTCATTACAGGTTTCCTTGACTATAGAAAAAACAAAAACTCTCTAACAAATTGTTTGCAGAATGCTTGTCAAAAAAACTTTAGAAAATGGCTAAAAAACCAATTTATTTTATTTTGATACTAACTATTTCAATTCATTTTTTCAAATCTTTAGTAATTACATCATATTTGATTTGGAGTTCATTATTTATTTTTAAGTATTCTAATTGTAATTATAAAATTTTGTATGCTCTTCCCCTGGTGTCACATTGGTGATGATACTCGAGAATCAAAAATAATTTTATAATTTTTTATTTCACCCAAGTAGTATTTGTGTATGCTTTTTTTTAGTTTAGATTTAATTATTTATTTTTAAGCATTATGTTTCTAATTATGGAATTTTGTATGCTTTTCTCTTGGCATCACATTGGTGATGATACTCAAGAATCAAAAATAATTTCATAATTTTATATGTTACTCAAGTGGTGCTTATGTATGCTCTTTTCTTGGCATCACATTGGTGATGATACTTGGAACTCAAAAATAAACACTTGTTTTTTTTTTTTTTTTCTTTTTTTAGGGGCTCTATTGACCATGGATTTCACCACCATATAGTAGGCCAAACCCCATATACCAGTGAGATATATAAATCAAAATCTAACTATTTTAATTGCCTAAGTGGTTGTGTATTTTGAGCACACCATAATATGAGGAGATTGTATATTTCAATGCCTAGGGTTTCAACAGTTGCCTCAAAATATGATATCATTGATTGTCAACACTGAAACTCTTACGACTGTGTTGGGCACTTTGGGACAAGACACAATAGTGTGCATCCATTTTATCTATTTCTTCCATGATTTTTGTCCTTAATGTACCATAAAGTATCTTGGAAGACTCCCCTTAAATAATCTTGTTTAAACTTTAAGCCTAGGAAAGCCTTTTTTGTTGTTTGACTTTAGTCCATTGCTTAGCAGTTAGCATTGAGAAGTTACTTCCACACACCCTCAAAACTAGATTCAGTGGGTCATGAGAATGGAAAGATCCTCTATGCTAGTACCTTGATATATTAATCCATAGCTGAGAGTATGGATGAGTAAGTGACATCATAAGGCCCAAACATTGTTCATGACCCTTATCCTAGTTTTTCACCTTTTATATGAAATTGTTTGATTGTTTAAAGTAAGAATTTGTATTTTTTTTCCTTTTGATGTACCATGTGCTAGATAAACCTTGAGTGGAAACAAATTTATTTTGAGTCATTAAAACTCTACCAATAACCTTACACTCAAACTCAAAAACATTCAATTTTCAATCAATTTTTTTAGACACTTTGGTCTTTTTTATAGTCTAGTGTCAAGTATTTTTTTTAAATCCTTTTTTGAGTCAAATCCTTTCTTGTAAGAAATATCCCCTGTCACTAGATAAATATATTTGTTTAACAATCCCTTGATCAATCTGATCACAAATCCAAATCCAAATAATCCTTGTCTTAGCCTAGGGTTTAATCCAATCAATTTTGATTCAAATGCATATTTGAATCAACATCAAATCAACCATCCAATAAATCTAAATCTAAGTTTGAATGTGAAATGAACCTCATCCATTAATCAATAAAATCCAAATTTGAATATGTATTCAAGTTTACCTACCTACAATCAATCTAATCCAAGTTTGAATATTCATTCAAGCTCACAAATCAATCCAAATTTGAATCTTAATGGCTCACCAATCAATAACATCATCTATCCAAGTCATGATCTGAGCTTGGATAATTACTCTACCTCACAAATCAATCCAAATCTTAGTATTCATGGCTCATCAATCAACAACATCATTAATCCAAATCATAATCTGAGCTTGAATAAGTATTCTAGCTCACACATCAACCAACCTTTATCAAATCCAAGCTTGGGTATTAATTTGAGTATGTCTGCCAATCCAAATCCAAATGACAATTTAGGAAGTTTAAAAAATCAATTTTCCCATTCTCTTGTAGGATTTAATCCAAACCAAACATCACTTAACATGAATACATTCAACAATAATCCACATCCTAACCAACCATTTAGCTTAACACCAATTCCAATCACATGATTAGTTCACATCCAAATCAAAACCCAACCAAACTCAACTTTAACATCAACCCTAATCAAACCATCCCAATCCAATACAAACAAATTTTCACATCCACAACATGCTAACTTTCCCAACCCACCTCCTAATCACTTCAATAACAATCCACCAGTCCACCAATTTTCACAAACCTACCAACCCAAACCCATTCATAGGCTAAAACCTATTAAATTCTTCAATCAAGATCAATCAATTACCACTAAAATTTATCCAAGAGTTTCAAAACATGAAAGATAAATATCAAGTCTTGGAGGATGGCACGTTTTCCTAGTAAAAACCATTCAAGTTTGAGGAAATTTGTTCTTACCCGTATAATTTAACTACCATGACAATGCCTTTCCCTAAGTATTTTGAACTTCTAAAATTAACAAATACAAAGGCAAGGGTGATCCTAGGGAGCACCTTAATGACTTTTATCACACATGTGCAGATGTTGCTTATAGTAATGAGTACATGTTATGACTATTTCCATGAAGTCTTAGGGGTTAAACCTTTGAATGGTTTTCACACCTTCTCAAAGGGTCTATATTTACTTTTGAGGACCTTTATAATAAACTTGTTCATCACTTTTCCTACAATATCGAAAAGGACTTGACCACCTTAGACTTACATAACACCAAAAAATGCAATGGTGAAACCTTTGCCTCCTTATAAAGATGGCAAGCATTGGCAAGCCATTTTTCATGGTCCTTTTTTGAAACCAAACTTGTCATTATATTTTTGAGCAATATTAACTTAGACTTGGGACATCACTTGTTATTCCTTTATCCAAAGTCATTTTAATAAATTATTAAAAAGGAGGTTCAGATTGAATGTGCTTTGATCAATAAAGGTATTATCATGATATTTAAACCCGAGACCAATCCCTTAAAATAAACTAAAAAACCAAAATTCTTTGCCAAGAATAAGAACATAGTTGGTAATGGTGTGATAAACCTCAAACAAATTTAAAACCCATTTAGACAACACCAATTCCAAGTAAAACCCATCAATAACCAATTCCAAACACAACAAACTAATAATTAAAAGTTGGGGATATATCAAGATCTACTCCCCAAACATGAGCAAGGAAAAGGTAAGCAAAAATAAGAACCCAAAGCAAGGAATGTTCACCAAGTCAATCACCCTTTGGACTCCATATTAAATTATATTAATTACACGTGATCATGTTGATGACATTACTTTACAATCTAAAGATTTCATTTTTACCACAAAGCGTGCAAATATTATCATTCCTAATGAATCATCATCTAATGTTGAATGTAAGGACAACATTATTGACCATCTCAAGAATATGCCCACTAACATTCCCATCCTAGAGATTCTCATAACATCACCTATGTATAATAAATCCCTTATAAATTCCTTGAAGAACCCTTGCCTACTAAAAAATCAAATGTGTCTAAGTTTGAAATTAAGTAAATGGAAATATACCAAGAGTATTTTCCCAATCATAATCAGACTCATTCATTTACAAACATGGATCAACAACTCATCATTGGCCAAAAACACATCTTTTTTTCATTACTTAAGATTACTCATTTCCAAAAAATTCTTCATCTTGAACCCATCATTTTTAACTTCCCAGTGAAAAAGGCACTTTTGGATAATGCAATTCAGTAGGCCCTCCTTGTGGCCACCTCCAAACCAAGATGAAATTTATTAGCCAAATTTTATTTACAATCCACTTTGGCATTAAGGGAAATTTCAACATCAACATTCACCTTAGTCTCAATAATAACCGCATCAATAGATTAGTTTGAAAATGTTAGTGACCCTTTTATGGTTATTAAGGAAGCTTCATTTGGCATCGATGCAAGTTCTCTTGGTGGCCTTAATGAGGATTGCGTAGCATGTTCTCCTTCCATAAACATTTATCTTCATTTTCCCAACTAATATCCTAACATCCCATTTCATACACATTCCAATTAGGACCAAAGAAACACATATCATTGGACTTATTCCATGGTAGCATATCAATTGTAACATCTATAAAGATCCAAGAATACATCCAATTTAAATAAATTCTCCCTAGTGAAACCTTGTTTGAGGCTCTAGTGGACAATCAAAATTAAAAATATCTTATTGGTAGAAACCCCTTCAAGACACTAATAAATAAACAAATTAGCTCTTCATTACTTGATGAAGATATTATTGAAGATAATGAAAACATTAGGCTAGCTAAAATAGAAACAACTTGGAATGATCTTTTGGTTATAATCCAAGAACGAATCCTAACTCATATCTTACATACTTATTATGATAATCTGGTATCATGTCACTATAATGAGTTAGATCATGATTTTGAGATCACATTTGATGCACATCATAGCAAATTTAAATATTTTAGGTTTGATAAGGAATTAAGGATAGTCAATACAAACCTATCTTATTTTGACTTTTGTAGTATTTGGTGGTTAGTCAGTAGTGGTTCAGTAAGAGATATTGGTTTTTATACATATGGTGAACTAATTGGTCTTTGGTGTTTGATACTATTTAATAGTATTGATTGACCCTTATAGGGAAAGGTTTATTGGTTCCATGATGATCTGAATAACTCTTAGAAGTTTTCTAGAGTTTAGATTGACTATTAATCATATTAATGTGGATCTATTAGATAACTATATTTTATTAAGAAAAATCAAAATTACCATAGAACTCTACCAAAGAAATTTATATCTAGATTTATTTATTCAATAATGATTTCCCAATAGGGAATGATACTCAAGATGGTTCGCTAATATACTTTGGTGGGCCCAACAACCTCATCCTAGTCAAGCACTATTCAAAGTAAATGATAAAACTAAAATTGAGATTGAAGAGAAAATAGAATCAGAATGACAAAGATTATCTAGAATTGACATGGGATTAAAATTGGAAAATAAAAATTATTATGCATCTTGTGACTCTCCATTGGTTTCATCTACCAATAAATCCAAAAAAATTATAAAATCAAAAAAATTGAAAAATATAATAACTTGTTGTCTATAAGTACCTTGACACTTGGGGGTAGCCCATTTATAATTACATTTCACATTGCCCTCATTGCATTGCATTTTCCATCATTTGCATTTTATCTTGCATATCAGATGTCATGTTTGGTGATTATTTAGTTGTTAGTTTGTTATAAATATTGTCATTGATGTCAAAGGTCTAGCATTGGTGATAAAGGCCCCATAGCATTTATTGTCTAAAGGTGTTTTTAAAGTTCATATTTTGGCTAAAATGTGCTGATATTTATTTAATATTAATGAATATATTTTTAGTTGCATAAAAGTCAAAAGAGGGCCTATGGAGAAGTCAAAGAGTCACGGGGTAAAGACAAAAGAGAAATGGGATGCATTTTTCCATGAAGAGTGATCTTGAGGAATTTCAAGAGTCACCAAGTGAAGATAAAAGAGGGTACGGCACATTTTTCCATAAATATTCACCTTAAGGAATTCAAAAGGTCACAAAGATAAAAACAAAAGAGGAAAGGATGCATTTTCTTATGAAAGATCACCATGTGACTTTTCAAATATAAGGATTCAAAGGGTCATGTAAGTTTGGTGCCATTTTCTATGAGGAGTGAAATGTCACAAAGGGTGAATGCCAAAGGGAATTTGGAAAGCTATAAATAAAGGCTTGAGAAGCCATTTGTAATATGCAAGAGAGTGCATGGTTTGTAATTATTCTATATAAGAAAAGAGGAGAGATTAGAAAGAGATATTGTAGAGTTCTATCATTTGTTGAGAAAGCAACATTGAGAGATAGTTGTGTTTTATATACAAGAGAAGTTGGTGCTCATGTGGGTTGGTGCTCACAAATATTTGTTGTGTTAATGCTCAGCAAAGGGGTTGGTTCTCCTAAAATTTGGTGCTTACAAACTTTGATATTTGAGTTGGTGCTCATTCATATACTAGAGATTGTTCTCCATGGTTTTTCCCACGTTGGATTTCCATGTTAAAATATGGTCTCTCTCTCTCTCTTGTGTGGTATTTATTATTTTAGTTTTATTGCATATCTTCAATGTATAATTTTGTGGAAATTAGTTAGGTAAAATTTTATAAGATATATTATATACTGATTCACCCCCCCTCTTAGTATATCTCATGCTTAACAATTGGTATCAGATCAGGTTCCTTTGGAAAAAGTTTTACAACTTGAAGGTAGATCAAGGAAAGCACGATGGCTAGATCACATGAAGGTTTTTATACAAATAAGGCACCTTTGTTTGATGGGACAAATTATGATTTTTGGAGAATAAAGATGAGGACTTATTTGATGTCTCTTGGATTTGACATGTGGCAAGTAGTTGTAGTGGAATACGTAGAGCCACAGACACTTAAGACTACTCTGATAGAAAAGAATGCAAGTGAAAATAATTATAAAGCTTTAAATTTTATTTTATGTGGTTTACGTGAATCAAAATTTTTTAAAGTTATGCAATGCAAATATGCTAATGAGACTTGGGTAAAGCTTGAAAATATTTACAAAGGTGATAGAAAGGTTTAACAAGCTAAGCTTCAGAATTTTAGAAGATAGTTTGAGAGTTTGAAAATGGAAGAAGAATAAAATATAGCAAGTTATATTTTGTGGGTTGATCAAATAGGTAATTATATTCAATGCCTTGGAGAAAAGTTAGAAGAATCAGTGGTGGTACAAAAGTTTTTGAGATCTCTGCCAATGAGATGTGATGCAAAGGTTTTGGAAATCGAGGAGATGAAGTATCTATCCAAGTTAAAGATGGATGAACTACATGGTATTCTTATAGAATATGAGATGCAGATTGAAAAAGAGAAACCCTCAAAAAAGGAAGTTGCTTTTAAGACATCAAAGAAAGATAAGGCTAAGATTCAATAATCAAGTGATAGCTCTAGTGATGATGAAGATGACAATAGAACTCTATTCATCTGTAAGCCAAAAAAGGGCATAGGTAAATATCAAGGAAAATCACCTTTTAAATGTTTTAATTATGAAAAGATTAGACATTTTGTAGCTAAGTGCCTAGATAAGAGTAATGGTGACAATGAAGAAGGAAGGCCTACATACAAGAATAATTTCAAAGGCAAATTCAAGAAGGGATTTGAGAAGAAGATTCTATACTCTAAAAATCCTAGCTCAGCTGAAGACATTGGAATTAGTGATTCAGATGAAGAAAAGATTCTATTCATGACCATACATGAAGATGCCTCTACAATCAAAAGTATAGATAATCAAGAAGAAGAACAAGATGAAGTTGAGGTGAATCTAGAAGGAGAACTCATTTGTGCCTTAGAAGAATTAAAAGCTCTTGAGAAGAAGAATCAAAGATTGAAGTGCCAAGTCAATAAAAATAAAAGGGAGTCAAAAGAAATAATTGAAGATCTACAAGCACACATTGAAGAAGCCAAAAAGACTAAAGAATATCTAATAGCTCAGTTACAAAAATTAAGTGAATAATTTGAAAGGTATGTTGTTGAAATTATCTCTTTAAAATTAGATCTTGAGAAAACAAATAAAATAGTAAATGATAGAGCAACCAATTATTCAAAATTTGAGAATACCAATAATATGTTGAATAAGATATTAGAAAGTAAAAGATCAATGTTAGATAAGAAAGGTATCAAATTTGAAAAAGAGAAAGGAGAGGTCACTAATTTCATAAACAAGGTTAACATGAAAAAAGGAAAGAGCTATATTGAATCTCTTACAAAAGAGCTCTTGAATCTCTTACAAAAGAGGAAATGAAAAAAGAAGTTAAGAATATAGAAGACATCTCAAACAAAGGCTGAAAGGAATATAGCTACAAAAGGCAATCAAGTTAGAGATGCACAAACAGGTTCTATTTTTATGGTTACTATTTTTATTGTAATGGATATGGTCATAAGAAAATAGAATGTCAAAAAAAGGATAACAATTTTAGATACAAGGAGAAAAAAACTCATGTAGAGTCTAGCAGAGCCGCAACTCTTTTACTCCTCTATTAGGATTTAATGAAGAGGCCATAATATGTTACAAGTGCAATAACTTTAGACACATATCCTAGTACTATAGAAGTGTGTTTGATTCAGTCAAGAAGGACTAGATTTTTAAGGATCCACTCATCAAGAAGAAAGTTCAGACAGGTTCATGATAGAAGAAACAACTTAAAAAGTCTATGTTGGTCCAGACAGCTTTACATGCAAGAAATGAAGAAAATCCATGGTTCATTGATAGTGGATGTTTGAGGGACATAAAAAGAGATAAAATCAAGT
The DNA here is from genome assembly GCA_037957365.1 of Torreya grandis. Lineage (NCBI taxonomy): Eukaryota > Viridiplantae > Streptophyta > Pinopsida > Cupressales > Taxaceae > Torreya > Torreya grandis. The sequence continues at coordinate 4,336,489 of JARHVA010000759.1, read as the reverse complement.
TCATAACCTTAAAAAATATCAATGGTGGCATAGTGAAATCTGGAGATAATACTAATACCAAAATTGTCAGAAAAGGTACACTAAGTTTGGATAATGGTAGAACTAAGATTGAAAATGTTCTATATGTAGAATGTCTTAAGCATAATATTTTGAGTGTAAGTCAAATGTGTGATCAAGGACACACACTAAATTTTTATGTAAAAGGTTGTGAAATTAGGAGAAAATATTTAGATGTGTTGATTGTAGATGCTCAGAGGATAAGCAATAATTTGTATATGTTATCAAATATCAAAGGTCAAAAATGTTGTATGGGTCAAGTTGAGGAAAGTTGGCTATGGCACAGGAGAATGGGACACATAAATTTTAATAATTTTATCAACATTAGTAAGAAGCAAGTAGTTAGATATCTTTCAAAGATTACAAAGCCCTTCAACACGCTTTGTGAACCATGTCAGCATGAGAAGCAGGTTAGAAGCTTATTAAAGACAAGAATACTTGACCACTCAAATGTTAGAGCTTGTTCACACTTATTTGTGTGGACTTATGAGAACTCAAAGTACTCAAGGTGATAAATATTTCATGTTGCTTATTGATTATTTTACACATATGACTTGGGTGATATTTTTGAAGAAAAAATCAAAAGATTTCAGTCACTTCAAAGCATTCAAGGTTTTTGTTGAGAATGAAACTAATTTAAAGATTAAGTTGCCTGAGATCATATCAAGGAGGATAATTCATGTTAGATGAGTTTATTGAGTATTGTGAAGACAATGGGATAAAGATACATTATTTAATAGCTAGAACTTCATAGCAAAATAGAGTAGTTGAGAAGAAAAAATAGAACAGTTCAGGAGATGGTGAGCATAATGTTAAATAAATCCAAGATACCAAATAAATATTGGAGGTAATAGGTACAGTAGTGAACATCCATAATAGAGCATTGTTAAGAGTCAATAGTGACAAGACACCCTATGATCTATGAAAAGACAAACCAGCTACAGTTGATTATTTTAGAGTTTTTGATAGCAGATGCTTCATAAAGAGAATCGATGAAAAATTGGGTAAGTTTGAATCTAAAACAGATAAATGTATATTTCTTGGATATTCTTGTAAAATTAAAGCTTATTAATCTTATAAAAAAATAACCAAGAAGATTTTTTTAAGTGCAAGTGTTAAGATAGATGAAGATATAGAAAAAAGAGCCAATGATCCAATGGACACACCTAAAATCATTGAAGAAGATTTTGAAGAGTCAGATGAAGATGAGAAGGAGAAAGAGAATCAAAAAGACACCAAGACCCCATCCAAATATGTTTAGACAAAGCATAATAAGGGTGAAATCATTAGGAACATAAATGAAGGAGTTCACACCAGAAGGATTATGGTAAGTGAATCTGAGCAAGTAAATTTTTCTTTGTTATCCAAAATTTAGTCTAGAAATGTCTTAGAATCTAGACATGATGAGCATTGGGTTAAGGAAATGGATGAAGAATTAAATCAGATAGAAAAGAATGATACTTGAGAATTAGTGCCTAGAATAAAATATCAAAATGTGATAGGAACAAAATGGGTATACAAAAATAAGTTGAATGAAGATGGTGAAGTTACCAGGAATAAAGTAAAGCTAGTATGTAAAGGATATGCTCAAATTGAGGGTATAGATTTTGAAGAAACTTTTGCACCAGTGGAAGGACTAAAAGCTATTAGAATATTTATTGCATATGTAGTGTTTTAAAAAATTTAAAGTGTTTCAGATGGATGTCAAGTCTACCTTCCTAAATGGGAATCTAGAAAAAGAGGTCTACATTGAACATCCTAAGGGATTTATTCTCTAAAATGATAGTAGCCATGTATGCATATTGAAGAAAGCATTATATGGATTGAAACAAACTCCCAGAGCTTGGTATACAAAACTTGATAAGTACCTTTAAGATCAAGATTTCAAAAGAGGTTTTGATGACAGTAATATCTACATCAAAACAAAAGGTGAGCATTAATTGATTGTTGTGGTATATGTTGATGACATAATTTTTGGAGGAAACATTGAAAAGATGACAAAATAATTTTTTGATAATATGCAAAAAGAATTTGAGATGTCTATGCTTGGAGAATTATCATTTTTATTAGGGTTGAAAGTATTTCAATCAGATAAAAGAATTTTCATATCTCAAATAAATAATGCTAAGAAAATATTGAAAAAAATTGGTTTGAGCATTGTGCACCAGTTGGCACACCAATGAGTACAAGGAACAAGGTGAATAAGGATGAAGATTCACCTATTGTAGATCAATCTCTATAGAGATCTATGATTGGTAGTCTTTTATATTTGATAACATTGAGGCTAGACATCATGCATGTAGTAGGAATGGTTGTGAGATAACAAAAAGCCCCAAAAGAGAGCCATGTTTAGTTGGTGAAGATAATATTCAAACATGTCAAGAGGACACTGGATTATAGATTGTGGTATCCCATAGGTAGAGATTTCACTTTGGTTTCTTATACATATTTAGATTGGATAAGTTAGATGACATAAAGAGTACAAGTGAAGAAACTTTCTTCCTTAGTGATAGCTTAGTATCATAACTAAGCAAAAAGCAAAATTCAGTATCACTTTCTACATCTGAAGTAGAATATATAAAAATGGTATTGTGTAATACTCAAGTGCTTTGGATGAAGCAAAATTTGAAAGATATCAAGGTAAAATATGATGAACCCATTTATATTTTTTGTGACAACATAAGTTCTATTAATATTTCTAAGAATGCAGTGATTCATTCAAAAACAAAACATATTTCTATTGGATATCACTTCATGAGAGAGCTTGTTGTAGATTAGTAGGTTAAGATGGAATATATTAGTACTATAGAATAGATTGTAGATAATTTCACAAAGGCACTACCAAAAGACACATTCGAGTATCTATGAGAGAAGTTGGGGGTAATTTATTTTACTTCTTGCTATTGAGGATCAGCATCAATTGAGGGGGAGCTAAGTGTTAGCTCCAAGATATGCCCTTTTCCATTGATGTCAAAGGGGGAGAAGAATAGAAATAGGTATAAAAAATAGGTATAGGAATAGGTATAGGAAACAAGTGCAAAAATAGGTACAGGGAATAGGTACAAGATGTTTTAGTAAGGGGGAGTTACTGTATGTTTTTCAAATGATAATATGTGCAGGTTTGCATGTGAAATATAGGTTTCAATATGTGGTAGTTTTAGTTTGAGGTTACCATTAATGAGAAAGGGGGAGATTGTTGGAAATATTATCATTAATTTCAAAGGTCTAGAATTGGTGATAAAGGCCCCATAGTATTTATTGTCTAAAGGTGTTTTTAATGTTCATATTTTGGTTAAAATGTATTGATATTTATTTAATATTAACAAACATATTTTTGGTTGCATAAAAGTTAAAATAAGGCCCATGGAGAAGTCAAAGAGTCATGGGGTAAAGACAAAAGAGGAATGGGATGCATTTTTCCATGTAGAGTCATCTTGAGAAATTCCAAGAGTCACCAAGTGAAGACAAAAGAGGGTATGGTGCATTTTTCCATGAAGAGTCACCTTAAGGAATCCGAAGGGTCACCAAGATAAAGACAAAAGAGGAAAGGATGCATTTGCTTATGAAGGGTCACCATGTGACTTTTCAAATACAAGGATTCAAAGGGTCATGAAAGTTTGGTTCTATTTTCCATGAGGAGTGAAGAGTCACAAAGGGTGAATGCCAAAGGTCATTTGGAAAGCTATAAATAAATGCTTGAGAAGACATTTGTAATATGCAAGAGAGTGCATGGTTTGTAATTATTTTATATAAGAAAAGAGGAGAGAATAGAAAGATATATTGTAGAGTTATATCATGTTTTGAGAAATCAACATTGAGAGATAGTTATGTTTTATACGCAAAGAGGGGTTGGTGCTCCTGTGGGTTGGTGCTCACAAATAGTTGTTGTGTTGGTGATCAGCAAAGGGGTTGGTGCTCCTGCAAGTTGGTGTTTGAAAACTTTATAATTTGAGTTGGTTCTCATTCATATACTTGAGATTGTTCTCTGTGGTTTTTCTCATATTGGGTTTCCACGTTAAAATTTGGTGTGTCTCTCTCTCTTATGTGGTTTTTATTGTTTTAATTTTATTGCATGTCTTGAATGTATGGTTAAGTGGAAATTGATTAAGTAAAAATTTATAAGATATATTATATACTGATTCACCCCCCTCTTAGTATCTCATGTGCTTAACATAGTTCATATAACACAAAATTTCAAAATGTATCTTATCATATCATTTCACTTTTTCATATCACCCTATTATCCTATGGAAAACATTTTCAAAATTAGCATTACATTGGTTCTTACCTTCATTCTTATGAGCAGAATACATCTATTTTCCCTGCATCTTCTTGCAAGACTTAGAAAATACTAGCCCATAGCCTAGTCTAGAATCTTGTCCATGACAGAGTCTCCTTTTATAGTTATCTCTACATAGAAAACATTAGCATGTTACTCCAAAAAAGGTAACTTTACTTGCCTATCTTGGTCTTAGATGATCAGCCCTTGCATGGGACCAAAATTTAGGGGTAAATTTCTTCCAAATAAAATGATACTCTTATCTAAATATTATGAAATATCAAATTCAAATTCCACATCTCTCAACCTTCACTAATCTTTGATGTTGAGCCCTCGCATCTCACTAGTTGTGTGGGATTAGCATTGGGGAGAGATTCCCTTACTTGCCTACGTATAGTCTTTGGTGGGAGAGATGCCCTTACCCATGTGTATTCATACTCACATGAGACTACATGTAGGTGGTCAAAAAAATATATTTCATATTAATCAAATGGTGTCCAAAAAAAAAAGTTCTTAAAATAGCTTGTCTATATGTCTATGCTGAAAAAGGTAACTTTATCCCATTTACTAATTTTGTGAGGGCTAGTTATCTCTAAACACAACTAATAAAGTTAGTGTTTTTGTGAGTTTAGCAAAAAGTACATTTTTTCCCCCTTGACTTGTAAGGATTAGGTCACCTTCCTTTTCCATGCAAATTTTTGATTTTTGGTTTTCAACTTCGCCATTTCATGCTTATCCTATTCCCCCTTTCATTCTTTTACTACAAATTGAAATTCATATGTTGTGTAAACAAAATAACTAGGTCATCACCTAAAAATAATTGTTAACATATTCACAAAGTTTCATGCAGAGCCATCATGTTACATCCATTTGATACATTTTTATTATCACATATATAATCATTTTCCTTAGAATTATCATAAAAACTTAGAGATACATGGTATATCATCAATATTTGGTCCTCTAACGTCAATTTTGTATAATAAGTCTCTAATAAAATCCATCTCGATAGAGGGCATGTGAGTCAAACATCTCAAAACAAAAATAAAAAAACAAACAAATAAGAAAAAGAGAAAAGAAACAAAAAAATAGTTTGTCAACGAGGGAAAACCCGTTTACTGGGTCTTTGAGAAAGTGTCATGGTGAAAACCAAATTTGCTGCACCATTCATCCCATAATTACCTCTCTCTTCCACCCATCCATATCCAATACATGTTATGATTAATCCTCATTAATCCATGTTGTAAATTAACTTCTTTATTTATGTTTGTACATCAATCATTCATAATAATTTCTTACTACTTCTACTCAATCTCCCACACCTATCGATTGTGACCTAAAACATCACAATATCCATCCTTTCTCTATTATTCCATGACTCACTCACTCAATTAGTGATTAAAATAGTCAACCAATCCAAGCTCATAACTTTTTAGTGGGATATATCATTCCCATATCCACTCTTATGCACCATGATTCATGGGGCACCTCAAAGCATGCAGCTTATCTTGGGAGATATCATTCCTAGTATACTCCTTGCATATATCAATTCATTCAGTGCAAATTAATCCATCATCTCAACCAATCACAATGTGCAATCATTAAATTAAGTGAGTTAATAGCATCCATGGGTTAATCTTACCCTTCATCCATCAATCCATTTTCTCATCACTTCCTGTATGTGTTGAACTACATTGCCCTGATATCCACAGACTATGTAGGTGTTGTTTAAATTCTAAGAGTAGCTCAGATACTAAAAACTAATTACCATCCACTTTCTTCATCTTTTATTTTCACTAATTTCCATTGCTAATAGTGAATTCTTACTTAGAGCATCCTACATCAGGGAAGCTTTAACTTTTTCTTTACTTCCTTATATTTTAACATAGTCTAATACTTCTTCTTTGTTTTTCCTCCTATTTTTGTGAGAACTACATTGGCATGAGGTATTTTTAGACTATGTAGGTAGTGCTTAGTTACTAAGATCATCTCGGCCACATCCCTTATTTTATCTTCCTTTCTCACCTGATTTCTCTTACTTCAATTCTCTACTTATATCTTCACCACCTCCCTCCCTTCAGCTTGTTAATCTCTTTTAACCATTTTTCAACTTGTTAATCTCTTTTAAACCAAGGATTGACAAACTTCCTCATCCACCTCTCTTATCTCCTATAAATCCACCATCAAATCCACTTCGTTGGTCTCCCCATCATCTTTAATTCAATTTCTTGTGCATGCTTTAATGCTCATTCCCCCACCCACTTCTTCATATTTTAGTCCCTCTCTCCACTTCTTCCCAACCTTTCCCTCTATCTCCTTTATCTTCTTTCACCATCCTCATTATTTCCACTTGCCTTTGGCAATTTGTTGTACCCTCTTCATCACTTTATTTTCCTTACCAATTCCACATCATCATGTTCCCTTGCACAATGATGGACTTTTTTACATCTTTCTCTTTTTTTATACCACCTTCTTACTTTCCTTCCACTATTTGTATGCCATTTTCATTCCAATTTTTAGATATTTTTCTATCTTTCCCATATTTTGCATTTTGCATGCTTTTTATTTCTTTTATTTCTTCTAAGGCCCCATTTATGCACATCTTCTTATTCTTATCTTGTGTTTCCCCTTTTCTTCTACATCCCTCTTTTCTTCTTACGTGTGCCACCAATTTTTGTTTTTGATTTGCCATTCTTCACACCTTTTCCATTTTCCACTTATTTTTCTAGTTTATTTTCATTCTTTCCACATTTTTCATCCTTTTTTTTTCTTTCACAACTAGCTTCCAACTAGGTATTTATCCTTTAAGAATCCTTCTATAATTGCCCTTTTTTCCTTATCTCTATAAGCCTTTTCATTTTTCTCTCCCCTTTTCCTCTTTCCTTTTTTGTAAGCACTTGTCTTTTGCATCTATATGAGTGTCTTTGTTTTGTATCCTTATTAACCCTCTTACTTAGTCCTTCCTTTTTTTTCTTATCATCCTTTATCTTCATCTCTTATTTTCTTCCCATTCCCTTTCATTATGTTTCTATATTAATTCACTTCTTCACTCTCCTATCATTAATTTTCCATTTTCTATCCACTATTTTTTCACCACCTTACCATTTTTCAACTTGTCAATCTCTTCTAATCACCCATTCAGCTTGTCAATATCTTCTAACAAGATGATTGACACCTACCCTGTATGTTCATCTTCTTATCCACCTATCCTCTAGTTCCCCCCATTTTTATTAACCCCTTTCACATCTTCCATCCCAATCTCATCTCCAACACCACCATATGCTTTTCTTCATTGTTCATCTCCATGTTTGTCATCATTTCTCCTATCCACACTTACTTGGTCATGATACCATCTAATTATTCACTCTCTTATCATCGTTTTTGTTTCCTTCTTCTTCTTTCCTCTCATTCCGCTTTCTTTTGTGTGTTCATTATTTTTCATTTTCATCATCAAACTATTTTCTCCTTGATCTCTTTTAGACCTATTTTCAATCCTTTCATTGCCTTCCATATTTCTAATCATCACATTCCCCTTCATGTTTTCTAACCTTATCTCACATTCCTTTTTAATTCCCCAATCCATTATTTTTTAGCACATTCCTCTCACCCTCATCTTCTACCTTTTATTTTTCTTCTCATTTCCCTATTTCATTTCATTTCATTTTTCTCATCCTCCTTGATTTCACTTGGTGACATTACTCTTTATTCATGATCCTTTTTTGCTCCTTCTCCATGTCTGAATTCTTACACCCTTATCCATATTCATCATCATCTTTATCTATGACCTTTTTGTCTTATCACTCATATTTCATCCATCTCCTTGTCAGCCTTTACATCATCCATTATTCCCCCCCCTCATATACACCAATTAAAACTCAAGATCCTCACTAATTAGAGTGCAGTCACTAGTTTGTACTGCTCCTACATGCATATCCATGCATTATTCCTCATGTCTTCTACTCTGTTTCTTTAATGCATGAAATATTATCAATTTCATTACTTAAATTACATCCATTTCTTTCTTTAATGTCTTTGTATGTTGTGCATGGTTACTCTTTATGTGCCTTGTCCCTCTACAACTACTCCTTTCACCTCATAGCCATTTTCTACCCTTTTTCCATTATTAGACCAGTTATACAACCTCATCCCAAGGTTGCTTGCTTAAATTTACCTTTGTATGGATATCCATAACTCAATGTTTCTTCTCTAACTTCATACCATCTCTAGGTTAGTCTTGTCTCCCCTTAAAATATTGATGTACTATATTCCTTCATTTTCACAATGCATCTTATTATGCCCTAATATGTAGTAGACACCATGACTATATACATCACTATACAAGTGCCCACTCATCCATTATCTCTCTTACCTTAGATGAATTATACATTGTGATTATAGCAGTCACTCTATGAGTGCTCACTCATCTATTATCTCTATCTTACCTTACATGATGTGGACATTTTGATTCTCTCATCACTAAATAGGTGTAAACTCATCTTTTCTCCCCCTCCTCTCCTTCTCTCTCCATAAGGATCTCACCCTTTTGTGAGCATTATTATTATACATGCTCTCTCCATTTTGTAAGTACATTTCCATCTTCCTCTCCATCTATCTATTTCTTCTTATCATTCCCTCCTTTTTTATTCTCCCCATTTCTAGGAGAAATACATGTGGCCTGAAGTCTATCCTTATTTTCATGGACATTCACACCATTTTTAATAGTAAGAACATTTAGACTTTATAGGTAGTGCTCAAGGGCATGGGGCCACTGGGGTCAGTTCAGCCACTATCCCCATCATCTCCATCCATCCAAAATGTGATATCACTTGTTTTCATTTATATCTACAACTAAATGGTTATCTCAAGGATTCCTCATTCATAATTCAATATTTATCATAAATGTTGGTGTTTCACATAAGTTTTGATTTATTTTTAAGAAAAAAGTTATAAAACTTAAAAGAAGGGTGAGGTTAGTAGAACCTAGATTTAGTTTGTGCTCATAATCCAAATGATTGTAGATACTCCTCTTTGGGTTGGGAGGAATGACTTATAGATAATAAAACACTAAATAAATGGTTGATTAGTTAGATATTAGGGTGGATTGCCTAACAAGCTAGATCCAAGAAGCACAGCTTTCTTGGAGGCTGTCAATCCACACTTTTAAATAATCAAGCTCAAAAAATGAAAGACAGATTACTTGCATGAATAATAGAAGATACTAAAGTCAAATGCAAAAAGTGTTTAAAAGAGATGAATTTGCCTAATTATAGCAATAAAAAATTAGATATTAATGTTAAATAAATCAAGCATGATTCAAAAAATAGGGTGATACTCTATGATTAGGTAGAAACTTAGAAAGTGGGATTTGGTTAGGGTCTGATAGGTTAAATAAACTTGTTATAATTGTCACACAATGACCATCAATGGTTGGGGTGAAACTGTCAGTAGCTGGGTGACCATTGGTGATTGGGTAACCATCAGTGGTTATGGACAAACCATCGATAGTCAGGGTGACCATCAGTGGTTACTATGGGTTTTAGTTTGGGTAAAGGTAGGTCTAGTTGGGAAGGTTGCTCAATGATTTTGGGAGGTGGGTTTAGGCTGGAGGCTAGTTGACAAAAACAAAGTAACTAATTACTGAAAATAGATACTTAGCTTTCTTGTTGTTGATCTAAAGAATGTTGAAGTGGTGGTTAAAAAATTTATTGGTGGAGCATGGAGTAATTTTAGTAGAGTAATGGTACTTTGGTTGTTGATTGATGAGCATTATCACTTAGAATCTCTATCACAGCTATTGGAAGCTTTTATACACTTATCAAAAGAAGACTTGTAAAATAAATTTTTATACAAGAAGCTCTGATAATTGTTGATGATATTTGATGATTGATTTCCCTATTTTTCACCTCTTTCTCCTCTCTTTTTATAGAAGGAAGGGAGAGGTGAAATAATAAGTTCAAACATGATGCTAATAGGCAATATAATTTTAGTCTTGACATAAATAATTATGTGAGTGGCTAAGAATAAAAGACCAGGGTGGAGTTGAGCTAGAGTTAACCCTTAAGGTGGTTAAAGGTTGACCATCGGTGGTTGGGTCTAATCATCGATGGTTAGGAGTCTACCATCGGTGGTCGATAGGTAAAAGATAAAATGGTTGAAGTTAGTCATTTTGACTTAGGTTTGGTAGTTGAGGGTTGTAAAATAGTCCATAAGGGGTCCCAAAGTGGTCTAAGGGTTAGTTTGACATCTAGAACCATAGTGTATAGTTTTATAGTGTCTATATTTTCCCCTTTTTGTTATGTAGGTTATATCAACAAGCCACAAAATAAAAATAGATGGTGAGTCAAAGTTTTGGTTGCCTTGAGCAATTAAGGATGTGTTCCCCCCTCAAACCAAGAAGTGATGAGGTGAAACGAAGTTGAGTGTGGGTTTGATGAGTGGGTAAGTTGGTGATGAAGTGGGTGAGAGGTCGGGCACTAAAGTGAAAATATGTGCACAAAGTGTGACTAAGTACAATATCCAAGATCATGCACTGACTAGGTTACCATTGTTGATAAAAATAAGGTAGGTACTAGAAGGAAAAGTGACAAGTGGACCATATGATCACATTTAGGCATGGTAGTTGGGTTTTACTTATGAACAAAATTTTCCTAGACAAGGCCAGTGTAGTCATAGGTATCTAAGGTAGGAAGTGATCCCAATAAGACACAAATTGGTTGATGTGCATGAGTAGCATAAGTTCAATTTTTTCAAGATGACAATATAGTCTTAGTGGTCAAAGAAACGAAGGCAAGGTCATCACAAAACATGTGAAAGTTGGGCCAAAATGACTAATATTGTGGTTGGTGTGTTTATTGGAGTAGGTAAGCTCCAATGGGTATATAGTTGGTAATGGTAAGGGTAAGTTGGCTTGTTTTAAAAAGTTGTAGTTGTGATGAAAATAAAGTTGGGAGGTTAACCATCGATGTTCAGAGTCAACCATAAATGGATCATAGTTACGGATGACTATGATTTAATTTATGTTCATGACATAGTTATGGGTTAATAGATCATAGTTATATGGATGTGATAGATGGTAAGATGATTATGATGTTATAATTATGTGATGTGATTTTTATGATATGATGATGTTTTTTATGATGAGATGTTTGTTTGGGATATGATAATGTTTATGCTTTCTTACCTAGATAGGCATGTGATGGATACCATATGCAGATGATGTATGTTTTGAACAATGAGATATGTTCCATGATTAGTTGGTGTTGTTGGTTATTGAGATGAGATGATTTTGATGTGATGATGTTATCTATGATTAGTTATATTTTTGACATAGATTGACGTGTGATGACTTGTTTGACTAATGATGTGAGAAAAGGTAATGTTGCAATGATCTTATGTTTTTTATGATGACTAAAATGCTATTTTGATTAAAAACACTTAAACAAGGCACAACACATAATAAAATACATATTGGGTTTTAAATTTTTTTAATGAGTTGCATATGATTAGATGAAGGTGGTTGACACATAAAGTAGTTGGATTAGAAAACTAAATGTGAGAAAGATAGGCTAATCAAGAGACAAACATCATAACTAATCTATCAAGAAGTAGATATGAGAGAATAAGAAGAATTCATGATGCTTCTTCTTTGGAAAAGATTAAAACAAACTAAAGTATGATTAGCATATAAACATAAGTCCTTTGAATGCTTTGCATTAGCATCCATTAGCTGGTTAAAAATGTGTCTTGATCACATAATGTCAAGTAAGGTCAAAATCCCTTGTTTAAAGAGTATACTGAGGGGAGATGGATGTAAGGGGAATATTCTTGTGAGACTAACATGACTCTTTGATAGGTTACCAAAGAGCCAGTATAAATAAGTCCACGTCATATATAAGGTGTAGACTAATCGATGTGAGAAGTCTACTTATGAAAGCCGATTGTGGCTTCCAAATTATTTTGTTTTTTCTGATTTGATAATGGGTCTCTTGTTATTTTGTTTATTTCTTGGGGAAGTTGATCAATGCAGGAAGCCTCAAATAAATTATTATGTTCTAACTAATGTTTTACTCAGCCATCCTTTAAGGGAGTGGTCTAAGCTTGTGAGCTTTATTTAAGGATATTGATAGTTGTCCTTCGAGGGAGTAGTCTACCCTATATTTAGCAATTTTTATATGTTTTTGGTAGCTGTCCTTCGAGGGAGTAGTCTATGAATGCTAGGAATGACCCGTAGTTGTTTTTAGATTTTTATTTTTTTTGTTTTTTGTTTTTTGATGACATAGAATTGCTTGTATAGGCTTAAAGGTTCACCTTTTATGAAATAAAAACTAAATCACAAGAAGGTTGATGAGGTGTAAAAAGAGGTTTAAGTGATAATGACCATGGGAAACTATCTTATAAAAGGGGCAAAAAGTAGCATGAGAATCATGCCATGGGTAGAGCCATGGTACCTGTGTTCAAGATTAGGATATGATTGTGATGGGTAATCACATGATTTAGTTTTAATCGATTGTCCCTAAAATAAGGAGATGAATGTGGTTTGAAAACAAGGGATGAGCTTAAGTTAGATAAAAAGTGAGTTTGATCATGTTTAACAAAAGAAAAGATGCAGATGTGAAACATTAAGGGGCTCATGTTTTGGGTTGCCTTTTAAAGAGGATAACTGGTAAGCTCCTGATCCATACTTGTGAGTTATGATATAAGGTCCAATCTAATTGAAAGCAAACTTGCCTCACTTAATTTTCTCCATTTTGGTGACATGTTGATTTTTATTTAAGATGACATCTTTGATGTTGAATTATCACACTCTAAGGTGTTTGTTATAAGCACTTTTGATTTATTCTTGATATACAAAAAAATGGGTAAGCATGGATAAACAATGCTTAATAAATAGTTCAAGCTGGCCAAAGCATTATTCACAATAATCATCTTTAGAAATGATATCATGTTGGGATATACAAAGAGAGGGAATTTGGACTTTGAGGGGAAATATGGCCTCTAATCCAAACATAAGAGAGAAAAGGGTAGCACCAGTAGGGGTTTGAATGCTATTACGATATGCCCATAAGGCAAAGGGGATATGCAAATGCCAATCCTGACTAGATGCATTAACCATTTTAGTTAGCATGTTGTTAAAAGTTTTGTTAAAAGAATTCACCTATCTATTAGCTTGTGGATGATAGGTTGATGATAAACTTAACTTGATACTGAATGCATCAAAAAGACTTTGGATTTGTTTATTTTTAAAATATTTGACATTGTCAGTGATAATTTTATAAAGAAAACCAAAATGACAAAAGATGTGATGGTTGATAAAGTTGATAATATTTTTGGCTTTGGTTGAGATGATATTAATAATCTATACCTATTTGGTGAAACATTTTGTTGCAGTGATGATAGAATGATGTCATTATGAAGAATGGGGGTTAATTTCTCTAATAAGATCTAGATCCCATTGTGAGAAGGGTTAGAAATCTTTGGATACTTGAAGACTATGGCTAGGTACATGATGTAAATTGGCATGTTGTTGACATTTAACACACTTTTTCACATAATCACATTAATCTTGGTTAAGGGTGGGCCAATAATATCCAAGGCAAAGGATGCATTAGTGATGGCTAAGCCATTAAAGTCTCCCACACAGATACCATCATGTGTTTCTTTGATAGCATGAGAGACTTCTTGACTATGTAGGCAATGAAAGAGGAGATCATCAAAACCATTTTTATAAATAATTGCCCCTAGTATGGCACAATGTGAGGTACCTTGAATAAATGCTATTCAAGCATTCCTAGAAAGATTGGAAGGGATGATGGCAAGGTTGAAATAGTCAAAGTTCTATTGATACCAAAGGTCAGGTTGGGTCTCCTTCACATTTAAGATGGAAAGATATTTGGATTAAAAATAAGAGGGTTGGGTAAATTTATGGATAATGTCAAATATATTAGAGTTAGAGAGTGTAGATAGGATTTGGGACATGAGAGAAGCCATCGTATCGGCAAACTTGTTTGTAGATCATGTAGTGGTTTGGATACGATAGTGTTCAAATAATGCTAAGAATACATCAGCTAGTTATTTGTACTATTGCAAAACATCATTCTTGTATTGATAAGAACCATTGATTTTATTAACCACAAGTTGAGAGTCACCAAAAATGTTGATCATTTTGACTCCTAAGGCTAAAGTGGTTTGGAGACCTATCACTAGGGCTTTATACTTAGCCATATTGTTGGTACATTCAAATTTTAGCTTAAAGTATAAAGGAAGAGGTTCACCATAAAGGGGGATAAGGATGATGTTGGCTCCCCCACCATGTTGACACTTTGATCCATCAAAGAACAGTCACTTGACAGTGGAAGTCTACATGAGAGAGGGTCACAATGGACTCATTTGAAAACTCAAGAGGAGGCTAGTTATTTGATAATGGTTCTTAAACCAATTAGTTGATAATGAATTATCCTTTTATTGAATTCTATTGAAATAACTCAAGGTTAAACTCTGTTAAAATTATGTGCCTCTTGTACATACATTGATTTTGGTACGGCTTAGAGTGCATATACTTAAGTGGGTCATTGTTAGTGATGACAAAGGTTTTGTGATTGAGAAGGTAATGATGAATTTTAGTGGCCACAAAGACCAAGGTGAGGAAAATTTTCTTGATATGGGTATATTGAGTCTCATATTATACAAGCATATAGTTAATGTAGTAGATGACTTGCTCTTTATGTTACTCACCCTGATGAGCCAACATTATCCCTAAAGAGTGGTTGGTGGTAGAGATATAAAGGTAAAAAGGTTGATCTTCCTTGGAGGAATGAAGATGGGTGGAGATAGAAGGTACTCTTTAAGTGAATCAAAGGCCTTTTGATAGTCTTTATTCCACTTAAAAGATACATCATTCTTCAAAAGCTGGTGGAAGGGTTGGCATCAATTTGAGAGATGAGAGATAAAGTGACAAATGGATTAGAGCTTCCCCTACAAGTTGTAGAGTTTATTGAGGTGGGTGGGAGGAGGTACATCAAGGATTTCTTTGATTTTGGTGGGATTTAATTCAATTCTTCTAAGGGAGATGATGAATCCAAGGAGTTTTCCTAACAAAACCCTAAAAATACACTTCTTGGGGTTAACTCAAACATGGTAATGGATGAGTCACTCAAAGATAATATTAAGAATGGCCAAATGATCTTTATGACATTTAGATTTCCCAAGAAGGTCATTGACATAATATTCTATGATTTTTTTAATAAGGTCATGGAAGATGTAGGTCATAGCACATTGGTAGGTTGCACTAGTGTTATTTAGTCTAAAAGGCATGACCCTATAGTAAAAATTTCCCCATGGGGTGATAAAGGCAATTTTGTGTTAATCATTAGGGGTAATTAAGATTTGATTCTAACCTAAGAACCCATCCATAGGAGATAATATATCATGGTTGACTATAAGATCAACCAGTTGGTTAATGTTTGGCAAAGGAAAATCATCCTTTTGGTAAGTAAGGTTAAGTTCATGAAAGTCCACAAAAATACGAAGTCCCCCTGTGGCTTTGGTAATAGGTACAATGTTTGATACCCATTGGGGATAATCAATGGGTTGGATGAAATTGATGGATAGGAGACATTGAATCTCTTCTTTAATGATAAGGACTATATGAAGATGCATTCATCAAAGTTTTTATCTAAGTGGCTTGGCATCATAGTTGGTGACTATATTGTGGGTAGTGATGGAGCGGTCGATTCCTGGAATGGCACTGTAAGACCAATCAAATTCTATGTCTCAATATTGTAGGAACGAAGGGAAGTCTTGAAGCTCCTTGAGATTTAGCGATTGGCTGATTTTGATAATGCATGGGTTGAATTCTTAAGTGGAAGAGATTTGTGGATAAACAAATCTTCTGCACTAAGATAGGTGAGAATGGAATCGTCATCCTGACATTAAATGGTATTAATGCTAAGAGAGTCATCTCATACCATCTCAAGATGATTTAGAGGAATGATTATGATCACCCTATCCTTTTGATAAGTTAGGGGTCTGAGGCTGATCATGTTGATGGAAAAAAAATGTTATGGGGGATGATGTCCGAGTCCTCAATTATTGATAGAGAAAGACTTGGTGAGGAAGGGATGTCTTCCTCAACAATGATGATGGGAGGTGGGTTGGTTTGCTTTTTAGGTGGTGTGAAACTGAGGTCATGCTTTTCATGAGGTTTTTGGGTCTTGATTGGAAGCAACTCATGCAACATATGTTCATACCAACCTAGGCTATATCCCTTCCAAGCACACCTATAAAGATATGTCTTGGCAAACTCTAGTTTATTTAGGTAATAGTAACTAGAGGTGAATGGTTAAGGTGAAAAAGAGGAGGTAGAAGTGTCAAGGGGTTCATCAAGTCCCCCATATATGAAATTGGTTTGGCAAGTTGAGGGCTCGAAAGGAATAATGGATCCAATATTGGGGTCATAACTAGGTTGTTGGCCAATATTCTCATACTCTTGAGGAGTAGGAAAAGTGTCTAGTGTCAAAAGGTGATACTCCCCCAATGAAAGACACTGGAAGGTTGATTCCAAAGGGTCCATTATGGGTATTTGGGTGGAAGGGATGGATGAGTTAGTAGATGCTTCATTGGTAGGAGAAGGTGGGACTTCATCTTTTACTGATGAAGGCTTATTATATGGAATAAGGATAATGTCATTGGGTTGATACATCATGTTGCATGATGTAAAAGGACTTGGGTTAGCTTGAATGGTAACAACTTGACCTTCATGTTCAAATTTGATGCATCAGTGTAGGGTGGATGACACATAGCCCATAGAATGAATCCAAGGTCATTCTATAAAAAATTTATATTAGAACTCATCTTCTACTATGTAGAAAATCTCAAGAAGTGTGTGGGGTCGTAGGCAAATGTGAAGGACAATAGTTCTTAAAGTTGTGGCCATGGTATCATTAAATGATCGAATCATAATCGAGGTTTTTGACATAATTTTTTTAGGTAATTTGAGTTGCTTGTATGCATGGGAGGAGATAATGTTGATGATACTTCCCCCATCAATCATAACCCTATTGATGTGGGTTTGGTTAATGTATGAAATAATGAAGAGGGGAGGATCTAGATCATCTAGATGGATAGAGGGTATTTATGAATCCTTAAAGGTAAAAAGGTTGGAAATTTGAAGAGCTCTAATGAAGGCTATTAGAGGTTATGGGTATGCTAGTTGGACCTTTATGTATTGCAAAGCCTCTATCATTACTTGGAAATGGTGGGGTGAGGTATTGATTAGTTAATATAAACTCATCTTCACTCATGTTTGGTGAAGCTATTTTAGAACTACTCATTGAATAGATTCAAATAGGTTAGATTGAGAGGGACCTAAAAAAGACACTTTAGGTTTGGTCAAAGGTAAAGGTGTTTGGCATTAGTTGTGTGATTGGGTGGTAGAATAGGGATATGTCCATGGAATGGACACCTTTGTCTTTCCCATATCCTTCGATTGAGCTTGTGATCATGTGACCACATGGATGGTATGGATTTAGGGAGGAGTCAGGATAGAGGAGTGCTTTAGTTCTACTTCACTCTGGGATGAGAGTGGGGGAGTATGTAAGTATTTGTTGATAGCTCTTAACTTTTGGGTTAGTGGTGGGATCATAAGAGGCTCATATGATAAGAATTCATCATTGTGATATAGTTGATGGGCTAATACTTTGAGAGCTTTATAATTCTTTGTATCATGCCCAGGTGTCTTATGGTATGAGCACACTAATTTGTCATTATACTATGATGTTTTAGGATTATGTGGGTCACATGGTCTAATAAGTGGTAAGATTAAGCAAGATGCTTGAAATAACCTTTATAGGATGGTTGAGTAAGACTCAAGAAAAGGTGAAAAAGGCATGGAGGTCTTAGGTTCAGTAGTTGACGTGGAAGCCCTTTTAGGGGTGGGTTTGATGGTAAGAGATTTGGGTAAAGGAGCATTTTTGGTGGATGATTTTGGTGTAGATTGCTTAGAGGTGAGAGGTGTTGGGTTAAATGCCTAAGGATTATGTGGTTTGGTTATAGAAGGTTCGGTAAAAATAGGTGAGGATGAAAGTAGGAGTGATGGTATAACCAAAATTGGTGGTTGGATTTGGGTTTTGTTTGGGATGCTCAGATTCCTTACTAAAGTAGAAGGGTGAGGTCCCAAAATAGAAGGCAAAGTGGAAAGGGGAGGCAGAGTTTTGGTTTGTGGAATCTTGGGTGGTTTCACCTTCTTTATTATCTTGGTGTGGGGTTTCTTTGATAGGTTTGGTGAAGTTAAGTCCAATTTCAATTAGGGGTGAGTAAGGTTCTGGATAGGGAATATACCAAGGTTTTTGGTGAACTTGGTTAGAATGGAAGAGGGTGACTTGGTTATTTTAGGTGGAGTCAATTTGGATGGTTTGATTATGGTTTGATTAGTAGAGGTTTCTAATGGCTCAGTTGTGATGATACTGAGAGGTTGGGATGATAGTGGCATAATTGGAGGCTCTTCCTTAGTTGGGTAAGGAAACTTGAGATGGTGCCAAAATGTGGCATGGTCTACGTTGGGTTGGGACAAGTACTCCAAGTTTTGAACCAATCTATACAAGGACTTATATATGGGTTTTATCCCTTTGTTATTGATCTCAAATGAAAAAATCATGGGTGGAGAGAGAGAGAGAGAGAGAGAGAGAGAGAGAGAGAGAGAGAGAGAGAGAGAGAGAGAGAACTGATTACCTCATACTTTTCCTCAATCAAAGGCTTCAAAGTTTGGGAAGATGAGTCTCTTATGGGAGAGGTAGGTAGAAAGAGATTTTTTTAGGGATGCTTTCCAAAGGAAGAGTGGATTATTATATGATGAAGGAAAAGGATATAATGGTAATGGCTACCTCTTTTGGTGTATCTCCCAAAGGAGAGGTTAGTAGCTTAAATACCTCGATGAGTGGAGAAAGTGGAAAAGTCATTTCCTTGGTCTCATTTTCTAAAGGAATGGAGAGTGACTCCACTACCTCAATAAGTGAAGGTTCAAGAAATGTGGTTTTGGAAATGGTTTCCTTAGTAATGAGTTGACTAAGAACTGCATTAATAGTATGGACTTTGTGGTTATGATAGGATTCTACTCTATTGTTTTCATTGTTCATAAAAGAGGTATGGTTGGGAAATGGTTTTGTAAAGATGTCAAGTGATTGATTTGGGGGTGAATTAGGGTTATCCAACACAATTTCCCCCTTATCAATGATATTTTGGATGATATTATTGAATGCATTTCACCTACTAACATCATACCCTATGACACAATCGAAAGAACACAATTCTTTCTCCTTATACCAACCAGGTATAGGATGAGAGGAATCAAATTGTTATGGAGGTTTGATTGTTGAGAGTTGTATGATATTTGCTTTTTAAAAAAATCCAAGACCAAAGCATATGACTCCCTACAAAAGTAAATTTCTTTTAGTTGTTGTGGTTTGGGTTTCTAGTGTTCTTATTGGAGGAACTAGAAGAGTTAGGTTGGTTAACAATCATGGAGTAGTTTTAAGGACAATCACATTCGAATTTCCCTTATTTTTGGTGTTAGTGTTGGTTTGACTGTTAGGTTTAGAGTAGGGAGTCTCATTTGATTTGAAGGTGGAATTCTTGTTTTTCAATTTCAACTTCCCCTCATCAATGGTGAAATCCTCATCAAAGGTCCTGAAAGCCTCATCAAAGGTCCTAAAAGTTTGAACTTATAAAGTGAAGTAAATTTTTTTGGCACAATTTTGAGCAAAGAGTTCAATCCACTTGGTTTGGGGAAAAGAGAAATATATTTGATTTATCAAGATTCTCCAATGGGCTACAAATTTGTCTATGGACTCATCATCAAATTGTCAATGGAGTAGAGACCGATGATGGAAACTTTCTTAGAGTTTTTTATAGAAAATTTGATCCAAAACTTAGAATATTTGGTTGATATATAATTCAAGAAACAAGAACAACACAATTGTAATAATGCTATCTCTGAGAAGAGATGTTTTATTGATCAAATTTGCAAACCTAAACATATGCCTATCTCTGAGAAGAGATGTCTCATTTCCTTTTTAGGTTACATCTTCATTTATACAAATTTTGAAGGTAGTAAGAGGATGTATAAGGTCACCAATCTCAAGGGAGATTAAGTGGTTTGACTTCCATGATTCACAACAATACAAAATTTGAGGAATTATTATTTTTAGAAACTTACTATTTTTGTATTGCACTACTAAAATTGAAATTTGGGGCACTTCCATTTGGTTTTTGAGGGTCAAAACCCACTGATAAAATATTTTTCCATCTCATGGTTTTCTCTTCATTCTTAACTTTCCAAAATTTCAAATGGGGAGTCAAATGGAGCTATGGTGCAAAATTTATGGCTCTTGAAATTTTTGCCACCAATTGGGGTAGAACCATCACCTAAATTGTCCCCTAAAATGTTGCTCAGATCGTTCCTCCCTCCTTGAGAAGCAATGGTCCCCATTTCACCAAGATTTTTTTTCAAGTGTGGCATTTGTGTTTTGATTTGATTCCTAATGCATACTTGGAATGTACTGTGCTTTATAGAGCTATGCTTTATGGAGCTGTGCAGGGCTTGATTGTTCACCATTTTTGTCTATCACTCTATGGATGGAAGGTTGTGAACTTATTTATCTTGTTATATATTTTATTCTATTGTTATGTTATTTGTGTATTCAGGGCTATAACATCAGCCCTTTTAGATTTATGTGGCTTGACCACCATGAGAACAAATTTCTTTGCACTAATCAGGAAGATAGATGTAAAAGGTGGTACCTCTGGTACCTTGTAGTGTCATGTTCCAAGAGTGAAGGTGATATTTTAAGTTATCTATTCATATATGCCATGTTTATCATACATGAATGGAGGACCAAAGATTACATTGCAAACATCCAGATTGACCACATCACATAAAACCTCATCTTGGAAAGGTTTTATTGCATATGAGAGAAGACATTGGTGGGTGACACAAAGGTTTCTCCCTAAACTCAACCATCCAATACCATATGGATTTGGGTGAGGCTTCATGGACAAATTTAGGATTTTCACAACATTAGCAAAGATTAAATTCTTTTGACTCCCACTATCAAGAATGAAATGTAGAGGCGTACCTTTCACCCATAACTTAGAGTAAAACAACATTTCCTTGTCATCTAGCCTCTCCTCATGGGTCTGTGAGGAAGTAATGATGGCATTGGGCTTAGCATCTACAATCTCTTATTCATCCTCTTTGACTTTAGGGTGTGTATGAGGTAGAGTAGTAGATATTGAGGATTGTGACTTAAAAAGCAGGGATTTGATGGCTCAACATTCTTATTTGGAAAGAGTTCCAAATTTTTGGTAATCACACCATTTTATAGTCTTCCCTTCCTTTTGCTTCCAATTTTGGCCTCACGTTTGACCTTCTTTGTCACTTTTCCATTTTGAAGGCCAACTCTTCATATTCATTCTTCCATGCTTCTACTCAATCTTCACCACAAACTTGTACGCCTCACCGAGGGTTTCCAAATTGAAGAGTTCCATCTCCCCCAATATATACCATTGTAGTCCACCATGATATTTGAGAACCTTGTGTTTCTCACTTTCCTGGATGCCCAATCTCACAAATAGAGAATGAAAAATATCAGTGTAATCTTGAACAGACTATTCCTTACTTTGGTGAAGTTGTTGTCACTCAATATACATATCATCTTATGCTCTAATGGGGTAGTATTCTTCCTTTATAGCTTATATGAAATCGTCCTAGGTAGGTTCCACCTCAAGGGCAATATCATCTGTAATGAATCTCTTCTTGTATACTTCCCACCAATTTTTGATAGGTAATGATGCTTTCAAAAGAGTAAAAGTGATATTCTCTTTATCGATGAATTTATTTATAGAAAAATAGGAATACAATTGATCCAACCAATTTTATACTACATCAGCATTGATTTTGACTTCAAATGTAGGGATATCAAAATTCACCTGAACCTTGAAGAATGTTGGGGCACTGAAAGGATAAGGATGCATATGAGGAGCCAAAATTCTCCATCAAGATTTGTTGGAGAATTTAGGTGAATTTATGTAGCATTTATCATTTCTACTATTGGAGGGGTTCATTCACCATTTCCTTGAAAGGATCGGATGTCTCAGTGTTGTCCACCATTTGAGGTCATTTAGAGTGAACAGGTGGATAGTCTATTGGTTCTATTTTCCACTGAAGCTTCTTGTAATATGACCTCATCCTTAAGATCATACACTATAAATAGAAACCACTCTGATGCCACTGATCCAAAAATTAGAAGCTTTGGTTGAAAGATAATTCAAGAAACAAGAACAACACAATTGTAATAATTCTATCTCTGAGAAGAGATGTTTTATTGATCAAATTTGTAGACCCAAACATATGCCTATCTCTAAAAAGAGATGTTTCATTTACTTTTTGGGTTGTATCTTAATTTATAGACATTTTGAAGGTAGTAGGAGGATGTGGAAGGTCACCAATCTCAAGGGAGATTAAGTGGTTCAATTTTCATGATTCACAACAATACAGAATTCAAGGAATTACTATTTTTAGAAACTTACTATTTTTAGATTGCACTACTAAAATTGGAATTTGAGGCATTTTCATTTGGTTTTCAGGATCAAAACCCACTGATCAAATCTCAGTGCCATCTCATGGTGTTCTCCTCATTCTTAGCTTTCCAATAGTTTAAATGGGGAGTCAAATGGAGCTATGGTGCAAAATTTATGGCTCTCAAAAGTTCTACCACCAATTGGGGTAGAACCGTCACCTAAATTGTCACATAAAATTTTGCTCAAATCAAAAGTGATCTACAAAAGTCTGAGTTAGTTGGGCAAAGGAAAAGAGGGAGTGTTTTGTAATATAATTATACCAATATAGTGTCAAACCTGATAGAGACATGGGAAAGGTGTGAAAAAGGAGAGCATAATAATAGGTAATCAAATAACAAGAATACCTAAATGCTCTCAAATGTTTTTAAAGGTCTTCCTTGTTCTAAAATTTTGATAATTTTGAAAGTTCCCATTGAGGAGGATAAGGTTGAATGGGGATGGATGGATGAATTGGTTCATTGTATATTTGGTCATAATATAAGAGGTTATGGGCACTAGAGATAGATGACTCCAAAGTGGTCATTTTATCCATTAACATTTTGACAAGATATGTTTATGGTTGTGCACCCCTGTAGTTGTAAGGTAGATTATGTTGGGTTTTGGGTAGGTGCAACATAGCTACCACATATTGGTATATGGACATGGGTGGTTGGGATGAAGACACATATGAATACGTGGAAATAGGTGGTTGGGTAGAAGGTAGAGGTGCATACCCTTATGGGTTAGGGATGTAGCTTGGGTTTAGTGTAATGGGCAACTATTGAGGGATTAATATAGGTTAAGTACAAGGTATGGTTGGGTTGGTACTGATGGATGGAAGGGTAGAAGGTATGGGACCACCAAGCTCTAGAATGGAATGGATGTAGGTGGGTTGGAAACAAGAGGAATGTGGTGACATTGGTAGAGGGTAATCCCATGGTAAGTGGAGTACCAATGCCCAAAGGTTGGGTTGCTCCTATACTAGAAAGCTTGTTAGTTGGGTTAAAAGGTGTTTGGGTGTTGGTTGGTTGGATGAGTTTGTTTTGGATGGTGGTGTTGGTGGGGTTATCAGTAGAAGAGTATGCTTGGGTTACCAAGGGTTGGGTGGAAATAGTGGAAACAAAAGTGTTTCCCATAAGGTGGGATGGCATGCCATAGGGTGGGTCAATATGTAGATCTGAAGTAAGGGTGTGGTGAGATATGGTGTGTAAGGTAATATTAGAGGGCTATGGGGTTGATATCCATAAAGGTGGTGAAATTTTCATCATCTTGGACAACCATCTGATGGATGCTAGGACTTATATAAGGATGGGGAAAGCTCTCTGCATTTGAGATGTACTCCATGGATGAGGGAGAAGAGGAAGATGGATGATTGGGAGGTGGATCCTAATTTGCTTAGTTTCTTAGTTGTTGCCTAGTTACAACTATGCAAATAAGGGAAAGATAAATATACAATCAATCTCACAACTCAAATAAAGAGAAGACAAAAAAAAGTCAAGGAAATGAAACACACACTAGAGCATGTTAAATCTTAAGGTTATTTTGTCTCTCTTGTGGCTTATGCCTTAAGCTTTAAGAATTGTGTGACTCAACTTGGCTTGTAGAGTGGGTACTAGAAAATAAGTCTATGGCTGGTCTTAGGTAGTTAAAGGTTCTTAATATCTGTACTATAACTTGGTACGTGGCCTGATATTGGGGCCTACCCCCTCACTTCACATATTATAGCTATAAGGGTGTTAGGTGCTTAGCCAAAATATATTGAGTTGCTAGAGATTATACTCAGCCAGTGTACTAAGTTGGTTTTCCCCTTGGTGATGAAATCCAAGTAAGATAGCCAAAAAAGGTGACTGCTAGGTGATTAAATCCTAATCAGGCCTTATGTCAAGTTTGTTATGCTTGATTAGGTGTAAGTATTTTGGTCTTGTGTGTGTGATAAGAATGAGGTTATGATTAATTAATCTATGTGAGCTAAAATAAGTAAGCAAACAATGTATGCAGTCAATATTAAGCCTAAAATGAAATTTTGATTTCTTTATATGAGTAGAAGACAAGAAGAAAAAACACCTAGATGCAACTATAAACCCAAAAAAATGACTCAAGGGTCCCATTGGGCATGCTAGAATGTTTCATGTAAATTTTAATTTATTTCTATGAAGAAAGTTGTAAGACTTGAAAGAAGGGTGAGATTAGTAGAACCTGGATTTTATTTGTGCTCCATAATCCAAATGATTGTAGATACTCCTCTTTAGCTTGGGAAGAATGACCTACAGATAAAAAAGAACTAAGAAAATGGTTGATCAGTTAGATAGTAGGGTGGATTGTCTAGCAAGCTAGATCCAAGAAGTACAAGCTTCCTTAGAGACTATCAATCCACACTTTTAAACAATCAAGCTCTAAAAATGAAAGATAGATTACTTACATGAATAACAGAAGATATTGAATTCAAATTCAATAAGTACTTGAAAGAGATGAATTTGCCTAATTATATCAATAAACAATTGGATATTAATGATAAATAAATCATATGTGGTTTAAAAAATAAGGTTATGCTCTATGATTAGAAAGAAACTCAAAAAATGGGATTTGGTTAGGGTCTGATAGGTCAAATAAACTTGTTGTTGGAATTGTCACACAATGACCATCGATGGTTGGGGTAAAACCATATGTAGTTGGGTGATCGTCGATGGTTAAGGATATAATGTCGGTAGTCAGGGTGACCATCGGTGGTTACTATGGGTTTTGGTTTGGATAAAGGTAGGTCTAGTTGGGAAGGTTGTTAAGTGACTCTGGGAGGTGGGTTTAGGTTGAAGTCTAATTTCAAGACAAAAATAAAGTAATTAATTATTGAAAATAGATACTTAGCTTTCTTGTTTTTGATCTAAATAATGTTGAGGTGTGTGGCTAAAAAACTCATTGGTGGAGCTTGGATAAATTTTGATAGAGAAATGGTACCTTGGTTGTTGATTGATGAGTATTAGCACTTTGGATCTCTATCATACCCATTGAAATTTTTCCTAGGTTTATCAGAAGAAGACCTATAAAATATGTTCTGATATAAGAAGCTTTGATAATTGTTGATGATCTCTGATGATTGATTGCCCTTGTTTTCACCTCCTCCTCCTCTTTTTTATAGAAGGAAGGGAGAGGTGAAATAATAAGTTCAAACATGGTGCTAACTGGTCATCTAATTTTAGTTTTAACATGCATAATTATGTGAGTGTCTAAGATTAAAAAGGCAAGGTGGATTTGAGCTAGAGTTAACCCTTAAGGTGGTTAAAGGTTAACCATCGATAGTTAGGTCTAACTGTCAGTGGTTAGGGGTCAAGCATTGGTGGTCGATAGGTAAAAGGTAAAATAGTCAAAGTTAATCATTTTGACTTAGGTTTGGTAGTTGAGGGTTATGGAATAGTCCCTAGGGGTTCTCAAGGTGGTCTAAGGGTTAATTCAATATCTATAACTATAGTGTGTGATTTTCTAGTGTCTAATGTTGGCTATCCAAAGTCTCAACCCTAGCTTAAATATTCATCGTGTCATTTGCTTCCTTTTTTAGTGTCAATTGTTTTAGTTTTTGTTTTCAACTATGTTTTGTTGTGAATCTACTGAACTTGACTTTATTAAATTTGTTTACTCTTGATTGTCTTTGTGAATAAGGAATCCAAGAAGGGAGGTTAGTATGGTGTTAGTCTAAGAAATAAAACTCAAAATAACACACTAAATCCTAACACCTCTATCTTAGACACTATGGAGAGCTTAGTAACAAGTAAATACATGAAAAACATAACAAAAACATGAAATAAACACTCTTTTACCTTCCTTGGAGCTTCCAAATGGCTTGTTGAATGGCTTGCTCAGCTTGTGCTCAAGAAATATTTGTCAATGAAGATCCATTGCTCCACTTCTCCTTGTCACCTTGAATTGGCTTGATTTGGCTTGGCATATTGGCATGATAACACTACAATGAATCTCTTTGAAGGTATTTTTGCATAATAATATTGCACTACTGAAGCTTTTGTTACAGGTGTCTTGGCACTTGTATTTATAAGTCTCATAACAAACTCTAACCCTAGGAAGGTTAGGTTTAGAATTAACCTTGTTTGAGTCTATCTAACCCTGAGTTGAGTTAGGCTAGCTTTAGATTGGGTTAAAGATAATAATGATGGCCATGTGAGATACATGGGTTAATAATGATTATGCCTCTCACCCAATTTTAATAATTTACAAGTGGATTGACAACTCATAAAATATATTCATGGTTGAATTCATGAATTTCCAAAATAGAAATTCATTAATTCTCCATGATCCACTTGACCACTTGTCATGAGAGTTAATTTTGATTATTGAATTTATAAAATAAGTAATTCTAAAAGCTATGGATTTTATATATTCATGTGATGTCATGATGATGTAATCAAACCTAGATTTATGAATTTTTTAAAATATAAATTCACTAATTAGTCATGAACTTTTCAACTATGCATTTAATTGGGTTTAATAAATTAAGTAATTTTGATCAGGTTAATTATATTGTCTAAATTTATGTAAGGTTATCCCTCATCCATTGGTCAAAAATATCAATTTTCTAGGTCACAATTTGACTGGGGATGAATTGGAGAGAGGTTACTATTATATACCATATAATACCCTAATTAGGGATGTCTCAACATGATTCTGAGCTTTGACAAATGATGTGTAGTTAAATTTGTGATGTTTAATGATTCCTAGACTTAAATTATAATGGTTGGCAAGAATTAGTCTGAAGTCTAGTCAGGAGCCAGTTGTGGCCAATTTTAGGTGTCTATAGTTTGCCCCTATTTGAGAATATATTTCAAGCTATAGGCATAGTAATGTCTTCTCAAAGAATGAATTGGTCCTGTATGCCTACTATTGTAATGGCAATGGATTAACTATAGATGCCCCCTCAAAAGAGCAATTGGAAAAGGGTTTGATGGTCGTTCCCTTAAAAGGAGGAAATAATGGGACTAAAAAAGTAAAATGGGGTGGAAAAGACTGATTTTCCCATAGATGGTTATAGTCAATAACATCTAGAGTTACCCTAGTTGGGAAGACAACTATGATAATTTACCCACATGTAGTTATAATAATCGGTATAGGTGGGATAAAAAAGGTAATAATTTTCCCAAAGGTGATTATAATCATCGACTTAGGTAGGATTAAAGAAGGAAATTAATCCATGAGTGAGATTAATCCAATTGAGATAATGCTTATATGTAGTGATTTAAAAAAAAATTGATCTACCCAAAGGTAGTTATAATCAATTACAAAAATTAAGAAACTAATTTTCCCAAGGGCAATTATAATCAGTGGCACATACACATGCCCAAATAGGATGGATGAGTCAAAATAATGATTTGCCCACAAGCAATTATAATCATTAAGATGACCTAGATTAAAAAATGATTTTTGATTGTGCCCCAGTAGGGTAGATTGGAAAGCATAACTCAAGACTATAACATATCCTATAGATTAAAGATGAGTGGGTGCAAACATAGATGTGATGGTATAATGATAGAATAAACCATAAACATTCAGTCACACAAGGATGTGCAAAGTAATGAAAGATATGATTAGAAGAATAAAGTTTGATCAATGTGAATGATTCAGTTAAACCTACCAATGTGGAGATGATCATCCTGATTAGCATTGATACAAATAGAATATTCAAGGGATTGATTCGATCAAAGAGGGTGGGAGGATTGACCAAGGTGAACCAAGATGATTTTTTATGATATCATTGCTTGTAAGATTTTTTGAGCTAATTTTTTTATAGCATGTGATGATATGCATCATGATATAAAAAACCATGATAACATAGTTGAAATGTGCATAAAGATTGACACGTGATATAATAAACAATTAAAAATAATGCATCAATGATAAAAACCATGATGACAATGTGGACATATGAATATGGATAGACTCAAGAATAATGCACAAGGAATCACCCAATGAATGCATATAGACTAAGTTAAGGCACAAAAAGGAAAGTAAACAAATAGGAAATCAAACAAACAAACAACAAAAAACCAAATAAATAAACACACAAAAAGCTTAAAAGTAAAAGCAACAGAAAACATCCTATCATCAACCAAGTCAATATCTACGCATGAAGGCTCAATGGAATGAAAAATAAGTGGTGCCCCCAAGAAAGGATACATGCAAAGTGAAGGTGACACCCCTAATGTTAGTGGAATGGACCAAAACCAAAAATGAATTTTCCCTAGTAGGGCAGATCAAAATATTACTTACTAGGTGTAAACAGGATAAATGTTTTTTAGATTTTGGGATTTTTTAATGTTTTTAGAATTTTTAGAATTTTTTAAGTATCTCAACTCGATTGAGAATTGACAAGATATGACTCACAAAATGGTGAGAGTGTTGGCTTAGGTTGCTCACAAAATGGTGAGAGCATGGGAAAGGGAATTGATTTGACCTCAACATGAATCGAGCATTGCCTACATAGTACCATTAGGACTTCAAGTCATAGTAGTTTTGCCTGCATAAAAGGTGGTGAGATCTGACTAGGTAGCAACAAGTTCATGAATTTAAGCCAAATGGCAAGACAAATGATAATAGTAATGGTAAAGTGATGTGGCAATGCATGGTAAAAGGTGTTGTTCTTAATTTGCCCATAGGAAGTTATAATTAGGAAATAATGGCATAGCTTAGTGCTACTAATTTACCCATAGGTGGTTATAATTAGTAACACAAGGTGAAATAGTGATTTGCGTAGAAGTGGTTATAATCAGTAACACCAATCAAGTATAAATAAAATATGTAATTACCAGATCGTTATCATATTGCTATCATATATGGCCATTTAAACATGGAATTCTGAAACTACTCAAACTAGATCGAAATCCCCTCGCAAAAGGTGTTTAAAGAACCAAGGGAACTAAAGTCAAAAATGGGTAGGTAGGGAGGGTAAGAACAAGTTTATTCAATAATGTAGGTATGGTTGGATGGCATATGGTATGGCAGAAGGAATATGATAAGATGATAATTGGATACAATGGAAATAAGGTTGCCCCCAAGTGATCAGGTAAGGTAAATGGTAAGGAATGAAATAATAGCAAGAGGAATGGAAAATTAAAATGGCAAGGTAAATGGCAAATGGCAAAGGTCAAGATTCTTGGCAAGGTAAATGACAAAGGGAAAAGGTAAGGTCAATGGTAAGGCAAGGTAAATGATTTTTGCTAGGTAATTTTTTTTGTTATTCTTGCTAATGTGGAGATACACATCTTGATTAGCATATGATACAACTAGAATAATCAATTTTACAAATTACTATCCCACACCTCATTTAAATAGCTACTTTGTCAAGAATCTACTACAAATTTGGACTCCAATAATGTTTTTGTGATCTTTGTTGGTCATTGATTATGTTTCCTTCAAACATTTAGACAAAATTAATTCATAGCTTCTACAAAGGAAAGTGTAATCAAGGATGGTAAAAATGGATAAATAGTGGATGTTAGGTTTGATTTGACAATTCAAAGGTAGATGATAATGGCATGTATAATGGTTGGGAAATAAATGAAGATCAAGATTTTTAGGCACACATAATGTTCCTGATTCTAGATTCAACTTAATTTTGGTTTTAGTGGGGCCAAAGACTTCTATACATGCTCTTGATAGGACCACCAAATTTTTCTATTGTTTAGGCTTGAGAGTAACTACCATCTAAATATGTTTTAGATTGGAATTTGTATTGATGTTATCTATAATAATGCCTTCATCAAGCATTAAATAACTATTATGCTTAACTATCGTCACCTTGATGAGGTTTTCACCAATGAAGTTGTCTTGATTGTCCCATAGCACCTTCGAGAAGGTTTCACTAAGGAAGATTCACTTTTGACTTTGATTGTCTTCTAGCACCTCAAACAAGGTTTCACTATAAGATTTTGAGTTTGGACTTTGATTACCCTTTAGCACCTTCGAGAAGGTTTCACTAAGAGAGTGTTGTTCTGAATGAATGCATGTGGTTTTGGCCTCTCTGATATTCTTCAACTGATACGTCACCATGAATGCAGTTCAACAAGTTGTGATTTGGTCAGTCTTAATCAACACTTGTGGGAAGTGTAAGGTCAATATAATTGCTAGGTTGGTTGGTGTTAATGGCATATGAAATGGTAATGTAATGGAAAGAGGCAGCACAATCCTTATAGAATAACTAAGAAAACTTGTGTTGACACTGAATTAATCATCCTAAAAAATTTTGGAAGCATCACAAAAATATTCAAATTGATCTACAAGGCATGTGTAATCATTATTGTAACAACCACAAATGTATTATGATTATAAAGTTGAGTTTGATTCAAAAGACTCTGAATCTGTTGTTGAGACTAACGTTGAGTCTACTTCAAATTTTAAATATAATGTTGGTTTAAGAATAAAATATAACTTTAATTTTGATTCTTTATCTGGTGTGGATGTTGCTACAATGATGTCTTATTGAATGTTTGGTTTTGGATAAGTAACGGCCTATGATGGTATAATTGGCTCTCCACAGAGACTAGTTTGTCCAGTGAGAGTCCTAAATGAGGGGGAAAAGGTCAAGAGAAAACTCCATAAAGATTGGATTTTTAGAGGGAGGCTTTTTAAAAATAGGACAATGGTTAAGGTAATGATTTTCCCAAAGGTAGTTATAATAATTAAGAAGTGACTCAGTAAATACTGTCTTGTCAAAGTGAGACTCCTCGATAATGAGTAAAGGATCAAAAAGTGATTCATCATAGGTTGAATCATCACAAATAGGTGTTTCAACAAAAACATCATGAATTGGTTGGTTCTCTTGGCCTTGGTTTACAAGTAGTTGTAAAATATCATTTTTAAACACATCTTGGTCTTCGAATGATTGGCTTAGTTGGAGAGGTACTAATTGGCTCTGTTGTGGCTCAATGATTGGCATGGGGTTTCTAAAGTGGTGGATAGTTAGCAACAGATGAATAATGGTTGATGGTTAGATAATGATAGGCTTATCTATGATGGCCTAGGATAGTAACTGAGACCCATCTAGTTGTAGTTACACAAATGTTTTGGGAGAAAAAGATACCATAGTTGGAAGGGCCTGGAATGGTAATGGTAGGGCATTGTAAATATTTTTTTACTCACACAATTCAAAGGATGAGGTCTTGGTATAATGATGTTAGGTCATTGAAAAGCTTAGTTACTGGCACAAGCCAAATGATGAAGTCCTAATATAAAAATGATATGGCATTGTGAAGCTTGGTTGCTTGCACAAGCCAAAGGACAAGGTCTTGGAATGGTAATGGTAGGGCATTGAAAATCTTGGTTGCTTTCATAATCCAAAGGATAAGGTCTTGAAATGGTAATGATAAGGCATTGTGAATCTTGGTTACTCACATAATCCAAATGATGAGGGACTGGCATGGTAATCATCAGATGTTAAAAAGCTAGGTGACTCGCATAGACCAAAAGAGGGTTAATGGTATAGGTAGGGGATTGGATATCCTTAGCACTAAAAAGGCAAATTTGGTATGTTAACCAGCCTAAAGAAGGTATCACTGCCTACTATGTTTGAGGATCTTAGCTTTGTTCTCCAAATTGAGTGTTGTAAGGAAGATAAGGATCCGTCTCACAAACAACATCATCACCAAAGGGTTCTTGAATAAATTCATCATATGTGACCATGTTATCATAAACTAAACTATACATGGGTCCACTATGAGTGTAATGAGACATATCCAAATCAATGAGGAATATTTTTTAAATAGGCTTATAGTTATACAAATTCTTAAAAATAAGTTCCAAAGGAAAAATGGTCCAAACATAGTCTAACTTGGTCTAAGGAATGGATTTGTATCTCTTAAATGATCAGTGTTAAAACTTGGTATGAAATAGTCTAACATCAAATTTCTTAAACAAATGGTCAAGTGGATGTAATAAAACTTGGATGTCAAACTCTATGTACAAAGTGTCTCAAACAAGTCTAATCTAAAGAGAATAAAGTTGCTAGGTATTTTAGCAAAACAAAGAATAAAATGTAGGCTCAAAATAGGCATTGCTAGGTCTTATGGAAAAGGCACAAAGCTAGACTTTTAAACAAAACAAAGTGAGAGATTTAATACAAATTTTAAACACTTTGGTAAAAACTAGGCATTTGGATTTTAGACATAAAGTTGATCATTTAGAAAAAGGCATGAAACTCTAGGCACATGGAAGATAGGCTATTTCTCCCAAATCTAGGTACCAATAATAGTTTTTAAATTGATTGAAAAATTAACCTAAGTTACACAACCCAAAAGTGAAAGATCGATGTCTAGGACAAAATTACACAAGGCATAGGAAGAAATCAATCAATGTTTGGATTTGAACATGTCAAGGCTAATTTCTAACATAATGTAGAAAACTAGGCTTCTTTAAATAAATAAAAATATAGATAAGAATGAACAACATAACGGCTCTAGAAATAGCTCCAAAAGCCACACACAGTTTTGGTTTCAAATTAAAATTTGGGACATAAGACAATAAGTCTTTGAAACAATTTGAGTAGTGTAATGATGTTATCATGCTCTAAGGTATGATTAATGGTTTGTTTTAAATATTCTAGGGCACAAAACTTGGAATGAAATGGGTAGCATAATGATGCTCCTTTCAAACAAATGACATACACACAAAATTTTGACAAGATTAAGGCAAATGTGTGATGTCAAATGGATGGCATAATACCTCTTCAAACAAAGGAGTGATGTGTAAACAAGACTCATTTTGGACATGATATGATAAACAGATAGTTTAACTCAAGACCATATAAGAAAGGATAAAATTACATAAAACACCCAAGTGTAACATCCTAAATCCTAAAATTGATAAGGTTGCATTGTACTATCAAATTTTTTCTATATACTCACTCTTGATAGGATTTTAATTTTTAATTAAAAAGGTAAAATCACATGAAAAGTAGGGTTTTTATGCCCCCTCTTCTCTCAAGAGTTTGTACTATGACATGTAACTTAGGGCTACTGACCCTGCATCAACAGTATGTCTATGATAAGTGGGGTTGTTCTAAACTATTAATTTTTGATATGTTTCTAGATGGTCCCAAGTGTGAATGACAATAGATATACAATCACATAATTTGGGCCTGCATCAACTAATCTGTTAAGAAATTTTCTTATACTTTTCATAACCACCACATCTGTCAATTGTTCAGTGTAGTGCGATGTCTGAGTTGCCCCCACGATCTGAGGCTAAGTACCACTAATGGAGCTTATTTAATCACTTAAACAAGCATCCCAATAGGTCACCCTCAATTTATATAACCCATCATAGATTGGGGTTGGTATGATGATGGGAGATGAAACCCCATGTCAATGCACCCCTAAAGAACTTTTGAGGGAGAAGCAAGCTCCCACCCACAAGCCAAAAATGCAATAAATAAAAGATAGTGGAAGAACTTTAGGGTCATTTTGGGAACACCCAAATCGCTTGAATTTTTAGAAGGTCCTTAGTGAATTTCCTTCTTTACTTTTGGATAATTGATAATTTTTTAAAGTGAGTGTTTTTTATCACCCAAGTTCTCTAAAGGGGATAGGGGGAGAGGATACACATGTCACTCATTTTGCTTAAACAAACACTTCAACGAACAAGCATAAAAAAGAAACTCTTATGAGTATTTAACTAAGTGTGAGAGCTCATTTTATAATACCAAAACAAAATATGTTGTGAAATTTGAGCCCCTTGACATTTGTTGAAAACTTGGACCAAAAAATGAAAATTAACTTAAGTACAAATATTTTAAAAACACCAATTTTAAATGTAAGCTTTGAAACTTAGTGTGTTTAAAATCATGTTTTCTTGGCCTTTGGGTCCTCTAAAAAATGTTAGGGTGTTTTATTTTTTATTGGTAAAATTTATATTCCTACAATTTAGCTCAATAAGACACAACAATTAATCTTAAACTATCAAAACCTGCAAGCAACAAGTTAGAAGGCTAACCGAACACACAAAAACATAAAAAGTAGAAATTAGTATTTTGATCATAACTTTTAAACTATGCATCTATTTGTTACAAAATTTTGGAGGTTGTTAATAGGTCCAAGTAGCATTTCTCTAAAAAAATTCAGATCAAAATAGTGAATAACAAAAAATTTATTAGCTCTGTACCAATCATTTTTTAATAGAAAAATAGAAAATAAAAGTGGCAGTTACTAAATTGATCACAAATATTAAAATATAGAGATTTTTTTTTGAAATTTTTAGATAATATTAATGAAACACTTATATTACTACAAAAAATTTAGAAAAAAATATTAAATACATAAAAATTTATTAATTCGTTATGGGCCATTTTTACTTTAACAAAGCAAAAACAAAAAGAGAATTAAAAACTAAGAACAAAATAATTTCATGGGGTGCGTGCTCATGAAGAGTCCCATTGGGCATGCCAATATGTGAAAAAAGGATCCAATAAGGGAGGTTATTATGGTGTTATTCCAAGAAATAAAACACCACACTAAATCCTAATGCCTCTAGCCTAGACACTAGAAAGAACTTAGTAACAAACAAACACATGAAAAACACAACAAAAACATTAAAAAAAACTCTTTTACCTTCCTTGGAGCTTCCAAATGGCTTGTTAAATGGCTTTTTCAGCTTGTGATCATGAAGTCTTTGTCAATGCATCTCCATTGCTCCACTTCTCCTTGTCTCCTTGGCTTGGCTTGATTTGGCTTCGCATGTTAGCATGATAACACTATAATGAAGCTCTTTGGAGGTATTTTGGCATAACAATATTTCACTATCGAAACTTTTTTTAGAGGTGTATTATCACTTGTATTTATAGGTCTTATAACTAAATCTAACCCTAGGGATGTTAGTTTTATAACTAACCTTGGTTGGGTCAGCCTAACCATGATTTGATTTAGGCTAACTTTGGGTTGGGTTAAAGATAATCATGAGGGCCATATGAGAGACATGGGTCAATTATTATTATGTCTCTCACCAAATTTTGATATTTTACAAGTGGATTTAAAAATCATAGAAGATATTCTTGGTTGAATTTTTTAATTTACAAAAATAGAAATTCATTAATTCTCCCTGATCGACTTGGCCACTTGGCATCAGAGTTGAGGAATAATTTTAATTATTGAATTTAGAAATTATGAAATTCTAAAAGCTATGGATTTTAAATATTTGTGTGATGTCATGATGATGTAATCAAATCCACATTTATGAATTTTTAAAAATAGAAATTCACTAATTAGCCATAGACTTTTTAACTATGCAGTTAATTGGGTTTAATCAATTAAGCAATTTTGATTAGGTTAATTACATTTTATAAATTTATGTAAGATTATCCCTCACCCCTTGGTCAAAAACATCAATTTGCTAGGTCACAATTTGATTGGGCATGAATTAGAGAGAATTTATTGTTGCATATGATATAATACTCTAATTAGGGATGTCTCAACATGATTATGAGCTCTGATGAATGATGCACAAGTAAATTTAGAATGTTTAATGATTCCTAGGCTTAATTTGCAGTGATTGGTAGGAATCAGTCTGAAGTCTAGTCAGGAATTAGTTGTGGCTAATTTTAGGTATCTACAGTCTTATCATGTGTCTTGTGATTTACTTCTTTTATCTTACACTCGTCATTTTTTTGTGTCTACTTTTCTTTTTTTTTTAAATTTGTGTTCATCTTCTTTTCAAATTTTTTTCATTATTTTTATCATTTTTTTAGTCGAGATTCTTTTATGTATTACATTATAATGTGTTTATGATTTTTCCACATCATGATGCACTTTATTTTGAAAATTACAATATTTTTAGTCCTTATACATCAAACACAGATATTCACCATGGTTATTTCATATCATTGGTGATTATTTTTTTATGCTAAATTAAAATTTAGGTTGCTTTACTCTTACCTATTTGTGTTGAAATTCCAAAGCAAGACAAAAACAAACACAAGGCAACTATCTAACCATTCATACAATCTCCATCCATTTACACTTTCTGATTCATCCTCTCTATAGCCGATCCCCTCCCATTCAAATATTTTTCCATTCAATCCATCAATTTTATATTGTGAAATCTTTTTCTCCACAATTTTAGGCCCCAGTTAATTGAAATGTTATCACTCTTTATCAACTGCTTATAACTATCAATTCTATAAAACCCTCCTTTAAAATTGGAAAAACTATATTTTTTATTTTTAGGCCCGTAGCTTAATGGGATATATCATTTCAACCTCTACTCATGTGACCCCTAATTCCTAAGCACCATCCAAGTGTGTAGCGTCTATGAAAAAAATATTATTTTTCCTATTTATTCTCTAGTTTCTAGCTAGGGGCAAATCATTTTACACCAACTTTAATCTTACAAGTCTGATATTGATTTATAGTGATTTAATTTTTTGACAAACTTCATTATCACTTCATCATTTTTCTTCCTACATCATTTCGAGTGTTCCTCTAATTCACCGTATAAACACTTGAGGGGACATCATCATGGGTCCTTCATTTTGTTCCAATCATTATCTTATTCTTCTATCCAAACTCCACCTATCGGTTAGAAATGATAAAATCATAACATCCATTATTTCTTCATCTATTTTTTTACCACCTTTTCATTAACCTTTTCATTCTTTAAAAATTCATTACTTTGACAATGTCTTGCAACAACTTCTCAAAGAGGGGTAAAATGTAGATACTTAGAATCAGACACTTTGTGTTGATTTTAACCATCTTTTCACTGAATACCTAATCATCTCTAATCCTTTTTAATCATCTTTAATTTTCCCTAATCATT
This sequence comes from Torreya grandis, assembly GCA_037957365.1. Lineage (NCBI taxonomy): Eukaryota > Viridiplantae > Streptophyta > Pinopsida > Cupressales > Taxaceae > Torreya > Torreya grandis. The sequence continues at coordinate 4,298,745 of JARHVA010000759.1, read as the reverse complement.
ACTATCATCATTATTTATTATTCACTACTTTATTATCCATAAATCAATCCAAAGTTAATTAACTAATCTTTCTCTAATTAAAAATTCAATGGATTTTAGAAATTCATAATTTTCATAAATCTAAAAAATCAAAATTATCCTCACATCCACCTTTATTCCCATTGTCCTCCATGATCTGATTTAATAATCCACCTTTATTCCCATTATCCTTCATGATCCAATTTAATAATCCACCTTTATTCCTATTGTCTTCCATGATCCAATTTAATAATCCACCTTTATTTCTATTATCTTCAATGATCTTATGTTTTCCAATTTAATAATCCCCCTCATATCCACTTACTAATTTTATATCATATCTTCCTCCCAAATGAATTTTATATTCATTTATGAGTCCCACATATTCTCTACTCTAATTTTTAATTCAAAATTTCTATTATGAATTAAAAATTACATATTCACATCCATTTCCAAATTCTATAAATTAGAGGTTCTTCCTCCAATTTAGCCAAGCTTCTTCATTTTAAAGTTATTCTACCATTATATCTCCAAGCTTCTTCATTACAGGTTTATCATGTTGAGATTATAAGAGATTGCATACCATGACGCTGCCTATTTGCTCTTGTATTGGAAGAGTGAGAAACCACAATTCAAAGAGATAAAATCAAATTCACATCGCAATGAAAGAAGCTTCATTTTGCGCTAAGGTATAATTTATTTTGTTTCTTTCATTTGTACCTCTATCATAGGTTGAGTTAGTTTAGATCAAGATTTTATTTAATTTCTTAGCTTATTTGCATTTTTATATTTCTTTAATACAGATTGAAACTTGAAAAACTATCCTTGAGGGACAACATTTTGTATCTAGAAGTGTAATTGACAATGGCATCTATTGAAGGTAATGAAAAATTGTAGTTAAAACTAGCGAGGTTGAGATTATGGAAGTAATGCAGATGCAAATAACCATGGTAACTTTTTTTATGAATAGGAACTATGTTGGATACCCATTCAAAATAGTCCATAGGTTTGATAAATTTGGCATTTAATAGTTTGATGATTTCTTTATGGCATAGGGAGAAAAGTTTAAGAGGAAATTTTTCATTTTTTTGTTGAACAGGTTTGACATCGGGGTATGTAATTATGTTATGCACCATGATACTAGGATTGATGTCAGGAATGTCCTCATATGACCAAGTGAAAGTCTCACGATATTTATAGAAGAATAAATTAAATTTATCATGCTCGATTGGTGTGATTTATTGAGAAATAGTGATAGGTCAAGGACATGAGGGTGTGTTATATTCTATTCTCATGGTTTCCTCAATAAGCATGTCATTTCCATCTTGAAAATAATATGGTGCATTGGGAAGAGAAGAAATGAGATTGTTTTTAGGATAGATGCTTGTAATGAAGTTGTTAAAATTATGGACCTTTCACTTAAAATTCCAAAGTTTGTGATGTTGCTAAAGAATTTGAGGTTCTCAGGAATGGATCAATTCAAGAATGGATTCATCACTAGGTATTATAGGTAAAGGTCCATAATATTACAAATCTACTTCAAGATCAATGGTTTTTTACCATGGTGATAGTATTTAGAATATATATGATGTACATCTATGTCCTTGACATCAAGATTGATCTCAGGAGTAAGAGGAACTATGGAGGAAGGTTGATTAGATTCAATTAATTTAGAAATAGGCATATATTTGGAAACATTGATAGGTAGAGTATCTGATAGAGTAACTAGTGGATATGAGGTATATAAGGTTCTAAAAGTTTCAATGGTATGAGAGGTAATATTTGCTCAACCACCAAAGGAGTATCAAGAAGTGGATAATTAATTAAAAGTACATAACCTTTAGGTTCTAAATCAATATCCATGGAAATGGTATGAACATCATGGTTAAAATCATGTATTTTATTTAAGGTTTTTTTTTTTTGTAGTGTTGAACATCTAAATCTTTTGATTGATCTTGGGTCATAATGTAGTTATCATCATAGGTTGGAGAGATAATACATGTTTATGTTTCAAAAGGAACTTTAGAAGGTGAATTGTCAAGATCGCTAAATTTATGATATGATATAGTTAAAAGGTCTTAAAATAGATTAGCCACTCCATAGTCATTACAAGTGAAATCATCTTTAGGATAAGATACTTCATGTGCATTACATGGAGGAAGGAAATTAGTGATCTCATTGATAAGAGGGATAGTACAATCATAAGGTAACAAAGAAGGAGGAATCCACTCTAAAATTTAAGGAGGTAGCTTAGTAGTAGTGCATGTATTTTTAAAATCATTTGGCTCATCATTGTCAGAATCAAGAGTGACTTGTAAATCAAGATTCATATTGACAAATTTGGGTAAAGGTGCACTATTAATTTTTTCAATAGTGGAAATCTGATATTGAGATTTGGGATTGGGAAGTTGAACACTCCATGGGTTAGGATCAGCCTCATGTTTATACCATTTTCCATTATTGATAAACTTGATACATTGGCTTCTCAAAGAAGCAATATCCCTCATACAATGAGTCCTTGGGCATCTTAAGAGTATATTATAGGATAATGGTAAGTCGAGGACCATAAGTTTAGTGTGTATAATTTTGGATCTAATAGTAAGAGGGATCCAAATGCAACCAAGTGAATTTTGATCAGTATTGTTAAATCCATGACATGTTAAACAAGTTTTCTTAAGATAATCTTTATTATATCCAAGTTATTTAATGAGACAAAGAGATTTCACATTAATTATCGACCCTTTGTCTACTAATAATTTATGAATGAGGGTGGTATTAATGGCTATTTTTATAAAGAGAGGTGGATCATTAGCTTGAAATAATATTTAATCATTGATCATGTCTTATTCAAAGAACTATATGGAAGGTTTTAAACAAGGACTAATAGATTCAGTGGTATGAACTTATGTTGGTTAAGACTCGTGAAAAGGTCATTCCTCTTCTAAGGAAGATGGTTCTTCAATTTCTTGGATTTGTTACATTAGGAATTTATGATGGTAGGGAGAGGTGAGAACTAAATCCATGAAAGAAATTTTTCAAGGCATAGAATTGAGTTCCTCTAATAAGTTCCAATGAGTTTTGGAAGAATAAGAACCAACATGGGGCTTGGAGGGTAAAATATGTTTGGAAGGAAGAGAAGTGGTTGGAGGTTCATATTAAGGAAGTGGTTACTCATTCATTTCTAAAGATAAGTTAGTATTAGTAGTATATTTAAGAAGTTTCTCTTCTAGAGATGATTTCTTTGGTTTGGTGATATGATCTTTATGGGTTGATTTACATCAATTAATAACCTTAGTTACAATTATGTATTGGGAATTGGTATAGTATTGATCATAATCAATGTTAATCACATAAATATCCTTGTTTTATTATTGAGGGTTAGATGTAGATAAATTTTTTGGATTATGAGAGGAAGAATCTTTAAGAAAAAAATCTTTTAAGAGGCATTAACATAACCTTGATGATCGATATTGATTATGGCATCATGATTGAATGAATTTCCTAGCATAAAAAAATGATAAATTTTGTAAGCCTTTGACATGTTTCATAAGAATAACCTATATTGACATGAAACCAAAAAAAATAATTAGGACAATACCATTTAGGAGGATTATTAGGATGTGTGAATGGTTTATAAGGTTTTAATAGTTATTTCATTTGTTGTACGGTTAACAATGTATGGGAAGATTGGGGATTTTCCACTTTGGCTACCCCTGGTTTGGGTTGAGGAGGATTTCTTGTTAGTGCATTGGTTGAATGTTAGAAACATCCCTTGATGGTTTTAGTGTTAGGTCAAAACTATTTCATTAATAATTCTTGACGCTTAGCTTCGTCAAGAGCATCATTTAAAGTCTGGGGAGTAAAAGTTTTAACTTTTGTATTGGAGTTAAGGTGTTAGATTTGTTATGAAAATTTTAAACAAGTTTTCATTAGTCATGTTGTGATTGGCCTTGTAAGCTAAATATTTATATCATTTGATAAAATCATGAGCTAATTTGATAGGATATTGCTTATCATTGATGAAATTACTAAGATAATTTTCAAGAAGATCATTATGTTGGAATTTTTTAACTAAAGGATTGACTAAATCCTCAAGTTTCCACTTAGAATGTTGGGGAAGGTGGTTATACCATTATAATACATCACAAGTGAAGTTTTTAACTAAAATATTAGTTTTGGCAAAGTTATTAGTTTGGATCCACTCTTTATAAATATTATTGAATGCCTTAAGAAAAGATGCAGGGCCTTTAGTCCCATCAAATTTAATAGTTGAAGATATATTACCAATATCAATGGATATAATGAAATGGTTTAAAGGATCATTTTGAATGTGTTTAAGCATCTTATTTTTCATGATAGGTTGGGGAATGACATTTCTCATGGCACCTCTAAGAGGTGGAAGGATAAAATTTTTATTTTTTGGGGGAAGAAGAACGGGAGGCTGATTAGCCATGTTGATCAAATGATGTTGTAGTTGCATCATTTAAGAGGTGTTATATGTTTGCATGATGTTCATTTTTTTCACTATTTGTGCAAGAATTTGAGTTGTATCAATTAGTGGGTTAGTTTTGGTAGGAGGATTCCAAACATTGGAATTAGGGGGAGGGTTGCCAGGTGGTATATTTCTTGTGGGCTTATTGGATAGGCTTGTATCAATCACCCCCAGATTATGGTGAGATGTTTGAAGATGGGAATTATCTTGATAAGTGTTAATAGGATCTAAACCACCAATCTCATATGTTGGATAGATTTGAACCATGTTTTAATAAAAATATGAGGGAGGGGAAGATGTGATCCAAGAGTGAGGATTCTCTTAGGAAGTGAAGGTAGAAATAAAAAAACATCCCATATAGTGTCTAAATGGATTTAGGTTATCCAAAAATATTTTGATAGGAGATTTGATTATGCTTGAAGGAAGAATCAAAGATCAATAAGCAAGAAGGAAAAATAGAGATAGAATCATCCACACATAGAATAATATCAGCCAATAGGTATAGAGTTGATTGGGTCGACAGAGTGTGTGAGAAAGGTCCACAAAATAGGATATAAAAAGATAGTCAAATTGATCCACTGTGTTCTATAAAGGATAAAACCGAAACAAGATAGATGGATACACAATCTTATGGGTCAACTATATACTACAGGTGAAGAGACCGGATAGATGAAAAAGATACATAGTTGGGTAGGTCAACTATGTGCTTAAAAGGGGGAAATTGAATAGGTTGTTAAGATACACAGTTGGATAAGGCAACTATGTAATGAAGGTAAACAAGATGAACAGTCTGTAAAATACTATGTTAACAAGGATGACAATGTTTTGAAAACAAAGAAAAAAATTACAAATTAATATCTATAACTATGAAATGAAGTATACAAGTAATTGGATCAATGTGATTGATCCAATTGGAACACATAACATAAACCTTGTACTAATGCTAGCTAATGCAAGTTTTGTAATACAAAATACAATGGTAAAAAAGTAAGAAGTAGCTTGAAAGTACATCCTAACTAAATGGTCATTCCTAAGTGTTATTAGGTTACAAAAAAATTTGAAATTAATGTGATGGGAAGTTGGCTATAAGAAGGAACTAGAAACCAATTTATGGATAGTTACAGGAAGTTTAGGCTAAAAGGGATTGGTATTGGTGATGGTACTAGCTTGGTATTGGGGCCTACACCTCACTTGATAATCTCGCAATGATAAGGGTGTTGAGTGCATTGCCAATATATATCATTAACCACATGTTTATACTTGGCCATAAAACCAAGTTGGCTTACCCATTGGTGATTAAATCCAAGTAGGTATGCCTTGAGAAAAAAAATGTTTAATATTTTTTAGTGTTAAGTGATTTATAAGTGTGTACAAAAAAGAAAAATAGTGTGACTAAATCGGTAAATTGACAAACCACCTAATTATCTATGTTTGTTACTCTAAGCATGCAAGCAATTGAAATAAAAATTAAATAAATTACTATCAAAAAGAGTTTAATTCCATTGACTATGTAGAGTACAGAGTCAATTCAGGTGCACTATATGCAAGTAATGTAGAATAGAGTTGAGTGGGTCACTACTATTCTACAGAAGCAAGATCTGGAAGGACAGAGTTGAATAAGTTAACTATGTATTATATATATAAAATAGGTTACATAATTATGTCGAGATATTCAACCTAATTTTTTGTAGGGATGTAGTTTTATAGAATGCAAACTTATGAAAAATAGTACTGGAAATAAAAACTAAAATGATAGAGAGAGTAAGAATGAACCTTGGTGGCTTTGAAGATGCTTAGATTGTAAAATTTCATGATGTCATGCTCAAGCATTTATTCAAATATTTTGTGAATAGAGTCGATTGGTTCAATAAAATTTGTAGAACCTATTTGTTGAAAAGAAGTTATGAGTAGAGTTGACTAGCTCAAATATGTTTGTAACCCTATATGTTGAAAAAAAGCTATAAACAGAGTCAACTAGTTTGAGTATGTATGTAATCCTATAATTGAAGAATAATATTGTGTCGAGTTGATCAATTTAGTCATCTATATTTGGATAAGACATACACAGATAGAGTAGATTATTTCTGGAGTGAGTGTATGTTAAAACTACACACAAACTATTATAACTATACAAATAGGTTTGATATAGTACTAAAAATATATAAATATATGATATGATGATAAAATTAATACATGAAAGAAAACCTACAAGGGTTTGATTCACATCGATTTTACCAAAATGTATATAAAGAAAAATGTAGTTAATCTATTAATAAATCCTAACTCAAAGAAGATATATCATACTTACACTTCCAATTATTAATACATTAGATATTCAGGGTCATGACCAAGATGGATCTGCTAGACCTAATCAAGGGATCTCTTACCATAATAACATCACTAGATAGGGTTCAAAAGCCTCTAATCAAGAAACACCTTGAAATAACCCTATCTAAGTCCTATGTTTTTATATTTACAAATTAAATGAAAAGTAAAATCTAGTCTAGCACTCACCAAAGTTTGTGACACAAAATGGGGGTAATAAACATGCATAGGAGAATTCTAATTAAGTTATATATAGATAAAACCCTAATGCATAGAGAGATAAATATATTCAAAATCCATTACTTATACTACTTTTATCTACTAAAATAGAGGATTAAAGTTAGAGATACTTACCTTAAAAATGAACCCATCGAGACTTAATCTCTCCCTTAGCCAAAGGTGTTTTGCAAGAGGTTGTTGTGATTTGTAAGGATCACTAATAAAGGCCTAAGAATTCAAGACTTTTTCATAAGATAAGATTCTTCTCCAAGTATAGATCCTAAGTAATAATTCCTCAAGTAGAATGGTTAAAGAGTAGATTGTAAAAAAGTGTGAATGAATAATTGACTCTTGTCTCTCTAAGAAATGATGAAATGAATGTGTATATATAGTTGAATCTAACCCTAAACCTTTCTAAAATTTTAGCTGACAGGGTCAGCCCGATTCAACTCTATATTATTATTTGATAAAAATAATTTAGGTCTCAATCTAGGTTGGCCAAGGCTGACCTAGACCCATAACATGCTTTTAAAAAATTAAATACAGGGTTGGTCCAGGCTGACAGTGTACTATAAATTATCAAAAAGAGTTTTAGGATTAGTAAGGGGATAAGTAATGTGGTGAATTGCTTGGAGGAGTGTGTAAGAGAGGTGTCAAAGCTTAGGTAAGTACATAGGAGAAGGTTGGATTGATAGAAATTGGTAGTATACGGGACAGCAATCTTGTGAAACACCAATGGTCTACCCAACCCTTTCTTGATGCACCCTTTAAGGCGTGCACTTAGACAAATTGAGACTCAACAGGTTTCTCCAAGAGAGAAATCATTAGTAATTGATAAATTTTTAAAATATTATGTGTATACAACTTCTATGCAACTAATAATTTTTAACATTTGCCATGCCTATTACAAATGTACCCTTTGTTGACCTACCTTATTTCATTAAATTTAAACTTATATCACCCTAAGTGCATGTGATGCACATGGGATGAGTGTAAGTTTCATGTATGCATCCATTATCCATGTTGTGGTTTTTCCTATTTTAAAATATTCAAATCTATAATTTTAACCATAGAGAGGGAGTGAACAATAATGGACATTTTAATGTGTGTCCTATGAAAGGAAATGGGCAAAGGTTAGGGAAAGTTGGAGGAGGTTGAATGCACACCACCTAAAGCTCACCAAGATTAATTCTAAGGTGATTTTATACACTTAAATTTAACACATGTTTAAACTCATTTAATAGTATTTAATGCCTTGACCTGCTTAGAAGTTGTAACACTTTAATGTCCTACTAAAACTAAGTTTTAGTTTTCCATTTTAAATTTATAGCATATTTGATACTTTTGTTGAACCAATTATATCCACAATGGAATTCAATTTGGATTGAGTAGCTCCTACCATTTAAATGATTAGAAATCTACTCTCTTTTTTTGAGTTTGTCAAAAAAAATTCAAGTTAATCTAGCAATGTGTGGGGCCAGTGCCACATTTAAATCTATCATATTTATAGGCTTAGTAGTTTCTTTAATTCTATATTTGTTGTGGATATTCTTAAATATAAAAGTTAAAATTTATTTTGTAATACACCTCTACATAATTTTTGGACATGATTGTTATTCATGTTTAACTTTGATATTGTAATTTTTAACACTTTTTTATAAAATACTTTTTAACTAATTTTTTAATTATGCAATGGGTGAAATCTACTTATATCTGTGTTAAATAGACATAAATGAGATGACAATTATCATCATTCTGCTATAGATTCTAGTTTCAAAGCTCACAACCAAGACTATTGACCTATATTTTTTTGCTCATTGGTGCCCCCCATATTATGCATTAATTCATGAGCTATGATTAGATATTTTATTTTATCAAATGAAATCAAAGGTATACATGTGGATACGTGATAGACAAGTAGGGAATCTATGAAAACAAACAAATTTGGATGAATAGTTGGGAGATTAGTGTCTACAAATGTCTAAAGTTCAATAATGAAATTAATAACTATGAGGGAAAAATTCAAAATAATCATTTGTAATAAAAAAATTGTAATTATATTACTAAAGATTATTATAAGTTATAATTATTACCTTAGTCATCGATATTATAAATTAAACACAAATCAAGGGCAAAATTTGATGGTCATATGATTGTGCTTTTCATGTAAAATACAATTTTTTTATAGGTTAAAATTTTGGGTAGAAATTCTAAAACTATAACAATCTATAAAAAATATATATATTATTTTTAATGTTTATGTATTTTATTATGATCTATACTATCACATGACATACATGGTTGCATTTTTTATAGAATTAATGGCAAGCCTCTATAAGTTATCTAACCATTTCTAACAATTGTAAAAGTTTTTAAATGATGAGTTTAAATCATTTCCATTATTTTTTTTGAAGTAATTTACCTTCTTTAAAATTATCTATCTTGGTTTTTTCATGCAATTATATTAAAATGTATCACTTTTAATAATGCATATATTCACTTTATTAAAAGTGAGTATTAGGTTGAATATGATTTAATAATAAATTGTATGAAAAAAATTATGGGTGGCTTATATGTGATTCACAATAACTCAGCTACCATTTCCATTAAAATTTTATATCTACAAAATAAAAATTATTGTTATCATTTCATCATTATTTTTTACTTATCTCACTTAATAAGTTACCCATATACTCAACCCTTGTGAACTTTAAATATTACTCCTAGCAACATGTAGAAAAGTTGTACCACAACACTTATTTTTTGTGGTAGTCAAACTTAAAGGAAAGTAAAGACACCCCAAATATGAGGCCATGCAAAGTTTTAACGATGTGAAAATAAATTTGGGATAGAAATTTAATAAATTTCCATGCTACGAATACCATTAATAATAGCACTAAAGGAATAAATTTAAAATATATATCTATACCAAAAATAGTAATTTATATTAAAATCACCATAGAAAAAACCTAGCTTGAGTGGATACAATCCCAAAGTTGAGGGTGTTTACATGCCTCCAATAATATATTATTAGTAATGGCATGTTAAACCCAACTGGAATCATAAAAAACTAAAATTTTAAATGTGGAAATAAAATTATGCTTATGGTTTGAAAATAAATTTGTGTTGAACAATAATAAATCATTCATATAACAAATATCATCAACAAAGATGAAAAGCTACAATTCAGAAAAGATTAAGTTATTCTTTATCATGTTTTCTAATGCACGAGTATCTCTGGTGAAGAGTAATCTTACATCACCAAAAAATAATTAAGTCTAGATTTACAAATAGATATTGATTTATGTGCAGGCACACAATTATTTGGTCAAGGCACATACGCCTATAAACAAAAGGTAGGGATAGTTGGGAAAGGTTGGGATTTGGCCACAAGAAGTTTCATCAAAGTTTTGTCTAAGGGAAATTTTATGCAAAGGGTTCCCATGGCATATGACATTGTCCAAGAATACACAAGATGAGTAATGGTTTGCATTGAGTGCAAAGATACATCTAAACATTCTCACTAGTACTAGCATGCAAAGGAAGGGTCACACACTAGGATAAAGGTGCATATTTCATTGTGCACAAAGCTATTTTGGTAAGATTATAGTGACATAATTATGCATAAATGCATCACCCATTTTTATCTATGCAAAGTTTGAAGTCAAGAAAAGACTTGGAGGTTGCACAAATAAACATTAACACAAAAAAATAGGAAGGATTAAATGAATGGGATTTATAGCACGGGAAGAAACATTAGTGTAGATCCAAGGCCATTTTATTGTTGACTTCAAGACTCTTGGATATGGACACAAAGTATACGTGTTGATCATTTTCACTTTCATGGGAGTTGCACAACATTTTGGGTGTGTGGTGACCTGTAAGATCATTTGCATGGATCCCTCTTGACACGTTGCAATTGAGGAAGTCTATATAAAGGCATGTTGGGAAAGGAATAAGAAGGTAAAATGAGACGTTGCATGAGTAGAAAGATAGTTTATCTTCTTCAACAAACCTAGAAGTGAGGAATGGAAGTCTAAGAGAATCCATTGTTGTAGAGAGATAAAAAGCTTGAATTTGTAGCTTAAGATTATAACATTATGACTACTTAAATTTGGTATCAGAGCAAGGTTTTTAATCTTTTGACATGTGGAGTGAGGCCACCTATGTAGGATTACAAGCTAAATTCTTATAGAAGTATGGTTTATGACCAAAGAGTCAAGATGGATCCATGAAAAATGGTTGGTAGATTTGGAGTTGTAGCACCAAATATATTGGGAGATTTGAAGAAATCTTAAACATTCTACAGGTTGTGAAAATGTGGTTGGATATTGTAGAAGAAGATCAAATTAGTGGTTTCACCACAAGATATTATCAAAGTGATGCTAATGAATATCAATAATGGATGTAAGGTGAGGATATGATGAAGCCAAGTAATCACACATGGATGCAAGTGAAGATAAACTCTTAAGAGCTCTCTCATAGATCTAACAAAGCACCAAGATGGATGTGTCATGTTTTTAAGGAACCTTGAGTCCTAAAAAGATCATTAATTAGCTAATGTATATTGAGGATTATTTTGAGTTTGAAGATATAGGCAACCCACACTGATTGAAGATCATGCAAACTAAAATGAAGGGTTGTGTGACACTTTGGTGGAAGGAAGTTCAAAATGAAATAAGAGAAAGTGGAAAGGAGAAGATAACTAAGTGGTACATAATGATTGCCAAAATTAAGGGTAAATTCCTACATAGTGATTAATAAATGTATTTGTTTAAAATTTTGTATAACCTATGGTAAAAAGAGCTAGGTGTCAATGAGTACATATAAAAGATCAATAAACTCACTATCAGATCTAGTAATCTTGAAGTGGACTGAGAAAAATTAGCAAGATATCTAAAAGTATTGAGATTTCACATCAAAGAAGAGTTGAACATGTCTTAGATCAAAACTATGGATGAGGCTTATCAGTTTGCACTAAAACTTGAGGAGAAGTTCTCACTCAAATAATAGACTAACGCATAAGGAAAGTGAATATTTAAATCTGAAGGAGAATGAGGTAAAATTGGAAGAAAACAATGAAAATATGAAGGAGAGGCATGCACTACATGTAAACACCTATTCATGCATGATAAATATGATACATGTGGTAGAGAGCAAGTTTACACATGAGGTGGTGGATCTTACCTATCCAAATGGTGTGAAAGGTTTGGCAGAGGAAGGTGAAGGGGAAGAGGATTCCCTAAAACATGTTTAAGATGTGGACAACTTGAACATAGAGCATATGTATGTCCTTGGGAACAAAGTGAAAATAAAATAAGATCAGAAAAAAGTATAAATGTTGTGCATGAAGATGAGGGGTTTGTTGGATATATTAAGCATTCTAAATAAATGGAGAATAGATAAACTCTCATGATGAAGAGGGTGTTTTTGAATTTATAAAAGGATGATAATGAACCAACATAGAGAAAGAGTCTCTTCTGAATAGTTTAAGAGACAAGAGGCAAGTGTTACAAGGTGATTGTGGATAGTGTCAACACATATAATTGAATTTCATGTGAGATGGTATAAAATTTGGGATTGAATAAGGAAGTACACCCTAACCCTTATAAAGTGTCATGGTTGGAGAAGGACCATTATATTTTTTGAATGAGAAATGCTTGGTGAAGTTTTAGATAGGATCATATAAATATTAAGTTTTTATTGATGTGATGCCAATGGATGTGTGACATACACTTTTGGATAGACGATGTTAGTTAGAAATTAAGGTTTTACATGATGGAGGGGAAAATACATACTACCTAGAGAAAGATGGAAATAATTACATCCTAAGTCTATTAAAGGACATGGAAGAATAAATGTGAAGCAATTTTTACATGCACATATTAATGGTGTTGGGAAATGAATTCCTAAAGGAGGTGGTGCAAGTGAATACATGCTATGAAATTATGCCTAGGCTAACACAAGAACAATGTGTAAGTGCAGAAAAGTAGGATACACTTCCATACAAATAGTTGAGCTATTGAATGAGTTCACAAAGATTATTTTGAATAATCTATTAGATGGGTTTCCACCCATGTAAATCATCATTCATCACATGGATATAATACTTGGATTAATTTTTTTAAATAAGGAATCATACATATTTACACCTAAGGAGAATGTGGAGATATAAAGTCCACTCTGGTAATTTTTAGATAAGGGGTCAATTAGATAAAGCCTAATCTCATGCTTAGTACATGAAATACTATAAAAAAAAGAGGATAGTGGCACATGTGTATATATTTGAGAGATATTAACAAGATAATGATGACGTATAGATGTACATTGCCATGCATGAATGAATTGATGGATTTTTTATGTGGAGTGCAGTACTTCACAAAGATAGACTTGAAGAGTAGGTATCACCAGATCAGAATCATAGAGGGTGAAAAATGGAAAACAACATTTAAAATTAATGGAGGATTGTATGAATGGATGGTCATGCCTTTTTGGTTAACAAATGAAAAAGGAAAATTTATGAGACTCGTGAATGAAGTATTGATTGAATCCTTTCTTATGGAAATTTGTCACTCTAGTTTTGACACTCTAGTATTTAACAAGACAAAAGAAGAAAAATTGAAACATCTAAAAAAAATATTGTAGTGAATATAGTAAGATAATTTGTCGATAAATGTGAAGAATTGTAACTTCATGAGGAGGAGCTCCTGTACTTGGGTTTTTTGGTATCCCAAATAGGTTTGAATGTTGATTCAAAGTAGGTATGCACTATCATAAAGTGGTTGTAACCAAGAAGCATGTTCAACATGTGAATGTTTCATGGCTTAGATATTTCTAATAGGAATTTCATTTGGAACTTCAGTGGGACATGTGCATAAATCACGAAGGTGATGAGAAGAGATAGGAAAGATTTTATATAGATAACATAAGCTAAGTATAAATTATGGCAATTGAAGAATAAAGTGATTAAGCAACTAATGTTGACATTTATAGATTTAAATAAAGTATTTTAGGTGGATTATGATTCCAATGGCATATATAATAGATCAATGTTGAGCCAAGGATGTAGGCATGTAGCTTACTTCAACGAGAATTTGAACTATGCAAAGAAGAAATACTTGGTCTATCATCAAGATTTTATATCATAGTGAAAACAATCAAGAAGTAGAGGCACTACTTGGTGTCAAAGAAGTTTTTATGTACACAAACCATCAAGGACTAAAATTTATTAATGGTAAATGGAATTTGAATCAAGGACACATTAAGTGGGTTGATTTTCTAAAGAGTTACTCATTTGTATTGAAACAAAGAAGTCTAAAATCAAATAAGCTTGTGGATACACTGGGCAAAAGAATTCTCTTGTTAAACAAGATGTAAGTGGAATTCATAGTTTTTATTTTATGAAAAAATTATGTGTAATATTAAGATTGTATAAATTGATTAGAGAGCATGCATATAATTGAGAAGTTTGGATAAAACACCATGGTTGGACTATTTTGTGCAAGAGGGGAAGATGTTCAAGGGATCACAATTATGTATACATGTTTAATGTTCTTTTTTATTTACTAGTAAAATGCTAAGAAAAAATAAAATATTAAAATATGATCTATATCTACATAAATATACAGATCTGAATGTAAAATACAAAATTTACAAAATTAAAAGTGAGCTAAAACTAGTGAATTGACAAAAGCTATGCAAGCCTATCTTATATTTAATTTTTATTTTATTGTGCAGGTTAACTATGATTGGAAACTACCTAAAAAGATTTGTTAATTATGTCGTTACTAAAATTAGATATTCAAGTTGTACTAACACAAGGCTCCACTAGGAGGGCAAAGATGCATTGTGGTCTTATCTATTGAATGAGGCTATGTCATAGTTTTTTATCTAGGTGCTTGTGGTTGACTATGACTGGAAACTACTTAAAAATAATTATGAACTATGTCATAACTGAAAGTAAGAATTTAAATTATGTTAGGAAAAGGTCACACTAGGAGGATAGGGATGTGTTGTAACATTGTATGTTGACTACAATAATGTCCTGGTTATTTGTGTGATTAATTTTTTATCTTGGTTTGTACAACTATCTATGAGGGTTTAATGTCTTATTGTGTGTGCTAATTTCATATATAAATCCTAGCTCATGCACATAAACCAAATAGTGATAAAATGTCAAAATGGGGGAATAGGGTTATAGGAATAGATAAGATATCCTCAAAAAACTTAATGTGCAATATAATTACCAAGTGATTGTTAGATGTGTTTGGAGAGGCCTTGATATGCTTATATATAGGGAAATCATTTTAATATTTATATCAACCAACCTTGCTAAAATCATAAGAGGGGTAAAATGCAATTTATAAAATTTAAAAGGATGTTATTAGGGCATAGGGGACAAGGCCATGCTAGTGGACAAGGATACAAAGTAACCTTATCTAACCTAGAGTTGTCCTATCCCAAAAGGACAAAACAATAATAGAATTGGATTGATAGGAGTCTGTAAGCAAAATAGAGATGTTTTAATGTTGTTTTGAGTAGCTGTAAGATAGCTTTTATAATACTGAATACTCTCATGTAGATTAAAATTTAATATAATGACAAATAATCTAAGTAAGGTAAGGATGTTAAGTTTAAACATTGTCAAGCTAATGATTATATTTGAGTGTCTACATTTCCCTCACTTTATTCTATTGCTACACTGAAGTGAAATTATTGGATTAAATTAGATGCAAACTTAAGTGTTATACACAATTTATCTTTTTATGTGAAACTTGATTGTGCAATATGCCTCAAAGCAAAAACCTACAATAATGCCACTAAAATTAGTTACTATTTATATTTAAAAAATTAAAATTAAAAACTTACAATTTAAAATTTGAAAAGAGATCAAAGAAAGTATACACCCAAAATAGTATGCAATTAAAATATCATGTAAATTGAAAGTGGAGAAATGTTTGCCCCCTTATTGATGCATTTGTAGAAATGTATAATTTGTGGTGAACTGAGACTGATCAATTCTCAATTTAAAAACCTTTAAAAGCTCTTGAGATGGAAATATTTTGTGTTCCAATTCTCATTTGATTATGTAGAGTGCTCTTGTAAAATAATTGAAAGGGATGAACCATAAAATATGGCTCACTATAGTAGAAAAAATTCAATCATTGATGCTGAGTGTCACTAGAATCTAATGTGGTCCACATTAAAAATGAGATGAGTCACACTATTGTAGACAGATCTAGATTATATTTGTTACTTTTTTTACCTTTGAAACTTTTGAACATTGCACTTTCAAAACTTTTGAAATTGAGAATTTTGAAAATTGAATTTTCCATAGCAGAAATGTGAACATGAATGAATATCATACATATGCATCTTCACTAAATTAATATTGAATGCAAATTGAACTTGCATTTTTTTTTAATTTTAGTTGAAATTGGTTTTGCACATGTCCATGCATATGCATTAAGTGTATGTGAATTTGTATTATAGTAAATGTAGGAACGAGTGCACATGCATGTCACATGCCCCCATAATTTAAAATTTTTAAACCATGTTGTAACTTTTAAAAGTGTATATTGTCATAAATCTAAAATTTTGTACTCATGAGGATGTGAATTATCAAGACAAACCTATTGTGATGCCTCCTTTTGAGATTGAGAGACATAACCTGCAAGTCACTAATACCAAAAGAGAATTATGAAATATATGAAATATGTAATCATGTAGTATTATATGAACATTTAAATTGAATTGCATCATAGTATTGGATATAGCATTAAATTATATATGATATGAATCATGGCACCATAGTAACAACTAATGAACAAGAAATCACCATCACACAAATTCATGCCATTTGTATAGAATGTCACACATAAGGCCCTAAGGCCACATACAAGGGACATATGAATTTTGAATAAACACACAAATCCAAGGGCCATATACAAATGGCATGATGATGCCAAGAACGAACATGTATATATTGGATAGATAAGGCTAAGGGCCACACACAATAATCAAGCACATCCTAAATTATCATGTAGTATAGTAAGAATGTAAAAATATGCATAGAGTAAACAAGACTAGTCTACATCAACCATATATATCAGTGTCATTGTTAGTGAATCATTTTCATGTAACACAATGTAAACTATGAATTATCAAAAAAAAAATTGCATTATATATGTGTGTGTGTGTGTGTGTGTGTGTGTGTGTGTGTGTGTGTGTGTGTGTGTGTGTGTGTGTGTATGTATATATATATATATATATATATATATATATATATATATACATACATAAATATACATATATATATATATATATGTATATATATATGTATATTTATGTATGTATATATATATATATACATACACACACACACACACACACACACACACACACACATATATATGTATATATATATATATATGTATGTATATATATATATATATGTATGTATGTATATATATATATATATGTATATATATATATATGTATATATATATATATATATATGTATGTATATATATATATATATATGTATCTCAAAAAAGTAGAGAGGTTGTGGATATACACAACATGCTGAAGTGTTCACAAAGAATGAGGAGATGCCCCCAACTTAGCAAAGCTATTGGGTAATAAGGGAAGCCCGATATCAAAAGAACATGTAAAATTATGTCTTGTATCAAACTTACATACCTCATGAAAAATAATATGTATTTAAAAATTTGAATATGTTATCTACTTAACTTGAAATAAATAACATATGTAAATAAGTAAGTTAACAACATTTTGAAAATGCTTTTAGGTCCTGATTTTTTATTTTTTGAAACACGTAGATTTTTTTGGCTTTTTGACATATATGAATTTATAATTTTTTAGAATATTTGAATGTTTTTGAATTTATTTAAAAAATATTTGAACTTAAAATATTTGAAAGTACCAAGAAGCAAGGATCTGAAAATATAATAAATAGGGAGGGATTCAAACAATCTACAATAATATGCTAGAGCACAATGTGGTAAGAAGGAAAATAAATGATATGCCCCCAATGTATGTGAATTTTAATCATAGAAAAGTGTCGTATATGATTAAGATAGATAAGAATGTAAATGTTCCTCAATAGATAAAATATCATGTATGTTCATGTAAAACTAGAAAGATATGATCAAGTAAGTGCAATGAAAGCCATAACATGGTAGACATGCAATAGTGAGCAAGTGGAGTTTCATAATAATGTACGTTGAAAGTAGTGTAATATAGTTGTTTTGGATTGTTTGAATCAATTTGAAAATTAAGAGGTTAAGTTCCCAAATTGAAAATAAACTCAAGGGATAGAAGAATGCTTGGATAAGGGATATAATAAGTAACAATGAATTAAAATCAAAGAAGCCATGTACAAAGTAAAATGTAGGTAGCTAACCAAATATATATGTGGTGGGCATGTATGTATAAGTCATGGCATGATATGAAGGAATGAGTTTCTGTGAAGAGGAAATGCCAATTGTATATGTCTCTATATCTGAATAAGAATCATATGTTTAATATATCCCTCTAAATAAATGATCATATACCCATGTAAACATGTATCTATATGTGTAATAGGAGAAGATGTAACTTCATATACATGTGATAAATTGATTTGAATAACTTGTGATAACTTAAGAGATGGAGACCTCTTTTTAGGTACCATTTTATGCTTAGGATAATGTACCATGCTCTTTGAAACTAACTGATTATGCTGATGCATAATTACATCATGCTTATAAGTAGATGGCAAAATTACTTTGGAATATGTAAATAATACTTGAGAATATTTTTGTAGACTATTGCATTACCATGTTTCTCAATGTATGTGCTAGGCAACTATTCTATAGGAGAATTAAATATCATTGATTCCAAAGGATATTCATGTTGGATTCATGAAATTTTGACCAATTCATTATCATGAATATATTTAAGACATTTATACATTGTAGAAGATATTGCTCTAAGCTTCTATATCCAAGGGAGAATTAATTACATATCACAGACCCTTGTGCTTGGTATAACTAGGAATGAAGTGGGCACAATGAGATGCCTCACTTGTAAAGCTAACACTATATTCCCAAGTGTATCTTGTGTACAACCATAAAATGCTTTGACATATTTAGAAGTATCCTGTAAATCTTGCTCTATATACCAAGAGAATAAAGAAGTGTTATGGTGTATAAATTTTTTCTTTATCTATTATCTATCATAACACTATGTATGGATTATATATCAACATATGCTCGATTAAAGAGTGCATGTATATTTGAATCATTGTTGATAATTTTCTTATCATAAAATGTAATCATAGGACATAATGTTTTTTTGCTTGTAACTATACCAATGATGTTATCAAGTGAATTCCCATATGTAGAAGGAGGAGGATGAGCATTATATACATAATGTTATTCAAAATTATCCTTGTTATTTGCTTCATGATTTGGAAAAGCATCATTGTAAATTTTGAGCTTTGCATTATTATTTGATTATTATTTATCCTCTTCAGTAGGTGTACCAATATCAATAATGTTCATATCAATAAGATCTTGAATTTTAATTTTTAGGTTGAAACATATATTTTTGTATTGCACAATATATCTATGGTAGTCACAATAAGCATTGCCATAAAAAAAAAAGATTTTGGTCTAGACATGTCCACTTCCATTGGTGGAAGAAGAGTGATGAGATTGCATTCAAGTACCTTTTTCAACAATACATGAGGAGGTGATGGCAACCAGATTTAAATGTGAAAAATGAGTTTAAATGAGTTTTTTCAACTTTAAATTTTAAAAATGTTACATTTTTCAATTGATTAGTTCTGTGTTAGTTATTTTTATCTTGGTTTTTCCTCTGAATTTCACTTTATCAACTGTAATTTCATGAATTTTTTTATAGTGTTTTAATGAAGTTTTATTGTCATTCAAGGAAGCTTCAATAAAAAAAGGGGGTTTTCTGATCAACTAGACGTGATTTATTGTGATTTTAGAGTTTTTTCCTAACTTCATCATATCAACATAAATTTAAATAACTATTATGCAATTTTTTCACTGAAGTTTAAAAATAATTCAAGGAAGATACAGTAAAAGATTTGGGGGTAAGTGATTATTTTTATGAGTAATTTGTATCTTAATGTTTTTTTATAAACTTCACTTTATCCTCAATAATTTCTACAATTTTTTCACATAAGTTTTATAATCATTCAATGAAGCTCAAGTAAAAATTTTGTGTTTTGTGATCAGTTGGATGTGAGTTATTATAATTTTAATGTTTTTTTCCAAAGTAACTATTCTCCAATCTTTTCATTGAAGTTGTAAAATAAGTCAATGAAGCTACAATACAAATTTTATGGTCAGTGATTAGTTTTGTACACATTATTTTTAGCTCAATGTTTTTTTCTAAACTTTACTTTATCAGCTAGAATTTCATGGATGTTTTAGTAATGTTTTGACATAAGTTTTATAATCTTTCAAGGAAGCTACACTAATTTTTTTATGGTTTTGTGATTAGTCGGACATGAGTTATTATTTTTTTTGTGTTTTTTCCTAACTTTGTCAAAAACATTACTAAAATTAATTAATTATTCTAAATTTTTTTTGAAGTTGTAAAATAAGTTAAGGAAGCTACATAAAAAAATTGGGGGTTGGTGATTAATTTTGTATGAGCTATTTTTATCTTCGTGTTTCTTCAGAACTTCACTTTATCGACTAAAATTTCTTTAATTTTTCTTTAATGTTTTAAAAAAAAATTATAATCATTCAAATAACCTATAGTAAAAAAATTGGGGTTATGTGATCAACTAGACGTGAGTTATTATGTTTTTAGAGGTTTTTCCTAACTTCATCATATCAGCCTAAATTTAAGTAACATATAATAATATATTATTGAGTAACAACTAAAGTATCACCATTCAATGATATATATTAATGGTCCTTAAATATCACTAGTAAAAATAAACTTAATTTAGTCTATGTATTATGTATCTACGTGTCTATGGTTTGTCTCATTTTCTTATTGATACAAGCCATAGTAATGTGGTTGACATCTTAGGAGGGAGTAGACTTGAAGGATTAGAAAATTCTACTAACCAATATTATCCCATCATGGCATGATCAAGAAGCATACTTTAAAGAGGATCAAAAGTGATAAAGTGATAATTAGAGGATATTTACTCCATCTAAGACTCATGAATATCAAGCGAAAAAGAGAGAATGTTAGGTGAAGTAAAAGGAGTAGACATTTTATCAACAGAAGAAATATGATGTAAATTTAAATATCATAGTAAAGATGAATGATAAAAATGATTTATACATATTTAGCTTAATCAAATCGAGATAAATATGGATCATCTAAATCATAACCATCATCATAATCAGGGGTAACAAGATCAATAGTGTAAATAATAATGATTTTATTGGTCAAGGAATTATGAGAAATGAGTTGTTTATTTGTTGATAATTGAATCTTTTATGTTGGTTGTGAAATAACATTAACTATAACTTCAGCTTCATTCTTACTTTCTTTTGGTTTGCTCTTATAATTTAGCTTACTTTGAAACTTGACATTAGAAGTAGAAGGAACATTTAAATTATACTCGAGCTTGCTTAAAGAAAGCAATTTGGATTCACGTTTTTTGACTATATGGCATAGTTCATCAAAAAAATTGAACTTATCATCAAACACAATTGACTCTTAAAGTGGAGATAGCAAGCTTTTAGTGAAAATATATTTGAATTCATTATCATCCATTTTAATTATCATTTTTTCTAGCATGGTCTTGTATCGTAGAACATATTCATTGGTTTTTTCATTAGACCTTTGTTTGAGATTTTTCATTTGAGCATATGCTAACTTATTCCCAATGTTGATAGAAATGTGTGTTAAGAAATGGTTTGCCAATGGATTCAAAGCCTTTAATGATTAAAGAGGAAGTTCATTAAACCATCTAAGAGCATATTATTTAAGACTTCTTGGAAAGAGCTTTGTCAACCAGTTGTCATTATCTGCATAGTCTAGACAAGCTAGATGGAATGCAAGCTATTGCTGTTCAAGATCACCTTTACCTTCATATAGAGGAAGCTTAGGAGCCACAAAGTGAACAATAATGAATAAGATGTAAATTTGGGTGCCAAAGGGTTATGTCACAAGGAACATGAGTCCATGGAGGGGCAATCATGAGAAAGAGTTTGCTCAATTTGAGATAACTTGGCTTGTAAAGAAAGAATTATATGCTTAAGAGTAGCATTTGTAGAGGTGTTTGAAGGAGTATAGGTAGCATGATTAGGTATAGGCATGGATACTTGTTGGAAATAAAGTGATGTTCCCAAACCAAGGGATGATGTTATGGAAGTAACTAGAGGTGTAATAATAGGAGTGGATGGAAGAGTAGAAGTGGAAACATCGGAGATAGGGGATTTGACAACACAAAAAGAAAACTTTTTGTGGTGATGTGGCCAATTTAGCTTGATGCTTAGATTTTGATGCTATAAGGAGGGTAATGATATTATTGACTTCATGGGGGTTCTCTTGAAGGCCTTAACAAATTTTAGATAGTTATTGCACTTATTTTTTGTCTACTTCATTAAGCTCTTATGGATCAATATGTGTATCATGTTCATTATATACATCATAGTTCTCTTTATTATGTTTATTATCAGAATCAGTGTTAATTTCAACTTCATTGGTCTAAAGATTTTGAATAGAATCATTATAAGCTTGAGAAAAACATCATGATTTTCCATAGTAGAAGAAACCAAAGGAAGCTACATATATTAAAAAATAATACCACTTAATATAACACTACAACTTAGAAGCAGACAATGCAATATGAATCAAGCAATGCTAATGACTTTCAATATAATACAATGCAAGTAAAAAAAGGTATAAATGTGATCTCGGTAAAGGTTTGAATGATTATGTGGGATCTCAAATATACTTGCTCAATCATAGAATAGTATCGGCCCAATGTTTCAAATCACTAATTATAAAGGCAAAGTTGTGCCTATATCCCACTATCTTATTTATGAGGGTATGGTGAGGGTAAATTCCTTAGGTGATACATTACTCTTAGGTGCACCATAAATTAAGTATTTTCCTATGGTATAAACAAGGGACCCTAGGCATTTTTGATACACCATGAGGTACATGGAAACTAAACTCTATGTTTAATTTTGTATAATAGCTATGAGTATTTAGGTAATACCTTTCACACTATGGTGTCAGTAAAATAGATCATTGTATAGCCTGTAATGACAATCACTACTTTATTTTTAAAACTATCAGAATAAAGTTTCAAAAAATAAGCATAAGTAAATAAAAACTAAAGAAAAAATAAAATTAAAATATTTTTGTGTATAGAGATTAAAAAAATCAACTTGTGGTGGAAAGAAAGAGCTTCAATGTTAGATTTCTCTAAGTTTACAAGATGATGTATTCAATGTTGAAGAAGATTGACTTGTGGCATCAAATTTGTATCCAAGTTGGAAGGTTTTTTCTTTTAGTATCAATAATTTATATAAATTTTCATAAAATTGTAGGACAAAAATCAAGTAAACAACAAACAATGTTCAAAAAAAGGGGGGTTCACCAAACTGTTTAATATTATTTTTTATTTAACAAAAAACTACTAAAATAAATAAATTATTGAAATTTGATTTAGATTTACAAAAATATACATATTTGAGTGTAAACTAAAAAAAATAACAAAAATTGAAAGTGAGTTAAAAATAAAAAATTAACAAAATATATGCAAACCTAGCTTGGATCTAATGTGTTATTGATTGTGCAGGTTGAATGTGATTGGAAACTATTGAAAATATTTGTGAACTATGTCATAACTAAAATCAAGAATTCAAATTGTGTTGTGTTAAGGCTTCACTAGGAAGACAAGGACGTATTGTGGTCTTGTCTATTGAATGCAACTACATCCTAATTTTCTGATCTAGGTGCATGTAACTATCTATGAAGGTTTATTGTTTGACTATGTGTGCTAATCTAATGCATAAAGTACCTAAAAAATACAAAACCTAGCTCATGCACAAAACCAAATAGGAATAAAATTCTAAATGGAGGAATAGGGCTAGGGAAATACTCAAACTATCCTTAGAAAACTACACATAATCTTAGTGTTACCTACATAACCCAAAAGGGCCTCAAGCTAATATAGTTCTCCCTTCTAAAGTGAGTGTGTAAATGTTGACTTTACTATATGAATGTAACTGAATAGATTAATTTAAATGTTTGATAATGATCATTCTTGACTTGCAATAAATAATTTGAGACTTGTCCTATAACTATTAGAGTATTTTAGAATTGGAACTAGAAAGAATAATGTTATTTTATTCAATGTGCAGTCGAATTTCCAAGTGATTGTTAGATGTGTTTTGAAAGGCATTGATGTGCTTATATATAGGGAAATATTTTGAATATTTCCACTAACTGATCCTACTAAAAGCATGGGAGGGGTAAAATGCAACATCTTAAATTTAAGAGGTTATCATTGGGGCATAAGGGACACGGTCATAATACGACCCTGCTTGACTTAGTACAATCCTATCCTAGTAGGACAAAGATTATTGGAACTAAGATAACAAGAGATTGTAAGTGGAATATGGATATTTGAATGATGTTTTGAGTAATTTCAATATAGTTTGTAAAATAATGAATGCTCTCATGTAAATTATAAGATATCAAAATGATGAATAAGCCAATTAAGGTAAGGATGTCAAGTTTAAACATTGTTAAACACTTAATGATTAAATTTGAGTGTCTATAATAACAAGAAGATCAATGCATAAGAATATAATAAGGGAAAAGGATAAATAGGTTTATTAAGTCATTTATCTAGTGAAAATACTCTCACATAATTGGAAGAAGGCTAATTTTAACCAAATATGAGTGAAAATGTGCACAAGTGTAGGAATGTAGATTTTTCAAGTTGGCAAAGGGGAAGAGTCAAAATATAAGGTTGTATCAACCAATGCCTATTTTAGATAAACCATTAGATGACATAAGCATGGATTTTGTGTTGGGATTTCAAAAAACATAAAAGGGGAGTGATTTCATTATTGTAGTGGTGGATATATTTTTGAAAATAAAACATTTCGTTCTATGTAAAAATACGAACGATGTGATGAACATTACAATTGTTTTTCTTTAGAGAGGTGGTGAGGATGCATGGATTCTTGTGTAGATAATATCATATTGGGATAATAAGTTTGTAATCTATTTTTGGTGGATTTTGTGGAAGAAGTTGGGAGTCAAGCTAATTTTTAGTTTAATTTATTATCCTCAAACTAACAAAAAAATTAAGGTTGTGGATAAGAGCATTGGAAATTTGTTGAGATATTTGGTTGGAAATAAACTAAAGTAATTGGATATGGTTTTGGGGTAATAAAAATCTACATAAAAAAATAGGGTGATCAGAAGCACTAGAAGATACCTTTGTATGTGGGAATATCCCAATAGGAGTTCTGGAGTTAAGATAAATCAAGGGAATACATGAAAGTAATGTAGAAGCATAAGACTATACAGAGTATATGTGTTAAATACACCAAAAGGTGTGAATGAAGTTAAGATAGAGTATCTTATAGTATAAGTAAAATGTAGATAGGAGACAGAAGGGTAAAGAGTTTGAAGTTTAAGATTTGGTATTGGCATATTTGTGTAAGGAAAGGTTCCCTTGTGAAACATGTAACAAGTTGAAATGGAAGAAGATAAGGTCATGCAAATTGTTGTGAAAATTTTCAAAAAATACATATGAGATTGAATATCCTAAAGACATAGATATGTCACCCTTATTGAAAGTAGAAGATTTGAATGATTATCAAGAAGAGTAGAATGATTATGAGGAGTAATTAGGATCTTAAGTACTTGATTGGATAACATAAGTATTAGAGAAGAAAAAGGAGGAAATAGATTCCATTTTTTACTATAATAATATCTAGATTATGCATAAGAAATAATAGAAAAAATACTTAGTGAATTGAAGAAATAGTATAATAGAGGACTTGACATGTTTGGATCTTATAGAGATTGGTCATTATTGAATTTTATATAATTTATGTTATTACTAAGAGCTTATATCTTTCGTTTATTTGGGGTGTCTAATGCAAGAGCATCTTTAATAAAGAGCAATCTTACATTACTTAAAAATAAATAAGTCTATTTTTAAAATGAATCTAAACATGAGCGCATGGCAAATAAGTGGACAAATGTTTTATTACGGTACATATGCCTACATGCAAAATGTGGAGGTAGTTGTGAAGAGGTTTGGATTTGGTTACAATATGTTTCATCAAAATTTTGGCCAAGGTACGGTTTGTGAAAATGTTATGCATAGGGTTCACTTGGCATGCATGCATTGCCAGATAATACACAGGATGATTAATGGTTTGTATCAAGTACAAATAGTTTCATATATCCTCATTAGTAGAAAAACATAAAGGAAGGGTCATACTTTAGAATAAAGGCACACAAATATTGTGTTATGTGCAAATGTATCAGCCATTTTTTGTAATATAGAGATTGGAGTCATAGAGATACTTAGATATTACACTCATAAGTGTAATCATATAAAATTAGAAGATATTACACCAATGAGACTTCATGCATGAAAATAAACATTGGTTTAGGACTGAGGCCCTTTGATTGTTGACACCAAGTTTCTTGGAGATGGAAATAAAATACATGTGTCAATCATCTACACTTTCATGGGAGGAACACAACCTTTGGGGACATGTAGTGACTTAGAGGAGCATCTGAATGGATATTTATGTACACTTGCACTTGAGGAAGCCTATACAAAGGTGTGTTGGGTAAGGCATAAGAAGGTAGCCTATGGGATCATAGGTGTGGAAGGATAATGTATCTTCTTTATTAAAATTGTAAGTGAGGAATGGAAGTCTAAGAGACTCCATTGTTTTAGAAAGAGAAAAAGCTCATGTTTGTAGATTAAAATCCCAACATAGTTAATGAGACCCAAAAATGTCTCATTATATCCATGAAATAACATCTTTTTTCCTTGCATAAAAAGTGGATCTAAGTGTAGTTTCTAAACTTATAATTTATTTAAAATAAATAGAAAGTATATATCACGGTTATTTAGATATAATTCATTGTTATATATTTGTTAATTGTAGAATAGGATTATGAGATGGGTTATATCATGCATTAGTCAAGAAAATTTCTAAAAATAAGCATAAATAAACTAACATTTCAAGATTACTCCCTTAAGGGGTATTGCTAATGACTTCTAAGATCTAATTAATAAAGGAATACAATAAAACCTTTCAAGTAGAATCCCTCCTCTAAGAGAAGTCAAGAAGCATGTTTTTCATAGATTTGGTGTTCCAAGTTTGTGTCAATGAGGTGTAGCATGTGCCTCTATCATCTACTAGTGCACCAATGGTGTGGGCTCACAGTATTTATCAGTTTGTGCAAATAGGTGAAGCTTGTCTATAGCAATTTTTTCATAGTAAATTTGTATAATTGAAGCTTAAAAATGGTGGTATTGGCTCTCTTATTTATAGATTTTCAAGATTGTTCAGACTAATTTGTGACCCTTGAATCAAAAACTAGATGTGTGGCCTCAGATGGATTCAATTTTTGAGGTCACCACATTGGAATGGGTTTGCATAGGAAAGATATTACACAGGAATAAAGGTTGTATAGAAACAAAGGCTACACATCAAAAAAGGTTGCACATGGACAAGCATGGGTGAAAATTTAGATATTTTTTGATATTTTGAATATTTACATATTTGAATTTTCAATAAATATATATTCAAAATATCATGGAAATTCCAATTCAACTCTTAATTTGGATTAATTTACTTTAGTAACTTTGATTAATTTTATGTAATTCTTTATAAATTTGTTGCATGCTTAATTAACCTAATTGTAAATGTCATTTTAATGAGTCATAATTTGACTTGAGTATAATCAAAAGGTGTCAATTGTGTACAAGGTAATACCCCAATTAGGGTATTATGATGTAAAATAACACATGCATATGACGTGTACTACCAAATTAGAAGAATTGAGTGGTCTAGGATGTCATTTTGTGTGGTTGCAATTTGACTCAAAATGATTTGAAAAAATATAATAATCACATAAAATTCATTGCCCCATTTAGGGATACATTAGCACAAATTGGCACCTGTACATGACAAGTTCAAATGATTTAGACCATTTTAGTAATTTTGGCCCAGATTGTCTGTTATCACAGAATATTGTTTAGATTCACAATATTAGCACAATAGTAATAGGAATTGGATGTATGCATTTTCCATTATTTGAGAAAGCATGGTAAGACATTCAATCAAATAAAAATATTTTCAAAGAATAAAAAGGTTGCTATCATCAGAAGAAATAATTTCATTCTTGCTTTCCGCTAAATGAGTCATGGAGAAACAAGGCTACAAAAATGCCCTGAACTACTTTTGGGCAGCCCATAATGGCCCCTCAAGGGGAAGATGTAAAATTTTAAATATTTGATGGATTAGGCCCTCAATTAGAAGAAATAATAATCACATTAATTTTAGTAAAAGAGGTTGAAAATAGAACAATTAGAAGTGGGAGGAAAAATAGGTAAACGGGGTTAAAATAATAGCCCAAGGGAGGTAAAATGGAGCAACTATAGGTCTAGGGGGTAGAAATTTTAAAAATTTACTACATTTTAACCCCTAGGGGGTAAACATAGTTCATTTTCACCCCTAGCTATAGTTATTCAAAGCTCTGAGATTTTTGTGCGAGAAAGTTGAGAAAGATGGCTAATATCACGTACCACCATCACCTTAAAGAGTGTGAGAGAGAGTAAGCTCAGCCACTAGGGAACAAAGCATTGGTTAGTACCTTTTTTTTATTTATGACATTTATTACATGTAGGAAGAAGGATGTTTGGTGATCCTATTAATTTCCCAATTTGGTAATCGATGAGATCACTATCGATAACAATGAGATCACCTTGATAATAATAAATTTACCAAGATTTCATCAGTTTTGATAGGTGTAATGGTGAGTTCACCATGTCATATATGAATTCATATATTTAGGAAAAATCCACCAGTCAAATGACAAATTCCCCTAGTCAAATAGTAGGTTCACTAGGTTTAGCAAGATTACCCTATCAATTGGTAGGAATAACCTACTAAATGGTAGTATCCCCTAAACAATGGTGACATCATTAGAAGAATATAGGATGGGGCCCATAGGAGCTTTATCTAGGATAAAAATTAGAAGAGAGATTGAGGCCCATAGATAATTAGTCTAAGCCTCAAAGTTAGAAGAATTATATTAATGAGAGGAAAAATAATTGACTTGATTCCTTGTATGTGACTTGCAAGAGCAAGTCAAAGTTATCACATCATGAGAGTAACATTCCTAGGTTTTACATCGATAAGGGATCATTATAGATGATTTCATGGCCATCTTGGTCATAGTAGATCTATATCATCTTGCATGGTTTCTAGTAATTCACATAAATTGAGCATATTTATCATCACTAGCAAGGAGGTGGCATTCAGAGACCTCTACATTTCATTTTCCAATGAGAAAAGCCATGATTACACTAGATGATGTTCACTGCATTCTATGAGGGATGATGTAAGACCCCAAGATCACTTGTATATCAACTAGATGATTAGCTGCATTAGATGACCTATTAGGTGTGATCACAGATTTGGAGGTTATAGATGGTAGCATTGATTTGTTGAGTTGTGGAGCTAAAAGCTTCACTAATGAGCTAATGTAGAGGTTGTTGGGCTTACACAGTAACTGGCATTGGTCAAAACCAATCGACATTAGTTAGGGGTCGAATGGCATCGGTCAAAACCAACTGACATTAGTTATGGGTCGGCCGGCATCGGTCATCTTCAACCAAGACCGATTTTTGTGCGTTTCTAGATGTTTCCATATTTTCTATTTTTAGGAGAACAGTTAGTTTGCATGTAAAGACTAAAATTAGTCTTGAGTCTATTTTTCTAATTATTGTTTGTTTTTAATTCTATTTAAGAGACCCATGGGGCAGTATTGTAATTGGGGGAACAATTCAGTAATTGAGTTGGTTGTAATTGATTGAGAGAGAGAGAGAGAGAGAGAGAGAACTCTTGAAGGAGAATTACTGTACATCTGTGAGGTGTGAGGAGAGAGAGATTTCTTCATTATATTTCCTTTTGGAAGAGTTTAATATAGATTGGTTGTTTCTCATATCTCATATTTCTGATTTCTAGTTACTTATTATTCTGGTTTCAATATCGTGTTTAGTTGCTTATATAAAAGTAATCAATTGTACTCTAAGTTTTTGACAACTGGTATCAGAGCTCTAAACACTAACAACTGGTATCAGAGCGTGTTAGTGTTTGTTGATTATAGAATTCACTCACAGGGGTTTTTGATTGAGTGGAACCAAAGCAATGGCAAAAGAAAGTAAACTAAGAATAGAGAAATTCAATGGCAAGAATTATCAATTATGGAGGATGCAAATTGAAGATTATCTGTATCAGAAAGATCTGTATTTACCATTGGGTGGGGTTTCAAGGAAGCTCACAAATATAGAAGATGAAGAATGGAATATTCTTGATAGAAAGGCTCTTGGATCTATAAAGTTGAGCCTGGCAGCTTCTGTGTTTTTCAATTTATCACAGGCAAAGACAATGGTAGAGTTAATGGATACTTTGGCAAATTTATGTGAAAAACCCTCAGCTTTGAATAAGGTATATCTTATGAAGCAATTATTTAATTTTCAAATGCAGGAAGGTGGATCTGTATCTAGTCATCTTAATGTTTTCCATACAATAGTAAATCAGTTAAATTTAGTCAAAATAGTTTTTGATGATGAAATTAAACCTCTCTTAATCTTATGCTCTTTACCTAAAAATTGGCATAGTTTGGTAATGGAAGTTAGTAATACTGCATCTGCTTCAAATATCTTGAAATTTGATGATGTTGTTAGTGTAATCTTGAATGAAGAAATTCACAAGAAAAGCACAGGAGAAACATCAAGTAATGCTTTAAGTGTTGAAAGCAAGGGAAGGCAAAGAGAGAAGGGCAAGCAAGGGAAATCAAGGTCAAAGATTGGAAGTAGATCCAAATCCAGAAATGAAAGAATAACCTATTAGAATTGTGGAAAGAAAGGGCATGCAAAGAAAGATTGTTGGTTGAAGGATAACAAAGAAAATTAGCATGAAAGTAATAAAGAAGCAAAAGTTGCAGGTATTGTTGCACAAGATGCTCTTATATTTTATTTGGATAATAAAGTAGAATCATGGGTTTTAGATTCTAGTGCCTCTTTCCATGCAACTCCAAATAGAGAATTTTTCAATGATTATGTCCATGGAGATATTGGAAAAGTTTATTTAGGGGATGATGAGCCTTTTAAAATTGTTGGCAAAGGAAAAGTGCATCTGAAATTACAGAATGGCAACACATGGGTGTTGAAGGATGTCATGCATGTACCCATTCTGAAGAGGAATCTAATTTCTATAGGAAATTTGGGTGATGAGGGTTGCACAGTAACTCTCACATCTGAATCTAGGAAAGTTTCTAAGGGTGCACTTGTATTAGCAAAAGGTAAGAGAGTAGGTACACTTTATCTATCTACTTGTATTACTAATTATTCTTCTTCTATTTTATCTACTTCAGATGTAGATGCGAAGTTGTGGAACTGTAGGCTTGGTCACATGAGTGAGAAGGGAATGAATGTTCTTAAGTCAAAAGGTAAGCTTTCAGATTTGAAAAGCATAGATCTAGATTTCTATGAGCATTGTATTTTTGGGAAACAGAAGAAAGTGAGATTTCTCAAAACTAGGTCAACAAAGAAGAAGCACAAGTTAGAGCTTGTTCACATAGACGTGTGGGGACCAGCTCAGGTAGCTTCCATTAGAGGATCACAGTATTATGTTTCTTTCATTGATGATGCTACAAGAAAGGTATGATTTTATTGCATAAAGAGGAAATATGGTGTTTTTGACACATTTAAGAAATGGAAAGCTTTGGTTGAGAATGAAACAAGTTTGAGATTGAAGTGTCTTAGATCTGACAATGGTGGAGAGTACTAAAGCAATAAATTCAATAGTTACTATTCTATGAGTGGAATACATAAGGAAAGAACGGTTCCAAGGATACCTCAACAAAATGGAGTTGCTGAAAGGATGAATAGAACAATAATGGAGCATGCACGAAGTATGAGGTTGCATGTTGATTTGCCCTTACAATTTTGGGTAGAAGTTGTAGATACTATGGTTTACCTGATTAACAGAGGACCTCTACTGCACTGGATGGTGAAATTCTAGAAGAGGCTTGGATAGGTAAAAAGTTAGATCTTTCATTTCTTAGAGTTTTTGGTTCTGAAGCTTTTGTGCACATTGATATAGAAAGAAGCTGGATGCTAAATCTATGCGGTGCACTTTCATTGGTTATGGTTTTGGAGATTTTGGATTTTGGTTGTGGAATTTAGAAACTAACAAAATTATTAGAACCGTGATGTAGTTTTCAATGAGAAGGTGATGTACAGTGATAAGCTCAAGAGGCTAAATAATTCTGAGCAGGGCAATCTTGATTTGGAAGAGGTTATGATCCAAAATGAGCTCGCGGGTAAAAATCATCACTCACAGAAAACATAGAGACCAATATTAGTCAGGTGGAAATCAATGTTAGTCAGGTGGAACTAACGTTAGTCAGGTGTAGACTGACATCGATTAGAGATGACCGGGATCGGTCACTGTCAGAAGAAAATTTGGGCAGACAGCAAGTTGTAAATGAGTCTCAAATGCCCATAAGGAGGTCTGAAAGGGTAAGTAAACCTCCAATTCGTTATTCCCCTTATTTATACTACTTATTGCTCACTGATGGTGGAGAACCAAAAAAATTTGATGAGGCAATGCAGGTAGAATCCAGGAAATAGTGGGAGCATGGAATGAATGAGGAAATTGATTCCTTGAAAGAGAACCATACGTGGGATTTGGTTGAGTTGCCAGCCAGAAAGAAAGCACTGAAAAACAAATGGGTATACAGGTTAAAGGAAGGAGAGAATGGACAAATGAGACATAAGGCCAAGTTGGTAGTAAAGGGATTTGCACAGAAACCAGGTATTGATTTTGGTAAAAAAATTTCTCCTGTAGTAAAGATGACTTCTATTCGGACTGTATTGTCTTTAGTTGCTATTGAGGATTTGCATCTTGAGTAGCTTGATGTTAAGACAACATTTCTTCATAGAGATTTGGATGAAGAGATATATATGGATCAGCTGGAAGGTTTTAAGGTCAAAGGTAAGGAGAAACTTGTGTGCAGGTTGAAGAAAAGCTTATATGGTCTTAAACAAGCTCCAAGATAATGGTATTTGAGGTTTGACAAGTTTATGACAGATCATGGCTTTAGTAAATGTTAATCTGACCATTGTGTTTATTTTAACAGATTGGATAATGGTAGTTATATTATCATGTTACTATATGTAGATGATATGCTTGTTGCAGGTTCACACATGTAGGAAATTACTGATCTTAAGGTAAAATTAGCTCACACATTTGCCATGAAGGATTTAAGAGTAGCAAAGAAAATCCTTGGCATGAGTATTAAGAGAGACAGGAAAAATCACAGTTTGATTTTGTCTCAAGAGGATTATGTGAATAAGGTGTTGGAGAGGTTCAATATGCAGGATGCAAAATCAGTAAGCACACCTATGGCTGGACACTTCAAGTTGAGCAAAGAATAGTGTCCTAAATCACATGATGAGGTTGAGTACATGAGTAGAGTTCCATATGCTTCAGCAGTTGGGAGCTTGATGTATGTAATGGTATGTACTAGACCAGATATTGCCCAAGCAGTACAAGTTGTTAGCAAGTTTATGACCAGTCCAGGAAAGGAACATTGGAAGCAGTTCAGTGGATTCTCAGATATCTGAGAGGGACCAGCGGTAGGCATTTATGCTATGGAGGGTCAAACACTTCTCTACATGGGTATATAGATTCGGATATGGTAGGTGACTTGGATGGTAGGAGAAGCACCACAGGATATGTGTTCACTATTGGTGGAATGGCGGTTAGCTAGATTTCAAAGTTGTAGAAGGTTGTTGCCTTGTCTACTACAGAGGCAGAATACATTGCAGTCACAGAGGCTAGCAAGGAAATGATTTGGATGACTTGGTTCATGGAAGAGTTGGGAAAGGAGCAAGAGAGTTGTAAATTGTACAGTGATAGTCAAAGTGCAATTCATTTGGCAAATAATTCAGCTTTTCATTCAAGAACTAAACATATACAGCTTAGGTACCACTTCATTAGACAGGTATTGGAGGATGGACATTTGAAGCTAGAAAAGATCCATACGAATAAGAACCCTGCTGATATGTTAACAAAGCTGATAATAAAGGAGAAGTTGAATCTTAATTCAACTTTTGTTGGTTTTCAAGATTGAACTTGAAGAGGGAAAAACAAGCCAGAGATGTTTAGAGGATGTTGTTGTACAGGTACAGGTGCAGCTGTTTATCTCCAAGTGGGAGATTATTGAGTTGTGGAGCTAAAAGCTTCACTAATGAGCTAATGTGGAGGTTGTTGGGCTTACATAGTAATTGGCATCAGTCAAAACCAACTAACATCAGTTAGGGGTCGACCAGCATCGGTCAGAACCAATCAACATCGATTATGGGTTAGTCGACATCGATCATCTTCATACCAACACCAACTTCTGTGCATTTCCAGAAATTTCCAAATTTTCTATTTTTAGGAGAACAATTAGTTTACATGTAAAGACTAAAATTAGTCTTGAGTCTATTTTTTTAATTATTGTTTGCTTTCAATTCTATTTAAGAGACCCATGGGGTAGTATTGTAATTGGGGGAACAATTCAATAATTGAGTTGGTTTTAATTGATTGAGAGAGAGAGAGAGAGAGAGAACTCTTGAGGGAGAATTACTGTACATCTATGAGGTGTGAGGAGAGAGAGATTTCTTCATTGTATTTCCTTTTGGAAAATTTTAATATAGATTGGTTGTTTCTTGTATCTCCTATTATTTGTTGTTTCTGATTTCTAGTTACTTATTACTTCTGGTTTCAATTCCGTGTTTAGTTGCTTATACAAAAGTAATCAATTGTACTCTAAGATCCTGACATGATTTGGATGCTTTGGAAGACCTAGCTTGGCCACTAGAGGATAAAACATGATCAGGATAGGGGATATTTCCCTTAGAGGTAGTGGTTTTGATGGATCTTCTCAATGGCCTTCTACTACCTGACAAGAGTAAATGGTTATTCCCTCTTCAATTGATCAACATCATGTAGGATATGTTTGATTAGATGACATGATTTTCATGGGGACTGATCCTGTTGGCCCAGTTATATAGAGATCTACATATGGATTTTGTCATAGAGGGCAAAGCATAGGGCATAACACACTTCTCCAGGTCTAGACCTAGGAGCACATTTCCATTAAGCGGCCAGTGGGGCCAAGATACCATAGGAGACCATAAGATCCATTGGCTTGGGGATGGTATTTGATAGGGCCAAGCTTATAGGGACATTTGGGAGACTTGACTTATTATCAACAACCCATAAAAGAGATGGAGGATGAGGACTTCATTTGTCACCCCTATATAGTAACATAGTTATTTTGGGTTGAATACCTATTCATGATCGACTATATGATCATGCCATGTTATATTACAGGTTGGGAGCATTATATGTTAGATTGAGTCCAATGATAGTTTGGCATACAATAGGATGTCTTATGAGGTTTGATATACTTTACGCATATGACCAGAGAGATTAAGTATTGGGGGCCATCAGTGCCTAGGGCTTAGGTAGTTATGGACTACTGTAGGGTTTTACATGTACTATGGAATTATACCATAGGTGTGCTAGATGTGGGGTTACTGATGTTTATAAAACATGGTGGATTAGAGTTAGACTAATCAGATTGATGAAGCCACTACTGTAATAGCTAATTTTGTGTCATATATGGGTCAGAATTAGGAGAGGTTGGGGTTTAACCCTAGTAAGGGATAGGTACAAGCACCAATATAACTAGCTATTCCTCATGACATTCCATTATAGGTATTACATCTGTAGGTATAGCAGGGTCTCATACATGATACAAAGATTGTTGACCTAGATGGATAGGATATCAATATGGGGGATACCCCAGAGGGTGATGAGGACAACAAGATGGGTAAAACAGAGCCATGGACCTCTAGGATAGGGACTAGGTTAGGAGAGGTAGGGACCTTCAACACAGGTATAGGTATATGAGATGTTGGGCCCTCTGACATAAGGAAGTCTATAAAAGACTAGGATTTGATAGATAAACTATATAGAGAGATCATTAAATGCCTTTCATATATTATAAGGTTATATATAATTAGAGATGGGTTACAAGGATAATTGGTTATGGGTCAAGGAAAGACCACTAAGTTATAAGGTCTTATTATATCTATAGATGCAAAGATTGCTACTTTGAGAGGATAGGTGGTACAGTTGATAGGGGTGTAGACCCAGTTAGCCACACGAGACATGGATCTAATAATAATGATTAAGGATTGAGATAGAGCTCAGGTGGATAGGGACAGACTAATATCACAGTTGGAAAGGCTCATATAAGAGTGATATGAGGCTCATTGAGTTGAGACAAAAACTAGTTCAAGAGTAACTAGATCCTTGGTCAACATGATTGTGGCCAAAGATGATTCTTTGTACATGAAGGATGTTGTCTTATGTGTCAAGGATGAGATAGCCTACTGGAGGTAGGCATACAACATGATAGTTCTTATAGAGAGGATGGTGGCATCCTATAGGAAGTATATGAGATCATATCAAACTAGATGGACCTATAGGTCTAAACATGCTATCAAGTCAAAATGATCATTTATGTAGATAATAGAACAACATGTGGTCATAGGGCCTCTACCATCATTTCCACCATCATCCCCAACTTTAGGGATGGGTCAGAGCTTTCAGCAGAGTTCCCCTAAGGATGGCCATTATTAGAGCTAATTTTATAGCTCTTCCTTTTTGAATGATGAGATGTATATATATTCTTGTGATGTATAAAACATTATTTTTGAGACATATATATGACATCCATTTTTGGCTTATGGCTATTTGTACATGAACTATTAATATTCTTTCATTGTCATATCATGTTTACATTGATGTTGCTTTTGTTATGATATGATGATATATTCTAGTGTTAGGAGATGCACATCTTTAGTTAGCATAGTAAGTTGATGTATTTGTCTTTTTTGTTTCATGCATGATTAGATGCTAAAGGATAATTTAGAAGATACATGTCCCAAATTAATCACAAAAATAGACAGCTAAACTCAATATGTATGACAGGAGATGCATGTCCTGCATAGAGTTTTGTTTGTTTCCAAAGTTTGCATAGGATATATCTTGTTTAGGTATTAGATTTTCAAGATGGTGTGTTCAAAGATGATCTTTGGTGTTGTATTAACTTTTGGATCTCAGAGCCCTTGGTGTTTACTTTAGCAAGTTAAAATTATTCATCATAAGTATGAATAACTTATAATAACATTTTATTTTATTTTGCACTTGATTGATTTAAATTTGAATATTTATAACTAAGGATAATGATAAAAATTACCAAAATCAGAGTCACAATTATTTAAATTTAAATAAAAAATAAAGAAAAGGGAAAGGAAAGAGAGAAAAATAATAATATAAAAATGTAATCTAGCTTAAAATCAAGATATACATTATCAAGATTCAAATAGGAATAAGAATGTATTTAAAAATAGATAAAAACAAAGCAAGAACACAATGTTTAAAACAACTTGGAATCAAGATATAAATAATCAAGATTCACGTGTTAACAAAGTATATTTAATAAGAAACAAATAATAAAATAATTACAATACAAACGTAAACAAGTCAAGCCCAAGTTAAGGCCAGACTCAAAATGTTTACAAAATATATTCAAACAAAATAGTAAAAAAGAAAAACAACATAATAAACAAGACAAAACAATAAAACAAAAGGAAAGGCACAACAAAACACCAAAAAACAAATAACAAAAAAACTAATAAAAATGAACAAATAACAAAACAATAATAAATAAATAAAATAACAACACAACAAAACAACAATAAAAATAAATGAAGAGATAACAAGGTACAACAAAATAATAATAATAATAATCAAATAAACACACACAAGCAATGGTTAGTCATAATGTTAGTGCAGATAGAAAACTTAAAAAAATTGGAAGTGTAATAGAGGCATTACACTCTAAGATAGGGTGACCCCTAAGCTAAGTGATAATGATACTGGTACAATGAAATAAGAACAATGGACACAAAATTGCCCCCAGATGATAGGAAAAAAATGACATAAAACAAACATAAATTACCTCTAAATTATACAAGGCAATGGAATAAACAAACAAAATTGGGGGTTGGCAGGGGGGGCGGGGGAAGAGAAGAAAAGGAAGCGGTGGC
This sequence comes from Torreya grandis, assembly GCA_037957365.1. Lineage (NCBI taxonomy): Eukaryota > Viridiplantae > Streptophyta > Pinopsida > Cupressales > Taxaceae > Torreya > Torreya grandis. Next base: position 4,260,220 of record JARHVA010000759.1, on the reverse strand, counting down.
CGAGCTAACTTCAGATGCACTAGGCAAGTGAATGTTGCCTACATAGTTCCATGGATGCAAGATCCAACATGAACTTCAGGCAAAATTTAGTTCTCAATAAATTAGGATAGAAGAAAATTTATGATAAGGAAACATGATTGTGTTATAGAGGAATATGGGAATGGTCTCACAAAATAGCAACTGCATAAAAAAAGAGAATGGTTTTAGGTTGAAACCACATTAAAAGATAAGAGACGAGATTGCACAAATGAACTGAATCAGGAATTTAGAGTGCCCATTGCATCTAAGGTTGAGAAAGAGAAAAAGCTCTCAAAATGGAAAGAGCATAAATAACTCTCAAAATGGAAAGAGTGTAAGAAAATACAAGGGTGCAATGATAGATCTTGTTCAACTGAACAATACACATAATGGTAACTCACAAAATAGCAAGAGCATGGGATGAGACAAAATAAGGATGAGAAAACTAAAGGACAAGTGGTTACTTATAAAATAGCTATGATTCCTAAGCTCTTTAAGGCATAGAAGTGGTCAAAGCAAAAAATAAAGTGTGAATATGGTTGAGCTAACCTGAAATACCCCATGTATCCACGTATTGCCTACATAGTCTATCAAGACCTCATGCCAATATAGTTTTCCTAGAAATGAGAGTAAAAAGACCAAGGTGGTCCAGAGATAAACTAAATAAATAAGATAACCCAACCCAAAAAAATTGATAGTTTTATATCTCTTATGGAAATCCTAAGCTAATTTTCATGATTTTATGATTTTTAGGCTTTTTTTAGAATGTTTATAAATGTTTAGGGGTTTTCTAAGTGTCTCAACTCAATTGAGAAATATGAGAGACTAATTGGTTCAAGTCGCAAAATGATGAGAGCATGGTACAGGCCAAGGGTGTAGCAATGGATCATGTTGAAATGAATAATGCACATAATGGTAACTTTCAAAATGATGAGAGTGTGGTTCAGTTTGCTCACCAAATAATGAGAATGTCTAGGATTAGAATAAACAAAGGTTCAAGGCAATGTTTTTGTTCTTTTGCCACATTAGTTTTCTAGTGTTTTTGTATTTTTAGGTATAAGCAACAAAAAGTAATATTAACAAAAGGCACAGGGAACTACCTAGCTGAGGAGATGCACTTCCATAGGTAAGAGTTCAAACAATAGCTAAACTAACTGCAATGGGGATTGTGAACATAAATAAAGGTACAAGGAACCAACTAGCCAAGGAGATGCATGTCCAAAGGTAGGAGTTCTAATAACAGCTTAAAACGGGTTGCAACAACCCAGTGTTATCTTGTTAAGGTGATGATGACTACCAAGTTGTAGAAAATAAGAACATGATAGTATGCAATAGTGAAGAAATTAGAGGAACCATCCAGTAGGCAAAAACCATGTGCTGACACCCCTTATACACTTATCTACAAAAGAAGCTACAAAATATTATTTAGGCTAAACTGCTTTGTAGAATGGGCATTGAATGTGTCTAGAATGCCTATGAATCATAATCAATATCAGAATTAGTTATTAGATATAATTGACCATGTTACAACAGTCTAGAGTGGAAGGAAAATGGGTTTGATGGAATATAAATAATCCAAATGATAATGGTCCAGGGGTACAATGGTCTAGAATAAAATGACATAGTGTAATGTGGTTACAACAGTTAAGAGTAGTGTGGTTATAATGGTCTAAGATGGAATAAAATAGAGTATGATAGTCTAAAGGTGAAATATTCTAGGGGTAGTAAAAAAGAATAGAGTTCAAGTTAGAATGGCCTAGGGTGAAATAACAGTCCAGGTTATGATAGTCCAGGATAGAACAATACAAAGTTAAAATGGTCCAAAATAGAGTGGTCTAGAATATACAAATATAATGGTGGAATAAATGACTTTGGCACAAGTTTCCCCCAAGTAAGGGCTCTTATAAAAAATGGTTCAAAAAAGGTTATCAAGCATAGAATTGCTTGAGATGTACAATATTTATTGGTTCTAGGAGCTCTTTGACATTTGAAATAGCCACTCTGTATGCCCTCAATCCATGATTTTTTATAATCACATATGGGCCAAACCAATTGGGTTGAAACTTACACTTATTCTTACATTTAGCATTAGTGTTCTTTTGGTTCTCTTTCAAGAAAAAGTTACCAACTTCAAACTCTCAAGGGAGAATGCACTTGTTATAACTATGATGTAATCTATTGTAATATGCTCTCAAGTTGTCTAGGGCAGCTAAATACTTGCCATCAAGGAGCTATAATTCTTACAACCTAGAGACTCTATAATATTCATCATCCACAACGTTCTCCAAGGATACCCATAATGAATGTATCTCAACCTCAATTAGGATAATAGCCTATGTGCCATAAACCAAGGGATATGAAGTGGCTCCTGTTGGGGTTCTATGATTGGTGTGATAGGCCCAGAGGGTAGGAAAAATTTGTAAGTGCCAATTACATCCAACATTATTGATAATCATCTTTAAGATTGTGATTATCATTTTGTTAGATGCCTCAGCTTGACCATTGCCTTGCGGATTATATGGTGTGGATCTTTTATGTTTGATTTTGAACATGGTGCAAATATCTTTAACATTTTAGTTTACAAATGATCCACCACTATTGGATATAATATAGACTAGGATACCATATCAATAGATGATATGATAATGGATAAATTTGGAAATTTACTTCTTGATGACATGAGAGGAATGGCCTCAATACACTTAGTAAAATACTTTGTAGCAGTGATAATATGTTTAAGGCCATCAGAGGAGGTTGGGTTTATTTTCTCAATGAGATTGAGACCCCATGTAGAGAACAACCATGGTGTAATGATAACTTGTAGTGGCAAGGAAGGTGTGTGTATCAAATTATCATGTTGTTGGAAAGTAACACACTTCTTGACATAATTACAAGCATCTATTTCCATCTTGGGCCAATAGTATCCTATTCTAAGGAGTTTCTTGGCTAAGCTTACACTACTGGTATGGGCCCCACACATTATTTCGTGGACCTCCTTAAGCACTAACATTGATTATCTTGAAGATAAAAAATGAATGAGCATTCCATCATAGCCCTTACAATAAAGCATGTTCCCAAGGAGGGTATAGTAGGCTAGGTGATAGAGGAAGATTTTTTGGTGATGGTGTGAAAGGTCGGGAGGAAAGACGTGGTTGTGGAAATAATTATAAATGTCTTGGAGCTAAGGGAGTTTAGGTGGGGGATTGGGACCAAAAATTGTGCACACCCTATCTAAATTTGACAATATATGAGTAGGATATAGAATATTCTTGATGAGAAATTGATACTCTTTAACATAATCGATAATTTGAATCATGGACCCAATTATTGTCATTGCATCGACTGATCTATTATTAGCCCATGGTACTTTTTCAAACTATAGGGACTTGAAGTGGGAATTGAGATTGTCCACATTGTGATTTTAGGGTAAAAGCTTATCATTTCAAGTCTAATATTACTTTATGGTCTGATTAATAATTAATTGAGAATCCCTAAAAACCATTAACCTTTATATATCCTATTTTATTGTAGGATGAAGTCCTTTAACAAGAGCTTCATATTCAACCATATTATTGGTGCAATAAAATTTAATATGAAAAGCCTTGGGGATCTGATCCCCTTATGGTGCAATAAGATGTGACTTTAGATCCAGGGGATGTGAAGGAGCCATCAAAGTATAACTTCCACTATTCAGGTTCATGCACCACTTCTACTATCATGATAGAATCATCTAGAAAATCAAATGTGATTGGTTGAGTGTTTACAATAGGAGCTTCTAAAATTTGATTTGCAATGACCTACCCCTTGATAGTTTTTTGGTTCTATTACTCAACATCAAATTCACTCAAGAGTATGACCCATTTAGCCATGCGACCTGTAAGAGTTAATTTGGATAATAAATATTTGAGAAGGTCCACTTTAGCAATAACAATAGTTTTATTATTTAGCATGCAGTGTTATAAATTTTGGGAAGTGAACACCATTACTAAACAAGCTTTCTCAATAGGCATGTAATTATGTTCATATGCTAAAAGTGTTCAACTCAAATAATAGATTGGGTGTTCCTTCCTTTGTTCATCATGTTGGGCCAAGAGTGCCCCTCGTGCATGTTTTGTGGTTGACATATAAATAATTAATGGTTGTCCAAGTTTTAATGATCTCAAAACTAGCGGGTTGGCCAAGTATGTTTTGAGCTTCACAAATATTTACTGACGCAAAGTATCCCATTGAAAATTGACCCATTTATTTAAAAGGTGTGTGAAATGATGACACTTGTCCTTTATTTGTGAAATGAACATGTGAATAGATTAAATCTTTCACTATAGGATACGGAGCTATTTCAGATCAGGTGGAGGCATTTCCATGATGGCCTTGACCTTAGTAGGATCCACTTCAATCCCTCTTTGTGATACGATGAATCCTATTAATTTTATTGAAGTGACGCCAAAGATGCACTTCTTAGGATTTAGACAAACCTTGTACTGGTAAAGTCTCTCAAAAATTATCCACAAAATGTCAAGATGTCTAGTACATGTTCTTGATTTCTCTAGAATATAATCAACATATTCCTCAACTATATCATGCATCATGTCATGGAGGATGGAAGTCATAACACATTGATAGGTGGCACTAGCATTCTTCAAGCCAAAATACATGATGTGGTAATAGAATGTTCCCCATGGTGTGGTAAACACAGTTTTGTGCTAGTCTTCTTTAGCTATCTTGATTTGGTTGTATCCTAAAAAACCATCCATGAGGGACAACATCTCATACCCATAAATAAAGTTGACAATCATGTCATTTTTAGTTAAATGGAAATCATATTTAGGACATGCTTTATTGATATCTCAAAAATTAGTACAAATATGTATGCCTTGTGGATTTTTGTTTATTGGGACTATATTTGATAGCCATTTAGAATAGTCCAGTGGTCTGATGAATCAAGCTCCCAATAGTTTATCCAACTCCTTCTTTACTAAAAGAGTGATGTGTGGGTGCATCTTTCTCAATTTTTTCTTGACTAGCTTGGCATCTAGATGTACAACAAGGTGATACATAACCAAGTCAAGGTCTAAGCCTAGCATGTCAGAATAAGCCCATGCAAAGATGTATATATAATCCCTTAAAATGGTGACAATGTAGTCATGATCTTCATTGGTTAGGGATCTCTAAGATAAACAATTTTTGGATCTTCATAAGTTCCAAAGTTCACTTTAATGGTGTTTTCTATGAGGAGTGTACAACAATCCTCTAAAATAGTGGGTAATGTTGAATCCTAATCCTCTTCCTTTGCTTCAACTTCTGGTGGTTCCTCCCAAAGCTAAAAATAATGACATGAATCTAAGTCTGTAGTTTAGGTAATGGCCAAATGGAAAATATCTCTAGAAATTCTAGAGCAAGATGCTCAAAGACTCTATGTTATTCATATGTAATACTGGTACTAAGAGCTAGGACTTGGTGGAATTTGTGCTTCCTTTGAAAATGGACAAAATTCCCCATCCAGGAGTGCTTGAAATAGGTTTTTACTCAAGGTTTTGTCTTTTTCTTACTCTTTCCCTGATCAACAATTGCCTCAAAGAGGTTTTTACCTGAAGGTCTTGATGTTTTATATTTTGCATGACCAAGAAAGTTTTCTTGCTCTCCAAAGTAGGTGATAAATTCCAAAGAGACATCAAAGCCTTGCTTATGATCACCAATTAGAAATCTATCTTTGAGGCCCATGCACCTGGTGATAGATTCCTTGTTCTAAAATTCATCAAGGGGTATAACAAAATTTTGTTGGACCCAATCAATGAAGTTAGGATGGCAAAGGTTAAGGGGATAATGGGCTATTATAGTTAATAAAGTTAGATTCAAATAGGTCAGTGTCAGATAGCTCATCATAAGAAATATAATGGGATGTTGTGTCACTATTGGGAGTCTCATCACCATTCGATTCAGAAGAATCACTATCAAAATACTTGAGGTCACCCCTAGGTGATATAAATCTGAGACCTTGACTCATAGTAGGTTTGCCAGATGATAATGGTTCTAGGATACCTTTCTCTCATGTCCCTAGGCCTTTTCCTATATAATCCAAGTTATCAATAATATTATTATCATAGGGTAGTTGGGATTCTAAAAATAATTAACAAATCCATCATAATATAACCAATATCTTTCAGTAAAGGCTTCTTTATCTTGATTTCGTGAAGTTGCTAGTAAAAATACCACTGGTGGTATCTGCGTGTCTTTTTTTTGTAAAATAATGTTGGGCCTAAAATGGATTTGGGAAGGTTTAGGTCTGATATAAAACTTAAGAGACTTGGGTAATTTTTCAATATGTAAGGCATCTTTTAAATGGTATGTAGAAATGCCTGCATCCTCAACAGTGAGCTGGTTTACAAATGTTGTGGGAAATGGATCAACTAAAGTGGAAGCAAGATCATTTGGGTTGATATAATTAGAATTGGGTGGTTTCAAAACTATTATTTTATTCTTATTCACTATGAATTTAGAACCAGGGCAATAGTTATAATTGTGAAATTCAGCCTCTAGATGTTTGCAATATTGGTAGGGTTACAAATCAACATGAATGGTAACCTCAATTATAGCATGGGGGAACTTGAAGAATTAGTAATTTCATGGATCCAAGGATGAATAAGAAGTATATTATATGGCAATTCAATGTCCACAACATGGCACAAAGTATTATGGGATACATACCCAATAATGGTTGGCAAACAAATAGTTCTAGAAGATTCCCTTTCAGCATTATCATATGCCTTAAATGTGATTGTCTCAAGCTAGATGTCCTTGATAGTATAACCCAATCATTATATCAATTTGAGTGACACTATATTCAAACATGAACCATTTTCCATAATAACTCGATTGATCTTATGATTTTCTATAATGACCTCAATGTACAAGGGGTTATTGTGGCTAGGACCAAGAGAAGACATATCTCATTAATCAAATGTAATTTGGTGGATAGGAGATAAATTCCCTAAAAATGTTTGGAATTAGTTAGGGTTGATATCTTGGGGAACAATGGACCATTGAAGGAATTCATTTAATATAGTTTGATGGACTTCTGACATATTCAAAAGTTTTAAGATAGAAATTTGAGTAGGGGTTTTGCTTAGTTGGTCCCAAATACTATATGGCTTTTCAATGGAAGAACAAGAGAGTTTGGCCTTGGCCAATACAGTGTTCAAATTTAGATCAAAAGGCATAGTGTTCAAGTTTGGTCTAGTGTTAGAAGAAGGCAAAGGGCCCTAGAGGGTAACTCACGAGCATGTAGTTATGATTGTGCAATCTAGAGTGGGCAAGGAGTTATAATAATTAAAATAATAAGTCAAAGGGCCTTGAATGGTGAATTGTGAATGTCTAGTTGTAATCTTAAAATATAGAGTTGCCAAGGATCATTATAATTAGAAGAGGAGGGTAGAGGTCCATAAATAGTAATCAATAGAAATTGAGGCACAATAGAATTGCTTGAACCTTGTGTAGTGTTACTTGAGGAAGAGGGTGTTAACCCTATAATAGGGGGTCCAATAATTCGAGAAGCATTGGATGGTTCATGAGATTTGATTGTAATATTGGTAACATGATTTGTAAAAATATGTCTCACAGTGTTATTATAATCATATGGCTTGTTATTGTAACCCAGGTTATTAGCATGGGTATTATGATCCTGATTATGCATATACTAATTAGGCTTATGACCTTGCCCTTATTAACATTGGCCTTGACCTTGATTATGTTGATTCCTTTATGGATTTTGATTATTTTTGGGTAATGGATCCTTGTAGATGCCCATGTCCTAATTAGTGTTCTACATTATTTTCTTTGCTTCAATTTTGCCACTTTCAATCAAATCCCTAATAAGATGTCTTAATTGAATGCATCAGTAAACAGCATGGCCAATAATATGATGAAAATTATAAAAATAATCTTCTTGATACCAATTGGGTTTAGGTTTATCTTCTATAAATGATTATGGTATAGGCCACACAATTAAATTAGTTGTCACCATATTTTGAAACATGGCCTCAACAGGCTCTCCCAATTTGTTGAAATTTCTATACTTATTAAGTGCCCTACGTGGAGGATCCTTTTGGAAAGTGGTTGAGGGATTAGGTGGGGTTGGTTGTACATTTCAAACTGCTAGAGCCTGCACCATTTTCATGTGTCTAGATTTTGTCACTCTATTTCCTACCATGTTCTTGTTCTTATTAAAACCCTTAGGTTTTTTTATAGTAATAACTTGAATAGGTGATTGGGTTTGATTATATGTTTGACCCTATGAATAAATCTTTACAAGGCCCCTAGTAATGAGCATATTCTCAATATACACACCTTTTTTAATGATATCCTATAATGTGTTGGTACAGGTGAGTCATTAATTTTGAGTCACCTCAGGGTGCAGGTTTTGTGAAAAAATATCAACCAACTATTTATCTAGTAAGTTGTGTTGAATGCATCCATCTAATGCTCTCCATCATTGTAGATATGTTGCAAATATTTCTCCATCTCTTTGTTTTGCTTTGCATAATTCAACTATTGTCAACTCATGTTCAATTTTATAAGATAAATAGTTGACAACTTTCTCACATAAATGGTTGACAACTTTCTCAAATAAATCATTCCAATCTACCATCGATTCCTTATATAATTAGAGGAGCCAGTTTAAAGCTTGTCCAGGAAAACTAAATGGAAACAAGTGAAACAAATAAACACTGTTATAAGTTACCTCTTGGCATAGTAAAAAAAAGGATTGAATATGATCTCAAGGGTCACCCTTCCCTTTGTATTTATCAAATTTGGGTACCTCAAAATGTGATTGAAAGGGGACTTGGAGAATGCTTAAGTCAAATGGATAGAGACATATCTTATCAAACATATACTTCTTAACTCAGTTTCCTCTCTCAAGCCTTTATTTGGTGTATTTTTGGGTAGAATATAATTTTATTGGGGTGGAATGTGACCCTATTGCATGGTATTGTTAGGGATCCAAACCCTATGGTAAGAAGCTTGGTTTTAGATTACTCTTTGATTTGAGTAGGTCGGCCATTGATTCCTAGGTGTTTGATACATAGTCCTTGGAATCTATCATTATGAGCTATAAGTATACAATTGGTTTTGGGGAGTCTACAGTCAGTTGACCAAAGGACGTGATGGTTGAGTCAAACTCACTAAAGTTTTTTGCACAATACCCCCAATCTGTAATGAGTTTTTTGCTCCTTAGTTTTGTGAAGGTGCAAGAGTCTCTTGATGGTTGAACAAGGTATGCTTTGTATTAGATGAACATGTTATGAAGCATCTCTAGGTTTTCTCTATTTAGATGAAACCCTAGGGTCTATCATAGGCATAGGATCAATTAGGGTACATTATGTTTGGTTTATCATATGTTATTTCTCTTTAGAATCATTATTGTTGATTGAAGTTGCATCTAAAAATGTTGTTAGGTCTATGACAAGCTGATCTACATATTGTTGGCTAAATTTTTGAATTTTGGTAGCAAGATCCTGATTGATTTGAGAGGACTCTATGAGTCATTCTTTTTCTTTTACTAGTGAAAGTAATGTTAGTTTTTGTAATACAAGTGAATAGTTGCTCTAGATATTATCTATTCAAATAATCATGTGCAATTATTCCATTGGGTAATCTGATGGAAATCTTGTACCTAATTATATCAAACTTAAAAGGGATTCATCTTTGTCTTATAAAGGTTGTTTTTCGTATTATGGTTGTTTGGATATCATCAAACATGATGGAGTGTTATTGTTTGTCATAATAATGTTTCTCCTCATAACTAGGGCCATAAGATACCCCACTACGAGTATACCTTTGTATCATGTTTGAAGATGGTTTTTCTACATTTGCTAAGATATGGATGTGGTTTTAAAATGTTTAAAAGGTGTTTGGATTCTTCAATCAAATAAAAGACAAGGTAAAATAAGAGTATAATAAAAGGAAATGGTGTAGTGACACACAATAAGAAGAAATATGTTATGAAATTACTCAACCTTGGTTGGTTGAAATCATCAAATTAGAAGAGGGTAAAAATTTTAGAACCTAAAGTATAGGCTAGGACAATAAACACAGTATGTCAATACTATAATAAAGATAGACATAATTGTGGTGAGTCATGGCTAAATAATCTAGAAGAAGGTCTTTATGATCAAGGAGATTAAAATGCAAACTAAGAAGCTCACAATGTGAACTAACATAAGAAATCCTAAGTATAAATCCAAAACTAAATGGGAAACTCAATGCTACCACATGTCAAAGGAGGTAGAATGCTCCAAAAAATTATAGTGTGAGCGAATGCAAGATAATCTAAGTCCAAAATGAGAATAAAAAGGGAACGAGTCTAGGTAATGGCATTCGATCCAAATAGAAAATCTCACCCAAGTTACTCAAACCAAGCATGAAAGATAAACTAATAGCATTTTGGTTTAGAACTTAGAAAGATAAGATTTTGATTTTGGATTAAAAAAAGGACTTTATTTGAAACGTGGATGAATGGTCTAGACTTAAATGGACAAAATAACAATGTTATTTAGAAATACAAACATATTCATTTTATTGAATGTTGAATAAGGTAAGAAGTGATTTAGATTTGACTAGTGTAATGCCTCTTTGTTCAAATAATATGGTGTATAAAAAAGTGTTTGGTTTCTTGACACATTTTTGGTTTCACACAAATATTTTTAGACTAAAAAATACCATGTAAGAAAATGATAACAAGAAAAACACTGAAGTGTATATACTATCCTAGAAAACTGACAAGGTAGCTTCATACTCTTGAATTTCATCTATATACTCCTTTTTGAGAGGAAATTCAGATGTAAATTTAATAAATTTAGATGCACATGAAAAGTAGAATTTTTAGGCCCCATCTTCTATCAAGAGATCATACGGTGACCTAGAACTTTGGGCTACTCGCCCTGTACCAATAGTATTATGTACTAAATAGGGTTTATCTAAAACTATCAATTTTTATATGTTCTAAATGGTCCCATATGTATGGTTAACACTAGGGTACAACATGTCATTTAGATATGTGCTAACCAATTTATTTTGAAAAGGTCTTATCCTTTTCACAATCACTACATTCGTTAATAGCTCAGTGTAGTGCGATGTCTAAGTTAGCCTTGTGTTTCAAGGTAGTCTCTTACTAATGAAGCCTGTTTAACTACTCAAACAAGCATCCCAATAAGTCAACCTCAATTTATATACCCTTCCCATGGAGTGGGGTTGAAGCAATGCTGAGAGATGAATTATCGGGTCAACACTTCCCTAGAAAAACCCGTGGGGAGGCTTTAAACCCTCACCCACAAGCTAAGATGCAAGAGTAAAAATCGAATGACTTTAGGGTTGTTTTGGGATCACCCAAATCATTCAGATTTTGTGGAGCACCTTAGCAATTTTCCTTTCACATTTTTTGACAAAGCGATAAAGAGCAAAAAGTCAAGCATTTTTTATCACCCAAGTTTTCTAAAGGGGACAGGGGGAGAGCACACATGTTATACTCATTTTACATAGCAAACACAAAAAAATAGTCAAAAATAAAAAATCTCTTAAGAACGCTTAACTAAAATTTGAGTTTCTTTTAGAGCATCAAAATGAGATGTGAAGTAAAATTTACTTTTTATTGTTATGAAATGGAAACTAAGTTTTTTAAAACTTGTAAATAGGGAGTTAGAATTCTAAAACAAGGATGCAATTTTGTCAAATAAATTTATAGCTCATTTTTTTAGCTCTCTATTTTTCAACATAGGTCCATTCTATCATTCCACAGTGTGTTCTTGCCATTCCACAAGTTTAGTAGGGCATTTCCACCAATTGACAGGGCATTTCTACTGATTAGTAGGGCATTTTTGCTAAAGTGATAAAAATTATAAAAAATAAAAGAAATAGTAGTTACCTATAGGTTTTTGGTCTAGGATAATTCTATTTTTTTGTTGGAAAACCCATCGTTTCATAGTTTGAACCTATCGATTAGTAGGGAATTTTTGTCGATGTCTAAGTCAATTTTATCATTCCTGTTAAACACATAGATAAAGAATAGATAAATCAATTTTACCATTTACTTGGTTGATTTTACTATTGTGTAGGCTGATTTTGTTGCTCTATCGGGCATTCTCAATGATGTTCAAGTTGATTTTACCATTTTTATTAAACACACAAATAGATAGAGAATAGATAAATCAATTTCACCATTTACATAATAAATTTCACTATTGCACAAGTCAATTCTGATACTTTTCAAGGCATTCTCATCTATGTCTAGGTCAATTTTGCCATTTTACAGGTTGCATCCACCATTTTATCTAGAGGTTATAAAACACAAAAACTTAGAGAATAAGAAGAGTAAAACAACCTCAAAAGAGGGTATGAGTGCAAAATCAGAAGGGATAAATGTTATGTGAGATGCGAGTCCCACTGAGCATGCTAAAATGTAGAGTAGGATTACGAGATAGGTTGGATCATGCATTAGTCAAGAAAATATCTAAAAATAATCATAAAGAAACTAACAAATCAAGCTTTCTCCCTCAAGGGGTGTTGTTAATGAATTATAAGAACTAATTAAGAAAGGAATACAATCAAACCTTCCAAGTAGCACCCCTCCTCCAAAAGTGGTCAATAAGTGTGTTTTCCCTTGATTTGGTGCTCTAATTCTACATCAATGAGGTGTATCATGCACCTCTATCATCTCTTAGTACACCAATGGCTTAGGCTCACAAGATTTGTCAATTTTTGCAAATAGGTGAAGTTTGTCTATAAAAATTTTTGCATAGTAAGTTTGTATATTAAAGCTTAAAAATGGTGGTCTTGGCTCTCTTATTTATAGATTTTCAAAATTATTCAGACTGATTTGCAATATTTGGATCAAAAACTAGATGCACGGCCTTAGATGGATTCAATTTTTGAGGTCACCACATTGGAAAGGGGTTGTACAGGAACAGAGGCTGCACAAGAATAAAGGCAGCACAAAAAAAGAGGTTACACATGGGCAAGCATGGGTTAAAATTTAGATATTTTCTTAATATTTTATATATTTGCATATTTTAATTTTTAATAAATAGATATCCAAAATATCATGGAAATTCTACTTAAGCTCTTAATTTGGATTAATTTGCTTAAGTGACATTGATTAATTTTTTGTAATTCTTTGGAAATCTGTTGCACATTTAATCAACTTGGTCAGAAATGTCATTTTACTAAGACGTAATTTGATTAGATTATAATCAAAAGGTGTTAGTTGTGTATGGGGCAATACCCCAGTTAGAGTATTATGGACATGAAATAACACATGCATGTGATGTGTGATACCGAATTAGAAGAATTGAGTGGTCAAAGATATCATTTTGCATGATTGTAATTTGACTCAAAATGATTTAAAAAAATATAATAATCACATAAAATGTATTACCCCATTTAGGGATACATTAGCATAAATTGGCACTTGTATGTGACAAGTTCAAATGATTTAGAGCATTTTAGTGATTTTGGCCTAAATTGTGTGTTATCATAAAATATTACTTAGATTGATAATTTCACCACAATAGTGATAGGAATCAAATGTCTACATTAGCTATTTCTAATTATTATCAAGAAAAACATGTCAATATGTGCATTTGTAGTCCGTATTAAGCTAGAAAAAAATTTGAATAAGAATAATAATTTAAAAAAAAAATTGGAGTAGTTTTGGAGTCTTCTATGGTAGCTCATAAATAAGATCTAGCATTTTATCCAAATCATAAATTCACCCAATCCATTCCATACTCAACTATGGACTTGATTAGTAGCTACAAACTTACCCAATCTATAGTTACATACTCACCTAATAGCTATGGACTTCCATAGGTGAACTATGTACTTCATCATACTTGCTACAAACTCACCCAATCTACATCTATAGAATTCCATAGGTGATCTATGAATTTCAATAGGTGATCTACAAACTTCATCAAGAAAGCTACGGACTTCATCAAGCAAGCTACAGACTTCATCAGATGAGATACAAACTTCATCAAGTGAGCTATGAACTTTGGTAGATTGCTACAGAATTCAATAGAACCACTACGAACTTATTTGGAAAGCATTTCTAAGGTATTCAAATGATCACTTTGTCCATTCTACGAAGATCAAGATCATTTCTAGATATCACAAGAATGTTTTCCATTTAGAATATTTCTATATATATAATTTTCATTTATAGATTGTATCTAAATATATATTTGTATAATTTCATTACAATATATATCTCTCTCCATATTTTGTTGAGATTGAGACATGCTAGAATATCTATGTTGTTACTCTTGAATTAGGTGTTGGTTCAAAGCTTGACATTATATATGTAACCTCCCACACCTAATTGTAATCAATCAATATACTTTTTTCTCCATCATTATGAATAATCTATTCTAAAATTTGTGTTTTGAATAAAATCATCTTCCAAGGAATGATTTGGCCACTCATTCCAAGGAAGATGGATCAATATATTTTTGTTTATTTCTTTGTTATGTAATTATCATTTTGTTGTAAATTTTTATTTTATTTCTTTGTATCTATAACTATTTTTTTTTATAGTTTGCTGTGAACTTACAGGTGTTTTATTTGTTTATCATTTCTTTTCAATTCTTTAATTTACTTTCCTACAAGTATGATTTAATTTCATGCATGTGTGATTTAATTTTTGTAAGAGTACTTTTCAATTTTTACAAGTGTGGAGTGTGATAGAAATGATTGTTTGTCAGAAATCTCTTTCTTCTATTGAATATTGCCTTTGGACACCAACCCTAGATTGACATTATTAAATTAAGGAGATTAAAGACCCTCATCATTTTTGGCTCTGTTGTCGGGGAACACGATGTTATTAGGAGATTCAAATTTTTCTAAGAGAATTGTCTAGTGACAATAGATAAACAAAGTTCCTAGTGAGAGAGAATGTCTCTTTGTAAATTTTGTGATAGGAGATACTTAGTTGATGGTTCCTTTAGAATTTAATTTCTTAAAAAATAGATTAGAATTTATTTTCCTATAAACATAGATTAGACTTTATTTTTCTACAATTAAGAATTTAGAAAATTTTTAAAGAAAACAAAACCCCCATAAATACTAACTATTTATTAATTTGACCCCTTGGTCAAATAAGTTAACCCTGCATGTAATCTCAAACTTCCATAAGGGCCCCTAGGTTGATAAATGTCCACCATGGTCTTAAAATAGGTCAAATAATATGACTTAACCTTAGTCATGCTTGTATAGTTTACCTCATATCATATCATGCCACCTTTGAGCCACTTTGATGAATTGTATGATTTCATTATTAAGATAGGTGTGTCAAAGTGTTATCCAACATCCCATGTGTCATGTGAGAGTCAGATAACTGTTATATAACTGAAATTTTGTAGGTTTCACATTTAAAATAAGAAGACAATTGAAAAAATGAGAATTTTTGAGCTTGGATGGACTATACAACACTCCTAACACATGTGGTTACTTCATAGTGACCCTTAGGCTTCCCAAAACTCATATTCATGATTATATTGCCTTGAAAAGTGTAAAAATATATAAACTCATTATATCTCCCTCCTCCCTCTCCTATGCAAGTCAAGACTAGTCAACCGATTTCCTTTCTATATGGACAGGACAGGCAGAATCAAGGGGAATGCATTTGATGGATGAAATTAATCTATTTTTACTATCATTCCATGGAATTATATTATATATTTATGAATTTTTCTTCATGAAAAAACTCCAAGAAGAATAGTGACTCAAAATTGTCTTCACATTCCCATCACCTGCACATTTTCTCACTTGTTTATTTCATCTTATGTTTTTAGGTGGTATATGTGTTTTATCAAAACATGTCATTAATATTTGTGTTGTTTACAACTGATTTTCACTTTTGAAATATTTTTTATAGTCATGATCACCCTATTTTTGATAGAAGTGAGGATATTTATTTGTAAGACATGGCTTCACCAGTTACAGTGTGCTTTTCTCTATCGATGGTTTCAAAAAAGTTAATGTGTATGTGTTTCATATCCCAAACATGGAAGGTCATTTATCCATTAACTATTTGCATTGGATACTTCAAGGTTGATAAAGATAGGCTTCTTAAGACAATGATCAGAGATAGGTTAGAATTCTTCCATATCATAGTCATCTACAGTCATATCTATACATGTATGGAACATGGATTATCATTCAACACCCAATGCAAACATGATATTCAATCCCAAGACTTGGATGAGATTTTCAAGTCACTAAAATTTCATACAATGGTTATAGGACCCCCCAAATAATGTATGCCAGTGCAGAGTTGAGAAAGCTACTCAAAGGGAACATTTACCTTAATTTTTTTGAGTAATGGATCCTGCATCACATTTTTAGAACTATTGGTGAAGTTTGTTGAGGATTGAGTGGGTATAACTATTTGATGATAGTAACCTAGACCTAGAAGAAATATATTAACACAATAAGGTGAGTGTTAGTCTAAGGAGAAGGATGATTGAGTAGATTTTTACTTAGTTGGTTTTCTACTGAAAACACTCAGTGAAACCTATAGCATTTTGAACCTTAAAGTAAAATGCACTAGTGCACTATAGTACAACAAGTGAGAACTTAGTTATAAGGTATGAAGTGAGCTCAAAAGGTGTGTAATGGTCCTCATTGATCTCAAGGGAATATGGACGTCTAACATAATGTTTAATTCATAAAATAAACAACTACAGGTCTCATAACCTCCATGGAATGTACACTTATAGTTGAAATTAAATCTGTAGACCAGTATAGGCTACAGAAAGATATAAAATTGACTATTAAACCTAATATGAACTCATATAGGTGTGGAATAATCTTGGTATGTTTAAAAGGAACCAAATTCATGAAATTACATGATCAGATAGGATGATCACTTATAAGAATCCTTATATTTTGTAACTTGTACCTACAGTCATACATAGCATAGATTAATCTAAACCCATAAAGGAATGCAGACTTAATAATTTGGTAGATGTATACATTGAATAGAACCAAATATGGATTACCATCACATTGACACCATTCCCATATAACTCTCAGATAAAATGAAACAAGGTAAAAGTTGGTCAAATAGGGTTCAAATATAGTCATCTAAGACCCTACATAGTCATCAATCCTCGAACCAGTCTTGAGGAGCTTAAGGTGTACAATGCTTTAGGATAATGAACAAGCTCTAAGAATTTATGTAAATGGTCACCATGACCCAAAATAGCTCCTCAAGTTACTCTCAAGTTCATAGGAATAGGGGAGATGCCCTCTATTTTGTCTCAAACAAAGGTCACTTCATTAAAACATAGTGTGCAGGTTAGTATAAGAGCAGTAAACAAATGAATCATGTTAGGATGTTTTATAAGTTTGGTTATAAGGTGAAAAAAAATGGAGGATGTCGCTACAACTATTGAAGACCTATAAATGATCAAACACTTAATTAGGCATGGTTATGCCTATACCCTATTGACCTCCAACTCCACTTGTATGACCACATGACCTCTCAAAATAATTTAAGGACCTTCAAGGGAAAGTACAAGATGAATTAGATTCATTAGTTTGTAGATAGAATCCCATAGGTGGTCTTTTAGGCCTAATTCCTTCTTAGGCCTACTTAGATTGCATAGAAGATCTCAAAGGTCATTTTCATCTACTCACACCTATCTAAATGGATTGCATTGTGGCTCAAGGAGATAGGAGTAATTGAATGGGTCTCTATCTTTCTTTCAATGACATTTGTTTGGGAGTTAGATATCAAGATTTTATGAACAATCCTTAACAATCCAAAACATCAAAACCCTTTTAAAACCCTATTTCAAACCTCATTAGAAATATATGAATTGGAATGAATTCAAAAGGGTTAAATTTGTCATTAAAGTGTTTATAAATTAATTATTAATCACTCAGTATCTTCACCATCAACTTTTGTCATATTGTCACTTGTACAGACATATTAAAACCTAAGTTTCTTGTAAGATTTGGAGAGTTATGTAGGTACATATGAAAATTGTTGAGTGAGAATAATTTTAGGAGGTCTATGGGGACTTGTTACAACCCCTCATGTTCATCTCTCATCATATTTAGACATGAAAACCTCTCTGTTAGACCTATCACTGCAGGTAATCTAAGTGAGATAGTGAGAAAGCGATGTGATTATCAAGGTTGAGAAGTGAGAAGTGTTGTATTGAGTCTCTTGGAGGTATATATGATTGAATAAGTGAAAAAAAAATCTTATACATGTGTCTAACACATATTCAATGGATTCTCTTGAATAAATACAAGTCACTTAGATAACAAATGTAAACACAAGTTGAGGAAGGTTAATGTGTGACTGCTAGTGAGTGAACACAAGTGTCAAGAAGAAAGATATTAGCTAGGGAGGAATATGAGGATTATTACCATTATGATTATACATTCTCATGATAGTTTAAATGTGGCAAATATACCTATGTTATTTTGGGACATTCAATTGAAGCCCTCATCATCAAGACAATTTCAAAGAGGAAAGTGAAGAGTTTCTACGCCAGATTGAGGGAAGGTGTCATACTTGTGATGGAAACTTGTCCAAGAGGAATTCCTAACCTCTTTTCCACCTATTTAACTTGATTTTTAGTTGGTTTCTTCATTTAGACACCTATATTTTGGACCCTTCCACTTATTTTCTTCTCTCTCTCCTTTCCAATGCTCTATAAATGCATGCCTCTTTAGCAATTGTAAGGAGTACACACCTAGTATGGAAAAGCCCTATTGGTTTGGCACCTTGTTCTATCCTTTGAATAAATTTATGAAATAAATCTATTCTCTTCACATCTTTCCTAAGTATCCTAAGTGGTTTATCTAATTGACAATTGATGAAGATTGTTTATCCTTGTTTTCATTCTACCCTTGTATGCATTGTGTGAGTGGCATCTCTTTTATCATGTCTCATGAAGTGTATTGATTTTTAAGGTGTAATTTAAGTGTGATATGGTATATTAGTGTCTTATATCAGATCTTTTTTTCACCCACCTCTGGTTATGCATAGTAATTTGCCTCTATGAGAAACACTTATGCTAGAAGGTCATAGAGTTGAGATCAGTTTTAGTATCCTTATCTCTTAGTGTATATGTAAGTGTGTTTTTGTAATAATATTTTGGTGTATCACTTCAATATTATAGTTTTACATTATACTTATTTCTTTCCTTCTCACCCCCAAGTGATCGGCCTACTATAGTAAGTGAGATTAAGAGATGAATCTAGGGAGATAACCCTTTAACCTAGAGGTTTACCTCTATTATAGGAAACCCACAAGCCTATAGGTAATCCCATGTTGTTAAAATATGGGACAAGATTTGACACCCTCTCCTAGGGTGAAATATTTGGCTATAATATTTCTAGCATGCCTGATGGAACCAAGTTTAAAAAGATTAGAAGAATTATTGGTGTGTTCTTCCTACTATAAACTTTTGAAATCATGAAAGCAAACACCAATGGTGACTCCAAATGCATCATCTGGTGATAAGAAGATCTAGGTACTTGCTAAAATATGTTAATCAATTCTTTTTTTTCCTTTTGACTAATGAATCTAACATGGATAGATGTGTTGAGAACTCCTGCTATATATAGCCCTATCAAAGTTGTTATCCATCATATAGTCAACCTAATCCTCCACCATACTATCATAAAGTTATTCAAGAGTATTGTGAAGAATATTTTCAAGGATATAGGTTCAAGGCCCTTGAAGAAGAGATCCAATGTCTTAAGATGTAGGTTTACCAAGGAGAGATATAAGCTCTTAAGAGGCAGGTTCTTGAAAGTATTCCTCCCTAACAACCTTGTCCATCCTACCAAACTCCTATGCAACATACTCAAGGTCAATACCAAATATCCTATCCTCCTCCTCCAATTACACCTCAATCCAAGTCCTTAATATCACTCATTCCTAAATTTTTATAATTAGAATGATTGATGAAAAAATGGGATCAAAAGCTTGTTGTGATGCCTAGTCATTCTATAGAGAAGATGAGAAAGTCTATCCAATTCTTGATGAACAAGTGGAAGTTGGTCAAAAAAGAAGCCAATGATGTTATTAGTGAATACTTGCATGAGATGATATGTTACATTCAATGGTGGATTGATAGGCTTACAAGGTGGGAAAACCAAGAAGTTGAGAAGCAACTTACAGCTATTGAAAGGCCTCTTGAAAGTTATGGAGAAAGTGAAAATTTATTTGAAGAACAAGTCTATATCTCCCATCCTCAAGTGTTTTCCTATGTTTCATGTTAGTCTTATAATTCCTTTAATCCTGATGAAGAGCCCATTAAATATCCAAAAGAGTCTAATTTCCCCAAAGTTCCATCTTTGAACCAAGTATGTGATGATAAGAATGAAAATTTGGTGTTTAGTCAAACCACATTTCCTTCCCTTTAAAAACCTACAGCTACACTATCTTGGAAGTCCATCCAAGAGGAGTTTCAACATGAAAAATATTCCTTGGTTAAGGAAGTGGAAGTTGAAATTGTAGTTGTGGAGAGTTTCAAGAGGATAAAGAGAATTATGAGATACTTGTTAAAGAAAGTGATATGCCTATAACTCGGTAAAACCTTCTTTCCCTTCAAGATTTATTTCAAGTGTTTCCCTCCATCCCCACATGAACCCTCCATCACATCTCCTACTCCCTTTCCAATCCATGAATCAATCCACCAACCTCCCACCTCATCCCCTCTTGAAGGAAAACCCATCTTATAGGAGGCAAACAAAGAAGAACAAGCTCAATGTTCAATATACCAAGATGTTTCAAGGGACTGTGAAGAAGAGCTCATGATAGGGACCCCACTTGGTGAGAAAAAACACAATTCATCCATCTTGGTTCAAGAAAGACAATATATTCACAAATTTGTATCTATTTATGATGATCTTGATCAAGGTATGTGGCAAACCTATCAAGAGATGTTCAATGAGTATGAAAGCCTTGATAATCTTGTTCTTGAAAGAGAGAAAGAGGAGATTATTGAAAAATAATTTAAGGTTTCCATTAAACAAACATGTATTGAGGAAAATCATGAGGCATTCTATGATGACTATGATAGTCATGAACATGATCAACAGAATGCCTTAGAAGAGGTGGTGGTTTTTAAGGACAAAGAGAATAAAGATGATTGGTTGCAACAAATTGAGTTGGTTGAAAAATTGAAGAGATTTGAAATGTTGAAGGTCAATATGATAGATAAATATATTATCATGGAGGATAATGACCAAGAATGGATTGAATACACAAAGCTCCTTGATGAGATTAAGGAGCTTGCAACTAGTAAGAAACTTGATCTCATTGAGAGTACCATGGAGGTCAAGAAAACATGCCTTGTTGAAACACCATTGAAATTTGTAGCTGAGGAGTCTTATGAAGAGGTTGAATTTTTTGAAGTGATTTAATAATTCACCTTTATATGTGATCTATTTGAAACTACATTGATTGCATTGAAGGTCATGCCAAAGAGGTTGGCAACCATGAAGAAGTTGAAACCATTGAGGCCAATACTCAAATAAAAACTTGCCTCATGCATTCCTCTATCTCATGGAGAAAAATATGGTGATAATTTCCCCTTTTATTCAAGAGGAGAAACTTTCTTTAGGTTAGTATATACATAGTTAGTTTGTTTTTTGAGTTGTGTGTGTTTTCCCTGTGTTCTTGAGAACATAAGTGTGTGTGTCTTTGTCTTACTTTGTGTTTTTATTCCCTATTATATTTGGTATGTTTTGGTGTATTATTATAGGATTTTTAGTGTGAAAATTTTTGTATATGTGACTCCATTTACCAAGGATAGGAGAAGGAAAATGGTCCTTAGCATAGCAAGCATGCTACCCCTAGAAAATTGCCAAAATGTTGACTAATTTGACCCCTTGGTCAAATAGGTAAACCCCCCATGTAATCTCAAACTTTAATAGGGAAACCTAGGTTGATAAATGTCCACCATGGTATTAAAATAGGTCAAATAATATGTCTTAACCTCAATCATGCTTTTATAGTTTACTTCATGTCATATCATGCCACCTTTGAGCTACTTTGATGAATTGTATGATTTCCTTCCTAAGATAGGTGTGTCAAATTGTTATCCAACATCCCATGTGTCATGTGAGAGTCAAATAAATGTTCTATAACTGACATTTTGTAGGTTCCATGTTTAAAAAAAGAATATAGTTGAAGAAGTGAGAGTTTCTAAGTTTTTACGGACTGTACAACACTCTTGACATGTGTGGTTACTTTAGAGTGACTCTTCAACTTCCCAAAACTCATATTAATGCTCATATTTCCTTAAAATGTCTTAAAAATGAGAAAAATATTTTGTCTCCGTCCTCACTCTCTTGTGCAAGTCAAGACTAGTCAACCAAATTCCCTTCTGTACGGATAAGTTAGGCAAAATCAAGGGGAATGCATTTTATGGATGAAAGTAATATATTTATACTCTCATTTCATGACATTATATTATATATTGATGAAGTTTGCTTCATGAACAAACTCTAAGAAGGACACTGACCCAAAATTGTCTTCACACTCCTATCACCTATAGGTTTTCTCACTTGTTTATTTGATATGTTGTTTTTAGGTGGTGTATGTGTTTCATCAAAACATGTCCTTCATCTTCATGTTGTTTTAAATTAATTTTCATGTGTGGAAAATGTTGTATAGGTATGATCACCCTCTTTATGCTAGAAGTGAGTAGATTTGTTTATAGGACATGGCTTCACCAGTTGCAGTGCAAATTTTCTCTGTTAGTGGTTTCAAAGTAGTTAATGTGTCTGTGTTTCATCTCCCAAACATGGAAGGTAATTTCTCCATGAAAGGTTTTCATTGGATACTTTAATGTTGATCAAGATAGGCTTCTCAAGATAATGATCAGAGACTGGTCATAATTATTCCATATCACAGTCATCTATAGTCATCTCTAGACATGTACGAAATAGGAAAGGTCATTCAACACCCAAGGCACAGGTGATATTAAATATCAAGACTTGGATGAGATTATCAAGTCACTCAAAGTTCATAAACTGGTTATAGGACCCCCAAAATAATGTATGCAGGTGCAAAGTTGAGAAAGTTGCTCAAATGGAACATTTACCTTAATTGCTCAAATGGTAAGTTACTAAGATTTTTTTAAAGTGTGTATCTTTTTGAGAGGATTCCAAATATGTAAAAAAATTGAATTTTAATTAATAATATTATATGTTTCACTTCATGACGTAGATAGTGTCTAGTTAGGAATAAAAGTGCATAACATTGTGACATATCAACCTTTCCTTTGTTTTGTTGATCCTGACTTATCTTCAATTCTAGTGGAGTTTATTAATGACTTACATGGATCCTTCTGGATCATACCCCCCCCCCCCCCCCCCCTTTTTAGTGGTTTTTATTCCAAAAAAATATTGCTTTCTTATGAGATATATAAATATCTTTCCCTTAATCTCCTTTGAGCTTTTACAAAGTTTTCAGTGTTTAACCTTAACCCCAACCTATGCATTTACTTAAGCCTCTACTATAGTTCCTCTATATCCCCCCTACCACACATATTTCCTCATCTCCACCTTTATTTATATCAAGGATATGTTGTGCATATCCACAAGACAACATACATGAACTTGCAAATTTTAACCTCCTTCTACTCTTATGAAAGAGGCAATTTTTGATTCTCCTCTAAAAATGAAAGAGATAAAACTGATTTTCAACCTCTTAATACTAAAATATGATTATATTTGTTTGTAAACACACCATGCTTCTACTACATATTCCAATCATGGCCTTTCTTGGTGGAATTATTCAATGATACTCTGCAAGTGGGTTGATTATGCTCTCTTATTGATGTTGGGGATGATTGTGCATATCAAGATGTTCTTACTAGTAAAAATCCTTAGTACCCATCCATGATGTTTCATATCCTTATTAAAATGAAAAAGAGATACCAAAAATATCCTCATAAGGTACCAACAAAAAAGATAATTAGTTTTCCTTGCTTTGCTCCAATGTGATGGGTTATGTGATCCCATTATGATTCATCTACATTGGTTTCCACTCATGGTTATCCCATGATCTTCTAATAGTGAATATAGTTTCCCTTTGATGTCTACCCATACTAAATATGGATTACATCATGCATTTTCTTCCTTTTCAATGAAAGATTGATGCCCTTTAGTTTAGGGTTTTCCCCTTATCCATGAAGAGTAAGACAAGTGATGTTGTTGTTACAACTCATTTATTAGTTACAATAGATAAATTGCAACCTCCTTGTGATTCCAAAATAATCTAAAATGGTTGTCATATATCAATTCTTCCTACTATAACATATTGCTATAGAGGAAATACAAAATGTACAATGCATATTCATTGTCAATATTACAATAAGTGCATACCATAATGCTTTGATGTCAAAACTAATTTCATACTTACTTCAATCATGCCCAATGTGTATACAAAAATGAAATATGCATGCTTCAAATATTCATCTATATTGTAGCTCCTTATGTGCATACTACATGTACATGATGAAACCAACCTCTTATCATTCTTATGAAGCCCACATCAATGTTCAAAATTATTAAAGTGCCCCTAAGCATGCTAACAAGTAAATGACAATGAAATCAAACTTTTACATCAATGATATAATTATTGGCATGCCCCTAACATGCTATAACTATAGGATGGATTTTAAACAGGATCAATTCAAACATTAGTCATGAAAACTCATTAAATAATGCATAAGAATTGACACTCTAATTCAAACTATTCATATGAGGTTTACTAATGATAATGAAGTTCAATTTGAAAGAAAACAATACTATTTACCTTACCAAATTGATTCCACCACCCAATAATGGCTCCAAGCATGTCTCCCCTTGATCTAGAGCTCTAGTCTTTGTCAACAATGGCTTCTTTGCTCCTTTATTGCCTCAAGAACTCTATACATAACCTAGAATCAACAGAAGAAATTTCCAAATTTTTCTATCAAATGAAGCTCACATAAATGCAAATAACACAATAATAAAAACACAAATGACTTGTGGAGAGATTTTAGCATTATAAGTATACACAATTTAAGCTTAAGAAATGGTGTGAGAGGCCTCCTATTTATAGATTTTCCCATTTGATCAGAATGAACCTGAATTGTTCATCACAAGATGAAGATGTGTGGCTAAAAATAAATTCAATTTTGGAGGCTAAAATCAATAAACGCCCTCATAAATATTTGGGAGGAAGGGGCATTAATTAGGCATGGGTGCCCATAATTTAGATATTTTATGCATTTATGGCTTGTAGATGCTACTCCATTGATCATGTCATTATGATGATGTAGTTAATAGGAATCAATTTCTAAAAACAAATATTCAAAACCTCCATGGAAAATTCACTTAAGCTCTTCATTTGAATTAATTAGCCTTAAACAAGATTAATCAATATTTGTGCAATTATTTGAAAATTGGCCCTCAATTAATCAAAATGGTTAGAAAGTCATATTATTGGGTCATAATTTGACTTCGAAATAATTGGAAGGTGATGTTAGATGCGTTGAAACCATATTCCTATTTAGGATGTTTCCAACATAAAATAACAAAGGTATGTGGCATGTACTAATGAATTAGAAGAAAAGAGTGATCCAGAGCATAAAAAGGTGAAATCATCATTTTGACTCAAAATGAAATGATCAAAGTTGGTATCACATAAAATGCATTCACCCATTTAGGGATACATTTTTCTAAATTATCACTTGTTTACCATAAGCTCGAACTATTTAGCGCATTTTTAGTGATTTTGACCTAAATTGGGCATTTGAGTGCAATTCAAGTAAGATTGACAATTTCAACATAAATCGTGTTAGGAATTAGATGTCTAAATTTTTCCCCTATTTGAGAAGGTGTAGTGAGACATTCAAGAAAAGCAACGCATTTTCAAAGAAAAGATTTATCAAGAAGAAATTGGAAATGGCCCATGAGGCCCCCTCGAGCGGACATACTAAGATGAAAGAGAAGGATGGACTCTCAAAAATTGAGGGAAAGTGATAGATTAATACATGAAATAGATCATATAAAGACAATATAATATTTAATATCACTTTAATTATTGGATTATTGGATGGATTAATTTTATCTTTGACGGGTTAGAGACATATCAATAAGTGAGATAGTGAGAAAGCAATGTGATTGTCAAGGTTGAGAAGTGTTGTATTGAGTCTCTTGTAGGTAAATATGATTGAATAAGTGATAATAACATATTGGACATGTGTCCAACACATATTCAATGGATTTTCTTAGACAACTACAGGTCACTTAGATAACAAATGTGAAGACAAATTGAGGAAGGTTAATGTGTGACTGCTAGTGAGTGAACACAAGTGTCAAGAAGAAAGCTATCAGCTAGGGAGGTGTTTGAGGATTGTTACCATTAGGATTATACCTTATCATGATATTTAAATTTTTTCAAATATAACTATTTTATTTTTGGATATTCAATTAAAACTCTCATCATCAAGGCAGTTTCAAAGAGGAAGGTGAAGAGTCTCTACGCCAGATTGAGGAAAGGTGTCATACTTGTGATGGACACTAGTAAAATAGGACTTCCTGACCTATTTTTCACCTCATTAACTTTATTTTTAACTATTTTATTCATTTTGACACCTATAATTTGGACCCTTCCACTTATTTTCTTCTTTCTCATTTCCAATGCTCTATAAATGTATGTCTTTTTGGCAATTGTAGGGTGTACACACCTAGTATGGTGAAGCCCTATTGGTTTGACACTTTATTTTATACTTTAAATAAATATATGAAGTTGATTTATTCTCTTCACATATATTTTAAGTATCTTAATTGGTGTATCTAATTGAAAATTGATGAAGATTGTTTCTATTTGCTTTCATTTTGCCCTTGTATGCATTGTGTGAGTGGCATTTCTTCTATCAAGTCTAATGAAGTGTATTGATTGTTAAGGTGTAATTTAAGTGTTAGATGGGATATTAGTGTCTTATATCATACCTTATTTTCACCCACCTCTAGTTATTCATAACAATTTGCCTCTATGAGAAACACTTATGCTATAAGTTCATAAAGTTGAGATCAGTTTTAGTAGCTTTATCTCTTAGTGTATATGCAAATGTGCTTCTAGACTAATATTTTAGTGTATCACCTCACTAATATAGGTTGACATTCTTATTCCTTCTTCCCTTTTCATCCCCAAGTGATTAGCCTAGTTTAGTGTGTGAGATTCAGAGATAAATATAGGGAGTTAGCCCTTTACCTAGAGGTTCACCTCTGCTATAGGCAACCCACAAGCCTAGATGTAATCCATTGTTCTCCAAAAATGGGAGAGCATTGAACACCCTTTCATAGGGTGAAATATTTGGATACAATAGTTTTGGCATGCCAAGTGGGACCAAGGTTCAAAAGAGTAGAAGAATTGTTGGTGTGTTCTTCCTACTATCAACTTTTAGAAGCATGCAAGCAAACACCAATGGTAACTCTGAATGCATCATCTAGTGATAAGAAAATATAGGTACTTATTAAAATATTTTTATCAATTCTTTTTTTTTCCTTTTGACTAATTAATCTAACATGGATAGATATGTTGAGAACCCCTAGTATATGTCGCCTTATCAAAGTTGTTGTCTATCATATAGTCAATGTAATTCTCCACCATAATAGCATGAAGTTGTTCAAGATTATTTTTAATAAGGTTGTCAATTAGATAGGTTCAATTACCTTTAATCATAGATCCAATTTCTTAATATGTAGGTTCTTGAAAGAGAGATACAAAATCTTAGGAGTCTGGATCTTGAAAGTATTCCTCCCTAATAGCCCTGTCCATCCTACCAAACTCTTATGCAACATCCTCAAGGTTAATACCAAATATCATATCCTCATATTTAAATTCCACCTCAATATAATTCCTTATTATCACTCATGAATAAATTGTTATTATCAAAAATATTGATGAAGAAATGGGATCAAGACCTTGTTGTGATTTTTAGTCATTCTATAAAGAAGATGAGAAAGTCTGTCCAATTCTTGATGAATAAGTGGAAGTTGGTTGAATAAAAATCCAACTATGTTATTAGTGAAGAATTTAATAAGATGATATGTTACATTCAATGGTGTATTGATAGGTTTACAAGGTGGGAAAATCAAGAAGTTGAGAAGCAACTTGTAGCTGTTGAAAGGCCTCATGAAAGCTATGGAGAAAGTGAAAATTTATTTGAAGAACAAGTCTATCTTTCCCATCCTCAAGTGTTTTTATATGTTTCATGTCAATATTCTTATGCCTCTCATCCTCATGAAGAGATCATTCAATCTCCAAAAGAGTCTAATAGCTCCAAAGCTCCATCTTGGAACCAAGTATGTGATGATAAGAATGAAAATTTGGTGTATGGTCAAACCACATTACCTTCCCTTCAAAAACCTATAGCTACACCATCTTGTAAGTCCATCCAAGAGGAGTTTCAACATGAAAAATAGGCCTTGGTTAAATAAGTGGAAGTTAAAGTTGTAGTTGTGGAGAGTTTCAAGAGGATAATGAGAATCATGAGATACTTGTTAAGGAAAGTGATATGTCTATAACCTAGTATAACCTCATTTCCCTTCAAGAGTTATTTCAAGTGTTTCCTTCCATCCCCATGACCACCATGAAACCTTCATCACATTTCCTACTCTCTCTCCAAGCCATGAATCAATCCACCAACCTCCCACCTGATCCCCATTTGAAGGAGAACCCATATTATGGGAGGCAAACAAAGAAGAACAAACTCAATGTTTAATAGACCAAGATGTTTCAAGTGAAAGTGAAGAAGAGATAATGATAGGGATTCCAAATGGTGAGAACAAACACAATCCATCCTTCTTGGGTCAATAAAGATAAGATATTGACAAAGTTGTAGTTGTTTACCAAGAGCTTGATCAAGGTATGTGGCAAACCTATCAAGAGATGTTCAATGAGTATGAAAGCCTTGATAATCTTGTTCTTGAAAGAGAGCAAGAGGAGATTGTTGAAAAATAATGTAAGGTTTCCATTGAAAAAACATGTATTAAAGAACATCATGAGGCAATTTATGATGACTATTATAGTCATGACCATAATCAAGAGAATGACTTTGAAAAGGTGGTGGTGCTCAAGGAGAAAGAGAGTAAATATGATTGGTTGTAATAGATTGTGTTGTTTGAAGAACTTGAAGAGCTTTGAAATGTTAAAGGTCGATAGCACAATAAGATAGAGCAAGATGGTATAATCGAGGATAATGACCAAGATTAGATTGAATACACAAAGCTCCTTGATGAGCTTAAGGAGCTTCCAGCTAGTAAGAAACTTGATCTCATTAAGAGTACCATGGAGGTCAAGAAAATAGGCCTTGTTGAAACACCATTGGAAATTGTAGCTGAGGAGTCTTATGAAGAGGTTGTAGTTGATGAAGTTCTTGAAGAATTCACCTTTATAGGTTATCTAAAAGATGCTAATCTTGACATTTGATCACCCCCTAATGCCTCTAAAAAGGATTCACTAGAAGAGTGTTCTCTTTCTAAATGAATTTGGTCTTTATCCCCCTAATATTTTGCACTTGCTATGTAACCATTGATGTAATTCAACAAAGTGTGATTCTATCAGTCCCAATCAATGTTTGTGGGAGGTAGAATGTCAATATAATGGCTATGTTGGATAGGGGTTATAATGGGATGATGAAAGGTAACACAATCCTCGTATAAGATACTAGGATGATTTGTTCTGATGTTGAATTAATCATTCTCAAAAACTGTAAAAGGATCACAAATATATTCAAATTTATCCATGAGGTAATTCCAACCAATGTTGTAACAACCAATATTGTATTCTATTTCTGAATCTAATTCTAATACAAGGGACTCTAAAGTTGGTGTTGTAACTGATGTTGATTTTATTTTTAATACTAAAACTGATGTCAGTTCAAAAATAGAACCTAACTCTAATGTCATTTCATCATATGATGTCGTTATTTCTATGATGCTTTGTTGAATGTTTGGTATGAAACAAGTAATGGCCTGTGATGGCATAATGGGCTCAATAAAAAGTGAGTCATTTAATAAGGTTTCAACATAAACTAGATTGTCTAAGTGAATCTCACCAAAGAGAGGGAACCACTCGAGGGATGACTCGACATAATCTTGTCTATCAAAAAGAGACTCCTCAATGAGTGGAAAAAGATCAAGAGACAACTCTATAGAGACTGGTTTGTCAAGGAGATGAGGCTCTTTAAAAATAGGTAAAATATGAATAGGTGATTGATCATAGATTGACTCATCACAAATGGGTGTTTCAATAATAACACCATGGTTTTGGTTCACAATTGGTTGCAAAATATCAATTTTAAACACATTTTGGCCCTCGAAAGATGGCTCCTGAAGAGGTAATGGTTCTTGTTTTGGCTCAAAGATTGACACGTAATTTCTAAAGTGGGGAACAATTGGTTTAGTAAGAATAATGGTTTGTGGTTCAATAATGGGATCTTCAAAAATCAAACTATCGAAGAAAGGATCAACAAAATTAGGTTCATCAAATGGATGTTCTTCAACAACAGGTTCACTAAATACCGGTGATGGGCCTAGAATGGTAATAACTAGATGTTGTGTAGTTTGGTTATTTATATAAACCAAAGGAGAGGTCCTAAATTGGTAACCTTTGCGCAATGTGAAACTAGATTGGTCACACAAGTTGAAGGATAATAGCCTAAAATGGTAACCTTCACACGTTACAGAGCTGGATCATTTGTACAAGTTGAAGGGGGATAACCTAGAATGGTAACATTTGAGCATGGTGCATAAATAAAAGGAGGATATCCCAAAATAGTAATCTCTGAGTATGGTGCACAAATATAAGGAGAAGGGTGGGGATGATGCACAACAATCACCATGGATTAGAATGGTTTTCATCAAATAGGCTCAAAGAGGGTGACATCCTCAAACAAGACAGAATATTCATGTATGCTATAACAATGCTCTACCTCGTAACTAAGGCCACAAGAGACCCTATTATGAGTGCACCTTAGTGTCATGTTTAGAAGGGTTATTCTACACATTTGACAAGATTTGGATAATGTTTTGCAAATGTTTAAACAAGGTATGGATTATGATCTTTCTTCCAAACAAATGACTAAGGCACCAAAGAGACTATAAAAGGAGGGTGGCATGGAACCACCCACAATTAGAAGAGTGATTTTCATGAAATTACTCAACCTTGGATAATGTTTAAATCATATGGATTGGAAGAGGGTATGATAACTTGAAAATCCTAGAGTGTCACTAGTACACTAAAAGATAGATTTTGGAGATATACCAATACCATAAAAGCTAGTTCAACTTCGATGAGTCGCTAATATAAAACTAGAAGAAAGCCCTTTGGATTAGGAAGGAGACAATGTGAACCAAGAAACTCAAGATGTGAAAACATGTGAGAATTCCTAAGTATAAAGCTAAAACCAAACATGCACCACAACATTGCCACATGATAATAGGAATGGTAGTATAAAATATGCTCTAGAACTTAAAGCATGAGCGATACACAAGATGACTTGAGTCTACCAATGATGAGAATGATAATGAATCTATAAATGGCCTTCAATCTAAATTGGAAATTGAACCCAAGTTCCCTCAAGTCAAGTGCATATGGTGAACCCAATTTAACACATCAACTTATGAACTTAGAAAAGTGTAATTTCAAATTTAAATTATCAATGAAGGACTTTAAAAAAATTGGCAAATGATCTAGATTCAAATGACAAGCATAACTACGTCAATTAGAAGATATGACACAATGTTTAAGATGACAAATTTTAACAAGGAAAAGATTGATTTTCACTTAAACAACGTAACATCTCTTTGTTCAATAAATTTATAGACAATGTGTTTGGTTTTGATGTTTGGTTTACAAGCAAGTTTTAACTCAAATCAAGACCAAGTAATCTAAGACCAAATTAGACAAATACAACTAAGTAATCATCCTATGCCCTAAATTGATAAGGTGTGGCAAAGTGGGGTTGAATAAAACTAACAAGTTTTACACGTTTCTAGATGGATCCTATGCATACCAACTTTCATGTTAGCACACAAGAGAAGCAACACGTCAATTGGGTCTACGTCAAATGGCTTGTTGTGAAAAGTTCTAGTCCTTTTTATAATCACTACATCCATCGCTTGCTTAGTGTAGTGTGATGTTCAATACGATCATGCATCTTGGGCTTAGCCTTTACTAACAAAGATGGTTTAACCACTCAAACCATCACCCCATTGAGAAGATACCAATTTATATACCCCTTGTAGAGAGGGGTTGAAGACAATGCTGGGAAATGAAACACGGGTCAAAGCTTCCCTATAAAACTTATGGGAGGTAATGAAGTCCCCCTCATAAACCAAAATGCATGAAATAAAAACTAATTAAAAAGGTTTTATGTTTTTTTTAGATCACCCAAGTCATGTGAGTCTTGGGGAGAGCCTTCACAATATGCTTTTTATGCCTTTGGACTGAGGCATAATTTTGCAATGAAGATGGCACTTTTGATCCCATAAGTTTTCTTTAGGGGACGAGGGGAGAGTATACACACACAACTTCCTTTTTGTACAAACAAATCTAACTAAGTAAATGATAAATAAATTGCATAAAATAAAAATTTGGAAGTGAGTTCAATTTTAAAGCACTAAAATGAAATATTTGGTGGTGTTCTTGGGCCCCTTGGCCTTAAGTTCTAAAGCTTTGAAATAATAACTACAAAATGATTCAATAAACACCCTAAATTTTTCTTTAAGCACCAAATAGAAATTTATAATTATTTTTAAGCATCCAAAAGAGGTTTAAAAAGACTTAATGAGGCCTAAATTGATCTCCTTCCTTATTGATCCTGCATAAAAATTGTCAGAATGTTGTTTAGTTTTGAAGCACTTTTGCAAATGAGACAAGCAACTTTAGTTTAAGTGCTCTCAAGTTTGTATTTTAGAAAACACAGTGACCATTGATAGACACCCTTGACTATCAGTGATTACTTTTTGACTGTCTTCGATCAATGTCTTACCAACCATGGTTGGTCAAACCCTGACCATCAGTGGTTACCTATCAACTCGAAGGCATCAACATTCTTGTTAAAAGGCACTTGTTAACTGTTAGAATAAAAATCTATAAAAGGAAACCTTCTAGATCATGAAACAAAACTAGACCAGAGACTTTAAATTCAATTTTAACCAATAGAAACTTAAATTTGATCAAAAACATTTAGGCAAGAAATAATTTTCCATAAAAACTTTGATTATCCTAAGATAGAATAAAAACTCCAAAAGGCACCTTATGGATCATGTTTTGGTTCAGACCAAAGACTTAATAAATCAAATTTGTTATCAACAACTTGAATAAAAGCTCAAAAACAAATAATTTTTTAAACGTATTTCCCTTGTAACCCAACCGTGGGTGGTTGGCCCAAACCATCAATGGGCACTAAGAACCATCGATGGTCATTGTGTAACCTCTGAGTGCACAAAAATATGGGAAAACAAGCATAAAAATGTTGTTAAAGGACTTTTTAATGATCAAAATGGAAATTTAAAATTAACATAGTGTCTTCATTGTTGAAATGGACTCCATGAGTCCCACAAAGTGTTCCAAAATGTAGGATGGAATACAAAGGTTGTTAATCAAGCATTAGTCAATAAATATGTGACAATGCATAAAGAACTAAAAAAACAAATCCAACCTATTCATGTGGGGTTTGTTAATGATAATGAAGAATAAATTAAAATAAAACAATATCTATTACCTTTCCAAATCGATTCTACCACCCTAGAATGGCTCCAAGTGTGTTTTCCCCTTGATCTAGAGCTTTAGTCTTTATCAACAATGGTTTGTTTGCTACTCCATTGCCTCAAGAAATCTATGCATAACCTAGAATCAATAGAATAAATATCCAAATTGGTCTATCAAATTAAGCTTACCCAAATGCAAATAACACAATAATCAAAACACAAATGACTTGTGAAGAGATTTTAGCATTATAATTCTACACAATTTAAGCTTAAGAAATGGTGTGAGAGGCCTCCTATTTATAGATTTTCCCATTTGATTAGAATGAACTTGAATCGTCCATATCAAGATGAAGATGTGTAGCTAAGAATCCATTTAATTTTGGATACTAAAATCAATAAATGCCCTCATAAATATTTGGGAGGAAAGGGCATTGATTAGGCATGGGTTCCCATAATTCAATTATTTTATGCATTTATGGCTTGTGGATGCCACTCCATTGATCATGTCATTATGATGATGTAGTTAATAGGAATCAATTTTCAAAAATAAATATTCAATAACCTCCATGGAAAATCCACTTAAGCTCATGATTTGAATTAATTAGCCTTAAACAAGATTAATCAGTATTTGTTCAATTATTTGAAAATTGGCCCTCAATTAATCAAAATGGTCAGAAAATAATATTACTGGGTCATAATTTGACTCAGGAAGAATTGGAAGGTGATGTTAGATAAGTTGGAACCGTATTCCCATTTAAGATGTTGATAACACAATAAAGGTACGTGACATGTACTAACAAATTAGAAGAAAAGAGTGATCCAAAGCACAAAAAGGTGAAATCGTCATTTTGACTTGAAATGAATTGATCAAAGTTGGTATCACATAAAATTCATTTCCCCATTTAGGGATACATTGTCCTAAATTAGCACTTGTTTACCATAAACTCAAACTATTTAGTGCATTTTTAGTGATTTTGACCTAAATTGGGCATTTGAGTGCAATTCAAGTAAGATTGATAATTTTAACATAAATGGTGTTAGGAATTGGATGTCTACAATAATAATTGAAAGATGTTGTAGCTAGAATTTTATCATACTATAATTGTTTGCTTATTTGCATTTACAACAACCATAATGAGATATTTTACCAAATACAACAATGGAGAAAAAATAGCTTATTTTCCTCGTTGTGGTGAGTTCATTGCAAGAAGTTGCTACCCAACCTCATTCTCAAATGAAGTCTCTCTTAGAGTGCCTCTTTTCCATTTCTTGACATACAATACAATAAGCAATGAGTGATATAATTGAAATCATGTTCATTGCCCGTATTTTTTATTGCCAAGTGGAATTTTTGAACATCTTTTCCTCATACTACAATTATTTGCTCATTTACATTTAACAACTATAACAAGAGAATATACAAACTACAATAATAGAAAATATCAAATCAAATTATCAGCCATCAATATAATGATTCTACTATTAGAAGTCATTGCCCAACATCATGCTTGGATGTTTACTCTCTTAGAGTTCCCCATTTTCCCACTTTTTACTTC
Organism: Torreya grandis; assembly: GCA_037957365.1. Taxonomy (NCBI): domain Eukaryota; kingdom Viridiplantae; phylum Streptophyta; class Pinopsida; order Cupressales; family Taxaceae; genus Torreya; species Torreya grandis. Next base: position 4,224,848 of record JARHVA010000759.1, on the reverse strand, counting down.
TTTGCCATGCAATATGACAAATAATGAGTGGAAATGAAGTGAAACATGTTATTTTTCTTCCCATACTTGTTATTATCCAGTGGATTTTTTATTGCATAATCACCTATGCTGAGTACATTGTTTCCTAGGCTTACCCATACAAGTGGGACTAGTTTCCTATTTACTCTACCAAAAAATTAAAACATATATTATTTGAAATATTACCCAATGCCCATACAATGAGAATAAATCAAAATCCTTTTTATTCTAAATCATGTAATTTATCAATCAAAAAATCAAACGAAATCCCCTTACCGCTACTTGCGTGAATGGTGATGAAAAACCATGTGAGAGTTGTCATCTCTTTCTTGAATCTTGTGCTTTGGTAGGCTCTTCTTCCTATCTTATTTGGGTTGCACTTTCTTTCCTCCTTGGAGTGTCATAACCTTCCCTTTCATGCTTACTTGAAGAGTGGATTATCTTTTCCATCTCTCCTAAAGAGCTTGGGATTGTTAGTGATAAATTATTTGCACATATACATATCATGGTTACTCTTATTATAATAAGAAAAATGAATATGAGTCTAATAGTTTTGTGCTACATGACATTACTTATTACATCTGGAATAAAATAAGATAAAATAAATTTCTTCAACATGCCTTCTTGGGCTACCCCCATACTTGCTTCTTTCCCTTCTTATACTTGAAAGTGGTGAAGTTGGTGGAGTGTAATCTCCCTATTTCTTATTTGTATTTGCATCACAAGGATGTAACAGTAATGAACTTTCCTCTCTTTCATAACTTAAAGGTTGCCCTCTCTTTTAAAGTACTTCATTTTCCTCTCAAGGTAGACTCATGCTTCCCTCTTCTTATCTTGATTGTTGCATACTCTTTATAGACATCCTACAATCATCTTAAGGCTTCACGTAAATGTTGTTAGAAACATTTTCACATTCTTTGGGTTTTCCTTAATGTGTAGATAGTAGGGGATCCTCCTTTATGGAAGCTAATTTTGTTTGAGGCATGTTAGAGCATTCTCCAACCTCTATTTTACCATACTCAAGGCCTTCATATTGAGGTCTCCCCTCAACCATGATGGTATTGAGGATTATTTGGCCATCTTTGCCTAACCCTCTTCCATCGTAACCCATTTTCATTGATAACTTAGAGCAAATACCCTTGGTATGTTTCTCAAAATTACCAATTGATTTATTAAATGTAAAATTTGAATAAACATGTGATGGAGGCCTTACCGTACATACCTTAGTCAAGGTTTGATCATATTTGGTAGTGGTTGGTCCCCTTTTCTTGGTAAAATTTCCTCCTCTTTATATTCCTTCAACATCTCATTGAATTTTTTCCAATTCTTTTTGTTTTCCTAACAAGTCTTGTTGGAACTCTTACACAATTCCCATGAAAAACTCCCCATGGCTAGACCATGTCACTTGCAACTGCTCAATCTCTATTTTCAATTGTTGCTAATACTTCTTAACTCTCCACTCTCCTTTTGTACCTAGAAGTGGTACTCTTGGAGTTCCTCAATTCTTTTCCTCAAGGATTCTATTATGGTTGGTCTATGCAACAAAATTTTTATGGAATACTTTGTCAAATAACTTTGCATGTAATCTTGTCATATGCACAAACCACTATATGTTAACAAAAACCTATGCAAGCCACACGGAGATTTATGCTCTAATACCAAATTGATCTATAAACTCTCATGTAAAAAACTTGTTAAAATTCATAAAATCACATAATGTTGTTCTACCTTGAGTTAGCTTATAAATGATAGTTGCTTGATGTTGTATTCGAGTGTGCATTAGAAATAATACAATACTTGTAATCCATAAACAATTAGAAAGGAATGAAAAAACACATAATGCAAAGGTTTTAACTTGGAAACCCCAATACAGGGAAAATTAGATGGAAGTGCCAATTGCACACATTCCTCTTTCTTCCTTCAATGAAAAGAATTGATACAAAGATATAATAGAGCATAGAACTCCTCTCTTTGTCCTTTGAATCATATCTTCCTGATATTGCGATGAAAGAATTATAAGAAACATATAATAGTTATAGGCATACAAGCAACTCACTACTCATTGTTCCTTTCTCATTATTTCATCCTCTAACACTCCAGTAAATCATGATCCATGATCATCAGTCCCATTTCCCTCTTACACACCCATCCTCATACACTTATAGGATGTCCCTTTGAAGAACCACACCTTTGAAAGGTCCTAAAACTGTAGGATCAATCAGTTCATATCCTTACTCTAAATTTTTGGTTGGTGTGGGAAAAACCACCTTGGAAGTTTCAAAACCACCCATAAGGATTGTAAACCCCACAGTAGTTTCAAAACCATTGCTTAAAGCAGACTGATAACTTCATGACTATAAAAAGTTGTTTACCTTTTAGAGGCCATATCTTTTGCATACTCAAAATCACTTGTCATTTTCTTTGAAAGTGTATAATTTTTTTAGATGATTCAAAATATGTAGAAATAATTTTATGTTTAATGAAGAATACTATAAGTTTCACCTTCATGAAGTAGCTAGTGTCTAGTTAGGAGTAGCAACACACAACATTGTGACATATCAACCTTACCTTCATTTTGTTGATCATGACTTGTCTTGGATTATCATGAAGTTTATTGATGATTTACATGGATCCATATGGATCATTTTTGGTCAAGATTATTTATTTTCCTTAAACTGCATTCAAAAATTTCTGTAGGGCTTCATGTGAAGTAAAACTAGTAGTCCCAATCCCATCCTTCAAACCTCACCTATAAAGTTTTTAAATTAAGATACAACACTTTTTGAAGGGTAGAACAAAAAACAACCTTAAAGTGGTGTCATATTTTTAGACATTATAACCTAAATACATTTGCCATAAACTCAATCATGTTAGATTACTCTTACTTAATAGTCCCATAGTGGGAGGTTAGCAGGAATTTCTAAATAAACTAGGCTTTTTGAAAAAATATAAAATATTTATAACTGTAATTTTCATGAAAGATTTTGACTATAAATATATGAGAAATTTACACATTTTTATGGGCCCACGTTTATTTACATAGGTGTGAGAAACTTGTAGCCCCCTCTTTTCAAACTTAAATCTTGAAAACATAGTTAAATATTGAATTTGTTAGAGAGAGTTTAAAATTTTGTGAACAACAATTGCCTACATGGGACCTTGCACTTAAACATTAATTGACAATTTAGTTTTTATGTAGGGTGGATGGTAAAGATCTCATGTTTGAGTGGAGAAAGACCATAGTTGAATATTGAGAGGGTATGATATATACACCCCATATTTTAAACACAGTGACATGCTAACTAATCTTATATACTATGAGCTATGTATAGTTCAAGCATACTAATGTGCATATGCCACCACACATAATGAACCTTAAAACCACTTTTCATTTGATTTTTAACACATAGTAAAGTTCAAATCTTTAGGGAGTGGGGTGTATATACCTTGCATGATAGTAACGCATACAATACCTCTCCATTAGGATCCACACATAGTAAAATGTAAAGCTTAGAGAGTCGGGTATATACACAGTATATACACATTGTATCAAAGTAGCATATAAGTTCCTCCCTACTAGCAGTGTGAGTAGATCTTATATGTTATAAGTTACCTTATAGTTTATAGTTAGGGTGTCATGGACCATAGATTTTTCATTTTCTTTTCCTTTCAACTCACCATATGAGCATTATGGAATCAAATTGAGGGAGAAGATACTCATGATTAAAAAAAAAACTAGTTTTCACAGGCTCAGATTCGATATAGGTAGATGGGTGGACTCTAAGGAAGAGTGGGAGTAGAGGATATATTTATTTTTCACAATAGGATAAATAGAAGTAAAGAAGAATTCTATCCTAGAATACCTAGCCTACAAGGACATTTGAGTTAGATGCATGGAAACATTAAGAGCAAATTTCACATTGAAACAATTTAAAGAGATGAGAATAAAAGCACTAGGGTGGTTGTTCATCCAAATCAATAGGAGAAAAAATAACCTTGTTATAGAAACGACTCATCCCTTAGTTTATACATCCTCAAATGATTGAGACAAGTGTAACAAATCATGATCCCATATACCATTAGGTCTCGTGGACATAATTAAAAACATTTCATTTCCCATTGGGCTGCTCAAACTATTGTATTATCACGATTAACCCTCTTACTGGAAAACTATTTGGGAGTATGGTAGAGCATAAAATTAGTAATTGGGTAGAAAAAGAGGGGAAAAGAGTGAAAGAGCAAGTAGGTTTTAGACCGAAGCACTCCATTGTTGACCACTTTGTTATTTTAAGTAACCTGATTGAAAAAGTATGGGATAAACAAGGAGAGGAAGTTTTTGGTTGCTTTGTTGACTTAAAAAATGTATTTGACACAGTGGATATAAGTAAAATTAGGAGTAAGATGGAAGAACTTGGAGTTCATATGAGTATAGAGTAGTGGTGCAAAGGCTTTATAATCGAGTCCAAGCCAAAATTAAAATAGGTGAAGGATTCTCATAATGCTTTGGAAGCGACATTGTTGTGAAATAAGGTTGTTCGTTATCCCTCTCTTTGTTTGGGCTATGAATATATAAGTTAGAAGAGTGGATAAACAAAGTTGGTAGAGGGGGTGTTCACCTAGCTAGCTATGTAGTAAAGTTACTCCTATATGCAAATGATCTTATTCTAATTGCAAAAAATACACATAGTTTGAAAGAACACTTGAGGGCCCTAGATCTTTTTTGTTAATACGTTGGGATGCAAATAAATACTAGCAAAACCAAAGTCACAATCTTTTCATTACAGAGAAAAAAGAAGAAAATTAACTTCCTTTTTGCAGGAACTCCTTTGAAAGTGGTGGAAGAATACAAGTTCCTTGGTCTGAATTTCAAAAAAAACTTAGTTGGGAGACCTACAAGACAAAAAGAATACAAGGGGGATGGAAGGCTTTATTATGAGATTGAAAAATAAAGGCCTTGTTTGGTTTGTTTGTAATGTTAGTGGTGCTCAATTGATATGAAGTTTGAGGTAGCGATATGTATAAATAGAGAGAATTCAAAAGCACATAATCACAAGCACTCTCAAAACTAAAACACTGTGTTCTATATGAGCTTTTCTTTGTTAAAGCACACGATTTCGTGGAGACATTGACTTTGATCCAAATACTAAGTCACCTAAAGAAAACATAGAGATTGGAGACTCACTATTGGTGCAAAATGTTAATGGGAGAAGAGTTAAGAAGGAGAAAGAACATGCAAATGAAACAAAATAAAAAGTGGATGAGTAAATAAGACATTAACATACAAGAGTATCCAAATATCAACTAGGAAATAAAAACGTATATGAGAGATAAAGTTAAGGTAACGATGTGGACAAAACAACTCAAGGGAAAGAAAAAGTACTTGTGACCATAAGCAAAAAGCATAGATAGGAGTAAAAATCAAATGGAAGGTGAAAATATTGATAGCTCAACTAAGGACCAACTTGCATAATCCCAGGTATGAGATTGTCAGGGGAACAATGCCTAAAAAAGATTGGACAAAGATAATATGTTGTTTTTGTATTTGGGGGTTAGTTGTTCTACAATGGTTAGTTGTTCTACAATGGAAGTAGATCATGGAATGCCCAAATTCCAAAGATATCTAAATCAAGTACACCAACAAGTGGGAAATTAGCTTGTTGATGCTTATTTGAAGATGAAAGACTAGTAAAAATAATTGTTTTTTTAATCAAGATACATGGTAGAAGATCTAACATAAAAAATGAATGTCTGAACTAGATAATTAAATAATCTATAATTTTTTTTTATATATTATATTTGAAGGAAAAAATATTAAAAAAGAGAGTTTTTTTTACAATAAAAAACTAAACCTTCGTAAGTATAATAGTAATAAAATTTTGAACTAAGATCTAACTACTCAAATCTTCTATTTTTCTAGCACTTCCTTAATTATACTTTTTATTCTTAACATCTATAAATTCTTTTGGTCTCGACGATGTTATTGAATGAATGAATGAGTTTTAATAACGTCCACGAGACCAAACAGTCTATGGGACCAAGTGTCAAGACCATTAGGAGTTCTTCAGATTCCTTTCGATGTCATCCCGCCTTCTATGAATCTTTACCAACATCCGGGCCATGTTGTGTAGCCTCTCTTCCTCAAATAACTCACTAAAATTGCCCACATTCACGTTGTTATCCTGTTGCATACGGATATCCTTGTACACGTCGCACTCCCTAATGAAGTGTCGTTCAGTTTCAACCGCTCTATCACTGCAAAAGATGCAAGTCCTATCTTCCCATCTTTCCTTGGGAACCGTCCATCTACCAGTTTCACACCTAAGATGGTGTGAATCGGTCCTCAGTTGTGCCACTAGGAGCCTAGCTTTACCTTTAAGATCGGCACTTAGGTATGCTTTATCACCGTGTTTCCAAGTGGGATTGAACTCTTTAATATAATGCATTTTTTTATGCCCAAACTGATTTGTCCACATGACAGTCCTGAATTTTTCTAACACAAACTTTTTTATTTCCTCTTTGGTGTTAGGGCACTCATGTAACTTAATGTCCCATTTTCCCAACCACTTGATGTTTTGCTTTATCTACGTCTTCTTCCTCCGATCTAACACCTCATTCACCACCATTTTGGGCCACTAGTGATTCCCCATGTTTTCAACCTTTTTTAGGTAGCTTAGTAACCGTGAAATCACCGCATCTTCCATTGGGAAAGTACCAGCTTCCGCCAAGAGGATCTCATATGGAATAGTTGCTTTAAACTTTAAGACTACTGGTGATATGATGTTTTTGAATTCTTTCCAACTGTCTCTATCTGTGATTTTACATGCTACTTCCCCAAACCTCACAACTGTAGAGGACAACCGGTGTGACCAACAAACCAAAAAGAGTTTTCTTGGTTTTTCAGTCCCAAAGTTCCGCTTTCCTACACCTGTTCTGGAGAAGGTAAGAAGCTCTCCAACCTCCTTGAATCCTTTTCGCCCTGCAAGTTTCCCAACTGACCCTGTTATGAAAAACAATGGCAAGATACTTGTATTCTTCAACGATTTCCAACGGGCTACCTTCGAACATAAAATTAGTTTGTCACTGTTTCCTTTTTAGAGAGAAGATCATGACTTTAGTCTTGCTAATGTTCACTTGCATCCCGACATCTTGGCAAAATAGCTCTAAAGCCTTCAAATGACCCCTCAAACCATGGGTAGTTTTTGCTATAAGAACAAGATCATCTGCATATAAAAGTAGCTTTACTACAAAACTGGCCAACTAGATGCCACCTCCTTTAGTTTTATTTATCCATTCCTCAAGTTTGTCAATGTAAAGACCAAACAAAGTGGGGGAGAGTGGGCACCCCTGCTTGACCCCGATGTTGCTGCCGAAGCATTCATACATGCCTTCTCTAGTTTTGATTTTTGCTCTAACACGCTCATAAAGTTTTTGAACCGCTGATCTAAACTCATCAGGAACCCCCAATTCTTCCATCCTTTTCCAGAGTTTGTCTCTGGGAACTGTGTCAAAAGCTTTTTTAAAATCCACAAAACAACAGTAAGCTTCCCCGCCTTGGGTGTTCCAAGCTTTTTCAACCAAATGCCTAAGAGTAATGCAGTGATCAATGGTAGAGTGCCTTGGTCTAAAACCAACCTGTCCTTTTGCTCTTTTCCTTCTTTTTCTGCCCAAATGCTGATTCTACGTTCAATCAAGCTCCCAAATAACTTTCCAAGAAGAGGGTTGACCATGATAGTAGGATAGTTAGAGAGATTATTGATATCTCCACTCTTGAAGAGAGGGATAACAATATTAGTCCTCCACTCCACTAGAAATCCCCATTGCGTGACCTCATTAAAAAATTCTTTTGATGTGAGGAGCAAGGTGTTCAGCGCCCCACTTTAAGAATTCAGCGTGCAGCGTGCCAATGTCCTATGCTTTACCATTTGCTAATTTCTTTATACCCTGTTTGATCTCCTCATCCGAGAAGAGCTCGGTTGACGTGCTAACATTGGGAGCGAGGGCTTCCTCATGGTCACGCTCATAAAACAGTTTTGCATACTCTAACCATTGAGATTCTGTGATATTATTTTTTGTATGTTTCTTCTCTTGCTGTAGCTCCCTCCAAAAACCTTTGCGATTGTGCTTACCTAACCCTATTAGCTCCTTCCTTCTTAGTATAACAAATTTTTCTTTCTTGGCTTTTAACAACTTCGCATAGTTTTTCTTGTTTTCTTTGTTTGGCTCGCTCTCTTTGTAGGATCTTTTCGCTGCTTTGCACTCTTAATCATATCAAGGGTTAGCTGGGAAAGTGTTAGAAACTCCTTTTCGAGCTTTGAATTTCTTACAAACATTTAAAACCTTATGAATCAAAGGGACCAACAAACTGCTGTCAATGTGTTTCTTCATAATATTGATTAAAATATCTATTTTACCTATCGATATTTTATTAAATTTCCTAATTCACTACTGTTGTTTTGTTAGAACACGTGGCAAGTAGATATTGAACATAATTCTTATTCCGAAACACGAAGACCCCATTTTGGGTTTATCATTTTCATTTGCAGTTGTGTTGGAGGTAAATTTTTCCCCTCTCATCCAAAATCCAGCTTGGAGAGAGGGCAGCCGAGAAGCTACCTACAATGGCGACGGCTCTCTCTTCATTAACTTTAACTATTACATTTGCAGGAGCAAAAATGCATACCAGATGTCCAGTCTTAATTCACATTCGCAGAAATGGGAATGCACACAGACATATGCCTAAAATTTACACTGGAACCTTTCTCCTAAAGCCAATCAAATCCCAGGCATTCCACATACGCAACAAGACCACCGTCAATTCGAAGAGAATCGAAACTGAGACCTCCGTGCTCACATTTCAGCAAGCCATCCAGCGCTTGCAAGTATGTCCTCCAAAACTCTGAAACTTTGCCCATAGTCATTGAATTTATAGACTTTTCATTATTTGGATAAATAATTTGCAACACTCTGAAACTTTGGCTACGATGATGAAATATATTCAGTTTCTTCCTTATCTGGCAAAAAAAAAACGCACGGTTCATCCTAAATCTGTTGCAAAGGAATATATAAAGCCTTTTTTAATCATTACTGGACGCTCTCCTCAAATGCTCGAGGCTCTTGCTCTGTTCTGGATAAGGTTCTCATTAAAAAAAAACCAATTGAAATCTATTGTAGAAAAATCTTCATATTAGTAAAAATAAAAGCGTTTTAAACGCTCGATGGTCCTGTTCTGGATAGGTTACTCCATTTTTTATCTGTAAACTTTATAGATATATTACATTTCTTCATAAATTTGCGAAATTTGTATTAAAACGGACGATTCATTGTAAATTACATAGGCAAGAAATATATAAAGTTTTTTTAATTGAAGGTAACCATGACAGGCCGAGCTCCTTATATGCTCGAGGCTCCTGTTCTTTTCTGAATAATTTGTTTAAAAAATAAAATAAAAAAATCAATGTACTATTAAAAAACTTCATATCTGAAAAAATAAAAGCATCGTAAACCCTTGAGGCTCCCGTTCTGTTCTGGATAAGTCACTATGTGCAAAGAAGTAGTTCTGGAAAATACTGTGTAGATAAGTTAGCTATTTTTTCCCTTCAAATAACTGTAATTTGTTGAATAAATTTCTTTCTATGGGAAAAAGTGAAGGCATTATACAAGAGAATGAGCTGAATCATCCATGGCTACTCCAGAGTTTTGAACAAGTGACTTCTAGCCCGTTCTGTTCTGGATACCTGGATACGGTCCTCAAAGTTTTTAGTGATTTAAATTTATCTTAAAATCAATTATTGTAACCGAAAATATACAGCTATTTTATAACAAAATGAGCTGAAATGACTGCTTCAGTATTCCATTGACCTATAGGCTTTCCGTTCTGGATGCGGTCCTCAACTTCTTTTCAAAACTAATTTAACTCTATTGTAAAATACAAGCATTGTACTACATAATGAGCTGGATTTAAGATTACGATGTTTATCTATGGCTGTTCCATGAGTTTTGAACATGTGACCCATATCTGGCAACTGTGCTTTATTTGCATCTTTTTTATTTAAATTCAGTGTAAAAAATTCTTCATCTGGGACAAAATGAAGGCATTTGAAAGGGATGAACCGACATTTAAAATTATGAGGTTTAGCAATGACTGCTCCAGGAGTTTTGAAGGAGTGACCTTTAGCTTGTTCTGTTCTGGATATAGTCCTCAATTTACTTTGTAACTTTAATATTTTGTAAAATTATTTATTATAGTGGAACAAATGAGAGCATTCAACAAACATGGATTGGAATTCTAAATTATGTAGTCTAGCAATGACTGTTCAAGGGTTTTAGATGTGTAACCTCTAGCCCGTTCTGTTCTGTTCTATTCTGGAGTTTTGAACGTGTTAATTGTTCTGGATATGGTTTACCTTTTAATACTTTTAAATGTTTTGTTGAAACACTCGTTACAGTGAAGAAAATACAAGCATATCACAACAAAATGAGCCGGAATATGAGACTGTAGTTTTGCAATGGCTGTTCCAGGTGTTTTGAATGTGTGACTCCTAACCCGTTCTGTTTTGGATGTGGTCCTCGTTTTGTTTTAATATATATATTTTTTAAACATTCATTATAGTGGAAAATATACAAACATTAAACAACAAATAAGCTGGAACTTAAGAATATGTAGTTTAGAGATGGTTGTTCCAGTAATTTTGAATCAGTGATCTCTAGCCTGTTCTGTTCTGGATCGAGTTGTCAATCTTTTTAACACTTCATTTTTTTTGTTAAAAGTCTCTTGCAGCAGAAAAATTCAATGAGCCAAAGTTTAAGCGTAGGCAGTTTAACAATGGCTTTTCCCGGAGATTTGAAAGTGTGACATATAATCTGGACTTCGTTCTGTTCTGGATATGGTCCTCAACTTTTTAAAACATTAATCTAAACTTATTTTAAAGACCTTTGTCATAGTGTAAAAAATATAAGCATTTAGCAACAGAATAAGCTGGAATTCAACACTGTTGTTTAGCAGTTGCTGTTTGAGGGTTTTCGACCTTGTGAGCTCTAGTTGGCAACTTTCCTTTATTTACAAGTTCTTTTGTCTTACTTTTACAATGCTCCTTGAAATCAGGACTATTGGGCTTCAGTTGGATGTGCAGTTATGCAGTGTAGTAATACTGAGGTAAAAACTCCATTCCTGTAATTTTAATTTAGATCAGGTGTGTTACCCTGATTTGACATGTGCTCGTAAAGCAAAGAGTACAGTAAGACAGCTCTGGATATGGTTATTTTGTTATTTTGATTGTGTCAATGGATTTTCCTTTTCACATTGGATTTGTCTTTTGAAATTTCTTGCGACGTTATCCAATATGGCGTGTAAATTTTAGCTGGATATCACATTGTAACATCTAATATTTTGATTGGATTTAGGTCGGGGCAGGCACTATGAATCCTGCAACGTTTCTGAGGGTACTTGGTCCAGAGCCATGGAATGTTGCGTAAGTATGTTGAAGTCTTTATAAAATCTGTTTTTTATGTTTTCATTCATTGGCAAATCATAAAACTTTCTAAGTCCCAACCTTCAAAATTTATGTTGCTATGGACTAGTGAAATTTGCCACCAGTGTCCATTCGTGTTTCATGTTATTGCTCGTATAGATGCCATGCAATGAAGAGTTTTTTTTTTATCTCAGGACAAACAGAGAGTGTGCACACCATTCTAATCTTCAGCCTTGTACACAAGCACTTTGGCCTACACATCACTTTTTTGGAACCCCCATAATCTCAAATATATAGTTTATCGCAAGCTTTTAACTTTTTAATTTTCATACTTTCTAAAGATTTCTCAAACTGATATTGCTGAAATAGCAACTGCATTCATTTTTGTGTGTATTCCTCCTGAATTAGGTTCTGTTAATGACATTGGTCATCTGCTTTCCGAACTTGTATATTTACCAATCACGTCCTATGATGTAGGACAGAGGTTTTGATGACTTGCCAAAATCACTGAAGAATGAATTTCCACTAAAGGTAATATAAAGAGTTTGTCAAATGAAAGACATATTCTGCAAAATTGTTATGTGGTTGACATTAGTGGCAAGCAAAAGATTGAGAACATTTACTATTTTGAATGGCATGGTTATAACTTCTGGAAATTGCTCACTGTTTTCAATGTGAGAAGAATGAGGAGTTTGACATGTGATTTTTTAGGTCATTATCTATACTGATACCAGGTTAATGGCCTTGATGGATACTCTTGCTTTTAGCTCATCGTCTTCCATTAACCTGTTACATTTAATGCCAGTTCTGTTTTGAAAATAGATGGTTTAGGTGGTCAAATTGATGGTTCTCTTTTGCTTACTTCTTTGTGAGTTCAGATTCTAATTTTCCCATTATGTTTCTGTAACTGATGCCTCTGTAAAAGATGAACACGGAGATGTTTCATATACAGATGCTTCAAAAGATGGTAAAATTTTATAGACCTCTCAAAGTTTTTGGAGTGTTTGTCAGATGATGTTTTGAAGTATTATGTAGGGCAGGTTGTATTTTTTTGGACTATGAATGGTTAGGTGATACCGATTAGACTATAAGCCCCATTCTCTCTATTCAACCGATTAGACTAGAAGCCCCATTCGGCCGGCAGATCTTTAGCATTAGTTTGGATGTTATGGACTGTTGAAACGAATTCTTTCTTTATGCATTCATCATCATGGATAGATAGATAGATAGATAGATAGATGTATTCATCATCTATAGTACTTTGGTCTTGGTTAGTGCCCTCTTCTAGGATTCTCTCTTCCTAAACTTTCTATTGTTAACCGCTGTATCCTTGAGTCTCATTGACCTACTCTGTGGACATTAATATAAATTCTTTCTTTCTTTCTAGCGCTTCCTCTATGTGTGTGTGTGTGTATCTACACAACAACAATAACCAATAACACAAAGATTTATAGATGTAATGATTTTAAGACTCAGAGTGAATGGATTCATGATACCGTTGAAAATATATTCAACTTTTGTTTTTGGGGTTTTGGGCAAAGGAGGAAGAGAAACATTTGTATCACATATACACTACAAACCTAACCTTTTATCCTTGAAACACATGGGGTGGTCTGGATTTGATGGGCATTCCAGTAGATAACAAACTAAATTGTTGGAACTTAGATGTCTTTCAGAAGAAAGCAATTAATTACAACATTTGTAACATCAAGATATTCTAGAATTGTAACTAATGAGCCATGAATGAATGAAGATAAAAATATACTTGAAGGGAACAATATTTGAATAAAAGAATTAACTAATTCATTGATATTAGAGGTATGTACGACTATCTCTAAGAAGAGATGTAAGCTATTTCTCTCATATTATTCCAAAAAGAAGGTAGCAATCTTTGAAAAGAGATGTATAGCTACCATTCTTTGCACTTTGCTATGCTTTGCATATTACAAAAGGGTAGCAATCTCTGAGAAGAGATGTGAAGTCACAACCTTTTTGATTTTTAAATGCAGATGACAATTCCTTTATAACTATTTTTAGTAGGAAATGAATAGTCTGAAAAGTAAAAAATAAGTGATTAGACCTGGAATATGAAAGGTCACGTGACAAGTGTTTTACCATCAAGTGGAGAGGATCTGTCATGACATGAAACTCATTTGGTTGCAAAGTTTTTCCCATGACGACCTACTAGTTTTTCAGCATGTTAGAACATTGTCCTGAATGACCATGTGGATCAGTTGCTCTCCTTGGGAAGCAATGGGCCCCATTGCTTCTAGTTCTGATTTCAGATGATCATAAGAACTTCTCAATGCATAAGTGGTTTTTTTACTTGGGTGGGATGATCCATTCAAAGTTTATTTTCACCACTTGCAAAGATTTATGAGTTGGGATGACAACAAGCTAACATGTAGAACTATTGCGGTTGTACTTTCTGTCACAATTCACAAGGATGAAAATTCCAACATTGACTAGAATTGTGATCTCTTCTACTGCAAAACTGCAAGTGATAGTGTGAAACATTTACCTTCTATTTGTATAAGCAGGATGCCAACACTGATGTTAAACAAATTATTTTGCGACTATTATGTTGGCTTACACGTCTGCTTCAATGGAAGTGGAACCCGTGGGGGGTTGAGAAGATTCTCTAGTGTACCCAAGGCTGAAATTCTTGGTCCTTGTCTCTTTCTCAAGAGGTTTTCAAATTCCTTGACCATCTTTTCTAAGACCTTGACCATTGTATCCAATTTTCTTTAACAACTTTTAACTAATTCCTTTGGTTCATTTTTGGTAATTACCAAATGAATTTAAGAAACGAGTAGATCCTAATTAACTGGAGCGCATTTGTGATATCTGGTTTTTTCTTTTTCATCTATTCATCTTCATTGAACAGTTTGGTCAAGCCCTGCTGAATTTCATCAGAAACACTCTTTTTCAGCCAATTCTTGTTGAAGCTTGCTTGCATCTTTTCTTTGCTTGACATAATCCTTCGACGACAGGGTTTTTGAATTGGGAAAGATTCTTCTGCATTTCTATCATCTGCTCCATGATGAAGTTGAGTTTGGTTCACAACTATTGATTCTTATCTTTCAGGAGTCGATTTTCTTCTAGAGATGATTCGTGCTCGTTTAAGGCTGCTAAAAGCAGATCTACATCTTGGATTTGGTTTTCTTGGTGCTTCTTCCTAGCCTTTCACATAATGGCTAGGTGGTATGAATCCTGCTCTGATACACTACTAGGTGGTACGAGATATGCTCTGATACCATTGATCTGGTTTGATCGGCAATTCTGTGGACAACACACTAAGTTGTTAGAACTTAAATGTGTTATAGGTGGAAACAATTAATTACAACATTTGTAGCATAGATATAATTATAAAATTGTAACTAAATGGACTATGAATTAATGGAGATAAAAGCAGATGCAAAGAATTCTATTTGATGAAAATAATTAAAATGACATAAGAGGTATGTACGACTAGCTTTGAGAAGAAATGTAAGCTATTTGTCTTCTAATATTACAAATAGAAAGTAGCAATCTCTAAGAAGAAATGTGAAGCTACCACTCTTTGCTCTATGCTTTGATCTGCATATTACAAAAGGGTAGCAATCTCTGATAAGAGATGTTAAGCTCCAACTACCTCTCCAATTTTTACATTCGGATGACAATTCCTTTATAGCAATTTTTGAATAGTTTAAAAATAGAAAATGAAGTGATTTGACATAGAATTTGAAAAGTCATATGAAAATCATTTCACCATGAAGTGTCTTTTTCTTTTTTTTGCAATTTTTTTGTCTTTCAGTGTAGTTGCTGGGGGTCAAACTTTGCCAAATAGTGTTTCGCACCATTTCATCATTTTGTGCATGTCCCGAGCTTTTTGATGCTTTTTAATGGGATTTTGAGCTATGGTTGTGATGTTATGCCACTGATAATGTGACCTGCTAGTTTTTCGGTATGTTGTTAGAAAATTGTCCTGAACAACCACCTACATCATTGACAAAGATGCTGCATGTTGTTCCATAGAAGTGTACGGCAATGAGAAAGGCTTGGATGTTTTCTAGCAACAAACCTAGATATTGTTCGATATGTTTTACCGCATACTGCCATTCAAGTTTTATTATGCAATGTTTATTCTTGTATTTCTTGCACTTTTCATTCTCCGTTGTATGTTTATAAAACATTCTCTATATTTTTATTATTTTATGTCCGAAGGTCTTTGCCTTTGATTTCCATGTGGTTCTCGATGTTGCTTCTATGAGCACTTATTGAATCATTTCATGCTTTGGAAGTTCTTGTTTGGACATTCTCAATAAGATCAATGCCTACCCATGTCAGTTTGTAAACCATAACCTTGCTGATGGTAATTTTATGAAATGCAATATGCATACTTTAGTCTTTTGTAATTCTAAATGACACCTTGTATGTTCAAATTGTGAGTCTCGGAGTTTAGAGCTATCTTTTCTAATTCTTTTTTATTGAGTATTCTTATGTTCTTCATAGTTTGGATCCTAAAATCTGATTTTCTTATAGGTATGTAGAGCCAAGTATAAGATCCGATGATAGTCGATATGGGGGCAATCCTAATAGATTTCATACTCTAGTCTTTTGTAATTCTAAACGACACCTTGTGTGTTTAAATTGTGTGTCTAGGAGTTTAGAGCTATCTTTTCTGATTTTTTAATTTATTGAGTGTTCTTATGTTTTTCATAGTTTGGATCCTAAAAACTGATTTTCTTATAGGTATGTAGAACCAAGTATAAGACCGGATGATAGTCGGTATGGGGACAATCCTAATAGACTTCAACGACACACTCAATTTCAAGTAAGCTGGGGAACACTTATTTCAAAGATGTCTTCTGAAGGGTGATATGTTTCTTATCGGTTGCAATATAATATAATTTGATTTGCAGGTTATTTTGAAGCCAGATCCAGGAAATTCACAAGATTTATATTTGAGTAGCTTGGTGGCACTTGGTAAGTTTTTTGTAGGGTTTTTTCATTTCTTATAGGTTTTGAGATGGAAGATTAAGTACCCCCTTGTTTTGAGCCCTTGCTTCCAAGAATTAATTTGTGAAAGGAAATCTGTTGATATTGAATTCTTCCACCGTTAATTTTCCTCTATAGCGTTTAGAACATGAATGGGCAACATGTATTTGGGGTTGGGGCTGAATGTTCTTTCCAAATATGATGTCATATATTTGTGACAAGGTGTTGAACAAGATACTGGTAACAAATTTATTACTCATTCCACAAGAATGCAATGGCGGATGTCTAAGCTTTTGTTATGCTTGATAAATGACAGAAATTTGAGTTGTCAAAGTTCTTTCTTGCAACAAGAATGCAGTTTACCTTTGCGTTTATTGGTCCCATCCAAATACTCCCAGGAATCAAGAATTAAAGCAAATGATTGAACATTTATTGGTATATAATGGACGTATGTGATGCCATGATTAACTATACATTTTTATGATTAACATATAATGTGGTCAAGGAAATATTAAATAACCAATGTCTGGAGGCTTTGTTATGGATGGCCATGACAGGTGGTAGTACAAGAGTTCTAAAGCCTGATTCCCTTTAGATTCTTCAAATTATGTACCTGTCCTTCAACCCATTTGGTTGAAATGTAATGCATGCTCCTTTTTCGATAGAAAACATTTCTCAGCTCATACGCTATTTGTGTATGATCTCTTGCATGCCAGATGTAATGTCTAGAAGAGATACATTCTGATGCTTAGTTCATTCCTCTTCCTAGAGAGCAGAAGCTTTGGATTTTTCCTTTTGTAGTTTGTACTTATTGTACAGCTTTAACTGTATATTCTATTGTGTGGTTGTATGGAACTTTACATTGTACTTTATCTGTTCTTGATGCTTTATGCTTAACTTGGATATTATTTTTGTACATATTATATGTGTTGTAATCTTCATATTCATGATTATGTTTCGGTCGATCATGAAGATTAGTATAATTTATATGTTTCCTTTTTGGTCATCTTCTGTCACAAAAGTTTTAGTATCTGTCTTATTTAATATGGATTCTTGAACAGGCATTGATATCAAAGCACATGACATACGCTTTGTGGAGGACAATTGGGAGAGCCCGGTAATTGATTCTTTTTACTAGTCTTGACATGACATTTTATCATTTTATCTTATTCAATACTTTAGAAAATGATGGAAAGTCTATAGGCGTACAATGTGCAATGAACAAGCGGTTGTGGGCTTGAGTAGGTTGGTAGGCCATTTTTGGATTGAAATTAACTACATAGTTTGAAAGAAGTATTCTGCAGATATGCTGATAGGGAAATTCAGCAAGGTGAATTGCTATATTGAAATAGAAAATGGACATAGCATTAAAGAGATATGAGGGCTTGTAAATACTGTCTGGGATGATTTTGTAAAATTTTATTGTAAAAATGATAAAATACAAAAGTTTTAGTTTTTCAGTCCAATATTCTTAGATATGCCATTTCTAATGACCGCCAATGTTTTAATAGCATATTTTAATATATTTCTACCCTGAGAAAAATACTTGTTTCCTATGAAAGTGACATTTGACGAGAATAACTAGGATATTCTGACAGTTCTGATATTGGCAGGTCCTTGGAGCTTGGGGTCTGGGATGGGAAGTTTGGATGGATGGGATGGAAATAACTCAGTTTACCTATTTTCAACAGGTTATGCACTGTTTGAAGTAACCTTGAGATACAAAGTAGTAGTGTCTGATTATGAAATAAGAGGGAAGGCAAGGTACTTTTAATTGCAGGGGCTATGTGTTTTTCAAAGAGTGCTGTATATGGTGATAGTTTACCATTAATGCTATATATTTTTCATAGCCTCTTATTGGGGGGTCATGTTTATAACAATTTTATGAGGTTCTTTGAATTCAAAAATAGATTCTTGTCAAAATGTCTTGTATTTCCTTCAGACTGTAAGCTCACATCTTTGATTTTCCATCAGGCTGGGAGTTTACAGTTGATGCCTGTTTCAGTGGAGATAACATATGGTCTTGAGCGCATATTAATGTCCTTGCAGGTTAGTTGTAACGCACAACCTTACTAGATTTGTGGGTTTTTGCCTTTTTGGTAGTTATTATTTTTGGTGTAATATATCTAGGTAGTATTTTAGGTCCTATGCTATTTTGATCAGTAATTTGGTTCTGTCAAATTTCAATTGCAGGGTGTTGATCACTTTAAAAAAATTCAATATGCCTCAGGCATTACATATGGCGAACTATTCCTAGAAAATGAGTACATTCTTTAACTTTCTTAGTTTTGTTAGTTTATCTCACAACTCACATGAGCTATTGAACTGGCACTTTTGAATAAATATAAGATGCCTTTGCTTTACTTTCAAGTAGTCTACATTGGCATCGGTAGCTTCATTATCAATCCTATGTGTATATATTGAATAATAAGATGTATTATTACAATTATGAGAAATCAAAATAGATACTGGTCCTTTCCATTGGGCTGAGGTCGAGTGTTTGAGACACAGGATCACGAGGAAATTGGCGTAGGTTCAAATTTTGAAGGTCATAGAGCCCCAAATATTTTTATGTTCCAGCATTGCTGGCCAATTGGACGTGGATCTGCATATTGTTGTGCCTTCACATTCTTTAGCATTGACCCATCAAGGGTGGCTTGTGTCATCCATATTTTTTTGCACTCCCTGGGAAAATTAGTTATATTGCCATCTTGTGATCCCTTGGCATAAATGGGTCCTCATCACTAGGAGTTTCCCTTCAATCAAGGAATGTCGCTACTATATGGGAGCTGGCGAGATTAGATAGGTTATCAAAGTATGATCTTGTTGGCTCTCATGAGCCTTTGCAATATTAATGGTGGTTGATTTCTTTCAGAAATGAATGCAAAATAATTATTGAAATAGGGAGAAAGTGCATTTAAATTAAAACATTTTCCTCGTATGCAAGAAGACGCTGGAAAGCTGACAAAATGGAAACTAAAATGGATGTAAATTGGGATTTTACCCGTGGTGTTTTTCAAATCACACTTGAAGGGTTTCAGTCCCAGTAACATTCACAGTTCATTCAAATTGGGAAATGCATACATTCAACTTGAGCATCAAATATTAACTCACACTAATTTTTGCTGAAATTTGGTCCAAGCCTTGTGGCAGCAGCATACTAAAAAATGCCAGAAACTCAGGATTGTGTCTTCCAAACTCTATAGACAGACTCAAATGGTGCTTCTTATGGTTGGTCCTGGAATTTTGACCTAACTTTTATATCAGAATCGGTGGAAATTTACCAGAAATTCATGAACAAAGTTTGGTGGAGAAATTAAAAAGCAAGATTAAATTGTGGTTGCAAGGGATAAGCATGGCTCTGGGTTGGTACTTTGGAATGTAGCATATGACTATATATCCCACATGCACAAGCTGAGAAAGCAATTTGAATGCTGTAAGTCCAAAAATTAAATAGCCATATTGTCTTGCCTATGGGTATGCTATGTTTGAGTTAATTCATTGGTTAGGGTACGCTTTGAGTGCTAGGAATAATTGATTAAATAATTTCTAAGTTAAGAAATATATTGATGGCCGGTGGTCAGGGGCTAAGTGTAGATTTGCAATATTTCATATAATATAAATTTGTAAATTTGCTCTAATTTGTCGAGTTGCCGAACTAATTGAAATCTTGTAAGTGTCAAGTCAATGTATAGTCACATTCTAATGTACACATGTCATACATCTAGTAGGTTGGCCACAAAGTACAAATATACCAACTAGCTTCAAGATATAAATTGGAAAAGATCTTGACTCCCAATTAAGTTAAAATTGGCCAAAAAGTGCAAATATACCAATGAGCTTCAAATTGTAAATTGGAGAAAATCTTGAATTGTGACCAAGTTAAACTAATAAAAGTCTTTAAGTCAAAATACATAGTTAGAGGTCAACCAAAATAGGACTTGCATGCAAAAATGCAAAAATATCCAAAAGTGAAAATGCTCCGATTCTTTGACCACATGAAAATTATAAGTCAGCATGAATGGGCAAGTGCCATGTGTCTCAAATTCATAATTCCTAGTGTCCATAAGTGGGCCCCACTAATGCCAACTCAAGTTGATGTGTGTCATTTGAAATGTCAAAGGTCCAAGTGTCTCTCAATAGTCCTCATGAATGCTATGTCAGTAGGGTGATGCTACATCATCAAGTGGTAAAGAGCTTTAATAGGTTGGACTCATTATCAAAAGGTCAAATGGTTTTTCAGCCATGATTTCTTCATATGACCTCTATTTGTAGTGCCATCATAAGCATTGCAAAACTTATTTTAGAGGGTTATCACATGATCAATAATTGAGAAGGTTCATTGGCCAGTTTTCATTAGTGCATTATTTCAAAGGGCATTCCACCAACATACTTTCATCTCAAGGAAGACATGGATTTGGGCCAACAACACGTTCATTTCTCATACGATTGGGATAGGCCAACTAAACTAGTTGCTAGTTGGTTGAATCCCAACTAGGAGCACATTACAAATACCATGAACATTCAAAGTGATGATGAAAACGTTATGTAAACTCATAAAGGGAAAAAATCTTAGGCACATGTGATATAAAAAAGGAAATTATACTTATATGTAATATTATTATTATTACCCTAGTAAATACCATGTCTAGAATTTGATGTGCCTAGATATAGCAAGTCAAAAACTTAGCACTTAGTCATACCAAACAAATAAATGAGGTTTTGTAAGGGATAAGATCTAAGGGACAAGTGTCATTAGGATAGGAGATAAATGCAAAAGGTAGTTACCAATTTGTTACAAGTAAAATACCATTTCATGTTGTATAAAAATGATAAATGAGAAATGAAAAGGGCTTCCTTCCCGAGGGCTTCAATACACCCTTTGGCTTAGCTTATTTTGAGTAACATATTGTTGTGTTCACGATGTTCTTAATTTGAGATAACGTGTGGAAACATGTTAAATTTGTGAGTGTTTGCCTCCTTTCGAAATCAACAATGAATGATAAATATCAATGTCTCCAGCTTTGCCATCTAAATTTTAAAATAATGCTTGTAGGGAATGGTTGATGAATGGATTTTTTGATCTCCTAATTGTATTGTTGATATCTCCATGAAGATAAACCCTTGTATGAAATAAATTAAAGTTGAAAGGATTTCTTGAAGACTTTGTATTTCTTGAAGGTTGTGAGTCACTCAACTGGGTTTTCTAAGGCAAGGCTCTAAATTTGCCTAAGTCAATCAAGGACATATTACTTAAGTCTTTTAGTACTCGTGTTGACCACAAGATCTATCATTCTTCTTCGAATCCCATAAAATAAAATTTCATCTCATATATCCTGGCTAAACTTTGTTGGGGAAAGGGTGTTAATTGGTCATAATCTTGTACTTCACAATGTTTTCACATTTTTTTCGTTTTTGGTTAAAAATGGAGAAAATACCCACAATCCCATTTTGTATATTTCTCACTTTGTGGTCAAAACTCAAACGTGATGAAAATCTTAAAATACATTTTATCATACGAACGGGCCACCCCTTTCAAACATGGAGGGAAATCACCATCTAGGTTTCCAGCTAATGTTGTTCATGTATCAGGGCTTTTGTAATCCTCCATTGGGCATATAATTAGTTTTGTAAATACTGAAAGGTGATAAATCCAAGATTTCAACCTGAATCTTAACATAGTCTACTTTCACCTCTTCTTTATTTTTTATCCTCAAATACGCAAGTCCACTTCTTGCAAAGTCACACTCATAGTAGAAAAGCGAATTCTTCAAGATTTCAGGAACAATCCATAGATGATGCAAATGTTTCTCCATATAGTTCTACAGTTATTGTATATCAAAATATCATCAAATATTATATGCACAAACTTATATAAGATTCGAATAATAGGTTCAGAGTACCTTGGAAGGTGGTTAGGACATTTGTGAGCACATAAGGCATTACCTTGAACTTGAAGTGGCCTTGACAAATATTGGTCCCTCACCCATATTTGATAATATCATAGTCATAAATAAATCTTTTTAAAAATGATGCCTTGGATACAATTCATTCATTAACTCATCAATGCATGTAAAAGAGCACCAATTCTTAAGGGTATTGATTATGAGCACCAGACATGCTGCAACTCATTCCTACTTAGCCCTGAGCAATCCTTGTAGCTTGGACCTCTATGTCTTAAATCACCTCAGGGCTTGCATCTTGCTCACCCTTCCCCACACTTGCATTGAGAGAGACCACTTCCATGTCGTCTTTGTCAATGATAATTATTTTTTCCGAACTTTAAATGTTTTCTATTTGTGTTCCCTTCCTTGTCTGAGAAGAGGTCATATGAGATGCTTCCCCAATGAGGACTTCCATCGCCATGGTGTCATGTCCCCTTCTCAAGTATGAATGGTTGAAGACCTTTAGCTGAATTCTTGGATGTTTCTCGTTGGCTAAGGGAAGGTAAAATCAAAGGGGAAATTTTGGTTCTTTTTTTTAAGTTATAAAAAGATGTTTTTTGATATATCTTTTCTAATTATGACTTAAAAAGGGACTCTTGGAACATGGGTTAACTTAACCCTTAATGAAGAAAAGGAATTATCTTTTTTAAACTATTCTAACTCTCCCCCCAAGTGGAGTGACCCTTTTTAGGAAGGGTTTGTTGAAAAAGAAGGGTATAAAAAGAGGAATGGGGATCATTTGAGAGGTTACCTTGTTTTTGGACAAATGAATTTGGGATTTAAACATGAAAACGCTTGACTTTTTACCTTGAAGACGAAAACTTTCATTGGTAAGTGAAATTAGGGACGAAAACCCTTAATTTCAGAACTAGGGCAACTTCACACAGAAGTTGTATTGAGCTTCAATATTAAAAAAATTCGGTATTCTCCCTTTGGAAGCCCAACTAGGGCAATAATCAACAATTTTAGTTTTGAAGACTCTTGTTTGCAAGGGCTGTGTGGTTTTGGAGGATTTGAAGACCCCACTATGGCTGCGAGGAGTTGATATCTGGAAGATAGTATTTTTCCAGCTAGGGTGACCCCCTTTGGGGCTTTCCTTGAGGGTTTGTGAGGCTATTACAGCCTGAAAAACATTCTAGAATATTCTATAAATATTTTGATATTTATTGGCTAAGTTTAATATAATTTTCTAGCCCTTTTATTTGGAAAGATCTCAAAAAAATCAGGTATTTATATGGCTGTGTTTTCTGCATATTTGACACCTGTTTGACAGTGGTTTCAAGGGTGTTGGAGCCCTAATTGTTCAATTACAACACTCAAGAAATTAATAGCTAGGGTTTGCATATTTAATTCAACATATTGCAAGTTTTGGAGGCTAGGGTTTGGGGTTGAATTTCAAAAAATGCATTTGCTTGGTTAGGGTTTGTTGTAACTCTCAGATTTATTGCATTTGTCCAATTTGTGGACATTACAGTGGTATCAGAGCCAAAATCTGGGCTAGCTATGGGGGTTTGAGTTGTTTACAGGTCAAACAGTGACAAAAGGATAAGATAAAATGGCTTTCAGGTTCCTTAATGGAGCTAGGTTTGAGAAATACTCTCGAGCCCAAGAGTGGATGACATAAATGATGGCTGAATTCATTCAAACAATGAAAAACGTGCATACAAACAAGCCACATAAGACGGAGGAGCAGCATTCTTTTCAAGATAATATGGCGGCAAATTATGAGGATTATATGACCTATCCACCTCCATTCAGAAAGGGAATGAGCCTTAATGATTTTGTGGCATGTAAGAAAGGCAAGGGCGGTTCTAGGCTAGTCACAAACCAATTAGCAGCCAAAAAGATCTCCAAAATGCTTTGAGAAAGGAAGAGGAGAAAAATTCCCAAGTTGTAAGGGTAAAGAATAAAAAAAAAGAGGGAGGGTCAAACCCTCATGAGGATTCCAAGGAAGGAATTAAAAAACAAGAGAATTCAGATTTTGAAGAGGTTAGTGAACAACTCATAGTGGCATCCAACATGCAATCTAGTGGGGGAGATGTCTTACTTCAAGAGGAAGTGTTATGGGCTGATTACTCTAAGAGTCCAGTGGAAAGGAAGGCCAAAAATTACACAAATGAGGGAGATCTTCATATTCTGCCATCTACAACAAAAGTGGACCGAAGGGTTGGGAGGAGCCTAACTATTTCACAAGCCAGCACTAAAGAGGTGATTATGACCCAAAGGAAATGCGATGATTGGCTTGGGAGAGCAAGGTAGGCAAAATTGACAGCTATGCAAGCAAAACAACACCTAAAAGAACTCAAACAGAAGGGTAAGCTGATTAATTGCAACCCAAGGTATGAAAGAATAAGTCATATTTCGGATTCGTTGTTTTGTACCATGCCATTTCAAATTTATTGTGATCCTGGACAATGTACAAAAAGGGATGATAGGGGCAAGAACACCACTCATAGCAAGGGGCAAATAGAGCCCTTCACTCAAGGTTGTCTTCCCCTAAGAGTGTGGGTCCCAGGTGATTATTTGATACACCTAATGCTGAAGCCGGGAGTGATGAAAACAATGTTCAATCAGGTCCTTCACATATTTGATGACAAGACTTCAGCATGCTCAGCCTATGTAGAGCAACTTAAGTGGTTTGCTGATTGTCAAAAACAAAACGCCAGTTCTGTGGGTGGAAATGCTTACACATTCAGCCCAATATCTGATTTAAACTCTCCTTGGATAGCAACAAGGGTACAGTTTGAAATAATTAACATGATGAATGTTAGTGGGAGTTGCAGGGCACATAAATTGTGCTCCAAAGTTGTGCAACAGGTGAAGGAGGGGGACCAAAACGCTAACCATAAACGGGGCTATTGGGAGAGGCATTTTCAAAACAAAATGCAAGCGAATGGTAGACATTGGAAGGGACATGGATAGTCTGAAGTATGCAGTTCTGTGTGTGAGGGACACTTTGAAGGGGATGACTGTTTCATGGGTTCCATACATAGGGCACACAAAGTGAAAGAAGAGGCATCCGCTGTGGGTAAATCCCTTTCTCAGCTGGAAATTTCTATTCATATGCTTGTTGGAAATACTTATATGACTGAAAAATATAGAGCTGCAATGATGGGTTTTGACAAAGATAATGGTGAGCAATTCAATTATCTTCTTAGAAAGGGTTTATTACATCACCATCATACTATATCCTTATGATATTTTGATCATCATGGGAATCATTGTAACAATGAGGATAAGATGAAAGGTACCAAATGGAAAAAGGATCTCCTCCACGAAGACCCTATCAATCTTACAAGTGTTCCAAAGATGGAGCCAATACCATATGAAATGGATTTTCAGGACAGCCATGGGAAGGTACTTGGCAAAATTAATAATGTGGAGGCAAATCTATCAAAGGCTCCTACTCCAACCAAAAAGGATGAGTTTGCTGTGGTAAAAATCAGAAACTCACAAATTTGCAAGGGTTTCCAATAAATTCCAGAATTCAGGAAATTGTCCTATTTGGGGACATTACAAAAGGATCCCCAATCGTCTTAGGAATTAAAGAGACAACTTCCCTTACCATTATTGTACTTGTATGATTACCACAGGATGCAAACCGGCAGTTTTGTAATTGATGTTTGTTAGATAACAATGGTTACACAACTGCTCATGTGGTTACCCCACCGCTCCTATGATGTTTAGTAGTGGCTTCATCATGCTACAAGAAATAATTCTGCTGAAGCCTACTGTTGACTGAAACCTGGTTTTGATCATGTTGCTTGATGGTTGGATTGATTTTCCTGATCCTTATGGATGAGAGTGAACCTCTTGACGAAAAAGTGCTAAGAACCTCTCACAAAGGATATAGAACGAAAGTGGACAAAGCACCTCTTGAGTTTATGTACAGACAATGGTAGCTCCTTGAATCAAACAATAGACTCAACACTAAAAATAAATTGCTCCTCATCCTACACTTCTTGGAGGGCACAAAGGTGGCTGGTCCTATAATCACATGGTATTTGGTGGTTCATCTCAACTTGTAACTGGTGGGAGCAAACCATCAATTGGAATTGGGGGATTCTCAGGCTCCGTATCCAATGATACTAGAGATATATAGGTTGAATGATGGGGCCATCGACTATCTCTAATAAATGCCAACATAGAAAGCCAGTCTGAGGCTGAAAGGCTGTAGGGGAAAGGTTCAAGTGACATGACTGTATTGTTGGTATGTATCAAATCCTAGTCAACTGATTATAGTTTCATTTATTCTTTTTGCACTGTGATTTTGACTCCCTTTTAAGTATATTGTGTCAACATGAACTTTATGCCTATTATAAGTGGGTATAGGTATGTATGCCTCTCTCTCTCTCTCACATACACTCACTCTCTCTCTCACACTCTCTCACTCACTCTCACTCTCTCTCTCTCTCTCACACACAGAGGCATATCTTTATGAGCATTTGTCCTCATGTACATACATATGTAGGTATGCACATGGGTACGCATGTATGCACGTGTATTGACACATACAACAAGAGATGCATAATAGATACACATATTTATGCATACACATTTTATAGGCAAGATGATTATGAGTGAATGCATTGTTGGCTCTCATTGAACTTTTTCTTATACCTAGGTGATAAAGTCTATTGAGATTCGTTATTCACTTGGCTATAATATGACACCCAATAAGAGATTTTTTTTTTGTTGTTTGTGGCATTTTATCAATCTCTGAAAGTATCGTGTTTTATACTTAGGTGTTGAATCATGAACATTGTGCTTCTCATTGTGAACAAGAATTTGATAGGCCAATTTTGCAATTAAATTGGCAAATATTTCAACATTCCAATATCTTCGTAAAATGTTCTATTAGACTTAATCTGCTCAATAAACAATTTAAATTGTATGTAGACCAATACCATATCATTTTATGAAGGTTCCTTTATGTTGGAATTAAACTTCTTTCTTTCTAAAATACTTAATTCTTCTATTCTACGCTTCAAGTGTTTCTCCATTTTCTTTAGTGACCTATAAATAAGATCATTGCATAAAATGGCTCTCGAATAATACCCTTCGGTGTTTTTTCAATAGCAAATATGCTGTACATTGGGGACAAGTTTCATTTTGAATGTCTATTGAAGAGCCTTTGTTCCTTTGCAATGTATGTGATTGCTGTTTTAATATGTTTTTTTGGCATTTTTTTACTGGGTTGGTTTAAATTGTAAACTCTATTTGTAGCTTTCAATTTTTTAATTCGGATGGGGTCTTATGCATATGAGTTTGTCTAATTTTTTGGATGAATGCTCGAGGTATGATAATTGGAATACAATCTTTTTGCATATTCACTTTGTCAGAAGAAGCCAATGCATGTTTCATTTGTTTTCTATTCTGCAGGAAGGAAATGAGTGCATATAATTTGGAGTTTGCAAATGTAGAAAAAGTTCAACAACATTTTGAACTTTTTGATGCAGAAGCACGCTCATTATTATCGAAGGGGCTTGCAATTCCAGCGTATGTGCATGGACAAATTTGTTTCTCCAATTATTTTGAACTATTATCTTGTATTTTCCGTGTTTTTGAAATGCATTTATCTATGCTATTTGAACTTTGTTTGATGTGATAGGTATGACCATGTTTTGAAGACTTCACATGCATTCAACATTTTAGATGCGAGGGGATCTATTGGAGTGACTGAAAGAGCTCGGTTTTTTAGTCGAATGCGTAGGTGAGTTTGATAGTCCCTTTGTTATAAGTTGGAGTGTGAATTGCTCTCTTTTTTTTGTAATGTTTTCAATCTTGTACCACTATGTCTAAACAAAAATGCTAATAGCATAAAAATAATGTTTGATGGCTTGATTTATATTGAAGCTGCCTATGTCACACTTTAAAAGTTCTTACAAAGCAAAAAATGAAACGATAGCAATGTCTGTAATTGATGAAAACAACTGCTGGGTTAAAACAATTACATAAAACAATATCCATTAAGAAAGGTTATCAAATGAAAAAGGGATTGGAAGCGGGATGGAGCAAAAACATCATGTGATGTCCCCATTTCCACATCATAAATAAATAGGTCTTGAAGACCTTTAGTCTATTCCCCATAGACTAAAGGAGCCATTTTTTGAGGAATATTATTTTATTAATTATTTATTAAATGTTGAAATAGTGATTTTTATCATAAGACATTAATTAATTAATAGAATATTTAAAAGTGGTTTTTACCACTAAAGTGCTTAAATGAATTAATTCTTAATTTATTTGTCTTAAAAGTAGTTTTAATTACTATTTTAATTAAGACAATTAATTAATATATTATTCAAAAAGGAGATGTCAGCATGGGAGCTAAAGCAAGGAAAAAAAAGGTTTTATCTTTCCAAAGTGGTTCATCCTCTTTGGAAGTTATAAATACATGGCGAAATATACAATGGAGAACATGCTGAATTTTGATAAATTGTTTGTCATATTTGAAGAAAACTATTGGGATGCATGTCCAATAGAAGTTCGTTACTTTGGTGTTGATCAATTTAAAAAAAGTGTATTTTGACATCACCTTTGCTAAGGAGATTTTGTTCTTGCCCTAAAAGTGGAGCAATTTGCTTTGAGGAGTTCATGTGGAGTTTTGTGAGGGTTTCGTGGTTCTTTCCTTGCATGTTAACTTTGCTAAATATCTATTTTATTTTTGCAAGTGGAGCGAACTACATTTGAAATTTGAATTTAGGGTTTGGAGGTCTCTTTTGGTCTATTTTATGCAATTTAATATTCTGAAATTAATTGTTAATTTTTTGCACATTAACATGGGTTTTTTGAGAAGATTTGTGGAAGATTTAAAGCTCTAAATTGATAGAAAATTAAATAATAAGTTTTAGATTATTATTTAATTATTTTTGACAGAAAACTAGAGTTTTCAGAATTTTGGAGCAGTTTTTGGTGACCTTACGAAAGTAAAATTTCAAAATTATTTTTATTTGATAGTGCTTATTTTTATGATCAATTTGAGCTCTTGTTTGCATCATAATTTCAAATATTGAGGGAGTTATGAATTTTTGAAGTTTTCAACTGTTCATTGGAAATAATATTTGTTGAGGGCAAATTTGCAAGGGCTTTGTTTTGAATTAATTATTGCAGTAATTTTCTAAGTTTTGGTAATTGGTTTGGACTAAGCTTGAGCAAGGATTAGAGTGGGAAAGAAGAAATTCATTTCAGAGGGTGGGGCTAGGGTTTGAAGGATTGAAATATCCATTTCAGGCTCTTTCTTTATTGCGGCAAGAGTCATTCATGGCCGAATTCACAAAGTATTTGTTCGGTATTTAATTCAAGGTGAAATTAGAGTTAATTTTCAGTTTGAATGTGCAATTGCAACAGGGTCGGGGTGTGTAGTCGGTTGGACGGGTACTTTCGTTGCGGCTCTGCCCACCAGTGTTCGAGTCCCTCCCTGGCCTCGTGGTACCGGTATTAGTCGTGTCTAGCCAGCGACGCCAGTCACGTTAAAAAGTTTACCAGGCTTTAAAAAAAAAATGTGCAATTGCAACAACTAGGGTTTGTTGATTTTTAATTTCAGAATTTCAAAATTTGTGGATTTTGGGGAAAACCCATTTTATGTGAAATCATCCCATTTGGGGACATTAAAGTGGTATCAGAACATCGATCTTGTCTAGTTTGTGAGGGTTTGTGTTTGCAAATTTGGATGCATACTCTATGAATCATGGAGTTAATGAGTGAAGATAAATTCAGAACAAAGCTTCACAGATTGGGAAAAAATTTGAGCATCCACATCATTTAAAAAATGTTTTGCTCAATATTTTGGAGGAAGTAGCAAAACATGTGTCCATGATAGGACAATCAGATTCTAAGTCTATGTTTTGGGCAATGAATCATTTGGTGGTTTATTTGGCTAGACCCAAGATTTTGAGACATTCAGATTCGGATGTGAGACTTATAGCCATCACTTGTATTAGTGAAATTACAAGGATAATAGCTCCGGAATAGCCATACAGTGACAACATCATGAAGGAAATATTTCAGCTGATGGTGGAAAGTTTTGAAGGTCTTGGTGACATTACAAGTTGTTTTAATAAGAGGATCAGTATTCTGGAAAATATGTCAAAGGTCAGATCTTGCATGCTAATGTTGGATTTAGAGTGTAATACACTTATTATTGAAATGTTCCAACATTTTCTTACAACTGAAAGTAAAAATCGTACAGAAGGTATGATAAATTTCATATAAAAGGTGATGACCTTAACACTCAATGAAAGTGATGATCTTTCTGAGCCATTGTTGTCTATATTATTGGTAGGTTTAAAGTTAGAAAATAATAAATTTTCAGTTCAAATGCTGTTTGAAAATGTTGCAAATTTTCATGAGAAACAATTAAGGCCATATTTGATAATGGAGCATGTAGGAGAAGACAAATCAGAAGTTTGTGAGCAGTCATTAACCGAAATTTCTATGCCACAAGAACTAGAAATTTATAACCAACAAGGGTTGCAAGTAGAAGACCAAAAGAGTGGATGGACAGCCTTTCATAAGGATTCCTATGGAGGAATCAATCAAACAGAAAAATCAGATTTGAGAGGAGATAAGCAACAAAAATGTGACACTTTGGGGCAGCCTAGAGTGGAAGATTGTGAGCATAAAAAATCTGAGTTTTTGAAGCAACAAAAAGGGCTGCAAATGATTGGCCCACATGGAGAAATGCTAAGTACTTTGGGGCAGCCAAGTATTACAAAGTTTGAAATTCAAAAAGAAGAAGACGAAGAAACCGAGGCATTCATGGATGACCCGGTAAAGAGGTATGTTGTGAATGGAAATATTGATTCTTGCAATGATTCTAATAATTGTTCATTTTCGTTGCATGACTCTAGAGTGGATAAGGGAGATTGGAAAGAACAATTGTTAATCACAAGTGAGAGGTAAGTACAAACCCTAACAAGGTGGAATGGCACAAAAAACACTTCTTGATGAATTAATGCACAATGTGAAAGGGGAATGTTTGAAGAGAAAGGTCACTATGATGGACTTGCACACAATCAAAGTTGTAATGGAGACAACAAAATCAGATTATCTTCATATGATCAAGGACAAAGATGTGGCTATCAAAGTTGTAGATGAGGCCTTAAATGCACATAAGACAATGAAGCTTAAGGTGGAGGAGCTCACCTTTGTGCTAGAATCAACCAAGGACTCCTTAAAAGGTAGTCAAAGGGCACTTCTAGAGATAGAAACTCAAATTGTGATGGAAAAACTATTAAGGGAGCAAGAGGATGAGGCAAGGGCTAAGGAAATTGAACAAGTGATTGATGAACTCCTTAGGCTCCAAGAAGACTTTGATTTGGGATGCTTTCTAGAAAAACCAAAAGATACAAAGATGAAAATTGAGCATTGTATGGACAATCCATTGTTTGAAATGGATCGAGGTTCGAACTTGTTGTGGAATGCAAGTGATTTCCGTTGTATGGATAATCCATTGTGTGAAATGGATAATGAGGTAGATCAAGGTTCCGAATTGTTGTGGAATGCAAATGTGATTTTTAGGCCATGGCAAGAGGCTACAAATTTTGATCATGGATAGCCAATGACTTAAAAGAAAATTCAGCCTTCCACTAAATCATTAAGTATGACTAAATCTGAATTTAGTTTTGCATTGGAGGTGACATCAAAAACCATGGATTCCCATGATTCCTTTCTCGTGCTTAAGTTGACGACTTCTTCCGTGATTCCTTTTATGTGTTCTAGCTGACGACTTCTCCCATGATTCCTTTGTTGGCTTTGTCATTTTTTTCTTCTGCCTTAACGTGATCTCTTTGGGTCTACTGGTTCCTGTGAGTGAAATACAAAGGATTCTTCTCTAAACATGTTTTTCCTCACAATTTGGTCCTCCTCTCTGCACGCCTCACGAATTGGTGTGAAAATGGCATTTTTCTTTTTCGTTTTGTTTGCACGTCTTCCTTCTTTTACCATGACTTACAACAATTTGTAAATCAAAATTGCAGAATTGAATCATGGTTTTCTATGCTTCATTGTGCAATTGGTTGTGCCCTAGCATGGGTTGTCACGATGTCTTGTAAGCAAATCACGAACTGTTTGAACTGAATCACGACTTCTAGTCCATCTTGCAAACATCTACTTCGAATTACGACCTCTAGTTCGTCCTACAAAGCTTTGTCTTTACACTTGAACTTGCGTGCCCTAGCCTCTAGCTTTGGCTCTATATGTAAACACTTTCACTTTAAAATGTCTTCAAAACTTGTAGGTTTTACCTTGCTCAAAGGGCTTCCCTGAATACCGACAACTTGTTGTTTGTACCCTTCTCGTAGGGCTTCCTCAAACAATGACTCTTATACCAATGTTAGCAAATATGAATGTTGAAGAATGAAGGGAAATGGGAGGCATACGAAACACTTACACACTTGTGTGTCCATCTTTATACTAAGCAAAAAAAGGAAGTTACAGTAGTTCGGAAGGTCAAAGACCAACCACTAGTTAATGACTAACTAAGAGCTAATTACTAACTTTAACAATATTGTGTATTTTATGGAACCCAAATTCTATTAATTGTTTGTTACGGGAAAAATGAGTGTGATGCCCCATTTTTTGAGATTAGAATTATATTATTATTAAAATGAAAAGTATTTCTAAATACTTTAAAGTAAGAATAATAATAATATCTAAGTTGCCAAAAAGTAACTTATGTTGACAACTTTTATAATTTTGACTTGAAAGGGGACCTTTTTGTCATGAGCAAGTTAACTCTTAAGTGAAAATTATAAAGAATTAACTTTTTTAATATTTGAATTCCTTTTTCACTTAGAGCGCCTCTTGTTTTGAATTAAATTGGAGGGAAAAGATATAAAAAAGAGGTTGAGGTTCATTTTGGGGGCTGTCATTTTTATCAATCAAAATTAAAGTTTGAGCAACTTGCTTGACTTTCACCCTTAGAAGATGAAAATTTTCTTCAAAAAATTGAAGTTGAGGATGAACACCTTCAACCTTCAGCTGGGTGACTCCATTTCAGGGGTCATATTGAGCAGATTTGATTTGTTTGGGGTGTCTAGACACCATTTCAGGTATAACATAGCAATTGGACATCATTTTGGAGGTGTGGCGCAGCCTTTTCAAGGGCCACAATTCATTGGGGAGCCCTAGCAAAGGTAGTGAACCGGTTTGGAACCCTATCCTAGGGCAATGACCTCCTTTGGGGGTTTAAATTATAGTATCTTGGAGCAATTTACTGAGTTTTTTGGTGTTTGAACACAACTGATATTTTTATCATAATTATCAATCCTTTATTCAATTCAAAAATCAGATTTTTTTTGAGATATTTTGTATGATGGTAATTCTCCAATTTTACTAAGGGTTTATATCAATAAAATATTGAATTTTGATCTAAAAATAAGCAATTTTAGAATACTAAAATTTTATGTGGCACGGGTTTTGAAAGAAAAATAAGAAATTGCAATTAATGTGTTAGGGTTTGTTGTGAATTTTAATTTTGTTTAATTGTCCTAAAAGGAACATTACAGGGGTATCAGAGCCATTTCTCGATTAGTTGGGGGTTTGAGTGTTTACTATGGATTGACGACCTAAGTTCTTACCAAAGGAAGAATATATAAATCCTATCCAAGAAGTATGGATGCAAAGACAGAAAGAGCAACAAAAGGCTAGGGATCATCTTGATGAAATCAATAGAAAAGCAAGATAAGAAGGGCAGACACAAAGCCAAGCTATTAAGAATCAACATTTGAAACAGTTTTTTATCAAATATACAGCCCTAGATTCATTTAGAAGAACACAAAAGAATGATCCTATTAGAGAGGCATGGTGGGATGAGCAATGTAACAGAGATGAGTTCAAACTTTTTGCCTTTGATGAATATGATAAGAAGTTTGATATATACACATCTTACAATACCTTTGAAGAATTCTTGGAGGTATACATAGAAAATAGGAATAGAGGATTGAAGGAGAAAGATGGAAAGTCAGACCCTCAAAAGAATTCCAAAGAAGGAATCAGAAAGCAAGAGAATTCAGATCCGAAAGTGGTTAGTGAACAACCCATGGAGGCATCTATCATACAAAAGGAAAGTGGAAAAATGTTCCAGCCCAAGAGGAAAAAAATTCTGCCCTTGTAATGAGAAAAGAGAACGGTAAGCAATTTGATTATCTTCATAATTTTTGCAAGGAGAGTGAAGGTATTGATTTTCAGAAAGGCATTAGGGATGGATATGCGTTTGAGGTGAACACTTTAATTAACCCTAAGTTGAGAGTTTTGAATCACATGGGTGATGGTGTTGAGATTATCTCAACAAACTCTTTTTCGGGAAAGATGAATGAACACTTTGGTGATAGCCGAAGGTCTGTAAAGGAAAATCATGCTTCAGATTTATTATTTCCTAAAGATTTATTGTATCACCATCATACTATGTCCCTACAATATTTTGATCATCATGAGAATCATTCTAATGAAATGTCCCCAAATTAGGATAATTAAAGAATAATAGAGATTTCAACCAAACCCTTGCAAATTTGAAAATTATGCTTCAAATTCCAGCAAACCTTAACTGTGGAAGATGCTTAAAACACACACACAATGTTGCAAACCCTAGGCGCCAATGTTGGTAAACTTAAACAGTAAATTCCAGCTTGTTATTTCAATCCAATTTCACTTCACCAAGCATACAAAAAATAGCCAAAATATTTCAGAAATATAGCACTGCAATAAATACCTTTGATGACGAAATGTGATGCCAAAACAAAGCAAAAATAGTATAATAAATTATTAAAATTATTTCTGATTTTTCTGAATATCAACAAGGTCCAAATTTACCTTAAAACCACTCCTAGGCAAGTCACCCAAGGGAAGAAAATCCAAATAAAATCCAAGTCCTCATGCAGGCCTAATTTTAGGGGTCTTCAAACCATATACTTGTAGTGCAGCCCTATATGGAGGGGTCTTCAAGTTCAAACACCTCACCACCCTTGTAGTGGCTCCAAACTCGGTCAAAAAGCTCCCTAGCAAGGTTGCTAGGCTAGGAAATCTACATCCAACCAGCTGAAGTAGTTCGCTGCCCTAAGAGAGGGCTTTCCCACTGAAAATTTGAGTATTAAACGCAAATACAGCCCTTGGATAGAGCTGCTCTATGTAGAAAGATAGAGGTTTTCATCCCCTCACTCCTAAGTGCACTTGAAGGGTTTCGTTTTCAAGTCACGAATTCAAGCTTGACATACTTGAGCATAAAATTCAATATCAAATTTAGCATCCTCATCAAATGATCCTTCAATTCCTTTTTATACACCTCTTCAAGGGTGGCGTCCAAGTTAGAGGGAAATATTTAATTCAAATTTCTAAAAAGAGTAACTCTTAAAATTTCCAATTAAGTCCTTGGGGTCCCGTGACCTTTAAAAAGAACACAACTTAAGTGAAAATTAGAATAATAAAGTTCTTTTTACAATTACTCTTAGAAACCAAGTTGAATCCCCTTTCTTTTTTCTCTTTCCCCTTAGCCCTTGGGAAACAAGTGAGGCTAAGGGTCTTCAATCGCTTCATGTCCAAAAGGAGGACATGACAATCCTCCCCACCCAAAATTGTTTGTCCTCAAGCAATCCTAGTAACCAAGGGGCTGTCCCCAACATGGGCCTCATGCAACATCCGTGGTCCTTCCCAATGAAAAAACCCCTCACAATGAAGCCTTCTACTATTGTAGATGAAGATTATTTGCTTCTTATACAAGCTGGAAATGAAAAAACAGCAGCTCCTAGTCTTCCCTCTTTGTCCCCTTGAGGCCTCATTCCTTGGATGTACCAAAAAAGATGATGGGAAAAGACAAGGCCTACGAAATTGTAGTATGGTAGTGGCTGGAAAAGGATATCTCAACAAGGTAGTCTTCAACAATTTGGGTCTTGATTGCCCCTAAATCAACTCCTGCACATGGTACAAACACATCAATACAATAAAAGGTCTTCTTCCTTTCCGCTTGTGAAGTGGTTGAAAGCAAAGGTGGGAATGCCCTTGAGAACATGTGAGATATGTCAAGGCTGCCCCCACTCTCCATAGTGACTCTAGTACTAAGCATAGTGTAGCATCCAAAACTACCTCTATGTAGTGGACTTGTCCTCTTCCAAAGCAACGATGCCCAGGTGTCCATGGATCTTTGCACAAAAAACACAAATTTTTCCTCCTTAGTTCGTTCTTGGACTCACCCCAATCCTTGTTTACCTTTGGCAGCTCCTTTGGCTGCCTTAAGCCTTTTGGAAAGGCTTCCTTTGCTGCCCAAAGGGGACTGTTTTGGGCTGATCAGAAGTGGCAATCCTAGGCTGCCCAAAAGTGGCAGTCCTTTGCCATCTAAAGGGCCCAAAAGTGTTGTTTTGCTGCTGCCCAAAAGGTAGAATTCTTCCCCTAGGTGCTGATGACTCTAAATCAAGAGCCTTTTGAATGGCCTCTTGAAGAGTAGGAGGGTTGAAAGCCTTGACCAAACCCTTAAGAGGATTAGCCAACCCTTCCATGAACAATGACACAAGCCTTTTCTCTGAAATATCTGCTATCATGATTTAAATTCTTTGAATATCAGTCACATACTCCACGAAAGTCTTTTGCCTCAATCGAGCCAATTCCCGGAAGTGAAGCTCTGAATCAGCCCTTTCAAATCTCTCAACCAACCTTCTACTGAATTCCTCATAAATGTTTATGAGGTTGTGTCTTTGGGTTATCAATCCATGTTACCACCATTTGTGGGTGGTTCCCTCCAAATGCAATCTATCAAATTTGATGGCATCATCCTCCATCATAGGTTGAAGTGTGAGGTATGTATCAGCCTTTTGTATCCATGCCCTAGTTGCACTTTTTGGTGAACCATCAAAAGTAGAAAGTTTGAGCTTTCCCAAGGCATGTTGTAGATCTCCTGTAGTGTTTCTTGGTCTATGGACAGCCCCATGACCAACTTTACCTTTCTTTATTTTCATGAAATCAGTAAGGGTCATTTCCCCCTTGATATCGGTGGGAAGAGTCCTATGCTTTGTGTAGTGGGCAGCATTATCCTCCAACACGAAATGTTTTTCTTCTCTCTCCAGAATGGTTTCCTCTTTCCGTGGGAAAACAAACTGAAAAGGCCTTTGTGAGGATCCGACCGTTACCCTTTGGGAGGGTTATTGTTTGTCCCTGAATTATTTCCTTCACCATTTTGTGTCCATTTCCCATTCATGTCCTTCATAGTTTGTATGAAGTCAGACATCAAATTTGTCAAATGCTCTTGACTTTGAGTGTATCTTTCGAACCTATCATTGTCCCTCTCTCTATGCCCTGTTTGTTCTATGAATCTTTCCTCTTCCATTTGCTTTTTCTCTTGTTGCTCTAGCCCTTTTTTTTTTCCCTTTCGTAGTACCTAACTTCTTATTCATTGTTGGGCATGAAGATCACTCAAACCCTACAACTGGCCAAGATTATGGCTCTGATACCACTGTAATGTCCCCAAATCGGACAAATGATGCAAATTTGGAATTAAAAGTAAACCCTAATCAACAACAAATATTTTTTGATTTTTCCTTTTTAAACCCTAGTTCCAAAATTGTAAATTGTTGAGTTAAATATTCCAAACCCTAGCCAATAAATTTAGAATGTTGTAGATGAATAAATAGGACACAATACCATTCATTCACTGTCAAATACCCGCCAAAATATTCAGATAATTACCACAAGATAAATACATTAATTTTGTTGATTTTTTTAAATCAAAGGGCTGGAAAATTATATTAAAAATAGCAATAAAATATCAGAATATTTATGCAATATTCCAAAGTGTATTTTAGGCTAGAATAGCCCTACAAACCCTCAAAACAAGGCCCAAAAGGGGGTCTCCCAGCTCCTCAAGGGGTACGCTGCCCAAAAATTCCATGCAGTGCTCAAAAAGGGGTCTTCAACCCTTCAAACTTGTTTGCTGCCCTCAGAAGTAGCCCAAACCCTAGGCGTCAATCCCCAAATGAAGTCACCACTCCCAAGGATGAAGTTGCCACTCTCAAAATGAATAAAATCCCGCAAAAACAAGTCAACGAAGTACTTTGCAGCTCCTGGATGAAGCTGCCCAATCTGAATGTTGAAGGGTTTCGTCCTCAACCTCAGTCCCGATGAAGGTTTCCGTCTCCAAAGAGTACAAGCCAAGCGTTTTCATGCTTAAGTTCACAAATTCAATTTCATAAAACGTGGTAACCTTTCAAATGATCCTCATACCTCTTTTTATGCTTTTCTTTTTCACAAATTATTCCCAAAAAGGGGCACTCCACTTGGAGAGGGAGTTAGAGTAGTTTAAAAGAGATCATGCCTTTTCTTCATTAAGGATTAAGTTAACCCATGCTCCAAAAGTCTCTTTTTAAGTTATAATTAGAAAAGATATAT
The DNA here is from genome assembly GCA_037957365.1 of Torreya grandis. Classification (NCBI taxonomy): domain Eukaryota; kingdom Viridiplantae; phylum Streptophyta; class Pinopsida; order Cupressales; family Taxaceae; genus Torreya; species Torreya grandis. The sequence continues at coordinate 4,186,066 of JARHVA010000759.1, read as the reverse complement.
TAAAAAATATCTTTTTATAACTGAGAGAAAGAACCAAAGTTTTCCCTTTGATTTTACCTTCCCTTAGTTGACGGGAAACATCCAAGAATTTTGCTAAGGTCTTCAATGCTTCCTCAAAGAGTAGGTGGCATTACACCTTCAAATGGTAATAGATATTTCAATTGTTTTAACCGTGTTTGCATTATCTTTTTCAATCGTATGCTTATTTTTTTTTTTCTTTGCAAATCTTGGCGTGTGTTTTTGGTTCGGCCTTGGTGGTGGTTTGGTTCTGTAGTGGGTAGTTATGCATTTCAAAAGTTGTCTTGTGCTGGCAAAGAAATTGCTAAAGAGAATGACTAGACATGGATTGAGGGACACTCTCCTTGTGGGGCCTGTATCAGATCGGTGGCTCAAAAGGAATTTATGAATTCAAGATTTAGGCACCATGGCCATGGTGAAGGTTGTATTGGGCTAGGATGGATTGGGCAACACAGGGGCTAGATGAACTTGTGGCTCTTTTTAAAAAGATTTCAATAGAAAATTGACGGGGCTGTTTATTACTAGATTTTGGAATGGGTGTTAGAGAGCAAAGAGAGCACCCCTCTTGGTTAGACTTGCAGGTGGACATTGAAGAAGTCCCAAAAATTAGAGAGGAGTTTGAAACTCTAAGGAGAGAAATCTAGTAGGTTCACAACAGAATGGAGGCAATGCAATGCCACTGTGGATTTCACTTAATATCTCAACGATTTGCACGTTATTCACAGAGTGCAAGCTTGTTCTCCCCAGCGCAATGGCCATGCCTACACTTAAATAGCTCCATTCAATGTATCAATCGCCCCCTAGATATGTAGTGTAGGAGTCTGGTGTGAGAATTGGGGTTAGTCCAAACAAAGAAATAGGAAAGCTTCCTAGGTTGTTGATGTAACAAGGCCCTCTTCTCCACAGCTTCAAGCATAACAACTTGATAGTGAAGTGGCTAGAGGTGTAGGTGTGGTTGCAGGGAATTCGGCTATGGTTTTCCTGACTAAAGAAGTTTCACTAGGCATTTGAGCTCAATCGGGTAAGAAGTAGGCCTTTGGCTATTTGTCTATTCCTTTGGCTTTGGTTTCCTTGTTTGGAGTTCAAACTTCAAATTCGAGTCTCATAAAGTCCAAGATTGAGATTGGATCACTTAAAAACTAAAAAAAAAAACTATCATTTTTCTCTAACTAGCCAAAAGGTTGAGGTCGTGAAGGAGCACGACAATCTATGATTGTAGTCTAGGGCATGGACGATGTGATTGCAATCTAGGGCACGAATGACATACAACAAATTAATATAGTCACAAAACATGGAGCAAAAGGAGTAGGCCATTGCATGAAAAGGGATTGCATCAAGCTCTTATCAACACTAGGGTAGTGAAGGATTACCTGCAAGGTTTCACCGGATATAGGATGGAGCTCCCTTTAACATGAGTTTAAAACTCCTCGCTATCACAAAGTGTTGACCCCCAAATTTAAATACGCTAGTATTTGTAGTTGAATCTCTGTAATCAAGGCTCTTCGTTTTGAACCTAGTGACCTTTTGTCGCTGTTCCAGACTCAGTTACAAGAGAAAGATGGTATTATTGCTGATTTACAAGCAAGAATAGCTAAGATCGAACAAATCCAAGCCACCCTCATTGATTCCCCATGCATTCAACAACTTAATGAAGTGGTTTCAGAAGTTCAGAGCAAGCAATCAGAAATAATTTTTCAACACAAGCACCTCAAAAAAGAAACCACAATCCAACAACAATCTATCCAAAAACAGGTTGAGGAACATAATTCGTGGGTACAAGTGGTTACAGGGAAGAAAACACCTCCAATTTTGGAAACGGCTGTCCAAACAAAGTTTGATGAAGAAATGGCATGTCAAACCAAGGCACTCAACTTTCGTGTTCGTGGTCTCCCTAAACCAACTGATCTCTTATAGGCAAGTCACGCATTCTTGCATGAATCTTCGACTTGAAAGACATCTACCTTAACAAAGCTTGGACCTTTTTGGACAACACCTTTTTTATCCAATTCCAAACTGTATAAGAGCGCTTTCAAGCTCTCAAAGGGAAAAGGAAACTCGTTTCCCTCCCACAAAAGCTATGTTGATATAGATCTCACATGACTCTAGGTGGAAGAGCTTCGGAAAGCTTGTATTCAGGTTGGAGCTGCCCAGGAAGGAGAAAAAGTGGGCTGTTATTAGAGATTGTATGGCTATCATTCGTGATTCCCCACCTCCTGGTTGGTCATGCCCTAAGGGACCGTCAGCATGATGACAACCTTTGGTCTCGGTGGGTGGTGATGGCATCTCCATTGCTTCTTGGAATTGCAATGGTGTGTTATGGTCTTCTCCAGTTACCTTTCAGGATGTTATTGCTCCTTGGGATCTCATTTTCCTCACTGAGACATTGAGAGCCCTAAACGACCCTCCCTCCAGTCACAGGGTACTTGTCGATTTCAGTTTCTTATTGTGAGACCTGTAGATCAGGTGGTGCGGATAGCCTCAAGTCTAGAGTTTCACTTATGGCTTTTGATGCACATTCTAAATACTTGTGGATATAGATTTAGAGGGGTCCACCTGCTTTTCAGGACTTCTTCATAGCTGTGTTGACAATTTTTGACCCCACAGGTCAAAAATTCGTCACCCTTATCATTTGACGCTCTACATACCATGCTAGTTTGCTTTGAAAGAGCATATGTTGATCAGAACAGTTGAAAGGAGCAAATCTTAAAGGACTTTGGGTTTTACAACAAGAAGGGTTCTTCTCAAAAGGGTAAAGTCATTTTACAAAAAAACTTGGCCATTTCAACTTTCGGAGAAGTTCATTTTTCAACAATCTCGAAGGCCCTTTCAAAAGTTCCGAGGACCCTTTCAACAATCCCGAAGGTCATTTGCAAGATTTTCGAAGGGTCAATCCTCGAGGAAACGATCCACTTCAAGTTTGCCGAAAGGTCACTTCTCAGGAAAAGGGTCCTTTTACAGGTTACCTGAAGGGTTCTTTCCCTTCAAGAAGGTTCTTCACAAAAAGCCCGAAGGGCTTGACAGTTTTTCGGAAGGATTTTGCAAGTGGACCAAGACAAAGTTCGAAGGGCACATTTAAGAAGGCCGAAGGGCCATTGTCAAATTCTGAAAGGTCATTACAAAAAGACCGAGGGGACACTCAGAAAAAATCCGAAGGGTATGTGCCCTTCGAAAGAAGGCAATTTCAAAATTCTGAGTGGACCGTTTCATTTTATCCGAAGGGTATGAGCCTTTCGGGAAAGTCACTTTGCAAGGAATTTTGAAGGGTAGAATCCCTTCGGAAAAGGATCAATTACAAGAATTCTTGAAGGGTATGTGCCCTTCGGGAAAGTTCAAAACAAAAATTCCGAGAGGGTTTGTGTCCTTCGGAAAAGGACTTTTCAAAAAATCCGAAGGAATCCCTTCGGACAAATTGTCCGAAAGAATCCCTTCGGACAATTTGTCCGAAAGAATTCCTTCGAAAGGTTTACCAAGGGGAATGTCTGAGCACAAGCAGAGGAGAGACAATTCCCGTAGGCAATTTGTCTGCGGGAAAGTGAAAAGACAATTTTCCTTCGGACTTTTTGTTTGAAAGAAATAAACCAAAGGAAGAGGCTACGGAAATGAACGAAGGGAAAGAACAGAAGCAAGACAAGCCATAGAATAAACCGAAGGAAAAGTGTATAAAGCAGAGCTTCAGACATTTTGTCCGAGAGACAAAAAGTCCGAGAGAAATAGACAAACAAATAGCCAAAGATGAAAACCATAAGCAAATGACCCAAAGCAATACATGCACAAGAACAAGAGATGGAGTCAACATGGAATTTCATGCAAGTGGAGGTTCATTTGGAGTTGGTTGGTTTAAGTTTCAGTTGACTGTTTGTTGTATTCATGATTATCTCCTAGTCAATTTCATGCATCCAAAAGTTCAACTCATCTTCAAGTGGAGTTCTCAGTCTGAGATGTGGCGTGGCTTTCCATGCAAGAGTTTGACTTGTCAAACGCGGATCCACCTCATCCCTTCAAACATCAACATGACGTTGATTTCATGCATGTGCTCTTGTTTATCTTGTTAAAGCTTCAACGTTCCAACAGTTCAAACGGAATTCTAAGTTCAGTGTTAGCATCGATTTCATGCAAAGGAGATTGTTCTCTTGTTTCAACAGTTCAAGCAGAGTTCTTTATTTGGAGTTGGCATAGCTTTCCATGTATGGAACAAATTAGTCCAAATAGGTCCACTGTCATTTTCAAACGCCAAAGTGCTTTTCATGCAAGGCATAAAACAAAAATAAAGTTTATTTGAAGATTGCGTTATTTTTTGACAGCTCAAGTTTGACTTGGTTAATGTGGGGGTAAATCTTCTCTTCTATTTTCAGTGCCAATCTTTGGCTTGTGTATACTTTTCTATATAAGTTGGCTTTTCAGCCTTGAATTGTATCCCTCTTCTGACAAGATCAAATTCTATCAAAGACTAAGTTTGTAATTTTTTTTCAGATTAATAAGAGTGTTTTTATTTTTCAGAATGCTGGTATAGTGTATTCATGTCAGTGATTTGCATAAGTGATAGAGTTTTCTTCCTTGTCAAGTCTTGGTTCTTATCTAGTTACTAGCTGGTCAGATTATGCAGGTCATGTTCCTTGTTTAATGTCTTTTCGCTGAGTTTACAGTGGATGCAAGTGGCTGGTTAGTGTCTTGAATCAGGCTATTCCATCATTTTCCTCAAGTTTTGATTACAAGATAAAACCTTTTCATGAAATACTTATGCAAATTGGTTAATTGGAGTTGAAAGTTCAACGCTTTTCTTGTCTAAATCAGTGTTTTTAGGAGCTCAAATTGAGTGGATCAATAAAAAAATACAGGGGTATCACCATCATTAGATAGGATTTTCATTCAAGTTTCTCTCTCTTTTCCCGGCAGTTTGTAGCGTAGAGCAAAGATCCTAATTGATACACCAAAGGGAGCTAGCCCTTAGAATCTAGAGATTCAATCCATTGATTAGGTCATCCACAACTTAGGATTGTTTCCATGTTTCAACAGACTATGAGGGCCTGAAACTACCTTCACAAAGATGCAAGTCTGATTGACAACAATTTTAAGCACATCCGGTGTGACCTATTGGAATTGGTCTTGATGAATTTGCAGTTGTAGTAGTGTTCTTCATGAAGTATTTGGTGATTCCAAACTCAAGCAATTGCTTCTAATAATCCAGGCACAGTTTCCATGTAAGTCTATTCTTATTGCATTATCATGAATGAGTTTTGATGGCTGTGTATGAAGAGAATTCCTATGCTATGTTTCTTTATCAGCGCTGTGATGAATCATACCAGCGTTATTATGATACCTATGAGCCTTTTTATGAGCCTAATCAGCCTTATCAGGAGTATTATCAAAGCTATGTTGAGCCTTATCAAGTTTCTCATGATCCTTATTATCAAGAGCATGATTCTTACCTTCCTTGTGAGCCATATCAGTCTCAGGACCATATTCCATCTTTCCCATATGGCTATGATGTTGCATATGAGCAGTCTTGTCTTCAAGAAAGAATGAACGGAATAGAGCTCAAAATACTAGCATATGCAAGAAACGTTTGTTCAAATTCTCAGTATGAAGAAGTGAATGGTCTATTTCAGAATGTGTCGAATGATCCAGAAGAAATAAATGCTCTGTGTATTCTTGTATTGGAGAAGATGGAGGCTTGGGAGAGGCAGAAATTCGAGTTGAATCACTTGTCTACAAAGGGTTCTTGTGTTCCTTATTCTCATGAATTTCTTAATCATGCCCAATGTGTGCCAAACGAGCTTCCTAGTTGTATTCAAGAGCCTATTCATGAGGCTAAGCCTTCTTATAGTCCCCTTTTTTCACCACTCATTTCTCAAGCACAAGTTGTCCATGAGGACAAGGAGATTTCAGACTTTGATGAGGTAATGGCCAAGTGGAAGGAACATAATACAGAGGTTTTTAAGAGTTTCTCTTTCCCTCCTCTCCAAAACTCCCTAGATAATTTCATTGCTCTCCAGATTCCAAAATCTGATCATGATCAACCTCCCATGCTTCATTCTCCCTCTCAAACAAATGAATTTCATCACCCTCCCACCATCTCCCTTCTTCAGGAGGAGCCTGTTCTTTGGAAGATTGGAAAAGAGGTTGCAGCTACAGGTCAAAAGATTGGAAAAGAGGTTGCAGCTACAGGTCAAGTTTTTGCAAAGTGTGAAGAGGATGCTTCAGGTATGTTTGAGGAAGAGTTTCACATTGATACTTCACTTAAGGTTGCTGAGAATCCAATTATAGTTAAGAATGAGAAGGCTGATCTTGATATGGAGGAACTCCAAGAGGAGTTGGTGCAAATTGAAGTTATAAATGAGTTACAAGTATCTCTTATTGAGAAGGATCCAGATAGATTTCAAGCTGATTCTATTCAAATAAATCAAAATGAGGAACAAAAAGATGATTGGCAGTTGTACCTTGAATCTCTGCAGGAGATTGAAGAGCTCTGTAGGGATATGTTGCCTATTGAAAAGCATGTTTATGAGAAATTTGATTAGGAACCACCTATTCAAGATCATAATATAGATTGAGTTGCCTATTCAAAGCTCCTTGAAGAGTTGGATGAACTTGCAACAGTCGATAAGAAGGATGTGGTCACTCAAAAACAATGCATAGATGAGATATCACTTGACAAGGTGGTAGATGACAAGCAGTATGAAAAAGATCAAGAAGTACTAGATGAGTTTGTCTTTGTTGGTGACTAGTTTGTTGTTGATGACTTGTTTGAGGAGATGCTAAGAGAGTTGGTGAGCAAGAAAAATGCCTTATCAAAGGTTATTATTAATAAATATCTTGCCTTGCAACTTGTACCATTTGTTGGAGTGATTGAGTTTATGAATTTCCCTTTTGATCCAGGGGGATCATGCCTTGTCATGGTTAGCTAGGTTCCTTGTTAGTTTGTTTTCCTCCAAGTGCTGTTCAAGCAAATTAGTTTAGTCTGTTTTGTCCCAAATAAGTGCCTTGTTTGCACAATTAGTTTTCCTGTTTTTGTGTGTTTCCCTTCTTATTTTGAAGGATGAAGGTTATCTCATATCAGATCAAAAGAGATTTGTAGTCATGGACCAAATTTATTATTGTTTTAGGAGTTCGATGTCATGTATATGGCTAGGTTCTTAAGCATAGTAGGCATGCTTCCCAATGGAGTTGCCAAAATGTTGACGATTTTTGACCCCACAAGTCAAAAAATTGTCACCCTTATCATTCGAAGCTCTACATACCATGCTAGTTTGCTTTGAAAGAGCATATGTCGATTAGAATAGTTGAAAGGAGCAAATCTTAAAGGACTTTGAGTTTTACAACAAGAAGGGTTCTTCTAAAAAATGTAAAGTCATTTTACAAAAAACCTGAAGGCCATTTTAACTTTTGGAGAAGTTCATTTTTCAACAATTTCGAAGGCCATTTCAACTTTCGGCGAAGTTCATTTTTCAACAATCCTGAAGGCCATTTCAAAAGTTTCGAGGACCTTTTCAACAATCCCGAAGGTCATTTGCAAAATTTTCGAAGGGTCGATCCTCGAGAAAACGGTCTACTTCAAGTTTGCCGAAAGGTCACTTCTCAGGAAAAGGGTCCTTTTACAGGTTTCCCGAAGGGTTCTTTCCCTTCGGGAAGGTTCTTCACAAAAAGCCCAAAGGGCTTGACAGTTTTTCCGAAGGATTTTGCAAGTGGACCAAGACAAAGTCTGAAGGGCACATTTAAGAAGGCCGAAGGGCCATTGTCAAATTCCGAAAGGTCATTACAAAAACGCTGAGGGGACACTTAGAAAAAATCTGAAGTGTATGTGCCCTTCGGAAGGAGGCAATTTCAAAATTCCAAGTGGACCATTTCATTTTATCCGAAGGGTATGTGCCTTTCGGGAAAGTCACTTTGCAAGGAATTCCGAAGGGTAGAATCCCTTTGAAAAAGGATCAATTACAGGAATCCCGAAGCGTATGTGCCCTTCGAGAAAGTTCAAAACAAAAAATCCGAAGGGTTTGTGCCTTTCGAAAAATGACTTTTCAAAAAGTCCGAAGGAATTCCTTTTGGAAAATGACTTTTCAAAAAGTCCGAAGGAATTCCTTTGGACAAATTGTCCGAAAGAATTCCTTCGGAAGGTTTGCCAAGGGGAAAGTCCGAGCACAAGCAGAGGAGAGACAATTCCCACGGGCAATTTGTCTGTGGGAAAGTGAAAAGACAAAAACCCAAAGACATAGAATTCCTTCGGACTTTTTTGTCCGAAGGAAATAAACCAAAGGTAAAAACCGCGGAAATGAACGAAGGGAGAGAACAGAAGCAAGACAAGCCATAGAATAAACTGAAGGAAAAGTGTATAAAGCAGAGCTTCGGACATTTTGTTCGAGAGACAAAAAGTCCTAGAGAAATAGACAAACAAATAGCCAAAGATGAAAACCATAAGCAAATGACCCAAAGCAATACATGCACAAGAACAAGAGATGGAGTCAACATGGACTTTCATGCAAGTGGACGTTCATTTGGAGTTGGTTAGTTTAAGTTTCAATTGATTGTTTATTGTATCCATGATTATTTCCTAGTCAATCTCATGCATCCAAAGGTCCAACTCAGCTTCAAGTGGAGTTCTCAGTCTGAGATGTGGCATGGCTTTCCATGCAAGAGTTTGACTTGTCAAACTCGGATCCACCTCATCCCTTCAAACGCCAACATGGCGTTGATTTCATGCATGTGCTTTTGTTTATCTTGTTAAAGCTTCAACGTTCCAGTAGTTCAAACGGAATTCTAAGTTCAACATTAGCATTGATTTCATGCAAAGGAGATTGTTCTCTTGTTTCAGCAGTTCAAGCAGAGTTCTTTATTTGGAGATTGGTGTAGCTTTCCATGTATGGAACAAATTAGTCCAAAATAGGCCCACTGTCCTTTTCAAACGCCAAAGTACTTTTCATGCAAGACATAAGACAAAAATAAAGTTTATTTGAAGACTGCGTTATCTTTTGACAGCTCAAGTTTGACTTGGTTAAAGTGGGAGTTAATCTCCTCTTCTATTTTCAACGTCAATCTTTGGCTTGTGTATACTTTTCTATATAAGTTGGCTTTTCAGCCTTGAATTGTATCCCTCTTTTGACAAGATCAAATTCTGCCAAAGATCGAATTTATAACCTTTTTTCAAATTAATTTGACTGTTTTTATTTTTCAAAATGCTGGTATAGTGTATTCATGTCAGTGATTTGCATAAGTGATAGAGTTTTTTTTCTTGTCAAGTCTTGATTCTTACCTAGTTACTAGTCGGTCAGATTATGCAGGTCATGTTCTGTGTTTAATGTCTTTTGACTAAGTTTACAGTGGATGCAAGTGGCTAGTTAGTGCCTTGAATCAGGTCTATTCCATCATTTCCCTTAAGCTTTGATCACAAGATAGAACCTTTTCATGAAATACTTATGCATATTGGTCAATTGGAGTTGACAGTTCAGCAATTTTCTTGTCCAAATCAGTGTTTTTAGGAGCTCAAATTGAGTGGATTAATAAAAAATACAGGTGTATCACCATCATTAGATAGGATTTCCGTTCAAGTTTCTCTTTTTCCGACAGTTTGTAGCATAGAGCAAAAATCCTAATTGATACACCAAAGGGAGCTAGCCCTTAGAATCTAGAGATTCAATCCATTGATTAGGTCACCCACAACTTAGGATTGTTTCCATGTTTCAGCAGACTGTGAAGGCTTGAAACTACCTTAACAGGGGTGCAAGTCTGATTGACAACAGGCTGTATGCTACTTTCCCGGCCGCCCCCTCCACAACATCTTTGTTCGCCATTCATGTTGATGGAGATCCGTCCGTACCTTGACCTCTATCCAGAGATCTCTTAGGACTCCACTATTGGTGATATCATTATCATTCTTTTGGGTGATTTTAATGCTTGTATAGGGAACCTCTAGATGCCTATTCATGACCTTGCTTAGGACAAGTTACGTCTTCATGAGTTGGATCTTGAGGATTTTAGTTTACAGAGAGATTATGCTGACAAAAATTTGATGGTTATGGCCTAGGGGAGATACCTTCTCCAGTTGGGTAAATCTCAGAGCCTCCACATTTTCAATGGACTTCCTCACTTCCCCGTCTTTGGTAGATTCACTTATTTTCGTCATGGCAGTGGTGCAAGCGTCATGGACTATGTTCTTACAAGTAGATCTCTCATCTCCCACATTTGTGGCTTTCTTGTTTCTCCCTAGCTTACCCTTGCTGACCATGTCGTCTTGATGTTCACCCTCTATATTGGCTCTCACCCTCCCCACCTGCACCCTTCCCCTTCCACCACATCCCTCGGTACGAGACATACCACTATCCACTTCGATGATGACTACACCTTTGACTATGTTGCTTGTCTCTAACTTCTTATGTCTAGGTTCTACTCCCTCCCTCTTCCCACCACCGATTCCATGTATGAGTTCTTATGTCAAGCCCTTTGGGACGCTGACCTTGACTCTTTTCCCCACACTATTCATTGCTCCAAATCCCCTACCCGCCATGGAACTTGCCCCATGAACCAATGGTATGATGATGTGTGTAAATCTCTTCATCAAAGACTTCAATTTTCACTCACCCATGACCCTCCCTCTATACCTACCCTTTGTAGGGAGTACTATTGTGGTCTCCGATGTAAGAAACAAGAGTTTTGTGCATCTAGATGGCTTACACTCCTTGCTGATCTCCTCCACTCACCTGAGACTTTTTGGCATACTCTTCTCCTGAGAAAAACCACAGCATTTGACATCACCCTCGAAATATGGGTCTCCTATGCTAGTTCCCTCTATGATGTACTTGTCCATCTTATTGCGACTGCCCCAACCTCACCACCATCCTCTTTTGTTTTCTCCACTTCTTCCATCAAGCGAGTATTTTGAAATTGTGTACCAACAAAGCAACTGATTGTGAAGGTCCCAAAGCTGAGTTCATCAAATATGGTTTAGACTCCCTTACCTTCCTCCTTGCCACACTCTTTAATAAGGTGGTGTTTTCATGTTTCCCTCAGTCATTGTCCCATCACATTATTCACCCTATTCATAAGTCTGAAGATCTCTCTATCCCTGGAAACTACAAGACCATTATGATAGGACATACATTTGTCAAACTCTATGCCACAATGTTGGACATGCCGTTGTTAGAGTACCTAGCAAGGAATGATCTCAAAGCTAGGAAATAGACTGGCTTCAGAAAGGACTATTAGACTATTGACCACATTTTCACACTTTGGACTATTATTGAAGAAGTTTGTCATAGGTCTTCCAAAGTCTTTTGTTGTTTTGTTGACTTCACGAAAGCCTTTGACTCAGTCTCGACACACTTGCTTTTCAAGAAATTGAGAGAGATATCGGTATTCCAAATTCTTTTATCACTGCTGCTTGGAGGCAAAAATAAGATAGTGCATGGGCAGTTTTGTACTTCACACGGTATTTCTGACTTTGTGAAGAGTACCATTGGGGTCAAGCAAGGATGCCCTCTTTCACCGACACTTTTCAGCATCTACGTTGATGATTTGGAGGAGTTCCTTCAGCAGCATACTCATATAGATGATGGCTGTTTTTTTGCATGAGGTGCTTATAGCTATCCTTTTTTTGCCGACGATGTTGACCTCACACTCTGCCAGGGCTTACAACGACAACTTGATGCCCTTGTTCATTTTTGATAACTCCAACTTTTGGTTAACCTTAGTAAAACTAAGGTTATGATCTTCAATATCTCCAAGCACTCTCTCTCCAAATTCCAATTTTTCTAGAGATCACATCGATCTACACTTATTCGGGGATCCAATTCTTTGGTCCATGCTTTAGCATGAAGTCTGCTTCTCATTTGCGCCTTTGCAAGGGGTATGCCTCTCTTTCTATATTAGAATGCCAATGTTTTCAGATCCACTTCGAGGACATTCCTTCTAAGTTACGCCTTTTTGATGTAATCATTAAATCTACAAGTTTATATGGTTCAGAGGTGTGGGGACTTGGCTTGGGGGCCGTTGACTTGCCCTGTATTGAAAGGGTCCAGACTCTCATGTTACAGCGCATGATCCATTGCAAGCAGACAACTCCTCAACACATTGTCCAAGCAGAATTTTCCGCCTTGCCGCTACGCCTTGAGACTATATTTAGGCTTACTTTCTACATCCATAGACTTAGAGCTTTAGTGGACTCAACTTCTGGTTGTGAGAGATCCATACTTAGCACTTTGCTCCTCAGATAGGATTGCTTCACTGGTCCTCACCAGACGCCAATACTGTTGGTACTTTGAGACTAGGTTGCTCCTTTCTATTGGCATCTCTATGGATCGGTTACCCCTTTCATGCATTCCTTGGATGCTCCCCTGGGCTTCTTCCCACAAAGGACATCATCACTAGAGCTACTAGAAAGGACATCTACAAATAGTATGTCCAGATCACCTGGATTTGCCCCCTTGAGTCGCTCAGCCCCAAGCTTGTTTTCTACGCCGAGCATTTCTTACAAGTAGTGGATGTTATTATTTGTCGCCCTCACTATCTCCAACACCATTGGTCCCATGGCTTGAGGTTTCTCCTTGGCTAGATGAAAGTGTGCTCTCACCAACTATGGGTTGAAATAGATAAACACATTCTTCGTCCGGATTGGATCTGTCGTCTTTGCTTCCTCTAGGAGGTCGAGACCAAGGAACACTTCATTTTAGATGCCCCATTTACTATGAGATCTGGGGAACATCTCACTGACTCTATAGGGACTCAGGGAACTCTCTATCTACTTTCTTTACATATCCAAACATTTTGTGCTTGGATCTTTATCTTCGTGAGGTCGTCACTCTCCGACGCAAATCCCTATAGGAGTCTAGAGGCTCTAGACTCCCCAAGTTCACCTCTTTCTTGCAGCCCATCCAAACGATTGGCAACACTAAGCGTCCCTTGGACACAGATGCATCACACATCAAAGCTGATAGATCAGTCAGGCCGTGCTTTGCTCAACATATCATTACTACTTAAAGTACTCAGATCCCCCACCCTGCTTTCCCTCGACACCATGGATCTGCTTCTTCCCGTCGGCGTGGCTACGCCCCTTCTTGATGATATGGACCTACTACTTATTGTCCACCCCTCAGGCCACAAGGACAGACCCACATTACTAGTTTCTTTTGTACTATGGGAAGTACCTTGGCTTTCGATGCTAGGGGAGATTCTAGAGGAAGTTCTTTGATCCCCCCCTAGGATCTCCCAACCGGGCCCCTCTGACATTGGGTACTCCCCGACGAACACTATCAAATCTTTTGTCATGTCCCCCTTTTGGACATAGAATGAACGAAGACCCTTAGCCTTGTTTGGTTTTCCAAGGGCTAAGGGAAGAAGAAATAAAAGGGAAACGTTTGGGGTTTGTAAGGGCAATTTACAAAAAGTACTTTATTGTTGTAATTTTCACTTAAGTTGGGGTCTTTTGAGGGTCATGGACGCCCAAGGGCTTAAGTGCGGGTTATAAGGATTGCTCTTTTTTATATTTGAAAAGGGTCTTCCCTTCAAAATGAAATGCAACCCTTGGGGGAATTGATATAAAAGAGAGTGGAGGATCACTTGGAAGGGGCATGTGTCAATGATTTTGATAATTGAATTCATTAAGTCTGAGCATGAAAATGCTTGGCTTTCTCCTTAAGGATGAAACCCTTCATGTTGGATTGGAATTAAGGACAAAAACACTTAAGACCAACTAGGGAACTTCATAAGGAAGTTATATTGAGCGTCATTGATTGTCAAGGGTGTTTTAAACACCAATCTTCATTGCAAAAAGTTTGGTGAGTAGATTTGAGGCATCCACGAAGGCAAAAAGGGCTTCCAAACATCAATGTCATCCTCTTGTAGGGCAGCGAGTTCCTAGGAGGGTCAACAACCTCTCCCTAGGTCTGGGCGAGTAGGTTTTAGGGCCTAATTTGGGCATTTTTGGGGTCAAACAATTGTTGGTAATTTTTGGTGATTTTTGTAAGGTGTTTCCAGCCATTGATGCTTGGACTTAGATCTGGACTGTGGATAATTTTATTGGGGATTTTCAATATTTATTGCTCCATTTTTTGATGGAAATTTGGTATTAATTCTAGTTATTAATTCAGTACCTTTCGGGTTAATTATTGGATCATAAAATTGCATTTTTTTGAAGGGTAAAAGCAAGCATTTAATTTTGTATTTTTCCCAGCTTGTGGCATCTAGGGTTTGAAGTAAAAATTACTCTTCTTCGCCCTAGTTGATTCATTGAAAATTGGTGAAGTTACTATAAGGGTTTCAATTGATTTATTGCAGCCTTGTGGTATTGTGGTGCTTAGGGTTTGTTGGAAATTGCATATTCAAGAAGGGTTTGTTGGATAACCCTTTTGTTCAGTTTTCAGCCCTAAATGGGATATTTCAGTGGTATCAGAGCTTAGATCTTGCTAGCTTGTGGGTTAGATCAAATTTTAATGTGGTATGATGGAAGAAGTGGAGAACGAAAAGCTCTACAGAGCAGGGAGGAAGCTAGAGTAGGGAGGTCAACCGGTAGGTGACCTAATTAGCGTCTTGGGAGAAGTAGAAGTTGGGTTATCGAAGGTGAATCAACCACCATATGTGACAATAGAATAGGCAGTACAACCCTCAAAGATTTGCTTGGTCCAACCCTTACTCTTGAGACATCCAAACAAAAAGGTAAGGCTTTTGGTTACCAGTTGCATTAGTGAAATTAAAAGAATGACGGCTCCCAAAGTACCTTACAACAACAAAATCATGAGGGAGATATTTCAGCTGATTGTGGAGAGTTTCCTAGGTTTAGAGGACAACAAAGGACCTTTTTTTGCTAGGAGGGTTACAATTTTGGAAATCATGGCAAAAATCAGGGCATGTGTTTTGATGTTGGGCTTGGAATGTGATGATTTTATTTCTGAAATGTTTCAACTTTTCCTTGCAGCCATCAATGAGAATCGTGCATAAAATGTTGTAACATTTACGAAAACAATTATGGCTTTGACTCTAAATGAAAGTGATGAGATTTCCCAACAGTTATTATCTATCCTATTGGGTAATGGGAGGCAAGGACAAAAATTCTCTATAGCTGCACATGCACTGATAAAAAATATTGTAAAAGAATGTGAAGAAATTTTGAGGCCTTACTTGACAATAGAGGATGAAGAAGAAAGTTGGGGACAGCCTAGTGTTGTAACTTATGCATCACAAAAATCAGAAATTTCGGGGCAACAAAGGGAGACTTTCCAGCTGAATAAAGGGCAGTCAGTTACTGTAATTTCTAAGTTATAACAATCAGAAATTTTGGAGCAGCCTAATGCTGTAACTTCTGAGTCTTAAAAAGATTTTTTTGAAGTTGTTGAAGAAACCAAAGTTGAGAAAGGACACAAACTCTATGAGTTGGAAATATTTCAAAATAACTCTATGGAAAGGTATGTTGATTTTTGCTTCAATTCTAACAATAGTTCATTTTCATTGCATAACTCTAGATTGCATGAGGGAGTTTAGAAAAATGAATTGTTAGTAACAGATGAGAGGGAAGTCCAAGTACTAACAAGGTTGGACAACACAAAAGGGTTCCTTGAAGGATTAATACAAAATGTGAAGAGGGAACACATGAAGGGAATTATCATTGTTACAAATTTACACACAATTAAGGATGTGATAGAAACAACAAAATCCAAATATCTTCATGTGGTTAAAGACAAGGACGTGGCCATCAAAATTGCAGATGAGGCTTTAAATGCATCTAAGACAATGAAGCTTAAGGTTGATGAGCTCATCCTTGAGCTTGAATCAACCAAGGGCTTCTTAGAAAATAGTCAAGGGGCACTTCTTGAGGCAGAAAATCAGATTGATGTTGCAGAGAAGTTTAGAGCAAGAGAATGAAGCGAGGGCAAGGAAAATCGAACAAGTAATTGATGAGCTCGTTGGACTTCAATAGGACCTTGATTAGGGATGTATTTCAAAAACTTCAGAAGTTGCAAAGGTAGAATTTAAACAAAGGGATAGAAATAACTTCCAATGTTTTGACAATCCACTTTTTGAGATGGATGTTGGGATAATTCGAAGTTAAGATTTTATGTGGGATCTAGGTGAAACTTTCAGACCATGGAAAGAGATTGCCTAGTCCGAGTTGGGACAGCCATCACAACATGTGGGAAACCATCCCACACCATGTTCGGTAAGTAATTCAAATTCTGGAAATAATTGTCCATCAAAAGGGGCTAAAGGATTGACGAATTCTGAGTATGGGCAGCCACTAAGGTATGTTGAAAACCATCTAATTCCATGTTTTAGAAACATTGCAAATTCTAAAAATGAAGTATTAAGAGAAGTCTTCAAATGGGCAAAAATTCAGCTTGTGGATGGTATAAGGAAATCTGAAATTTTTATGAGGAATAGGCCCATCACACACTCAAAAAATTCTGATTTTTTTTTTGCAAAATCAGATTGTGCCATGCATCGAAATTGTGAAAAGTTTGGTGCATTACAGCCCCTACATCATGCTGGAAATTCTGGAAACAGTTGGGAAACTCAACTCTTCGCTCATGTCTCCAAGTTTGAAACTTCAAAAAGGGAACAGCCCTTTCAAGTTCCATGACATGAAGTTTCAGCATATTACAAGCTTGGTGAGTGCCCTGTGTTTTGTAAATTCTGTGTTAGGGCAAGAAGGGTTAAGTTTGTATATGTAATTCATTGTGAAGAAGTATGCTATGAAAAAGAGAATTCAGATTTTAGAAAGGAAGGGTGGCTTAGGGACCACAACTACTATCCATCTCAAGGGAATGGAAGGGAAAGATAGAGACAATCCCAAGGATGAAGGAGTTCCACAAATTTTATGAGCTCATGGGCTATTTGGGAAGCATGTTTCGAAGGGGCAGCATAAGGGGGAGCAAGAGACATTTGTTGAGGCATCATGGCAAGACTAGCCGCTCCATGTAGGTGCCCACTTGGAAGGTACGATTCCCAATTTTTTCGAAATTGATTGTTGCATAGAAATGGGTGAGCCATATCTTTTGTTTGTTGAAGGAACTTTGAGGTCCTTTGGAAGTCATAAGGGGTACCCGGATACCTTACAAAAGGGCATTCCCTCTAAGGTGCACACATGGATGAGGAGGATCATGAAGGGCGGCCATCGTACATGTTGACAATTTTGCCCTCACAGGGCAAATTGTCACCCCTACACTTCAGAACTTTGCTATAGTGCCAAGTTTGTCTTGTGAATCAGTTTTGGGGTCCTTAAATGAGCATTTACAGCCACCCAAGTGGCCATCTACAGCCAGGTGAATTTTAGTCATTCAGAGTTTTCCAAGGAGCTTGCTTGATTATAGCCAAATGTGCAAATACAGCCAAGATATACAAGCTTTAAGTTTATTTATTTTGTCTTCCCAAGGAATTTTTCGGGTATAAGAGGTGGACTATTTCTTCGGACATTTTGTCCGAGAGAAAGAGCTCTCAAAGGACTGTGTAAATGTCCGAAAAAATGACTAAGTGGTAGTCATTCAAGGCTTTTTTCTTCGGGTTTTTTGTCCAAAAGAAAGGAGAAAAGCACAGTTGAGAAGACCAGTTTTCAAGTCAAAACAAAAGTCCAAAGGAATAAGGACAGTTACAAAAAGCCCGAGTGCCCTACAAAAAGCCCGGTTGCCCTTCAAAAAGCCCGGGTGACCTACAAAAAGCCCGGGTGCCCTTTAAAAAGCCCAGGTGACCTACAAAAAGCCCGGTGCCCTTCAAAAAGCCTGGGTGACCTACAAAAAGCTCGGGTGCCCTTCAATTCTTCCGAAGGGCACTCTTGGAAACCATATCCCTTGCGGAGGACATTTGGACGTCGCGTAGGGACATTTACAATTTCCCTGAAGGGTATGTGCCCTTGCGGGGGACACTTCAAGCACGAAGAAGACCTTGGAAAAATTCCGAAGGACAATTCATTTTTCCGAAGGACCCCTGCATGTGCAGAGGGCACTTGGTCGGTGGCAGGACCCTTTCACAAGTTCCGAAGGGCATTATTGGGAAGCAGAAGCCCTTGCGGAGGGCAGAGTCATAAGCAAAGGACAAAAGCAAAGTTCCCAAAGGGCACTTGCCCTTCGGGGAAAAGATAGCCAAAGGAGATGAATTCCTTTGGACAAAAAGTCCGAAGAAATTCAGGAGGATAAAAAACCCGGGAAAAATAAGAAAACAAAGGCAAAGAAGGAGATCCTTCGGAATAATTGTCAAACAGGAAATCTGCGATAATTTGAAGTCAGCAAAAGTCCGAAGAAAATCAAAGGCAAGACATAAGAGCCTAAAAGGAATAAATTCGGGAAAATTGGCAAGGAAACGAATTCCTTCGGACAAAAAATCTAAAGGAACAAGGACAATTTCAAAAAACCCAATAGAAAAGACAAAGGCACAAGCAAAGGCCAAAAAAGAGAAAAGGAAGTGCCAAGCCTGGGAAAGAGAAGAGACAGAGAGTCCTTCGGACAATTTGTCCGAAGGACGAAAGCTAAAATAAAGCCCGATTCCCGAATTAAAGCAGAACACGAGAAAAGCCAAAGAAAACACGAAGTGAACTGAGCATGATCAATAGCATGAACAAGACAAACGCAGAAACAGAAGCATGAGCAAAGATTAAAACAGAATTGAACATGGACATAAGCATGAACAGTAAATAAAACCAACGCAGAATAAAGACAAAGGCAGGATAAACAAAGATCATGCATAGACTAACGTGAAGTGACTCCAACGAAGTGAACGCGTTTAAGAAAGCAAGCACGCTTCAGTTATGAAAATAAGATTTGTTTTGCATGATGAACAGACAAAGCGTTGAACATTTCAAACAACAAGAAATTTCATGCACGCACTCTCGTTTGTCTCGTTTGCTCGAAACGTTCCGACGGTTCAAACGTAATTCTTAATTTGGCATTTGCATTGATTTCATGCAAAGGGGAGACTTTCAAATGTTCCACAAGTTCGAGTGAATTCGACTACTCTTGTTTTGAAGTTTGACTAGTTATCAAGTCAAGACATCTATTCGTAGGTGTCATGCATCCAAAGCTTGTCTTCTTCCACTTCTTTTTTCAACGCAAGGAATTTTCGTGCAAGACAATAAAGACTTTTGTAAAGTCTGAGTTGGTTTGAGTTTACTCCCTCTCTATTTTTAACGCCAATCTCTTGGCTTGTAAAATTTTATATTAATGGCTTTTCAGCCTTGTAAAATGATTCCTCTCTTGATAAGACCAGACTCTGCTATTGGTGAGTTGTGTAACCTCTTCAATCAATAGAAGGATTGTACTTTCAGATTTCAAGTGCTAGCATAGTGTACATTCATTCAGCAATTTGCATATATGGTAGATTTCTCTCCCTTCCCAAATTCTGATTCGTACCTAGTTGCTAGCTCATCATGTTATGCAGGTCATGTTCAGTGTTCTATATGTCTTTTGCTGAAGTTGTAAGTGGATGTTAGGTGACTGCAAAGTGTCTTGTATCAGACCTCCATTTTTCTTCACGTTTTGGTCATTGGATCGAACCTTCTCATGAACTATTTATGCATAGTGATCAATTGAAATCAAAGGTCTTCTTTTTCCCTTGTTTGATTTAGTGTTCAAGGTTCCAAGTAGAGTGGATCAACATTTTGGTGTATCACCGTCATTAGGTAGGATTTCCCTTTCAAGTTTCTTTCTCCCTTTTCCATGGTAGATTCGCAGCATAGAGTAGAGATCAATTGATACATCTTACAGGAACCAGCCTTCTCTGGAGGTTCTTCTTACCATTGAGGCACCCACCCTCGTGAGAAGATCCCATTGTTTCAACCGGAGAGAGGATTAGCCATTTCAGCACGTCTTTGATTCAGGGTGCAACTCCAGGGTGACAATAGTACATTCTTCCACCATGCTGTCCATAACAATTCTAGCTCACGTAGTATGAGCTTGAGGGTCTCCAAATGCAATTGGAAGGTTGATTGCAAAATGACACTTCAAAAAGGTGAGTTGTGGTTGAAAGGTTTCATATTTAGGGATAATAAGAAGTCTGATATGTGTGAATCCAGCCAATCAATCATGGTAAACACAGCTGACCTTGTCATCCCTTTTGCAAATATAAATGTTTGTTGGTTGTTGGGAAGCAAGGAATGCATTTCAAACATTTTGGAGAGGTTTCCAGCCCTTATAGGCTGTAAAATTTTGAGTTTGGGAGCAAATTGGGAATGGGTGAACAACTATCCTATGCTCGGCTCCACCATGTACAGCATGGGCGGCCCTTCTGTGCCCTCCAAGGCAATCATACACATGTTTCCAGCCACTAAACAAATGGAGAGTAGGGTTGAGGATGCAAGCAAGGAGGTAAGGTGGAGCTACATCAGTATGGGGCATGAAGAGAGGGGGGCTTCGGATTTGATTAACATGTTTGTTTCTTGTGCAGGTAGTGCCGTGTGGACAGCCAAGGCCTAGAATTCTAGTAACTACCTTGCTGTAGCAAGCATTTCCAGCCTCCATGTTACTGCAAGTTCGGAAAATTCCTCCTTTGTAGTCATCTTTTTGGGGTCCATAGGGTGCAAGGCCTCAATGTGGAGGAAAGGGGGAAGAATGCACGGCTGTTGTGACACTTCCAGCTTGGGTGGGCAGCCAAATTTCTTCAGGTACAATAGTGAAAGGCTTCAATATCGGGCCTTCTTTCCATGGGAAGATGCTACAAGAGGGCTTTGCATGTGTATAATTGTTGGGATAGCTCCATAGATGTTGCTATTGCTTAAGGACAAGCAATTTTGGATGGGGAGGATTGCCATGTCCCCCTTTTGGACATATAACGAATGAAGACCCTTAGCCTTGTTTGGTTTCCCAAGGGCCAAGGGAAGAAGAAAGAAGAGGGAAACGTTTGGGGTTTCTAAGGGCAATTTGCAAAGAGTACTTTATTGTTTTAATTTTCACTTTTGGGTCTCTTAAGGGTCATGGGTGCCCAAGGGCTTAAGTGAGGGTTATAAGGATTACTCTTTTTTATATTTGAAAAAGGTCTTCCCTCCAAAATTGAATGCACCCCTTGGGGGAATTGATACAAAAGAGAGTGGAGGATCATTTGGAAAGGACATGTATCTATGATTTTGATAATTGAATTCATTAAGTTTAAGCATGAAAACACTTGGCTTTCTCCTTGAGGATGAAACCTTTCAAGGTGGACTGGAATTAAGGACGAAAACCCTTAAAACCAGCTAGGGCAGCTTTGTAAAGAAGTTGTATTGAGCATCATTGATTGCCAAGGGTGTTTTAAACACCAATCTTCATTGCAACAAGTTTGGCGAACAGGTTTGAGGCATCCACAAAGGCAAAAAGGGCTTCCAAACATCAACATCATCCTTTGGTAGGCCAGTGAGTTCCTAGGAGGGTCAACAACCTTTCCCTAGGGTTGGGCGAGCAAGTTTTAAGGCCTAATTTGGCCATTTTTGGGGTCAAACAGTTGTTGATAATTTTTAGTGATTTTTGTACGGTGTTTCCATCCATTGATGCTTAGAAAATTCTGCATTTATTCATAATATCCAGATCTGGACTGTGGATAATTTTATTATATTTTTTTGGGGGTTTTCAGTATTTATTGCTAAAAATTTGTTATTAATTGCGGCTATTAATTCAGTACCTTTTAGGTTAATTATTGGATCATAAAATCACATTTTTTTGAAGGGTAAAGGCAAGCATTTAATTCTGTATTTTTCCCAGCTTGTGGCATCTAGGGTTTGAAGTAAAAAACACTCTTATTTGCCCTAGTTTATTCATTGAAAATTGGTGAAGTTACTGTTGTCAACTTGGAGCTGCGCCCTGATTCGAGGACGTGCATGAAACTGCCAGTCCTCTATCCGGCTGAAACAATGGGATCTTCTCATGAGGGTGGGTGCCTCAATAGTGAGAAGAACCTCCAGAGAAGGCTAGTTCCTGTATGATGTATCAATGAATATTTCTACTCTACGCTGCTGACTACCGTGGAAAAGGGAGAAAGAAAACTTAAAGGGGAAATCCTACCTAAAAGGGGTGATACACCAAGATTTTGATCCACTCAATTTGGAACCTTGAACACTGAACGAACAAGGGAGAAGGAAGACCTTAGACTTCAAATTAATCACTTATGCATAAGTATTTCATGCAGAGGTTCGATCCAATAACTAAAACCTGAGGGAAAACGATGGAGAGAGGTTCAATACAAGACACTTTGCAGCCACCTAACATCCACTTACAATTTCAGCAAAAGACAATAAAGAACACTTTAACATGACCTGCACAAGGATAATATAGCAACTAGGTATGAAACAGAATTTGGGAAGGGAGATAATTCTACCACTTATGCAAATTGCTGAAGAAATATACACACTATGCCAACGCTTGAAATTTGGAAGTACAGTCCTATTGATCGAAGAGGTTACACAACTCACCAATGACAGAGTCTGGTCTAACCAAGAGAGATTGGATGATTTTTAATCAAGGCTGAAAGCCATTATATAGAGAGAATTACAAAAAGCCAAAGATTGGCGTAGAACTTGAAGAGAAAATTCACTTTGGTTAACTCAAGGCTTTACTTGGCCTTTCAATAAAATATATTTTCCCCTTTGTCCTTGTATGAAGCTTCTTCGCTTGATGAAGCGAACTTATCTTTGTTATGAATTGCCCACCTCCTTTTGCATGGAAATCTACGCAATGTTAAATTTAGAACTCCACGTGAGCTGCTTGATTGCCATGTTGTAGCGTCTGAAAACTGAGTTAAACGCTATTTAAGCTGAGTTGGACGAAGAGATTATTCTCTTTCGCATGGAAAGCTTCTAGTGGACGTGGCGTTTAATCAATTAGTCAACTCTAAATCTGGATCAGTCAACTTGTCGTTCGATTTTGGAACACCTGCTGAAGCTGAGTTAGACTTTCGGATGCATGAGTTGGCCGGAGATGAACATGACTTTAATAATTAGTCAACTGAAGCTTTGACCGATGTTGGAAAATAGCTCCGATGTTCGAAATAGCTCCAATGTTTGCATGTATTTCGTTCTATTTTGGTCTGTTGTTCGTATCTATTTCTGGCGGGATTCTATATTCGGATATATTTGTCTATATTTTTACCCATTTGGCCTTATCTTTCGGAATTCTGGCTTTATCCCTGTCCCAACGGTTACTTCCCGCAGGGAAAATTTGATGGCCTATAGGGTGTCACCGGAAGCTTTATTATTTTCTTCGGATTTCTCTGCTTGGCAATTTCCTTTGGACTTCCGTCTTGCCATTTTTCCTTTACTTTTATTTGTTTGGGCTTTTTCCCGCAGTCTTTTTGTCTCTGTGGTCTTCCGAATTTCTTCGGACTTTTTTGTCCGAAGGAATTCCTTCGGACAAAAAGTCCGAAAGAATTCATTTCCTTCATTTTTGCCTTTGTCTTTTGTCTTAGGACTTGTTTTTCTTCGGACTTATGTCTTGCGCAAGCTTCCGAATTTCTTCAGACCTTTTGTCCGAAGGAATTCCTTCGGACAAAAAGTCCGAAAGAATTCATTTTCTCTTGACTTAGCTTTTTCTTGTCTTTTCTTGTCGGCTTTGTCTTCAGACTTGTCTCCTGCTGTCGGCTTCTATCTTCGGACTATTCAAATGTGCCCTTCGGTTTTTTCGAATTCCTTAAGGACAACTGCCCCTTTGGAAAAATTGTCATGGACCTCTTTGCCGACCAAGTGCCCTCCGCAAGGGCATTTAGCTCTCCCTTTGTGCCCTTCGAAAAAATTGGAGGGCACCTGGGCTTTTTGCAAAAGTCCTTAATTTAGTCTCTGTGCCTGCCCGAAGGGTATGTGCCCTTCGGCCTTTTGAAAGTGATCTCTCCGAAGGGTACCCTGCTCTTCGAAAAAATTGAAAATCCCCCTTTTTCCGAATTAATCTTTGGCTTGCCTTTTGCAGACTTTCTGTCTTGTGGTCTTCCGAATTTCCTCAGACTATTTGTCCGAAGGAATTCCTTCGGACAAAAGTCCGAAGGATATCCCTTCTTCATTTGTCTTTCTTCCCCCTTTAACTTTTTCTGTCTTCCCAAATTTCCTGATTGAGTCCGTAGAAAATTCCCTGATTGAGTCCGTAGAAACCCTGCAGAGTCCGTAGAAATCTTCTACTTGAGTCCGTAGAAACCTGAAGAGTCCGTAGAAATCTTCTGTTTGAGTCCGTAAAAATCTGAAGAGTCCGTAGAAATCTTCTGCTTGAGTCCGTAGAACCCTGAAGAGTCTGTAGAAATCTTCTGCTTGAGTCCGTAGAAATCTGAAGAGTCCGTAGAAATCTTCTGGTGGCAAGAGAAAATCTGATTTGTGGAAGATTTGTCAACAGTTACTGTTAGGGTTTCAATTGATTTATCGCAGCCTTGTTGTGGTATTGTGGCGCTTAGGGTTTGCTGAAAATTGCATATTCACGAAGGGTTTGTTGGATAATTCCTTTGTTCAGTTTTCAGCCCTAAAGGGGGTATTTCATCTTCTCACAGTGATTGATGATAGGTTAGACAGCCCCTCCACTTCAAACACAGACAAATATTTCCGATGAGGTCTTCCAGTCTTCATTGACACATGCATTTGGAGGCTCTTGTTCATCCCTCATTGCTATTTGTATTGGTTCCATTATCACCTTTATTAGTGGCACAATGCTTTACTTCATCTTATGTAGTTTAGTTTCTTGGATTCTCTTTCTTTGAACTTTCTATTGTTAACGGTTGTATCCTCGGGTCCCATTGACTTACTTTTGGTCATCCATGGACATTAATATAATTTCTTTCTTTCTTTCTCTCTCTCTTTCCTGCTTTCCCTTTGGGTTCTGTTGGTAGTATGGTTGTGCTGTTGCATTTTTTGCTCCATTTTCTGTGTAGTCTTTTTGGTTAGCCACCCTGGTGTATAAAGCTATTGGCTTTGGCTCAATCAAAGTCTGGGCTGGGTTGAACCTTTGTTGAATGTTTTGGACTTATCTCCTTTTGTTCTTACCCTGCTATAATCTCTGTTCTGGAAATTTGGAGTTAGCGCAGTCAAAGTTTCTGTGGTGGCTTGGTTATTGAGGTGGGAATTGGATATGGCTTGTATGGTGATGTGGAGAAAGCAAAGGTCTACTACCACAGGGTTAGGCTGGTTTTGAGGTGCATAATTTCAAATCTAGATATGGTTTTGGGCTGCTGCTGTAAAAGGAAATACTGGTGTTTTCTGTCTTACATCCCTTTTGCCTCTTCCTAGGTAGAATTATAATATGTTGCCCTTCAAAGGCTTATGGTTTCAGGCCTTTATGATATAACCATGGCTGTGGTCTATGATAGGCATATTTGGCATTAAGGGAACTTCTATTCGCTCATTAGTTGAAATCTTTCAGATGAAGAAATCAGATGGGGAGATTATTTGTAACTCGATCTATCTCCGTTTCTATGTGGATTGAGGCATGCACAGGCTGAAGCTTTTGGTTAGTTTCAAGATTGCAGACAATAGCTCAGGTTTGGTCTTCTTTGGACTGGCTTGCAGGAACGTTGCAGTCCCAGTTCACCATTCTCTGGGCATAGTTGGATATAGATGTTTATTCCAGTTTTGTCTGATTGCAATTCCATTGATAACGGCCTTCTGTATATAATGTAATGCAACTGAAATTGCTGTATGATGTTATGAATGATGGGTGAATTAGTGAGGTTGATTTTTGTGAAATGTAAAAGGCATACTCGGAAAATTATGAATATACTTCAGGTCTGTCTGGCCCTTTTTTTGAATTTTGGCATTTTGGCAGTTTGTTTTTTAGGTGTGGGGGATCCGTTGCAACCCCCTCTTTACCAATAAAAAAAGCTTGGAAGGCATCACCAGTCTAAGCCTCACAGCCAGCAATGACAACATGAAATCAAAAGTCGTTCAATTATGCAATTCATTTTTTTTATGGATTAAAAGAGGAGAAAAAGGGCCCTCACTCAGAAATACATAATATTACTAATCGGATAAATTACAACATTGGATTGCAACAAGAGCTCCAATAACCAGTAAAACCAAAAAAATACCGATGTCCAGTTTACGAATCTGGTAGTTAAACCAGAACCAAGAGTTAAACAAAACATTATAGAAGCAAATAAACTGATACGAAGCCTTGCAAAATTAAATGCTAGCAACAGAACTCAATGCAAGAGAACAAAAAACAAAACAGCCACAAAGCAATTATGCATTACATTAGTTAAACAAAAGTAAACTATATTTTTTTATGGTAACCGTTTACTATCTTTTTTGGCTTTCAATATGCAATGTTGAATCTCCTTGTCAAAGCTGCCAAATAAAATACTGAACTTGTCCCTCTACACAATTACTTATGGCCCTAGTGAATTGGTTGTATTAATTGATCCCTTATAGGCTCATAAAAATAAAAAAAATTATTATATCAATGTCCAAAAATGACCAAAGTAGGTCAATGGGCTCTAAAGTATAAGTTACAATAGTAAGAGTGTTGAAAAAACTCCCAAGAGATCACAAAGTAATTGACACTAGAACAACAAAAGACCCTAATTAAAACGGGTAAATTGAATAACAGGTAAACCCTAGACAAGTCGAAAAAGATAAATTATATGATGCAAATCCAAATAACCATGTTAACGGAAGAGTCCTCAGTGCAACCAAACGAAGGGAGCTGATGGAGAGCAAGCTTATAAATTCCAGAGATAGAGATGGGGGAGATACAGTGTTATTGTGTGTCACATGACCGCTGCCAAAATATAGGGAACAATTTCTTTTCTAAAAGTTCCTTTCATGCAGACTAGAATAACTTGTTTTCTCTCTTTATCAAGTTGGTTATTTGAGACATCTCTTTGTAAGAGTTTCATTTGCTTTCACTTTATGTGGCTTCCTCATGGTATATGCAAGATGATATTTTTACGTAAGTGATGACAATTGACACACGTTGCTTATTATAGATTTCTACAATTTCTAGACAATTTGAGAAGAGATGATTGAAACTTTGATTTCCTTGGGTAGAATGTTGCTTTTTATTTGTAATGTCATCTATTTTCTAATTATATCCATTGTTTGTGAAATGGATAGTTTAGCACGCCATTGTGCTCAACTGTGGGTTAAAACACGAGAATCATTGGGCTATCCATTAGGCATTTGGCAAGAAACGAAAGAGCTTTGCTATCCACTAGAAGAGATTGACAAAGTAGTGGAAAAGGTTCTCTCTCTCTCTCTCTCTCTTTGATACACAAACACACAATGAGAGTCAGACATGGCTATTCAAGTTGTATGTTGAACCTGGAGCTTAGTTTTCTCAACTTTTTAACATATGCATATAAAACTTGAATTTAGGTTTGTACATATCTTTCCATTGCTAAAAAAGATGTTTTTTAATATTTAGAAAGATTGTAAATTTTCACTTTTTTAAATCTTAATTGCTTGTGGAATCCTTCAATTACTTAAGACATCTCCAGATAATTTAATCAATGAACAAGGTATATTTTGTGGGATTTACTTGTGTGTCAAGATGAGCTCCATGGGGACGTGGTTGATATGCAGACAGAAAATACTCATTTTTTGGTTACCATCAATACATTTTTTTCTACTAAATTCATTGCTACCATGATGTAAAAATACAGGAGTGTCTTTTCTCTGTATCTTTTTGTTTTCCAGATTTCGTGTAGCAAAATACTATTTGTAGGACAAGCGAAGTAAATTGTAAACATAAATATGGCTACATTTGTGTTTACCAGTAAGAATACATACATAGACAGGATAGATATATTTTAGAAAAGAATATAGAAAGGAGAACGTCTAGAGTTCCATGCGAATCTGACACCCCATTATAAGTTATACCTCACAACTCAAGGGACAAGACTTTATAAAACTTTTGAAGGTTAAGAGCTCCAAGAGTTGTGATGGTTAGTAGTAACCACTCAGATTTTTATTAGTCAACATCTATTCAATGTACATTCACGGTGATGCATTATTAATAGCTGGGAATTAGAATTTTCCCTAAATGCTCCACCACTTGCCCAAAGAGATCTTGAGTGTAGGCTAGATCTTTTAAAATTTTAAGCATGTTGAATGTTTTGAACTTTAATGAAAACTATATTTTATCAGTGTTTTAATTATTGATTAAAAATGAGTATTATGCATTGTTTTTATATATATTTATATTTTTTAAAGCATATTATTCAGATGCTTCCAAACTAAGGATTTTTGAATATCTGTGTTTACGTTTCCTGGCAATGTAGCTTCTAAATATTGCCTTCTAAATTGTCTACAATCTTCCTTCAATTTACAAGCCATATTATGTGTCTCAGACTTGCTTCAGATTTATCTAAATAGGTGAAAGAAGATGACATACTCAAAATTTTCAATATGACATGTATTTAATTAAACAGCACACCTTGAGTTCACATAGGTGTCGGTACTACACATTGGCACAAAATAAATAGTAATGGACCATTGCTCTTATTACCACGAAAACTCTTTGGATATGACAAAATGCTCCATCGATAGAAAAATCTGGAAAGATGGGTGTAAATAACGTGAAGATTTATTTGGAAGGGGGGAGGGGAAAGGCAAGCTGGGTAGTCTGGAACCATGAATATGCTGGTCAGCAGAAATAAGCAGTGTTTTCTGGCCTGAGAAAACTTCAACTCGCTGGTAAGCAACGGCAGGTGCTTGCTGTCCAGAGAAAATTTTGACTCCTCGGTAGAAAAAGACTGCCTTGCCGACTGCCAGATATAAGTTGCATGTGTTGGTGTCAAAGAGATATGGTACTTGTCTGTTGGTAGAAAAAATGTAGGTTTGTTGGCCAAATATGGCACATAAAAAATTCCTTTGCTGGTCAAAAATATCTCTTGATCATCTCCATTATTTTGATTTTTTAAAATTTTATCCTTATTTAATAGAAAATCATTTTCTTTCTCATTTTGAATGCAAAAATAATTTCTAGGATTCACAATACATGGTCTATTTTCAACACTCTCCTCTTTATGGACGTTTTGTACTTCACTTCTTTTTTACTGCCCTTGGTAGATAAGATGAATACCACAATCGTTTCACTATGGATTTTGTTTTTAGGAATTTTTAAGTTACGAAGTTCTAACGTTTTCTCTCCCGGACTAGTCTTTGCATTCTGATTTTTAGCAATACCAGTTAACTTCGCCTTTCATTCAATCATGTGCTTTCCCAAACTGATTGCCTTTTACTTTCTTTTCAGAACCAATGTCCTTTCAAATTTCCATCTTTAGATTTTGCTTCTTTTCCTTGTTCAAGCACTACTTTTTCCAATTTTATCTCTCTCCTCGTTATGGTATTTGAGATATTTTTGCGTATCTTTGGAAGAAGCCTAACATTCGATAATACTACTTCTTGGCACATCCTCCTCATCTTCCTCTATTTCCTTATGGGCATTAGTGCTGCCATCTACCATTGTTTTAAAAGTATCTTCATTAGTTTTGTCATTGACTTCATAACATATAGTATGGATTTTACCATTGCCTTCAGTCGTTATAATATAAAAAGGTAATTTGTCTTTTTTATTCGTGCACCTTGTTGCGGCTACAGAATCTTCGCTCTATATAGAAAGTAACTTGGATTCCAAGTAGAATCACTTCTTTTACTGCATTCCAAAGCATTTTAGGCTGAAATTTGATATTTCCCAAAAGTTATGCTTTCATAGTTCAGGAAATGACAATTCATAGCCTTTCTTAGTAACTTCTAAGGGTAATTGTTCTTCTATTCTTTACACACGTTTTTACTACCACTCTTTTAATTTCCTAGGGTTTTTTCTGCATACATATTTTCTTATGGCTACAATTGATGGATCCATTTTAATTTATTCAAAATATATTCCTGCCCAAAGTCAAATTCTATAACGGTCTCCAAGTTTCATTTCTCCTTTATCTTACTCCAATCTGTACATTCCTTCGACACTCTCCTTGCCAAGCTCAATGACTGCAAGCATATTCTCTCTCTGTCTCTCTCTCTCCTTCCCTCCCTCTCTCTTAAATATTCGAGCTGAATTAATGAAGATAGAATTTAAAAGCAAAATAGAACAGCAAATAAGCATGATGTTTGTAGAAAGACAATAGGGAGATGAGAACCTATAGATAATTTGGATTGCTACTATCCATGCTCCAAATTGGATCATGAAATGTTAGCAAAATCATCTATCTTAGCCTCTATTCTCAAGAAGACTAAGTTTGTAACTTGAAACACTCTAATGCTCTTATTTCGAGAAGTTTTAGTCAAGAATGAAGGACACATGGTACAATGGTTTACAGAGGTAGAGCCATGTCAGAGGTTATATTAACACCTTAAATTTGGAGCTTAATTGAAGTTGGGTTCTGATGAAACTACTATTCTATTTGTGGTTACAAAAGTGCTAACATATGCAGGGGGCGATTATGTAACTGTTGTTTTATGTAGGTGGTGGTTATGTGAACATTGGTTACTTTCGAGGTGGTTTCACAACTATTTGCACGGTTTTGTAACCACTAGTTTTCCAAGCAACTGGTTTGTCCTGCATAGAGTGGTGGTTTTGCACAAAGACAATGAATGGGAAAAGAAATGGCTGTAGAAGGTGTCTCTTCTTCTTATGATCATTTTTTTAACTTCCTATTCATGTTTCTCATGATGTAAAACAAGTATAGATACATCCTCATGGGTCATTGTAAAGCATTCCATTGATTCCTATCAATTCTTTCTTCTTGATTGTCTTAGGAGTTCGAGCGCAATAGGGAAGTTTATGCAAGTGGTGTTTATGTGAACATTGGTTACTTTCGGGGTGGTTTCACAACTCTCTGGGTGGTTCTATAATTGTTAAGTGCTCATTGATTTCTCCTCATACTTGGTTCTTTCGTTATCTTGGTTGCAAACCTTGTGTTATCACTAAGGTTGAAGTGAATGACACTCAATGGGGAAGAGAATTTTTCTCAATGGGGAAGAGAATTTTTCTAAGTAAATTCAAGGAATGAGTGTGACAAGTATCCATCATGGATATGAGATCCAGGTGAGCTCTACAAGAGTAATATTGCTATCATGTCATGTGGTGAGACAAAATACAATTTGGAAAGAAGGGAATAAGCAAGGGTTATCATGGTCCTAGGATCATGGTAACTGCTATTTTTAACATTTTCAGTTTGTTCTCCTTAAGGTTTTTTGTCACCATGATGAGTATGGGCTCTAAAAAGGTGTGCTTCTCACATCTCAACATCATGAGGGTGGTCCAAGTATGTGATAGTGGATTTGTAGCCACTAGAAGGAGGAAGTGGGAAAGAAAAAAGGCATACTACAGCTGTGCTAAGAAAAGGTCAAGGCACCAAGAGGGAGTCCATATCATGCTCATAAGGCATGATGGAATAATTGGAAAAGTGTTGCTAAACACTAATTTTTTTACTAATATGTTTGTTCCATGTGTAGGGTCACTAGAGAAATCAATTACAATGGCTATAAAGAGTGCAAAGAATATTGTGATTTCCGTACATGGGCAACCAATTGGGCATAGTAGAAACCATCCAACTGTGTGTTTGAAGAGCTTGAGAAATTCTGAAATTGATGAAGGTGGAAAGATGGGAAGAAGTGTGCAAACTCAGCTGCTTGAAAACTTAGAAAATCATGAAAATTTTGGCATGCTACAGCCAATGATAAATCTGAAAACGCATATGTGAAGCCTGATTTTCTTTATTCTGAAATTTCTGAGTTGGTAAGACAAACACCGCCGCCTATTGAGGTCATAAACCTTGATTTTTTGAGCATGCGACAAACCAGAATAAGTAGTGGAAGTACACACACCAGGTCTGAATTTTGTCACTCAGAAAATTCTGAGTTATGGATGCAAATGCAGTAGCTTCACAAGGATGAGAAAACTGATTTTTTTGACTGGTCACAGCCCTTAACAAGTTCTGGAAATGCTCATGATTTGGGGTACTTCTTGCATAGCAAAGATTGGGAAAGCACACATAAGGTACAATACTCTTTCGTGGATGAATTTGAATGTTTGTTGGACTTATTTTGTGATGCATACATGTTTGAAGATGTTGACAAAGGGCAGCAAGTGGAAGAATATATGACACACATAAGGAGATCCATGCATGATTGTTTACATACCCATGACATTCCCTTACTAGTTATGCTTTCAAATTGGTTTGAGTTTGTTTTCTTTTTGCAAGTGGGGAGGCTACAATTTTGGTTTGGGGAAAGTTTGACATGGCATATAAAAGACCCTAACAAGTTTTGGAATGCATATCATGGGAGCACACCCACTCTAGCGCACTTTCAAAAGGGAATTTTCATGAGGAGCAACCTTGTCATACATTTCAGTTTGATTCATTTCTGCAGCCCTAGCTCTTTTTGCATAATGTTTGAGTTCACAATGGCTTCCTTGAAGAGTATGGAGATGAAGGGCTCATTGGAGGTCAACTCATTAATAAGTTGATATTTTGGAGCAATCCCCTGTCTGTACATCACAATCACAGCCCCCATATCCACATATTCATTCCTGTTGATGAGGTAATTTCTTCTTGGATGAAGGAACAAGGGTCCATGGCTTCACCATGGAAAATTCCAGCTTGTGAGAGGACCATGTTGAAGAGTTTGGCACATTAGATGAGGCATATTAACAACTGTTTTGAGTTGCATCGGGCAACATATGTTTGGGGCAGCCAGTTGTTTGAAAGAAGATGTAGTTGGAAGGCTATTTGAGAAGGTGCTAAGGGCTTGTGGTGTCTTAGCAACAATAAGTACATGCATGGTAGTTGCATATGGGGGCATGAGAGGCCTATAGAAGATTGTTATGATGCTTACGACACTTGGGGGCAACCCTCAAATCACAGGTACAATAAGGGGAGGTTTTGGATTCAGTTTTCCTTGGAAAACATTTACAGGTAGACATTGCATAATAAGGTATGTTGGGACACCCCTTTGGATATTACAATTGCTTGAGGACAAACAATTTTGGGAGGGGAGGACTGTCATGCCCCCCTTTTTGATCTAACCACACATGAAGACCCATAGCCTTTATATTGTTCCCATGGGCTAAGGGAAAAGAAAGAAAAGAAAGAAAAGGGAATGTTGGTGACTTTTTTAAGAGCAATTAGCAAAAAGGTACTTTATGTTCTAATGTTCACTTAAGTTGTGTTCTTTTAAGGGTCATGGGAGCCCAAGCACTTAAGTGGAAGTTATAAGGATTGCTCCTTTTAATATTTGAAAAAAATGCTTTCCACCAAGTTGGATGCCCCTATTGGGGAATGATTATAAAAGCGAGGGGATCATTTGAAGGCATGTAATATTTGGATAATTGATTTGGAGCTTGAGCATGTAATGCTTGATTGATCTATTGTAAGGATGAAAACCCTTCAATAGATGTTGGAACAAGGACGAAAATCCTTGGACTAACTAGGGGATAATTCAAGGGTTTGCATTGAAATTCATTGAATTGATTTGCAGAAAAATACTATTTTCAGAGCAACACATATGCCTAGGGCAGCGCCTAGGGTTTGAGAGGAAATTGCAAGTTTCTTAGGGCTGGGCGAGCTAGTTTGAGGCCCTAATTGGCTATTCATGAGGTCAAATGATCATTTGTAAGTCAGCTGGTATTTTAATAATTTTTCCAGCTAGGGCGAGTGGATTAGGGCACTATTTTGAGGGTTTGATGGGTTATTTTCAAGCCTAAAGAATATTCTAAAATTTCTATAATTATTTCAGTATTTATCCATAAATTTTGAGGATATTTTCCAGCATTCTTGGATTGAGAAAAGCACCAAAAATCAGTAATTAATTCGCTATATTTTTCCTGCATTTTTATCGTCAAAGTCGCTGGGTTTGATGTGGATTTTATGCCCTAATGTTCATGATAATATTCAATAATTTTCAGAATAAATAAATATTATTGTGGCAATTGCATTTTGAAATTTACTACAGTAGCTAGGGTTTGCATAAAAATTAGAAATTTCAGTTTTACATAAGGGTTTGTTGCAAAAACTCTATTTTGTTGATTTGTCCCATTTGGGGACATTATAGAGGAGCCAGGCTAGGGGATCCTAGGAGGAAGTAAAACACTTCCTCTAGAATCTTCCTTAACATTCAACGCTGGTGTAACTCGCGCTAGCAAAAAATAAATGCATAATATCAGTTTGCCCTTGTGGTTTGCGGGGAAGCCGGTAAGTAATAGATCCATGTCGCCCGAAAGGGGCAAAGCCATGTTGACAAGGAACGAAACCACGATGCCAAGGGAGAGCAAGTTGGAGGATCTACATAACTTGAGTAGAAATGGTGCATTGAGAGAAGCGTCATCTAACTAATCTGTCATCTCTAATGTGTGAAGTGCCAGTGTCCAAAGGGCACTTAGTGCTGCTAATTGCCTAGGTGGGATGGAAGAAAGAGGTGATCAACATGGGGGCTCTAGAGCCTCTAGGTCCCCCCTATAGGGATCTGTTCCGAAGGGTGATATCAGGCTCATGAAGATAAAGAGCTAGTCATCATTGGTCCGAGTATCAAAAGAAAGTAGATAGTTTCCCTGAGTCCTATAGAGACAGTGATATCTTCCCTAGACCTAATAATAAATGGCACATCTAAAAATGAAGTGTTCCTAGGTCTCCACCTCTTGGAGGGAGCAAAGATGGCAGATCTAGTTTTGACGGAGGATGTGATGGTCAGTTTCAATCAATAATTGGTGAGAACACACTCTCTAAAAGCATCTATAGTTGTAGATCAGATTTCTCCAAGTATCATAGATCGCTGGGCTATTATTTAGGCTATCCACCAAGGATCAATAAAATGGAAAGAAAAACAAAATGTTGTTATGCTTAATGCCCTTCCTACATAGACTACCAACCTCTGACATTTGGCTGGTAAAAATAGAGGCTCATGTGGTAATTCAAAATTAGTTTGAAAAACTGTTGAACACAACTATCTATTGAGCGGGGGTGAATCAGTGGATGAGCTAAAACTAGTTCGTTTAAAACCTTTTACAGAGGATGTAAATTCATGTGCAAATCAAAGAACAAATGCAAAAATCACACACACACAGAGGCACATAATATCAGATTTTTATGTGAAAAACCCAAAGGGAAAAACCACGGTAAGAATCAACTGTTAGAATCTACTGTTCTAATCCAGCCTCACAATAAAATGCCTTACTGGCAAACTTCACTGGTTACATTCAAGGACACCAATCCTTAGGAGACACCAATCTCCTTACTGAACACCAACCCAGTTGTATATAGGCACCAACCTACCTGAACTATGGAGCTACAACTCCAGTGTACAAGATGTTCTTTGTTACAAGTCTAATCTGTAACTGCTCACCTTCTTCTCATTATCTGTGTGTTCTCTCTTCCTGCTTGCTTAATCTCTGTCTGCATATGTCTTTCACTCTGTATCTGCATATATCTGGTTATGCTTTGTTCAGATACACTTCATTCTCATTCCTTCTCTACGTTTTACTTTGTCTGCATATTTCTTTTTAGCGACAGCCCTTTTTCTCACTTGAAAACGCAATAGCAGCAACACCTTTATGATGTGTTAAGAGTCGTGTTTATACAAGGATTCATTAGGGTTTCTCGACTCATTTATTGCATTCACATTCTATTTGCACTTAACCAATTTCAGTTCTGGATTCTCCTTTAATGCATATTTGACTTTTGCATTTTCCCACGTCTTGGTTTCTCGACTCACTTATTGCATTCACATTCTATTTGCACTTAACTAGTTTCAGTTTTGGATTCTCCTTTAATGCGTATTTGACTTTTGCATTTTCCCGTGTCTTGGTTCTTGCATCATACAACAATTGTTTATTCTTGTTTTTGTCTTTGACAACTGCGGGATTCGGGTCTTTACTGCACCTCTTCTTGGATCCATCATTTTAGTATGATTGGGACAATCAATCTTGAGCCCTGTGCAATCACATGCAGGTTTTACATCAGTTCTGTTTGTTTCTCCATTTGCCCATTGGAACACATTAAGTGCGTGCCTTTGATTTCTTTCTTCACACCATCTCTAACTATTGAGCCCCTTTTTATGTTTTCCACTATATCTTTTATAGTTGGATTTTCGCTCCTTTAGATTATTCTATTGTGCTTGACCTTTACTTTTGTCTATATGTCCTTTGGGACTATTGCAAATGATCTATTTCGGAAGGTTTGTAGTGGTGCATTTCATCCAAAGGTATCCTTCGGGAACTTTGTTTGGGACTTTTGTTTCGGGCTATTTTCCCCGGGTTATTTTCTTTGGGACTTTTCTCTTCCGACTATTTTCTTGACTTAATTGTTTGGGACAATTTTCCCGACGATATTCTTCGGGACAATTTTCCCCGAGAAATTGTCCTTCGAAATCCTTGGAAACGTCTTCATGCCCTTCGGCTTTTCTGTAGACTACCCTTCGGCTTTCTTAAACGGTCCACTTGCCCTTCGGACTTCTTGAGAAGTGCCCTTCGGCTTTCTTGAACAGTCCACTTGCCCTTCGGACTTTTTGCGGACTACCCTTTGGCTTTTCTGAACGGTCCACTTGCCCTTCGGACTTCTTGAGAAGTGCCCTTCGGCTTTCTTGAACGGTCCACTTGCCCTTCGGACTTCTTGAGAAGTGCCCTTTGGCTTTCTTGAATAGTCCACATACCCTTCAGCCTTTTGCAAACTACCCTTTGGCTTTTCTGAAAGGGTCCACATACCCTTCGAACTTTCTTGAATGTACCCTTCAACATTTCTGAATGGTCGACTTAGCCTTTGGCCTTTTGCAAACTACCCTTTGGTTTTTCTGAAAGGGTCCACATACCCTTCGGCTTTTTGCAAACTACCCTTAGGATTTTTGTTTCAGGACAATTTTCCGAAAAAGACTTGACAATTTTTTCGAAAGAATTCTTCATGACCATTTTGGGTTCTTCATTCAGCATGACTTATAGACTTGGAAGAAGTAAAGTTGTCTTAGAAACCGGATCAACTCTTCCAGATCCATTCGGATTTTCAACTTTGCTTAACTTATTAGAATGAACTAAGTAAAGTTGTTGCCAAACTGCGATCAACTCACCTAGACCCATTCGGGTTTTTCACATTGCTTAACTCATAAACATGAGAGAAGCAAAGTCATTCTGAAATCCCGATTACCTCTTCCTTGACCCATTCGGGTTTTCCACATTACTTATTGTGTAAGCATGAAAGAAGTAAAGTGCTTCCGATACCCCGATCAACTCTTCTAGACCCTTTGGGGCTCTTGAGACAACTTGACTTATAAAAATAAGACAAATAAAGTCGTTGCATAAACCCGATTAACACTGCTAGGCCCATTCGGGTTCTCGGGACAACTTAACTTATAAAGTTGAGAGAAGTAAAGTTGTTCTGGAATCCCGATTTGCACTACAAGACCCATTCGGGTTCTAAAGATTGCTTTAATTATTTTATAAGTAGAAGCTCTTCATAAATCCGATTTGCATTGTAAGTCTGTGCAATTCAACTTTTGACATTAATGTCTGATAGCACAAGCTACCTTTGACATCAATGACAATATTACAGACATCAGCCAAAATTGCCAACAAAAACAACATGCCTACCAAAGTTATAAAAATAGCATGTTTGGCAAGGTGGCTTATTTATTAAATAAAAAACTAAAATTATTTTTTCATTTCAAGTAAAAACTACATTATACTGCAAATAGTAGCAGCCCTGGATTTGGAAGATTTATAGACACAGATGGGTATCTCAGTCTTAATCAAGTTATACCAAATGGGCTGTAAAAGCCCCCGATCAAGGCCAGAATACTTAAATAGTATAAAGTATAAACAGTAAAGAGTACTGCTGAGATAATCAAAACAAGAATCTTATCTTCTTCAAAAAATAAAACCATAAACATAAAAGCTATTTATTTTTTGAATTGCATTCTAGTGGAACTGGAAAGAATCCTGTCATCAAGTCTAGCAGGTCTTCACTAGGCCCAGTCTCAACATCTCGTCAACATCTGTTAACATTCCTGCAGTAACCCTCATACCCCTCAATTTGGCAATTGGCCTGCAACTACCATGGATCTCAAACTTCTCAACAATCATAAATATTAATTTGGTGGACGCTTAACTAAAAGAGCCATGCAATTGCCTCTTTTCACCCTAAAATCCTCTTTATTGATATTCTCAGTGCCGACATTGACCATTTGTTTGATTGTATAAAATTGGTCTGGCATAGCTTGTTTGGCCCATGTTTTCAAAACACCAAATTCTTCCCTAATAGAGTGTAGATTCCTACAATCAGCTTTGTTCTTATCCATTTCAAACAACCGGGTCTCAAGGGTTTGAAGTTTAGATTCATTTGTCCTCATAGCATCTCCCAGCTCCATTAACATCTTTTCATGGGTAGTTTTTGCTTCCTTCAAGTCTTTGACTTGGCCTTTCAAGAAATTCTAGATATTGTTTTTGTCCACAACCACTCTCACAAACAAACCACCCTCCATAATTCTTTCAACATGTAAGAACCCTTACCAATTCTGTCCTGTTTTTCTCAATGCTGATCTAAATTTCTGATTAGGGTTTCTTGATTGTTTTGAGTGGTTTTATGAGTTTTCAATGAAAGGATGCATTTGCCATATAATGATAACAATATAGAACTATTTTGAAATGAAATATCAACAAACTAATGAACTGAAAACTACGTTACAGGATACGCCCCTCCAGGCCTTGGGAGCTTGGGGAAACACTCCTTAGATACAAGAGCACAGGGATACGCCCAGGGAGAGTCCCTGGGTTGTGGATATACCCGGATACATTTGGGTGACGTATCCAACCATATCCTGGCGTTTCATGCATTTTTTTGTTCAATTTTGCTTAATAAAAAGTCAAACACGGACTTCAAAAAACAAAACAAAGTATGAAAACCTCTTTGCAGTTTCAATGGCTGGTTGTGTTTGACTGTTTTCAAAACATGAGCCTCAGTCAATTCATCTGTATCTTCTTTGTTAGGGTTGTATACAACAGCTGTGAAGGTTGCCAGAGCAAGTCAACAAGTCTTCCAGTTATTGGATTGCGTTTCAACCTTGCCAAAATAAAGGAAATAAATGTCTGTAGCATGATCAAGATGAGGGAGAGGTTGAAATCAATTATGTCTTTTTTGCTTATCCTTTATGTCCCAAAAATATGGCTCTCTAGGACTCTTTCTGTGCAGTACATACGGTAAGATCATTTGCACATGTATGATACAAAAGCTCAACTCGTGAATAAGCTCAAAGAAGAGAACAGGGCATAGTCTTAAGTTGATTTAAGACCAGGTCATCTCATTGTAATCTTCACCAAACTGTAGAGGGTGGATTTTCTTTTGTCTTTATTTTTGTCCATATTGGTAAGTTGTAACATTTGCATTATGTACTTTAATAATAAATAAGACTAATCTAAGTTTGACAATTGAATATTATGATATTTGGCATTGAATTATTAGTATGTTTTGTGGTTATTAACTTATTATGTTTCTTCTATGCATATTATGTGGTTAATTTTGCTTATGTCTATATTTTTATATTTTTTAATTTTTTATATATATTTTTATACGGTCGCATCCAGCCGTATCCAAACCCCCCAAAAAAAATTGCCATATCCCCGTATCCGATTCTCGTACCCGTACCCGTATCGGTAAGTTAGATTGAAAACATATATCATAGATTTGATTTCACTCAGAACAAGGTATTTTATTTCAAATTAAAGATTTGAAATGATTACATCAATCAATTTGTTGCACCAACATACCCGATTGAGTTCTCCACACATGGGTACAATTTAGATGTCAAACAAAGATGTCTAGAGGTCTGAATTAAGGCCCAGATCTGATTGTACCTTGCTGTTGTAAAGTTCTGAGTTGTTGATATGAATTTCTGAGTGTATACAATGATGAAACATGCCAAATCCCACCTCCAAAATGAAGCGATGGATTCCCAAGGAAGCTGCCTAGACTTGGATGATGACAAATGTCAAAAGAAGATGCAATTGCCTTTACCACCAACCTGAAAATGTCTGCAGCAGTCTGATTCAATCCCTAGGTGACTGAAATACACCCTTCAAACTCCTAAAAAATGACAGTGACTTGCCCTATGATGGAGCGATGAATTCCTTGATGGAGAATAATGCATCACAATGTTGAATATTGCCTTCAAATCCTTTGATCTGCAGACTGATATGAATTTTTTGATATCTGATATAAAAATCTGAATGCAAATACATGAAATCTATCACTGCCCTCCAAAGTATGGCGCTCCATGTCCAAACCTTAGCCATACATGTTATGTTGAAAATATTCAAAATAACCTTCAGATCTGAATCATGAAATCTTCAACCTGCAATTATATGTGCCCAGATCTACCAAATAAACCCGTATGATATGAATTGTTATCCAAACCCTAGTGGTCATAAAACTACAGAAAATGATATGCCTTTATAGCTCCAATGTCATTCATATACCTGCAAATATGTCCAATGGTAAACCCCGTATGGATTCACCCCTCAAAGTGGAGTGGGTTTTTGTTCAAACCATTAATTTTCTAAGGGTTTTCGTCCTTAGAAAATAAGGTGAAACAAAGTTGCAGCTCAAAGAGAAAATCTCCAAAATCAAATGACAAATTCACAATGATGGTGAATGACCTCAAAATGCCCTTTTATAATCCACAAGTTGAGCGCCCAAATTTGCCATAATTTATTTTGCTTTCATGTCCACCTCCATAATAAAATAATATTTTATTTTAATTTTGCCATCTCCAAGTGGGACGTCCAAGTCAAGGATTAAAATATTATTTTATTTTTCACTTTTTCAAGTGGGATGCAACCCTTGGCAGTAAAATATTATTTTTATATTTGTCATTTTATTTTATTTTCTTTATTTTTCCCACTTTCCATCCTCCAAGTGGGTCACTCCACTCCAAGGCAAATTATTTAATTAAATTTGACTTCACCATAATTATCACAAAATTACTCCAAGACATAATCCAACTTTGTTTTGCCAACGGAAAAATAGTTATTTTCCAATTTTCCAAATATCTAGGTCATCTAGGTCATTTTGCAACAATGGCTCAAAAAGGGGACATTACAAGTCCTCGCACCCTGCGATTGCAATCACATGTATCAAATCTCCTTTAGACTTAAACATACCAACCAATCATCAAGCAATCACATGTATCAAATCTCCTTTAGACTCAAACATACCAACCAATTCCTGGATCCCAAATCAATCTAGGCCCTTGGTGTGGTTCTTCATGTGCTATACCATGCTGCTCAAGGTTTGCAAAAGAGAGTTTATGCAACCTTCTTGCTAGAAGTGCCACAATCCTCCTCAAATATCCATCTAATTTCCCAAATGTGTGCAATTCTTCATCATGCTTTTGCTGTCCCATGCTGATATACATTGAAAAATCCTCATAGATGTCCTCATGAAATGTTTCTTTGTCCATAACTCTCATACTCTTAGCGGTAATTTGGTGTGGTAGTGTGTACTTGAGTGCTTTCATTGTGACTTGTTTCCCTTCATGTTGGAAACTCAACTCCATGGTTTGCAAGTCTTGATTGACTCTATGAAGTGAATGTAGCAATTGCATCGCGAGAACAATATCATTATCTTTCAAATCAAGAACATAGAAGTCATCACAAAGTGTATACTTAGCAAATAGGATGCTAAGCTGGCTGATTTTCTTCTTGCATGGAATAGTTAAACCACTTGCTATAGTCACATCAAAGCCCTCAAAATCATCACTATGTAATCCCCTCTTAACCACCAAACTCTCATTAATGTAGTTATGAGTAGCTCCACTATCAAGAAGTGCTATGACCTTACACGTGTTGACGCTATGGATTGCACCCTTGAAAGAACGCTGGGCTTCTCTATTCCACGCGGCACAATGGAGACTCCCCTCTTGCTGTGGGTTTGGCAAAACTGAGGGAAGAATCTCTAGATAAGAGCTAGCTCCCATTGATGCATCTCTGAGGTCTTTTACTACTACTGCTAACAATGGGGGGGGTGAAAAGAGAGAAAATACTGAAAATAGAATCTAAACTAAAGAAGTGATCCACCAAAATGGTTGGTCTATTTAGCTTGGGCATACACTTTACACCAAGAACACGCTGATATACACTTCATTTGACATGAGAAACTCTTCTGCATCAGTGTTCAATAAGGGGTCCTCTGGAGATACGGAGAGGAAGCACTACCAGAGGTGTTCTAGTACACACTATGGCAGCTTGTTCACATGCATCTATACTTTGCTGTGGACACTTCCTACTGACCTGCGAAAGAACTCACAATACACTAGACATGCTGGGATCATTCTGTGAAAGCATGAAAGAAAATGACTTAACACAAGACAAAACCATAGACATGTAAAAGTGCAAACTCAAATGGAGGTAAAAATGCTATGTCTTGATTCAAGATAAAATCCTACAGGGCTTCGCCATACAAGCTGAGAGATCTATTCTTCTCTTGAGAGGTTACAATATATATAGCATAAAGAAAAAGACTTATGACGCCTTCCAGAAGAAGCAGCCCATGCTGCGTTGAATGCCTAGGGAAGAGGAAATTGCTCATGTTGATATCATCCTTTTAGAAACGGCCTGACAAAACCATGTTCTAGATATTGCAGGGCTTGAATTTAGTGCTTAAAACGTATTAAACGCTACTGCAGAAGCATGGGTTGCTTGACTGTTTTAATGACAAGGCCGCCCCTCTTTAAGACTTATGCGACTGTCTGTTGCCGACGCCCACTTTTGCCACCTGGGCAGATCTATTCTTTTTCGTGCTTGACTGGGTGCATCTTTTGGAACATTCCAAATGTTGTCATATGTGTGTGTGGCCGTGTTATGGATTCTCTGTTTTGTTCCCTCTTTCCTTGCTATTTCTTGTCTCTTTCTGGCAATTTTGAGCTCTCAGGCTATTCTTATCTTTTTCGGGCTCCTCGGGCTCCTTTTTCAGCGATTTAAGCTCTTTTGATCGCTTGTCTGAAGGCATTAGTCCTTTGGCTTCTCCTCAACGGCCGATGCATCCTGTCAAAATTGACATCTGCGGGCTCGTCACTATGTAAAAAACCAAACGGCTATTTCACCACCATAAATTTGACGTCCGCAGGCCCATCGCCATTTGAAAGCCAACAGCTAGTTTGCTGCCTTGAATTTGACGTGTGCGCGCCCGTTACCAGATGTTTGAATTGCCAACGGCTAGTTCGCTACGCTAATTTTGACGTCTTCGGCCCGTCACCCCTTTGACAATTTCTTCGGCCTTTCACAATTTGAACCTTCCCAAAAGGAAGGTGTCTCTTTTTTGGCAGCCGAGAGTCCCCTGCAAGGGCACTTACCCTTCGAGTTCCTTCGGGCTCGCTTGTTTTCTTAATTCCTTCGGACAAAATGTCCGAAGGAAATCTTTCTTCAAAGTCCCGGCCCTTTTCTTTTGGTCCTTTTCTTTGGGAAATTCCTCTAGACAAAAGTCCAAAGGAATTCCTTCGGGCTTTTGTCCGAAAGAATTCTGCCTTGTGTTTTTTCCTTGTGAATTTCTTCAGACAAAATGTCCGAAGGAATTCCTTCGGGCATTTTGTCTGAAGGAATTCATCATTTGATTCTTCCTTGTCTTTTCCGTTGGATTTCCTTCGGACAGAAAGTCCGAAGGAAATCTTTATCCTTGTCTTGGTCGTCCTCCGCAGAAAAACTTACCTTTCGGCCTTCTTTAATTATTTTCTCGAAGGTGCTCTCTGCCCTTCGCAAGGGTACTTTTGGGCCCATAATTGCCCTCCGCAGCCTGCTGGAACGGTCTAGTTTGCTTCTTGACTGCCCTCCGCAAGGGCACTTTGTCTTTAGAACTTTGTAAAATACTTTCATTCTTTAAACCGGGCCATTCCCTTGCCAAAAGGCTTGTGCAAACCGACTACTCGAAACAGGATAAGCCTATGGATCAACCCGAGACGTCTACAAGACTCAAGTCATTTGATTCTTTACAGAGACAGGGTTATTACAAAAGGGAGAAAACATAATTTGCAGAAGGGTGGATACATAAAACACTGACTGCTCAAGATAGTAGGGAAGGAAGGTGACCGATTTTGGCTTGCAGGACCAAAAAATGGTCAACAACACTGAAACAAGATACCTTCAAATAGGAATGGGTTATACCTTGGAGCTCTTGAAAGATAAGTGATCCTAGTCCCTTTGTTACCATCAATTTCAATATGTGGTGTTGGCTGTCCATGACTGCTCAAGATAGTAGGGAAGGAAGGAGATCAATTTTGGCCTGCAGGACAAAAAAATGGTCAACAAATTTGGCGATTC
This sequence comes from Torreya grandis, assembly GCA_037957365.1. Lineage (NCBI taxonomy): Eukaryota > Viridiplantae > Streptophyta > Pinopsida > Cupressales > Taxaceae > Torreya > Torreya grandis. Next base: position 4,141,925 of record JARHVA010000759.1, on the reverse strand, counting down.
CCAAGGGAAGTATGCTTGCTATGCTAAAAATACTGGTAGCTTCAAAGTCCATTGGGCATGGCGTCAAGATGCAACTTGGAAAAGTTAGCAACAGCCTTCTAAAGACCTATGGACCAACAAAGCTTTTACCTCAAACACAAAGGAAAACACACACAACAAAGGCTAAAAAACACTACACCTATGCAAACACCACTTGGGGAAAACAGGGAAAGAAAAACTGAAAGCAAACTACTATGTACAACTAACTAGGTATATTTGCCTCCCACCTGGATCAAAGAGAAAACTTCTTAAGTCTCCTTCATGGCAAGAAAACTTATGGTGCCAGACAAATGGCTGGATGGAAATGAGACTTGGTGACTTGCTCTTCTTGTCTGCCACCTTGATTCGCTTGTATCCAAATGAATCAGAGTCAAACATGCTTCCAACATATATGTATTCATCTTGCTCTTGGAAGCTTGCCTCATGCTGGCCATTCATGCTGGTGTATCTCACCAAGAAATCAATGGCTGCTAGCTTATCATCATAAGCCTCATTTAGCTCATAGTCCCTTTGACATGCATCATGGATTGACTCGTTCCCTTCTGCCTCATTAAAGAGACTGTCAAACATATCTTCTGCTTCATCATGGCTTTCTTGAAAAAGGGTGACTGTTGTGATGTCTGAAATGAGATCACAAACTGCTTGCTCATCCCACAGGACATCACCTTCTTGCTCAAAAACCAGTCTCTAGTTGTTCAAAGACATCCACCTGATCCTCCTCCAACTCGGGTTCCATGGCATGGTTATTCTCTTCATCAAAGCAACAAGGAAGTTCATCAAACAATGGAGGAGAAAGCTTACCATGCTTACATTCTTCATCATCCATTGTTGACAAATTAAGTTTGTCAACATCTTCTTCATATTGCTGGAACATCCACATGTATGCATGACTTGTGTCTTCTCCATTATTGATGATGTCTTCAAAGGGAGCATCCATGATGATCTCATCCTCATTGTCGCTCATGATAGCCTCCTGAGCAGTTGCAAATTGGATCCTCTCTTCTTCACTTGCTTCATTCAAAACAGGTTCTTCCTTGAGAAAGAATGGAGTGGAGGGTTGGTGGACAAACTCATGTGGAAGAGGAGGCAATTCTCGAGCTAGAATCGAATGATTCTCTTCCTTACATTTGGCCAACACTTCATCTATATCAGATGTGGCCTGATAGCTGTTTTAAAGGAGTGTAGATGGGTGTGTTCAGACATGGAATCTGCTGTTTGGTCTAAACCGTCCATCATACCTTGGATGAGGAATCTCATTCTGGACTCCAACTCTGCAATTTCCATGGCTATATTTTCTTGGAAGAGCCTTTTTTGGAGATCATGAGGATCACCATGAACAGGAGAGCTTCACCATTTCCACAGCCCTGAGCTGGTTCATGGTATTCCCTCCAACTTGGAATCTTGACATCATGTTGAGAGACTTGAGGAGGTTGAGGGAGACTGGGAAGGGCCTGCTCATGCACAGGAGGAGCTGCTTTAAGAGAGATGTGTTGCTTTCCAGAAGATATAGGGTGATTCCCATCAAAGGAGGATTCACATTTTAAGGAATTGAGAAGGTTCATTTCTATGGGAGGCTGCTCTAATGCCCTTTGGTGTTGAAAAGCTAGGTGCAAGGGATTAAGAGCAGGAGTGATAAATGCATCAGATGAGCTAGAGTGAGCAAGTGCTATCTGGTAAAAAGGATTTGGTGCACAAGAGGAGGCTTTCTTTAGAATAAGAGGGGGCTGCTTTGGAGTGGGAGAAGGCACACAAGGCTGATTGCCTTGAATGAATGGACTCTTCCATTTTGCTACTTCCTCCTTCATGGATTGCAAGGCTTGAGCTTGCCTCAACAAGCACTCCTCTTTGTACATAAACTCTTGCTGATATCTATTCTGCTCCTCCAATTTGTTTATCTTCATCACTTGCTTCTGAAATTCCAGAGTTACTTCCTTTACAATAGGTGAAGGGCAACCAGGAGAGCTGCTTGAGGTGATGCCACGAACAACTTGAGGTTGATCAAAGTTATATGAAGGAAAACAAGGCCCATGCTGGTGAGCAATGGGATTATACATACCAAAAAATGTGATTTCTTGATGGCACCAGGACTGCTTAATCAATTGATTCAACTCGGAGTCGCCATTAGTGTTGGTCGAAATGCCTCCAAAGGCTAATTGGTTGAAGAACATACCAAAAATCCTTCAACTCTTTGGACAAACAGTCCCATCTGGCGTGCCAAAAACTATTGACGCTGTGGATTGAACCTTTGAAAGAAGGCTGAGCTTCTCTCTTCCATGCGGCACAATGGAGACTCCCCTCTTGCTGTGGGTCTGGCAAAACTAAGGGGAGAATCTCTAGATAAGGGCTAGCTCCCTTTGATGCATCTCTGAGGTCCTTTACTACTACTGCTAACAATGGGGGGTGAAAAGAGAGAAAATACTGAAAATAGAACCTAAACCAAAGCAGTGATGCACCAAAATGGCTGGTCTACTTAGCTTTGGCATACACTTTACACCAAGAACAAGCTGATATACACTTCATTTGACATGAGAAACTCTTCTGCATCAGTGTTCAATAAGGGGTCCTCTGGAGATACGGGGAGGAAGCACTACCAGAGGTGTTCTAGGACACACTATGACAGCCTATTCACATGCACCTATACTCTGTTGTGGACGCTTCTTGCTGACCTGCAAAAGAAGAACTCACAATACACTAGACATGTTGAAATCATTCTGTGAAAGCATGAAAGAAAATGACTTAACACAAGACAAAACCATAGACATGCAAAAGTGCAAACTCAAATGGAGGTAAAAATGCTATGTCTTGATTCAAGGTAAAATCTTGCAAGGCTTCGCCATACAAGCTGAGAGATCTATTCTTCTCTTGAGAGGTTACAATATCTATAGCATAAAGAGAAAGACTTATGACGCCTTCCAAAAGAAGCAGCCCATGCTGCGTTGAATGCCTAGGGAAGAGGAAATTGCTCATGTTGATATCATCCTTCTAGAAACGGCCTGACAGAACCATGTTGTAGATATCGCAAGGCTTGACTTTAGTGCTTAAAACGTATTAAATGCTATTGCAGAAGCATGGGTTGCTTGATTGTTTTAATGACAAGGCCGCCCCTCTTTAAGACTTATGCGACAGTCTGCTGTTGACGCCCTCTTTTGCCACCTAGGCTGATCTATTCTTGTCCGCGCTTGACTAGGTGCATCTTTTGGAACATTCCAAATGTTGTCGTATGTGTGCGTGGCCGTGTTCTGGATTCTCTATTTTGTTCCCTCTTTCCTTGCTACTTCTTGTCTCTTTCTGGCAATTTTGAGCTCTCGAGCTATTTTTCTCGTCTTTTTCAGGCTCCTCGGACTCCTTTCTCAGCGATTTGAGCTCTTTCGACCGCTTGTCTGAAGGCATTAGTCCATTGGCTTCTCCTCAACGACCGACGCATCTCGTCAAAATTGACATATGCGGGCCCGTCACTATGTAAAAAACCAAACGGCTATTTCACCACCGTAAATTTGACGTCCGCAGGCCCGTTTCCATTTGAAAGCCAACAGCTAGTTTGCTGCCTTGAATTTGACGTGTGCGCGCCTGTCACCAGATGTTTGAACTGCCAACGGCTAGTTCGCTACGCTAATTTTGACGTCTTCGGCCCATCACCCCTTTGGCAATTTCTTTGGCCTTTCGCAATTTGAACCTTCCTGAAAGGAAGGTGTCCCTTTTTTGGCAGTTGAGAGTCCCCCGCAAGGGCACTTACCCTTCGGGTTCCTTTGGGCTTGCTTGTTTTTTTAATTCCTTCGGACAAAATGTCCGAAGGAAATCTTTCTTCAAAGTCCCGACTCTTTTCTTTCGGTCCTTTTCTTTGGGAAATTCCTTCGGACAAAAGTCCGAAGGAATTCCTTCGGGCTTTTGTCCGAAAGAATTCTGCCTTGTGTTTTTTCCTTGTGAATTTCTTTGGACAAAATGTCCGAAGGAATTCCTTTGGGCATTTTGTCCGAAGGAATTCATCATTTGATTCTTCCTTGTCTTTTCCGTTGGATTTCCTTCGGACAGAAAGTCCGAAGGAAATCTTTATTCTTTTGTCTTGGTCTTCCTCCGCAGAAAAACTTACCTTTCAACCTTCTTTAATTATTTTCTCGAAGGTGCTCTCTGCCCTCCGCAAGGGTACTTTTGGGCCCATAATTGCCCTCCGCAGCTTGCTGGAATGGTCCAGTTTGCTTCTTGACTGCCCTCCGCACGGGCACTTTGTCTTTAGAACTTTGTAAAAGACTTTCATTCTTTGAACCGGGCCATTCCCTTGCCAAACGGCTTGTGCAAACCGACTGCCCGAAACAGGATAAGCCTATGGATCAACCCGAGACATCTACCTGACTCAAGTCATTTGATTCTTTACAGAGACAGGGTTATTACAAAAGGGAGAAAACACAATTTGCAAAAGGGTGGATACATAAAAGACTGACTGCTCAAGATAGTAGGGAAGGAAGGTGACCGATTTTGGCCTGCAGGACCAAAAAAAGGTCAACAACACTGAAACAAGATACCTTCAAATAGGAATGGGTTATACCTTCGAGCTCCTGAAGGATAAGTGATCCTAGTCCCTTTGTTACCATCACTTTCAATATGTGGTGTTGGCTGTCCATGACTGCTCAAGATATTAGGGAACGAAGGAGATCGATTTTGGGCTGCAAGACAAAAAATGGTCAACAAATTTAGTGATTCCTAGGGGAAGCATGTTTGCTATGCTAAAAAGACTGGTAGCCTCAAAGTCCTTTGGGCATGGGGTCAAGATGCAGCTTGGAAAAGTTAGCAACAGCCTTCTAAAGACCTATGGACCAACAAAGCTTTTACCTCAAACACAAAGGAAAACACACACAACAAACTCTAAAAAACACTACATCTATGCAAACACCACTTGGGGAAAACAGGGAAAGAAAAATTGAAAGCAAACTACTATGTACAGCTAACCAGGTCTATTTGCCTCTCGCCTGGATCAAAGGAAAAACTTCTTAAGTCTCCTTCATGGCAAGAAAACTTATGGTGCCAGACAAATGGCTGGATGGAAATGAGACTTGGTGACTTGCTCTTCTTGTCTGCCACCTTGATTCGCTTGTATCCAAATGAATCGGGGTCAAACATGCTTCCAACATATATGTATTCATCTTGCTCTTGGAAGCTTGCCTCATGCTGGTTGTTCATCCTGGTGTATCTCACCAAGAAATCAATTGCTGCTAGCTTATCGTCATAAGCCTCATTTAGCTCATAGCCCCTTTGACATGCATCATGGATTGACTCGTTCCCTTCTGCCTCATTGAAGAGACTGTCAAAATTATCTTCTGCTTCATCATGGCTTTCTTGAAAAAGGGTGACTGTTGTGATGTCTGAAATGAGATCACAAACAGCTTGCTCATCCCACAGGGCATCACCTTCTTGCTCAAAAACCAGAGTCTCTAGTTGTTCAAAGACATCCTCCTGATCCTCCTCCAACTCGGGTTCCATGGCATGGTCATTCTCTTCATCAAAGCAACAAGGAAGTTCATCAAACAATGGAGGAGAGAGCTTACCATGCTTACATTCCTCTTCATCCATTGTTGACAAATAAAGTTTGTCAACTTCTTCTTCATATTGCTGGAACATTCGCATGTATGCATGACCTGTGTCTTCTCCATTATTGATGATGTCTTCAAAGGGAGCATCCATGATGATCTCATCCTCATTGTCGCTCTTGATAGCCTCATGGGCAGTTGCAAATCGGATCCTCTCTTCTTCACTTGCCTCATTCAACACAGGGTCTTCCTTGAGAAAGAATGGAGTGGAGGGTTGGTGGACAAACTCATGTGGAAGAGGAGGCAATTCTCGAGCTAGAATCGAATGATTCTCTTCCTTCCATTTGGCTAGCACTTCATCTATATCAGATGTGGCTTGATAGCTGTCTTGAAGGAGTGTAGATGGGGTGTGTTCAGACATGAAATCTGCTGTTTGGTCTAAACCGTCCATCACATCTTGGCTGAGGAATCTCATTCTGGACTCCAACTCTGCAATTTCCCTGGCTATATTCTCTTGGAAGAGCCTTTCTTGGAGATCATGAGGATCACCATGAGCAGGAGCAACTTCACCATTTCCAAGGCCCTGAACTGGTTCATGATATTCCCTCCAACTTGGAATCTTGACATCATGTTGAGAGACTTGAGGAGGTTGAGGGAGACTGGGAAGGGCCTGCTCATTCACAGGAGGAGCTGCTTTAAGAGAGATGTGTTGCTTTTTAGAAGACATAGGGTGATTCCCATCAAAGGAGGATTCACAATCTAAGGAATTGAGAAGGTTCATTTCCATGGGAGGCTGCTCTAATGCCCTTTGGTGTTGAAAAGCTAGGTGCAAGGGATTAAGAGCAGGAGTGATTAATGCATTAGATGAGCTAGAGTGAGCAAGTGCGATCTGGTAGAAAGGATTTGGTGCACAAGAGGGGGCTTTCTTTAGAATAGGAGGGGGTTGCTTTGGAATGGGAGAAGGCACACAAGGCTAACTGCCTTGAATGAATGGACTCTTCCATTTTGCTACTTCCTCCATGGATTGCAAGGCCTGAGCTTGCCTCAACAAGCATTCCTCTTTGTACATAAGCTCTTGTTGATATCTATTCTGCTCCTCCAATCTGTTTATCTCCATCACTTGCTTCTCAAATTCCAGAGTTACTTCCTTTACAATAGGTGAAGGGCAATCGAGAGAGTTGCTTGAGGTGATGCCACGAACAACCTGAGCTTGATCAAAGTTATATGAAGGAAAACAAGGCCCATGCTAGTGAGCAATGGGATTATACATACCAGAAAATGTGATTTCTTGATGGCACCAAGACTGCTTAACCAGCTGATTCAACTCGGTGTCGCCATTGGTGTTGGTCAAAATGCCTCGAAAGGCTAATTGATTGAAGAACACACCAAAAATCTTTCAACTCCTTGGACAAACAGTCCCATCAGGCGTGCCAAAAACTATTGACGCTGTGGATTGCACCTTTGAAAGACGGTTGAGCTTCTTTCTTCCATGCGGCACAATGGAGACTCCCCTCTTGCTGTGGGTCTGAAAAAACTGAGGGGAGAAACTGTAGATAAGGGCTAACTCCCTTTGATGCATCTCTGAGGTCTTTTACTACTACTGCTAACAATGTGGGGGTGAAAAGAGAGAAAATACTGAAAATAGAATCTAAACCAAAGCAGTGATGCACCAAAATGGTTGGTCTACTTAGCTTTGGCATACACTTTACACCAAGAACAAGCTGATATACACTTCATTTGACATGAGAAACTCTTCTGCATTAGTGTTCAATAAGGGGTCCTCTAGAGATACGGGGAGGAAGCACTACCAGAGGTGTTCTAGGACACACTATGACAACCTGTTCACATGCACGTATACTCTGTGTGGACACTTCTTGCTGACCTGCAAAAGAACTCACAATACACTAGACATGCTGGAATCATTCTGTGAAAGCATGAAAGAAAATGACTTAACACAAGACAAAACCATAGACATGCAAAAGTGCAAACTCAAATGGAGGTAACAATGCTATGTCTTGATTCAAGGTAAAATCCTGCAGGGCTTTGCCATACAAGCTGAGAGATCTATTCTTCTCTTGAGAGGTTACAATATATATAGCATAAAGAGAAAGACTTATGACACCTTCCAGAAGAAGCAGCCCATGTTGTGTTGAATGCCTAGGGAAGAGGAAATTGCTCATGTTGATATCATCCTTCTAGAAACGGCCTGACAGAACCATGTTGTAGATATTGCAGGGCTTGATTTTACTGCTTAAAACGTATTAAACTCTACTACAGTAGCATGGGTTGCTTGATTGTTTTAATGACAAGGCTGCCCCTCTTTAAGACTTATGCGACTGTCTGCTGTCGACGCCCTCTTTTGCCTCCTGGGCTGATCTATTCTTTTCCGCGCTTGACTGGGTGCATCTTTTGGAACATTCCAAATGTTGTCGTATGTGTGCGTGGCTGTGTTCTGGATTCTCTGTTTTGTTCCCTCTTCCCTTGCTATTTCTTGTCTCTTTTTGGCAATTTTGAGCTCTCGTGCTATTCTTCTCGTCTTTTTTGGGCTCCTCGGGCTCCTTTCTTAGCGATTTGAGCTCTTTCGGCCGCTTGTCTGAAGGCATTAGTCCTTTGGCTTCTCCTCAACGGCCGACGCATCTCGTCAAAATTGACGTCTACGGGCCCGTCACTATGTAAAAAACCAAACAACTATTTCACCACCGTAAATTTGACGTCCGCAGGCCCGTCGCCATTTGAAAGCCAATGACTAGTTTGCTGCCTTGAATTTGACGTGTGCGTGGCCGTCACCAGACGTTTGAACTGCCAACAACTAGTTTGCTACGCTAATTTTGACGTCTTCGGCTCGTCACCCCTTTGGCAATTTCTTTGGCCTTTCACAATTTGAACCTTCCCAAAAGGAAGGTGTCCCTTTTTTGGCTGTCGAGAGTCCCCCACAAGGGCACTTACCCTTCGGGTTCCTTCGGGCTCCCTTGTCTTCTTAATTCCTTCGGACATTTTGTCCGTAGGAAATCTTTCTTCAAAGTCCCGACCCTTTCCTTTCAGTCCTTTTCGTTTGGAAATTCCTCCGGACAAAAGTCAAAGTCCGAAGGAATTCCTTCTGCCTTGTGTTCTTTCCTTGTGAATTCTTTCGGACAAAAGCCCGAAGGAATTCCTTCGGACTTTGACTTTTGTTCGGAGAATTCCTTCGGGCATTTTGTCCGAAGGAATTCATCATTTGATTCTTCCTTGTCTTTTCTGTTGGATTTCCTTCGGACAGAAGTCCGAAGGAAATCTTTATCCTTTTGTCTTGGTCTTCCTCCACAAAAAAACTTACCTTTTGGCCGCCTTCTTTAATTATTTTCCCAAAGGTGCTCTCTTCCCTCCGCAAGGGTACTTTTGGGCCCATAATTGCCCTCCGCAACTTGCTGGAACGGTCCAGTTTGCTTCTTGACTGGCCTCCACAAGGGCACTTTGTCTTTAGAACTTTTTAAAAGACTTTCATTCTTTGAACCGGGCCATTCCCTTGCCAAACGGCTTGTGCAAACCGACTACCTGAAACAAGATAAGCCTATGGATCAACCCGAGACGTCTACAAGACTCAAGTCATTTGATTCTTTATGGAGACAGGGTTATTACAAAAGGGAGAAAACACAATTTGCAGAAGGGTGGATACATAAAAGATTGACTGCTCAAGATGGTAGGGAAGGAAGGTGACTGATTTTGGCCTGCAGGACCAAAAAATGGTCAACAACAACGAAACAAGATACCTTCAAATAGGAATGGGTTATACCTTGGAGCTCCTGAATATAAGTGATCCTAGTCCCTTTGTTACCATCACTTTCAATATGTGGTGTTGGCTGTCCATGTTCACTTTCTCAACAAATGTCATCATCCTAATCATCAATAACCTCTATTTAATGTACTTTACCTTTTCCAAGACACCTATGACTGGGTTCCCATGGTTCTTTGCAAGAAAAACATAACTTTTTTCTGCAAAGATCATTCTTTGTCTCAATATCCATCTTTGGTGTTGCTTCAAACTTTGTACGTGTGGGCTGCTCAAGTAATTGTTGATCTGATTTTTCATGCTTGAAGCTCTTCTTTTGGGGCTGAAATGAAGGAGGTGATGTCTCAAGATCAAGTGCTAGATGAATTGTATCTTCTAGAGTATTAGGCTTAAGAGCTTTTACTGAACCCTTCAACTTATCATTCAAACCCTCTACAAACAATATTGTCACTCTCTTTTTTGACATATCAGGAACCATAACAACAACCTTTTGGAACTCATTGATGTAAGTATCCACATGCCCAATTTGTCTCATTTGTGCCAAGTCTCTTTAATAGACTTCTACATCCTTCCTGTCAAACCTAGCATTGAGTTTGCGTGTAAACTCCTCATAAGAATGAATCATTGTGTGGTTTTGTGTCACAAGTCCATGATGCCACCGATCATATGCCACTCCCTCTAGATGCATGGTTGCAAATTGTATGGCTTTGTCTTCTTGCATTGGCTTGAGAGTTAGGAAGGCGTCTAGCTTATGTATCCAAGCCCTTGCACTAGTCTTACCACTGCCATCAAAATTGGGAAGATGTACTTTGCTCAAAGCTAGCTTGAATTCTTTGTTTTGCTTATCTTGCCTTCTAGGTCTTTGTTCAACTCTTGGTCTTCTATCTCTTCTTTGTCTCATGAATTGGTTGAAAGTTAGATCCTCTTTGATTTCATCAGGAAGTGCTCTATACTCATCATGTATGGTAACCAATTCATCTGCCAATGGTTGATCAACCTCATCCTCAACAACTTCATCTTCTTCTTCCATTGGAAGGAATGTAGGCTGCAATGGTCTATCCGTTGTGTGAGTACGAGTTCTACCAACTCGAGATGTGCCTGCTACACTACCTTCACCTATAGGTGCTGCACTAACTCTCATATTTCCCATGGTTTGAGTCATATACTGCATCATCTACTGTTGGGAAGCCATGATTTGAGCTAAAGCATTATTTGTTTGTTGCTGTCCTACTGCCATATCCTGCTGTCCTCTTGCTATCTCCCTTAGAAGATCACCAACATTCTTGTCATCTCTTGGTGGCCTCCCATCTCTTCCCCTATCTATATCAAACTGATTTGTACCAGCAATTGGAGTCTCTTCTTAATTATCTTGCTGGCCTGCTCTTCTTCTAGTGTAATACCTATGTGGACCAACTTCAGGTGGCTGCATATGAAGATTCTAAACCCTCCAGGCTGGCAAGATCGTAGTTCTAATATCACCGTAACAATTCTGCCCTGTTTTTCTCAATGCTGATCTGAATTTCTGATTAGGGTTTCTTGATTGTTTTGAGTGGTTTTATGAGTTTTCAATGAAAGGATGCATTTGCCATATAATGATAACAATATAGAACTATTTTGAAATGGAATAGCAACAAACTAATGAACTGAAAACATATATCATAGATCTGATTTCACTCAGAATAGCAAGGTATTTTATTTCAAATTAAGGATTTGAAATGATTACGTCAATCTATTGTTGCACCAACATACCCGATTGAGTTCTCCACACATGGGTACAATTTAGATGTCAAACAAAGATGTTTAGAGGTTTGAATTAAGGCCCAGATCTGATTGTACCTTGCTGTTGTAAAGTTCTGAGACGCTGATATGAATTTCTGAGTGTATACAATGATGAAACATGCCAAATTCCACCTCCAAAATGAAGCGATGGATTCCCAAGGAAGCTGCCTAGACTTGGATGATGACAAATGTCAAAAGAAGATGCAATTGCCTTTACCACCAACCTGAAAATGTCTGCAGCAGTCTGATACAAACCCTAGGTGACTGAAATACACCCTTCCATGCCTCCAAACTCCAAAAAAATGACAGCGACTTGCCCTATGATGGAGTGATAAATTCCTTGATGGAGAATAATGCATCACAATGCTGAATATTGCCTTCAAACCCTTCGATCTGCAGACTGATATGAATTTGCTGATATTTGATATAACAATATGAATGCAAATACATGAAATCTATCACCAAAAATCCCTCCAAAGTATGGCACTCCAACTCCAAACCCTAGCCATACATGTTATGATGAAAATATATCAAAATAACCTTCAGATCTGAATCATGAACTCTTCAACCTGTAATATATGTGCCCAGATCTGCCAAATAAACCCTTATGATATGAATTGTTAATTAAACCCTAGTGGTCATAAACCTACAAAAAATGATATGCCTTTGTAGCTCCAATGTCATGCAAATACCTACAAATATGCCCAATGGTAAATCCCGTATGGATTCACCTCTCAAAGTGGAGTTGGTTTTTGTCCAAACCACTAATTTTCTAAGGGTTTTCATCCTCAGAAAATAGGGTGAAACAAAGTTGCAGCTCAAAGAGAAAATCTCCAATATCAAATGACAAATTTACAATGATGGAAAATGACCTCCAAATGCCCTTTTATAATCCACAAGTTGGGCTCCCAAATTTGCCATAATTTATTTTGCTTGCATGTCCACCCCCATAATAAAATAATATTTTATTTTAATTTTGCCATCTCCAAGTGGGATGTCCAAGTCAAGGAATAAAATATTATTTTATTTATATTTTATTTTTCACTTTTCCAAGTGGGACGCCACTTTTGGCATTAAAATATTATTTTTATATTTGTCATTTTATTTTATTTTCTCTTTATTTTTCCCACTTTCCATCCTCCTAGTGGGTCGCTCCACTCAGAGGCAAATTATTTAACTAAATTTGACTTCACCATAATTACCACAAAATTACTCCAAGTCATAATCCAACTTCGTTTTGCCAATGGAAAAATAGTTATTTTCCAATTTTTCAAATATTTAGGTCATCTAGGTCATTTTGCAACAATGGCTCAAAAAGGGGACATTACACAACATTATTATTTTCAAAAAGCTGTTAATGGTTTTGCAAACCTGAATGGTGGTCTTTTGTTGGATATCCATCTTCTTTCAAAGATATTTGTAGGCACCCATGAAAAAGTATTTGGAAACCTCATTAATCATCTTTCATTATTGGTGAAAACACACCAGTAAGAACTTAATCTAAAGCAATGATCCATATACACAAAAACACACTAATACAATAGCAAATAACTAGTCCTGTACCAAAATTAGGTGTCTACAATTGCTAGGATTAATCACATTAAAATTTTGTTAGCTTTAATCCCATACGCTCTTAAACCAAGCTCCATGGAGCCTTTAGGTCACTCCTTCCTTTCCTATTGAATGCTGGAAAGCGCTATGTACTGCTGTCTCTGTTTGGGACCTCACAGGTATGATACTACTCAAGCAACCCAATTGGCCGCTCAAGATGCTTAGGCCTCTCATATTTCTTTTCCCTTTCTTCCAGAGATGGGAAAAAAATATGTGGCTCTTGTAAAAGGCACAAGTGGACTCTAATAAAAACTGGACTTGGTTGCAAACAAATTGGGGAACAAGGGTCCATCATCCCAATTCTACGAAAATGTATTGTATATCTCATAAACTTGGCCGAACAACCAAATTATTGTATCAATTAGTTGAAAATAAGTAATGGATTTGAGCAGATCAGACTTCACACTATTGAAAAACTCCCATGTGATTTAATCAAAACTTTGATTGTTGAAGTAATACCGGAAAGAGAGAACCAACAGAGGGGAACAAAAAGAAAAGCTGATAAAGGAGCCAGTTGTAGCATCACTCAAGCACAAGCCACGGATTGGCAAGTGCCCATTTACACTCTTGACATTGGGAGCTCAAGCAACTCATCCTCCTTTGGTTCCTCAGGATGAAGGACAGTAACTTTTGTCTTCCTAAAAGTAATCCACATGCCAAAGGAATACATTTTTATGCATCCCATTTTGGTAAAAGGGAAAATATGTTAGCTGATATAAAATCCAGCAAGATAGTATATATTGTAGTATTGTTTCATATTATGATGTATAGTACTTTAGATATAAAATATTAGGAGGTTATAGATGGTATTGTCTATAATAGTTTTAGATCAGTCACTATTGATAGGTAGTGGAAACATCTCGTCTTTTTCCGCACTTTAAGTGCCTTTTTGGGTGACTTGGCTCTTGAATTTAGACACGTTTGGGCTGATTTATGTAATGTCCCCAAATGGGACGATTTCACACAAAAGGGGTTTTCCCCCAAATCCACAAACTCTGAAATTCTAAAATAAAAATCAGCAAGCCCCAATTTACAATAAATGCTTCAAAAACCCTTATCAAACCGCTAGAAACCCTAGGCACCACAATGCAAGGAAATTGAAGACAATTTCCAGCCAATATCTTATCCGAAATTCATCTAAATGCTTGTCAAAATAATCAGAAAATTAAACATATGAAAGATGTACCTTTTTGCCAATTTATTGGAGATCAAACGCCACTTTTTGATGGTTGTAAAAATATGTTTTTTCCCAAAAACACTTCTGTTCTTTGATATTTTCTGCTTCAAACCCTCGCCAAAAATACACTACAAGTGCCCAAAAATCCAGGAAAATTCAAGCGAACCCCTAGAGCATAATATATGGCCAAAAAAAGGTCCTCCAAACTAATCGCTCAAGTCGCCAAGGTGCAGGAAAACTAGCATAAAATTATATGAACAAGTTATCACCTTTCATAAGTGAAAATGATCACGAAACTTGTCAAAAATAATAAAATTATTATTTAATTTTATATCAATTTAGGGCTTCAAACCTTCCAAAAATATTCTCCAAAACCCCACGCCAATATGCAACAAATTAACAATTAATTCCATAATATTAATTTGCATGAATAGACCCTAAAATGGGCCTCCAAACCCTCAATCATGCTTCCAAAATAGTTCGCTCTACTTGCAAAATTAGTGCAAATATTAATAAAAAATAATATGCAATAAATGAGCCTCAAAAACTTCACCAAAACCTCACAATAGCTCCTCAAGGCAAATCGTCCCACTCTAGGGCAAGTAACAAGATCTCCTTTACAAATGTGGCGTCAAAAGACACCTTCTGTAGAAATATCAACACCAAAACAATGAACACCTATTAGGCAAGCATCCCAATAGCTTTTTCAAGCATGAAAAAACAATTATCAAAATCAACATGTCTTCAATTGTGATATTCACCTTGTTTTTGTACCTTACAAAGGGGGGTGAACCACTTTGGGGAGGTAAAATACCTCATAAACCTCACTTACTCTTTTTAGAATATCTTTTCCTTTTCTTGCTTTAGCTCCCATGCCGACATTCCCTTCTTCGAATATAATATTAATTAGTTGCCTTAATAAAATAGTAATTAAAATTATTTTAAGGCAAATAAATTAATAATTAATTCATTTAAATACTTTAATGGTAAAATCACTTTTATTAAATATTCTATTGATTAAATAATAATTGCCTTATGAGAAAAAATGATAAAAATCACTATTTTGGCAATTAATAATTAACTAATAAAATATAATTCCCCAAAAAAATACCTCTAGTCTATGGGGAAGTAGACTAAAGGTCTTCAATAAACATATGGAAATGGGGACATCACAATTTATCTATCTATTGTAATGGCAATGCCTCTTCCTTCTGATTTTGTCTTTATCAGGAGCAAAGGGTGATGTAAAACTTAAATGGTTTAAACTTTGTCCAAGAAAAAGAAAAAAAGATATAATAGAACATGTTTCCTCTAAAAGAGCTGACACTTGTAAGTATTTAACATGACTATTTATTGATGGAATCTACATTGATTATTGATTTGCATTTGGCCACTAGATTGATGAATGGTCATTAATAAGAACCTGAACTTTAGCTACACTATTTGAATTTCTCGTGAAAGACTGAATAACAAAAAATATTACATCATGTGTTAAAGAACTCCTGCACAACCAATTAAGCCCTGATTTCCTTTGGGTACTCTTATCAAAATTTAATTTGACATATCCTTCTTGGAGAGTATCCAATGATCCTATGATCTAGCTCTCTTATTTTGACACATTGCATTAGTGGGATGGTGACTATGAACAATATTAAATACAGAGCATCATATTCATATTTTGGAGAAATATGATTATTTGGTAAGAGAATGTTAATATATATTCAAAGGCAACCAACCTATATACAATTGTGAGAAGAAATGGTCTCTAGTTGTGTAATGTCTCCTTTTTAGCGTGATCTTGTTTTATGATGGTTTAGCCTATCACTGGCCTTCGTAGGCTAACTCAAATGGTTAGAGGGTCTTTTGTGACAGAAACCTAGTTAGTGGATGGTTTATTTCTTCTTCAGAGTTCAGTAAGTTTCAGGGTTGGCCTTTGCAAGGGTTTCAGGACTCTTTCTCTCATACTTATTATTTATAGTAATTCATTCAGTTAGGGTTACTATTTATAGCAGGGCGCCTGAATGGGATATTTCAGCAGTGTCGATTTCGGTATTCAGTTGGCTTGGAGAAATAAGGTGTTTGGCCTAAGTTATGATGTTTAATTATTATTAAAGGTCACTTTAATAATAATTAATATTTTAATATTATATTTTAAAGTTATATTTGCACTTTATGACTTGAGGGGTCATGTGGCATAAAAAGGGGGCCATTTCAATTTATTATTTATAAAGTCATATTTTAATATTATTAAAAGTGCAACTAAAATATTATAAGGAAGCTTCTAGATGGGCCGACTTGATGAGGAGAAAAAAAAGTATATTAAGAGGGTCACCCAAGCTTCATATCATCCAAGAATTGATATTTGATTTTGAGATTGTTGGTGATGAGACCAGCTAGGGTTTCTATCATTACTTCAGCTATTGGGAACGAAGACTCTCAATTGGTAATGCGATTTTGAGGTTGTGGAATATCTTCCGAATTATTGCTTCATTGTGGGCTTCATCAAGGACTCCAATCTGTGCTTAAATTGGAGAATACATTTAAGTTTCACAAGGGTTCCAAAGGTTAATCGTTTGCAGATCTAAAAATTGTTGATGACATGAATAGTGGCGTGAATAGTGTCACGCTACAGCACCCGCTACAGTGCACGTGAACAGTGATTGATACAGTGCACGTGAATAGTGATCACTATAGTGCACATGAACAGTGATTGCTACAGTAAACGCTACAGTAATTGAAGTAATGTGAAAAGAATAAGCAGATTATTGAGGTTCACTTTGAAGGCATTTGGTGGCTTAAAATATTCATATTTATTGTGAGAAAAATCGTGGGTTTTAGAGGCACATTGGCAGCCATCGATTGGCATATCAGACCTCACATATTTGCAGATTGGGAGTTTAATACTCATCAATTTCTCCTATGATCTTGGGCGCTCCCTTCCTAAGGATGGGACAATGATATTTGATGCATATTTGGAGGTGAATAAGGTGTGAATATTCTTATTATCTGCAACTTCAGGTCTGAAACAGGGTCAACACCATTAAGGGTTCGATTTGGCTTGTGGAGAGGACGTTTAGTTCTATTTCATTGAGGCTGAACCTTCTCCAGCATTGGCGCTTCATGTGACCAGGTTCTCCTATGATAATCACATTACATATAGGCATTTTGAATGAGTTTGTAGCTGCTATTTTTATCTCAAACACTAGGGACAGTACTACATTGTAATGCCAAGAGACTTGGCCCTTCATTCTATGGTATTGAGATAGATTACCAACATTGGGGAAATAAGTTACATGATAATTGTTAGATGTAATGCTTATATCAAATGCATTTGATTATCATTTTAGGATGCATGCCAATTGTTTGACAATTTGTCATTGGCTGTAGATGATCTTATTGCATATTCAGTTTGTGGGACAATTGCTTGTGAAAATACCTTGCAGCTGTAGGTGATTATTGTCATATGAAATTTGCATAAGAATTGTTTGTTTGAATGTCAATGGTCTATAGCTATTCTTTGAAACATTTCCAAGTCACTTAGCTTTCATGCCAAGTGTTTGATATTATGTCTCAGTCTCTCTAATGGGCAATGGGGCTTTGAAAGAGGTTTTTATGTCTTTGTAACGATCACACTATATAAATTAGCTCTAGGCTAAAAGACTCACACTTTGCATCCAAAACATCCCATGAGACAAGTAATATTCTCTCCGAGGAAAACCCTAAGCAATGACTCCTTCAAATACAGATTTAACAAAACTATGAATTGTAATGATGCCAAAATGAATATTCCTCCTTATTCTATTGAAATGAGTCTTTTATTTAAATCAATGGATAAGCCTTAAAACTTTTAGAATTTTAGCCAATAAGATCAAACATCGTGATCCAGTTTCTTAGAAAAAGTTAATGTTATGCCTTGAACTTAGCTGGCTAGCCCAATTTAATTTTGTCCTATATGTATGAGGAAGTTCAAGAACAATTAATATATCATTCCTATAACATTGTCAATCCATCTTGCATTGTTAGAAGCATTCAAAACACTAATTGCAGCGTTCAAAACTTATTCAAGCAAGAACCAATCAGACTGAAATACAGAAACAGCAAGTAAAGAGATTGTATGGAAGGTGTTCGACGATATTCCTTGAGCCTCTAATCAGCATTTCAAGGTCAGTTTGAGCAAGGGATACTACAAGTTGCAATAATAAAAGAAGGAAAACAAAAATTATATTTATGTCCTTGAATCAAAAAGAGGTCAACGGGACTAAGAAATGAAAATGAGTTATAAAAGAGAATTATTAGGGTAAAAATGCCCTAGGTTATGGGAAGTAACTAAACACAACATACAAAAGAAATTTGAACAAAGCAAGAGGGGATAAATCTAAAGTGGTTAAACCTCAAGCCATAAGACATGGTACAAGAATGAACTGTAATACTGTTATGACTGCATTTGTCGTGCTTGTATGTTTTTTGCAAGTGGGAATGTCTTCTGCTATCTGTACTGGTAATAGGAGTTGCAAATAAGTTATTGCTAGATTTGATTTAATAAGAAGAGAAATTACCTTTAATATAATACGATAACATGAAACCCTACATTACATGTCTCTGCCAGAAGATCAAATATATGTCTGAGCACGAGATGATTCTGTAAAGATCATGTATCATTAATATTATCAATAAATCTAACAGCAGATGTTCCAAACAAACATAATATAGTATATATGAGCGTGGATGAATATGCTCTATGATCATGTCACTGTGCACCAATCTTCTTATTCTATCATTATGGGTATATGGTGCTCTCTCTTACACATCTAGACATGATGTTGCTGGATCAATGCTGTCTCTTTTGGTAGTAGGTTTATTATTTAATTGAAACAATTACACTTGCTAATGAATGCTTTTGGTTTCTGCTGGGTCATAATTGTAGATAAAGGTTAAAAGAACCTTTGTTCTTGAAGTAGGAACAGAGGAGCTACCGTCACAGGATGTAACTGAAGCTATTGAGCAGGTATTTTAGCAGCTTATTTCTTATACTTGATGCACTACAAAATTCATTTATGCTTGATGGGCTATTTAAAGTAGTGTTAAACAATTACGCTACTAGTAGAATGTTTTCCTCCACATTTACACTTGTATTGCAGCTAAAAAACGCAATCATGACTTTGTTGGAGAAACGGAGGCTACATCATGGAGATGTTTCAGTGCTGGGAACACCTCGTCGGTTGGTGGTATCTTCGATAAGACCTTTGTCCCTAGTTAAGCATTTCATTTCATTACTTTGACATGTATGATTTTCTTCAGCTGCAATGTGCTAGTCAGCATAGTACCAGCCCAGCATCATACTCAAATCGTTGAGCCCAGCCTCTGCTGTCATTTAGCTCCGTCCCCCTGACTATAGAGAGTTGCATTCCTCATCTGTTGCATAAATGTCGTTATCCAGTTACCCCTTATCCAATCCAAGTGAGATTTAGGCGCATCACTTTTTTATTGTTTATATAACTTTCTTTTCCTTTTGTCTTTGGGTAGCCGGTTGCCTACATATTTCTTGTTTGATTCTTATTCCTATTGTTGTTTATGTTTTCATGCTGTATAAACTAACATTTTCAATGTTTTATTTTTCAGTCTGAATGGAACTTTTTTTGGTTAAAGTGTTGCATCGGTTGATTTGTGGAATGACACAATATTCAATAATGAGACTATAGAGAAAAAAACATTTCAAAATTTCCTTATAATTTTTAAAGATACATTGAAATTTTAACGATTTTTTATTTCCAACCATAAAAGAATCATAAAAACCTTCACCTAGCTCAGAAGCTTTTGCATCTACGGAAAATGGATTTTATTATTTACTATGATACACATCCGTGTGCTGTTTTTCATTTTAAATATATGTTTTGTACTACAGCTCTGATTCTCATTCACAGAAGAATTTGGGCTACAACGTAGAATAAATTTTCATAAAAAACCAATGGGAAAATCCTTAAAGATTGAAAAAGCCCTTAATTTTGATAGATAAATAAATGTTACAAGACAAGTTTGTGAATAAATGCTAGAACGAAAGAAGGAAATAAATTTTATTAATGTCCACAAATGACCAACATAGTTCAATGGGATTCAAAAATATTCCACATGTGATTAAAATAATAGAAGTTCCTAAAGCATCATCCATCTGACAAAGCAAACAAAAGAGTTGACAAAGGAAGGTAAATAGGAACAAATGAATTAAAAAATAACCAAGAACATCTATATGACCAGAAGTACATACAACCAAGCAAGAAGAGATGTATCCAAACAAGAGAGACCACAAGATGTAAATGGGTGGCATGGAAGACTTAAAGCCACTTTAGCATTAAATGGAGAATCTGAATGCAGAAACAGCTGGATGGTGGAATAGAAATGAGAAAAGCTAAGAGGAAGACTTTTATTGCAATCAGCAGGGACTCCAACTCTCTGATTTGCCGATTCATCTCTCATCTCCTTGGTAACATGAGAGAATGCATGGTTATAAGCTAGGCAGAGGCAATTGAGGATCTCCTACAAGGGTGATGGATGATGACTCCTCCCCTATTTCCAAGTCAGTGGATACTTACACTACAATTTGCCGGATATCATATCATTCCATTGAAGATAATATCGCGCCCAAGCTAAATAGAACCCAACATTCATGATAAATAACCTGGCTTTCCATTATCCATTCTAGGCATTTGTATCCTTTGGATATATTTTTTCTCTTTGGTCCTACAGAAAATTTGTGCCTTCCTTGTTTTTGGTATATTGATCTTGTCTTATATAAGATTTATGCATGTTTTTTTTGCCGCTGGTTATATTGTCTTTAGTTAGGAGTCAAGACATATGTTGTAATGTCCCCAAATGGGACAAATAAACAAAATAAGGGTTCTCCAACAAACCCTTATATAAACTGAAAACAACTTGAAATCTGAACCCCAAAACCAGCAAACCCTAGCTGGAAAGAATGACCAAATTCCAAGCAAAACACATTCCAATATAGCCCAAAAATTACTAAATATGAAACTGAAATTAAATACCTCTTTTAGCAAGGTGAGAATGGCAATAAGGCTAGAAACTACCCCTGCAGTAATTTTGATTTTCAAATGGCTGTACAGCTGCATTTTCTCCCTTAAATCTACTTTGAAACCCTTGCAAAATCTCCCAAATATTTATGCAAAAATCATATAAAATTTAGGGCTGCCAATGAACACATTAAGGCTGTAATTTATCAAACTCACCCTTCCAATGAAGTCGCCACACTTGAAAAAATATATAGAAATAAATTTAAATGTTAAATCCTTCAACTTGCCCTTCAACAAGACCTCCATGTCTCCCAAAGCAAGTCGCCAATATTGAAAAATTAATATAATAATTTATAGAATATAAATAAAAAAATATATGTATATTTTCTCCAATTTAAGCCCAAAAACACCTTAAAAATCCTCCTAGGTGAATCGCTCCACTAGGAAAAATAATATAAATAATTCCGAATTATTTACGTTGTGACGAACCCTCAAATCACCCAAATATTAGAAATATTATTAACTTTTAACCTGTTTTCCACCATCGGAGCAAGCTCAAGCATGCCCTAAGACACTCACCCAACCCTTAAAGGAAGTTGTCAAGCTTGGGGAGCCTCCTTGCTGCCCTAGGGTGTTCGTCCATCTTTGATTTGCAAATTGAATTTTTCAGCTCTCTAATGAGTTTGCTCAATCCTCGATTGAAGATTTTGTTCCAAAACACCTTTGTAAGTTGAGTTGCATGCAACCATGCAAATCTGAAGCATAATTACAGCCCTTGAATAGACCTGTCCTGACTGAAAGAATGTAGGTTTTCATCTCCAAACTCTTGGCACACTTGAAAGTTTTCGTCCTCAAGTTGTGGTGAACAACCCTGACATACTTGATCAACAATTCAATATTCAAATATGCATAACCTTCAAATGAACCTTCAATTTTCTCTTATAACTATCTCCAAAGGTAGTGCCCAAATTGGAGGGAGGTGACTTTTTAAATCATAAGCAATTTTACTTTTTGAATTACCTTTTTGAGGGTTTGGGCTTCCATGACCCTTGAAGGTCCCCCACTTAAGTGAAAATAGACCAAAAACACATTTGCACAACTCAATTGAAAATTAAAATACTTAAAATACCTTTTCACCTTTTTGCTCTTTGAAAGGCCCCTTCATTGTTCGCCTTTCTTTCTTCCCCTGAGCCTTGTGGGAACAAAACCAAGCTAAGGGTTTACAAGCAAGCTATGCCAAAAATGGAGACATTACAGTCCTCCCTACCCAAAATTGCTTGTCCTCAAGTAATTGCAAAAACCATGGGGCTGTCCCCACGTTCTTCATGATACACTCACCAACTGAAATTGCTTCCCACTAAAATGAAACTCCAATTTGAATTCCCAACTTGCTAATCTTGTACTTTGGAGCCCGCCCCCATGAGCTAAAGGTGTCATGACCACCTTCCAAAGACTCCTCATGTCCCCAAAGAAATAACATATGCCATACTAGTTTGCCTTTAATAAAGTATCTCATGTTTGAGCCTCCAATGGGAATCAATGTGCCCATAAAAGGTGTTTCCAAAGCTTGAAAATAAATAACAACAAGCTCACCTTGAAACATACTTTGAGTGAAAGTAACACATAGATGCAATCTCCCTTAAGCGTGTCTCATAACATGTGGCATGCAACCTCCCCTTGACTTATATCCAATCCTTCATGCTTAGGAGGAACATCATAGTAATCAAATAAAAGCTTCAACCTACATACAAGATAGGGTCGTACTTTCTTCATGCCTTCCCATTCTTTGTCAAGCCAACAGTGTGCCTCATCATGAATATTTTTAGAACATATTATAGATTGGAATTCATTAAAAAAATCAGACTTTTCACCTTCAAAATGCTGCTGTACCTGCCACTTAAAATTAGAATTTTCCGAGTGATTAAATTCAGAATTTACCTCAGCATGGATCCTCCCTATCATGGGCTGTAGCATGCCACGATAGTGCATTTTTTTTATTATTTGTGGTGGCTGGGATTTCCTTCTTGTCTCAGAAATTTCTGAGCAACAAAGTTCAGACTTCAAACCAATTTTTCCATCTCTTTCCCTTGGCTGTCATGTGTAAATTAAGTTGCCTTTGATGCCAAAAAAAGTCCATAAATAAGCCCAGCTGATTCTAACATTTTTCGGAAAGTAAGAGGACCATCTTTTCTGGAATTTTAGACTTGTGGACAGCTGCTTGGAACTTTAGCCCTCTCCAAGATCAAGAGGGGTCTCATGCCCTTCATAACACCCTTATTATTATTCTTGCAAAATGGAATAGGGTGCTGCCCAAGGCAATTTTGGGACTGCCCTTGGAAATCAAGTTTCTTTTCAACCCTTCCAAAACATGTATGACAAAAATCAGAATTTATCATGCTTACAAATTGCTTTGTAGAGTGTTCTATCTCGGAATTAAGGGGCTGTATTTGATGTCTTGTGGCAGCCTTATCTTCAATCCTCCTTTTCTCTTCCGTCATGCTCATGAAACATCCTTCTATCATGCTATTTGATGAAGATGAAGGGGCTCTTTATCACTCAAACCATGCAATATGTTCTCATTACCAACCACTTTGATTTTCAACTTCATGGTTGGATAGTTTTGAGTGTGCTCACCAAGAGAGTGCAACCATTGAATACCAAGGACCATGTTGGTCTCTCCAATGCCAACCACATAAAAATCATCCTCTACCACGTCTTTTTAAAGTGAGACTAAGCTTTGGAACCTTGGTAGTACAAGGGATGGTGAACCCATCCACTACTGTGATTCTAAACCCTTTGAACTCTACGGTTGTAGGCCACATGATGTCACAAGCTCTCTGTCAATGAATTTGTGGGTTGCCCCACTATCAATGAGTATAGTGACCAATATACCCTTTACTGATCTCTTCACTCTAAAGGGATAGTACCTAGGAGCTCTCGAAAATGATACCGAAGTGCCACTCAACTCCTCTTCTCCTTTTATCTCTAATGTACCCTCCTCATAGGTGGCTGCCCCAAATTCTTCCTCTTCATTCTCCTTTTCAGGAAGTACCTCAATGTAGTGTACTTTCACCTTACCACGACAATTGTGGCCCTTTTCCCAAGGATCCTTACATGTGAAGCAAGGACCCTTTCTTCTCAATTCATTTCTTACATCAAAGCTACTATGTGGTAGCTCTTTCTGTTGCCCCAAACCCTGTTGGTTTGGTCTAATCAAAGGATCCTCATGAGTGGCCTTTGGAGGCCCTGTGTAGTTGCCCCTTGGCTGCCCCGAACCGCCACCTCTATGCTGCCCTGTAGGTGGAAAAAAAGTTCCTTTTGGCTGCTCCAAAGGTGTGAATCTGCCCATTGGAGTAGAAGACTCCAAATCATAGGCCTTCTAGATGGCCTCTCTCAAAGAAGGTGGATCGAATGCCTTGACCAACCAAGCCCTCAATGATTAACACTACCAATCTCTTATCCGATATGTTAGTCACCATGACTGAAAGTCTCTAAAACTCTATAACATAATCATCCATTGAGGCCTTTTGCCTCAATTGAGCTAAATCACGGAAATGAAGTTCTGGATTTGCCCTATCAAACCTCTTTATCAATCTCCTGCTAAACTTCTCATAGGAGTGTATGTGCTGGTGTCCTTGTGTGATCAAACCATGGTACAACCAATCATGAGTTGCTCCCTCTAAATGCAATGTGGCAAACTGAATGGTCTCCTCCTCTGCCATAGGTCGAAGTGAAAAGAAGGTGTCCACCTTCTGAATCCAAGCCCTCTCCAAGCTTCTTTGTGACCATTGAAAGTGGAAAGGGATAACCTCCCCAACGCAAGTTGGAGATCTCCCTGGCTGCCTATGTGTCTCTAATTGATCTTGTGTCCACTCTGTCCTCGTTTCCAAGCTGAAAACTCAAAAAAAGTTATAGCCCTTCTCACTGTAGCGGAAAAGTAGCATACTCATCCATCTCCTTCTCCAACTCCTCATGTGGGTTAGGTAACCCCTCCCTCACTGACGCGGGCTCCTCCCTCTGAATAAATGTAGGCTGGGTGGGCCTATATGTGGATGCTCCATTTCTCGAGGGGGGTATATGTGTATCTGGCATGCTCCCTGAAGCACCACTCTCTATTGAGTGGCTTTAAGCCACTCATATCACTGAGGGTACAAAGAAACCCCTCCATCATGACTATCATCCACTCCTGAGACAGAATATCTATAAAACCTCTCCTCAGCTAACCTATCTTTCCTGTCCTTCTCTGTCTCCCGGTGATCCATGTCACCCATTACCTATTCCTACTCTAGTGGTCCAACTGGTGGAAGTCTTTCTCCCCTCCGACTCCTTGGGTAATACTTGATCTCCTTACTACCACTCATATATCAACAATCCTCACACCACAACATAGCCAAGATATGGCTCTGATATGACTGTAATGTCCCCAAATGGGACAAATAAGAAAAATAGGGGGTCTCCAACAAACCTTTATATAAACTGAAAGCAATCTAAAATTTGAATCCAAAAACCAACAAACCCTAATCGAAAAGAATGACCAAATTCCAAGCAAAACACACCCCAATATAGCCCAAAAATTATTGAATATGAAACTGAAATTAAATACCTCTTTTGGCAAGGTGGGAATGGTGATAAGGCTAGAAATTACCCCTGCAATAATTCTAATTTTCAAATGGTGGTACAATTGTGTTTTCTTCTTCGAATCTGCCTTAAAACCCTTGCAAAAACTCCTAAATATTTATGCAAAAATCATATAAAATATTACGGCTGTCAATGAACACATTAGGGCTATAATTTATCAAACTAACCCTTTTAATGAAGTCGCCACACTTGAAAAAATATATAGAAATAAATCTGAATGTTAAATCCTTCAACTTGCCCTTCAATAAGTCCACGTCTCCCAAAGCAATTTGCCAATATTGGAAAATTAATATAATAGTTTTCAGAATATAAATCATAAAATATATGTATATTTTCTCCAATTTTAGAGTCTAAAAACACCCTAAAAATCCTCCTAAGTGAATCGCTCCACTAAGAAAAATGATATAAATAATTCTGAATTATTTACCTTGTGACCAGCGCTCAAATCACCCAAATTCAACTTGCAAAATGATTAGAAAAATATAATGAAAATAATATTATAAATATTCTTATCAACTTTTAACCTGTTTTCCACCACCAGAGCAAGATCAAGCATATCCTAAGGCACTCGCCCAGCCCTTAAAGGAAGTCGTCAAGCTTGGGGAGCCTCCTTGCTGCCCTAGGGTGTCCGCCCCTCTTCTTTGACCTACAAATTGTATTTTTATAGCTCTCTAATGAGTTTGCTCAATCCTCAAATGAAGATGGTGTTCCCAAACACCTTTGTAAGTCCAGTTGCATGCAATCATATAAATCTGAAGCATAATTACAGCCCTTGAATAGAGCTGCCATGAATGAAAGAATGTAGGTTTTCGTTCCCAAACCCTTGACACACTTGAAGGTTTTCGTCCTCAAGTTGTGGTGAACAAGCTTGACATACTTGATCAACAATTCAATAGTCAAACATGCGTAACCTTCAAATGAACCTTCAATTTCCTCTTATAACCATCCCCAAAGGTAGCGCCTAAATTGGAGGGAGACGACTTTTTTAATCATAAGCAATTTTACTTTTCGAATTATCTTTTTAAGAGTTTGGGCTCCCATGACCCTTAAAAGCCCCCCACTTAAGTGAAAATAAACCAAAAGCATTTTTGTACAACTCAATTGAAAATTAAAATATTTAAAGTACCTTTTCACTTTTTTGCTATTTGAAAGGCCTGATTGTTCCCCTTTCTTTATTTCCCTTAGCCTTGTGGGAACAAAACCAAGATAAGGGTCTACAAACAAGCTATGCCAAAAAGGGGGACATTACATATGTACTTAAGGTAATGCTTGAAGCTCTTAACCTTTTGGTTGTATTTTGATTTTGTATTATCTGAATTTCAATCAATGAATTTGTAATGTTCCCAAATAGGACAATTTTTTGAATATTGGAATTATTTGAAAACCCTAACCAAATAAGTAAAATTCTTATTTGTAGCAACAAACCCTAGCTGCCAAAACACCTCCAAAAATAGCTCAAAAATATATCAAACCCTAAGCAACCATTAGTTGATCCAAACAAGCAATTGTGGTCTTTCAAAAAAAAAAATAATTCTCCAATCCTAAAAGCCCCAAATTGAAATAATGAATGGAAAATTGTCGTTGATCTACCATGCAACAAACTTCATAAAACCCTCAATAAATTGCACAAATATTATTGAAATGAAAGACAGAATTTTAAAGATTTTTTCTGAATGTATTTTAGGACAAAAAGCCCCCAAAACCCATTTGCCCAAGTTGGAATTTATAGAAAAATTATAGAATTAATCCAAGACAAATTTGACCCTCAAACAAGGTCCAAACCTCCTCCAAGGCAAGTCGCCACTATGCAAAAAATTAGAATAAATTCTAGAATTGTCTCTAGGGCATAAAAGCACCCAAAAGCATGAGGATTCAACCACCAAGCAAGTTGCCACTCCCAAAAGCAAGTCGCCCATGTGAAAATAGCAAAAATGGTGTTTAAAACACCCTTGTAGGAATTGATAACTCCAATGGCAATTTTTAAGTGAAGCTATCTCAATGAAGAAAGAGGGTTTGCATCCTTTCTCTTTGCTTGAATGGTTTTGTCTTCAAAGCAAATGGCTTAGCATTTTCATGCTAAAAGACCAATATTGAATATCAAACATAGCATATCTCTCTCCAAATGATTCCTCTTTTGCCTTTATATCCCTCCAAGTGTGTTGCCCAAAAGAGGAAGGGAGGGTAACTCAAAATTAAAAGACCTTTTTCTTATGATCTTTTTAAAATCATTTAAACATCCATGACCCTTAAAGGTCCCCTCATTAAGTGAAATAAGAAACATAAAGTAACTTTTAAAAATGTACCTTTTATATATATTCAATCAAAACACTTAATGCATTTTCCCTTCTTACTTGTCCCTTAGCCCCCTGGAATTATTTAAGGCTAAGGGTCTTCAATGATGTCCCTATCAAAAGAGGGACATGACAAGAAAATCTCGTAAAATTCATCGACGTAAAAAAGTGCTCAAATTGCAAGGAAAATTTAAAAAAAGGGGGTATAATAAAGGCATAAGTAAAACATGGTACAAAGAAAGAAAGAGGGTGCCTAGTCTCACCATGACCGAATAAAGACATCAAAGAATAACATAAGAAGACAAAAAGTAGGTGCTTGCTTCAGCATTCACTACTATTGGGGACCACCTTGAAAGACTGGCTATCCATCAATTTTAGATGAAATTTCATATAAGGTCAAAGTTGGGCAAAGACAAATGTGGAAGAGATAAATAAAAATTGCGTCACACAAAATGAAGAGACTTTTAATGTCAAGAGTCATTTTGAATTATATAAATATTGATGTACAGAGCTTTGTAACTCTAGAGAGGAAGATGTCATTATAAGCTCTTTGATACAAATATTCTCATCAATCAAGAGATTTCTCTGTATTTCTAATCTCTCCTTTGTTAATGTGTTTGGTTTATTGTGCATCTTTTATTTTGACAGCAAAGAAAGTGCATGCTTATATGGATTTCTCCAAAACACAAACTGCATGAGGTTTAGAACTATAAATGTGCCCTTCTCAGCTGAAAATTCTATATGGAGTCCGGGTAAAAGTAGTGACCTACTTCAATAATGATATTGTGGTCCCTTTTGAAATAATTTTAGTCTGACTTGTATTTCGTCAGGACGACTTCTTAATTTTTTTTTCTTAAATTGAGCTGTTCTTATTGGCATGTGTACAAAAAATCTCAGTTAAATGATTCTCTAAACACTTATAAGCTTTGTATTATGTATTTGCTTTCCTATGTATGATTACTTATGATTATGTGAAACTTATTGCTATGAATTTGTGCCTATAAGTAGGTTCATGTTGAGAGTCTTGCACCTAAGCAAGATGAAATTGAGATTGAGGTGCGTGGACCACCAGCAGGAAAGGCATTTGATCTTGAGGGAAATCCCACAAAGGTTTGCAATATTCTTGGTTTTCCGCAGTTTGTCCTTATGCCTACTAAATCATTAGGTTTGAGTTACAATTTTATGAAGGGGAATGCTTCTTATTGAATTATCACAATAATCATGTTTAATACATGATCAGAAAATATTTCCTATATTTGTAATATATTCACCGTGATTGAAGATTCCTAGTCGTATACATGGATAGGAGAGACATCATCGAGTATTAAACATGGGTCCACAATTTAACTAGTGCATAACATCGCAACTTTCATCATGTAAGGGATAGAAATACCTTCACTACTGGAGAGACGAGTCTTTTGGTTGCATTTATAAGACATACCAACTGAATAATAGAAGCACATTTTTAAAACTAAGGTCTGAGATTTGCTGTGTTATTATTCGTTGAGTTGGCTGTTTGAATACTATATGATTTGGCTATACTAATTCTTATTCAACACATTTGGAAACTATCTCAAGCAAATTACCCAATGCCTGTAGGATTACTTGCAGGGGCGATATCATTGACATTATATAAATATTTTCTTACTTAGCGTTCTTTTCATTGTAGCACTTAGGTAATAAAGAAAGAATGAATCATAGTAATGTCCACAAATGACCAAAGTAGGTCATAGGACTTGAAAGTACAACCAGGTAGAATAGAGAAGAACTAGGATAAAAAGGACCTGTTGACCAGTGTAAAAACACAGGCACAGTTAAGGGGGTTTAGGAACCCTCAAGTTTTAAATGAATAGGGTACAGGTAACCAGATACCTATTAAAGGCTCGGAAATACTTACAAATGTAATTCTAACTCAAATAAAAATTATGAAAATGGGAAAAATGTTTAACAAAATTTGTACAGTCTTGTCTTGGAGACACAATATATTAACGACATATTTTTTAATCCTGTGGAGCTAATCAAATTCTGCTGAAAGCTAAAACAGTTCACCATAAATGTGTCAACTGTCCAAATTTAAAATGAGCATGTGCAAATTAAAATGATCTTACTGATTTTAAATCTGAGTAACAAGAATTCAAACAAAGATAAACCAACCAACCAAAATAATGAATTCTCAAATTATTAAGCACAAATAACCCCAGTTCAAATGTGAGAACAGTTTAAAGAATTTAGCAGTGACTTAAATAATGCAAAGTTTGTCTAAATGACACTGATCTAGCATGAGCACAACCCAATATAAAAAACAGAAAAACAACACAATAAGTTTATCACCAAAACTGCAGAGAAAGGACTGGCTCTGTTTGTACTAAAATCCGAGTTTTACAATAAATGTCTTCTATTCCAAAATATGTATATCAAAATACATCAAACATCACCAATAAAATTATAAATAGGCACTGGGGCTACATGGAAGGTGAAACAAATAGTCTCCCCGTAAACCATTCACCTCCTTTAAACAAAAATAAAGTAAAGATTGATTTTGTTTTAGTTTACAGCTGGCCCCTTTCTCACCACTAACATCTTACAAGCTTGGTGCATGGCATCCACATAAGACCATCTGATCACTCCTCAAAACTGCAAACTTGGACAGATTACATCAAGCTTGGAGTTTATTTTTGGCATCTCTTTCTCAACATCTTCCAAGAGCAACTTGATTCTATTAATATTTGGCATTGGTCCTAATGCATATTCTGACAGGAATTTCCTATCAATACTTTTCAGATCTGTAACAATTTTTTGGGGATGGCTATGGTTGAAATGACTATGCCCTGAAATTATTCTTCTGAGAACCAATAACCTTTAGGAGTTTTGAACTGGGCCACATAGAACACAAAAAATAGTTCCTCAATCTTAAGAATAAATGAAGACGCCTGATCCTTCATCTTATTCAGATGAGAGTATGCCCGTGTAATCTCTGCGCTGGTTTATTTCACATAGCGAGTATGCTAACCTCAAATTCTGTGAATGTTGCCACACAAGGGTTTAAAATTTTATATTGACCCCAAGCTTCTCTGGGAAGTTCAACTTTTTTTTCTTTATTTCCAAGCTTAAGTTCAACTTTTCTTTCTGTATCTCCAAGCTTAAAGATCCTCTCTGCATTCCTCTTTTGTGCTGAAGTGACCTCCGTCAAAACATTCAAATTTACATGGGCTTGGAACGAAGCTCTGTGGAGATTCTCCATGTCATCAAATACAATTCAAACATGTCCCTTGATGGCCACCAAATATATTGAGTCTTCTTATAATGCTTGAATCCTCTGATGCAGTCTCTGCACTTCCTTTCAATGTTTCTCTTTATCTTTCTTGATAAGAGCATATTTGCACAAGGACTCCGCAACATATTCAGGTTTTTCTTGAACTTCCCCAACTTCCGCAACCACTTGCTCAGTGACCATAATAACTGCTGCTGTTCCTTTTTTCTTTCTTTCGGTGGTGACCCTATTGAAATTCTTTCATTCATACTAAAGAGAATTTCAGGGTCCACCAATTACCTGCATCCTAATACTCTGTGTTTTTTTTCTTCTCAACTTCAACCAAAGGCCTCCAATTCTTTGGAACTTCTTCAATTTGAACACTGGAACTCTGTGCTACACTTATTGGCAAGCTTTGGCTCTGAGGTATCTGAGGAAGGGCAACAGATGGGATATAAATATTAACAAATCTAATGTGTGGTGATTGAGAAAAGGAAACCCTCATTTGTGGTATGACATTGGATATGCTTACTGTGGTCATTGCTGATGGCGGTATCACCTGAAACTCCAATTCATCTGCCTTGTTAAAAGGAGCCATAAGCAAATGAGGTGAGCTCCCCAGTTGTGCCAATCCCTACTTTGGAGAACTCAGGGGTAGCTTGGTAGCTACTTCACTCTCTTGTATAACTCTAAATTTACTTCAAGCTTGCAATCATATAAGAAGGAGAGAGGTGGTGGAGTTAATTAGTCTCTGGAAATCAATCATTAGGGGCTGGGTTGGTTGCTGCTTGAGTAGCTACCTCCTCTTGCAGACTCTCGTACCTTGGAGGTTCAGCAGGCTCTATATTCATAGGAGGCACATGGTCTTGTGGCCTTGCCATCTTTCCAATTCCCTAAATCTTTCAATCACCTCCTCAAAGATTTCTGCATCCCTGAAAGGCTTGCCATCTAGATTCTCCCGATGAGTGTACTGGCAATTGAATTTTCCTTTTAGAGACTTCAAATGCATATTAACTGTTCCCTCAAGATCCCATCTGTGCTTAAGTGCTGCCCTGAAACCACAGGGATAGGTTTGCTTTAACTTCTGCTCAATCTGTGGGATATTGTGAAATTGTTGCTTCCCAATTGTGATGGGAAGCCTAATATATATGCTCAAACTATTTTGTTTCAGATGGGCATATAAACCTGTAGCAATTTGATAACAAATTTCCCTGATTGCTAGCATGTCAGGCACATTAAAGGGCAATTGGCATGGTAATTCCAATGCTTCCTTAACTCTGCACAAAGTACTTGGTTGGTGGAGAAACCAACTTCCAAACACCTTAAGTGATTGTTTTATATACTCAGATAGCCTAAGGCACTCTTTCTCATGCATTTCCCAGTGAACTTTGGCAATAAATCTGTCACAAATGAATTAGTAATACTGATAGTGGTTTTGTCTGTACAAACACCTGCATACCACATGGATTGGGTTTGCCATACCAGGGTTCCAACTTGGAAAATAAGAGGGCTGGAAGCTCAGAGTATAACAAATGAAATCAATAAAAAACAAAGACATAAAAACTATTTCCTCTTTTTCAAACCTCAATCTCTTGAGCGAGGTACATGACAATTAGTTTCCCCCCAACTGGGAACTGTTACTCTTGAGAGAATCTCATGCAACAAGGGCAACCACGCAATGTTCACATTTTGTGTCTCTCTGGCTCCCAATACTCAGTTCAAAAGTACCATCACTTCTCTATTGATCGGGGCAAACCACTTCACTGGGTACTGCTGTGATGGATTTAAGGTTTTCCATTAAACTCCCTATGACATCTGCTTTTGCAAACAGTTAAGTTCATTATTTTCTTGCTCCAAATTATTTTTCCAATCCTTATTAGAATTGAACTCTGGAGGATCTATTTTAGAATCCTCATGACATCATGCGAGATCTGCAATGAGCCTTGCTGGGAGAGTAACCGTCACCATAAGGATACCATTGGAGCATAAATCTAGGAGGAGTTCTGGGCATGGAAACTTCTCAAGTGTAATTCTAGCTTTATGCAAGTAAGACCTTGTTAGTGTTACATTATAGCTATATTTTCCTTGTATTTCAAGCTTATTTGGGTCACCACTAAGTTATTTTGTATTCTTAAACTGGAAATATCAAGCATTATAATTAGTACCTCTGCAACTTTCTAGGAGATGGGAGAAACCCTGCTTGACGTGACTATGATGATGATTGTTTGGCAATTCTTCCCGTTTGCCTTTTCTAGTTTGTGACTGCTTTAGTGCCAGCGCCCTAGCGTCTTTATCTGCGGTGATCCCTTTGTCTTTTTTGGACCTCGATTGGCCTGTCTTTCCTCATACTGTCGTCCTTTTCTGCTGCTCTTTTTTTGTGGGCCCTCGATCCTTGATGCCTCTCCATGTTTGCCCTCTGGGGCAAATGTGAGGGACTGAAAATGAATCCTTTCCATGTGTCCAGTGGGCCTTGACTTGGCCCTACGTCTGGTATAGGCGAGTCCTCCAAAATGTCTTTCACTGCTGCTGTACGAGGGGATTCCAAAATACAGATGCCGGGATATAATCTTCAAAAAAGACTTCTACGAATGCCTAAAATTGATCTCAGGAAAAATTACAACAAATGTATGATGGCAGCTGATGGTATGCTAGTGGTATGGCTTCAACAAATTGTTGTGCAAAATGAAATTGATGTTCTCGAGAATAAGGATTGATTATTCGCATTTTGGGCTTTTGTCCTTCCTTGGTTGCTCTCAAAGATTGGACCAGAAAATTCTAGCATATTAAAGGTGAGTTCTCGATCTTTGTTTACCCTAATGGTTATTTTTGATCTTTTTTGCTTCAGTTGAAGATAGAGAATTCATCTTCGAAGGTGGGCCCTGGTTTTTTGGTCAAGCAGGGCTTTTTTTGAAACCCTAGCACCCCATGTTCAAAGTGGATGAACTACCCTCTGTAGCTCCTGTCTGGGTCCGTTTGTTTGGACTTCTTGCAGAATACTGGACCAACAATGTCTTCATGGCAATTGATAATGCACTTGGCACTTATATGATGACGACTGACTCATCACTACAGCTGGAACACATGATCTATGCCCGTATCTGTGTGCTGATGGACCTTAATAATCCTTTGCCTACTAATATTTCTCTAGTTGTGGAAGATGACCAATGGGAACAATTGGTGGTTATGAGAACATTCCTTTCCGATGTCGTATTTGTCATGACTATGGCCATTTGCTCAAGATTGTCCGCGTAAGGTTCCAGAACCTTCTACAAAAGTCAAGCCCTAGGATGATTTGATGTCTCCATTTCCACATCATGAATAAGCAGGCATTGAAGGCCTTGAGTCTATTTTCCCCATA
Organism: Torreya grandis; assembly: GCA_037957365.1. Lineage (NCBI taxonomy): Eukaryota > Viridiplantae > Streptophyta > Pinopsida > Cupressales > Taxaceae > Torreya > Torreya grandis. The sequence continues at coordinate 4,107,469 of JARHVA010000759.1, read as the reverse complement.
GACTAAAGGAACCCTTTTTGGGGAACTATATTTTATTAGTTAATTATTAATTGTTGAAATAATGATTTTTATCATAAGACAATTATTACTTAATTAATAGAGTATTTGTTAAAAAGTGATTTTTACCATTGAGGTGCTTAAATGAATTAATTATTAATTTATTTGTCTTAAAGTAATTTTAATTATTATTTTTAATTAACGCAATTAATTAATATATTATTTGAAAAAGAGAATGTCGGCATGGGAGATAAAGCAAGGAAAAGAAAACATGTTCTAAAAAGTGCAAGCAATGGCTTATGAGGTATTGTATCTTCCCAAAGTGGTTCGCCCCCTTTTGGAAGATACAAATACAAGGTGAAGGGCACAATGGAGGCTATGTTGAATTTTGATAATCTGTTCTTCATGTATGCCTAATAGAAGTTCGCTGCTTTGGTGTTGATCAATCTAAAAAAGGTGTCTTTTGACACCACCTTTGCTAAGGAGATCTTATTCTTGTCCTAAAAGTGAGGCAATTTGTTTTAAGGAGTTCGTGTGAAGTTTTGTGAAGGTTTCGTGGTTCATTTCTTGCATGTTAACCTTGCTAAATATTTATTCTATTTTTGCAAGTGGAGCGAATCACCTTGGAAGCTTGGATCAAGGGTTTGGAGGCCTCTTTTGTTTATTTTATGCAAATTAAATATTCTAATTTTATTTGTTAATTTTCTGCATGTTGATGAGAGCAATTGAAGGAGTTTTGTGAAGGGTTTGAAGTAGAAAATTAAATAATAATTTTCAAAATTATTATTTAATTATTTTGATAGGTTTCGAAGACTTTTTCACTTGCGGAAGACAAGATTTCACTCTCCTATTTTTTTGCTATTTTTTCTGCACTTGGCAAGTGGAGCGATTGGCTTGGAGAGTCATTTTTGGCCATTTCTATGCCCAAAAAGGTTCGCTGTCTTTTTCCGGCACTTGTAACGATTTTTGGCAAAGGTTTGAAGAGGAAAAACTTTCAAAACAACTGTATTTTTGGAATTAAATCAAAATTTTGAGCCATCAAAAAGTGGCATTTGAGCTTAAAAAAATTGACCAAAAAGGTACTTGTTTCGTGCATTTAAATTTTTGAATATTTCTCCAAGTTTTCAGTTAATTTTGGGACAAGTCATTGGCTGAAATTCATCTATAAAACCTTGCTATTGTGGTGTCTAGGGTTTCTAGGTCTTGACAAGGGTTTTTGAGCTTATTTTGCAAACTAAAGTTTGCTGAATGCATTTTCAGAATTGTGGAATTTAGGGGAAAACCCCTTTTGTATGAAATCATCCCATTTAAGAACATTACAGATGATTTCATGATACCAAAGAAAAAGAAAACAAGGAAAAACGACTAAGAGAATTTGGTGTAATGTCTCCCCAAATTGGGACAATGATGATAAAAGAGGGTTTCCCAACAAAACCCTCAATCAACCCCAAACAAATTGAATTTTGAAAATTTAAATCAACAAACCCTAGCTGAAATACAGATGCTCCAAAACACCACAAGTAGAAGAAATGTTAGGCGCCAATGTTGCACAATTAATCTCAAAGCATATGAAGCATATATTCACTGAATTTTCACTTTAAATCCACAAACATGTCATGCATAAACCCTGAATTTGCTGCGGTGATAAATACCTGTGTATGTGTGAGAAAGGGTGGATGTACCTTGGGGAAATACCTTTTCAATAATCTGATTTTTCTCCAGAAAGTTCAGGTACGTTTTCCCTTGTAAATTCAACTCTCAAACCTTGCAAAACTCACTAACAATAATGATAAAATATAGAAATATTTCAAAATGAAATATTTCCAATGTTAGCCCTCTAAAGCCTCCAAAAACCCTTCAAGGCAAATCACCCATGTGCAGAAATTTATTGTGTCAAATAAATCAGATTTCTCCTTTGGATTCATTCACAAATGATGTCAAAGGACTGTTGTCAACCTGGAGCTGTGCACTGAATCGAAGACGTGCATGAAATGGTCAGTCCTCTATTCGGTTGAAACAATGGAATCTTCTCATGAGGGTGGGTGCCTCAATGGTGAGAAGAACCTCCAGAGAAGGCTGGTTCTTATAAGATGTATCAATGAGAATCTCTACTCTATGTTGTAGACTACTATGGAAAAGGGAGAAGGAAACTTTAAGGGAAAATCCTACCTAATAAAGGTGATACACCAGAAGATTGATCCAATCTACTTGGAACCTTGAACAACCTTGAACACTGAACAAACAAGGGAAAATGAAGACCTTCGATTTCAATCGACCACTATGCATAAGTATTTCATGAGAAGGTTCAATCCAATGACTAAAACATGAGGGAAAACGATGGAGAGAGGTATGATACAAGACACTTTGCAGCCACCTAACATCCACTTACAGCTTCAACAACAGACATAAAAAACACTTAACATGACCTGCATAATATGATAAGCTAGCAACTAGGTACGAATTAAAATTTGGGAAGGGAGAGAAATCTACTACATATGCAAATTGTTGAATGAATATACATTATGCCAGCACTTGAAATCTGAAAGCACAATCTTTCTATTGATCGAAGAGGTTACACAACTCACCAATGGCAGAGTCTGGTCTTGGCAGGAGAGGGATGTTTTTAATCAAGGCTAAAAGCCATTTTATAGAGAATTACAAAAGCCAAAGATTGGCATTGAAAAATTGAAAAGAAGGATTAACTTAGATTAACTCAAGACTGACTTGGCCTTTCAATAAAATATGTTTTATTTTGTCTTTGCATGAAGCTTCTTGTGCTTGAGGAAGTGAACTTGTGTTTTGTTTATTGAACCGCCCACCTCTCTTTGCATGGAAATCCACGCCAATGTCAATTTTAGAACTCTACGTGAGCTGCTGGAACGTTTGAAAGTTTGAGATGATAATATGATTGCATGAAATCCAACGCCAATGTCAATTTTAGAACTCTACATGAGCTGCTGGATGCTGAGTTGGAACGTTTGAAAGGCTGAGTTGACTGTTTGGTAAGCTGAGTTGGACAAAGAGATAGGCTGAGTTGGACCTTCGAATGCATGAGAATGACTAGTCAAACTTTCAATAAAACAGATAGTCAACCGAAACTTAGCAATCCGCCAGAAATAGCCCTTGTTCGCATGTATTTTATCCTATTTTGGTCTGTCCGTTCATTTTAATTTTTGGCGGGTTCTATATTTGAATGTATTTTGTCTATATTTGGTCTATATATCCTCGATTTGACTTTTTTCAACTTCTTGTCACTTAATCTGAGGTCAACTTCTCGTCGCTTAATCTGAGGTCAACTTCCCATGGTCAAAATTTGACGTCTCGCGGGACGTCACCCTTTGGCATTTTCTCGGGCTTGTTTTTTGTCAGGCCCCTTTTGTGCTTAACACTTTGACGTCTCGCTTCCTTTGTGACTTTAATTTCAAACTTTCCGAAAGAATTCTTTCCTTCGGGTCTTTGCTATTTTCTTTCGGGAAAATTGTCTTGCTTATTTCTTTCTTTGTCAGACAATTTTTCCGCGAACATTGTCTTTCAACTTTTCCGCAAGAATCATTCTTTCGGGTTTCTTGTCTCTGTTCTTTTAAGGATTTCTTTATGGCTTCTTTTTGAACTACCCTTGCTATTTCCCACAGAAGTGCTTTTTATATTTCTTGCGGGAAAATGTCTTCTCTATTTCCCGTGGGGAAATTTTCTCGGACAACTTTTCCATGAAAATTGTTTCCTTTCAGGCTTTTGCTTTGGCTATCCTTCGGACAAAATGTCTGAAGGAATTGTCCTTTGGCCTCATCTTGAATTTCTTCGGACTTTTTGTCCGAAGGAATTAATCCTGTCTTTTGTCTTTACCTTGTTGAGAATGCCCTTCGAAAAGTGTGCAAAGGTCCAGGCACCGAACAAGTGCCCTCCGCAAGGGCTTGTGGCTCTCCCTCTGTGCCCTTCGAAAAAATTGTAGGGCACCCGGGTTTTTTGCAGAGGTCCTGAATTTGACGTGTACCTTCTCGAAGGGTAGGTACCCTTCGAGATTGTTGAAAATGACCCTTTCGAAGGGTACCTTGCCCTTCGGGTTTCTTGTTTTGCCCTTCTCTGCCTTCCAAAGACACTCCTTGCAATTCCATGGACTTATAACAAGGCTCATTCCTTCGGATCTTTTGAAGGAATTCTAAATTTTTGCAACGGTCTTTTGAACTTTTCCGAAGCAATGTGAAAACAAGCCTTCTTTGATGAACCATTCCTTTGGACAAAAGTCTGAAGGAATTCCTGTTGTAGCAAAGGCCTTCACAAAGAAAACAATGTATTCTTTCCCAGTGTATTATTTCTTCCTTGGATGGAGATATGAATTTTTCAAATGGCAAGAGACAATCTACCCTGTGGAAGAATCGTCAACAAGGACCTTGAAAAATATGCCAAAAATGCTCAAATAATTCTAATATTATTTGTGCACTTTTTAGGGCCTAATAGCATCCAAAAAAACTTAGAAAATGCTTTTCAAGTGAATCGCCCCACTCATAAAATAATGACAGAATTTTTAAGATGAAACCCTAGTATTTCCCTTTCAAACCCTTATGATAATTTGCCACAAAAATCAGAAAATAAAGAGCAATTAGTACCTTGTCAAACGGAGTCTAAAAACCCTTTGATATGCTCAATTCTTCTCCCCAACTGGTTTGCCTTACCTTAGAAAAATAAGGAATAAAATTTAGAATATTCAACTCACTCAAAATCCTTCCAAATAACCTCCAAAGGTCTCCTAAGGCAAGTCGCCCATGCTGAAAAAGTAGTATAAAATATTAGCAATATTTAATATGCCGCAAAGCACCCCGAATCGGCCTGCAGAAATTTTAGAATGAAAACCTAGTATTTCCCTTCCAAATTTCTTTTGAACCCCTATGATAATTTGCCACAAAAATCATAAAATAAAGAACTAGTACCTTGTCAAAAGGAGTCTAAAAACCCTTTGATATGCTCAATTCTTCTCCCCAACTGGTTTGCCTTACCTCAGAAAAATAAGGAATAAAATTTGAAATATTCAACTCACTCAAAATCCTTCCGAATAACCTCGAAAGGTCTCCTAGGGAAAGTTGCCCAAGCTGAAAAAGTTGTATAGCAATATTTTATATGCCGCAAAGCACCCCGAATCAGCCTCAAACCCTCAACATCCACTCTCTAGTCAAGTCGACTTAGTTGGAAAATTCCATGAGAGCATGTGCAACCCTCTTTGGCCTCCAATGACCCCTCCAAGTGGTTCGCTTAGCTCCCTAGGCAAGTTGCCACCCCTTGAGATCTTTCGCAACATAAACAATCTCCCAAATGATTTGCTCCTCTTCAACCCTGTGAAATTACCAAAAACCTATTTTTGATAGAAGTAGCATTATTTTTTCAATGAAGGTGGTGTCTAAAAACATCTTTGTATGATCCACTTGGATGAACACATGCAATTTGAAGCTCACTTACAGCCTTGGAATAGAGTTGCCCAAGTAAAAGGAATGGAGGTTTTCGTCCCCAAACCTAATGACACTTTTTGAAGGTTTTCGTCTTCAAGAGGTGGAAACCATGCTTGACATACTTGATTCAATTTTCCAATCTCAATATTCAACATGCCCTTTCCAAAAGAGCCTCTCTTCCTTTTTATAATCTTCCACCAATTGTGGCACCCAAAACAAAAAGGGAGAGTTACTTTTCCTTTATTAAAAATATATAAAACAAGCTTCCTTATAAAATCCTTTTTAGAATGGCCCTTTAAAAAGGCCCCAAAATTAGATAATAAAATGTTTTATCAATATAACCTGCTTACTAATGTTCCCCTTTTTTGCCTTTAAATCCTTAGCCCTAGGGAATGCTCAAGCTAAGGGTCTCATCCAAAGATTAGCACAAAAAGGGGGACATTACATTTGGATGTTAATAAGAGTAACAGATTTGCTAGTCTACAACATGATCACGAAGACAAAGATAGTGAAGATCTCATGGAATAACAATTTCCTGAGACATCGCTGGAGGTACAAGGAACAACAATCAACCTAGGGGGGAGAACACAACCATATCATAGTTTATCAGGGCCCACATAAATAGGGTGAGCCCTGTACCACAATGAAAAGCTATCAACAAAAAACCAAGTTTCAAGAACAATTTGAGAACCAGATTCAGCTGATGGGAGAGGCCGAGAAGAGGGACCAACCATTGTTATTAATGGCTAACCTTATACAGAAGCAACAACAAGATTTACTCTTGGGAATTGTATAGGAATAGAGTAAAAAAGTGAAAATGGATACTAACATTAAGGTCAGTTGCAAATCAAATCAGAACCACCTCCAGACAAAAGGCCATAAATCGAGTCAAGCAGGGACAATTAGGGATTTGTTCCAAATATTCAACCATTCCTCATAATGAAGGTGATTACATGGAATGTAAGAGGGCTGAAAGGCAGTCCTAAAATAATGGAAATTAAACAAATGATTCAGATCCATCATCCTCATATGGTGTTTTTGCAAGAGACTAAAGCATTGATTGAGCTTATTATGGTTTTGGCGGAAAGAATTTGGCCCAAGGCTCAAGCTTTAGCTCTTGGTTCTCAAGGAGCGTCTAGTGGAGTTATGAGTATTTGGGATTCAAAACTAATCACAGTGTTAGGCTCTTGTGGTACTAGAGGAGTTTTGTTGGTGCACGTGTTTTCCAGGGTGAATGCCCAACAATTTTTGCTCATAAATGTCTATGCACCCTCGGCTATGGAAGATACGATGATACAATGGCAGTGTATAAAGGCTATGATTCATTCTTATTTGGATGTTTTGGTTGTTCTTGGAGGAAATTGCAACACCATCCTCAATTTACAGGAAAAATAGGGAGGAACTTCACACTTGGATGCTAGCTCATCCAATATGGCTAGCTTTAAATGGTCATTTCACTTGGTAGATGTTCAGACTGGGAATGCGCTGATGACTTGGTGTAATAGAAGGCAAGGTCTAGATTCTAACTTGGATGACTTGACCGGTTCCTATTATCTGAAAATTGGTGGTTAAACGAATATATTCCTAGTCACATTTTAAACAACATTGGATCTAACCATTGGCTAGTGTGTCTGCAGATGGGTAAATCATCTCCTTGTCCTACTCCTTTCCGGTTTCAGTTGATGTGGCTTAGGCATGAAAATATAGACAACCTCATTCAACATTGGTGGTAGGAAGGAAAGCCCAGGTACTGGACACAAATGTTTTCCTTTATTAAACGATTGAATTACCCAAAGGCCAAATTGAAGAGTTGGAACTAGAACGAGTTTGGTGATGTTAAGGAAAAAAAGAAGTAGCTTCTCCAGCAACTGGAAGAGCTCAATGTTATTATTCGAACTTTGGGCAGTAATGATGATCTTCTTAAAAATGAGCTCCTCTTAAAATCCTTGCTCCATGAATGGGAAACAAGAGGAGATTATGTGGCAGCAAAAATCCAGAATTCAGTGGTTAAAAGAGGGTGATAAAAATTCTGTGTTCTTTCACAAAACACTGCTAGCTAGATGTGTTCATAATCACATAGTATCTTTGACCAAGGAAGATTAGAAGAAAGAGTCTTCTTTGGAAGGTGTGTAGCAAATTGGAATTCCAGCAGCGATTTACCGCACAACCTTTGGATGCCACAACGCAACATACAGTGTTACAAACCCTGCCCAAACTCATTTCTGATCAAGATAATGAGAAACTTACTATCCTAGTCACGGAAAATGAATTGCAGTGTGTGGTGTTTAGTATGAAGAAAGGGAAAACTCTAGGACCAGATGGTTTCCCCATTGAATTTTAGCAAAAGTTTTGGGACATTATACAAAGGGATCTTCTTTAGGTGTTAGAAGAAGTGAGGATAGCTAAAACAATGTTGAAGGAAATGAATAAAACCTTCATAGCTCTAATTCCTAAAGCTGGTGAAGTGAATGAAGTTTATAATTTTAGACCTATAGTTTTGTGCAATGTTCTATACAAAATAATCACTAAAGTTATGGCAAAAAGGCTGAAACCTCTTCTCCACAAGCTCATATCTACTGAACAAGGGGGTTTTGTTCCAGATTGCCGAATTCATGATGATATGGTGTTTGCCCAGGAAGCCATACACTGGGTATTCAAAAATCTCCTATGTTTATCAGGGTTGACCTATCCAAGGCTTATGATCGAATGAATTGGGACTTTCTATGTCGAGTTTTGGCTAAGTTTGGCTTCTCATGGGATTGGATTGCTTGGGCGAGAGCATATTTATCCCTAGTTTCCTTTTCTGTCTTGGTTAATGGCACTCCTTAGATCTTCTTGGCCTCTAGAGGGATACGTCAGGGGGATCCTTTATCCCCCTTCCTATTTATTATCCTGGCGAAATGCCTTGGCAGAGTGGTAACTACAACTTGTTAGGGACGCAAGATCAATGCTATTAAATTGGCTAAAGGAGTTCATCCTCTCATGCATTTATAGTTTGTGGATGATTCTACATTTCTAGGCAAAGCTCCCTGCTTGGAAGCTCAACAATTGTAGAAACTTCTTCAAATGTTTTCCAGAGCTACGGGTCAGATGATTAACCAAGCTAAATCTAGCATTATTTTCTTTCATTGTTCTAGCAGACAGGTGGAACAAATTTTGAATATTCTCTAGTTTAGATGAGGATCTCTTCCACTACACTATTTGGGGGTCCCTCTTGCAGTGAAATAGATCAAAGATTGGTAGTAGATTACAAATAAAGCAGGAATGAAACTTCAGAAGTGGTCTAATAAATGGATTTCGACAAGAGGGAGAATGGTTTTAGTCAAGGTAGTTCTCCAAGCACTGGCAATCTATGCCTCCTCTATTTTGAACATTCCAGGTAGAATTTTTAAGCAATTGGATTCCCTTTGCCAAAATTTTTTGTGGAGTGGTTTGCAACAAAAAAGAAAGTGGTCTCTTGTGAAGTGGGAAACTATGTGCCTACCCAAACAGGAAGGGTACTTGGGTTTCCATTCGTCTTCCAAGCACAATAAGGCTTTGGCAGCCAAACTCTATTGGAGAATGCTTATGCACCCATCTGATTTGTGGGTGGTTAAGATTAGAGTTCAACCCTCTGGAGAGAATAATTAGGTTATCTTTTCCTCTTAAAGGGTTACCTATCTTGTTGCTCTTAAGGTGGGGAAGGATCTTATACAAAAGCATTTGATTTGGACTATTAATGATGGTCAACAAGCCAACTTCTGGACTGATTCGTGGGATGGACATCTGCGAATCGTCTCTCAGTATCCCGAATTCAAGACACTGATGGAGGCGTTGCACGAGAAGGGATGGATCAAGATTGCTCATTATTGTAGGGTAGCTAATCATCCCTGGGAGATTGTAAAATGTTGGATATCTCCTCTTGAGTGGCCAATTCAAATAGCAGAGGATCAACTGTCATGGATTAATAATATGCTTTTGGCACACCCTCTTTCAATACTTCTAAAGCCTGATGCCTTAGCATGGGGGAAGAATTCTACAGGTGTCTATAGGGTCTCTTCAGGATATGCTTCTCTAACTAGGCGTGCCTCTCATCCTCTTTAGGGTATTTTTGGCCAAATTTGGTAGCCAACTTTATGGCCCAAGGTAAGCTTCTTTGTATGGTTAGTTTTAAAGAGGAGAGTCTTAACTGGAGAGAACCTCATGAGACGTGGCTTCTATGGTCCCTTTCGATGTGTTATGTGCTTGGAGAATAAGGAAACCATATCTCATTTTTTTTTTCAATGCCCATTGGGGATCTACATGTGGAAGCTCCTCTCCAAATTGTTCAATCTCCCCTGGGTGAATATTCAATCATCAGGACAGATAAGTGGAGAATGGCAAAGCCACATGCCCAAAGGTCAAAACCTCCTCCCAGCTTTGTGGTCTGGCATCACCCTTCTACTTTGGAACATCTAGAAAGAACAGGACTCCATAATCTTTAGGCAGGGAAAAGGGATATAAATTATGTTTGATAAAAGATCAAAATCAACATTGCAGAATCTATCAAGCATAAGATTTGTTTGCCACAACCCCTAATGCTGGATTGGGACTACTTATGTGACCAACGCTTGTTGCAACCTTGCATGTCTACAAGGACTGCTTTTTGACCAAAAAAGAAATCTCAAAAGGATAGACATTGGATAGCTCCCCCATTTGTGTATGGGAAGTTGAACACGAATGGTGCTTCAAGAGGTAATTCAAAACATGCTAGTATTGGAGTTATTGGTAGATCATCAAATGGATCTGTAGCTTTCCTTTTTGCTGAAAAGGTGGGATGTATTACCAATAATTTGGCGGAAATCAAAGCTATTTACAAAGGGATGCAAGAAGATTTAAAAAATGGGTGGCAAAAATTGCAAATTGAATCTGATCCCTGTTAAGCGCACGATACACTGAGTGGAGGGTGAAACAGTGTATAATAAAACTTTAATGTTTAAAAATTAATGTTCACAAATAAAGCATTCACACAAGATCTAATAATTAAGCAACACAAGATTTACATGGAAAACACTCTCGAAAAAAACCACAAAGCAGAGTTGCTTGGATCTACCGTCCAAATCCAGTCGTAAAATAATAATCCTTTTACAAAATTTTTTAGGCACCAACCTACTTGGAGACACCAATCCCCACTAATAAGCACCAACTTAGCAAGAGACACCAATCTCTTTGTTTTGAGGCACCGACCTCCACTGAAACAATATTCCACCTAACTATTGTTGCTTCATCAACGAATGATGGCAAATTCAATCTCCTCTTCTCCACAAAAATATGCTTATGCTTGAATAATGGAAAGAGTTATTTCTCATATATTTTTCAATCTTCTAGCCGCCTTATATAACCTCCAAAGGCTCTTCACAAAGAAAGAGTCCCATCCAAGAGGCACCGCTTCACCAAAAGATGTATTCGTTGACATTTTCGTTGACAATTCCATTGATATTTCTGTTGACAATTCCATTGATATCAATTACAATTCCTTTGACATCAATGACAATATTCCAACAATCTTCCCCTTTGTCATTGATGGCAATCCTGTAAAAAAATAGTACATGAACTCCCCCTTGCTGGAGTTCTCCTCATTTGCTCCCCCTTTCTTTAATTCTCCCCCTTTGACATCAATGACAAAGAGACATACAACACAATCACAATGTATATCACCAAAATATCTATGGAGCTGAATAATGCAATGATTAGCTCCCCCTTAATCCATGCTTCTCTTAATGGATTTAATGACTAGATGAAGAATGAACCACTCCTAATTTCTGCCTTAGAAAGTCAAAAGTTTGTTTTGGGAGGAGCTTTGTGAAGATGTTTGCTATTTGTTCTTTTGTGGCCCTATTCTCTCAAGAAGTTATACTAGATTGGAATGTATTTTGTTTTAGAATGCATAACCAGATTCTTCGAAATGTCAATTACACTAGTGTTATCACAACGTATTGAGATTGGATGTTCATATTCTATCTTAAAATCTTTCAAAGTCTGTTTCATCCAAAGGACTTGTGTACAACAAGACACTGCTGCTATGTATTCTGCTTCAGTTGTAGCTCAAGAAACGAAAGGCTGCTTTTTGCGTAGCTATGATACTAGATTTTTGCCAAGAAAGAATGCTTCTCCACTTGCACTCTTTCTGTCATCAACACTTCCTACTCAATTTGCATCTATGTATGCTATTAGTGCAAAATCTTCACCTCTTTCATACCACAAACCATAATCCAAAGTGTTTTTTAGATATTTGAATATCCTTTTGACTGCTTGCACATGTGTTTCTTTTGGGGCTGCTTGAAAATGTGCTATCAAGCCTACAACTTGCATGATGTTTGGCCTTGATGCCGTGGTGTATAACAAGCTACTAGTCATGGATCTATACAATGTTTGATTCACTTCAGGAGATTCATCATATTTACTTAACTTGCATTCTATAACCATGGGTGTGCTAACATGTGTGCAATCTTCCATTATAAACTTTTTCAACATCTTTATATACTTGGTTTGGGAGATAAATATTCCTTTGTTAGATTGATAAATTTGCAAACCAAGAAAAAATGACAACTCACCCAACATGGACATTTCAAACTCCTTTTGCATATCTTTTGCAAATGCTTGGGACATTCGTTCACTATCTCCTCCAAAAATGATATCATCCACATATACCGCAACAAACAACTAATTCTCACCTTCAGTCTTGATATAGAGATTACTATCAACAACTCCCTTTTTAAAACCTTGTTCTTGTAGATATTTATCAAGCCTTGAATACCAGGCTCTGGGGGCTTGCTTTAGCCCATATAGTGCTTTCTTCAATCTGCACACATAGTCCTTGTTTTCTAATAGAAGGAAACTTTTTATGTTCAATATATAGTTCTTCCTCTAACTTGCCGTTTAGAAAAGCAGATTTCACATTCATTTGATAAACTTTGAAGTTCTTAAAACCAACATATGCCAAAAACATTCTAATGGCTTCTAATCTCGCAATAGGGGCAAAGGTTTCTTCAAAATCAATGCCTCCCATTTGAGCATACCCCTTGCAAACCAACCTTGCTTTATTTCTTGTTACTTGGCCATCTTCATTCAGCGTATACCTGAACACCCACTTGGTATCAATTACATTCTTGTCTTTTGGTCTAGGATTGAGTTCCCATGTCTCATTCTTTTCAATTTGATTCATGTAGCATTTTTCTTCCTTAACTTCACTGAGTATGTACAGGTTGTTTGTTGTTCTGTTTGCATTTGCAACTAATTTTCTTGTGTCTTTTTTTTTGATCTTACAACCTTGAGCATAAAAGGTGAGAGTGTGTCCTTGATCACACATTTGACTGAGACTTCGAATGTTATGCTTCAAGCTTTCAACATACAATACATTTTCTGTTTTTGTTTTTTCATTATCAAGGCTAAGGGCACATTTTCTAACTATTCTCGTTGTGGCATTATCTCCAAATTTTACCGTGCCTTCACTCATTTCTTCCAAGGAGAGAAATTTTCTCTTGTCCCCAGTCATGTGACTTGAGTATCCATTGTCAATATACCATTGCTGTCCTTCATTTTGTGCATGAAAAGTTGTTTGCACGAGCATAGATTTCTCTTTTTCCTTATTAACTTCCTCTTGCTTTTGTTTCCAGATTTTGATAGGTTATCTTTTCTTTACCACAGGAGCATTCACTTTCTTGTTTTGTCTGGGGGTTGTACAACAACACTTCTACAAAACCGTGCTATATGTCCATAGTTATTACAATTATGACAATGTTATTCTCTTTGTAATTCGATTACAATTATGACATACAATGTTATTCTCTTTGTAATTTGATAACGGGACAAATGAGTTATAATTTATACTTAAAACTCCATAAGTACTTTGGCCATTGTCCCATGAATTTGTTGCATGTGTCTTACATTCCATTGCTCTATGCTTAAAATGATTACATGAAAAGCAATAACCAAAGAAAGAATGTTGGAACCTGGTCATGTGTGCTTGCCTTAGAGGAAAGAAATACCTGAATTTGTCCTTGTTATCTTTTGGAGGAGTGCTTGTTTTCTATGGGACTTGATTCTCTTTCTTCTTGCTGATAGGACTTTTGTGAACATCTGCATAATTTTTTGTTTTTTCCTCATTTACCTTCTTTGGTGGCTCTTTGTGACTTCTTTGTTGGCCATCTGATTTTCTTTATATCCAAGACTAGTCTTTATAAATGGTGACCTCTACCCATTTATGATATCATCTAAGATCTTGGTACTCTCTTAAAATTTGAGGATTTTGTTCAATTTGGTGGTTGTTTTCTGTAGTTCCTTCCTGAAGGAGACAATCTGGGATTCTAACCTCTCACAATTTTTTTCCTTTTTGCTTAATTGGATTCACACCTCTTCAATCCTTTTTGCTTCTTCAAGTTGAATCTTGAGGCTGATGATAATAGTTTCGGATTCTTCAAGGTCTTCGGAGATTTTTGCTTTTGAATCACAATCCTCTTTTTCATATTTCTACAGCTGCAATTTTTGCCTCAAATTTATTTTCTTAAGTTGCTTGATCTTGTTTAAGGCACAAATGAATTCTTCAAGATCCACCTCTCCGTAATATTCAACATCTTCTTCCTCTTCCAAGATGTCTTGACTTGTAAAGACATCATTTTTTATTTCTATAGTCATGAACAAAGTTTCTTCTTTATCACTGTTTGATATGTTCTCATCGCTCTCCTCAGTTGAGCTACTATCTTTTTTGGAATAGAGGTTTTTCTTGTGCTTACCAAACTTTTTCTTGTACTCGTTTTGTTTGAAGCTTTTCTTGTATTGAGGTTTGTTTTCCTTCTTATTCCTTTCCTCATGATTTCCCTCATCATTGCTATCATTCTTATGTGGACACTTAGCAACAAAATGTCCTATTTTACCACAATTAAAACATTTAAAAGGTAGCTTACCTTTGTATTTGCTTGATTCTTTCTCAAGCTTTTTTCAAGAACCCCTGCTTATTTTGCCCTGATTTTTCAGTTTAGGTTGTTTGACATTTTGTCAAACATTTGGCATGCAACTAAAAACTTTTGATTTTTTGAGTGTTTGTTTGCAGTTTTGATGAGATGTTTGATTGTTTTCAGTTTGATATTTGTAAAGCAATTGCATATAATGATAGCAAATAAATATAGATTGCAAAATGAATAGAAGAACACACATCAACCTCTTATTTCTTCTCAATAGAAATGAAATTACAATGGAAATCAGATTTGATATAGTTTTGGTTTTCTTACTACAACAAGGTATATCTTCCTACATTTAACTTATTATTGATCCTCAATGGAAATACATACATACCCAAATCATAGGCTACAATATTGGACACTTTAATCAATGGAAATGATGGTATGTAAGCAGAAAAGGTACTGCTATAGGTGATGTCTTCAGATCAGCCAACAACCCTTGGAAAGGAGTTGGAAATTTTTCAAATAAATTTGCAATAATAATACCTTCAACCCCTAAAGAAATTTGTGCTGAAATGATGATTTCTCCTTTAGACTTCACCAAACCTTAGTGCCCATGTGCAGAAATAAATATATAAAATATTTCTTTGTTATAAATCTGAAACCCTCATCAAAAGCTTCCAAAATTTCTTCAAACAAGTCGCCCTTATGCATAAAATATTTTATGAAATATTTGGTATTCAAATTGCAAAAATGTCTCAAAAATAGGGCCATATACTCTAGCGGCCAGCTTTATAAATTTGCTCAAGCACTATAAATCTTAACCGCCCAATATATTATGGAGATATGACCATTAGATGTCTAAATTTGAAACAATGTCTTCAACCAACAAATAGACTTTAAACCCTAGTTGATGGAAGCCCCAAAATAATGAATAACCTACAAATATGCTCAATGATGAACCTTGGATGAATTCACCTCACAAAGTAGAGTTGGGTTTTCATCCAATCTACCGATTCTTGAAGGTTTTCTTCCTCAAAAATAGCTGCACTTGTAATGATCAGCTGAAAATAGAGAAAATATCAAATATGCCAAATCAAGAATATGAGCTTAGGAAAAGATATAGGGCCTTTTATAAATTTTTTCTAAACCTCTTTTGGATCCCAAAACTCCATAAATGATTTTTAATAAATTTTTTCCCTTCCATCCCTAGGCATCCACCTTCGGGGAATAATTATTTTATTTTAATTTATTTTTCACCTTTTTCCCGCATAAAGTCACTTTATAATTTTTTATTTTTATTTTTCTCAAGTGACTTAATATTATTTTATAAAGGCTCAAATAAAATAATATTTTAATTTCTCCATGGCCAAATAATTTTTTTTTTTCACGGCCAAATTATTAATAGGTACAACTCATTCCCTTTCCAATTGGATTAGCCTATGGGAATGGCTAATAGGTTAATCAACCCCCTGAATGGTGATCATGTCGGAAATGGAGACATGACACTTTCTTACAAAAAAGACCTTTTTATCTTGTTCATCATTGGTGTCATCACTTGATTCAAGTTCTTTATTCTTCACTTTCTTTGAAGCTTTAAAATTGCTTCCTTCTTAGATGATTTTTCCTTTTCAGTTCTCATTTCATATGCCGTGAGAATCTCATGCAACTCATCCATTGTTAATGAGTCTAAGTTCTTTATTTCTTCAATAGCCAAAACTTTTGCATCAAATCTCAAAGGGAAGTGACCTTAGCACTTTTTGAACGATCATGAATTCTTCAACCTTTTCGCCGAGTCCTCTAATGGTGTTAACAATCTCATCCACACGAAGAATATATGCTGCAATATTTTCTTCATCTTTCATTTTCAAGCTCTTGAATTGTCTCCTATGAGTTCGGAGTTTTGCTTTCTTCACTTTCTTGTCACCGTCATAGATGTTTTGAAGTTTGTTCCACATTTCCTTTGCTGAATCGCATTGCATAATCTTGACAAATTATGATTTTGATAAGCCACACAAAATAGCGTTCATGGCTTTGGCATTATTCTCACTAGCCTTCTTCCAGCTGGATCTATTGGTTGAGTTGTTGGTGTAACATATCCATTCACCACTATTTACCATATATCAAAACCAAGGGCCATTAAATAAGTACACATCCTTATATTCCAAAATGCATAGTTTGTTCCATCGAACAATGGAGCGATGTTTCTGGAGAAACCTTCATATACATGATGACTAGCCATTTGTGCTCCCGGGATCTACCTTTTAGCAGTTAGACTGATTCTGAAGGAATTGCTTTGATATCAATTGTTAAGCACACGATACACTGAGAGGGGGGTGAATCAGTGTATAATAAAACTTTAACTTCAGAAATTAATGTTTAGAAAGAAAGCATTTACACAAGATCTAATTATTAACAAGATTTACATGGAAAATGCTCTTTCGAAAATGACCACAAAGCAGAGCTGCTTGGATTTACCGTCCAAATCCAACCGTAAAATAATAATTCTTTTACAAAATTTCGTAGGCATCAACCTACTTGGAGACACCAATCCCCACCACTAAGCACCAACTTAGTAAGAGACACCAATCTCTTTGTTCTGAGGCACCGACCTCCACTGAAACAATATTCCACCTTACTATTGTTGTTTTATCAACAAATGATGGCAAATTCAATCTCCTCTTCTTCTCCACAAAAATCTGCTTATGCTTGAATGATGGTAATAATTATTTCTCATATATTTTTCAATCTTCTAGCCCCCTTATATAACCTTCAAAGGCTCTTCACAAATGAGGCGTCCCATCCAAGAGGCACCTCTTCACCAAAAGATGTGTCTGTTGATATTTCTGTTGACAATTCCATTGACATTTCCGTTGGCAATTCCGTTGATATTTCTATTGCCAATTTCGTTGGCAATTCCATTGACATCAATTAAAATTCCTTTGACATCATTGACAATATTCCAATAATTCCAAGGTTATTGTGGGCTTGTTATCTGATCCAGAGGGAGATTCTATAAAAAATAGGCAAATAGCTAGAGAGATGGGGAAGATTCGTAGTCTGCAAGAAAAGTTTCAGGTGGTTCATTTCACCCATGTTCTCAGAGAAAGCAATAGAGTGGTGGATGGATTGGCTAATTGGGCATTGGACAATCACAACCTTATTGTTATGGTTTGCCTCCTTACTGGTGGTCGACCAAGCTGCAAGAAGACTTGAAACAGATTCTTGATTTAGATTTGTATGAATGAGTGATCATAAGTTCTCTTATATGTTTACTGCTCAGGCTTGGACTATTAGTTTTCAAGTTTGGCATATTAGAATATGTATTCTTTGATTTTTCTATAATATAATTTTGGTTGTGTTTTCTTTATTTAAAAAAAAAAAAAAAGGTATCCACCGTTTCCTTTCTTTGTGGCACTTATCCCTTTGGAGCTTGTCCTAGGTTAATGGCCTTTCTTTCTGCAGTCATTTTCCTTCTTCGAGCTAAAACTTCACTTAAATTCTAGAGATTAATCAAAATAAACATGTTTCGCTTAGTTGTGAGCTATATGAATTCTCACTTTAAACAATGTTGAATACCGGTGTTATAAGAAATAATTTTCTTAAAATATCGGAGAAAATTAATAAAAGTGGGGACTTGGATTGAGGTTTCTTTTCTTAAATGTGGAAAGGATCTCAGAATATGATTGAGTGATATGCGAATTAAATTGATATGATGATTACTCCATAGAGTTTGAGGGTCTAAATGCGGGCCCCACGATTTCTTTGAATCAGTAGTGGTCAATTTTCTCTCAACAACCATGGCTACAAAATTTAAACACAAGAAAACTTTAAACACATGGAACCTAAGGCAAACACAATATGAGATCGTGATGTGTCTACATCTCAGTCGCTTTGAGGGAAAGAGAGATCTATGGTCTTGCATCCCCTTATCAAGAGATCTCCAAGTGTGACAATGAGTGAGAGGCTGACATGTGTCAGCACCTCATTCACTTTTAGTGTAAATAAAAAGAACTTGGCAAGGTGCTCCTTTGTGAGTGAGCACAAAATATAGTGAGAGGGTGACTATTTCCAGGTCCTTTCTCACTCTGAGAATAACTCAAACATAATGGAGGAAGGCACATTTGAAATGAATCCTAGGAAAAGATGCACCGAGATGGTGCCATGTGGTGGCCTCTTGGTCTCTTTGAGGAATAAGTAAGTTGGGGAAAAACTTGGTACTAGATCCATGTGAAAGAACTCCAAAAAATAAAAGAACGAGATGGGGAAAAACATTCTTATTTCATTGCACCTGAGAGGTTTAGTGCACTAAGATAAACATTAAAAGAATGTAGAGCGAAAGGAAAGCATAAAAGGAGCAAGAGGTGGAAAGATGTCAGCCCCCGTTCACTGTGGACAATGAAGGAAAATGGGGCGCACAAGAAATAAAACTCTTTGATTAACAAACAAAGCAAGAAAGTGATAACTGGCTGCTTCTCATTGAATCTGAGAATTTTAGAAGCAAAAGGGGAACTTGAGGGAAATAAAGGACTCTAAGCATCAATTGAGAGCAAGAAGGCAACAATTGGCCATTTCATGTTCATTTTGAGGGCAACTTGGGAAACACAAGCACTAAAATCATGAACAAATGAATAATTTAACTCTTAGAAAGGAAAATGAAAATAAAACCACTAGAATACCTGGAAAAGCAAAGGAATCAATGCACAAGAAAACAATAAAAAGATTTAAGTCAGCGCATCAAACACCACCATTATTTGACACTCTTACTTGAACATGTAGGAGCAACATACTAAGATAAACACGGTGCGATGCCTTAGTAGGAAATTTATAGAATTAACATTCTATACAAATAATGAACGAGTAATTGCCATTAAAAGGGGTGGCCCCAAATTTGTAAAATTTTGGGTGTGTTGTTGACAATGGTATCCTAGGCTGTGAAAATAACTAAAAGAATGCTAAAGATATGAAACAAAGCAAGAAGGGGAAAGTCGGAAGTGTTTAAAGCCCCCAAAGAATAACATCCAAGTCTTATTCAACACATTTGGAACCTATCTCAAGAAAATTATCCAATACTTCTATTGATTAAATGCGTGGCCAATATCATTGACATTGTACAAATATGTAAGAGGAGAAATTGATGTTTCAAATATCCTCTTAAAGCAGAACAGTGATGGTTATTTGGCAAGGTAAGTGTATATGAAAGTAACTCATATGGACTTGAATCTACAAGCCAACATCCATTATCACACTTCTCAAAAAATACTTGTCACAAGAACTGTGGCCTCTAGGGCCCTAAGGATTTCGGATAATGAGAGTTTTCAACAAGAGAGAGCATCTTACCAAATATTTTAGACATAATGGCTAAAATAACGGGAAAATTACCACATCATTTCAACATGCAAGAATGAATCCAATGGAGAGGGCGGTAGAATCTACCACCAACCTCAAGCTTTCCTTCTTGAAAGTCAATACCACATTTCTCCCCTACAAAATTCTAAGAAGGTTCCTAAAATTGGCTAAGGACAAAACTAATCACAAACAAAGTAGTGGGGTCTATCTTATTGAAAGCTTCTATGGTTGACCATATATTGGTGGAACAGGGAGGTCCATCTACACCATACTATTTGAGTATGATGTGGGTATTTGTCTCAATAGGGTAGTCAAATCCGCATTAGCAAATCATTCTTCTTCCATGAAGTAGGGGTTTGCATTGGAGAGTCTTGGCTAAGGAAGTAGTATAAATTGCAAAGCATCCCAACAACTTGAATAGGAATGAGGGACTACAATTGGGACAAGCATAGAGACCCATTGTACAAAGACTTACTGATCTGAGCACAAGAGGCCTTGTCAAGATTACCTTATTGTTGTCGTACTCTTGTCAAGTTGCAATCACTTAGAGAGTATTTTGAGGGGGCAGATCCCCCTTTTGTGGGGCAATGCCCCATGCCAAAGTTTTGATGATCAATCTTAATGTTGTTTAGCGCAACTCCACATTCCATGTCGCATGGCCTTTGTGCACTTTGTGCATGTGCTAAGTACTGTGCCACTCCAAGTTGATTGGCAATATTTCGAATGGCCTAGCTCGAATAGGTGGTATTACAGTCAGCTTTCCTTGAACAACGCTTCACTCGATTGGCACACCTCGAGGTAGCGCATGACACCAAAAGCGACTAATCTTTGCACCAACCCCCATGCCATCATTCCAACATACGGGTGATTTTCCTAGACGTTGATTAGCTTGATTGGAACATTCCTAGACG
Source organism: Torreya grandis (assembly GCA_037957365.1). Lineage (NCBI taxonomy): Eukaryota > Viridiplantae > Streptophyta > Pinopsida > Cupressales > Taxaceae > Torreya > Torreya grandis. Next base: position 4,086,859 of record JARHVA010000759.1, on the reverse strand, counting down.
AGGAAAAATAATAAGGAAAGATTTTTGCGCACCGCATCTTGCCATTCATTCTAGCATGTCCTGCTCAACTTATGCATCACCAACATAGTGCACGTCACTTGTGCAACATCTACGACACCTTTATGTGCTTGCAGAGTCATAAGATGCATACTACACAACACTCAGGTTTTGCGTATGACTCAACAGCCACGTGGACACTGTTGGGTGAATATTTTGTCGTCAACTAACTGATGACAAAATGGGTATATCAACCACAACACAAAGAGATTTACGCCACAAAAAGTGTGGGTTTACCACATCTGGACGAGGTAAATCTCTTCTCTCATCAAGGGGAGGTTCCCTATGAATATTTATACGCTATATGTATATATAAGTAAGCAGAAAATAATACTCAGGGTAGTATAACAGCATCTACCTTTCTTTTTTCAGAGGTGATGTCCAAGGAACAAGAGAAAAATCCTGGTCGTTAGCTAAGAACATTCCTCTTCTTTTAGGAATGGTATCCAACATAGAGCAAAAAATCACCTGAAGTAAGTAACAAAGTTAACAAAGAAACCTACGTAAGCACAAAGTCTTCCATTGTCTCCTTCGCTGATTCGGAATATGCGTAATCGTAGAGTGAAACGAAGCACAAAGTCTTCGCCTAAAACTACAAAGGATAAAAGGATCACCAAGATAAAAGTAGCTCAAAGTCTCTCTTCTATCTTTTAGAAACGTCTTCAGATAATATCAACACATACACTTTGCTTATTAAATCAAATAGATAAGAGATTATCAAGAAAGAGGACATAAGAACCATTTCCTAAATAACACAAATTACTTCAACACAAAGTCTGAAATAAACCTGTTTCTCTTTCATTCGATGAAATATGATTTACAAGTTGAGCACAAAGTCTCAAGAAGTGTCTCAATTTCAGCAGAGTTTTTGCTCTCAATTATCAGAGATCTATTTACAGAAGAGGTACCCTCTATATATAGGGAGAAACCTTCAAATTAGAAAAAGATTAAAAAATTGAAAACCTAGTCAAAGATGAGTCAGCGTTGACTTTGGAATATTTTCCAGATTTTTCACATGTAATTACACATTACAAAATTGCACGTGAAAATGTCCCAAGTCAATTACAAAGTGCATTTTGAATAAAGCATGGAAGAACAACGTCAATTTTTATTTTCAGGGTTCTTCATGGTCTTCGACTTCTTCAGAGAAACTTCAGTGATCTGGAAGAACTTTTGTTGAAAAGACGTTGATGAAGAGGGATCCCTTAGAGAAATTGCAGTAATAATCATGATTGTGCAATTAGGAAAACAATTAGCAATCTAGAAAAACTGCACATTTGAGTGATTATGACTAGGGAAACGCGCTTGAAAACGCTGAGGCGAGAGCATGTCAGAAAGCGAAAGAAAAGGGGAGCAGGCGCGGAAAATAAAAAAAATAATTTTTTTTCAGAGTTAGGAAAAACTGGGAGAAGGTATGTAGGGGTGGCAAAAATTGCCGCCCTTGCATATTGGAGAAGTTCTTGTGCATAGGCGGCAAAAATTGCTGCCTGTGCATGTTAGGGAGAAAGTATGTGTTGGCGGCAAAAATTGCCGCCGACGTATGTTGAAGAAGAACGTGTAAGGGCGGCAAAAAACGCCGCCCCCGCACCTGGAGGAGGAAAAAGTGGGGATGCATGGGCGGCAAAATTTGCCGCTCTTGCATGGAAGAGACCAAAAGATGCAAGGGCGGCAGAAATTGCCGTTCTTGCATGACGGGTGCAAACACTTGTCACGTTCTGCTGAGTCATAACAGGACACGTGACGTATTCCGCTTAACCTTCAGAAGCTTTAGAAACATTTTGAGAGTCCTGCAAAAGATGACACGTGGGGGCTTCCGCTCTGCTTTGTCTTTTTCCATTGGGCGCTTTTCCGCGGGCTTTTCTCTTCAGTCGGGCTTTTCCTTCGGACAAAAGTCCGAAGGAATTCCTTCAGGCTCTGCCTTAGTCATTTTCTCGCGGAAAATACTTCCGAAAGAATTCTAACGCCTCTTTCATTTAATAATTTCTTTCGGACAAAAAGTCTGAAGGAAATGTTCTCTGTCGGTCTTTGAACAAACCCGAAGGAATTCTATCTTTTCAGTCAGTCGCTTGGTTCTTCCTTTGAGTTATGTGCTTTATTTGAATTTCAACGGATATTCCCTTTAAATTTGACGTCCGCGGGGCTGTCAATGGTTGCTAGCTGCTTGAACCGTGTTGAACTTTGACCCTGTGAACCATTTGAAAGTTCATTGGTTCAAAGCTTCGTCGGTTCACTCTGTCTCTTTTGGTCCATCGCTTCCCTGCTTAAGCGCCTCTTTCCTTGATTGAGGCCGCCTTTGAACCTTTGAACCCATGAAACTTTGAACTCTTTCGGTTCAAGATTCAATCGGTTCATTGGTTCATCCTTTGTCCGTCACTTGTTCTTTCTAAGCTCTTTGATCTTTATCGCACTGGTTGAACCTTTGAATCTGTGATTGTTGAACATTTTGGTCGTTGAACCTGTTGATCCATTGAACCCGTTGAACCTTTGAACCAAAGTGGTTCAATGGTTCAAACCTTCTCTCTGATAAGCCGTTGAACTTTGAAGCGGTTGAAATTTGAACCTTGACAAATGCGCTTAACTCCTGCTGATGACGTCGAACCTTTGAACCCATTGAACCCGTTGAACCAAAATGGTTCAAGGTTCAATGGTTCAATGGTTCGATTTTTGCTTAGAAGCTTGCCGATGGACGCTTCGGTTGAACCTTGGCGTTGAACCAATCCTGAAAATGACTGAGTGCTGGAAACTTGTTCTTTTGACTGAACTTGCCTACAAAAGCTTTTTAACCTGTTGAACTTGTGAATCCCCTTTACGGAAAAAGCTTAAAAATGAGAAATTTGAAAGCTCAGAACAAATTTTGAGAAGGGAAGAGAGGAATTTTGGTTTGTAGGTTGTCCCAAAAATGAGTGGCATTTTTTGGGGACAACAGACACTTCGTGCCATGTCATGCTATGTCGGGTGGCACTTCAATAACTTGCACCATGTTGGAGTACCTATTAGCATACTGCACACTTGGGAGGCCAATCTCCACACCTACAAGAAGTCCAACTTTCACTTAGACAAAAGATGAACCGTTCTTGTAACTATTGTCTGTTGTAATTGCCTTATTATAATGTTATATATAAACTTCCACTTGACCCTAATGACCGCAAAATTAGTGGACATGGTCATCTCTCTCACATGTTAGCATGCCTTGAGTATCTAACATTTGTTGATCATTATAATCACGTTTCAGTGTAGGAAGTGTTTTCCCCCTTCTGATCATCGGAATCCTCATTCTTAGCCTTGTTGGTCATTCATAGTCTAAAAAAATCAATTAGGAAGTGTCTACCCTTTCTGATCATGGGAATTCCATTCTCAATCTTGCTGTATATCGTATGCACGTGTCTATACCCTATTCTTTCCATTGTATAGAAATAGCATTGTTTTGCTAGTATCTTTACATTTTGAATGTGTAATGGTTATTTTGCATCCTGTTTAGATTCCTGTTATAGCTTGGAATTGCACCCTTGTGAGAGAGTTCTTCAAGCTCCCTCACTTCCAGCTATAAGCATGGGGACAACCTCAGGATGTGGGTATCCTATGGTGAGTTTGAACCTCTAGGCATTTTTATGAGACTAGTTCCTCAGGTGCTTCACTTCAGCGCTTGACCTCACACTAAAATCTACGATCAGCTAATGAAAAGGGGTAGGAGGATGACTGAAAATAAAATCTATGCTAAGAGAGGTGATGCACCAAAAAGAAGTGATCCACTTGGTCTGGGAAAAGAGCCAATTACTGATGAACTCAAACGAAACATAGGCTATTCCAGTTCTATCTCAAGGCCATAAGCATAGAAATTTTGTGTGGAGGTTGAAGGGAAGCTTGTGCTTTGAAGGATAACAAAAATAGGTCTACGGGAGACACTATGAACTGGTAGCACTTCAAAGAGAGCTCAACACACAAACACTTAATGCAATCCTGCACAAAACCGAAAGGATCAAAAGCAAGGTGCTGAATACAATCGCAGGGGATGAATGACAATCATACATTCTGCAAATGAAACTAATGTGCACACTTGTTTTAGCCAAAAACAGAAAAAGTCTTCCTTGTATTGCTTCAAAAGAGTCTTTTACAAAGTGATTTCTATAGAGTAACTCTATCACCAATCTGGGGATGATTTGCTTGGCTCCAAGGCCTCTATTTATATAGAAAAGGGGGGAGAGAGAAGATGAAAAAAGAAGTCACTGATGGTTGGAACTCTGACGTTGCACTTTCTTGTTTTCCCTAAATGCACCGCTCAGGATGACTCAACAATCCTCTCGAGCCCCTCCCATCTTTAAGTTTTTCTTTGGCGCATCTAAGAAGCCATGTTGTGAGCCGTTGGAATGTCTCTTCTTGGCATCACGCATTTAAGCGTTGAACGACGATTGCGGGGAGTGAACTATGGCGGATAAGAGCTTTCATAATTTCCAGCTACCAGCTGCTTGGACTCTCCTGTGCTCATTGGTCATCCTTGTGCCACTTGTCCTTTACTGATTGGTCCTTTATGCTCCAGCTTATGCCATGTGGTAGCATTTCATTCATTGCATCATGATTCTCGCATTGTTGGACCAAGCTTAAGTCGAGCACTTGGAGAATATCGATTTACTTTATGCAAAGTAATTCAGGTTCTTTGATCTCTCCAACTTCGGGCTTTCCCAGATCCTTTACTTATAAAGCCTTTCAAGTAAAGTACTTGGAGAAACCTGATTTACTTTGTGCAGAGTAATTCGGATTCTCTAAGCTTACTTCGGACTTGTCCATCTTGAAGTCTTCTCACTTTGCTATTTCCAAGCCTTAAGATTTCAGGGTTTTCAAACTCGATTACTTCCAACGGCTAGTCGCTTATCTTGATTTTGACGTCCATTGGCCCGTCATTTCCTTTGGACAATTGGTCTCGGGTTTTTCTTCTGAAGGAATTCCTTCAGCCTTTTCTTTCGGGCAAAAATCCTGAAGGAATTTCTTCGGACAATTTGTTTGAAGGAATTCCTGTGGACTTTTTGTCCTCTTCCTTCGGAAATTGCCTTCGGACTTTTCGCAATGGACTTTCCCGAAGGGTGAGAGACCCTTCAGGCTTCCTGTGTGTCCCTTCGGATTTTTGCGAATGATCGTCCTAAAGGGAAAGATACCCTTCGAGAATTTTGAAATGGTCCTTTCGAAGGGTAACATACCCTTCAGAAAAATTGCAACTGTCCACTTGGAGAAGGAAAAGCCCTTCGGATTTATGAAGTGTACCTTCGGGGTCTTGAAAGACCCTTAGGAAAAGTTGAAGAGGACCTTCGGAAAAGTTGATTGGTTCCTTTTGCCCTAAAAAGATCCTTCCACATTTTGAAAATGCCCTTCGGATTTTTGAAAAAGACTTGTCCCTTGAAGAACCCGAGAAGCACTATTTTTCGAGACCAAATCAGGTTTGTCAAGCCCTTTACTTATTTCGGGCTTCTAACTACTCACAACTTATGAAGTAATCAAGTAGTGCTCCTTGGAGAACCTGAAATACACTGCCCATGAGTAATTCAGGTTCGTAAACCCGAATTACTTCTACTTATAAAACATTTAGAAGTTAAGCACTACTGGAAACCTGATTTGCACTATGCCCTCAGAAACTCGAAGTTGTCATTATTGAAAAAACCGAAGTTCTCCCAAAGACTTGCCTTTTTCTTGTCTGAAAGCTCTCTTTTTCATACTTAGGCAAATTTTGATATGTGGACCAAAAATGGCCAACATTTCTGGTGATTCGCAGGGAAGCATGCCTACTATGCTTGAGAACCTAGTTCATTTGCTTCATTTGATCCATTGGACGTGGAGTCACTGCTTTTGTACAACACTGGCTTTATCTAAAAATCTCCCTTGAAGCAACAAGAACAATTGAAACGAAACAAACTGTGCCCAAGACACTTAGGGAAGGAAAAACACACAACTGAAACGGATGTGCACAAGGCACTTAAAGAAAAACATGGAAAGCTATACAAAATGTACAATAACATACAATGGCTGCAAACTCTTCTAATAACACGGCTTTAGATGAATCCCATTGACTGGGATGGGTAATACCTCCCCATCTAGTTGGGTGAGTTGAAAAGCGTTATGCTGTTTGCATCCGTGGATCACATAAGGGCCACTCCACAAGCTGTCAAACTTGGTATGGTTGCTTGGTTTGGCCTTTTTTGAATCCCATTTGAGGACCAGGTCTCCTTCCTTGAAAGTCCTTGCTGTATCTCTCTTGTCAAAAGCCTTTTTGACCTGAGCTTGATGTGCCTCCAACGTCTTCATTGCAAAGTCCCTTGTCTCCTCAAGTTTTTTGAGTTCTGCCAATCTCACATTCATGGGTTCGTCTTCTAGCAGCTCCAGCTGATGGGCTAGCTCTAATGCAGGCAGCTCAAGGGAAATGGGTAACTTGGCCACCCTTGCATATACTAGAACATATGGAGAATTGCCAACAACAGTTTTAGGAGTTACCCGATCAACCCACAAGGCTGTCTTCAACTTGGTGTGCCATGTCCTCTAATTCTCCTCCATGGTCCTCTTGATAATCCTCAACAAATTTTTATTTGTGGACTCAGCCAGTCCGTTTCCTTGAGGATAATAAGTTGAGGAAGTGTTGAGGTAGATGCCCATTTTGAGAGCTCATTCACTTGTTTTCAAATCAAGGAAAGCCAATGCATTGTCAGATATGATAGTGGACGAAACACCAAATCTGGTCACAATGCTGTTATAGAAATCTAAGACTGCACTTTCGTTGGCTTCATTCAATGCAATGGCTTCCACCCACCTGGTGAAGTAATTAGTTGCAATAAGCACCCACTTATGCCCTGCACTTGATGGGGGGTTGATCACACCAATGAAATCCTAATCCCACTAAATGAATGGTTGCTCCACTTGAATCTGGTTGAGAGAGAAAGCGCTAACCTTTGCTTAGCTATGAAGAGAGCACATTCCTGACACCTCCTCACCCATGCATAAGCGTCCTTGAAGAGGTTGGGCCAGTAGTAACCAGCCCTCATGATTTTTTCTGCAGTAGTCCTTGGAGCAAAATGACCTCTTGCAGGGCCATCATGGAAATGTTGCAAAAACTTGGCTACTTGATCATCATCTACGCACCTCAGGAGCACTCTATTAAGGTCTTTTCTGAACAAAACCCCGTCAACTAAAGCATAAGGTATGGACTAAAGTCTGAAACACCTTTTTTTTGCTTTGTCCATACCTTGAGGGCACTCACCTGTTAGCAGAAAGTGCGTCATATCATGGAGCCAACTAGTGTGAGGTGGAGGTGCATTTGCTTGTAGGTTATCTTGTGTTACCAAGATGACCTCTTTGTCTTCATGAAGGTCATCAACCATATGCTCACATAAGCCTTTACCTCTTACTAGCTTAGTGACTTTGATTTCCATGTCATACTCCATGACTTTAGTAATCCAACCAATTCTTTTTTCGCTCAAATTTTTGTTAAAAAGGAAGTCTCTTACCCCAAGATGAGGTACCATAAGGTGGATTTTGTTGTAGGATAGCATTGGCCTGAACTTATTGAGGCTCCTTACTATTGCAAGGACTTGCATTTCTACAAAGGTATACTTCACCTCATATTCTTCAAGCCCCTGACAGAAAATTGCTAATCGCTGCTCAAGTCCTTCACCATTTCTTTGCATCAGCAGAGCTGATATATTATCAATGTTGGCAAAATCATACAATATGAAATTCCTTGAGAAATCAGGATTCATAAGTGTGGGTGCTTGAGCGATGGCTTGCTTGATAGCCTCAAATGCTGACTTGCCTTCATTTGACCAAGTGAACACTTGGTTCTTTTTCAGCATAGCAGTGATGGGTTTGACCAAACTTGCAAAACCGAGGATAAATCTTCTCACGAAGTTTATCTTTTCAAGGAAACTTTGGAGTCCCTTCTTATGCTTGGGCAGGGATAAGGCCAAGATGGCACTTATTCTCTCAGGATCAATGGACAGCCCCTCCTTTGAGACAATGTGGCCCAACAACTTGCTTTCATACATGGCAAACATGCACTTCTTGGGATTCAATGAAATCCCATACTCTCTGCACCTTTCGAAAATCAACGTCAGGTGGTTCATGTGTTTGCTAGCGTTCTTGGAATAAACTGTGATGTCATCCAAGTATACCAAAACCATTTGGTTTAGCAACCTCAGGAAAGCTATGTCCATGGTTCTTTGAAAAGTTGTGCCAACATTTGATAGACCAAAGGGCATCTTTTGGTATGCATACGTGCCCCATTTGATGGTGAAGGTAGTCTTGTACCGATCTTCATCTTTCACCCAAACTTGGTTGTAGCCAAAAAATCCATCCAACAAAGAGAGTTTTGATTCTGCAACTACTTGGAGAAGTTGCTTCATGGACGGCAGAGGGTAGTGATCCTTCAAGGAGACTTTGTTCAAATCTCTGAAGTCCACACAAAGCCTAATCTCCCCACTCTTTTTTCTTACAGGCACCAAGTTGGCTACCTATGATGAATGTTTGATGGGAAAGACGATCTTGGACTCGATCAACTTGGTTAGCTCCTTCCTCATCAGCTCTTCAATTTTGGGTTTAACAGGGGGCCTTTGCTTTTGCCTCACGTGCTTGGCATTGGCCTCCAACTCTATGGTATGCTGAGCTAACTTAGGATCAAAACCCTTTAGGTCACTGTATTCTCAAGCGAAAATGTCTGCATACTCTTGGCAAAGTGCTATGAAAGCATGCCTCTTAGCCTTGCTGCTTACCTTCCCAAACTTGAGAAGTTTCTCTTTGAAGATGAGGACTCTCTCATAGTTCTCTTCGTTAGTAGACATTACTGCATTTTTTTCTCTCATATGGTCTCCTTCATGAAAAAGGCCCTCAAGTGTAACCAACCCCTTAGGAAGTTTGTTCGACATCAACTGAACAATCTAATCCTCATATTGATGCTGCAATTTAGCTTGGTTGGATTCCTGCTGTAAGAAGCAAGCAATTTGCTTGTCACTTTCAAAACCCTGCTAGTGAGCTTCATTATCCGGCACTAATGGCCTCACCACCACCTTGACATGTGGCTGAATCTTGGTTTCTTTCAGCTCACTTGGAATGTCAAACTGAGCTCCCACGGCTGTCAGCCTGTCAGCATGCTGGTTTTGATTTCTTGGGACAGCTTGAATGTCAAAGGCCTCGAAATATTCAATTAGATCCCACACTTGATTTTTGTAGGACTTCATCAAAGGGTTTTTTGTGATGTTCAAGCCTCTAACCTGGTTTACTATGAGCTCACTGTCCCCATAAACTTGCAGCAATTTGATTCCTCTTTTGGTGGCCCATTGAAGGCCACGGATCAAGCCTTCGTATTCTGTTGCATTTGAAGAGCAGCTGAAATGGAACTTGTATGAAGAGAAAAGCTTGTTACCCGAAGGGGAAACCAACATTGCCCAAGCACCTACACCATTTTTGCTCTTTGAGCCATCAAAGAACAACTTCCATAAGCCATTGGGGTCTTCTTTAGGTCCAATGAGGGAAGGCATGGGTTGATTTTCTTCATGCAACAGATAGACACCCATGTCTCTTTTCTCAACACCTTCCAAAGGGTTGAAAAATTGGTTATCCCCATAGCTCATCCAAGAACAAGTCTGGAACCTCTTTAAGATGAGTGTTCAGCTCTTGGCCACTTGTAAACTCATCCTCATCAAGGATAGTACAATTGAGGTTTATGTTATCTGGTTGATGGGGTTCAATGTGGAATTGTGCCATGGGTTCAGCCTTGATTGAGACTTTAGTCTCATACCTTGTTCTGAACGCCATGGAAGACCAATCTACTGCAAGGTAACCCCCAATCTTGGCTGTGAACTCTCTGGAAAGATACAATGCAAAGCGAGGAGTGACATCCAGGATCAACACGTCTTGCATCACGGACATGCTAGGACAAGCATGCAAGGTTACGCGCAAGTTCCTGATGATACTTGATGGTTTTGTGGAAGAACCATCAAGCTGTAGGACTCCCTTGGTGTGCGGCTCATACTTGATGTTCAGCCGGTCAACAATAAACTTTGGCATGACTGAGGTGCTGGCCCCACTATCCACCAAGCAGTTGTGCACCAAGGAGTCGTCGATGATTAATGAGATGTACACTACTTGACCTTTCTCCCAAAGGACTATTGGCTGCATTAGTGAAGACTTCAGCTTCCTTGCTTGGCTGTTTACTTGCAGCTGTAGAAACACTCATCTTGGACAGACCTTCCTGAAGAATGTCTACTTCGTCGGGCATGGAAAGCATGTCCCACATTGGTACGCTCATGCTGGATTTCTTCATTTGCTCCACAATGTTTATTGGCATACCCCAAGCCTTTGCCTGTGTTTTGGGAGCAATTGCTGCTGGCTTTGTCAGTGAAGGAGCGGTGACAAGAGGTTCTTTGAAAGCTTCTTGATTGTCACCCATATACCTTCTCTTGAACCTTGTGTTCGCTGAGACTGGGATGTGGGCCAAACTGGAAGTAGCCTGCGGATTGGATGCATAGCACTCCTCTTGCTCACTGATGACCATTGAGGCTTTCGACTGGTTTGACACCTGATCCGAGCCTTGTTCTTGTGGAGGCTGCTCTTGCTTTGTCAGCGTGGGCACCTCTGTGCTTGGGACCATAAGAGCCTGGTTATATCCTTAAGCAACAACCTGCTGCCATTGATCATTGGACACCTGGTTGGAGCCATTAGTTGGGACAATGGATTGTCCAAAAGAATGATTCCAAGGCATTGTCCCTTCAGCCTCTTGAGCCACATTGTTTTGAATCGGGACCAAGGAGTTGGAAGGGCCTGCAGCGTTCGGATTATAATTATGCTGCCTAGCATTGTTAGGCTGCCCCTGTCCTTGGAAACCTCCTTTGTAGGGTGGCCTATTAGCTTGATAAGATCACTGCTGAGGCTGATACTAAGCTTGATAAGGCTTGTTGTAAGCCTGCTGCCTCTTGACATTGACCACATCATTCCCCAAGGATTGGAGCATGCTTTTCAATTCCAAATAATTATTCTGCTCTTGGGAGTCGTTGGATCCACTAGTAGAGGCCTTCTCTTGCTTAGGTGAAGGCACAACAATGATTGTTGGCATTGGAAGTATAACATCAAGTGGAGGAATGACTGCAAGAGGTGGTCTGATCTCTGGAAAAAGAGGCATTGGGGGTCTGGGAGTAAGCTTGCCAGCCTGAACTACGCAATTTTCTGTCTTGATGGCCACTTCGTATGCATCTGGTAGTATGTCTCCTCCCATAGATTGAATCATTACAGCTATGTCGCTGTTGAGAGCCATCAAGTAATACAAGAAAGCAAAGTTCGGAGATGGTCTAACAACTGCTGGAATTTTATCCCATGCCTTCTGAAATCTGGGATTGAAGTCTTGCATGACTTCATAAGGAGCTCTCTTGATTGTGGTCAGCTGCTTTGCAAATGACAGATGATCATTTTTATCTGCAAACCTTTTACCCAGGGTTGTTCCCAGCTCGTCCCATGAGTGGATAGAATTAGGAGCTAGGGCCCTATACCAGTCTAATGCCTTTCCTTGGAAAGATATAACCAATATCCTAACAACGACATTCTTCACTGTGATATTGTGAATGTTGCAGAAGTTGGCTATGTCTGTTATCTGCTCAGTAGGAGTTACAACTTGGTCTTTTGTGTAATAAGGAACACTTTTGAGGGCTGCTACTGGCATAGGATCATATTGTGGTAAGTTCAAAGGGCTTTGGCTGTTGAAGCCCACAAAAGCTCTTTGGGGAATCATAGTAGCAAGAGGGGTTGCCAAATATCTCCTTGTGTAAGTATGATTTATGACTGGTCTAGGAGGAGGGTGCCCTACGTAAAGGTAAGTATGGGCGAACCTTAACCTTCTTGCTGAGTTTAAAGGTAATTCAACAAACTCAAAAGGAATACCTGCAGAAGTCGATCTTGTAGTCACCTTTGGCATGAAAGATAGCTATTGCTCTGCACAGAGTAAATTGGATTTCTCCAAGTAGTTTATTTAAAAGGCTTTATAAGTAAAGGATCTGGGAAACCCTGAAGTTGGAGAGATCAAAGAACCCGAATTACGCTGCATAGAGTAAATCGGGATTCTTTAAGTGCTTGACTTAAGCTTGGTCCAACAACGCAAGAATCATGATGCAACGAATGGAAGGCTGCCACGTGACATAAACTGGAGCAGAAAGGGCCAATCAGTAAAGGACAAGTGGCACAAGGATGGCCAATAAGCACAGGAGAGTCCAAGTGGCTAGTAGCTGGAAATTATGAAGGCTCTCATCCCCCATAGTTCGCTCCCCACAATCACCGTTCGACGCTTAAATGCGTCATGCCAAGAAGAGACATTCCAGCTGCTCACAACATGGCTTCTCAGATGCACCAAAATAAAAACTTAAAGACTGGAGGGGCTCAAGAGGATTGTCGAGTGATTCTAAACGACGCATTTAGGGAAAACAAGAAAGTGCAATGTCAGAGTTCGAGCCATCAGCGACTTCTTCTTTCTTCCTCTTCTCTCTCCCCCTTTTCTATATAAATAGAGGCCTTGGAGGCAAGCAAATCATCCTCGGATTGGCAATAGAGTTACTCTGTAGAAATCGCTTTGTAAAAGACACTTTTGAAGCAATACAACGAAGACTTTTTCTGTTTTTGGTTAAAACAAGTGTGCACATTTGGTTTCATTTGCAAAATGTATGATTGCCATTCACCACCTGCGATTGTTTTCAACACCTTGTTTTTGATCCTTTTGGTTTTGTGCAGAATTGTGTGAAGTCTCTGTGTGTTGAGCTCTCCTTGAAGTGCTACCAGGTCGTAGTGTCTCCCGTAGACCTATTTTTGTTATCCTTCAAAGCGCAAGCTTCCCTTCAACCTCCACGCAAAAGTTCCATGCCTATGGCCTTGAGATAGAACCGGAATACCCTGTGTCCTGTTTGGGTTCATTAGTACTTGGCTCTTTTTCCAGACCAAGTGGATCACTTCTTTTTGGTGCATCACCTTCCTTAGCATAGATTTCCTTTTCAGTCACCCTCCTACCCCATTTCATTAGTTGATAGTAGATTTTAGTGTGAGATCAAGAGCTAAAGTGAAGCCCTTGAGGAACTAGCCTCATAAAAAAGCCTAGAGGTTCAACCCCACCATAGGATACCTACAACCTGAGGTTGTTCCCATGCTTACAGCTGGAAGTGAGGGACCTTGAAGAACTCTCTCACAAGGGTGCAATTCTAAGCTATAACAATTCCATTGCATGCTCTACAATTTTGCATCTCTATTTTAACATATCTGTCAAAATTAAATAGTTGTAATTTGTCTTCTGTACACCTCTTGAGTGCCTCATGAATCACTTAAAATGACACCAGGCATGATTTCTTAATGTTATTTATTGATTAATCATTTTAAAATATTTTATTAATAATTTCATGTTTATAATTAATGTTTGTTGTAATCCTTACTGATTTTTAATATCATTAATTATTTTTTCACCTATTGACATTAACTGTTGATAATATTTTTTCTACACAATGAATATATTATATTCATGATGGGTCCCTCCTCCAATGACTGTCTTGCTAGTTGCCCCTGTGTTTCTCCTATGCTTCTCCTACCCTCAGCGCATACGGTTTTGTCCTACCTTGCTGACGGCTTGAAACCCAATGTCCCTCACCCTTCCAACTCTACACCTACCATGTTTTTTGTGCCCACCCCTCGTCTTGCCTCCTCTATGCAACTTGCTTCGGCTCTTCCTTCATATTCAGTGGATCCACTCTGCAAGACCAGTTTGGCCCCTTCAGATGAGTTTCAAGGTCTTTCCTTGTCCTTCAAAGGTGCCCTTGTGCAACCTTTGGCTGCCTCTAGTTCTCACCATTCTACTTGTTTTTTGTGGATGTTTCAGAGACGATCCCTATACTTGAACTAGGACATGAAGCTATAGATCATAGTTCGCATACTCATACTCAACTTGGACTTAGCAAATGAAAAAAAAAAGACTAAAAACATAAATTTTATACAAATTATAGTTACAAAATGTATCAAATTTGTTTGTAAAACATTGGGGAAGTGTTTTTATTAGATTTGAATACAAATAGAATACAAAATCACATCATCATTTCTTTCAGCATTTCTTTTATGCTTTCATGTTGATACGTATCTTTTCCAAAAGCACCATCTCGTGTTATACTATTGTGACATGTGATGAGCTTCAAGTGGGGCATATGTATACACCCTTTTTTTTTCAGCGTTATCATTTATTGACACTCTCTCTTGCAGGGGCTTGCTGGCACATCAAATATCCTTGAGTCCACGCCTTAAAGGTGCACCAAGAATGGGGTGATCAACTCTTGGCACTTTGCGAGAGATGTTTTCATACTATTCCATCATACCTACCTCCCTTCATTTACCCTTCATACCCCCTATGATGTCTCCTTGAAATATTGAAATCCTAAAATATGTTAAGTTTGAAATTGTGAAACCCTAAAATCTGAGTAAGTCTGAAATATGTTAGGATCCTCCAAAACCTAGAATTTGCATTATAGCTCCTAGAGGTTTGAAACCACTCTTGAACATCCTAAATTTTTTTATATAAAATATGACTTAAAAGGATAAATTACATTTAGATGTGGACATCTAGTTTCTTATACTTTAAGAAACTAGATGTCCATATCTAAATGTAAACTTATACTCTAAGTTACCGGTTCGTTTTGGGTTCCGGTTCGAAGACCCAGGTTCACTGGTACAATGATTTTTCCCCTTGGGTTCATTTTGGGTTATTTATATATATATATATATATATATATATAACCCAAAATCTATATATAATTTGGCATTCGGATAATATTTACTATTTTCAATATTTTGTGATTATTTTCATATTTTGTTTTTTATATGAATATGCATGATAATCATTAAACACATGATAAATATTAAACATCAATAATTATGATATTATCCTGTGGTTTTAATTAATTACATCAAACTTAAAGTCGTAAAACATAAATGTTAATTTTCATAGTCATCTTGCTCTTCATTGAGAGCATCAACATCAACATCATGTTGTGGTTCATTAGAACCACATGAACTACCACCACCACCACTCCCGCTAGCTAAGTTGTGTGTTGTTGAAGCAGGAGTGTAAATGTCATCTAATGAGAAGCGGGAAATGGAAGTTACGAAGTGAACGACCTCTGGATCTATATCCCAATGCTTTGATGTCCCCTCCTTGTACTTTGGGTTCTTGTGCGATAGAAGACGCAAATTGGAGTGCATATAAACCAACTCCTTGGCCTTTTTAGCTGCGAGCTTGTTGCGCTTTTGTGAGTGGATGAAGTTGTATGTGCTGCAATTACGCTCATAAGAAGATGAACTTGCAACCTATATTCAAATATATAAAACTAAAAAGTTAAGTTTTACACATAAATTTAAAATTTTTAAAACAAAAAGTAAACTTAAAAAATACAAAACTTACCTGTGACAAGATCTTGATTGCAAGAGGTTATAGGTTCGGTGATCCTTGGCCATGAAGGTACCACCACATAGGATCATCCTTGTATTTTGTCATGTCCCCCTTTTCAAATAAAGTAAAAGATAATAAAGTAAATACTTTAAGTTGTCTAAGTGACTTACTTTTTATTTTATTAAAAATTGACAACTTAATATTACTTTATTATTATTGAAAATAAAAGAAAAGGGTGAGAAAAGGTGAAATATGAGTGCTAATAGGTCTCTTTTTTTGTATACTGCCTAGGCTTGGACAAATAGTTTTCAAGCTTGGCATAGTAGAATTTGTACTCGTTGATTCATGTCTAATATAATTAGGGTTTTTTTTTTTTAAAGAAAAAGAAAAAGGTAAAACCTAAAAGTGTAGCTCTAATCCTAAAAATGACAATTGAATCTTTATATTGAGAGCTCTCTCTCATTTGGAATATTCCTTGATTATTGAAAACAAAACCCTTTTATAGAGCTTGAGCTTCTGAGTTCAACTTCTGCATCTGAGGACGAAAACTCTCCAAGTGAAGTATCCTTATTTTATATTTTATCAAAGTCAAGATTTTTTTGTAATTTCTCTAAATATCATTGCTTTTATAAACCCTTAATGATAATAAATAACTGAAATATGCAAAACTGAAAATATCCAACTACAATTATTAATCAAATATGCTAAATATGAATTTATTACAACCCTACTCTGAAACTACATAGAAAGTATGAAAACTGAATTTTTATTGAAACCCTAGCCGAAAGAGGAAGTCTAAAAGTATGACACCCTACTGGAAGGGACAACATATACCTGGTAGCAATAATAAACCCTTGTGAGTGATGTCAATAGAATTTTCCTTAAAGAATGATGCCAAGGATGGAAGTGTTCTTTGTTCCATAAAAATCAATAAAACAAGGTATTGATGTTGATGTACTTTTCAGAATAAATTGGTGCCTATTTGGTAGTGTTTTATTGGCATGAGAGCTTTAAATATTCATTTGCAGCTTTCAGAAAATTATTGATCAAGGTTTGAATATTTAATTCATAAATTTGCGGTTTTGGTGTTAGGGTTTGAGGGTGAAAAATAAGATAATACAATTTTTTAGTTAGGGTTTTCTGTTCATTCTAGTTTTGCATAATTTTCCCTAGAGGGGGACATTACAGTGGTATAAGAGCTTAAATCTTGCCAGCTTGTGGGCTTAAATCTCTCCTAAACTTGATTAGTTTCAACAGTGTAACAAATATTAGTTTGACTAGAATAAAGCTTGGTTCCTGCAAAATGAAAATGATGGTAAAGTGTACTAAAAAGTCATGTGCTCCTATTAGCAAGATTGCTTTGCTCCTATTTTTGTGACCTCCTAATTAAGATGTTTTTGTTAAGTGTCCTAGTATATGTTTACGAGTTTGATGTCAGGGGATTAATCATGTTTTAATGCTAAATAAATATAGGCGATTGAAGGATTTTGTCGGAAGACTGGAGCTTTTATAGGTGATATTTTTACAAAAACAGAAGGTACGTAATTGGCTATTAAATTTGATAGTAAGATCTTATTCATGACATTTTCATTTTTCATTGACATTTTCCTTTTATACCTAATTTGTTATCTGAAGAACAAGGAACACAGCTGAAATGGAATACAATAGTAGTTTCAATGTGGAAATGATTTTTGTAGGATTCTTGTGAGTTCCATTTAAGATGCTATGGTATATTGCTTTATCTTTTTGTATCATTTGAGTCTGGTAGAGTCGATTGATTTGAAATAATTTATTTTGAACCATCGTACTATCGAGAAAACTATTTTACTGCTATCATCAGAAAATGAAACACACAATCTGTGCCAAATTTTAATTCTTGGACCTGGTTGTGGAGCTTTTTAAAATATAGATCAGTAGAAGTAAACTTTACATTAAAAAAAAAAAAAAAAAAAAAAAACCACTCTAGATATGTATCAACTACATGCTAATAGCACTTTGAATGTGATAAAGATACATGTTTGACTAAAATTAAATTTGTCCAAGTGTTAGGGGATACGAAATAGTTTTTTCATATAGTGCTTTGTCTCTTTCATAATCAAGAATACTTGTTCATAGAATGCCAATGGCAATGGGATTTTCAATTTGAGTTAACAAATATATTCGAGACCCTAAAAAGAGGTAAGGGTTTTTGATAAAAATATCTTTGAACAACACCTGCATTGATTACACGAGAGCTTGCCACTATAACTGCTCCTTTGTTTGAATGAATCTCTACCTCCATAATGAGTATAGGCTCATTACCGTTGTGAGATAGATTGTATCTTATCTCATGGGATGTTATTATTTTTAGGATAGTTAAGATTTTTCTGTCACCGTCTTCCTTCCTATAAAATTGTGGGTCTATAGTCTTTGTAGCATGAGCATGGAGAGAAGATCATTTCATTTTCAGATGTTACATCTACTAGGATATATGAGGTCAATATTTTATTTCCGTAAGTGAACTCGAGCCTGAGGATAGAGGAAACAATTCCTCTCCCGGTGAGATCAGAATATCTCCAACACCGTTTCTATTGTTAGCTTTAGCTTTGTCAAAGTGCATGGCACACAATTCTTATTGGACTTCTTTGTGTCCGCCTCTTTGATACTCAGGATTTCTGATTGGTCCTCAAGAACGATTTATTTATCCCCAAGCACATTTACACTCAACTTTACTTAAGTGAGTTGGGTGGCAGGAGATGGAGGTGCAATAGATGAACTGTGATACATTATATTTCAGCTTCTTTTCATAGGCTAGAGTGACCATCTTTCATCCTGGAATCAGGATATGAGCATAGATAAAATCAATTTTTATGGTTCCTCCTATCGAAGTGATGAAATCTCAAGAAAGTAACAATCCCCATTTGGAGGGAATATCAACTACCATTATGTCCATGATGATGTTCTTTGTGGGGCACATGTTGAGTGGGACCACAACATCCTTGATCATCTCCACAACTTGTATTTCTCTAGAATCCATGGCACACAAAGATTCAAAGTCGTGTGTGGTCGTTAATTGAAGAAACTCTACCAATCTTGTGGGCATCACATTCATCAATTCTCTTGATTCTACAATGCATTTGTGGAGGTGTTGATTGAAATGTTCCACCTGGCAAAATAATGCAATTTTGGAATTTGCAACTATCCCAAAGAATGAAACACCAATTCTGAATTTTTGTTTGAAACCCTAACTTAATAAAATTGCATCATTTGAAAAGTGCAGATTATGCATGAGAATAAATTACAAATCACTTAGAAAACCTTCATAAAAATATTTAAATTCAATTGTCAATTTTGTGTGAAACCCTTAAATATCAAATCTGATTTTTAGTCCAAATGCAAACCTGAAAATTAGAACTAAACACGAATGATAGTACGAGTGAAAAACAATAATATTCTAACCTTCAAACAATATCAAGGCCAATTTTTGACCCTTCTAGTGAAGTTGCCCCACTCCAAAGGCTTCTTTGAGCCGTGGCCACCTCCCAAACACTGTCCTATGGCTGCGTCCACCTCAGTGAACCCTCCAAACAACTGCGCCCACCCTCAACTAGGTCCCAAACAGCAGTGCCACCCTTCAATTAGGCCTTAGCTACCAACAAAGGTAATATTCTGCCCAACTACGACCCTTGAATAAAGTCACCAAGATGAATTTGAGAGTTTTTGTCCCCAAATCAGAAAGCTAACGAGGGTTTTCGTCCTCAATGTCTGAATGTGCAAGCAAACATGCTTAGCTTCAAAAGAATTGATTGTTAGATGATAGATAGATCAAAAAATAAACCTTTCCACCACCGTTTATACCCTTTCCCACTCAAACTCCAAACTAACTTTATTTTAATAATAAAACATAAGCTGCCAACATTACTTTTTGTCCACTTAGTCATATTATTAAGTTTACTTTAAAGTATTTATGAATATTTTTTATTTTAATAATAATAATATTATTAAGTTGCTCAAAAGATTAGAAATGACTAGGCCCAACTTAAATAATACTATAATTATTTTAATCTAGAAAATGGGACATTACAATCTGCGCTTCCCAAAATTGTTTGCTCACAAGCAATTGCAACCTCCTATGCTCAAGTGTCACTATGCCAAAGTGACAGGGCATATTGTAGTGCCTACAGAGTGAGATATCCCTTTTAAGATATCACTTAAAACTTGAAAATTTTAAAAAAGAACACAAATTGTAGTTTTGATTTTTTAGGACAAGGTACAAAAATAAATAAAATTTTATATATTTCAAAATAATCACTTTCAACAATACCCAAGCTTCAAAAGATGTGAAAAATTATGGAGAACAATAAACAACTGAGAAATAATTTTTATCTTATAGGTCTGATTTTATTTTATTTATTTTATGACAAAAAATGAGAGAAAAATATAGCTGATTGTAATCTCCAGAATAACAATAGAAAAATGATGGAAATAAATTATAGGACATCTTTATGATGATAGCAATCTCTAGCTCCAAAATCTCCAAACAAGACCCATTAAAACCCTTCCAAATCGTTCCTTGAAATCTCCAAGTAGGTCACCCCACTTGTGAGAGACTCACAGTTGCCTCAAAACTGAAAATAAATGGATACCCAGTTGATGGTGGGCTGTTCTCTTCTCTAAATCTGAATTTTTTATCAATGCTGCCAATAAATCCCTAATCTTTGATCTATATCTGTAAATTTGAACTCAATTCAGAATCACACGAACAACAAGCTAGGGATATGGATTGGAAATCCTTATCGAAGAATGCTCTACCAATTAGAAGTGGATCTCTCACCATCGGAGCTAGGGATCCTGCAGAATTTGACCTCTATAAGCAAAAAGGTTGTGTTGGCTAGATTTTATGCATAGTTTAAAACCTAGGCAGTCATGAGATAAATCTCCTTCATTTAACGGTGAAGCTCCTGTGTAAGATGTTTATCTATCAAGGTTGTGAATACTAATAACTAATTTTGGGGGTATTACTTTAATCGCCTCAGCTCGTGAATCACAACTAGGTAATTTGGCAGCAAGTAAGCCGCTGTGTTTGGGAATATTGCAGAAAAGGGGAATATATAGCAATGGTTACAAAAAGAGGAGACATGCTTAGCAATAAATAGATTTTAGAGTTTACTTCATCCACACAATCATAAATAAACAAAAAAATCACACTTTCAGCAAGAAAGAGAAGGAATACATTCTACCTCAGATCCAAAACAACACAAAGTTCATCTTGAGATCTTAATAGAATATTTAGCAAAATTTCATAGACACAAAGTTCGTCATAAATCTACTTTCCTTTATTCAATCCAGACTAGTTCACAAAATCACATCCAAAAGTTTCACACAAAGTTTGAAATCTTATAAATGCAAAGTTACAATAACTTTTGCCAAAATGTTCTCATCCTTAGCCTGTAGGCTTCTTCCTATATTTATAGTGCCCAGAAGACAAATACAAATACAAATAGGAAACATTAATTACTTTTCCTGTATATGCAAGCTACAAAACTGGAGACAGTTGAGAGTCTTTCTCCTAAATTCCCTCATTGTATGACACGGATGATTTTCAACTTAAAATAGAATATCCCATTCTGCATGTCTGCCACCTATTTTCAAGTAATTGACTTTTTCAAACAACTTGAGGTGATGGCTTTTAAACCAATTACTTAAGTTTTTACAACTCAACTTAATTACTCAATTACTTTGTCGGAGAGAAGAAGGAAATAAGAATAAGAAGAAAGAAGAGAAAGTTAATCCAGCGGCACGACCTCAATCTTGTTCTTATTTCGGTATTGGATGTACCTATCAAATATGTATTGCATCACTGTGTCCCTGACTATTTTAGTTAGAGGATTGTAAAATTTGGCACATTCTAAAACAAACTCTGGCAATTGGGCAATACTTGGAAATGCTGCAGCTTGAATGATCCCACTGTTAACCATAGCTTGCATAAGGGGTGTCTTGCGGTTTGCCTTGGATCTGTCAATTAGTTCACTTATAGACACTTGTCCCATATTAGTATCACTTATTTCAGCAAGTTTAGACACTATACACGATTCCACTGGATAGCCCTTGTACTCATATCTCATACTCCCTGGATGTGCTGTTGCCTGAGATTTTTCTTTCCCTCTCTTGAAGCTTTTGCAGTTGCAAGACTGAGATCTTCTTGTGTGAAAATTATTCCTCTTGACCTTCTTGCCTCTTCTGTCTTTGAAGATATCTCCTGTATGTGAGACATTTGCCACAGCTTCTCTCTCATAAATATGTGCACAACTTAAAATGTTCCTGTAGAAAATTTGAACAAATGTGTAACTCAACATTTGTCAAGTTCGTTCATGCATATGATCAATTTTAATTTCCCGGGAATCATGTTATTATGAAATTTCAGGGAAACTTTCAGTGCACATAATGAGAAGTGGGCTCAACTAGGAGAGAACAA
Source organism: Torreya grandis (assembly GCA_037957365.1). Lineage (NCBI taxonomy): Eukaryota > Viridiplantae > Streptophyta > Pinopsida > Cupressales > Taxaceae > Torreya > Torreya grandis. The sequence continues at coordinate 4,064,924 of JARHVA010000759.1, read as the reverse complement.
AGAGTTGCTTTGGTCTACTTGCCTTTGCATGGCGGATTTGGAGGGCTGCTTTCCTCATTTTTGAGTCATAAAAATTCCGTTTAAGCTTTCTCTTTGTATTGAGGACTTTTGGGGGTGCATTACTTTATAAAAGAGAAATAAGTATGACTTAAAAAAGTTCCCTTTGTATTGAGGACTTTTGGAGTGCATTACTTACTTTATAAAAGGAAAATAAGTAATGACTTAAAAAAGTTCCGGTTGAGCTTTCCTTTCTATTGAAGACTTTTTGAGGTGCATTACTTACTTTATAAAAGGGAAATAAGTAATGGCTTAAAAAAGTTCTGGTTGAGCTTTCCTTTGTATTGAGGACTTTTGGGGGTGCATTACTTTATAAAAGAGAAATAAGTAATGACTTAAAAAAGTTCCGGTTGAGTTTTCCTTTGTATTGAGGACTTTTGAACTCAATGAAAATAAGTAATGACTCCTAGGAACTCCACTTTACACTAAGCCTTTATATGGTCGACTTTTGGGTAGGCTCGACTTTTTTCAATAAAGCAAGTAATGAGGCTAAGAAATTCTGATTTGGTCTTTTAAGTGGGCTGGGGGAATTTTGAAAGGCTTGACTGATTTTGAAGATGAAGAAATGACTTATTGAGAACCCAAACCCTTTCCCTTTGACCTGCGGATTTTAAAATATGTTCAACTTGTTTTTCAAAAAGAAGTAATGACTCTACAAAGACCTGGTTTGCATGCTAAATGGGATTATTTGAAAAATCCGATGGCTTTTATAAAGTAGATGGTGGGAATAAGAAATGCCTCAGCTTATGTTATGAAATCAAAGAAGTAAGGAGCCAATGAAATCCTGATTTGCAAAGGATGGGTTAAAATCACAAATTTTGTTGAAAGCTTGACTTGCTTGCTAAATGATCAGAATTTTTGAAGGCTTCAACTGATTTCAAAATGGAACCAAGTTGTGACATAATGAAATCCCGGTTTGGTCTAAAAGTGAGGGCTGTGAACTTTAAGTACGTGGGCATTTTGCGAGTGGCTTTATGACTTCCTGGAGACAATTTTGAGCAACGTGTGCAATCGGAAGTGGAGAACAAAACTAAAAATTAAACTAAATGAGAAAGCGACAACATGACCCACAATTAACACAAGTCATAAAGACTGAAATTTTTTAAAGGGGTACTCCAAGATTTCGAGGTGAAATCCTAGGGACATCAGGATGCTAATAGCAATAGCTCCGAAACTCTGAATGTGTGAGTATCCCCCAAATGACCTCAAGGGAAAAATATATATCCAACTCCAAAAAGATGAAATAATCTCCACCGTCCAAATGAGGGATATGAAATCCAACGCCCAAGATTAAATCATCTCCAAACAAGATCAATGGCTCAAAAGAAAACCTACACCCCTTTTGGGAAGAACCCATGTGCATAAATCTATAACTCAAGTACTTTATTGTGCACATGCTAAAAATATGACTTAAGTTATCTCAACATGAAATTAGAAGCTCGATGGTGAAAAAGTACCACCTAGTGACCCTCATTAAGTCAACAATGAAATATAACATAAAGTGAAAGTGGTAACGGTAACCCATACTCAATAGCTTCCAATGTCTCTAACCTGTTGGGTATGACCAAGGCTAAGACTGAAATAAGCCTACTAGGCCTCCTACATAGGAATGGGGATATTACAGTCCTCCCTTTCCAAAATTTGCTTGCCCACAAGCAAATGCAAACCAGGATGCTATAAAATCTGCTCTCCCTCCCAAGTAGCATCCTCAAGTGGCAAATCCTTCCACCACACTAGATATTCTGTAATAGCCCTGTTTCTGAGCTTTCTTTGCCTCACTTCGATAATAGTCTTTGGTTCTAAAACCAACTTTCCCTCGTCCAATGGTAGCAAGTCTGTAGGCGGCACAATATGCTGTCCAAGTGCCCTTTAGAGGCACGAAACATGGAAGACATTGTGGATCCTGCTTTGTTTTGGAAGCTCCAACTCATATACAATTGCCCCAACCCTTCGTACTATCTTGTATGGCCCATAAAATCGCTGTTTCAACTTCTCAGCACCACTCTTCTTAAGTGAGAATTGCCTATAGGGCTGTAATCGTAGAAAGACCAAATCCCCTACCTAAAAATATCTCTCAACCCTGTGCCTATCTGCATAAACCTTCTGCTGATTCTGTGCTTTCTGTAGATTCTCCTTGAGGGCCTTCAGAATATCTTGGTTCTATAACCAATCACGAGCTTTGAGAGTTCAGCTATCTGATAATACCAGGTCCACGAACGATGAGACATCATACCCAAACAATGCGTGAAAGGGAGACATGCCAATACTCATTTGATAGGTGGTATCATAACAATACTCATTGAAGTGTAGCCATCCAATCCATGCTTGCTAATGTCCTGCTACATAGCTACGCAAATAGTCTCTATCCACTTATTGACTATCTATGTTTGCCCATCTGTCTGTGGATGATAGCTATTACCATGAGTCAACTCCGTACCTGCTATTGGAAAATCTACCAAAATGTGCTCATGAAACAACCATCCCAATCACTGACATTGTTCTTAGGCAAGCCATGAAGCCTAAAAACCCCTGTGAAGAATGTTTGTGGCACCTGTGGTGCCTTATGCCCAAAAGGCATAGAAAAGAAATGGGCATACTTGGTCAACTGATTAACCACCACATAGATGCAATCGCGCCCATGTACTGAAGGAAGGCCTGTAATAAAGTCCATAGATATGCTCTCCCATTTTTGCTCAAGGATAGGAAGAGGCTGTAGAAGCCCTGTTGGAAAAGTATGCTCCACCTTGGTTTGCTGACAAACCAAACACTTCCTAATATGGCTAAGGACATCATCCTTTAACCCTTTCCATGCGAACCTTTCTGTGATGTATCTGTAGGTCTTAAAATACCCAAGATGCCCTGCTAAAGGTGTAACATGCACTGCTCGAAGGATCTTCTCCTTCATCTTGGACTCTGGTACAAGGAAAATCTTATCCTTGTAGTATATGAGGTCATCCAAGACTCTGTATCTGTCATCCTGGATAATGCCATCCATGATCTCACATGCAAATTGACTCTTGGAATATTCAACAAGTATGTGAGCCTTCCAATTAGCTGAAATCTTCGACATAGAATAATCATAGAATCAAGGTAAGGTCTCCTAGATAAAGCATCAGCTACCACATTATTCTTACCCTTTGTGTATTCTATGTCAAAGTCATAAGCTTGTATTTGGTTCACCCATCTCTGTTGGCAGTCATTGAGATTTCTCTGCCCCAAGAAAAACTTCAAACTGTTGTGATTTGTACGAACCACAAATCTACTGCTCACAAGATATTCCCTGAATTTGACCAATGAATGCATAATGGCCAACATGCCCTTGCCGCAACTTGAGTACCACCTCGCCACAACACTCAATGTTTGGCTCTCATAGGCAATGGGATGCCTATCCTGCATAAGTACCGCTCCAATGTCCTCACCTAATGCATCACACTCGAGTACAAAAGGCCGAGTGAAATCTGGTAGTGCAAGAATTGGACATGAGCTCATCATCTCCTTAAGGTGATCAAAAACCTGTTGTGCTGAATCTGACCAAACAAAAGCCCCCTTCTTGGTTAGGTTTGTCAATGGTGCAGTCAAGCGAGAGAAGCTCTTCACAAACCTCCTGTAGTAAGTACATAGACCTAAGAATCCTCTCAAATGTGTCAAAGTCCTCGATGGTGCGCAATCCAAAATCACCTGAATCTTTGCCTTGTCAACCTTGACTCCACCTCCTCCAATCACATAGCCCAAGTACAATAACTTTTTCATGCAAAATGCGCACTTAGAAGCCTTCACATATAGCGAGCTAGCCTCCAAGATACCCAATACCTCATCAAGATGTCTCATGTGATCCTTCCATGTCATGCTATAGACCAAAATGTTATCGAAGAATACCAACACAAACTTCCGAAGGTGGCGGTTGAACACATGGTTCATACAGGACTGAACTGTAGTGGGTGCATTAGACAAACAAAACGACATCACAAGAAACTCAAAGTGACTGTAGTGGCATCTGAAAGTTGTCTTCTGCACATCCCCCTCCCTGACCTTGATTTGATGGTTACCTGATTGCAAATCTATTTGTAGAAAAATAGATTGCACCATGTAGCTCATCCAATAGCTCGTCAATGTGAGGCACATGATACTTATTTTTAATGGTTTTCTAATTCAAGGCAAGGTAATCTATGCACATATGCATGGTTGCATCCTTCTTCTTTACCAAAACAACCTAAGAAGCAAATGGACTGGAACTGGGCCTGATATGTCCCATATCTAGGAGCTCACGTATGCTCCTCTCAATCTCATCCTTAAATTGTTAGGGGTGACAGTAAGGATTTGTGACCACAGGCTTGATGTCTTCAAGCTCGATCACATGCTCAAACCCTTGATCTGGGGGTACACCTAGAGGTATATCGCTGAAAACTGCACTGTGCTTGTCCAGTAGGGCCTGGACATCAACATGATACTCTGGGCTATCATCATCTGAACTCTTGGTCGAAACCAAGCACTGAACTGCCCAATCCACATCATTGTGCTAGAATATCCTCTCCATCCATTTGGCCGTGACTACTCTGGGTGCATTTGAAGATAATCCTCTCAAGACCACATTTCTGCCATCAGATTTAAACTTCAGCTCAATTGTTTGGAAGTTAGTTCGAAACTCACCAAGTGAGTGAAGCCACTACACTTCAAGCACTATGTTGGTCTCTCCAATACCAACAATATATAAATCATCAGTAACTGTATAGCTACCCATAGTGATGCTCAACTATGGAATCCTCCATGTGCATGTCATAGATTCACCATTGGCTAGCACCATGTTGAAGCCTTCAAAATATTTTGTCTGCAGGCCTCGTCTCTCTACCAAAGTAGCATCAATGAAATTGTGGGTGGCCCCACTATCAATAAGCACCACCACACGCTGTCCCTTCATAACCCCATGAACCCTGAATGCCTTGTACTTGGGGGTATTAGATAATGTAGCTATGGTCTCGACAAGAAAAGTCTCCTTTGCAGTCTTGACATCAACACTATCCAATGCATCACCATCATCAAGCTCATGAGGTTCTAATATCTCCTCTTCCTCATGATCACTGTCTTCATAGACTTCAATATATTGAGCCTTGCTATTCCTAGAACAATTGTGTCCATGTGTCCATGGTTGACGGCAGTCGAAACATAGTTTCTTTCACCTCAACTCCTCCCTAAGTTCTGGTGAAATGAATGGCTTCCTAGCCGAGTATTGTCTCCTATCATCTTGCCTAGGTGGAGGCACTCTTTGCTGAACCCTAGGTGGAAATATGGACTTTGCAGTAAACAACTCCAAATCTCGAGCTCTCCTGATGGCCTCATGTAATGAAGGAGGATCAAATGCCTGCATGAATCCAGCCAAAGTATCTGTCAATCCTGCTATGAATAATGAAGTCAACCTCATCTTTGAAATATTAGGAACCATCACTGAGAGTCTCTGAAAATTTGCAATGTAGACATCTAAGGAACCTGTCTGTCTCAAGTGAGTCAACTCCTTGAAGAACCTATCAGGGTTTCTCCTATCAAATCTGTCCTCCAACCTCTGTGTGAACTCCGTGTATGTGGTAATGTGCATGTGCCCCTGTGTCACTAGTCCATGATGCCACCAATCATGTGCATCTCCCTCAAAGTGTAGGATTGCAAATTTAATTGCATCCTCATGCATGGGGTTCAAATCAAAATAAGTCTTCAACATTTGTATCCATGAACGTGCGGTACACTTCTCTGAGCTATCAAAGTGCGGAATAGAAATCTGCCCCAAACACCTTTGTAGTTCGGGTACCGGCATGTGATGATCTCTCTTGGGCTTGTTTCCAATCTTCATTCTGCAATAATCTGAAAATGACATATTAGCCCTGAAACCCTCACTCAAAGTTTGGTATTTTGTCCAATAAGAATCCTCATCAAGTATATCTGTGGGTTGTCCCATATGTGATGCTTCAGAATCTTTCGAGAAAGAAGGCTCATGAAAACTCATAGGCTTGTTAGAAGAATGGGGGGATTGCTGCCCCGAATTGTTGTTCTCACCCTTTTCCCTATTATTCCCAGATTTGATCTGATTCATATTCTGAGTGAGCTAGCTCAAATAGAGATTGTTTGTTGTCTCCTGTTGTTTCACTATGTTGATGAACATTTTCTTGATAAACTCTTCATTCAGATCTTCGGCTTCGTTTCCTTCCCTATCTGCGATGTTTTTATCTTCCTTTCAAGGTGTATTCCTCCTGGAATATACCTTCATGCACTACCCAACAGGGTGCAAGAAAGGTAGCTCTGATACCATTGAGATATCCCTTTTAGGATATCACGTAAAACTCATAAATTTTGAAAAAGAACACAGTGTAGTTCTGATTTTTCAGGACAAGGTACAAAAATAAAGAAAAATTTATATCTTTTAAAATAATCACTTTCAACAATACCTATGAGCTTCAAAAGATGTGGAAAATTATGGAGAACAATAAACAATTAAGAAATAATTTTTATCTCACAAGTTTGATTTTATTTTATTTATTTTATGACATAAAATGAGAGAATAATACAGCTGACCGTAATCTCCAGAATAACAATAAAAAAATGATGAAAATGAATTCTAGGGCATCTTTATGATGATAACAATCTCCAGCTCCGAAATCTCCAGAAAAGGCCCACTAAAACCCTTCCAAATTCCTGCTTGAAATCTCTAGGTAGGTCGCCCCACTTGTGGGAGACTCACAGTTGCCTCAAAACTGAAAATAAATGGATACCCAGTTGATGGTGGGCTCCCCTCTTCTCTAAATCTGGATTTTTATCAATGCTGCCAATAAATCTCTAATCCTTGATCTATATCTGCAAATCTGAACTCAATTCAGAATCACACGAACAACAAGCTAGGGATATGGATTGGAAACCCTCATTGAAGAATACTCTACCAGCTAGGAGTGGATCTCTCACCTATCGCAGCTAGGGATCCTGCAAAATTTGACCTTTACAAGCAAAATGGTTGCTAATAGCAATAGCTCCAAAAGTTTGAATGTGTGAATATCCCCCAAATGACCTCAAGGGGAAAACATATATCCAACTCCAAAAAGATGAAATAATCTCCACCATCCAAATTAGGGATAGGAAATCCAATGCCCAAGATTAAATCATCTCCAAACAAGATCAATGGCCCAAAAGAAACCCTACACCCCCTTTGGGAAGAATCCATGTGCACAAATCTATAACTTAAGTGACTTTATTGTGTACATGCTAAAAATATGACTTAAGTTATCTCAACATGAAATTAGAAGATCCATGGTGAAAAAGTACTACCTAGTCCCCCTCACTTAAGTCAACGATGAAATATAACATAAAGTGAAGGTGGTCACGGTAACCCATACCCAATAGCCTCCAACGTCTCTAACCTCTTGGGTATGACCAAGGCTAAGACTGAAATAAGCCTACTAGACCTCCTGCGTAGGAATGGGGACATTACACAAAGCCTAGATTCTGTACCTGTCAAGTGAGACAACTTTTGCCAAAAAACATAGTGTGATATATCTCTAATATCCCAAATGGATAATGAATGCAATTCATCCACAAGATGATCATCTAAAATTTGGTGATGTCTCAAGGCACCCATAAACTCTCACAAGACCGAAAACTGCGATATGCTCTTCTCATTGTGGCGTTGTGCCATCGCTGTCAAGTGGTACAACCTTTGCCAACAATTATCATGTGGTCTACTCCATCCATTACCCACATCTATATGCTCCCCATCGAAGAAGTCTTTTATCCACGACATTAGAATATCTTCCATATGTTTCCTTAAGGCCAAAGGCTACCCCAAGGGCTCATCACTGTGTTTGTGTTGTACCCATTTGCTCTTCTCATATGATGAAGGATCCCAAACACTTGCTTCATGACTATAGCCTTGAGCTCCAGTGGGTCCCATAATGTTATTGTGGGCTAATCCCTTCAATTCATCTGCATGTAAGTTGGAAACAAGGCATAACAACTACAAATCATTTGGGATTCCATCCAAATCAACACTTGGATGGTTGGGATGATTGTCTTCCATAATAGGACCCCTCCAATAACAGTATCATGTAAGAAAACCCTCTCAAATTGCACAAATGTACAGCTGTTCATGACTGTAAATATTAAGACCAACAATATAGAAATGATGTAATAACAATAAATATGACAAACCCATAGAAAATTCAGTAATGTGATTGATGTAGAAATAGTAGGTAGCCATAAAAAGACTAAAAGCTCTCCATTAGTCGTCACCAATTGGAAAATACTCTTTCCTGTGACTGAAAACCCCTAAAAAATCACTTGTGTGAGTGCCCATGCAATGATGTGATGGCTGATAATACTGATCCCTGCAGCATTAGTGCTGGAAATTAAGCCCATAGCTATCTTGCGCATGCTTCTGCTATCATATGCTGATATCATCTCATCATTGTTTCTATATTCGTCACCATGTGCTTTTAATACTTGGAGAAGCATCTTCTCCATCCCATTAGCACCAGCTGCAATCCCATACACTTCCTTGTCCTCTTTCTCCTTCATACTCTCTACCTCCCTTCTAGGCTGATTACACTTTTCTTTTTTTTCACTTGATATTGCATTCTCCAAAGCCGTATAAACTGCCATAATCTCAGAGACCTGATCTACCAAGAATTGGAGATAGTTGTGGTCAAGAAACAACCACTTCTCAAATGGAGGCAATGGCTTTGCATGAACAACCTTTATGTCTCCCAGCTGCTGCAATTGGACTTCTGCTTGCATATCTTTTTAGGAACATCCTTGTACAATCACTTTCCCACTATCTCTTGTCTCCATGATGACTTGAAGACTATTCTCTACTGCTGTCATATCCTTATCAACTATGTCTTCAATTGCCGTTGCCATACCATCATCTTGTTTCACTTATTCACTTCGTTTCTCATATCTATGAGCATGCTGGACTGAACCACATTCATCCTTTTTCTTTTCTATCTTCTCTATTACTGGACCTGCACCTCGAACATGCCTATTAGGGAATTCAAGAGCTTCCAACATCACTCCTTCAACTGCTTCATCATGCCTTATAGACATGTTGCCCAACTTTCTTCCATTGCTTGCATTTTCCTGATATCTTCCATTCATATGATGGAATTTCAAAGGCCCATTCATGATGCCCCAAGAATGGTTGTAGCATTGCATTTTCTTCCTCAGAATCAGACTTGTAGTGGCTGGAAACCAATTTGTATTAGCTATACATGCCTAAACTGAAAACCCTTTTATCTGGAATTGTCATTGGCAACAGACAAAATAGTTGTACAATAGATGCCATATTGAAAATCCTTCATAAAATACATCAATGACAGTAAACTAGAGGCTGAAAACAACTACACTTTGACTGGAAATACTTCAACAACAGCCACAAACTGAAAATCACCCAACTTTATGCTTGGATCCATTGGTATGGCTGCCAACAAAATGTTGAGCAAGCTAGAAATGTGGATAACAACAGGTCTACAATCTAAAATAGTGAAGCCATTTGTAGATTCTCATCCTCCTTGACATATCCTTCACATATTCAATATCTTGCTACCCCGGTAGTGGTGACTTTCTCCATAGCCCTGTCTTCAAGTGTAGGACTTGGTTCCAAAGAGTGATCATCTTTGTAGCTCAAATGATCACCCAGATCCCACTCTTTTATGTTCACACCATTTGGAACTTGTATGAAAGGATCTATGTGCGCCTTGCTACTCATTATCATCATTTTTAACATGCTGCCCATGATGACAAGCTTCATGCAATGACATCGTAAGAATCAATAAATATGAAATATGATCATCCTTGTCATACCTTAGTTGTCACCAAAGTGTTCACCTTCCTTTGCCGAATTAGAGTTTGTTGAGATACCCTTAACACCGCTAATACTAACAAAGATCTGATGGTGGTTTGATTTTAAAATTCTAGCAAGTTGGAAACCAACATTAGTGACCCGTGAAGCCCGTAATTTATGTGCATGCTTCCCAACAAAGTTTTCTAAGAACTCCACCTCATAACCTTCTCGATTTGCAACAGTTCTTTCATATTCTAGGCTGTCATAGAGCTGATCCAAAAGCTTTTCTCTTTTTGAGGCCTTAGAGAGATTTTTATCAACTCTACTATATTGAAGACTCAAAAATTTGGCATTAACCAAAAAATCCTTTCCAAATCCTTGTAAAACTTATTTTTCTCCATGTTTTACCCTGACAAACGGAGAATCGTTTCCCCTAATTTTTTGAAGGTGTTGTTTTGTTTGAGTGGCTATCAACTTAGCTTCTTTAGCTCTGCTTCACCATTCATCACACCTTTTCTGGGTCCTCACCACATCCTCTGCACTTGCCTGCAATGTAGCTGATTTCCTTTCAACACTAGGATCCACATTTATTTCTCTCTTTCCTCATCACAAGGGAAGGAATCTCTTCCTCTTAGGCTGGGACATTTTTTTCCACTTTCCTTTTGTATGCTTGGTGCCTCCATGGGCTATTCCCTCTCCCTTGCAGCCTTGATTTTTATTCATGCTTCGCCATTACAATTTGGTAATTCTTTTCCTCTTCCTTTCTCAAGGCATGTTGCAAGTCTCCTTGTGTAGCTCGTGGTTTAGACCATGGTCCAATTCTAACTCGATTTTTCTTCAATTTCATGAAGTTGGTGAGTGATAGTTCTTCCCAGATCTCAACTGGAAGGGCTCTATACTCAGTGTAGCTAGTAGCAATTTCATGAACCTAAGTCACAAGGTTCGAGTTTGAGATTGAATTCGATGAGGGTAAACATCGATTCGAATTCGAGTTTGGATAAAAGATCTTAAAAAATTGCCATTAAATTTGAAACATAAAAAAAATATAAAAATACGTCAAAATAAGAATGTGAAAGATACTCTTTGAAATAAGTGTTTCAAAATCTAAAACATGTTATACTAAGTTCTTAGTTTCTTACAAATTTGAAATTATATATCAAAAATTTCTACATCACAAAAAGCCAATACACTCTATGGCTTTATAGGCTACTAGCTACATCAAAAAGCTTCATATCATCAAGAACACTTGGCTCATCAATATCATTGACACTAGATTCATCACAAAGGAATTTAAGATCATTTGCATCCTTTAAGTTTGCTGCAATTGGTTGGGGTTGTGAAGAAAAAGATTCTTTCTTCATTTTGCTCATGCACATCTGCAAATTGCTACGAATATAAATAAGATCCCCTAACTTTCTTGACAATAGCCTGTTTCTTTTTTTAGATTGAATGTGGTCAAAACAATTCCAATTCATTTCACACACTGATTCACTTGCTCCTTGACTCAAAATTTGGATGGCAAAGTGTTGTAGTTCCTTTGTACTTGATCCATAATATTCCCACCATTGGTATCCTTCAAGATACACCCTATCATACTTGGCTGTAGCTATTGCACATACCCCTTCTTTTCTTCAGAATGCCCTTATTTGGCTCCTAATTATTGTGTTGCAGGAATCGCCCCCCCTCCTCCACGTTTCACATCTCGGTACGCCTTAGGTTTTTGGTACGTCTTGGGTACCTATCGAAGACATCCCAGAGGCATCCAAAAAGGTACCGACAGGGAACAATGGAAGTCAACAATTTTTTTTTAAAAATGTAAATCCAATCCGAACCCAATAGGATATAAATAAAATAAACATTTAAGTATAAGTTTACTTATACTTTAAGTTATATTTTATTTATATACTTTCAGGATGTTTGAGAGGGGTTTTAGACCTCTAGGAGCTATAATGCAAATTCTAGGTTTTGGAGGATCCTATAATATTTCAGAGTTAGTTAGATTCCAGGGTTTCAGGGTTTCAGACTTAGCCATATTTCAGGGTCTCAAGATTTCAAGGAGACATCATAGGAGGTATGAAGACTGCATGAAGGGATGTATGCGTGATAGAATAGTATGAGAATATCTCTTGCAAAGTGCCACAAGCCGATCCCACCCCATTCCTTGTGCACCCCTTAAGGCATGCACTCTATGAGATTCAATGCATCGATGAGCCCTTGTGATAGAAAGTGTCAGTAAATGATAAAGTCGAAAAATAATGGGAGTGGCATTCATGATTTTGTGGGCAATCGAGATGATTTATTCTAGATTTGAATGTACATTTTGTCTTTGAAGTAATGATTGAATGAATATTATATATGTTTAAGTGTTTTATCATTTATAGACAAATATTTTCATACTATGTAGTTTCAAGTGTTTTACTAAAAAAATGAGTAATATACAATATATATATACACACACAAACGTACCCACGATGTATCCAAATCAAGATTTTTGAAAAATGGCATACCCGCGTACCCGAGACGTCCCCGTACCCGTACCCAAACAACATAGCCTAATTATACTTGCAAGTTTTGGATCTATAACAACTTTGTCAATGTCTTCATAAAGACCACTCATGACTTCTGCATCACTTTCTCTTTCTATATGAAAGAGGCTAGGCTCTAGATAGCAAGCCACTACATGTAATGGTGTGTGCATCATTTTCCATTTTATATCAATCACATCTCATATTGCTTTGTAGTTTGTCTCCACATCATTGAATGCCTTTTGAATGGATTCCTTGGAACGGTTTATAGCCTCATAAAACATGCCAAGGCAAGGGTTGTTACATTCAACTATGCGAACCATATCAACAATAGGCTCCCACATTTTCAAAATCTTATTTGCACTTTTTCAAAAGCTTGAGTTTATAATGATTTGTTCTGTTTGCTTTCCCTTAGTGTTTTTTGAAAGCACAAAAAATTCTCACTCATTAGAACAAATCACTAACTTTATCGTTGCTTTCTCTTCAATCACTATTTTCAAAGTGATAAAAAGAAGCAAATTTTGTTTCACAAGGCCTCAACAATTCCATCGATGCATGTTGTCAATAAATGCTCAATGTGAGATGGTGGTTCCTTATGAAGTTTGAAATTGTCTTCTCCCTTTGAATTGCTTCATGCACCCATGAAAATTTGACTAAGTCCTGTAGTAGCAAATTAAGACAATGAGCTGCACAAGGGCTTTAATAAATTTTTGGATACTTATGCATAATCATTTTCCCAACCCTTACACAATTTGTGGCATTATCAATGACAATCTGAACTACATTTTCCTCACCCACTTCAAGAGTTGCTTCATCTAAGATTTTGAAAATGAACTTTGATGTCTTCTTGTGATTCATAGTGTCAATCACTTTCAAGAAAGATATGCCTTTAGAGCAATACACTAAGACATTAATCAGTGGCCTCTGACACATATCATACCAACCATCACTCGATATACTGCACCTTGTTGTACTCCAAGAGTCTTGATATTTGCCATGCTTTCAGTCATCCTCTTTTTTGACTTTTCCAAAAGAGTAGTGCTAAGCCTTTCAGAACTGGGTGGAATGCAACCTTTGCCAAATTCAGATATTTTTAAAACTGCATTAGTAAAGAATGGACTCCTAGCCACATTGAATGGAATGACATTTGAATCAAAAAATTCGGCCAATGCATCATCCACATCTTGCTTTTGCACTAGCTTCCACATGTTGGGAATTGTGCCACTCGCACAAGCGTTTGATTACATATGCGAGGATGACATGCTTGTTAAAATTTTTTTTGATGCACCCCTAGATATTTCTTTTTGAATTCTCTATTATTTTGCGTTGCCATATGTTTTCTAGCAACTGATTGTTCCTCTTCTTTCTCCAATCTTACTCTGATTTTTGGATTCAAATCAAGACATGGTTTAACACCCCCACCAAAGCCACCCATTCTGCCAAGCAAATGGTCAATGACACTGGTTAAAGTCTAATGAAATATTTTTCCAAATAAATTACATTTGATTTCATTCCCTGATCCGCTCCGTGTGACATGCTTCCATCCCTCAGCTTTTGATTTACTTGTGGGCTAGAATTGCACCCCTTTGTGGGAGAGTTTCTTAGGCTCTCTCACTCTTAGCTACAAGCATTGGGAGTACCTCAGGCTGTGGGTATCCTGTCATGAGGTTGAACCTCTAGGCTTTTTAATGAGGCTAGTTCCTCAGATGCTTCACTTTAGCTTTCATTTCCAATGCTAAAATCTACTGCTGACTAAGGAAAAGGGATAGGAGGATAACATAAAAAGGAAAATCTAAGTTAAGGGAGGTGATGCACCGAAAGAGAGTGATCCACATTTAGACTGAGAACCTTAGTGAATACTATTGGAATTAAACAAGACAAGTCTAGCTGATCCTATTTCATAGCTGCAAGCAGAGTAGCTGTGTGGAGGTCAAAGGGGAAGATGCACTTTAAGGGCAGGAAGAAATAGGTCTGCAGGAGAGACACTATGACTCGTAACGTTTCAGAAAGGCACCAAAGGCTAACACATCACACGACCTGCAAGAAACCAAGAAAACTGAAGCGAAGTGTGTAGAGAAATCATAGATGATGAGGAAAAACATACATTCCGCAAGTTAAACTTCAATAATGCACACTTGACTTCAGCGAAAATCAGAAAGTTGTCTTTTATTGATTCAAGAGAATGTTACAAGGAAATTTTGACAGAGTGCTTCTATCACCAATCGAGGGATCCATTTCTAGGTCTAGAAGCCTTTATATATAGTAGAAAAGGGATGAAAGAAGAGGGACTTTTGAAAGGACGGAGAGGGGGGGTCTTAATGACTGAAAATCCTTTTTCTTTTCGAGCCCTTGATTGCGTTAATTCTATTTTTTGTGAGGACGAAATCTCCATGCTTGTGTAGTGTCATGATTGGACCTGTTCTAGGTGGCAGCTTGTCAAGGTCATGACCGAAAGCATGGCTCTACATCTCCATTCAAGTCGCTCACCCACTTTGTACAAGTGGGTGCAAACAACTCTTTTGTTTCTTTCAGGAACTTTAATGATGGGGCTGGTTCTTGTTGCCTTCTTGGTTTAACTTGGGCCGTCTTTACTTCTACTGCGTTTGCCTTAGTCATTTGATCCTTTATGTCGTTGATCTGCTGGGTTTCACCAACCTCACTTGTGTATTTGCTCTGTTGGATCTGAATGCATGATTAATCGTGAGCCCTTGGATCCTTTACCTGACTTGTCGACATGTCCCATTTCTTGCCACATGCCAAATCCTAGAATCTCCTGACCATTTGACTTATTTTGCTCCATTGATCTGAGTCCGCATAATCTTAACAAGTGTCACCTCTTTATTTATTGTTCTCTTTACCACTTACTACTTCGGACTTCTCAGTGCCCGCCTTTTCTTGAAGATCCTTTTCTTTCAGACTTTTCTCTTGAAGGAAATCCTTTGGACTTTTGTCTGAACCAATCTTTTTTTCCATGCCACTTTCTTGAATTATTTCCTTTGGGATTTTAGCTAGGGCACTTTTTCGAAGCGTAAGTACCCTTCGGCTTCTTGACAATGGACCTTTCCGAAAGGAACATACCCTTTGGAAAAATCGAAAAGGTCCCTTTCTTTTGAACTTGGGCACTTTCCTTCGGAGAATTTATCCGCGACAATATCTCCTCGGACTCCTTCCAAGTGCGCTTCTGAATTTCTTAGGTGCCCTTTGGAACTTTGCAAGTGTCCTTCGGAAATTTTCTTTCGGAAAAAATGTTCGAAGAAACTCCTTTCCTTAGCCCGAAAAAAAACTCCGAAAGAAAGCACTTGGTGAAGAAAAGGAGAGTCCCGAAGAATTATAAGGCAATGTTTCTTCTTGCTTGATCGAGTTTTTTCACACTTGCCTACTTTGGACTTTCCATTGTTTTCAACTTATTAGACAATTTAAGTAAAGCAACTCTACTGATGGAGTCCGTAGATCTTTTGATGGAGTCTGTAGATCTTTTGAACTCATGCTTGAAATGCTTGGATTGCTTGGTTCATCATGAAAACTGCTCAAGAACCTTTTTCTTTGCTCTGCAGACTTGTCCCTTAGAATTTGACAAAATACGCTTTAAACAATCTTAAAGTGTTTCAAAAGCTTTGTGAGAACTGTGAGATCTCTCTGGTTCATTCATTTCATCCGGGACATCTGTTTATTTGCTCATCCATTAGCACCGTGATCCACCTGGGCACAGCTTGGTATATAGGCCAAAATTGGCCAACAGGGGCCATAAATGCTTCTGCAAAATTTAAATGAAAAATTTAATGTCAATATATTTTAAAAACAAAGATACAAATATTATATAAATAAACATAAAATAAAAGCGAAAAAAAATTCATAATTAAAAAAAACCAAAATAAATAAATAAATCATTAAAAAATAAATTAAAAACATAAACAATAATAATAAACAATATATAGAACAAATTTATTAAAAAATAAAATATACATTAAAATATAATTATAAATTTATAAAATATAAAATAAAAATAAAAAAATACACAATTAAAAAACATTAAAATAAATAAATTAACAAATCATTAAAAAAATGTAAAATATATAATTAAAACAAAATTGAAAAATAATAAAAAATAAATATTAAATATAAAACAAATAAAATAAAAAACGTATAACAAAATAATAAATAATAAAAAAAAATAGCACAAAAATAAACCCTACCTGTTGACGTTGAGCTCCTCTCCAAACAACAACAACAACTGATAGGGTCCACGGCACCAAGCTTGATCCTTCCCAATGGCACCACCAACCTCCCTGAGCTTGCTCCAATTGCATTGAGCCCGCCACTCCATGCGAGGTGTAATGCCCCCCTTTTTGGCATAACTTGCTCATGGACCCTTAGCTTGATTTGTTTCCAAAAGGCTAAGGGATAAAAAGAGGAGGGAACACTGAGGGGGCTATTCTAAGAGCAAAAAGATGAAAAGTACGTAAGTATTCTAATTTTTAGTTGAATTATGCAAAAAATACTTTTGATCTAATTTTCATTTAAGTAGGGGACCTTTAAGAGTCGTGAGAGTCTAAACCCTAAAAAAAAATTTTAAAATGTAAAGTTGCTTATGATTCAAAAGTCACATCCCTCCAATTTGGGCGCCACCCTTGGGGGATGATTATAAAAAACAATTGAGGATTCATTTGGAAGGTTATGCTTATTTTGTATATTGAATTATTGATCAAGTATGTCAAGCTTGCTCATCGCATTTTAAAAACGAAAACTTTCAAGTGTGTTAAGTGTTTGGAGACGAAAATGTCCATTTGCATTTTCCAAGGCAGCGCTATTCAAGTGCTGTAGTTGAGCTTCAAATTTGCATGATTGCATGCAGGTGGATCTACAAGGGTGTTTTTGAACACCACCTTCATTAATGATTGTTGCAAACCCTATAGAGAGTTGGTTTTCAGATAATTTGCAGGTCTTGGAGATTGACGACTTGCATTGGATGATTGCTAGTGAGGTTTGGAGCCATTCCCTTGGGTGGTGAATTGTTTGTGTCAAGGAGACCTCTCTTGAGAGGGTTGCGCTACACGGAGACCCCTTTGAGGGCTTCAAATATTTATTGGCTGACTTATTCCACTTGGGCAACTTGCGTAGGGCATCATAAGATGTCAATTGGGGATCAAATGGTGAGATAAAATATTCTGATTTGTTATTAATTATTTCTGAGGTGTGGCGAATTGATTTGGGAAAGAAGTGAGCTATTTTGGAGGGCTTTTGGATTCTAATTCAAAAAGGTAAAATTCTAATATTATTCCTGATTTATCTGGGATAAAATCACAAGGTTTTGGAAGAGTTCAGATAACTAAAATAAGGAAAATAATTCTGAATTTTTTAGCAATTAAAATTAGGTGGTGGATGATTCACTTGGAATGGAAGTTGCAAGGGTTTGGGGTGCTTGTAGGTCCTAAATCATTGGGCAAATATTATGCTTAATATTTGTGATATTTTATGATAATTTCCAACTTGTTGGTTGAGGATTTTGATCTCATTTGATCACTCGATATTCACGATATTGAGAGGTGAATTTATTTGGTAATTTCCCAGCTTGCTTGTGAAGTGTAGCGATCTGATTTTCTATTGTCCATTGGCAATTTTGGTGGCCTAATTTCAGATTTCTTTGGCTGGAATTAATCACTAGTCTTATCTAATTTTGCAAGCTATTTTCAAGGGTTTTACATCAGGTTTGGCGAGTGGGAAAGAAGGCTTCTGTTCGTTAGAATTTTGTATATATATCTTCAGCTAGTGTGGACATCATTTCCAAGTATTTATTACAGCAATTTGCATCATCTTTTATAGTGTATTATTAGTTTTTGGAGTGGATATAAAGGGCTGTGTTTGTTGATTAATTTCTGCCCTAGTGGCAGCTAGCATTTGGATCACTTTGGAGGGGTGTTGTGGTTGTTTGATATACCTAGAGTCGGTGTATTCTATGATTTTCAAATTTTTGATTGGGGTTTGTGTCCAATCCCATTATTGCTTGCTTGTCCCAAATCGGGGACAGTACATGAGGGCACACGTAGGTGGCCCTTCTCTACGCCATCCACAACGAGTAGCCCTTCACAATGTAGGGTGACTCGTCCATGACTCCACAACTGAGTACGACTTGCAAGGTTGCAGCAAAACAATTTCACGCAGAGCTATAACATAGTTAAACGCAGTAGAATGGCTCGGTCCCTAACCTCCCTCATGGTTCACAGTAGATCTTTCTCCCTCGATGATCTTGGAACCTACATATGCGCCGCTTTATAAAACCCTAAACCCTAATTTTTGGTGCCATTTTTTGCCGTGTTTTTCACTTCGAACTGAGCAATTTGTGGTGAACTTTATGTCCTGCTAGAAAAAACGACGATTTTCATTTTTTGAGTTGAAAAAATGATGTACCTTGTGACTTAGTCATCAACTATGGAAGGCTGAGTTTCTATCACCGGAATGGTTTCTTCTCTTGGAAGGAAAGTAGGTCGGAATGACCTAAATGAAGAATCACTCATGGTCCTTGGTGGTTGAATATTACTGTTTGCCCCTGAAGAGCTTCCTTCACCATTTGGATTTTTCATGGTATGGATCAGCTATGCCATCATATTAGCCAATTTCTGTTGCCCTTGGGCAAAAATTTCAAATCTAGCATCATCAAAAAAATTGACCTCCATTTTATCTTCTCTTTCGGAATCACACGTTGGCAAGAAACAAGCTTTGATACCACCAAAATGTCACACTTAGGGCTAAATAGTGCAATTCTAGAATTTGCAGCTATCCCAAAGAATAAAACACAAATTTTGAATTTTTGTTTGAAACCCTAAATAAAAAAATTACGACATTTTAAAAGTGCAGATTATGCATGAGAATAAATTCTAAATCACTTAGAAAACCCACATAAAATTATGTAAATTCAGTTGTCAATTTTGGGTGAAACCCTTAAACATCAAATCTGCTTTTTAGCTCAAATGAAAGCCTAAAAAATAGAATTAAACAAAACTGATCATATGAGTGAAAAACAATATTATTCTAAACTATCAAATAGTATTAAGGCCAATGTTTGATCCCTCTAGTGAAGTCGCCGCACTCCTAGAGGTTTCTTTGAGCTACGACCACCTCCCAAACACTGCCCTATGGCTGCGTCCACCTCAATGAACCCTCCAAACAGCTATGCCCACCCTCAATTGGCCCCCAAACTGCTGCACCACCCTTCAATTAAGTCCTAGCTGCCAACAAAGGTGATATTCTGCGTAACTGCGACCCCTGGATAAAGTCACCATGATGAATTTGAGGGTTTTCGTCCCCAAATCAGAAAGCTAATGAGGGTTTTCGACCTCAATGGCTGAACATGCAAACAAGCATGCTTAGCTTCAAAAGAATTGATTGTTAGATGATAGATCCAAAAATAGAGCTCTCCATCTTCTTTTATACCCTTTTCCATTCAAACTCCAAACTTGCTTTATTTTAATAATAAAACTGCCGACATTACTTTCTGGCCACTTAGTCATATTATTAAGTTTACTTTAATTTATTTAATAATAGTTTTTATTTTAATAATAATAATATTATTAAGTTGCCCGAAAGATTAGAAATCTCTGGGCCCAACTTGAATAATATTATTAATTATTTTAATCTAGAAAAGGGGACATTACATTGATTCTTCATTATCAAGGTAATATAAAAATGGGGAATATTATTCCCTTTTGACACAGATGTTGAGATACACTTGGTGAGTGTCAACCATGTTGTTAATAACTTTGGATGAGAGTCCAAGCCATTGAATAAATTTCTCTTTTTGGGAAATAAATCTCTTTTTTTGGTTTGAGTATTGGAGCGAAGTAGTTAGGGTAATTAAGTGTAATATCCCTTGCTATTTCGGACCTTATATTGCTGATTTGAACCCCAAGGAATATTGTCAAGCACTTCTGATGTAAACCCAATGCTTGCTGGTCTGTGTTTTCAGTCTGATATTTTTGCTTGATAATGATCGCTGAGTACTCTAAATGCTCATAAATCCAAACTACAATGTCTAAGCATTAATCTAAATGCATACATGACTTCTTTTTTTTTGATATTTTTGATGCATATACATGAAAATTAGACATGAAATGCATACCTACAGCCAATTGGCATTTTGTCAAACAATTGGCACGCAATCTAACACGCTGATAAGGGATGCTATAATGAAGGACATTACATTGAACAAATGTCATACAATTGATAACTCTTTTATTAGATGCAATCCCCAAACACAATGATATTAAGAAATACCAAATCTATTGGTTTACAAGGGTTATGCAATACAGTGCCAAAGTCTGATATCAATGATCACCTACAACAATATGCTTGGGATAACAATGCAAACCACTAATAATTACAAAAAGAACATGGTAATAATGGTGCCAAAAGCGCTGATGAAGAATCAAGCAATATCCAAGGAAAGGAGTCCCTTCCAAACCCAAATTGTAACCTTCTCCTAGCTGCCCTATTCACGCATTACTGTAGCGTACTGTAGCAATCATTGTAGCGCGGCACTGTAGTGACACTATTCATGTCACTGTAGTGGCACTATTCATAGCATTGTAGCATGACACTATTCACAGCACTGTAGCGCCAACAATAAAACTTATGATCTGCAAATTAATATCTCAAAACCCTTGGTTAATACTTTAGATTTAAGCACCAATGAAAGGACTGAAGTATCCCTTCCAATTTGCAACCCTTTGGAGGATATTTCACCACCTCAGTTATGCTAATCTATGGGAGTTTTCGTTCCCAAAGACCAAGTAGACAATATGCAGAAACCCTTGGCTCCACAGAACTCATCAAATGCAAATGATAATAATCCCTCCAATCCACGTTGAACTCTGTCACAATCACTGCGCCCTTTAGAAGGAATACTGAGCAATCTCCAGATGCTACTGAGCAAATCAACAACCACTGAATTGGGGGCTACGTCTCAAACAGGCAAAGCATTGGGTTTTGGCGTCCCAAATGCTGAAAGCTCTTCCAGAAACAGCGCAAATTTCAAATAAAATGTTAAGAATGAATTAGACTTTTGTCTTGACCTCCTTATAACCTTTTTACAATCAGCTCGAACCCTAAAAGCAACTCAATATGGCGTTGAGTTATAAAATGTTATATTTCTCCTTTTTTAAGTGTCAAGCACATAGAAAATAACCCTTTTTTCAAATAAAGAGAAATCCGTTCATCGAAAGGATCTGAGCCAAGAGAGAAATATTTAGAAAAGTCCAAAACCTTTCCAACGAGCTATTACACCATGGGATACGCATCCAGATGAGGCCAAAATCCCCTTATTACTCCAAAATAGCTATAAACTTAGCCTTATTTAATTAAAAAATGCTAACTTAGGGAATATTAAAAATATACCCCGAATAGCGACAAAATGCTCCAATGACACCACAAACTAGAAAGTCACCCTACCACCTGTCTGTGACTGGAGTCGGAAATCAAAGATTCACTGGCAGTCTCATCCCTAAAATTTAGGGATGCTCCTAGAAAGTAGGAAACAAACCCTAATCCTCTGAAAGTGAACTCAAAGCATAATCTCATAGAGACCCAACCCTGGGTATGATCATACCCTCCTAAAAAGTAGGGATAACCCCCATAAATTTAGGAACTGCCCTCTAAAAATAAGGAACGTCTCCAAACTGATCAGCGACGGCCAGAACACCAAGTCCCCAACACTGTATAGCCATACTGGGTCTCTATCCAACAATGTCAACCTACAAGACCCCATAATAAGCTGACTCACATGTCTCTGCTAGACCGAGCTAAAGAGGGGACATGACATTAAGATTTTGAGGTTAGCAAGTGAGGAAGTGATATCAAACTTGGGAGAAAGAAGTGGTGTTGTAGGCTTGGGATTTACTTCTTGAGCTGGTTCTTCCGAAGGATAATGTATGAGGGGACATTGAGGAGAATATTATTGATGTATTATTATGTATTTTGTCCTCAAGAGGCTTTGCACTTGTAGTAACATTCTTAGGGGTCTTGGATGTCAAAGACTTAGATTGAGTTGGATTTATACAGAGAAGACAAGGGTTGTAATGGATTAGATGTTTGAGAATTGAGTGGAGTGTTCGTTTTGAGGTTCATCAAACTCTTTATGGAAGGCATCTTCAAAACCATTCCATGTGTGAATTAATCCTTCTTCTAGGGTTTCACAATAGTCAATTGCACTATCCTCAAACATTTTAACAAACATTTTCTTAACCACAACTACATGCTCAACCTCAAAATCATATGTGACCCTCAAGAACTCTTAGATGTGTTCTTCTAGGTTGCCAATACGGATATGGGTATAATGTGTTCTTCTAGGTTGCCGATACGGATATGGGTACGAGAATTGGATATGTGGATATGGGGTTTTTTTTTGGGTTTGGATATGTTTTGGATATGGCCGTACAAAAATATATATAAAAAATAAAAAATATAAAAATATAACCATATAAGCAAAATTAACCACATAATATGCATAGAGGAAACAAAATAAGTTAAATAACCACAAAACATACTCATAATTCAATGTCATAATATGCATAGAGGAAACAAAATAAGTTAAATAACCACAAAACATACTCATAATTCAATGTCAAATATCATAATATTCAACGGTTGAACTTAGACTAGTTTTATAATAGGTACATGGTGCAAATGTTACAATGTATGGACTAAAATAAAGATAACCCAGCATATTCATGCTTCACTATATTCATTTTCCTCTTCAGCTGCAATGTTTTCATCAACATGTGGTTCATTAAAACCACAAGCAGCAACAGTGCCACTCCCACCAACTCCACTATGCAAGTCGTTTGAAGCACCATCTAGGTCCGTGTCAAGCAATGAAATGAAGGCAACATAGGCATCCAAATCAATAGTCTTTGGGTCCATATCGCAACACATTGTTTCCCCTGCCTTATACTCAGGGTGTGTGTGAGAGAAGACGCAAGTTGGAATGCACATAGACCAAATCCTCCGCATTTTTCGCTGCCAACTTGTTGCGGTTAATTGAGTGGATAAAGTTGTAGGTAACCCATTTCTACTCAACTAAGGAGGAACTTGCAACCTATTAAGGCAAGACGCAAAGTCAATTATAATTTATAAAAGTTAAAAGTTAAAACAAAACGTTGACAAGAAGGGTAGTGTTAAAAAAAATTAAAATCTTACTTATAATAGAATTTTTATTGCAAGTGGCTGGAGATGGGTGGATGCTTGCCCATGGAGGTACCACCAAAAGTGAGTGTCGATCTTGTACTTGTCACGAATAACACCAAGGGAGTGACTTGCAAAGGTTATGAAATGCACAAACTCTTCCCTAACTTGGACTTCTACTTCTGGGTCAGGGAAGAGTCTAGAAAAGGCCGCCTTATATCCCTCACCAATCTCAACATCCCAATATGGTGGGACCCTCTTGGGAAAAGAAATGATCATTGTTTTGTAGTATATGGGCATCAAAACAAAAACAAGAAGATGCAATTTGGTGGTCATTTTGTTCCACATTTCAGTGAAATGTGATTGCACTTCCTTGAAGAACCTCTTCGTAGGATCCTGTTCTTTGGCATTTATAATAGATCTAATGTTTTTAATCATTGATTTGATTCTATCATAACCTCACCCAAACATGAATGATCCATATCCATATATCTTATCATGCCAAGGATGGGCTCAGTAAAAATGAACAAATACTCCACACATTCCCACGTGTCATTAAGAATTCACCCTTTCACCTTTGTGGCTTTTTCACTGTTTGGGTGCCTCCATACATTCAAAATTTGGTTGATGACCATGCTACTCAATGCCTCACGCACCTTAACAAGTCATTTCAAGAAGAGGGTGTGTGAAGCAAATCGAGTCTCAGCAACCTAATTCAAAATTAGAACAAATAAAATTAAAAAAATGATCAATTTACAAATGTAAAAAATTAAATTAAAAATATACATGATTATAAATGATTAAATAAAAAGTTACCTTCAACAATTTCAACTTTGAGAAGGTCTTGAAGATGCCTTAGGACATGTGATGGTTGCTTATGAACATTTGAATCTCATTCGCCCCCTCATAGACTTGTTTTATCCAATCAAATTTTGCCCCCAATTTTTGCAACATAAAGTTGAGAGAATGAATAGCACAAGATGTCCAAAATATGTGCCCATACCTTGCCTCAACCAACATGCCCTCAACTTTGCAATTTTTGACATTGTTACAATTTGGATAATGTTTTATGGCCCCATCGCCTCAATGGACTCTATCAGGATGTGGGAAATGAATCGTGCATTTTTCACTTACCCCTCACAATCAACGACTCTCAAAAACATTGCCTCTTTAGGGCTCATTGCGACCACATTAATCAATGGCCTGTTTGCTGTATTTTTTCATCCATCGCAAATGGTGGACATCTTTGTTTCAATTCACAAATACATGATGGGCTTCAATGCATCTTCAACTTGTGTAATGTTTTCAAATGGGATGATTTAACCAAAAAGGTCACCAAAACTTGCTTTAAAATTTTGAAAACTCTAGTTTTTCAGAATTTATCTTTTCAAACATCAAACCCTCAATTCCAATCAAGTCGCTACACTTGGGAAAATTAATACAAATAATCATCAGAATTATTATGCTCCAATTGGACATCAAATGGTCCATCGAGCTCTCTTAACAAGCACACAAAACAAATTGCTTCACTCTAGGGCAAGTAACAAATCCACCTTAGCAATAGGTGGTGTCAAAAGACATATTTGGTAGAATAATCAACCCCAAATCTGCAAACCTTATTGGGCATATATCCGAATATCTTCTTTAAGCATGAAGAAACAATATCAATTTTTAGCATATCTTCAATTGTGATCTGCACCTTATATTTGTATGTTCCAAAGAGGGGTGAACCACCTTGAAGAGGTGAAATATCTCATAACCTTCTCTTGCCAACTTTTAGGATATCTTTTCTTTTTCTTTGCTTTAGCTTTCAAGCCGACATTCCTTTTAATTTCACTTTAGGCTTTTTTGAATTAATTAAATAACTTGCCTCAATAAATTAGTAATTAAAATTACTTTTTGGCAAATTAAATAATTATTTTATATTAGGTCCTTGCTTCAATAATTAATTAAATTACTTTAATAATTGAAACAATAAAAATCACTTTTCAAGCAATTTATTAATTATAAAATCCATTAAAATAATTATTAAAATTAGTTTAATTTTCCAAATGGTTCAAACTACTTTTCCGGTAATTCGAATATTTATCCAATATAGTTCTATTTTAATAATTAATTAAACTGCCTTATATTTTCGAATGATTAAAATCAGTATTTGGGCAATTTTATTAATTATTAAAATTATATGAAAGGGGACATTACAACTTGTTTTCTTTCTTTTGTCAACAAGGTGGTTCACACTTTTTCATACCCTAGGCCGGTGAACCCTTTAGGGGCAACATTGATAGATCTCACTATATCCTGCCAGTATGGTGATCTAAAAACATTAAATGGCAGCCCACATGCATAAAGGCAATCGCAATACTCCGCTTTGCTGTGTGCATGGGTTGATTTTGGATTGACCTTTCCAATGCGCCTACATTTTTTGTTTTCTTGTGACTAAAAAGTGAATCCTCTCCCTCTAAGGCCACGTCAGGTGTAGCAATAAATGGGTGTGATGGGGCCACCATATTAGCACGAGATTGGTCAACATCCACAAGTGACAATTCTCTCTTTCTCAAAGGATGCTTTGCTCTTTGCCTAACAAAGGCATTTGCTTCTTCTTGTTTTTTGATGTATGCAAGGATCTTTCCCTGTGGCAAGCCCTTTCTTGGTTTTCCATTCATGCTCGGCTCACAACCGGCTTTGATTCCAATGCCAAGAAGTGCACACAAATGGACTTTCACCCGATTATATGAGCTCTTGTATTGAGAGTTAGACTTTGAGCATTGCTAAAGGAAACACTCTCTACCTGGCAGTTGTTCCAACACCGTCACATACTTCCAAAGAGGAGCTCGAGAACTGGGTTTGGAGGGCAACCATTGGCCCACTGAACTAACACTTGCAACTATCGGCAAATCGGAAATCCCTATAACACTTAATAAAATTATAATAATATTGCTATTAGTCTATTAAAATTTAAAAAATTTAGCATTTGTTGAAAGAATCTTTAAAACTTATTAAAAGAACAACAAAAAAAAATCAAAACTAATTACAAACAAACATTTAAAATCTAGAAGGAAAAAAAACTTACAAAACTGAAAAAAAGTACCTTGAATGAACAATCTTCTTTGTTGCAAACTCCTCAAGCTCCTTGGCGCCAAATAGGTAGAGCTAATGGTGCAGGTTTAGCACAAGGAAGGAATTTCAAGCTTATGCAAGTGAAGAAATGAACAAGAGTGAACAAATGTGCAATGAGAGGCAAAAATGCAATGAAAGGTAAATGTGTTGTTATCTTTTGATAAATGGGTGTGAATGCTGCTTTTAGGGTTGAAAATACACTTTAAAATGTTTTTGAATGTTTTTTGATGTCCATAGTTGACTTTTATTGCAGCAAAATTGAAAAAGAAAATAAAAAATGCATTTTTCTTGGTAGATGCGCTGTCTCAAACAGGCAGGGTACGTCCCTGCCCCTGCGGGTATGCCTGGAGCATACGCATAGGGGAAGGGACGTACTCTCGCTGTTTCCCCCACAAAACCGTATCCAAACGCATATCGCTTTGTACTAGTAGGTCCCTGGGAGTGTATCCGGTAACGTAGGTGTTCTTCAGTAGTGATTGTATTGTGATCTTGGAAATTCGGTAGATACTTTTGGATCTCCAAAATGTCAATAGTCTTCAGCAAGGGCGATGGCTTGATGCCTCCTCTATCAACATGATGGATTGTCTTC
This sequence comes from Torreya grandis, assembly GCA_037957365.1. Classification (NCBI taxonomy): domain Eukaryota; kingdom Viridiplantae; phylum Streptophyta; class Pinopsida; order Cupressales; family Taxaceae; genus Torreya; species Torreya grandis. The sequence continues at coordinate 4,037,653 of JARHVA010000759.1, read as the reverse complement.
CACTTTCTTTTGATCCATATTGTTCTCCATTGGCTCAAACAATGAACTATTGTGAGAAGATGTAGGCTGATTATCAAGACTTGGAAGAGTAGTTTTGGGAGTAGCAGTTCTTACCCAAGATGGGCAAGAATGATGTGTATTTCTGAGTAGAAAGCCACACAATATCTTCTAGATAGGGACATCTTTATACCACTCTGAAATTAGTCCTTTGGCCTTGGCGGCGCGAGTAATTCTGTGTGATGTTTCCAGCTTGCTGAATAAGACATATTCATTCAACAGTAGGTCTTGCCAAGTGAAATACCAAGGTATTCACCAACGTTTTGGAGAAGGGTAAAATTTCCCAACAAAATTGCCAGTTATATCTCCAACTTTGCACCTTGCCTATCGCTTGATTTTGATGCGACTCTTGGATAAGGGGCAGCGATGTGATGGTGTCTATCAAGACCTTGGAATTGGGATCTTGAGGGTTAGAGAGGCAGCTCTTGAAGTGTGGGATGTAAGAATATCAGATCCCACTCTCTTTATAATCACCCAATTGTAGATGTCAATGGAAGGTATCTGGATTTGCTGCTTTTTATCTGATTCTTACTTTAAAGATCAGTTTTGAGAAAATGATTAAGGGCACGGTTATATTATAAATTAATGTAGGCACCAAAAAATGTTTGTACAGGGAGAAGGACATGGTGACTGTCCCTGTCCTGGAGTTTCTTGGCAACTATATGCAAATCTCAATGGCATATAATTTACTTGTCCAACAATTGTGTCTTGTGGAAGGCTGGATGTATGGTAACTTATTATGAGGGCCATTTTCTGCTGAGATTAGGGAAGATGAGGCTTTTCAGGTAGGTCTTAGCTTTGTTTGTCAGAGTTAAGATTGTTTATTTCTATAAGTATGTCTGAATCGATGCCCTCTTAGGGCATAGGCCCAAATGTTAGTTTTTTGGGCTTTTATAAGGAGATACTTTCCTTGTAACCTTGTTGTAAAACTGATGTGAACTTATTCTCAGGGGTCATAGAAGATGCATTTCTCCAAAAAAATAAACGCAGTCCTGTTATGGATCATCCCTCCTCAAACTTGCTCTTAACATTGATACAAATATTTAAATAACACTTGGAAAAGTGTAGAGAATCAGTTCTAATATCACTATATGGCTATGGGTTGGATGCATACTTAGGGTGTTACTATTAGACCAGCAAGGAATGGTGTGGAGTATAACCATCAAAAATTCTATCTGGATAGAAGTCCCTTGACGTTGATTGCTGTAATCTCTTCAAGAACCAGGCTCACTAATTTGAGACTCCAACTAACTTCATCATATCTGACAACCATTAATAATAATAACAGTCAAAGAAATATGGCACAAATTATGGTGGTACATCCTGCGAGACTCCTTCACTCAAAGCCCACACTTTCCATGAAGAAAAGGAAATCCTGGCTTGATGATATTCTTCAATGATACAAGATTATTAAAATTGATCTAACAATTATCTCCACACAACATTTCTTTGTATGCTTATATGTTCTTCCTGGGCAGAATCTAGTAGAGAAAGCAGTGAAAATGTGTATACTCCGATTTCTTGCAGTACTAATCTTATGATAGCGGTTACTTTATAATTGTATTACCCTAGTGCTGTCCTTGGACTGTGTTCTTATAGATGACATTATAGTGTATTTATCAATCATTCTACTGTTGTTTTTGTCTTTCAAAGTCACAAGGCAAGAGCTTTCACACTAATTGCAACATTCATCTCTAAGTGGAGATTCATTTTGCATTTTTTCCTACTTCCTCTTTGTCTCTAGCTAGTCTTAATATATAAATTTTATTTTCTATTTCCAAGGTTTCAATTTTCTTATTTGTGCATGGGCATCTTCAGTTCGCAATCTTTGCTCTTGCTTGATATTTGGAAGGCCCTTGTGAAAGGTTTGGTTGAAGATTGCTTACTCTGGGTTTTTCGAATTCACTTTCACTTATGTTTATCTTAAGTGCTTCATTGCCTATGATTCTTTCTCTATTGGTGTGGTGTGAATTTTTATTTATTTTAAGTCCCGTTCTGTTTTCATCCTAGCTGTTATAACTTTCTGTGTTATTTCCTGTTGTATTTGTTTTCTGTATAAGATTTTATTCCAGTCTAAAAATCCCTGTCTGCTTTATATACCCGTTTTAATTTTTTTTAATGCAATGTGTAATCAGTGGCATTGTATGCACTTAATGCGCATGTATATTTTGTGTCTACCTATATTTTGTAATTATTAACGACCTTTTATGTACCTAATGCATTCACTCTGTATATTTTGTGTCTGTGCTACATTTCAGCAATATCTCTTATTTCATGTTTTATGTGCTTCTAGGAAAGACAGAATATGTTTATGCTCGTATAAAGGAATCAACAAGACATGCTATACAGGTTTGGGTTGCAATTTGAGTATTTTTAAATGATTTTTTCTATAAAACTATACTAAAATTGTTATTCTTCCTTTTATAAGCAAGGTTAGGATCACAATTACAGTGTTAAGCACAACTACTTGTGAACTGAAAACTTGCTTACTCTTCCTATGACTTTATATGGAGTCTCTTAGTCAGACCGTTACTTCTAAATGAAATTATTTAGGGTTGAACTGATATTTTTTCTATGCTTCTATATGGAGCTTTGTCATTCAGAGGTGCATTAAAGTGCTCACAACAGTATATTCATCATAGACTTCAAAGAGATTTGAAAAAGAGAAAATACTGAACTTAAACTCTGGACCTTTAATATTTATTAATATCCATGAGGCAAAACAGCATAGGGAACTGTGACATGGTGACAATGAGTGAAACTATAGATAAAAATCCTACATGGATAATTATGTGAATTGAAAGAATGACAGAAGGAAAGAAAAGTAGGGTTCTATGACTGGAAATAATATGTTTCAAATGAACACCATATGATGTTAAACCCTACCAAGCTTTATTGAATAATAATAGTGTGCTATACTTAATTTTATTCATAAAAATAATCATGAATTCTAACCTATTTGATCAGATTATTGACAGTTCCATTCAGCAGAAAGCTGATAATATATTGCTTAAGCTCACTATGCATGAATTCATAAAGGCAATCTGGTTGTGTTTGATTGTGTCATGTCCCCTTCCAGTTGACATCTCTCAGAGCTGATGATTAGCCTATTATTGCGACCCTCATACGCTGACAGGATGGATAGAGAGTCTTGATGGAGCTTGGCTTGACTTCGACTATCAAAATTTTTCCAGTTGGCTTTCGTTCGGGCTCTTTCGGACACCGTTTGCCTGAGTTTTTATTTTTTAAGGATATTTGACACTCAGCGGAGCACCCCTATTATGGTCTAGTCGTGTGCGGAATCACTCGCTTGTTCACTAGCTTCAGACGGTTCGAGAATCGAATACTTTTTGAGGGAGATATTAATATTTAATTGATTTAATTAAATATTAATTATTTGGCGTAATTTAATGACTTAGGCGTTTTGACCCAAGGGGGCGCTCATTATGAAGGGGGCCGTTCTAATTATATTTTATAATTAAAATTGTCTTTAGACTATGGAAAAATTAAAAGAGAAGAAAACCCTAATTTTTAATTATGAAACCCTAATTAGAGAAAGCGCACTTTTCAAGAATATAAGGGTTTCTCATTGGAAATCGTGCCATTCATGTTGAAGACAAATTTTTGCTAAGTATTTTTTTTGAGAAGACAGAGCCAAGGGTTCCAGTATTCGATTTGCATTGGAGAACGTGCAATCTTCAGTGTGTGCAATTCAGAGGTTGTAAAATATCAGCTGATCTATTGCTAGGAGAGATAATTTTACACAGAGATTATCACAGAGCTTCACAGAGATTTATTTCATTAGGGTTTTGATCCGAAAATTGTCCAGAAAAAGATCTTCATTATTGGCGCAATGTTTCTTGAGATCAGGCGTCCAGCATACAGGCCGTACAGTTTTTACTGCTGCAGTACGGAATCCGTACGGTTCTGTACCAGGTCGTACAGTGCCAGCAAAGGGGCATATTTTTACTTCTGGGCAAAACGCCTTCTTTTTGACAAAACTGCTGATACCCATTGGGGCGTCTATTCATCTAGTATCATTCGAGATCTTCAGATGGTGGGAGAAAAGTGTTTTTATTGCAACTGTACCAGCTGTACCAGATCTAGGGTTTGCAGAAAAATCAAGTTTTTTGAACAATATTTTATATTATTTTTGTATGCATGACAGAGGACTTCTATTGTAATCATCTGGGATGAATAATAAGATCATAGATTAGCTAGTTAAGAGAGTGTACTGCTATTTATTTATTTATTTGAATTTATACAAATTTATCTTGTAAAATTGCATTCTTCTTTATTTCATGTAAAAACACCAAAAAAATCAAAATACACAAAACAGTCAAAAAAATATTCAGTACCAGAATTTAGGGGAAACAGGGGTTTCTACAGATTGCATTGGCTATTTTTTAGTTCTTTGGTTGATCCTTTGATGATTGCAGTTTCAGTCAACATAGTATCTGTATGACCATATTGTTTTCTTTTTTAACAGGAACTTCTTTGCTTGAGGGTGATTGTGCTGCTGTCGAGAGGGTCTAGACACTTCTCCGTCACATTATCAGATGTAAGCAGACAGTTCCCCAACACATTATCCTTGCAGAGCTTGGAGCTCGGCCCTTCTGACTGGAGACTATTGACGTTGTGGATTGCACCCTCTGAAAGGAGACTCAACTCCCTTCCTCCACGCGATACAATGGAAACATTCCTCTTACTGTGGGTGGCAAACTTGAGAGATGAATCTCTAGATTAGGGGCTAGCTCCCTTTGATGCACTTTGAAGTCCTGAATTTCCTATTGCCAACAATGGAGGGGAGTGATAAGAGAGAGAGATACTGAGAAACAAAACCTAACTAATGTGGTGATGCACCAAACTAGTTGGTCTACTGAGCGTTTACCTACACTTTACACCAAAGAGAAGCAAACAAACACTTCATTTGAATGAGAAACTGACTGCATCAGTGTTTCAACAGGAGATCCTATGGAGTTATAGGGGGGAAGAAACTACCAGAGGTGTTCTAAAGACACTGTTGGACAGTCTGTTCACATGCACCTATACTTCGATCTGGACACTTCTTGTTGACCTACAGAGAAGAATTCACAATGCATTAGATAAGCTGATATAAACTTATGAAAGCATTAAAGGAAACGATTGAACATAAGATAAGACCATAAACATATGCAAAAGTGCAAGCTCAAATGGAGGTAAAACGCTTCTTTTGATTCAAGGTAAATTTTTTCGGGGCTTCACCATACAATGCTGAGAGATCCTTCTAAAAAATGAGAAGTTACAATTATATAGAGAACTTGGGAAACAGATCATTGACCAGTCAAAAGAAAGAAACCCATGATGTATTAATCACTACTGCAGTGACCACAAGCCCATGCTACTGTCGTCTCTTCTTAAATGCGTATGGGAAAACCATGTTGTAGGTGCTTAAGTCGCTGCCCTTGCTGTCCGAGCCTACAAGAGCATGGTCACTCTTAGCAACCGACAAGGCCATCCCCAAGTTATGTCGACTGGGCCATGCTCTCTTCAATGTTGAGCGCAACTGGCTGTTCATTAATAGCAAAACAAGAAAACACGGGCCGCTCCTCTTCAATGCTCGCAACCAATCCATTTATTGTTTTCAGTGGAGACTATTTCACCTAAGTGTATTTACTTCTGTTGACGACTCCTGTGCCACCTGCCTTGGTCTGGTTCATCCTTAGGTCTGTGCTTTGACTTGCTATGCCACCTGGAGTGTTTTGAGCTTTTGTCTCATGTGTGCATGGCCGCGTTCTGGGTTACCCACTTTGTTTTCCCTTTCTTTTCTATTTTTCCCCTTTTCCTGGCAATTCAGGCTCTCGGCGCTTATGGATTTCCTCTCGGGCTCCTTTCTTTCGCTGTTTGCTGAGTCGTTCCTCGGGCTCTCGGGATTTTGAATTTCTTCAGACAAAATGTCCAAAGGAATTCTCCTTTTCTGAGTTTGCACTCTTTGACTTTCTTTGGCGGCCTTTGGGCTTTCTTTCCTTCGGACATTTTGTCTGGAGGAATTCTCCTTTGATTACTTCCCAACGGCTAGCTTATCACCTTGAATTTGACGTTTGCGGGCCTGGCATCATACATTTGAATCCCAACGGCTAGCTTATCACCTTGAAATTGTCGTTCACGACCCTGTCACCCCCTAGGACAATTCCTTCGGCATTTTGCAAGCGAACTTTTCCGAAGGGAAAGTGACCCTTCAAAAGAATTGAAAAGGTCCTCTTTCAAAGCCAAGTGCCCTCCGTAAGGACACCCACCCTTTGTTGGTCTTCCTATTTTTTTCGGACTTTCTGCGACTGTCGAATTTCTTTGGACAAAATGTCCGAAGGAATTCCTTCAGACATTTTGTTCGAAAGAATTCATCCTTGGGTTTTCCTTTGGACAAAAAGTTTGAAGGAATTCTCTTTTGGCCTATCACCTTTTCCGAAGGGCAAGTTCCTTTTGGGCTTTCTGCCTCGCCCTTTTGCTTCGACTAGCTGCCCTCCACAAGGGCAATTCGAGTCCAAAGTCACCCTTCAGACTTTTGAAAAGGTCCACCTTGCTCATCCCTTGCCCCCTGCAAGGGCTCCTTGGTCTCCAAAGTTGTCTTTTGGGAGAATTGTAAAGGTCCCGCTTACCACCCAAGTGCCCTCTGCAAGGGAACCTACCCTTAGGACTTTTTGCAAACAACCCATCGACCTTTTGAACTTGGTCCATTTTGCTGATAAAAGCCTTCCGAAGTAATTTACTTGCCTTGTGAAGCATCTGAGACCAAATTGAGTTTCACGTCGATTCTTGCTTATAAGACAAATGAGTAAAGCCATTTAGAAAACCCGATTTGATCTACCAAGACCAAATCGAGGTTTGCAAGTGGCTTCACTTACGATTTTTTTACAAGTAAAGTCACCTGTCAAACTTGAAAGCACATGCAAGCAAAAGAGGAAAACACTTGGTTTTTATATGGGAAATGGCCCGATAGAGAAAATTTGTACAAGGAAGTTGAGGGATAAACTAACCAGAACTTGGATCGTAAGACTCTTGCAAGGAAAAGGAGAGGGGGGCCCAAATTTTGGCCCTTAGGACCAAAAATTGGTCAACACATTTGACGATTCATAGGGGAAACATGCCTGCTATGCTTGAGAAGATTGGTGGCCTAAAAGCCCATTGGGCATAGAGTCAGGATGCAACTTGAAAAGTTGACAATAGCCTTGTAAAGACCTAAGATCCAACAAAGATTTACCCCAAACGATAAAGAATACACACTCAAAGGCCAAAAACCACGAAACACATGCACAACACTTAGGGAAAACGAGGAAAAAACAAGGAAACTATGTACATGACAAAAGAAAGTGACAATGCTTAAGATATATCCCATTAATTGGGATATGTAGCTCTTCACCATCCAACTTGGAGAGTTGGAAAGAATTATGTTGCTTGCATTGGGTGATGACATATAGGCCACTCCACAAGGCGTCAAATTTTGTGTGCCTCCCAGGTTTGGCTCGATCCTCATCCCACTTCAAGACAATGTCACCTTCTGAGAAACTCCTTGGCATAGACCTCTCGTCAAAATGCTTCTTTGTTTGCTATTGGCGGCTGGTCATTGCATCCATGGCTTGGTCTCTTGCTTCTTGAAGCTCCATTAGCTCACAATACCTGACTTCTAGGCTGTCGCTTTCAACCAATTGCAGTTGATGGGCAAGATCCAAGGCTGGCAACTCAAGTGAAATAGGAAGTCTAGCTTCCTTTCCATACACAAGTGTGTATGGTGAATTTTCAATCGCCCTCTTTGGAGTGATCCTTCTGCCCACAGAGCCGTTTTCAACTTGGCGTACCAAGTCCTTTGATTTTCCTCCATTGTCTTTTTAATGATCCTAATCAGATTCTTATTTGTGGACTCGGCCAGTCCATTCCCTTGTGGGTAGTAGTTGGAAGAAGTGCTGAGATAGATGTCATACTTTAACATCCACTCACTTGTCTTTGTTCCCAATAAAGTGAATGCATTGTCTGAAATGATTGTGGTTGGGACCCCAAATCTCGTCACTATGCCTTCATAGAAGTCTAGGATTGCACTCTCATTAGCTTCTTTTAAAGTGAAGGCCTCTACCCACCCATCTTGTGAAATAATCTGTAGCAGTCAAATCACACATGTGGCCAGCACTAGAAGGAGGATTGATCAAACCTATAAAGTCCAACCCCCATTGCATGAATCACTTTTCCACTTGAATAGGGTGAAGAGGCATGGCAGCCAGTCGTTGCTTCCCATCAAAGAAAGCACATTTTTGACATTTCCTCACCCAAATGTGAGTGTCGCTGAACAAACTGGGCCAAAAGTAGCTAGCCCTCATGATCCTTGCAGTTGTGGCCTTGGAAGCAAAGTGGCCATCAGCTGGTCCATCATGGAACTCAGACAACACCCTGGCAACTTGGTCTGAATCAATGCATCTCAAGAGTACCCTTGAGAGGTCTTTTCTAAACAACACTCCATCAACTAGGACATAAAGAAGAGATTGGAGCCTAAAATACCTCCTCCTGGTCCTATCAAGACTTTGTGGACACTCACCAGTTTGAAGGAAATGAACCATGTCTTGTGCCTAGCTCTTCATGATTGTAGATATTTCTGCTACAGCTTCATCATGGAGTACCAAAACGTCCTCCTTCGGCTCTTTGTAGTCTGTAGCGAGGTGTTCACACAACCCTCTTCCCCTTACTAGCTTGGTGGTCTTGATCTCTACATCGTACTCCATTACTTTGGTGATCCACCCTGCCTTTTTTTCATTCAAGTCTCGGCTCAGCAAGAAGTCTTTTACACTAGGATGTGGCACCATGATGTGAATCTTGTTGTTAGACAACATATGTTTGAATTTTTTCAGATTTCATATGACTGCAAATGCTTGTTTCTCAACATACATGTACCTAACCTCGTAGCCTTCTAAGCCTTGGCTAAAAAAAGCGAGAGGCTGTTCTAAATTCTCACCGTTCGTTTGAGTGAGCATAGCAGAGATTGCCTCTTTATTTCCAAAGGTGTAGAGATTGAAGTCCTTGGAGAAGTCTGGACTAATCAGGGTAGGAGCTTGGGCGATAGCTTGTTTGATTCCTTCGAAGCTCTCTCTTCTCCTTCTTGTCCACATGAACGTCTCGTCCTTCCTCAGCATGGAAGTTAGTGGCTTGACCAGCTCAGCAAATTTAGGAATGAATCTCCTAATGAAATTTATTTTGGCAAAGAAACTTTGCAGGCCCTTCTTGTGCTTAGGCAAGGACAAGGCTAAGATGGCGTGCACTCTTTCTGGATCAATGGACAAGCCTTCTTTTGAAATGACATGGCCCAAAAGTTTGCCTTCATGGACAACAAACACGCATTTTTTTGGGTTGAGAGAGATGTCGAACTCTCTACACCTCTCAAAGATTTGTCTCAGGTGCTTCAGATATTCACTTGCCTCCTTGGAGAAGACTGTCACATCATCAAGATAAACCAACACAATGCCATTTATCAAACCTTGAAAAGCTATATCCATAGTGCATTGGAAGGTAGCTCCAACATTTGATAGTCCTAATGGCATCTTCCTGTAGGCGAATGTTTCCCATTTGGTGGTGAAGGCCGTCTTGTATTGGTCACATTCTTGTACCAGGATCTGATTGTATTTGGAATAGCCATCCAGGAGGGAGAATCTTTCACTCTTTGTCACCATCTAAAGAATCTGCTCCATACTTGAGAGGGGATAGTGATCTCTTAATGAGACTCTATTAAGGTCTCTGAAATCCACACACAATCTGATCTCTCCATTCTTCTTCCTAACGGGGACCAAATTGGCCACCCAAGAAGAGTGTTTGATAGGGAAGATGATCCTGGACTCGATCAGTTTGGTGAGTTCCTTCCTCATGAGGGGCTCAATCTTTGGATTGATTGGCCTTTGCTTTTGCTTGATGGGTTTGGCACCTTCTTCCAGCTAGTGGTGTGTTGGGCCAAGCTTGGGTCAAAGCCCTTCAAATCGCCATACTCCCAAGCAAAGACATCGGCAAACTCTTGGCATAACATAATGAAAGCATGTCTTTCTTCATTGGTACATACCTTCCCAAGTGCAAGCAACTTATCTTTGTAGATCTCTACCCTTTCATAATTTTCTTTTTTGGTTGACATGCTTGCTTTGTCCTTCTTGAGTTGGTCATCTTCGTTGAAGAGGCTTTCCAGAGTAACCAAACCTTTGGGAAGCCTGTTGGGCTTTAGTTGAACGATCTGTGCATCATACTGCTACTGCAACTTGGATTGATTTTTTGAAGTGAACTCAGCCTCCTGCAAGAAAAGTGCTATTTGCTGATCACTTTCAAACACCTGCCAATTGGTGACATTGTCTGGTATGGAGGGCATCACTATCACCTTTAAATGGTGCTAATTCTTGCTTTGTGTCACCCCCTTTGGGATATCAAACTGAGCACCAACTGCTGCTAGTCTATCTGCATGCTTGTTCTCCTGTCTTCGGATGGAAGTGATGTTGAAAGTAGTGAAGCTCTCCATTAGGTCCCACGTTCCGTGCTTGTAAGACTTGAGTAGGGAGTTCTTGGTCAAGCTTTGATCCCTTTCCTGGTTCACAATCAACTCACTGTCTCCAAACACTTGCAATTCTTTGATTCCTCTCTTCCTTGCCCATTCTAGACCATGAACAAGGGCTTCATACACCGCTACGTTGCAAGTGCAGAAGAACTAGAACCTGAAAGTTGAGAAGTATTTCTCCTTTGAAGGTGAAACCAACATTGCTCCACCACCAGCTCCCAACTTGCTTCTAGATCCATCAAAGAATAGCTGCCACAAACCACAGTCCTCTTGGTCTGCCTTCATCAAACTCGACATGAAAGCATCTTTTTCATGCATGCAGTAGACTCCAAGACCAGCCTATTCGATGAACTTGTAAGGATCATGTCAAAATTGTCATTTCCCCATTCATCTAGGAGCAAGTCAGCAACTCCTACAAGGAAAGATGATGGAGATTGGTCTACTTGGAGCTCTTTTTCATCAATGATGGCGTAGTTGATATTCGCTACTTTGGGTGAGTATGGCTCCAGGTGATCTTTGTGGATGGGCTTTAACTCAATCTTCACCTTAGTTCCATACTTTGACCTAAAAACCATGTAAGATCAATTGGTTGCCAAATATCCACCTATCTTGAATGTGAAATCCCTTGATAAGCAAAAAGCGAAGTAAGGAGGAACATCTACCACTACTACATCATGGGGAGTTGAGAAGGTCGGACAGGCATAGAGAGTCAGAATCAAGCCTCTTACCACTCCCAAAGTCTTAGCTGGTGATCCATCCAACTGTAGAACTCCTTTGGTCATTTGCTCATATTTGAGGCTTAACTTATCAGCTATGCATTTGGGCATAATTGAGGTGCTTGCTCCACTATCAATAATGCAATTGTGGACCAAGAAATCACCAATAATCAGGGACAAATAGAAGGGAGGAACCTTCTTGTCCTTCTTTGCTTGACCTGCCATGGGAGGAGCCCCATTTACTATCAACACATTTCACTTCTGATTGGGGCAGCTTGCTCACCTAGCCCGTGCAATTCCTTTTGAAGTATATCCTTTTGTCCTGGCAGTGCTAAAGAATCCCACAATGAGATGTTCATGTACAGCTTCTTCATTTGGTCTACTACATTGATTGAAGGATTGCCCCTCTTAGAGCTCTCCTTGGGGACATTTGTAACTTGTGGTGCAACCTGAGGAGTTGAAGCTGAAATCGGCGGTCTGTAATTGGGAAACTTTTGATTTGCTTGTGGTGAAGGAGACATCGTAGGTGCTTGGGTGGTTGTTTGAGCTTCATCCATAGCTCTCATTTTGGACCTGGTGTTGGCTGCAACACAATCATTCTGGGCACATAATTGACTGCATAGAACTCTCCTTCCAGGTGATTCATAAGAGTGGAATCAGATTGAGTCTACCTTCTGTCCATCCCAATTTGTGTTGATATCTCAAAATTTGAGAACTGGGCTGCCTGATCACCTTGTGTAGTCATGCTTTGATTTAGTAGCTCATTGGCATAAGCAACTTGTTCTTGGCCATGCCCCAAGAGTGGATAATTAGGCTACTCCTGCACCAAATTATTTTGAGTGGGGACAAGAGCCTTGAAAGATGAGGGGGCATTTGGATTATAGCTCTGATAAGGCTTGACTTGTGTAATTTGACCCTGCACTTGATTGTAATTCTGGAAGGGAGGTCTATTTGTCTGCCCAAACTGTTGGTAGCCTTGATTTGGCTTATAACTCTGAGCTTGTTGTCTCTTGAAGGCAACTAACTCATTGGTAACACTCTGCAACAGGCTTTTAACTTCGTGGAGATCATTTGCAGGGGTAGCAGCCGGCCTCTCTACATTAGGCAGAGGAGCTAGAGTGGGCTCAGCAGACTGAAATGAGGGATGCAAATCAGGAAAGAGTGGCATATGAAGTCTAGGAGCTATCCTTCTTGCTTGAACAAGGCAATTCTTAGCAGCTATGGCTATTTCATAAGCAACGGGCAAAATATGTCCATCCATGGACTGTATCATGACAACAATGTCACTATTTAGGGCCTTCAAGTAGTAAAGGAAAGCATAGCTTGGGGTTGGCCTCACAAGAATTGAGATTTTGTCCCAAGTCTTTTGGAACCTAGTGTTAAAATCTTGCATAAATTCATGTGGGGCTCTCTTCATGGTGGCCAATTGCTCAGCTAGAGACAAATGGTCATTTTTTTCTCCAAACCTATTTGTCAAGAGGGTACCTAACTCGTTCCATGAGCCAACTGAGTTCATATGCAAGGTCCCATACCAATCCAAAACTTTTCCTTTGAAGGACAAGGCTAGCAATCTGATGGCTACATTTTCCTCAGTGATATTATGAATGTTGCAGAGATTGGCTATGTTTCTAATATGCTTGATAGCAGTGATTGGGCCCTCTCCACGAAAGTGAGGAACACTTTTGAGAGCTGTCCCTGGAATTGGGTCATACTATAGAAGGTTCAAGGGACTCTGACCATTGAAGGCCATAAAAGGGAAAGCCATGGCTGTGAAAGGATTCAACTGGGGTCTCCTTGAGTAGGTGTATTTTATGGCTGGTTTGGGAAAGTGGCTTGCTACGTAAGCATGAGTAGTTGCAAACCTTAGCCTTTTTGCTAAGTTCAAAGGCAACTCAATAAATTCAAAAGGGACACTCCGAGAAGAAGATCTTGTGGTGACCTTAGGCATGGGATGCCAGGCTGATCATTAACCAGAGAATGAGTTCTTGAAATGGAGTCGCTAGGGGCTGGATAATAGCTCCTTTTGGATTTTTACAATAACAACAGTAGCACCAATTTTGAAACTTGCAGGACACAAAAATTGTCCCACCAAACATGCCAAAAACTGTTGATGCTGTGGATTGCACCCTTTGAAAGGAGACTCAGCGCCCTTCCTCCACGCGGCACAATGGAAACATTCCTCTTGCTGTGGGTGGCAAACTTGAGGGATGAATCTCTAGATTAGGGGCTAGCTCCTCTTGATGCACCTTGAAGTCCTGGATTTCCTATTGCTAACAATGGGGGGGGGTGAAAAGAGAGAGATACTGAAAAATAGAACCTAACTAATGTGGTGATGCACCAAACTGGTTGGTGTACTCAGCTTTTACCTACACTTTACACCAAAGAGAAGCAAACAGACACTTCATTCGAATGAGAAACTGACAACATCAATGTTTCAATAGGGGATCCTATGGAGGTATAGGGAGGAAGAAACTACCAGAAGTGTTCTAAAGATACACTATTGGACAGTCTGTTCACATGCATCTATACTTTGATCCGGACAATTCTTGTTGATCTGTAGAGAAGAATTCACAATGCACTAGATATGCTGGTATAAACTTATAAAAGCATTAAAGGAAATGAGTGAACATAAGGTAAGACCATAGACAGGGAAAAGTGCAAGCTCAAATGGAGGTAAAACACTTCTTTTGATTCAAGGTAAATTTCTTCAGGGCTTCGCCATACAATGCTGAGAGATCTTTCTAAAAAATGAGAAGTTACAATTATATAGATAACTTGGAAAACAGATCATTGACCGGTCAAGGGAAAGAAACCCATGCTGTATTAATCACTACTGCAACGACCACAAGCCCATGCTGCTGTTGTCTCTTCTTAAATGTGTATGGGAAAACCGTGTTGTAGGTGCTTAGGCCTGCAAGAGCATAGGTCACTCCTAACAATCGACAAGGCCATCCCCAAGTTATGTCGACTGGGCCATGCTCTCTTCAATGCCGAGCGCAACTGGCTGTTCATTAATAGCAAAACAAGAAAACACGGGCTGCTCCTCTTCAATGCTCGCAACCAATCCCTTTATTGGTTTTCAGTGGAGACTATTTCACCTAAGTGTATTTACTTCTCCTGCGGACGACTCCTGTGCCACCTACCTTTATCTGGGTCATCTTTGGGTCTGTGCTTTGACTTGCTATGCTACCTGGAGCGTTTTGAGATTTTGTCTCATGTGCGCATGGCCGCGTTCTGGGTTACCTACTTTGTTTTCCCTTTCTTTGCTATTTTCCCCCTTTTCCTGGCAATTCGGACTCGTGGTGCTTATGGATTTCCTCCCGGGATCCTTTCTTTGGCTATTCGCTGAATCGTTCCTCGTGCTCTCGAGATTTTGAATTCCTTCGAACATTTTGTCCGAAGGAATTCTCCTTTTCTGAGTTTGCACTCCTTGACTTTCTTTGGCGGGCCTTCGGGTTTTCTTTTCTTCGTTCCTTCGGACAAAATATCCGAAGGAATTCTCCTTTGATTACTTCCGTTGTCTCCTTTGATTACTTCCCAACGACTAGCTTATCACCTTGAATTTGATGTTCATGGGCTTGTCATCGGACATTTGAGTCCCAACGGCTAGCTTATCACCTTGAAATTGACGTTCGCGGGCCTATCACCCCCTAGGACAATTCCCATGGCATTTTGCAAACGAACTTTTTCGAAGAGAAAATGACCCCTAGAAAAAATTGAAAAGATCCTCTTTCAAAGCCAAGTGCCCTCCACAAGGACACCTACCCTTCAGACTTTTGGTCTTTCGAATTTTTTCAGACTTTCTGCGACTGTCGAATATCTTCTGACAAAATGTCCGAAGGAATTCCTTCGGACATTTTGTCCGAAAGAATTCTTCCTTGGGTTTTCCTTGGATTTCCTTCGGACAAAAATTCCGAAGGAATTCTGTTTTGGCTTGTCACCTTTTCCAAAGGGCAAGTTCCTTTCGAGATTTGTACCTCGCCCTTTTGCTTCAACCAGCTGCCCTCTGCAAGGGCAATTCGAGTCCAAAGTCACCCTTCGAACTTTTGAAAAGGTCTACCTTGCTCATTGCCTGCCCCCTGCAAGGGCTCCTTGGTCTCCAAAGTTGCCTTTCGAGAGAATTGTAAAGGTCCCGCTTGCCGTCTAAGTGCCCTCTGCAAGGGCACCTACGCTTTGGTCTTTTTGCAAACAACCCCTCGGCCTTTTGAACTTGGTCCATTTTGCCGATAAAAGCCTTTTGAAGTAATTTACTTGCCTTCTGAAGCATCCGAGACCAAATTGAGATTCACGTCGACTCTTGCTTATAAGACAAATGAGTAAAGCCATTTAGAAAACCTGATTTGATCTACCAAGACCAAATCGAGGTTTGCAAGTGGCTTCACTTTCGAATTTTTTACAAGTAAATGTTTACCATTTTGGTCCTGTAGGCCAAAATCGGTCTCCTTCCCCTGCTGTTCTGAGCTAGTTCAAAATTTGATTTTTTGCACAAGTTTTTCGGCAAAAGAAGGGACCAGTTCAGTGATTCGACGTCGGGATCCAATGGTATGATCTTTTCAAGAATTTCGAACTTGAACTTTGAACCATTATTGGGTCAATGAGTTGGTTCAGTTCAATTGGTTCAATCGATTGGTTCAATGAGTTGGTTCAGTTCAATTGGTTCAATCGGTTGGTTCACTCAGTTGGTTCAATGTTTTGGTTCAATCAACCAGTTCAAGTGATTGGTTCAATGAGTTGGTTCAGTTCAATTGGTTCAATGAGTTGGTTCAGTTCAATTGGTTCAATCGGTTGGTTCAATGTTTTGGTTCAATCAGCCAGTTCAATGTTTTGGTTCAACGAGTTGGTTCAACGTTTGGTTCAAGCAATGGTTCAATCGGAAAGTTCAAAGGAGTTTTCCAAAAGCCCGAAGGACAAGTGCACTTGCGGAGGGCACCTAGGCGACAAAAAGACCTTTGCAACTTTTCCGAAAGGCAATTTTAGAGGCCAAACAGCCCTTGCGACGGGAAGTCAAGCATAAAATGGACTATTTCAGTGCCCTTGTAGAGGGCAGTTCTAGACCCAAGTGCCCTTGCGGAGGGCAGAGAACACTTGCAAAGGGATCAAAGAGAAGGCCGAAAAGGTAAGTTTTTATTCGAAAAAGTGAACAAGGCAGAAAAGTTGGAATTCCTTCGGATTTGTTCAAGGCAAGAGATGGAGAAATTCTTCAGAGAAAATGCCCGAAGGAATTCCTTTGGACATTTTGTCTGAAGAAACTCATAAGGCAAAAACAATGTCTTTCGGTAAGATTTTCCGCGGAAAAGAGACAGGACGAATTCTTTCGGACAAAAAGTCCGAAGGAATTCCTTCAGAGTTTTGTCCGAAGGAATTCGCCCGAAAGAAAAGGGGCCCGAGGGAATAAAACGAGGAATTGAAAGGAAGATATCATTCGGACAAAATGTCCAAAGGAATTTCTTCGGACATTTTGTCCGAAGGATTTCAAGAGCAAGGCCGCCGAAGGACACCGAAGGGCAGGTGCCCTTGCAGGGGACTCTCGACTGCTGAAAGAAAGACACTTCTCCAAAGCCGAAGGGACACCTTCCCTTCGAGAGGGTCCAAAGCAAAAGCCCGAAGGAAGAAAAAAGGGCTGAAGCAAAGGAAAAAGCCGAAGGAATTGACCAAGGGAGGACGGGCTTGCGGACGTCAAAGTTGAGCACCATGAATTAGCCATTGGCTTTCAAATGGTGACGGGCTCAGAAACGTCAATTTTATGGCAATAAAATAGCCGTTAATCTTTAAACACTTGAGCGCTAACCAGAAGGGAGCCCAAAGAGCTAAGAGAGGAAAAGACAAAACCAGGAAAAGACGACGCTGGGAAAAGACAAAAGTTAAGAATGAACTCAATGACCTGCTGATGAAAGAGCCCAAAGAGCCAAAGAAGTAGCAGAAGATAGCCCTCGAGGGCCGAAGGAGACAGAAAAGACAGCTAGGAAGAGACAAAAGAGCCAAGTGCAGAAACGGACATAACAGTCCAAGTGGCAAAGGAAGGTGTCGACTCAAGGAGTTACTCCAGCGGTTGACACAGTGCCTGCCAAGTGGTCATCAAGGGGCGCGAACAGTGAACGACGCAACCTATTTTTCTCCATTTTGCATTGATGAGTAGACAAACCACATAAATACCTTTAGGGAGCGGTCTTGTTTGTAGACAAACGGCACGGCCTATATGTTTTAAACGCCTGAAGTCAATCGGAGCTGACACAACATTATCTTTCTGCGGCTTTCTCTTCCCAACGCTCTTAGCACACGTGGGCCACTTGTCAAAGTGCACCAAAGTCTTTTCCAAAAAGGGGCGCTTTTGTTTTCTTCTTCTCTATATATATTGTAACTTCTCATTTGAGAAGGATATCTCTCATATTGTAAGGCGAAGCCCTGCCATTTTTCACCTGGAATCAATAAAATACACATTCTTACCTCTATTCTGGTTGGAGATATCTCTGAGTGTGTCTGAGTGTTAGTCTTGTGTTCAGTCATTGCTTCTTAATGCTTTCACAGGCTTGATACCAATACACCTGGTATAAACAAAGCGCCATTCCTGCAGGTGACAAGAAGAGCTGTATCTGGAGCACAGAGGTAGAAGGAGGTTATTAGACAGTGTGCTTTCCCTATAGTGCCTATGGTAAGTTCTTTTTTTGTGTGTTTCCATTAAAGCCTCCCTGTCAAGCTTCCTGCAGTCTGGTCCTTTTACCAGTTAAAGTGTATGTGTTCTTATGGTTCAGAGTGTGAGTGTGAGTAGATCAAACTTGTTTGGTGCATCACCCTCTTAGATTAGGTTCGATTTTTTGGTAATCCTTCTCCCTTTTCACCCCCCCCATTATATATGTATTAGCAACTTACTGGAATAACTCAGATGTATCAAAGGGAGCTAGCCTTTATCTAGAGACTCTCCCCCCAGTTTTGATAGACCCACAGGCAAGAGGGGAGTTTCCATTGTGATGCGTGGAAGACAAGAGCTCAGTCTCCTGTCAAGGGTGCAATCCACTGCGTCAACAGTTTTTGGCACGCCCGGTGGGACCAAGTTTTTACATTCAGTAAGGTTCCAGGATTGATGCTGGTCGTGTTACAACAAAATCAACCATTTTCAGCATCTGGGGATTCCACTGGTAAGAACATCAGTTTCTAACCAAAGACTGGTCTAACCTCCTATGCCTAAAATCACCACACGATCTGCTGCTAGGGGTGTCCCTTTTGAATTCATTGAATTGCCTTTGAACTCAGGAAAGCAATTGAGGTTTGAGAGGACTCATCCTTATTCAGCAAATCACTTTCCCAGACCTGCCATAAAATACACTTACGCAAAGAGGCCTCGGTTGAATCCTGTCATAGCTATGGCTTTACCTTTTGTGGCTTTTCATTGTCAAAGTCCTTTGAATCTCTGGCATTATGACCCAATTCCAGGAGCAGTCCTTAAAAGTGTGCCTCCCTTTAATGGAGAAGGGCCCATCACTGCTATCGAACACATCAGAAATATTGCTAACCTTTGCAATATTCACAATGTCACCGAAGAAAACATTGCTATCATATTGCTGGCATTGTCTTTCAAGGGCAAAGTTTTGGATTGGTATGGAACTTTGCCCATGAATTTAGTCGATTCCTGGTACGAATTGGGCACCCTTTTAACGAACCGATTTGGGGAGAAGAGCTACCACCTCTCACTTGCCGAGCAGCTGACCACTATGAAAACAGCTCCACATGAATTCATGCAAGATTTCAACACTCGATTTCAGAAGACATGGGATAGAATCCCCATTTTGGTAAGGCCGACTCCGAGCTATGCTTTCCTATATTATTTGAAAGCATTGAACAACGACATCGTTGTTATGATAGTCCATGGGAGGACATGTGCTGCCTGCTGCCTATGATATAGCTATAGCGGCTGAGAATTGCCTGGTGCAGGCTAGAAAAATAGCTCCTAGGCCTCATATGCCGCTCTTTCTTGAATTGCTGCCTCCAATCCAGACTACTGCTCCCACCTTAGCTCTTCTGCCTGGCATAGAGAAGCCAGCTGCTACTTCATCCAATAACCTCCATGAAGTCAAAACCCTGTTATAAAGCGTAACAAATGAACTAGTGGCTCTTAAAAGGCAGCAAGCTCAAGGCAATCGACCAAATCAAGGATATCAGCAGTATGGTCAAGCAAATAGACCTCCTTTCCAGAATTACAATCAGGGCAGGGTCAGTTTGCACATGCCAGACCTTTTCAAGGCTATAATCCAGGCGCTCCATCATCTAAGGCTCTAGCGCCCGCTCAAAACAATCTGGTACAGGAACAATCCAGTTGCTCAACCATGGGATATGGTCAAGATCAGGCTGTTTATATGAATGAAATGCCGAGTCACTACACAAATGTACAAGACAATCAGGCAGTTGCCCAATTCCCAAGCTTTGAGGCTTCAACGCAACCCGGCATGGGCAGCAGTCAGACTCAGCCCGATTCTACTCTCATAAATCACCTAGAGGGTGAGTTCTATGCAATCAATTACGTGGGTAGTGCAGACAATCAGGGTGACTATGTCGCAGCCAACACAAGGTCCAAAAGGAGAGCAATGCAAGAAGCTCAAGCAGTTGCCCAAACGTCAGCAACACCTTCTTCATCACATGTAAACCAAAAGGTTCCAAATTTCAGACCGCCGGTTGCACCTTCAACTCCTTCGGCTGTGCCTCAGGCTGTAAGTAATCCCAAAGAAAATTTGAAAGAAAGCAACCCTCGAGTCAACATGGTAGACCAGATGAAGAAGCTGCACATGAATATCTCCTTGTGGGATTCATTGTCAATACCGGGACAAAAGGACATGCTGCAAAAGGAATTGCATGAGCTGAATGAACAAGCCGTCTCAACAAAAGCCGATAACGTTCTGATGATGAATGGGCAGCCTTCCACATCAGGCCAAGTTAAAAAAGAGGAAAATGTCCCCTTTTTTATTTATCCTTGGTCAGGTGATTTCTTGGTGCACAATTGCATCATTGACAATGGAGCAAGCACCTCAGTAATGCCCAAATGCATAGCTGATAAGCTAGGACTAAAATATGAGGAAATGACTAAGGGAGTCTTGCAGCTGGATGAAACACCAGCAAAGACACTTGGGGTGGTGAAAGGTTTGAGCTTGATGCTACACGCCTGCCCGACCTTCTCAGTTCCTCACGATGTGGTAGTGGTGGATGTCCCTCCTTACTTTGCTATTTGCTTGTCCAGGGATTTCACATCCAAGATAGGCGGCTACCTAGCAGCAAACTAGTCCTATCTGATTTTTAGAACCAAGTATGGGATTAAGGTCAAGATTGAATCGGAGCCACTCCACAGAGATCATCTAGAACCATACTCGCTCAAGGCGGCAAATGTCAGCTATGCCATTATTGATCAGGAAGAGTTCCAAGTGGATCAATCTCCATCCTCTGCCCTTGAAGGAGTTGCTGACCTGCTCTTAGACGAATGGGGAAGTGACAACTTTGAGCATGATCCTTACGAGTTCATAGAAGAGGCAGGCCTTGGGATTTATTGCATGCACGAAGAGGGTACTTTTGTACCAAATCTGATGAAAGCAAGCCAAAAAAGCTCAGGTTTATGGCAGCTATTCTTTGATGGCTCAAGAAGTAAATTGGGAGTTGGTGGTGGAGTGGTGCTAGTTTCTCCTTCAAAGGAGAAATACTTTTCGGCTTTCAGATTTCAGTTTTCTTGCACAAGCAATGTTGCAGATTACGAATCCCTCATCCATGGTTTGGAGTGGGCGAGAAAAAGAGGAATCAAAGAGTTGCAGGTTTTTGGTGACAGTGAGTTGATTGTCAATCAAGTAAGAGGCCAAAATTTGACAAAAAATTGTTTACTGAAGTCCTATAAACATAGGGTATGGGACTTAGTGGAGAATTTCTTTGCTTTCAATGTTACCTCCATTCCTAGGGAGCATAACAAGCAAGCAGATAGGCTGGCAGTAGTTGGTGCCCAGTTTGATATCCCTAGGGAAATAGGCCGAGATCACAGTGCACGCCACTTGAAGGTAGTAATTCGACCCTCTGTACCTGACAACATCACTAACTAGCAGGTGTTTGACAGTGACCAGCAAATAACACTCTTCTTGCAAGAAGCTGAGTTCACTGCTAAAAACCAGGCTAAGCTACAACAGCAGCATGGCAGCCAAATTGTTCAGCTAAAGAACAATAAACTTCCCAAAGGCTTGGCCACTCTTGAGAGTATCTTCAATGAAGATGACCAGTTGAAAAGTGATAAGGCAAGCATCACAACGAAGGAGGAGAACTATGAGAAGGTTGAAATATTCAAAGATAAGCTGCTTGCACTTGGGAAAGTGTGCACGGACCATGAAAGGTGGGCCTTCACCTTGTTGTGCCAAGAGTTTGCTGATGTCTTCGCTTGGAAATATAGCAATTTGAAGGGTTTCAACCCAAGTTTGGCCCAACATACCATTGAATTGGAGGAAGGTGCCAAGCTGATCAAGCAAAAGCAAAGGCCTGTCAACCCAAAGATTGAACCTCTCATGCGAAAGGAACTCACCAAGTTGATTGAGTCTAGGATAATATTTCCCATCAAACACTTCTCTTGGCTGGCCAATCTCGTTCCTGTTCTTAAAAAGAATTGGGAGATCAGATTATGGGTAGATTTCAGAGACCTCAATAGAGTCTCTTTGAAAGACCATTATCCTCTCCCAAGCATGGAGCAGATCCTTCAAATGGTGACAGGGAGCGAGCGTTTGTCCCTCCTGGATGGGTATTTAGGTTATAATCAGATTTTGGTGCAAGATAGTGACCAGTACAAGACAACCTTCACTACCAAATGGGAGACGTTTGCCTATAGAAAAATGCCATTCGGACTGTCCAATGCTGGTGCCACCTTTCAGCGAGCCATGGACATGGCCTTTCGAGGCCTGATAAATAACACTGTGCTGGTGTATCTGGATGACGTGACAGTATTCTCTAAGGAGGCGGGCCAACACATGAAACACCTCAGACAAATCTTTGAGAGGTGTAGAGAGTTCGGTATCTCTCTCAACCCGAAGAAATGTGTGTTCGCTATCCATGAGGGTAAATTTCTTGGCCACGTTTCCAAGGAAGGCTTGACCATTGATCCAGAGAGAGTTCGCTCCATCCTGGAGTTGTCCTTGCCTAAACACAAGAAGGTCCTGTAGAGCTTCTTCGGCAAAATAAATTTCATCTGGAGATTTATTCTGAATTTTGCGGAGGTAGTCAAGCCATTGATCTCTATGCTGAATAAGGATGAGAAGTTCACGTGGACAGCGCAAAGAAATGACAGTTTTGAAGAGATCAAGCAAGCTATAGCCCAGGCTCCTACCTTGATCAGCGCCGACTTCACCAAGGATTTCAACCTTTACACCTTCGGAAATGAAGAGGTAATCTCCGCCATGCTTACCCAAGCAAATGGTGATAACCTTGAACAACCACTTGCGTTTTTTAGCCAAGGCCTAGAGGGTTTTGAGGTTTGGTATACATATGTGGAGAAGCAAGTCCTTGCAGTCATACGGAGTCTGAAGAAATTCAGGCATATGCTGTCCAACAGCAGAATTCACCTAGCCAAGGCCTAGAGGGTTTTGAGGTCAGGTATACATATGTGGAGAAGCAAGTCCTTGCAGTCATACGGAGTCTGAAGAAATTCAGGCATATGCTGTCCAACAGCAAAATTCACCTCATGGTTCCACATCCCGGCATCAAGGATTTCTTGACTAACCATAACCTGAATGAAAAGAGAGTGGGTTGGTTCACTAAGGTAATGGAATACGACGTGGATATCAAGATCACCAAGCTGGTAAGAGGGAGAGGATTGTGTGAACACCTTGCTGCAGACTTTAGACAGCAAAAAGAGGACAGTTTGCTAATTCATGATGCAGCGACAACGGAAGAACCGACTGTTATGAAGGATTGGACATCAGACTTGAGGCATTTCCTTCTCACTGGTGAGTGCCCACAGGGCCTTGATAGGACCAAGAGGAGATATTTCAGACTCCAATCTCTCTCTTATGTCCTGATTGATGGAGTGCTGTTCAGAAGGGATCTATTAGGGGTCTTTTTAAGGTGCATAGACCCAAGTCAGGCCGACAGGGTGTTGTTCGAGTTCCATGATGGGCCAGCTGGTGGTCACTTTGTTCCTAGGCCTACAGTTGCAAGAATAATGAGAGCTTTTTTGGCCCACTTTATTCAGGGACACCCATGCCTGGGTACGAAAATGCCGGAAGTGTGTGCTCTTTGATGGAAAGCAACGGCTGGCTGCCATGCCTTTACAGCGTATTCAAGTGGAGCAGCCATTCATGCAATGGGGCCTTGACTTTATAGGGATGATTAACCTTAGCTTCAGTGTTGGACACAAGTGGGTCCTGACCGCCACAGATTACTTCACAATATGGGTAGAGGCTGTCGTTTTGAAGAAAGCCAACAAAAGTGTAGTCCTGGATTTTTATGAAGACTTGGTGGCAAGGTTTGGGGTTCCAGCTACCATCATCTCAGATAACGTTTTAGCTTTTTGGGGAACTGAAACAAGTGAATGGGCGTTAAGATATGGTATCTATCTTAGCACTTCATTCAATTACTACCCACAGGGGATTGCTCTGGCTGAATCCACCAATAAGAATCTGATTAGGATTATCAAGAGAACAATGGAGGAGAATCAGAGGACTTGCCATGCCAAGTTGAAAACAGCTCTGTGGGCAGATAGGGTCACTCCAAAGAGGGCAATCAGTAACTTGCTGTACATGCTCGTATATGGAAGGGAAGCTAGGCTTCCTCTTTCACTTGAATTGCCAGCCTTGGACCTCGCTCACCAAATGCAATTAGGAGAAGGCAATAGCATGGAGGTTAGGCTATGCGAGCAAATGGAGCTTCAAGAGACAAGGGACCAGGCTATGGCTTCTATGACCAGCTACCAACAGCAGACGAAGAAACACTTCGACAAGAGATCTTCATCAAAAGGTTTCTTTGAAGGTGACATCGTCTTGAAATGGGATGCAGACCGAGCTAAGCCTGGAAAGCACGCGAAGTTCGACGCCCTATGGAGTGGTCCATACGTCATCACTCAGTGCAAACAGCACAATGCATTCCAACTCTCCAAGTTGGATGGTGAAGAATTGTATATCCCAGTAAATGGGATACATCATAAGCATTTTCACTGAGCCCTTCTCCCACCATGTATATATTTTCCTTGTTTTTTCCTGTTTTCCCTAAGTGCTTTTGCACATGTTAGTAGTTTTCTTAGTCTTGTGTGTGTTTTCGTTTCCTTTTGGGGGTAAAACCTTCGTGATTGATTCTTGGATATCTCAAGGCGGTTGCTAACTCTTTCAAAGATGCATTTCGACTCCGTGCCCAATGGACTTTGAGGCTACTGGTTTTTAAGCATAGCAGGCATGCTTCCCCTGGGAATCGCCAAATTGTTGACCTTTTTGGTCCTGCAGGCCAAAATCGGTCTCCTTCTTCCCCTGCTGTTCTGAGCTAGTTCAAAATTTGATTTTTTGCACAAGTTTTTCGGCAAAAGAAGGGACCAGTTTAGTGGTTTGACGTCAGGATCCAATGGTATGATCTTTTCAAGAATTTTGAACTTGAACTTTGAACCATTATTGGTTCAATGAGTTGGTTCAGTTCAATCGGTTCAATCGATTGGTTCAATGAGTTGGTTCAGTTCAATTGGTTGAATCGGTTGGTTCACTCAGTTGGTTCAGTGTTTTGGTTCAATCAGCCAGTTCAAGCGATTGGTTCAATGAGTTGGTTCAGTTCAATTGGTTCAATGAGTTGGTTCAGTTCAATTGGTTCAATCGGTTGGTTCACTCAGTTGGTTCAATCAGCCAGTTCAAGTGATTGGTTCAACGAGTTGGTTCAACGTTTGGTTCAAACGGGTTCGTTCAAGCAATGGTTCAATCGAAAAGTTCAAAGGAGTTTTCCAAAAACCCGAAGGACAAGTGCCCTTGCGGAGGGCACTTAGGCGACAAAAGGACCTTTGCAACTTTTTTGAAAGGCAATTTTAGAGGCCAAACAACCTTTGCGATGGGCAGTCAAGCATAAAATGGACCATTCCAGTGCCCCTGTGGAGGGCAGGGAACACTTGCAAAGGGATCAAAGAGAAGGCCGAAAAGGTAAGTTTTTCTTCGGAAAAGTGAACAAGGCAGAAAAGTTGGAATTCCTTCGAATTTGTTCAAGTTAAGAGATGGAGAATTTCTTCGGACAAAATGCCCGAAGGAATTCCTTCAGACATTTTGTCCGAAGAAATTCATAAGGCAAAAACAATGTCTTTCGGTAAGATTTTTCGCGGAAAAGAGACAGAACGAATTCTTTCGGACAAAAAGTCCGAAGGAATTCGTTTGGATTTTTGTCCGAAGGAATTTGCTCGAAAGAAAAGGGGCCCCAGGGAATAAAACGAGGAATTCAAAGGAAGATATTAAGAGCAAGGCTGCCGAAGGACCCCGAAGGGCAGGTGCCCTTGCGGGGGACTCTCGACTGCCGAAAGAAAGACACTTCTCCAAAGCCAAAGGGACACCTTCCCTTCAGGAGTGTCCAAAGCAAAAGCCCAAAGGAAAGGAAGAAAAAAGGGCCAAAGCAAAGGAAAAAGCCGAAGGAATTGACCAAGGGATGACGGGCCCGCGGACGTCAAAGTTGAGCACCATGAATTAGCCATTGGCTTTCAAATGGTGATGGGCCCACGAACGTCAATTTTACGGCAATAAAATAGCCATTGATCTTTAAACACTTGAGCGCCAACCAGAAGGGAGCCTAAAGAGCTAAGAGAGGAAAAGACAAAACCAGGAAAAGACGACGCTGGGAAAAGACAAAAGTAAAGAATGAACTCAGCGACCTGCTGATGAAAGAGCCCAAAGAGCCAAAGAAGTAGCAGAAGATAGCCCTCGAGGGCCGAAAGAGACAGAAAAGACAAAGCTAGGAAGAGACAAAAGAGCCAAGTGCAGAAAAAGACAAAACAGTCCAAGTGGCAAAGGAAGGTGTCAACTCAAGGAGTTATTCCAGCGGTTGACACAATGCCTGCCAATTCGTCATCAAGGGGCGCGAACAGTGAACGACGCAACCCGTTTTTCTCCATTTTGCATTGATGAGCAGACAAATCGCATAAATCCCTTTAGGGAGTGGTCTTGTTTGTAGACAAACGGCGCGGCCTATATGTTTTAAACGCCTGAAGTCAAAATTGGAGCCGACAAAGCATTATCTTTCAGTCGCTTCCTCTTCCCAACGCTCTCAACACACGTGGGCCACTTGTCAAAGGGCGCCAAAGTCTTTTCCAAAAAGGGGCGCTTTTGTTTTCTTCTTCTCTATATATATTGTAACTTCTCATTTGAGAAGGATATCTCTCATATTGTAAGGTGAAGCCCTGCCATTTTTCACCTGGAATCAATAGAATACGCATTTTTACCTCTATTCTAGTTGGAGATATCTCTGAGTGTGTCCGAGTGTTAGTCTTGTGTTCAGTCATTGCTTCCTAATGCTTTCACAGGCTTGATACCAATACACCTGGCATAGACAAAGCACCATTCCTGCAGGTGACAAGAAGAGCTGTATCTGGAGCGCAGAGATAGAAGGAGGTTACTAGACAGTGTGCTTTCCCTACAACGCCTATGGTAAGTTCTTTTTCTGTGTGTTTCCATTAAAGCCTCCTTGTCAAGCTTCCTGCAGTCTGGTCTTTTTACCAGTTAAAGTGTATGTATGTGTTCTTATGGTTCAGAGTGTGAGTGTGAGTAGATCAAACTTGTTTGGTGCATCACCCTCTTAGATTAGGTTCTGTTTTTCAGTAATTCTTCTCCCTTTTCACCCCCCCGCCCCCCATTATATATATATATATATATATATATATATATATGTATGTATTAGCAACTTATTGGAATAACTCAAATTCATCGAAGGGAGCTAGCCCTTATCTAGAAACTCTCCCCCTAGTTTTGCCAGACCCACAGGCAAGAGGGGAGTTTCCATTGTGATATGTGGAAGACAGGAGCTCAGTCTCCCGTCAAGGGTGCAATCCACTGCGTGAGCAGTAAAGTCACCTATTAGACTTGAAAGCACTTGGCAAGCAAAAGAGGAAAACACTTGGTTTTTATATGGGAAATGGCCTGATAGAGAAAATTTGCACAAGGCAGCGGAGGGATAAACTAACCAGAACATGGATCGAAAGACTCTTGCAAGGAAAAGGAGAGGGGGGCCCAAATTTTGTTGCAGGACCAAAAAATGGTCAACAGAGACTATATTTGATTTGTTCTCTTTCTTACATTGCATTCGGAGCTTTGCTGATTCTACGAGTGGGTGTGACAGATATCCATACCTAGCCTACTATTCTTCAGAGACTCTTGCTCTCTCGGCTCCATCGACCTGTGTTCGTTGTTGGTAAATAGGGGGTTTTGTTCTACTAGAGTCTGTGGGAATTAAGATGGACCGCCTTCCTCCATTCAGGTACTCCTTGGACGCATTGGCTCACCTTCTACCCACTAGATAGGAGCTGAACCAGATTATTAGGGATGATATTTATAGGTAGTTTATTCATACTACTTGGGTAAACCCTCCTGGGAGGCTACGTGCAAAAATGGCATTTTATGCAGAACACTTTTTGGAGCTGAGTGATGGGCATATCATTCGTCCACTGTATACATTCTGCCATTGGATGCACTCTCTTTGCATCCTATTTGGACAGTTTCGAGTGGGTTCTCACAAGGTTAGGATTGATATAGATCACCAGATAGATCAGGCAGACAAGATTTGTTAGTTATGCAGCATCCAAGAGACTGAGACCGAGGAGCACTTCATCTTCCGTTGTCCCATATACTATGAGATTAGGGGGAGATTTCATTGCCTATTTAGGACATAGACTCTTTCTGACTTCAGATATGAGGACCAGAGATGTTTAGCTTTATATATACAGGGAGCTCTTAAGCTTCGTGATCATTCTATTCAGAGATCCACTAGACTAGCTTCCACCCAACGGATCACTTCCTTCTTCACGATGCCACCTTCAGGGAGAGGCACTATGTGATAGATTGGCATTAGTACAACTTCACATTCCAGATTAGTGCGATCCAGAGACACTATCCATGGTTCCCTAAGATTTCACCAACACGTCCATTTCAGGTCTGGCATCAGGGGATAGACTAGATCCACCAGATCTTCACAGAGGGCATTTCCCTCTAGGCCGCAGAATGGAGGACAGACCAGAGATCCTACCTCCTCTTCTTCGGGTCACACTTCTATTTGGAGCTTCTTCTCGTCGGCCTTGGATGCTAGGAGAGTTGGATCGAACTTTTGATGGACCCCTTCCTGTTTCTTCTTTCTCAGGGTTCATTCCCGCGTTCCTGATGTTTAGATATTTTCATGGGTTGCTTGTTTCTTATGCTTCTTTCTTTGGCTCTGAGCATTGTTGCTCTTTGCTTTGTTTTGTACTATTTCTTTCAGCATTGTTCTCGTTTTTGGAGACCTTTTTGGTTTCCCGCCTGTACCTGACACACTTTTGTAATCTGCAATCCCTTTGACCTCCTTTTGTGGTCATTCGTTGGACATTAATATATTTATCTTATCTTATCTTATTATGCTCAGATCAGAGATTTTGTGGGCTGCTTCCATGTGCAATT
The DNA here is from genome assembly GCA_037957365.1 of Torreya grandis. Taxonomy (NCBI): domain Eukaryota; kingdom Viridiplantae; phylum Streptophyta; class Pinopsida; order Cupressales; family Taxaceae; genus Torreya; species Torreya grandis. The sequence goes on along the minus strand of JARHVA010000759.1, from coordinate 4,008,740 downwards.
GCAAGTCCTCCACAAGTCGTTCCACATTGTTTATGGAGGAAATCCATCCTCTCTAGTAGCTAGTGAGCATTGGATGCAAAGACACAGTAAAATATCCACAAATTGTAACATCACTTTGACAGGTCCCGGTAGATTCCAGCTTGATGCTATTCACTATTTAAGTCCAAAGAGAGAGAGAGAGAGAGAGAGATTATATTAGTGTCACAAATGACAAAAGTAGGTCAATGGGATTTGACATATAACTAATTACAATAGTGAAGAACTAGGATAATAGGACCCTAGGTTATGAATGTAATTAAACTAAAAGCACAAAGATAGATAGATATTTTAATAATGTCCATGAGACCAAAAACAGTCTATGGGACTCCAAACCAAAAATCATAATGCAAAGGAGTGAAGAAACCACTAGAAAAAGAGAGTGGCTTTGAGTTTTTTTGACTCTAGCTCCCAAGCCTGCTGCTGTTCTGCCTTTGAAGGTTCACTCTCATACTGTGGATCTTGATAAAAAATTCTCTGTTTCTATCAATGTTCTCACCCTTAGATATAGTGAGCATAGATACTCCCTGTAGGCTGCCCACGTATTTAGCTCAGATGTTGTCATAGGCAGAGCACTCCATGAGATAATGCCATTCTGTCTCAACCATTCTGGATGTGCACATAGGACATATTCTCTATTCTCACTTTTCTTTTGGGATCTTCTAGCTATCCGTCTCACATTGAAGTTGATGTGATCCCGTTCTCAAAAGAAAAAGCAAAGAAACAAAGAAAGAGAGAGTAAGCCGAAGGTGGTTAAAACCTCCGGAGCCATAACATCTGACGACAAGTATCCAAGTGCAGGAAGGACCTCCCAATGAAGCAAGCAACATAGAGTTGAAGAAGATCGCAAGAGCAAGAATGAAAAATAGCTTTGCCACACAAATCCACAAATAAGAGCCCATTCCTTCAAACTACTTACATGCTGCTTTATGACCTCAAGGAGTAACCAACTTTCACATTTGCTCCAACTTTTCATGACAACAATTCGAGGATTCTGCAGGTTTTGGAAGGTTGGAACTTGTGAATTCTTCTTCAGAAAATCTAAATGAGGTTCTCCATTGGGATTAGGGGAGATAGGTTCCCATATAACAACATTATGATATGGTGGAGGTGGAGGTGGATGCGAAGATGCTAGGGCCACCTTCTGGGAAACCATGGCAATTGGCAAGGTAAGCCACAAGTGAGAATAGTTGAAACTCTAGCAGAGCAGACATGTCACATTATAGCTCCTCCCCCTATTTGTCTTCATATTAATATCTTGCTATCAATATACAATTCTTATTTGATGTACCTAGATTAACAACAAACATAATCAAATATAAGAAGCTTTTTGTGGTTAGGAATACTGTGGTTGGTATTTCCACATTGTATGGTTTTTGGCTGCTGAATTATAATACTTGTATATGTATTATAAAAAGAGATTATAGATCCCCATGTTTTCTTTATGGTTTGATTAGCTGATCTTCTGGAATCAATTAATGGAAGGATTGTGTCTTTGTTTCAAGCGATCTTTTTCTTCAACCAATGAAAAGCAAGCTTGAGAGATCTCAGCAATTTGTCTGGTGCAGGTTCTAGCTGAAGATATCCCTGGCATTCTATCTGGACTGTCATTCCCCAAATCAATGCACTGGAATACTAAGGTAAGCACTTTCTGTGTAACTTAGATTGGCTACAATTATTGTTTTCTATCAATGATACTTTGTCCCTTTGTTCGTATCAAAAGATTTATTCATCTGTTTATGTGGAAGCACTTTTGTATCATTTATTGTCAGTTCATTGTGTATAGACTTATTTCAGCAGACCGATAAGATGGATTCTAGCTTTACATGGCGATGCAGTGGTGCCATTTACATATGCAGGCATCTTGAGGTAAGCATTTGTTTCTGTCTTACAAATCTTTGTAGTGCTAGGCTTATTTGTATGTAAGTTTAACCTATTGAGTAAGGCGAAGTTTTATTCTAATTTTTAACTGTCACTATATACATTTTTGTGTTATAAAAATAAGTTGGACTTAACGATATATGCCCATCATACTTAAAATAAGTGTATAGCAACTGCTTATGCTATTTCTTTGTTCTGATTATTATGCTATAATTTTTTTTTCTATTTTTCTTGAGCTGTTTGTAATTCATTACAGATATTTTAAATGCTTATTTTTTTGCTACAGATCAACCTTTTTAATACCCTTTATTTGTTGATTGGTACCATATGTTTTAAATTGTTTCTTAATACCCTTTGGGCCTTTAGTTTTATTTTATTTAAATAAAAAAATTATAAGGCAATAACTTTTATTGATTTTCTAATTCTTTGTAACACAAGATGACTTCTTAAGGGTTGAAAAAAACAAAATTGCTGTTTTTTCTTCAGTAGTTATGTAGAATGGGAAACTGTATATTTTCTGAATGGTTTCACTCGAAAAGAACCAGTTCCAAGTTCTCAGCTAGTCAAAGTTGTCAAACCCTTGATAAAAAATCTTAATTTGCGGATTTTCTCTAGCTTATTGTAGTTGTATTGTTTATAAACATATAACTTAAGTATGAAACCCTTCCAAATTTCTGAAAAAAATATTTGAATCTATTAATTTGCTTATCATGGAATTCATGAATTTTTTTTACAGTTTCTCAATATGTATTCAATAAAGATATTTAACAAAATCTTGTGGAAAGAAAGATAGCATTTTCTATGCAGTTTATCAAAGTCAAGGCAAATGTGAAAACATTAAGATTGGAACCGTCTTACTTTTCAAATTGGATTATTTCACTGAATGTGTTTTGGTCTGAGACTCACCACAAAGAATATGGTTGAAATTGTATGTTCATCAACTTTGATTTTGACACAATTTTGGTCTGTAAAAGAAAAAATTTGTGTCAAGACTGAGGACACTATCAAGCACTGGTATTCCCAGAAACAGTAAACCTGAATTGCAAGCCATTAAGTCTGCAACACAGGAAAGATGATGAAGACATTCATTATTACAAATAGGACCAAAACAATTGGTAGATGTAACTGAATAAAAAAAATTACACATGATAAATATAAATTATACTCAATAATCAAAGCTAATTCAGCATTGCACCATTCCGGAATGAATATAAATATTGAACATCAACTGACATTGATCATTCATATTATGCATTCATGGAAGAATCGAAAACATGCAATGTGGAAAATGTTTTTATTACCACAAAAATATGTGATCTATTATATCTATTAGATGCATCTTTTTGCATGTCATGATTATAAAAATTTAATCATCTTCTTCAGCCTCAGTTCATTCTTGAATCCATTGTAGCTTGTTATTAATACAATTATATTAGAAAATCAATTTTAAAGCAGGAAATGGCTTGCAAATTGGCTGCTTCCCAGGAAACATCCGGTAAAGTGTCGGAACCATTTCCTGAAAATGTATCGACAAACGTTTCCAACCTTTCCCTAGCTTTTTTTTATTGTTTCAGGGACATTTCTTGACATTAAATTGTTGTTTCTGTCTACTTAGCTTAGAACTGTTGTCTTAAACTCTATGTTACAGGTTCCTTCACCCGAGGGGGATCGGTCCGAGTACGGCACGTACAAATTACCTGTTCCAGTTCAATACACGTTCAGATATGTCCCACATACTTCCTGTCAGGGTCAGGTATACTTGGGTTCATCCCAGGATGAACACGGGCACACCCAACTCTGCTGGGCAGTACCCGGGCTGTATCTGCAGAGAATCCTCAGTCAAAAAATGTTTTTTGTTTTTTAATATTTTTGTTTTAACTTAAAAAATGTCAAAGTTGTACTTTAAAAAATAATAAAAAACAAATAAAAGTATGGGAAAACCCTAAAAGCCATTGACATTCATTTTGTCAAAAGCAAACATCAACAAAAACACACTTCCCTGTCATTGCACATTTTCTCTCTCAATTTCATTTTTTCAATTGCTTGGGGCTGAAACTCCAATCTTTTGCTAATCCTACACCACTACCTGTGTTGCAGGGGTACGCCCCCCAGCCCGACGCCTCCTGTTCGGAGGCGCCTCTGGCACGGGGACGTCCCGGGGATGCCCGGAGGCGTCCCGGAGGCGCCCGCCGGCGTGCCGGAAACGTCCGGCACGCCGGCAGGGGCCTCCGGGGCGCCCCCGAAAATTTCCAGCGACTATCGCGAAAAACCGAAAAAAATAAATAGAAAACGCGCGAAAAAACCCTTTTTCCTGCAGGCTGAGGTTGACACGTTCGGACTGTTTGCGCCAATTAAAAGTGCGTAGGGGGCTTTCCTGGGTAAGGAAGTTCTCGAGCGGTCTTAAAATTGAGGTGGCCGCGTGCACGGTGCACTCTGTCCTTCGTGTCGATCGCGAGTTTGATCGCTTCGGGATGTAGGGTGTAGGGCTCCGTACGCGATGTTCTTCGCAGGTGCCTGTAAACTGAAAACCCGGGGCTAGAGCGCTACGGCCTGCTTGCCTTTGCCCCTGTTCCAAATGCTGCCTTTGCCTGGAGTCGAGGTGTTTGTGCCGGTCGAGATTTGGCTTTTGTGGATGGCATGTGCCCTCTTTGAAAGTGCGTAGGGGGCTTTCCTGGGAAGGATGTCCCTGAGCGGCCTTATAATTGAGGTGGTCGCGCGCATGGTGCATACTGTCCATGGTTGCTTTATCGCGAGCAAGTTGGTTGAGTTGACGTAGGGTAAGCGGCTCTGTACGGGACGAGCTTCCCAGGGGTCAAACAGTTAAAAAAACCGCGCTGTGTTCAGAACGCTGTCGGAGTTGCCTTTTCAGTGCGATTTGCACTTGAAAAAATGAGCTTGACCAATATAATTGGATCCTTACGAGAATCGTGGCATGGATTTTAACTTATAACTACTATGGGGGGAGGGTGTTCTTCGACTGCCCTTGCGGGAAAGCAAGTGAAAAGACGGGAAAGATATTGTTCCCCGCCTTTGCCCGCAAACAATTCCGAATGCTCGAGTTGGGAAATAAGTATTAAAAAATATATATAATAAAATATAAAAACTTAAAAACAACTTTAAAAAAATTAAAAAATAAATAATATTTTAATATATAAATATAGAATATAATTTATAAATTAAAAAATATATAAATATTTAGTTTTAAAAACTTTAAATATTTTAAAACAAATAAGATATACAATAAAATATTAAAATATATATATATAATAAAATATTAAAAATATATATATAATAAAATATAACTATTAAAAATAAAATAAAATTTAATATTAAAAATTTAAACTAAATACTATTTAGTTTTTACATTTTTAATATTATAATTTATATTTTATTTTAAATTTACAGTTTACTATATCTTTAGGTAGTATTTAAATTTTATTTTTAATATTTTTAATTTTAAAATTCTTTTAAATTTATATATATATATATATATATATATATATATATATATATATTTAAATATATATATAGAGACGTACCCACGACGTATCCAAATCAAGGTTTTTGAAAAATGACGTACCCGCGTACCCGAATCGTACCCGTACCCGTATCCAAACAACGTAGACCACTACAAGTGCCCATTTGGTGCCAAGGAGTTTAAGGAGCTTGCAACTAAGAGGATTGTTGATTGAATATAATGAATATGCTGATTTATCTTGATTTTTGTGTATTCATTTAAACTACGCACTTGTTCTATGCTCGACCACTGAATATCATGACATTTTGCATTGAATTATCAATAGTGTTTTCTAAGTTCAACTATTCTGTTGTAATTTTGTTTACTCCATTCATATTATGTGGTTAATTTTTCTTATTTGGCTATACATTTTTTTGTACGGCCATACCTAGGAAAAAATGCCATACCATACTTGAACCCCATACCCATACCCGCACCAGCACCAGGATCAGCTAAGTAGCTTAAAATTCATATAGCAATACTCCAAGGAACCTGTTATGATATCTTTTGCTAATATATTATCTCGGTGCTACTTCTAATTTAATTTTGAAGCTTTTTGAAAGACATATTTTGATTATTGGTATTATCAATGAAGATATAAACTGGGCTTGCATAATTAGAGTTATACATGGAGAAAAACCTCATTGCTTCTGCTTGTCAATATAATTATTTGTTTAATTTCATTATCTCTATAATGTTAAATCTTCTTTCCCTTACCTTCCCAAATAAAGGGTTGTGCAATTTTTAGAAGAAAAAATATCTTTCAGTTATATTAATATAGACATTCTGAAACATTCTTTGATGGTTTCGCAGACAACGATTCTAATGTACTTTGCAGGCACGCCTCACATGCACACACAGAAAAATGCATAAGCTATGGTATTTGGATGAACATCTACTAGCTCTCAATCATCAACGGCTAATAATTTTTTTCGTGATGTTTTAGTGGACAATTGTCACGTGGTCTTCGAATGTCTTCATCACCTATTATTGAGGTAATCATTTCAACATTTGGTTGAGGTTCTTAAATTTAGCTTATGCTTATCACTTTTGATCGTATGGTTTCTAAATTTTTAGAAACGTGATAAGGATACATACCTCACTAGAACTTAGTATCTTGAGCCATAGTATTGAAGTAAAGAAGGTTTTGGATGTATGCGAGAAAATTAATTACTCAAAGATATAAAGGTACTGGTAAGCAGTTATTATTGCATCCTATTTATTTCATTGCATTTTGCACTAAATTTTCATGACAGGAGAATATATACTGGAGACCTAAAGCTGGAATGGGGAAAATGACATTAGAACCCAAAGTAGAGATAGTTCTGTTTCAATTTTGAATTATGGAGCAGAGTCCTATTGCATATAGATTTTCCTGTGCACCATATATTGTTTCCCACATTGAGAAAATTTAGTCTGTTGACGTTGGCTATCACTAGTGTAATGACACTGTGACTAGTAACCTGTAGAACAAATACCCAAACAGAAAGTGCATTATCATGAGCATGACATTCAGTACATCTATACAGGTGTATAGACATAACAAAGGTATGTGATACAAGGGGACAACATTTGTTGTTGGATTCGTGGTTTAATCCATAAGGCTTGCACATATCTCTTGCAAAACTTAAATTTCTAGCAACAGTTAGTGATACCAGCATTGTTTCTTTCGGCCTTTATTTTCTTATTTATTGTTACATATATTCATTAAAGCATGCTTCTATCACAAAGATTGAAAAATATACTGCCAATTGCAGCGGTGGTTTGGTGTTTGTGCTTGTATAAGCAAGGTCCACTTAAAATTAACCTTGTGTATTATTAAAATCTTATAATTGAGAACATTATCCATAGTTCCTATTCCTACCTTGATTTGAATTCTTACTTTGTAACTTGCATATAATCAATTCATTGAACGTTGCATTTTATCATATTACACAATGTTTTCTTCAGGGCATTTGTTGAGCATAGACATCTTTTTGGTTTATACTTATATGACAAAGAAGTTATCTTGATGTGAAAAAAAGTTACTGTTGTTTTTTTTATATAAACTTTTCATGATTTTTGTAACCAGATTAATTTAAAATTCGTATTGTGGAAAAGCATCTCAAGACAATTGATATGCCTTTTGGAGAAATGTACTGCATACCAACTGAGCATAAATAGATCTGCAAGGGGATGAGCTGTTATTAAGCATTCTCTTTCCATATTTTTAGCAGTTTGTTGGTTCTCATTGCATATATATCTAATTTTATTTTAGCTTATTTTGGTTTTCCGAGGCTGGAAAGGGGGGTTATTGGGTGGTTACATTGTAGTTCAAGTTTAGAAGAGTGAATATTCACATTTTCTTAGTGACAGGTAGCTTGTGCTGAAGACTATATGAGCTCTATTAGGGATACTGGGATCATGCTGAATGGAGAGGTATGTACTTTGAATGAATCTTATCCATCCTATTAGTTAGCACGTGTGTATTGCATCGATTATCTACTCCTAACCACATTTCTGAGATGAGTAATCATCAAATAATTTAATAATTTAGATTTTCTATGAACTACAGAGTTCAGCATATTGAATTCTTGTACCGTGTATAGATTGAGCCCTCCTATTTGGAGGATGATGAACAATGATTTTCATCCATCCACTAGAGAATTTCGTTATTCAACATGTTAGTATGCCATTGTGACCCAATCACTTGATAAACTACAGTTTAAACTTTAGACCATTGTATTGGATTTGCTGGCTGGTTGGTTTGGTCCCTCCCTATTTAAAGATGATGTAGATTGCTTTTATCTACTTACTAGATAATTTGATTCTTCATCGATGTGTTAGTGGACTAATGATATCTGCTCACATGATAAACTACATCGTGGATGTAGAAGCTGCAGTTGTATTTGAACTATTAAATAACAACACTAAAGTTATCTACAAAGAGACAATCTATTTCAAATTTGAGCCATGGGTCCATCAACAAAATTCTTTGATTATTTCCTTAACTTTTAAATTTGAAGTTAGGATTTTGCGAATTCTTGCTGCTTAAAGTCAGTGATGTCTAGACAAATTGGTCAACATATGAAAATTGTTTTACATACTCATTACCTATGTAAATGCCAATCGATAGCTTTGAAATACCACCCAAACGTGATGAAATGAAATTAATATTGCTGTATATGGATGAAATTACTAAAAATTGGAAGAAGATCAAAGGATTCGTCAGGTCAGTGACAAGATCTACATATCAGAATCACACCAAACAAGAGGCAACATGGAAATAATCTAGATTCAAGTAAGCCCTAAGATTTTATTTTTTGTTCTTGAAGTTAAATCGAGGGAAATTTTTTAATGCGTTTCTAAATGCTGAAGTTGTGGATTCTTTGTGGTTTTTTTGTCTAGGTTCAAGCTGCCTAGAATGTAAAATCAGTCTCATGGATGACAAACGTCTAATTGCAAGCCAAGGGGAATTGAGAACACTTGAACAGCCGACCAGCGCTGACTAGTATTTTCTATGTTCTTTTACTAGAGGCGTTTGTCTGAAATTTTGCAGATTGCAGGGTGTTGGCCCTCGTTTATAAGGGTTTCTTCCCCCCTGTTTTTCCTATCAGACATTTATCAGATAAGTTTTGATTATAGGCGAGTGGGAATATCTGAAATTTCTGAAAACTTCTGTTGGAATTATGAACTGTTATACATTTTACTGTTCATGCTATGGAAATCCCTTGACCATGAGAGTTTATAACTGCCCTGTTTCCTAGGTCTTACAAGGTCAAGTCACCCAAGATCCAGTACAACAGGCTTTGGAGCAGAATCTCTGAATGTCAAGAAACTGGGATCTGAATTTCAAGAACTCTTAGCACTGTCCCAGCAGAAATTATGGGATAAAAATACTGTAATTGTTGATTTGCAGGTACGACTCAGTGAGTACTCACTAACCATGAGTAGTCCCAAGCTTTCTACCTTCTTGTTGTTGACATCCAACACATTCAGCAGCTTCACTAGTTAATTTCCAAAACTAAAAACAAACAATTAGAAATTGATACTCAACATGAACACTAAGAAGAAGAAAACTACAAATTATCAGCAGTTCATTCAAAAACAAGGGGAGGAATATAAATTGTGGGCACATGTGGCTAGAAAGAAAAAGGCTTCTCTAGTTATCAAAATTGCTGTCCAAGCAAAAATCAAAGAGGAGAGAGCTCACAAAGCAAAGTCACTCAATCTTTGTGTTCAAACCCTTCCTAAGCCCTCCGATCCCTTGTGGGCCAGTCATATTGTGGGCCAGTCATACCCTTTTGCATGTGTCATGTCCCCCTTTTTGGACATAAAGCAAAATAAGACCTTTAGCCTTGTTTTCAGTGTTTCTTATAGGCTAAGGGAAAGCAGGTTCAAAAAGGAAGCACTAATTTCCCTCTTCAAATGGTAAAAAGGTATTTTTTGGTTAAGTTGTTCTAATTATGAGTTGAGGAGGGGCCTTTTTGAGTTCATGGGCTGATTTTAGCTCTTAAGTGATTTTAAAAGGAAAGTACCCTTATGAATGATCTAATGTTCCCTCCAAGTGGAGCGCCCCACTCTGGGAAGGGTTCAACTATGGAAAAAGGGCATTTAAAGAGGAGAAAGGTTCACTTGTGGGGATCATGCTATTTTGGATACTGATTTTGGCATCTAGGCACAAAAAGCTTAACTCAAGGCTTTGGAGATGAAAATCTTCAAGGTTCTAAAGGATTAGGAACGAAATCCTCTAAATCTAATAGTGAGTAGTTTCATTTCAGAGGCTGTAATTGATCAACATATTCAGAAAATAAAGGTTTTTGACCCTTCCTAGGTTTGACGAATTAATTGCAAGAGTAGAGACTAGGTCAAGGAGGAAGGCGACTTGGTTTGAGACCATTTGACAAGGGTTTGAGGCCATTTTCAGGGCAGCGAACTGTTTTTTGTTTGAAGACCCCTATCATAGGGCTGCGCTACATTTTGAGGGATTGAAGACCCCTTCTAGGGTTGTGGGACCTTGGTACTTGTTTTCCTATTTTTCCCAACTAGGGCGACTTGTCTTGGAAGCCCGTTTGAGGGTTTGAAAGGCTGTTCATAGCCTAAAACACATTCAATAATTTTTTGGTATTTTTGTGATAATTTCCAGCCATTGAACATTGAAAAAATCAAGGTTTTGAATGATTCTTGTTGGCTGTACTAGTGTATTATTGGATAATTTTATATTCTTGTTGGCTGTATGATTCTTCAGCAACCAAGCTTTGTAGTGCCCTTTCATTACCATTCCAGGGCCTTCAAAATATGTTAGCACATTATCCCAACAAGGTTGAGCAATTACGACTAGACAGATCACAGCTACCATCCTAGACCAACCAATCTTTGTTGAACCCATCTTAGATGAGCCTATTTACAAAGAAATCATTATTGAACCACCTGTCATTCTTCATCCATTACCAACCTTTCCCCACTTTAGAAAATTCAATCCTATCTTTGAGCCACAATAGAGCCAATCATTACCTCTCCAAGAGTCATCATTCAAAGAACAAGATGTTTCCAAAGCTGAGGTTTTGCAACCAAGTGTAAACCAAGGTGAAGACAACCAACCAATCTGCGATATTTTTGTTGAAACACCTATTTGTGACAAGTTAACCTGTGTTGATTTACCCTTTGATGATTGCCCTGTTTTTACAGAACCTCACTTTGACAAACTAGTATTTGTGGAGTTGCCTGTTGACCCATTCCCTTTAGCTTAGGAGTCTCACTTTGACAAGCCAGTTTTTGTTGAGTCACCCCCTAATGATTATAACCGCTTTTGGGCAAATCCTTATTTCGACCATTGCCCTGTTTTTAAGGAGCCTCACTTTGACAAGTCAATCTTTGTGGAGTTGCTTGTTGACCAGTTTCCTCTTGTTGAGAAGCCTCACTTTGACCAGCCAATCTTTGTGGAGTCCTTAGCTAAGCCTATTTATTCAGGTCCCATTGTTCAATCGTAGGCCATCACTCGTCCAATACCAAGCATTCAACATAACATTTTTGCCGCAACACGAGATGAAGAATCAACGTTGAAGTTAGGTTCTATTCTTGAACCGATATCAGATTTAGCATCAAAGGCATAATCAACATCAGATTCAAAGTCCCTTGAGTTAGACTCACAGTCCTTTGAGGGTCATGGACGCCCAATCCACACACGTGGATTATAAGAGATCTTTTTATATTTTGAAAAGGTATTTCCCTCCATTTTGGGTGTATCTTTTGGGGAGGACTATAAAAGCAATGGAGGTTCCATTTGAAGGGCGTGTTATGGAATGTATTTGAAATTTGAGTTTTAAGCATGGAAAGCTTAAGCTATTGACTTGGAGACGAAAACTTTCAAGCCAAAGCATGAGTTGGGACACAAACCTTCATTTCTCATTAAGGGCAACTTCATCTTGAGGTTGCAATTGAGTCTAGTATTGAGAAAAGGACAAAAAAGAAGGATTTGGAAGTGGCGACTTGCTTTTGGGAGGAGCTGATAGGTTTATGAGGTTGGTGACTAAGGTAGAAGCCCTAGATTTTTGTGGTTCATGTTGAAAATCCCTAATTGGAAGGATGTGTTGGATTTGTTGCTGGAAATGTTATTTTCCAGCTAGGGTGACTTGGTTTGGAGCTGATTTGTTAGGGTTTGGAGGGCTATTTTGTGCCAAAACAATATTCTGATTTTTCTTTATTATTCCTGAATTTATTCTTGATTTTTGGAAGGGTTTTGAAGGTCATATGGACTTCATACATGTTCCTAAATTGAAATAATATTGACATGTTAATTCAATAATATTTTGGGGCAATTTCAATATCTTATTTTGAGGTGAAAAGCATTTATGAAAACCAATAATATTCTGTGATTTAGTAGTAATTTTCTAATTATTAAGTGGATGGTTTTGAGCATGATACATACTCAAAAAAGGTTAATAAACTTCTGAAGTCGGATGCCTAGGGTTTGAAGAAGAACTGCAAATTTGGAGGGTCCAAACTTGCTTGTAGGACTACCTATTAGGTTCTTTGAGCTCACCATATTTTTAGGCTAATATTGAAGGGTTATTTGCAGCTAGGGTTTGTTGTTAAAAATATGACAAAGTCATATTTGGCTGGGTTTACAGTAAATTCCAGAATTCAGAAAATATCTCCTTTTTGGAATATTTCAGACTTCTCATGGATCTATTGCCATTTTTTCTATAAAAACAATAACCAAGGAATGTTTGGCAATCACAATGGCTGAAATAGGCTGAAGGAAGGAAGTAATCAATTTGGTAGTCCTAGAAGTCCCCTATAATGATCAATACCTAAAACTACTTGCTTACCAAAGGCAAAGGTACACAGATTTCTGTTTTTGGTAATGGAAAAGGGTAGCAAGGGACACTCTTAAGTCTCTGCACAACCATTGTTATCTCTCTCGAATCTATTCACTCATAATAGACAGGACACCTGAAAACAATGCACTCCTTGTCTTCCCCTTGTTGGACAAAGCAAGCACAATAAATCACCTCTCCCTGCAAAATATGGTAATATTTCTGAAATGTTAAGAACAAACGCTTAACTCACCAAGGGTTATCCTTAAATGATGCTGAAGATAGTTGGGATATGGAATGGTGCCATCGACAATCTACAAGAAATCCTCATCACAAAGAGGCATCTTAGGGCTGCCAGGCAGCAGGGGGTATATCAAAATGACTCAAATATAGTGCCAATTTATGTCTTCTCTAACATCATTATTAATCTGCCCCTTTGTGGGGGAAGGTGAGAAGATGTTTCTATGGAGCATCTAAAGGGAGAGAGTTGGTGTGATTTCAATTGATTGAAGAAGCAAATTGGTGTTGGAGTTCCAACATCATCATCAATCATGAAGATCTAGAAGGCAATCCTATCCAAAGAACATAAAGTTTACAGATATCTCTCGTGACCTAAAGCTGAATCCTAAATCGGGTTGTAAGTAACCTGTCTTGATTTTGTTGGTTTAAGTGCAACAACCTTCTAAATTCAAGGACTCCAATATTAGCATAAATTTATGTTTTCTGAACCTCACAGAAGCACCTTACTAAGATTTGAAAATTGCCTAAGTTAGGAAGTCAAGAAACATACTACTCAAAACAACTTATTCCAAAATAGCTTCTCCTAAATAAACTACATAAATAAATTTTTTCCCAGCCTCCAAAATAAGTTGCTTTTTGTCAATACTAAGGGCAGCTGTCTCAATCAGGTCACACATGCCCAAATTTTATACTTGTCCTCAAATGCACTCTGTAATGGGCATTAACTGCAACAAAAAGAGCAAGGAGTTCATTTTTTTGTCAACACAAAGGTGTGAAATAAAGGGAGGATCTAGAAAAAATATGGCATGTGAAACCTGCAAGAAAATTCTTACCCAAATCTCCGGCACATTCCAGGGCATAAGTAAGCACATCACTTCAAACTGCATACTATCTTTGGCTACAGATTTTAACTAAATGAGCATAACTTCATCCTCGAGCAGAGGAAATTAAAAACTTAAAAGGAATCTGAAGCATGAATAAGACATATCTTATTCATGGATAGAAAATACCATCATTGAAAGAAGTAAACTCCTTCGTTTAGAAAAGAAAATTCATTGAACAATGTGAAGGAATTACAGAGCCATAAAATTCATAGATCTACATAATCTTCGGTAGAAAAACATAAATGCTATCACATTTGGCATGAAACTCATAAATTTATATGCCAGTGCATGGCTGTAACTAACTAATCAACATGAAAATAGAGGCACCATATACTAATTGAATCTTGCAGACAATTCTTTCTTACCAAGGAACAATTGTGGCACTTCCTAATAAAAATGTAGTTTTTTTAAAATTTGAGCAGGAGCGCAGGAGAAACATTTTAGAATCATGTAGTGCTTTGGCACAGACTATTGGTGGAAAAATTGTATTGAAAGCTAGCTTGCTCGAAGAGGTATTATTCTCTTGGATCTCTATTTATTTCTATCATGTAACTGTATTTTCCGTCTCAGTGCATTTGGAGCTCATTGAAACATTTTCCATGCTTTTTATGTGTCAATGCAGGTTTCCAATCTGGTTGAGAACCCACGGCCAATACTAGGAGGTTTTGATGATCACTTCTTAGAACTTCCTTCTGATGTGTTGATCACAGTGAGGAATTCAAGTCCCATTTCTTCTTATCTTGTATTGTTTGCTTTTGTTTTTCCCCCCTGCTTTCTTTCTCGTAAAGTGCCATTTATTCTTCTCTCTCCAGATGTTCAGATATAATTGTAATAAGTTTTCTCTCTAAATATAATTATCTATGTTTAATTTTTATCATGTTAGTTTGGAAGAATTTTCCTCACAGCTTTGGATGTAAATTAAGCATTAAAGTGACGAAATTAGTTTTGTTGGGAATATTAACAATGACTATCAATAAATCAATCAGTCTTAAGAAAGTAAATCAAGTTTTTCTAGACTATGAATTTGGAAATATTCAATACTTTGGGCTTTTTTTCTCTTTTTATTTTATCGTCAGCATGTTACATCATTATTGCATGCCTTAGACTATAGATGCTTTAGAATTGCATTGAGCACAAATAAGCTTTTTGTGACAAGTAAATGTTAGGTGTCAGAAATTTCAGAAAAGGATTTCGGCACCAAAGCCAGAAGCTATAGCATTACTATCCTGATTTGGAGATATAGCATTACTATCCTGATTTGGAGGTATATCTTTTGAATAAATAAGAGACTTGATTCAAAATAATGGGGGTTTTTGTGGGTGCCTATTTAGCTGAATCATCGTTCTACTATTTTGCCTATTTATTTTAATCATGATCTTGCTATTTGTTTGTCAAAATGCTATACATGATTCAATGTCACAGACTCTTATTGAAGTTGCAGTGCCAAGGTATTTGTTCTATAATAGATTCTAATCATTGAAATTCTCTTGGTATAGTTTATGACACCTCCATACACCTCTGTGTAAGTCTGTCATCTTGTTCTTGCAATTCATATACCTTTACTGGTGGGGTGTCATTTGCACTATATTCCCCCGTTGGACTTATATTGATTCAGTGTCTGGAGTGGGGTGGGGGTGCAGAGGGAGGGGGAGTGGACCTTTTGGATGTGATTTTGGAGTGCTTAAATGGGAATCAAGTAATGCTGCATATAATTATTGAGGAGGAGAATTTTAACGGTCTATGATATCAATGAATGGATGCATCAGTGATATTTAAATGTAGAAATATGTCACCATCTACTATTTTGTACCAACCCGATTCTGTCTTTCCTTTGTGAAGGATTGCTTTACTTGCTTCTTAACAATCATTTTGTGAGACACAGTTGATCAAAATTGTCAAGGAAGCAATGCAGAAGGTTGACAAGTGTAGCTGTCTATCCATTAAAAAGTACTTGAACATTAATGGAACATTCAGCACATATGAATGAGCAAAATATATACAATCATTACATGCATGAATGGACACATCATAGTATAAGAAAGTAAGGATGTCTTCATTAATGTATATGGTGTTCAAACGTATTCAGTACTGACTCACATGTAATACACGATGTACTTGAGGAATGAAAACTCTAAATAGGACAATCCAATTCATACATACATACAAAAAGAAAGCATGTTAATGCCCATGAATGGCAGAAGTTGGTGAAGGAGATTTTGGAAGTAAATAATTTACAACAGCTAATCAGGGGTGTTAGAAGGGATCCCAACTATTGAAAATAAAATACATAAAACTAAATCTAGAAATCAATAGAACTGAAGAAGAGGGGCGTAGACCAAAATGGATTAATACTAGGAAAGTTAAAATATTCAATAGCCATAGAGTACAAATCAATCATGTCGAAGGAAGGCCCATTGTCAAAAGGAATCACCATCAAAATCAAGAGAAAGGACTGGTGGAGATCAAATCTTTGGTCTGCATTAGAGTCAGGAGAAAAGAAGGACCAACATCCTTGTCAATCAACACAAAATAGTCAGTACAATCTGATAATGTCCTTAAGAGAATAGATTGGACCAAGAGAACCTGGTTGAACAGTCTTGGGAGGACACATGGTACTCCGAATGCCTCTTGTAACATTCACGACTTACTATCCCTTAGACATAGAGAGAAAATTGGCAATGTATAGTCGCCCCTATAGTTGTATTGTGGACAGGAAAGGTAGTTGATTCTCTATGTTGAGTGTGAGGATAAGGAGTTTAATGCGCACTAGATATAGAAGTGATGATTGTATGTACAATTGTTGAACACAACAGTCCACTCGTATGTAACTTACCAACCCATCACTAACTCAAAAAATAATTAAGACAATAATTACACTACATTGACATATGACATTCATGTACTTATCACTTGCTTTTTCCATGGATGTACAATGATGACAACACACGTGACAAGGAGATCTCATTGTACATTTATTCCGTCATTTGGGGTTCAGTTGGCAATGGGCATCCTTGTTGCCAACCATGTAGTAGAAGTATGGGGTGCGGATGAAAGATTTGGGTTTGATGGCAGCTATGGGGTTGTTTTTCACTTTGGTCTTGTATGTTGGTGGTGAAGTTATCTCTTTGCAATGGCTTCCACATATGCTACAGGTTTCCCTGCCATGGAAGGAAATGGAACATTGTCACCAAGAAGCTTGCACATACACATAGAAGCCTTTATATGTCTGGGAAAATTAAATATTGATCGTAGAGAATAGGTACTCTACATAGTTGTGCATTGTGCTTTTGCCCCCTTCGTGTGTGCTATTAACCAAATAGGCAAATCTGAAACAGAGGATTCACTCATCTAGTTGAACAAAATAAGATCATGAATGCATTGAAGCTTTTGAGTGTGCATTGTACCGGATCTTTAGGGCATTGCTATCATGTTGAATAAATGTAGTGTTACGTGGGGATGTGTCCCCGAGGTTTGGTTGGCATCCTTGACGTCTCAAGGATGGTGACAAGGACAAGAATGTCATGTCCCTCTTTTGATAGGGACATCATTGATGACCCTTAGCCTTAACTAATTTTTGGGGGCTAAGGGACAAGTAAGAAGGAAAAGAGAATTAAGTGATTCTGATTGAATATATGTAAAAGGTACCTTTTGTAAGTTACTTTATGTTTTAATAATCACTTAAGTTGGGACCCTTTAAGGGTCATGGGCATATGAAAAAGGTAATCTTCCTTATGATTTGAATTTGTATTTCCCTCCCAATTGGGTGTGTACCTTGGAGAAAGCGGTATAAAAAGGAAAGGAGGATTTCAATTGAAGGCATGTTATTATTGATATTCAAATATTGGTCATTAAGCATGAAACGCTTGATCCATTGCCTTGAAGACGAAAACCTTGAAGCAAGGAAGGAGTGCGGATGCCAATCCTCATTTTTCAACTTGGGCAACTTCAACCTTGAGGTTGTACTTGTGCATAATATTCATAAAATACAAAAATATTGCATTTAAAGTGGCGTGACTAGGGTTTGGAACTTTGGGAACTATTTGAAAAGGATGAAGACCCTTCATTGGAGGTTTGCATGGA
Source organism: Torreya grandis (assembly GCA_037957365.1). Taxonomy (NCBI): domain Eukaryota; kingdom Viridiplantae; phylum Streptophyta; class Pinopsida; order Cupressales; family Taxaceae; genus Torreya; species Torreya grandis. The sequence continues at coordinate 3,990,804 of JARHVA010000759.1, read as the reverse complement.
TTGTGGTGCTAGAATTGATTATTTCCAGCTAGGGCAAATTGACTTGAGAGCTGGTTTGTAGGGTTTGAGAGGGTTTTGAGACCTATTTCAAATCAAAACATATTTTGATTTTATTCCAATAATTCTGCAGTATGACAACTTGCTTTGTGAGATATTTCAGTTTATTTTGAGGGTCATCTTGCCCTAAAAACATTTAATAAATATTATATTTATTTTTCCAGTTTTGGTGATTTGATTTGAGGGGCTTGTGGCTCTAAATACATTTTAGATTTTCATCATAAATTCTGCTTATTAATTCTGTAATTTTTATGCAAATTTATGAAGGTTTCATTGGAATAATTCAGCTGTAAATTGATATTAAAATCTAGCTTGTAGGCATCTAGGGTTTGAGGGTTATTCCTTGCTTTTGGAAGGATAAACTTGCTTGTTTGAATCAGCGAATTGTTCTTTAGGGTTTAAATAATTTTGTGCTATTGTTGGAGTTATTTGGTAGCTAGGGTTTACTGTCACAAAAATTATAATTTACATTTTTTGACTAGGGTTTCCAAATAAATCCAAAATTCAGAAAATTGTTCTATTTGGGGACATTACAGTGGTATCGGAGCTTATTCCTTGGCCAGTTGTGGGGTGTGAGTGACTTCAATGAATTGGCAACCTAGGTTTTGCTAAAAAAAGAATACAAAGATCCCCTTCAAAAGGTGGGGATGAAGAAGAGGACAATGGATGAAGCCGTGGATCATTTGTTGTAAGCCATGGAGAATTATTAGAGGGAACTAAAGGCAATACGTCCCAAAGTTTTGGCAAAGTCTATGGGGTTAAGCCCTGGACCTCAAAATTCTCTTTTAAAAGAAGAGAAGATTGAACTATATGTGAATGATGAGCTTCAAAAACTAGAATTTCAAGGGCAGCCAAGTGAGGGTTTTCAGTAAATTATGGAACAACCAATGGGGTTGCAAATGGTAGACACCAAGGTGGAAGTAATAGAAAAATCAGAACTTCCTAGGGTAGAGCAAAGAGAAGTTGTCCAACAACTTTATAAGCAACCAAAAGATCCAAAAGAAAGTTTGGATATGGATAACGAAGCCATAATGGAAAGGTATGTCATGAAAGAATTTTTTTGCATTGTTTCTTATCATAGATCATTTTCTTTGCCAAATTTTAGATTTCAAAATGGAAGCAACAAAATCGAAAGTGGCAAATGTTGATATTGATATTGCCAACAATGAGAAAGAAATGAAGAGCTCTAATCGGAGAAGGGATTTCCCCCATTTAAATTCAAAGATTGGGCACAACAAATTTCTAACATGGTTGTGGGATCCAAGTGAGCCTTACAAGTATGATTTTCTTATTATTTTATGTTGTGAAACAAAGGGCAAAGCTTGGACCCTCATGGAAAGGGGCATAAGCAAGAAGTAACATGATCCAAGGATCAAAGGAAGGGCTGCAAGTAACACATTCACTGTTGTTTTCCATATTCTAAGTTTGCTTTCCCTAAAAAAATTTGTTGCCATGGTGAGTATTGGCCCTAGGAAGGTGTGCCCCTCACATCCCAACATCATGGGAGCAGTTCAAAAATGTAGAAGTGGAATTCCAGCCACTATAAAGGAAAGATTGAAGATGGAAAAAGCATGCTACAGCCATGATAAGAGAAAGCTAAGACACAAAAAGAAATGCCATATCATGTTCATAAGGCATGATGAAGTGATGCTTGAAGTGTTGTTAAACACTATTATTTTTTTTAATATGTTTGCTTCATGTGGAGGATCAATAAGGAAACCAGTTGCAATGGCCATAAAGAGTGCAAAGAGTGCTATGATTTCTGTACATGGGCAGCCAAGGGGAGGTGGTGAAAACCACCCAACTCCATATTTGAAGAGCATGATAAATTCAGAAAATGGGGAAGGTAGGAAGGTAGAAAGAGGTATGCAAACTTAATGGGTTGAAAACTTAGAAAATGGTGATATTTTTGGCATACTACAGCCAACAATAAATTCTGAAAATGCATATGTAAGATCTGAATTTTCTTACTGAGACATTTTTGAGTTCGAGGAACAATTCCATCAACCTATTGGGGACCAAAAAGTGGGAAATGGGAGCACCCTACAGCCCACATGGATAAGGGAAAGGGCACCAATCAAGTCTGAGTTTTATCACTCAAAAAAATCAGAATTTGGGGCATTTCTACAGCCACTTCACAAGGGTAAGAGGACTATTTTTTTCGTATATCCACAGCTGCTATTAAATTATGAAAATGTCTATAGGAGGGGACATAACTTGCACAAAAGGAAGGTGAGGAATGAAAGTATGATACAACACTTTTCCATTGATCATAATGGGTTTTTTTTAGAGTCACATTTGGGCTCACATATGCATGAAAATGTTGAGAAGTGGCAGCCAATGAGTGGACATATAGCACACATCAAAGGATCCAACCAAGAGGGTTTGCTTATTGATAAAATGCCCTCCCTAGGTATTGTTGTCAACCTGGAGCTACGCTCTGAATCGAAGACGTGCATGAAATGGCCAGTACTCTATCCGGTTGAAACAATGGGATCTTCTCACAAGGGTGGGTGCCTCAATGGTGAGAAGAACCTCCAGAGAAGGTTGGTTCCTGTAAGATGTATCAATGAGGATCTCTACTCTGTGCTGCTGACTACCATGGAAAAGGGAGAAGGAAACTTGAAGGGGAAATCCTACCTAATAACGGTGATATGCCAAAATATTGATCCACTCTACTTGGAACCTTGAACACTGAACAAACAAGGGAAAAAGAAGACCTTCGATTTCAATCAATCACTTATGCATAAATATTGCATGAGAAGGTTTGATCCAATGATCAAAACATGAGGGAAAATGATGGAGAGAGGTCTGATACAAGACACTTTGCAGCCACCTAACATCCACTTACAGCTTCAACAAAAGACATAAAAAACACTTAACATGACTTGCATAATACGATAAGCTAGCAACTAGGTATGAATCAGAATTTGGGAAGGGAGAGAAATCTATCACATATGCAAATTGTTGAATGAATATACACTATGCCAGCACTTGAAATCTGAAAGTACAATCTTTCTATTGATTGAAGAGGTTACACAACTCACCAATGGCAGAGTCTGGTCTTGCTAAGAGAGGGATAAAAAACACTAAGACTGAAAAGCCATTAATATAGAGAATTACAAAAGGCAAAAGATTGGCATTCAAAAATAGAAGAGGAAGATCAACTTAGATTAACTCAAGGCTGACTTTGCCTTTCAATAAAATATGTTTTCCCTTTGTCTTTGCATGAAGCTCCTTGGCGCGAGAGGAAGTGGACTTGTCTTTGTTTATTTAAATGCCCACCTTTCTTTGCATGGAAATCCACGCGCCAATGTCAATTTTAGCTTCTTCATGAGCTGCTGGAACGTTTGAAAGTATGAGATGATAATATCATGCATGAAATCCAATGCCAATGTCAATTTTAGAACTCTGACTTGATCCGTTGGAAGCCGAGTTGGAACGTTTGATAAGCTGAGTTGGAGCGTTTGATAAGCTGAGTTGGATGAAGAGATCATTATCCTTTGCATGGAAAACTCCTAGTAGATGTGGCGTTTAACAATTAGTCGATTCTAAATCTAGAACAATCAACTCGACGTCCAAATTTGAAACTCCAGTTGAGCTATTGGAAAGTTACGAGCTTGAAACGGATGAAAGTGCTTGCATGGAAAACTATCTTGCTGAGTGAGAGATAAATTCAGGTTGAATTTATTTCCTGTCTATCTATTTTCTGTTTCTGTGCATGCATTGCTCTTGGGTTCTCATTCCCGCAGACTTTCTTGTCTGGCTGTCTATCGGGTTTTTGTTTTTTCACTTTCCCGCAGACGAAATGTCCGCGGGAATTGTCTATGACTTTCCCTTTGGTCTCGGGCTCCTTTGGACTTGTCTTATTTTCGGGCTTTCCTTTTCTTCGGCATTTTTCTATGACTTCTCCCGTGGACAAATTGTCCGCAAGAATTTTGTCTTTTCTTTTTTGCCCGAAGGAATTTATGCTTTGCTTTCTTTGCCTTTCCGGACAAATGTTTCCGAAATGTCCTTTTTGGCAAGTGCCCTCCGGAACTTCTTGTTTGTAGCCTTCCTAAATGGTACCTATCCTTCAGGGTTTTTTCCTTGTGACCTTTTCTGAAGGGCGAGTGCCCTTTGGGTTCCCTGTTTGTGCCTTCCCGAATTAATCCTTCGGACAAAAAGTCCAAAGGAATTCCTTCGGACTTTTTCTATCGGGTTTTTTGTTTTTTTTTTTTAATTTTGTAAACTCTTCTAATTCCTTCGGACAAAAGTCTGAAGGTATTTGCTTTGTCTTCTTTGGCCTTCGGTAGAGAATGTCCTTTGAAATTTTTTTAATGTCTTGACACCGACCAAGTTCCCTCCGCAAGGGCTCATGTCGTTCCTTTGTGCCCTTCGGGAAAGTTGGAATGGACCTGTCATCGACCAAGTGACCTCTGCAAGGGCTTATGTCCATCTGTGGCTTTTCGGAAAAATTGTAGGGCACCTGGGCTTTTTGTAGGGCACTCGGGTTTTTTGCAGGGGTCCTTATTCCTTTGAATTTTCTTTGGACTTTTTGACTTCTCTCTCGGATTTCTTCGGACTTTTGTCCGAAGGAATTATTCCTCAGGCACTTTTCTCCTTGGCGGACCTTCTGGAAGGTTGCGGGCTCTTTTATTTACAAATCCTCCGAAGTATTCCTTCGGACTTTTTCTTGAGGGATATCTGTTGTCTTCTCCTTACTCTTGGATTATTTCCTGTGGACTTATGTCCTTTGCACTTTTCCGAAGCTATGTGACATCAAGCCTTCTTTGCCCGAAGGAAATCCTGTTGTAGCCAAGGCTTTTGCAAATGAGTTATTTCAATTGGTCTACCTCTTACCCAATGTATTATTTCTTCCTTGGCTAGAGACGTGAATTTTCCGAATGGCAAGAGACAGTCTAACCTGTGGAAGAATTGTCAACAAGTATGTTGCTCAATAAATTCAATCTTGTTGTTTGGTTGCAAGTTGAGAAAGAATTGACATGGCATGTAGGAGCTTTCAAAGAGTTGCAGAATGTTGGCCACAGTAGCAGGCTCTTAATGAATGAAATTCAAATGGATTTCCATTTGGGGCAGTGGAGTGTCACCTTCTGGATATTTTTCTTTTGGCAACTTGGGGCGAACTAGTACATTCTTTGAAATAAGGTTTGTGTTCATATTGGCATTCTTGAAGAATATAGATATGGAGAGCATGTTCCATAAAAGGATTCCAGTAAGGGCAGCAAGGAAAGTTGTTTTTTCAAAGTTGGAACAACTAACTCTCGTGGATAAAATTGGTCACATACATGGCTTGTTGAGTAGAGCAAAGATAGAAGAGAGTGACCCTTACAAAGAGATCAATAAATTGGTCATAGGGCAGCCTTTAAAGTATGTAAAAAACTATCAAATATGTTTTTGTATAAGCTAGTTTCTAAGGCATGAGGGCAAATCCGAAATTTGCATAAAAGACCAACTTAAGGGATGCAAACAAAAATCAGATTTGGCTGCGAAATTTCAGTGTCTTTTGTGTTATACAGATGATGAGTTTGGAAGGACAAATCAGCTGACTATTGAAGTCAAAATTTTATTTTTTTTAAGTGCCTTACAGCCCTTAACCCATTCTGAAAATGTCATTTCAAGGTCTGAATTTTGTTACTCAAAAAATTCTGAGTGATTAGGGCATGTCCAGCCACCTTATGTGGACAAAAATTTTGATTTTTTGAGCATGCTACAGCCCATGGCGAGTTCCGAAAAGTCATACTCAAGGTCTGAATTTTATTACTTGGAAATTTCTGAGTTGATGAAGACAGTTCAGCCACCTATGGAAGGTAAAAAGGCTGAAAAGTGGGGTAAACTACAGCCCCTAACAAGGAGGAGGAACCTACAGTGGCAGGTGAGAGCGATCAAGGGTTTGTTGAAAGGAAAACATGCTAGTTTGCACACCAAGAATGAAGGACAAAGGGACTTTTCCATATGGGGCAGCGAGGTATCATTTTCCAAATGTTTTTAATTTAGCAAATCTAGTTCCTTTTTTATGAAGTTTGTGCTTTTAAGGACATCCTCCAAGTTCATGGATAACAATGAGTTCAATTTGGGCTACAAGAAGGCAATCTCCTTGATGGACTTTGGACTTTGATGACAATTTGGAAGCTTCCAGCCCTTAGGGGACATGTTTGGGGAAGCTTAAAGAATGTTTGGGAGAGTTGGGGGCATGGTTATGAAAATTGTATGATATGGCATGAGAAAACAAAGAGGAAAGGCAGCTGTAACATCACTTCTTGTCATATTTACTATGATAAACTCAGCTCATCTATGGTAAGACATGACTCAAATATTGTTTCCCTTAGAATTGCATGCATGTTTGGCACACCAAGGGGCAAGAGGAAAGTGAGGAAGGGGATTTTCAAGAACATTTACAAGGCTGAAAGTTACAATTGCAGTCCTCTGATCATTATACATAGATTCCCTTACAAAGCACCCCATTCCAAAAGCGGAGGATCTAGGGGCATAAGGACCAAGGAGTGGAGAATCATCTTGTGGGAAGGATTTCCAGCCCATATAAGACACCATGAAACACCATGGGAAGCTTCTTTTTCGACTAATGTGTTTGCTTCTTGTGTAGGTGATGGCATAAGGGCAAGCAAGACCCAAATATTTGAAGACCACATGGTTGTAATGCATTTTTCCATCCACTTTGGTAATGCCTATTCTGAAATTTTCATTGCTTTCATTATTTTATGGGCAGTTTTGAGGCATATGGGCTCTATGGCAAGAGAAAAAAGGATATGGTACTGCTGTTTTTGCAAATTCAATTTGCATAAACAACAAATAATCTTTTTGAATGGCAATAGAAGGCTTTTCCAAGACGGTCATTTCCCATGGGATGGACCAAGGTTCGAATTGTGTACAAAATCTATGGTGGGGACAACGCTATGAGTTCTTCAATTGCTTGAGGACAAACAATTTTGGGCGGTAAGGATTGTCATGTCTCTCTTTTGATAGGGACATCATTGAAGACCCTTAGCCTTAACTAATTCTTAGGGGCTAAGGGACAAGTAATAAAAGAAAGAGAATTAAGTGATTTTGATTGAATTTATGTGAAAGGTATTTTTTGAAAGTTACATTATGTTTTAAGAATCACTTAAGTTGGGACCCTTTAAGGGTCATGGACATTTGAAAAAGGTAATCTTATGATTTGAATTTGTATTTTCCTCCCAATTGGGCATGCCCCTTAGGGAAAGTGGTATAAAAAGGAAAGGAGGATTTCAATTGAAGGCATGTTATTATTGATATTCAAATATTGGTCATTAAGCACGAAACACTTGTAATGTCCCCATTTTAGCGGCTGGGATCAGTCAGTTTCCAACACACTTACTATTTTTAGTAAACTATTATGACGCAACGGAGGCCAGTTTTGATGATTGGTTTTGGTGCTCCTTGTTGAGAGCTTTCCGGCAAGCTATCACTCGCACCATTCCTAGTCCGGTTGCTAGTATTTTTGGGGGCCTGAAGTGCTGCAAAAAGGGTAACTTTTAACCCAGTTGAAAGACATTGAGTGTCACTTTAAACATTTACTTTATGAGGGACTGTTGCACATCCTTTATCCCACATTGCTCAAGTGAGTTGAGTTGCCCCTTGGAGAAAAGGATATAGGGGAGTGCTTGTGGCTTCTTTGGGCATGTTGGATAAGAAGAAAAGAATTGTTGCACTTGCAGCTTATTTGGGCATTTGAGAACGTCCTTCTCATTTGTAGCACTCTAGACATCAATCCTTGGGATTGGTCTTTGGAGTTTTGTGCTCTCAGCCACTGTAGCAGCCGCGCGCACTGTAGCAGCCGTACTACTGTAGCAGCCGTGCACTGTAGCAGCCGTACTACTATAGCAGCTCCATCACTGTAGCATCTATATGCAGCCGGGTGAGTCCGTAGATTTCTGCCTGCTGAGTCCGTAGTTCCTGCAGAGTCCGTAGTTTTTTGCCTGCAAAGTCCGTAGTTTCCTGCCTGCAGAGTCTATAGATTTCTGCCTGCTGAGTCTGTAGTTTTCTGCATAGTCCGTAGCTTCTGTCTGCAGAGTCCGTAGTTTCTTGCCTACAGAGTCCATAGTTTCTTACCTGCAGAGTCTGTAGATTTAAGCCTGCAGAGTCCGTAGTTTCCAGCCTGTAGAGTCCGTAGATTTCAGACTGCAGAGTCAGTAGATTTCAAGCCTAGTGGAGTCTGTAGATTTGACTGCAGAGTTAGTAGATTTCCAGCCTGGTGGAGTCCATAGATCTAAGTCTGTAGAGTCTGTAGTTTTGGCTGCAGAGTCCGTAGTTCCAGGGGGGTCAAAGAACAAATGAAGCACCTTCGGCACATGCTGGGATATCTGCTTGAAATAATGTTTGTATGATCACCAGGGGATCTAATGAGTCACCACGTGACTGGCATTGTACTCGTTTGCTCATTTTGCAATTAATACAAATACAGTGTGTTGGTTATTTCAGTTGTGTGTATCTATGCTTGCAATTCTATATTTATGTTACATATATTGGTCTTTGTAAAACAAAAAAAGAAATTTCAGCAAAACTACCAGAGTCATAAAGAGTCCCTACTGGGTTAGTTTTGGTTGCAACTAGGGTGCCCATTAAGTGGTATAAGAGCCAGGTTATTCCTGCCATCCTGTGAGGTTTCATGCATCCCACACATCAGTACTACTTGAGGAGAAACCGGACAAACCCAGACTAACAAGTTTTTTCATAAATTGAGGAGGGTGAGCCCTTTGCAGCACTAGCCATGGATGACCCAGATGAGGAGAGGGGAGAACCCAGCACCAGAATGATGCTCAGTGATCTTGTTAGGGGGCAAAGGGAGCTACAGACCACATTGTAGCAAATGGCCCTAGCAATTACACAACACCTGAGTAGAGCAGATCAAGGCAACAATGCCAACCAGGGTAATAATGCTAACCAGGTAGGTGGACCGGGTAATGGAGGTAATGGAGATGCATCGATTAATAGGGGAGCCCGGACATACGCTAGAGCAGGTTCTTCTACAAGGCCACTCATGCCACAATTCTCTCCAAGACAGAATGACCAGGATAACGCTGGTCATACACAGCAGGAGATACAAGACCAAATACTAGAGGATTGGAGAAATGCTGGACCAAATTTTCAGGGTGAAATGTCTTTCAGGGAGTATATGGATGTTAGACTCAAGCACATGCCCATGAGAGGGAATAGACAACAGAATTATGAGATGAGGAAAAAGTTAGGAAAGTTGTCCATTACAGGGAAGACTTCAACGCGAACATGGGTTCAGAAATTAGACACTTATTTCCAGCTTAATCCCATGCCTGAGGGGGACGCGATTAAGTACGCTACATTGCACTTGGATGGAAGTGCCCACGAGTGGTGGCACCACGGTATGATCATGCTTGGCCATAACCAGGTAGATACTTATGCAGAGTTTACCGAGAGACTCATAGACAGGTTTGATACTAAGGACCCAGAATTGCATTTCAAGGAGCTAGCTCAGCTTAAATAGTGGGGTTCTGTGGAGGCCTATATCACCGAGTTCCAAAAGCTGGCAGTATTGGTGACGGATATATCGGAAAGAAGACTGGTTGTTCTTTTCATGGATGGGCTTTCCGACCCCTTGCGAGGATGGGTAAAGGGACACAACCCCTCTTCACTACAAGAGGCCATTAAGAAAACTAGAGACCTAGCATCTTCTTCCTATAGGAGTAAACTCCACTCTAAGGACTCTCATTTTAGGAAGGATAAGGAAAGGAAGACGTTTTAGAAGGACCCTCAGCGGCCTAAGGGGGAAACAAAAGGGTTGGACAGCGAGACCCTCAACGAACTCAGGAAGAAAAAACTATGTTTTCATTGTAGGGAGCCATGGAACCTTTCCCATGAATGTCCGCTTAAAGCGAAGGCTAAGCCCATGGAGTATTTCTCAGCAAACGAATCACCTTTCGAAGACAAGGGGCAGCATTCGGAATCTAGTCAGGGCGATAGCGTTGCTGAGGAGAGTTCGGATGATGAGAAGTCTCTTGCTCAGTTGACAGGCGTCCAGAAGGCCATGACCTTTAAGGTAAGAGGGCTGATTTAGGGGCAGCACGTGGTTTCCTTGATCGATACAGGGGCAACGCATAATTTCATCGACGCAAAACTGGTGGCCAAGAGGGGTCTTCAGACTGAAGAGCACGCAGGGTTTATAGTCATGGTGGCCAGTGGCCACAAGTTATTATGCACTCGGAAGATTTCAAAACTTCGCATCAGGTTGGGAGGAGATTATGAGTTGGAGGACGATTTCTATGTAGTTGACATGGGCGATTATGATGTCATCTTGGGAATGGTGTGGATGACTTCTCTGGTAGAGTTCACCTTCAACTTGGCTAAGCTGGAGATGAGGTTTCAGCATCAGGGCAGAAAGGTGGTGCTCTGAGGCTTACCTAATGGGGGGCTCAGGGTGGTATCCTTGAAAAGGATGGAACGGTTATTTAGACATGACGATGTCGAGTGGGCAGCTGAATGTTTGATCATGCCTACGCCTCCAGAGCAGCAGGTAAAGAGATATCACCCAGATATACAGGAGATCATTTGTAGGCATGATAAGGTGTTTGGTAGCATTCCACATGGGGTCCCTCCCGAGAGGGGTGTAGAGCATGTTATCGAGCTGGAGGAGGGGGCTAAACCAGTCATCATCACCCCCTACCGCCATCCAAAAAAGCATAAGGATGAAATAGAGAAGTCAATAAAGGAGCTATTGGAGATGGGGCATATTAGGCCTAGCAAAAGCCCCTTTGCTTCAGCGGTGGTTTTGGTGAAGAAGAAGGATGGGACAATGTGTATGTGCATTGACTATAGAGCTCTCAATAAGAAGACAATTAAGAACAGGTACCCCATCCCCAGGATTGACGAGTTGATTGATGAGTTGCATGGAGCACGATTTTTCTCTAAGATAGACCTACGTTCAGGATACCATCAGATCAGGATGCGAGCGGAGGACATAGAAAAAACTGCCTTCCGGTGTCACTACGGGCACTTTGAGTTTTTGGTTATGCCGTTTGGGCTAACCAACGCTCCAGCTACCTTCCAGAGTTGCATGAATCAGGTGTTTAGAGGGCAGCTCCGAAGATTTGTATTAATCTTCTTTGATGACATCCTAGTTTTCAGTAGGATATGGGATGAGCACCTACAGCAATTAGAGGAGGTGCTGGTCATATTGGAGGAGTCACTGTATGCCAAGGAATCAAAGTGCGAGTTTGGCATGACCAAATTGCTCTACCTCGGCCATATTATCAGTGCTGAAGGAGTTCGGGTGGATCCAAAAAAGATCAAGGCGGTGGTTGATTGGCCCACTCCAACCAGCCTTACACAACTCAAAGGATTTTTTGGATTGTGTGGTTTTTATAGGAGATTTGTGAAGGGCTTTTCACAGACTGCAGCACCATTAACAGACCTCACCAAGAAGGGTGCTTTTGTATGGACAGTGGCAGCGCAACAGTGTTTTGAACATTTCAAGCGGGTGATGTCTTCATGTCCGGTTCTAGCTCTACCCAACTTCACGAAGCCTTTTGAGCTTCATTGTGATGCATCGGGTGATGGGGTTGGAGCAGTATTGATGCAAGAGAAGCACCCCATTGCTTTTGAGAGTAGGAAGCTCCAAGGGGTGGAGAGGAGCTATTCTATTTATGATCGGGAGATGTTAGCCATTATGCATGCCTTGGCCAAATTCCGATCCTACTTGGTTGGAGGAAAGTTTGTGATCAAGACTGATCACAACAGCATAAAGTATTTCATGGGTTAGCGAGACTTGAATGACAGGCAGCAGAAGTGGGTCACTAAATTGCAAGCCTATGACTTTGACATTGAGTTTGTTAAAGGGAAGAAGAATGTAGTGGCTGATGCCTTATCCAAAAGACCTCACATTTGTGCTCTTGCAGAGATTTCAGGAGACTGGAAGGCTAAGATTATAGCAGAATATGTTGGGGACACTTGGGCATCGGGACTGGTTTCAGGCACTATACAGGATGGTCGCTATGAGGTGATTGATGGGTTGATCAGGTTTCAGGACAGGATCTATTTAATTCCGTCATCACCCTTAAGAGAGACGATACTGAGGGTGTTTCATGATGCACCTATGTCCGGGCATCCGGGGGTCTTCAAGACCTATAGGCAGATTTGAGAGCGGTTCTCATGGAAAGGGCTCAAGGACGATGTTCAGAGGCATGTTAGGGAGTGTGCAGTTTGTCAACAGAATAAGGAAGAGCACATGTTTGATGCTGGTTTACTACAGCCCTTACCTATTCCAGACCGGAAGTGGGAGAGCATTTCTATGGACTTCATCACTGGCCTACTTCGAGTGCAGGGAAGAGATTGCATTTATGTGGTGGTGGACAGATTGACGAAGTTTGCTCACTTCTTTGCTATTCCCTCTACTTATATAGCAGCTCAGGTGGCAGATGTGTTCTTCAGGGAGGTCTTTAGGTTGCATGGGTTGCCAAGATTTATTGTCAGTGACAGGGATAGCAAGTTCATGAGCTTTTTTTGGTGAGAGTTGTTCAGGTTGTGCGGGACAGACCTTACACCTAGTACGAGCTACCATCCTCAGACTGATGGGCAGACTGAGATAGTAAATAAGTGGGTGGAGGGTTATTTGCGGAACTATGTGACTGCACAATAGAGAGCCTGGGTTAAATGGTTACACATGGGGGAGTATTGTTACAATACCACGCATCACATGACCATCAGGATGACTCCATTTATGACATTGTACGGGTATGAAGCTCCAAGCTTCATAGATATGGCTTTGGGGGACAGCAGAGTGCCCAAAGCTAAAGACCTGTTGAAGGATAGCCAAGATATCTTGAGAGCGCTCAAAGAGAATATACGGCAGGCCCAAAATCAGTAGAAGTTGTATGCTGATCAGCATAGGGTAGAGCGCAGTTTCGAGGTAGGGGACATGGTGTATTTGAGGCTACAGCCATATAGGCAGTCATCGCTCAAGAAGAGCAGAGCAGAGAAGCTTAAGCCTAGATTTTACGGCCCCTACAGGGTGATTAGAAGAGTGGGTGAAGTCGCCTATGAACTTGAGCTTCCAGAGGGCAGTCAAGTGCACAATGTATTCCATGTGTCTAGGCTTAAGAGGGCCATTGGTCAGGGTGTAGTGCCTACTGCAGATCCACCCCTTTGGATGAGGAAGGGAGGCTTGTGTTAGAACCTGAGACTATAATGGACACTAGAGAGAGGAAACTCAGAAACAAAATAGTGAAGGAGTATTTGGTCAGATGGAAAGACCCGTTGGAGGAGGATGCTACATGGGAAAGCGAGCAAGTTATCCAGCAGACTGGGCTGAGATTGCTTGAGGACAAGCAAATTCAAGGGGGGCGGACTGTAATGTCTCCATTTTAGCGGTTGGGATCACTCAGTTTCCAACACAATTACTATTTTTAGTAAGCTATTAGGACGCAACGGAGGCCAGTTTTGATGATTGGTTTTGGTGCTCCTTGTTGAGAGCTTTCCGGCAAGCTATCACTCGCACCATTCGGAGTCCAGTTGCTAGTATTTTTGGGGGCCTGAAGTGCTGCAAAAAGGGTAACTTTTAACCCAGTTGAAAGACATTGAGTGGCACTTTAAACATTTACTTTATGAGGGATTGTTGCACATCCTTTATCCCACATTGCTCAAGTGAGTTGAGTTGCCCCTTGGAGAAAAGGATATAGGGGAGTGCTTGTGGCTTCTTTGGGCATGTTGGATAAGAAGAAAAGAATTGTTGCACTTGCAGCTTATTTGGGCATTTGAGAACGTCCTTCTCATTTGTAGCACTCTAGACATCAATCCTTGGGATTGGTCTTTGGAGTTTTGTGCTCTCAGCTACTGTAGCAGCCGTGCCACTGTAGCAGCCGTACTACTGTAGCAACCGTGCCACTGTAGCAGCCGTACTACTGTAGCAGCTCCATCACTATAGCATCTGTATGCAGCCGGGTGAGTCTGTAGATTTCTGCCTGCTGAGTCCGTAGTTCCTGCAGAGTCCGTAGTTTTTTGCCTGCAGAGTCCGTAGTTTCTTGCCTGCAGAGTCTGTAGTTCTGCTTGCAGAGTCCGTAGTTTTTTGCATAGTCCGTAGCTTCTGTCTGAAGAGTCCGTAGTTTCTTGCCTGCAGAATTCGTAGTTTCTTACCTGCAGAGTCCGTAGATTTAAGCCTGCAGAGTCCGTAGTTTCCAGCCTGCAGAGTCCGTAGATTTTAGACTGCAGAGTCAGTAGATTTCAAGCCTGGTGGAGTCTGTAGATTTCAGACTGCAAAGTCAGTAGATTTCCAGCCTGGTGGAGTCCGTAAATCTAAGCCTGCAGAGTCCGTAGTTTTGGCTGCAGAGTCCGTAGAAGCTTCTGCAAAGTCCGTAGTTCCGGGGGGGGTCAAAGAACAAATGAAGCACCTTCGGCACATGCTGGGATATCTGCTTGAAATAATGTTTGTACGATCACCAGGGGATCTAATGAGTCACCACGTGCCCAGCATTGTACTCGTTTGCTCATTTTGCAATTAATACAAATACAGTGTGTTGGTTATTTCAGTTGTGTGTATCTATGCTTGCAATTCTATATTTATGTTACATATATTGGTCTTTGTAAAACAAAAAAAGAAATTCCAGCAAAACTACCAATCATAAAGAGTCCCTACTGGGTTAGTTTTGGGTGCAACTGGGGTGCCCATTACAACACTTGAGCCATTGCCTTGAAGATGAAAACCTTCAAACAAGAAAGGAATGGAGATGCCAATTCTCATTTCTCAATTAGGGCAAATTCACCTAGAGGTTGTACTTTGCATAATATTCATAAAATACAAAAATATTGCGTTTGGAGTGGGGCGACTAGGGTTTGGAACCTTGGGAGTTGTTTGAAAAGGAGGAAGGCCCCTCAATGGAGGGTTGCATGGATTGTGGTGCTGGAATTGATTATTTACAACTAGGGCAAATTGACTTGAGAGCTGTTTTGTAAGGTTTGAGAGGGTTTTGAGACCTATTTTGGGTCAAAACATATTCTGATTTTATTCCAATAATTCTTCAGTATGGCGGCTTGCTTTGTGAGGTATTTCAATATATTTTGAGAGTCATCTTGCCCTAGAAATATTCAATAAATATTATATATATTTTTCCAACTTTGGCAATTTGATTTGAGGGGCTTGTGGCTCCAAATACATTTCAGATTTTCATCATAATTTTTGCTTATTAATTATGTAATTTTTATGCAAATTAATGAGGGTTTCATTGGAATAATTCAGTTGCAAATTGATATTAAAATCCAACTTAGAGGCATCTAGGGTTTGAGGGTTATTCCTTGCTTTTGGAAGAATAAAATTGCTTGTTTGGATCAGCCAAATGTTATTTAGGGTTTAACATAATTTTGTACTATTTTTGGATTTATTTGGCAGCTAGGGTTTGCTGTCACAAAAAATAGAATTTACATTTTTTGGCTAGGGTTTCCAAATAAATCCAAACTTTAGAAAATTGCATCATTCCACGGGGATGCGTCCCCCCAAAAAACCCCACATTTCGGGGATGGGGATGTCCCGGGGACATCAGGGGGACGTCCCCCATCCATCTCGCCACGTACGCTAAGTTCTGCTGCCGTCTCAAGGACGTCTCCCTCTGAGAGGGGACGTCCCTTTTTTGGAGGGATGTCCCTGAGACTTTTGGACATTTAGGGGACTTCTTGGTGTCCCCTAGACGTCCAGAAGTCCCAAGGACGTCCATGGTGTCCCCCATGCAAGACAAAGTCAAAAAGTGTTTTTTTTTTCAAATTAAAAAAAAATGGATTTTTATGCTTTCTACCCTAACCCTAATTGCTAGTGGGACCCACGCCCACCCCCAAGGCCTCCCGAAAGCCTTTCGTTTGTTGTCCTAGGTTTCTAGTTCTTCTGCTGCTAAGAGGAACTGGTTTACTTATAGCTGGATTCACTCCATGAAAAGGAACAGGCTTACCTCTAAGAGGGCAGAGAAGTTTGTGGTTGTACGTAGTTCCTTGCGTCTCATTGACCGCAACACACTTGCGTACAAGGAGAGTCTAATAGCCAGATGGGATGTAGAGCCAGAGGAGCCAACACAGATTGATGATGATGCTACACAAACATGGCTGGTTGGTATTAGCTTGGAGGAGCTTGAGCGTGTGGAGTCCAGCAGTTCTAGTGATGAGGAGTTCCACATTGGGGATGATTAGCCATTGAGTCATTTGTATTTGCTTGTAATTTTTTAATCTGGAGCTCTTGTGAATATGACAAATTAGTATGAACACTAGCTTTCAGGTTAGGTGCATTTCAAGTTTTCTGTGTAGTTTTTTTTCCAAGGTTTCCATAGAAACTACAGATGGGAAAAAGAATAGAGGTCCATTGGTGAGTTTGACAAAAAAAATTACTATTTACTTTTAGGATTTCACTATTGTATTTTGTTTTTGAACATTGTTGATACTTGATTGTAATCATGAATCATCATTATGAAATTTTCAAAATTAAATGTTCAATTATCAATGTTTATTGTTCAATGTTAAACTATTAATGTTCATTGTTGTTGACGCTATGGATTGCACCCTTGAAAGAAGGCTAGGCTTCTCTCTTCCACGTGGCACAATAGAGACTCCTCTCTTGTTGTGGGTCTGACAAAACTGAGGGGAGAATCTCTAGATAAGGGCTAGCTCCCTTTGATGCATCTCTGAAGTCCTTTACTGCTACTGCGAATATTGGAGGGGGTGAAAAGAGAGAAAATACTGAAAATAGAACCTAAACTAAAGCAGTGATGCACCAAAATGGCTGGTCTACTTAGCTTTGACATACACTTTACACCAAGAACAAGCTGATATACATTTCATTTGACATGAGAAACTCTTCTGCATTAGTGTTCAATAAGGGGTCCTCTGGAGATACAGGGAGGAAGCACTACTAGAGGTGTTCTAAGACACACTCTGGCAGCCTATTCACATGCACCTATACTCTGTTGTAGACACTTCTTGCTGACCTGCAAAAGAACTCACAATACACTAGACATGCTGGAATCATTCTGTGAAAGCATGATGGAAAATGACTTAACACAAGAGAAAACCATAGACATGTGCAAAAGTGCAAACTCAAATGGAGGTAAAAATGCTATCTTGATTCAAGGTAAAATCCTGCAGGGCTTTGCCATACAAGCTGAGAGATATCTTCCTCTCTTGAGAGGTTACAATATATAGCATAAAGAGAAAGACTTCTGGCGCCTTCCAGAACAGCAGCCCATGTTGCGTTGAATGCCTTGGAAAGAGGAAATTTGCTCATGCTAGTGTCATCCTTCTAGAAACGCCCTGAAATGACCATGTTGTAGATGTCGTAGGTCTTGAATTTGGTGCTTAAAGCGTATTAAATGTCACTGCGAAAGCATGGGTCGCTGCAAATATCTTCCTGTGCCGACGCTTTCTGTGCCACCTGGACTATTCTATTTGCCCCTGTGCTTGGTTGGGTGCATCTTTTGGAACATTCCAAATGTTGTCGTATGTGTGCGTGGCCGTGCTCTGGATTCTCTGTTTTGTTCCCCTTTTCCTTGCTAATTTGTCTCCTTCTAGCAATTTTGAGCTCTCGGGCTATTCTTTCATCTTTTGCTGGCTCCTCGGGCTCCTTTCTCAGTGGGTCCCTGAGTTTGTCCCTGGGTCTTATGCCCCTTTGAATTCGTCAGGCCTGTGTCATTCGAAAATCAACGGCTATTTCATTGTCTCGAATTTGACGTCCGCAGGGACGTCACTAGACGTTTAAACTGCCAACGGCTAGTTCATCATGCTAAAGTTGACGTCTTCGGGCCCGTCATCATCTTTGGTAATTCCTTTGGCCTTTACAAAATGAACCTTCTCGAAGGGAAGGTGTCCCTTCGGAAAAGTGGAAAAGGTCCATTTTCGGCAGTCGAGAGTCTCCACAAGGGTACTTGCCCTTCGGGCTCCTTCGGGCTCCCTTGTCTTATCAATTCCTTCGGACATTTTGCCCGAAGGAAATCTTTTCTTCAAAGTCTCAGCCTTTGTGAATTTCTTCGGACAAAATGTCCGAAGGAATTCCTTCGGGCATTTTGTCCAAAGGAATTCACCTTTGGTTCCACATGGATTTTCTTTGGACAAAAAGTCCGAAGAAGTCCTTTGTATTTTTGCTTTGTCATTTCTTCTGAAGGAAAACTTCCCTTTCGGCCTTCTATTTGATCTCTTTTCAAAATGTGTTCCCTGCCCTCTGCAAGGGCACCTTGGGTCAAAAATGTCCTTCAGAGCCTACTTGAACGACCCCATTTGGCACCTTCCTACCCTCCGCAAGGGCACTTGCCCTTCGGAGTGTTTGTAAAAGACTTGCATTTCTTTGAAATGGCCCATTTCTTTGCCAAAAAGGCTTGTCCAAGGCAATTTGTTGAAGCAAAATGAGCCTCCGTATCAACCCAAAAACCTGCAGGACTCAAATCACTCGACTCTTTCGTAGAACAGGCCTTTGACAAAGGGAAAAATGACAATTGCAGTAAGGAGAAGATATTAGAGATTGACTAATCAGTCCCCCCAAAGAAAATTCGAAAGGGAGACTGATTTTTTGGGCCTATAGGACCAAAATTTGGTCAACAATTGTTCAATAGATCAAACTTGAAACTTAAATGATTAAATCACAATGTTAAATTGTTGATGTTCAATGCAATATACAGATACTTAATCCTTATACATCTTTTTATAACTAATTTTTCAAGTACAATATGTATTTCAACACCACTTCCCTATCGCCCCCCCTCGCCATCCCCTCATCTCGGAAACGCGTTCCCCCGTCCCCGAAACGCCATGGAACTATGGAAAATTGTCCTATTTGGGGACATTACAAAGAAGTCCCTCCTGCATCTTGAAAATTATAAAAAAGGGGACGTCTTCTAAAAATAAGAACATAGATTCCTCAAGTTGCTTCCTACAAAAATAAAGAGCTAGGATGTCATGACGTCCCCAACACTTAAAAAAAAATTCTTTTTTAACAAAAACATCTAAAAAAACAAAGTCCATAACCCTGAACATAGTTAATAATTGGATTTGTGTTGTCTCCTGACTTTTGTGGAAAAGAAATAGGCAAACGAATTTATGTGGAGTGACTGTGTTTTCACTTTCAAAAGTGACTTCATCTAATGCTAGATGGAGATTCAACATTTCCCTTCAAATGCCAGGAAATTTCTGGTTAAACAAGGAAACATTTAGATTTTTGTCTTTTACTTTTAAGATATCAGTTTTAGTTATTTACGAGATTTACCGCAATTATGCAATTAAACTATTTTACTAAATTCTGGATAATATATAATTTTTAGATGTTTTTATTAAACTATTTTTTTTTAAATTTTATTTTACTATTTTAGTTTCTAGTTTTACATTTAAATTTGTAGATACAAGTTACAACCACCAAATTTAATGAAATAGCTGTCTTTTTTTTAACATTTAACATTTTTGTTATAATTTATAATTATTAATATTGTACTTAGTACTTAGTACATTAGTCAAATTGTAATATTAACTGGATTTTAAATTTGTTATGGCCATTAAATAATATTTTCTATAAACTCTCTCTCATCTCTCTATAATACTTTTGTACTCTGCAGTCCCTTTGACCTACCTTTGTGGTCATTCATTGGACATTAATATATTTATCTCATCTTATCTTATCTGTGTGTGTGTGTGTGTGTGTGTGTATTTATTGCTGTCTTTGACTACCTATCTACTATTTATCTGAAGAATGCCGTACTGATACTATGTCCAAGTAACTATGTTAAAACATAAATGTAAATAAAAATCACATTGAAAATCTGTAAGAAAGCTATAGCATGTTGATGTATCATGTACTCTCTTCAGCTCTGAGTTTGACAATGTACTAAAATGAAAAGCTTAATTTATAATTCACAATTTTGGATTATGATATAAAGAGATGGATTGTTGGATCAATGGATTTGTTTAGCATTTTATTATTTGAAATATCTGTGTATTTTAGTTTGTCAAATTTTTTAATTAAATGTATTTTAAATATTTAAATATTAATCTTTTACAATGTCAACCTCTTATCCACCATACTCAATGCTCTTGCCTTAACCTTACTTTGTAGAGGTCTTGGTTTTGCTTTTTCCCCTAAAAACATTCTTGACCACATTGAGGGATTCCTTGACCACTTGACAAAGTGTAGTAAAGGGATTAGAAAGTGCAGTAGAGGGATTCCCTAACCACATTGTTGAATAAATTAGATATGATTGTTTTGTAGCCTCGTAGCCTCTTAGTATTTTTTTTTGTATTGTAAGTCTTAATTTGTAATTGATTGAGATTCTTTGACTCAATGAGAGTCTAGGCTCAAGATGATGTATGCAAAATTTTGTGATTGACAACATTAAACAAATTGAGTTTTTGTGTCATGTTTTTTCCATTTCTAGGCAATATATATGGAATGAATAACAAAAAACAGATTTTTTTACCATCTTTACGAATATTTCTATAATGTCCCCCTTTTTGGCTTAGCTTGCATATGAACCCTTAGCTTGGTTTGTTCCCATAAGGCTAAGGGAAAGAAAGAGAAGGGAGCGTTGAGGGGGGCTATCCTATGAGCAAAAAGGTGAAAAGTACTTGAGTATTCTAATTTTCAATTGAGTTATGCAAAAAGGTACTTTTCATCTAATTTTTACTTAAGGGTTATGAGCCTAAACCCTCAAAAAAGAGTTTTAAAAAGATAAAGTTGCTTATATTTCAAAAAACACATCCCTCCAACTTGGGCACCACACTTGGAGGATGATTATAAAAAATAAGCAAGGATTCATTTGAAAAGGGATGCTGAATATTGATATTGAATCTTTGATCAAGTATGTCAAGCTTAATTACCACATTTTGAGAATGAAAACCTTCAAGATTGTTAAGAGTTTGGGGACGAAAACCTCCATTCCTACTACTTGGGCAACTCTATTCAAGGGCTGTAGTTGAGCTTCAAAATTGCATGTTTACATGCAAGTAGATCTACAAAGGTGTTTTTGCCTTTTTGGACACCACCTACATTGAAGAATATTGCAAACCTTATAGAAAATTGGTTTTTGGAGAAATTGCAGGTCTTGAAGAGTAGCGACTTGCATTGGAGCTTGTTCGTGGAGTTGAAAGCTATTTTCTTGGATTGCGACTTGCCTAGAGGGTTATGCAAGTTGATTTGAAGGATTCGTTGAAGCCTAAAATATTGCATAATATTTTATATGATTTTTCAGCTTGGGCAACTTGAATTAAGGGCTGGTTTTGAGGTCTTGGAGGGCTGATGCAAGCCAAATAAAATATCTATAATTTTTTGCACATTATTTTAGCTTGGGTGACTTGCCCTAGGAGCATTTTGAAGGTCAATTGGTGATCCATTGATAAGTTTAACAATTTGATTTATTTTATATATTTTTCTGAGGTGGAGCAAATAAGTTTGAGGAAGAATTGGACATCTTTGGAGGGTTTTAGACTCCGATTTAACAAGGTGCATTTATAATATTATATCTAATTTTTTGGGAATAAAATCACAAGTTTTTGGAGGGATTTTTGTGAGCAAAAATAAATTTATAAAGTCTGGAATTTATTGCAATTTAATCGGGAGTTGGGCAACTCGCTTGGAGGGGTGGTTGCAAGGGTTTGGGGGTGTTGTTGACCCAAAATTGTGGAACAAATATTACCATTAATATTTGTAATATTTTCTAATATTTTTTCGTCTTGTTGGTTGAGGGTTTGAACCTCATTAATCATTGGATGTTCATAAAATTATAGAGTAAGTTTATGCGGTAAAATTCCAGCTTGCTTGAAGGAAAATTATATTAATGTCCACAAATGACCAAAAGTAGGTCAATGGGACTGAAGGATACAACCAATAACAATAGAAAGTTCTAGGAAGAAAGAATCCTAGAGACGAACCAAAGAAATAAAGTAAGAAGACAAAATAGAACAACGAGCCACTAACACAAGTGGCAAATAAACTAATACAAATAGCAATGAGGGGTGAATAAAAGCCCCAAGAGTAGTGTCAATGAAGACTAGAGGCAAATCTCATTGAATATCCCTATCTGTGCTTGAAGTGGAGGGATCATCTAGGCCATTGTCGATCACTATGAGAGATCTGAAAATGCTATCTGACGAGTATATATGTAATGGGCACCCCAATTGCACCCAAAACTAACCTAGTAGGGACTCTTTATGACTCCAGTAGTTTTGTTGGAATTTCTCTTTTTTTTTATGTGTTTTACAAAGACCAATACATGTAACATAAATATAGAATTGCAAGCATAGATACACACGGCTGAATTAGCCCATACACTGTATTTGTATTGATTTGCAAATGAGTAAACTAGTACAATGCCAGTCACGTGGTGACTTATTGAATCCTGTCACGGAATCGTATGAACATTATTTCAAGTGGATTTCCAAGCATGTGCCGAAGGTGCTTCATTGGTTCTCTCTATTGGCTACGCCTGCTGGATCTACGGACTCTGCAGGCCACTTCTACTGACTCTGCAGTCGAATCTACGGACTCTGCAGAAGCTTCTAAGGACTCTGCAGCCAAAACTACGAACTCTGCAGGCTTAGATCTACGGACTCTGCAGGCTGGAATCTACGGACTCTATAGGCTGAAAACTACGGACTCTGCAGGCAAGAACTATGGACTCAGCAGGAACTACGGACTCAGCAGGAAGAAAACTACGGACTCTGCAGGCAAGGAACTACGGACTCTGCAGGCAAGAACTACAGACTATGCAGAAAGCTACGGACTATGCAGAAAACTACGGACTCTGCAGGCAGAAATCTACGGACTCTGCAGGTAGGAAACTACGGACTCTGTAGGCAAAACTACGGACTCACCTGGTTGCATATAGATGCTACAGTGATGGAGCTGCTACAGTGACGAGTTGCTACAGTAGTACGGCTGCTACAGTGCACGGCTGCTACAGTAGTATGGCTGCTACAGTGCGCGCGGCTGCTATAGTCGCTGAGAGCACAAAACTCCAAAGACCAATCCCAAGGATTGATGTCTAGAGTGCTACAAATAAGAAGAACGTTCTCAAATGCCCAAATAAGCTGTAATTGCAACAATTATTTTCTTTTTATCCAACCTGCCCAAAGAAGCCACAAGCACTCCCCTTTATCCTTTTCTCCAAGGGGCAACTCAACTCACTTGAGCAATGTGGGATAAAGGATGTGCAACAGTCCCTCATAAAGTAAATGTTTAAAGTGACACTCAATGTCTTTCAGCTGGGTTAAAAGATACCCTTCTTGCAACACTTCAGGCCCCCAAAAATACTAGCAACCGGACTCCGAATGGTGCGAGTGATAGCTTGCCGGAAAGCTCTCAACAAGGAGCATCAAATCCAATCATCAAAACTGGCCCCCGCTGCGTCCTGTTAACTTACTACAAATAGTAAGTATGCCGAAAACTGAGTAAATCAACTCTGTTTTGGCCCAACTGGAAATGATTAGGCTAGAACACTCTAGG
The DNA here is from genome assembly GCA_037957365.1 of Torreya grandis. NCBI lineage: Eukaryota > Viridiplantae > Streptophyta > Pinopsida > Cupressales > Taxaceae > Torreya > Torreya grandis. The sequence goes on along the minus strand of JARHVA010000759.1, from coordinate 3,967,295 downwards.
GTCCCTTAAACCCTTCATTAGCCCACGGGACCATGTAGAACTAGGCAAACGTGCACACACACTTGGTCAATTGCTAAAGTGGGGACATTAGATTCCACCCCCCCTGAAATTGCTTGTCCTCAAGCAATCTCAGCGCAACCTGCTGTTCCATCTTGATAAAAACTCCATACTCCATAAGCTATGAAGCAACATCATGGAATCCATAAGAGCCAATGCACCAATCGTATCAATACTTGGATCCCAAACCAACATGTAGAACCCACTGTAAGAGATGAAAAAGAGGTTTGTCAACCAAGTACCCTTACGTAACCATCCGTGCACGTAAGACATCCAGTCAATGTGAAGATGAATCCCCATATGCCCGTAAACCAGCACAAATGGCCACCAAACCTCGCTGTCATAACTTTGATTAGAAGCATAGATGATATCGAATATGTCATCAAACCAATCACTATCACCATCATGGGAATGATCAACTATTTCTACTGGAGACTCTGGGTTAGGCAATTCGTGCCTCTCATCATTAGAAGAATGGCGAATATCATGAATATGTTGAAAGTGAAGATTGACTTGTTGAACCATAATCTTTTTAATCTTCTTGCTTGGAAACAAATTATGAAGATCAACAGTTGCAGGCTTTGATAACTTGCCACTTTCCCCAGCCTCGTAAAGATGTGCTAAACGCAGCAAGGTTTGTTGATCCTCTAATTCCTGAAGTGTAATGATGGCAACATTTGGCGGTAGTTCATAGCTTTCTGCCATTGCTGAAAATTGAGGTTCCTTAATCTGACTTAGTTCATCTTCCATAGTGGCAAAGAAAATTTGTAGAGGAAGCACTGCTTTCTGTCTCTTTGTACGTCTCCATTCTGAAGCTTGTTCTGTTGGATTTACTTTCAGATACATTTTACCCTGTACTGTTAAGCCTTCACATGTCTTATTGTTATTGAAGCACACAACTTCATTCAAGTTTTCAGCAACACCCTTGTTATCATCATGGAGTAAATGCCTATGAATCATCAGCTCGAGCTCCCCATCAAAAACACTTGAACCTCTAACAGCACAGTCAACAAGCAAAGAAAATTCTGTCTCATTGTTTTTCAAGTATATGCCTAGATTCAGGGGGTAATAATTTCCAGCAATTACTTCGTGTACACTTACATTCCAGTTTGCCCTGTAGTTCCTTACTCTCTTTAAAAAATCTCGTCCATTCGAATTTGTGTAGAATTCTTTATTTGACACTATATTTGTTGCAAATCGGCTTACTACCTCCTTCCCTAGGGCATCATCAATTGGAATTGGTCCAACCTCTTGTAGTCCATCAGTAGGTGAAACTGTGCCCTTACTTTCTTCATGGTTGTTAGTGGCAACATTATGAGAAAGGTGAAATATACCACTGCTGTTCTCAAACTGAAATTTAGGACTGGTTTCCCCCTTTGTGTCCTTGCCTATGTGATCTTCCCTAGAATGATGAGGAATTTCCATACCACGGTGGCTTGAATCCACCCTATATTCTTTGTAGTTATCACACACAATTTGGTTGCCATCATAGGTAGATTCCATAACGCTATCCTCCCCATGCAACCAAGTCATTACCTCCGGTTGAAAAATAGAAACATAACTGCTGTCATTCAAATTAGAACTATTGTTATGTGCTTGAGCCACGTTTTTGACCCCTTTTACTGTATCATCATTGAAAATTTCTTGGCTAACGCTTGCAACATTGTCTTCATCAGTACTCTCAAGTGTAAGTGCCACAATATCAAGAGAAGGAGGACGTAGGCTCACACTGCCCCAAATCAAACTTTTGGGATCTTCTTCTTTGCTTCCACTGGAACCATCAAACATCACAAATTTCAAACTCGTCTCACATCCTTTCCATGTGGTTAGAGGTGGTAGTGTGTCAAGTACTTCTTCAATTGATGTCTCAAGGCTGCAAGGTATGTCCTTGTGAAGCTCTTCCATTCTTCCATAAACTTGCTCAACTTCTATGCCCCTTGCTTTGTCATTCCGTATTATGGAAGGGACTGCTATAGAGGACTGATTTGCTGAATTATGCATGGAATGATGAAACATACTCAACTGAAGACAAAGACCCATGATCTGCCTATCTTTATCTTCCCATTCCAAATTTTTTTCTTTTGATTTTTCTTCATGTGTAGGAATTGTGTCATCATAGGAATCAACTATCTCACTAAAAGATGCATTGTGATCATTCCAAGAATCCACACCATCATTATCCATGTCAACCTCGTGCTCTACATCAAGGGAAGCTATGTTTACAATATCTCTAAGGGGCTAATCCAGGTTTGCTTTATCTTCCATTTTGTGATCAACCAAAGGAACGCCATTAGAAATCATACCTTCATATGGATTGTCAATCATAATCTCTACGTCACCCACAAAAAGACTCATGCACCCTCTTGTAGATGCCTTATAATCTCTGTAGGAATGATCTAGATGCAGGGCTAAGGCTGCTGCCATGTCCTCATTTCCATGCAACTCTTTATCATATGAAGATTCTGACAATTCATTAGGGACACTCTGAGACTCAAGCATACTCCCTTCTTGAGTTAAGCCATTCTCTTCAAACTTTGTAACCTCATTTGTTGGCATGTTTTCAACACTACTTGGCTGCAATGGTTCTTCTCCTTTATTAACTCCACATGTGTGATCAAATGACTAGTGTCCCTGACAAGTGAAACAAATCTGCTCTTTCCTCATTTGGTTCTTGCTCTTTTTGGGTGATCCTGGGACTTGTATACCCAAAGAGATTAGCTCTGCAATTGTCATATGTTCCTTGAACCTCTCAATTTTCTCTTTGACCAAACCTTTTGAGAACGCATGGGCCGTGGGGGAAACATACTGCTCCTTCCTCCAAATGGCCAACAAGTCTGATTGCAATTGCTTGCAGATATCATCATCCTCTTCTAAGATTAAGGACATAATATTTTGCATACAAGCCCTCACGTTGTCTGGATGGTGCTTCCTAATTTCAGTTAAGAAGCATTGAAACATTCGAAGAATCAATTTATCACATCTGAGATCCAACAAAATGATAAATGATCTGGTTCTTGCCATGTTTTCTAAAATCTTAGCCTTCTTACCAAAAGTAGGGGCTTTGACATAATGTAACCCATGTAGGCTCTCCACAATCAGTTGTAGAATCCCTTTTAGTATGTCATCATTAAAGGGTGCTTCAGGTGCTGTTATCCTTATGATCTCACTGTGACAAGAAGCAACTGCAAGTCTCACCTCTTCATAAGGATGTTCCACGAACCTGTGCTGAGCCAAAGCGAGCATTGAGGGCTGCAAGGCCCAGTTCAGAAGCCTCCAATCTAACTGGTCTACTTTGGACAAATATGTGTCTAATTCCCCCAACTTAGAGAGAACATCATCAGGAAATCCCGTGGACTTCAATTGTAATCCAATTACATAAAGTCGATTCCCTACTTCCCTTTCTTTCTGTAAATCCCTTAACTGATCACCATAAAAAGTATCGTTGAATTCTTTTGAGAAAATGACACTTTTCAAATCTGCAATTGTCTTTATTTTATATACTATAATATCCTGAACTGATCTGCCTTCGATTTCTAATTTTTTTTTTTTGTTCGTCAAATTCGTGGCATGCTCCTGTAAGTCTCTGTATTTTTGAGTCTTTAGCTTGTTGGAATGTTGTTTATGATGTCTACTTATGCAATTTCGGTTCCATAATATTCTTCTAATTGAGGATTTGGTGCAATAACTTCTGAAAATCGTCTTTTGTAAACCAACATAGGATGGCAGGAAAATAGGCTCTGATACCACTGTAATGGGCACTCCAGTTGCACCCAAAACTAACCCAGTAGGGACTCTTTATGACTCCGGTAGTTTTGCTGGAATTTTTTTTTTTTTTTTTTTTGTGTTTTACAAAGACCAATACATGTAACATAAATATAGAATTGCAAGCATAGATACACACGGCTGAATTAGCCCATACACTGTATTTGTATTGATTTGCAAATGAGTAAACTAGTACAATGCCAGTCACGTGGTGACTTACTGAATCCTGTCACGGAATTGTATGAACATTATTTCAAGTGGATTTTCCAGCATGTGCCGAAGGTGCTTCATTGGTTCTCTCTATTGGCTCCGCCTGCTGGATCTACGGACTCTGCAGGCCACTTCTACTGACTCTGCAGTCGAATCTACGGACTCTGCAGAAGCTTCTAAGGACTCTGCAGCCAAAACTACGGACTCTGCAGGCTTAGATCTATGGACTTTGCAGGCTGGAATCTACAGACTCTGCAGGCTAGAATCTACGGACTCTGCAGGCTGAAAACTACGGACTCTGCAGGCAAGAACTACGGACTCTGCAGGAACTACGGACTCAGCAGGAAGAAAACTACGGACTTTGCAGGCAAGGAACTACAGACTCTGCAGGCAAGAACTACAGACTATGCAGAAAGCTACGGACTATGCAGAAAACTACGGACTCTGCAGGTAGAAATCTACGGACTCTACAGGCAGGAAACTACGGACTCTGCAGGCAAAACTACGGACTCCCCTGGTTGCATACAGATGCTACAGTGATGGAGCTGCTACAGTGACGAGTTGCTACAGTAGTACGGCTGCTACAGTAGTATGGCTGCTACAGTGCGCGCGGCTACTACAGTGGCTGAGAGCACAAAACTCCAAAGACCAATCCCAAGGATTGATGTCTAGAGTGATAAAAATGAAAAGGACGTTCTCAAATGCCCAAATAAGCTGTAATTGCAACAATTATTTTCTTTTTATCCAACCTGCCCAAAGAAGCCACAAGCACTCCCCTTTATCCTTTTCTCCAAGGGGCAACTCAACTCACTTGAGCAATGTGGGATAAAGGATGTGCAACAATCCCTCATAAAGTAAATGTTTAAAGTGACACTCAATGTCTTTCAGCTGGGTTAAAAGATACCCTTCTTGCAACACTTCAGGCCCCCAAAAATACTAGCAACCGGACTCCGAATGGTGCGAGTGATAGCTTGCCGGAAAGCTCTCAACAAGGAGCATCAAATCCAATCATCAAAACTGGCCCCCGCTACGTCCTGTTAACTTACTACAAATAGTAAGTATGCCAAAAACCGAGTAAATCAACTCTGTTTTGGCCCAACTGGAAATGACTAGGCTAGAACACTCTAGGGTCCCTTTAAACCCTTCATTAGCCCACGGGACCATGTAGAACTAGGCAAACGTGCACACACACTTGGTCAATTGCTAAAGTGGGGACATTACAAGATAGGGTCGGAGGAGCTAGGTTGGGTTGAAGTGATTAGTGATTTGATTTGCTCTTGTTTAGTGGCCAGTTTGGGAGTTAATTTTCAGATTACTTGGCTGGGATTAATCATCATTCATACATAATATTTCAAGCTATTTTCAAAGAATTTTCCAACAGAGTTGGCGAGTGGAAGGCTTTGGATTATTGATTTTGGTGAATATACATTCAGCTAAGGTGCTCTTCATTTTCAGGTATTCATTACTGCAGTTTACATCACCTTTTAGAGTGTATTTTTAGTTCTTGGAGTGGATATTAGTGGCTGTACTTGTGGATTAAATTCTGCCCTAATGGCATGTAGCGTTTGGTTCACTTTGGTGAGGTGTGGTAGCTTGTTTGAGAGACAGAGTGGCTGTTCTATTATCTGATTTTCAGATTTTTGATTGGGGTTTGTGTCTAGTCCCATTATTGCTTGCTTGTTTCAATTTGAGAACATTATAATTTCAGTGTTTTTTAGTTTTCTTAAGTTTTTTCCATCTTACTTCCAAGTAATTGAATTCCATTTACATTTTTAGTTTCCTGTGTCATTGCCATGTAACTGAAATTCTGGTATATAGGCCTCTAATCTAATGTAAGGTTTCCATTATAGCTTGGAATTGCACCTTTGTGAGAGAGTTCTTCAAGCTGTCTCACTTCTAGCTACAAGCATGGAGACAACCTCAGGATGTGGGTATTCCATGGTGTGGTTGAACCTCTAGGCTTTTTTATGAGGCTAGTTCCTCAGGTGCTTCACTTCAGCTCTTGATTCTCACACTAAAATCTACTATTAGCTAAAGAAAAGGGGTAGGAGGATGATCGAAAATAAATCTAAGCTAAGGGAGGTGATGCACCAAAAAGAAGTGATCCACTTGGTCTAGAAAAAGAGCCAACTACTGAAGAACCCAAACAGGACACAGAGTATTCTGGTTCTATCTCAAGGCCATAGGCATGGAGATTTTGCGTGGAGGTTGAGGGGAAGCCTTGCATTTTGAAGGATAACAAAAATAAGTCTACTGGAAACACTATGAACTGGTAACACTTCAAAGAGAGCTCGACACACAGACACTTCACGCAACCTTGCACAAAACCGAAAGGATTAAAAGCAAGGTGCTTGAAAAAATCGCAGGTGATGAATGACAATCATACATTCTACAAATGAAATTAAATGTGCACACTTGTTTTAACCAGAAACAGAAAAGTCTTCCTTGTATTGCTTCAAAGGAGTCTTTTACAAAGCGATTTCTGTAGAGTAATTCTATTGCCAATCTGGGGATAATTTTTTGGCTCCAAGGCCTCTATTTATAACAGAAAAAGGGGGAAGAGAAGATGGGAAGAGGGAAGAAGTTGTTGATGACTGGGATCCCTGTCGTCATCCTCCCTTGTGCCAGTACATGCGTCGCTCAGGATCGCTGAACCACCTTCTTGAGCCACTCCCGCATTCAAGCCTCTTTTGGTGGAGCTGAGAGAAGTCGCAGTGCGAGCAACTAGACGTCTCTTTTTGGCACAACTACATTTATCTTTGCATTTAAATGGCATGGCGTCTTTCACTTTTGCGTGTTTTGTCCAAAGGACGCTGGTCTCCATGCCTAGGAGTTCAAACCGACCCATGCTGTCTCTACGTTTGGACAACTGTTTGTCGAGAGCAAACCATATTGAAGGATGAGAGCCTTCATAATTTCTAGCTACCAGCTGTTTGAACTCTCTTATGCTCATTGGTCATCCTTGTGCCACTTGTCCTTTACTGATTGGCCCTTTCTACTCCAGCTTACGCCACGTGGCAGCCTTTCATTCGTTGCATCATGATTTTCGCGTTGTTGGACCAAGCTTAAGTCAAGCACTTGAAGAATCTCGATTTACTCTATGCAAAGTAATTCAGGTTTTTTAGTCTCTCCAACTTCGGACTTTCCCAGATCCTTTACTTATAAAGCTTTTTAAGTAAAGTACTTGGAGAAACCCGATTTACCCTATGCAGAGTAATTCGGGTTCTCTAAGCTTACTTCGGACTTGTCCATCTTGAAGTCTTCGGGCTTCTACATCTAGAAGTCTTCTTTATTTTGCAGGCTTCTATTTGTCTCGGGCAAATCTCCTGAAGGAATTCCTTGGGACAATTTCTCCAAAGGAATTCCTTTGGACTTTTCAAAATGAACTTTCTCGAAGGGTGAGAGACCCTTCGGGCTCCTTGTCGTCGTTTCGGATTTCTGTAAATGATCCTCCCGAAGGGAAAGATACCCTTCGGAAATTTTTAAATGGTCCTTCCAAAGGGTAACATACCCTTCGGGAAACTTGCAACTGTCCATTTGGAGAAGGAAAAGCCCTTCGGATTTATGAAAGTGACCTTCGCAAAAGTTGACTGGTCTTTCGGAAATGTTGAAAAGATCCCTTTTGCCTAAAAAAGGCCCTTCGATATTTTGAAAATGTCTTTTGGATTTTTGAAGTGTACCTTCGGGTTTTTTGAAGGACCCTTCGAAAAAGTGGACCTTCGGTTTTTGGAGAAGACTTGTCCCTTGAAGAACCTAAGAAGCACTATTTTTTGAGACCAAATTGAGTTTGTCAAGCCCTTTTACTTATTTCGATCCTCTGACTGCTCACAACTTATGAAGTAATCAAGTAGTGCTCCCTGGAAAACCCTAAATACACTGTCTATGAGTAATTCGGGCTCGTAAACCTGAATTACTTTTACTTATAAAACATTTCGAAGTCAAGCACTGCTGGCAATGTGATTTGCACTGTGCCATTAGAAACTTGAAGTTGTCACTGCTGAAAACCCTGAAGTCCTCCCAAAGACTTGCCATTTTCTTCCTTGAAAGCTCCCTTTTTCATACTTAGGCAAATTTTGATATGTGGGCCAAAAATGGCCAATAGTTCCTTTTTGGGCTGAAACCAAACAAAAAGGGTATGCCGTAAATCCCAACTTAGACCCACAAATTATTAGAAAAAATCAAAATTTCATAAAACTGAAATTTATTGCAATATTTTCCCATAAACTACAAATCGCTCAAAGATCTAGGCGACTAGGGTTTGGGGCTGATTTATGCCTCAAAACTTCTCCAAAAATTACGAAATTAAATCTGTAGATGGATAAAAATATTCCAAACACGATTCCACAATCAGATTTGCAAAAATCGTATTTTCTGATTTTATATGACAAAAATACAGCTGAAACTTATAAATTTCACAACTTGCAAAATACTCAGAATTTTTGAACCAATGATATCTTGAATTGAGATAAAAATGTACTCTTTCAAATGAAACAATAATTAGAATTTTCCCTTTGGTGGAAGTCACCTAAATCTGAAACTGTGTAGTTAAACCATAGAAAAATAGAAATCTGCAAATGAACAAAAATTCTGCCATTGGATCTTCTTCAAATCAGCAACAACAAATCAACTCAACACATTCGCAATTTCTGAAGTGAAATTGCCTCTTCAAGATCTCCTTGGAACTCCAAGCGCCTTGATTCAAATTGAAACTCCAATAACTTGAAAATAAGATTGATTGACAAAAAGATGTCTTCCCAATATTTCAAATCTGCTTTTATAACTCCTCCAAGGTGGGCGAACCACTTGTGGGGATTATTTGGCAAAGATGGACCTCTTTTAGCCACTTGGGTCTGCTCCTTTAAGCTCAAAGTCATTAAGGACTTTTAATTGAGGGTCAAGTCCTCATGAGAGTGTCCTTTTACATAAAGTCATTAAGGACTTTTAATTGAGAGTCAAGTCATCATGAAAGTGTCCTTTTACTTTATTATCTAATTTACTCTTCATAATATAGTAATTTAAAATTACATGAGGGTCAATTAAATAATAAATTACAAAATAATAAGAAAATTCATTTTAATTTCAAATGATTAGAATCATTCTCTAGCAATCTTCTTATTTATTAAAAATAGTCCCCTTGCATCATCCCTTAGCCCACGAGGAATAAAATAGGCTAAAGGTCTTCAAAAGGTTGATAAAAAATCAACCCCTAGAAAAGGGGACCTTACATCTAATGGAAAATATAGCATACACATAAAATTACTGATTGAGTGTTGTGCCATTAGAGAGCTTTCTAACTATATATGATATCCCAAAATTTGGTCCCATCATGGACAGAAATCAATAATTACCACAAATTTACAAGAGCTTTAGTACAGGGCCAACATTGAATGGGTAGCTGAGTTGTTATGGAGGTCAATCCTAGAAGTGTTAATGAATTATTCAATTACACATAATTCAAAAGCAGCGATTTGGAAACAGAAAGTATAAAAGAGAAAGTTCCGTGCACATTGAAATAAAGGAGGGGATAGCTTCTCCTATATTTCTTAAGGATTCCAAGTTTAATAGTGTGGCTCAAGTTTTGAGGGGACTCACTGATAATTTTGGGAAAAAATTCCTCCCAAGTTTCGAGCAAGTTTCTGCCACACCTCAGCAACTTGTCCCCAGCCAATAAACAGTTAAGGTGTTCCAAGTTACCGCGGAGCTTTCTCAGCAACTTATCTCCATCCAATGAACCGTTGAGGAGTGCCCGTTTACTGCATAGAAACTCACTATGTATGTACACAAATATAGGTAAAGGTAAGTAGTAATAATGCTGCAGAATAGAAGCGCAATATATTGATCAATAAGCTGTAACAAACTCGGAAATGAAGGAAATTATTAAACAAAAACATGGTGTGTTTAATGAACTTCTTACCGATGTCCTTCCAGTATAAAAAATCGAGGATGCTATCGAACTAGAACCACGATTTCCTCCGTTCAATGTTAAGCCTTTTTATTTTACCAATCATTTCTAATGCTAAACAAAAACTTAACTTTCTGGAGCTTTGAGTACTTTGGCCAGAAGAAAAGGCATATGATAGTTAAATATGAGCTTTACTACCGAAAATAGGACATCTTGTATGAAAATTATGCTTAGCAAAGGGTCAAAATACCTAGTTTATCACGGCCTAAAAATTACGAAGGAATTTATTAGACTGAATGGCATCACCTTAAATTCTTAATGTTCAATACAAGCTCTAAGGTTGTTTTGATATATCTTCCAAGGTATTTATATTTCATAGTCACCTGATCATTATTTATTGCGAAAACTGTAGCTCTATGAAATTAATTCAGCATTTCATCACCGGAAGGGATAGATATTAAATATTAGTTCTAATATTTTATAGTTCATAATAATCAGTATTATATAGTTCACACTTCAATGTTTGAATTAATTTAATAAATGCTTTGGAAAGCAACCGATTTAAGGAGATGCATTTTTTTTCATATTATGTGGAATAAATCTTTAAAGTTTTTATGTAGGGACAAGTTGTTTGGATGTTGATGAAAGTGCATAGATATTTGGTCAATGTATTTTAATTGTGTTAGAGCCTTTAATCTGTAGGTCATGCGCAAGCATCAAAGGTATTTTCCAGTTGAGGATGCATCTAATGGGAAGCTTTTACCTGTGTTTATTTCTGTAAGGCATTCCCACTTTTAACGTTTAAAAAAAAAAAAAAAATTCCCTAGCATATCAAAATAAATTGCATATTTATGCCCCCTTAAGGTTATTCATATATTTTGAATGTGCAAGTTAGAATTTGGGAGATATCTGAATTGATATTTTTCTTTGCAGGTAGCAAATGGTCAGGTTGATGAAGTTACAGTGCAAAAAGGAAATGAAGCAGTCCTAAGGTGGTGTCTTTAGAATATTTTGTTTACTATTTCGTAATATGTATCACAAACGTCTGATTAAACAATTTTGATTTGTATTGGCATATTCCCTAATTTTCATCTAAGGTTTGAGTGATAGTATAACTATTTTTTTATGGTAACACTAGCAGTTGCTGATGAACTGGCTTATGATTCCTAAATATGACCATGCTACCTTAAAGTCTTGTTGGCTACATGTTTTTGTGAAGTTTCCAGATGCAACAGTGCTCAAGAAGATATTCATAAATTCACCTATCTTAAGCCATGCCATATAAGTACATGTATTTTTAAATAACAATTGTTGACTAATGTGCACCCATGAAAACCCTTAAAAAGTGATTTATAAGAACATTAGGGAACTATTAATTTTTTTCTGTGAATGTTAATTTTGGGTCACTATGAGGTTTTCTAAGTTTCACTTTGTTTGACTACATTATCCATTCATTTCAACTTTCTTCATGATTAATCATGCAAGGCCTTATTACAAGATTTGTCATGAAATGCCAAATTAGGGGAAAAAAAGAATTAAGTTTTGCATTACACTTTCTCTTTGCAAACAACTTTGGAAGGTAATTTTACTAGGGAAAATGCAGCACTTGTAAAGGGTTCTTAAATAGTATTTCAGTACACTGAACACTAGAATATTGTTTTGGTTCAGTATTTGTGATAATGCAACTATCAAGCTTTTGGCACCTTAGTAAAAATTGGATTAATAATTTTTGTCATATGTACCATTGTAATTTCTATGTACTTTTAATTCTGAAGTTATTGGTGGTAGATCTTTCAACTTTGCTGGCTTTCATATATATCTTGCTTGGTAAATATGCTTTTCTATGTGGCAACTATCTCATAATTGTGGCTGCTTCAACTTCTTCTTGGATGGATAAGAATTCAGAATGTCTATATATATATATATATATATATAATTTAGAGTACACGTTCACAACCAGATCCCAAAGCAAGCCGAGGTCCACTGACAATTCTTTCTTTTAGTTAGCTTCCTTAAAATAAACTTTGTAACCCGTTAATATTTTTCCGTTTATTTTTTTTCCTGCTACAAGGGATGCAATGGATGACAATGGCTACAAGGGTGGTTGACAATGGAAAGGCAATGAGAATTGATGTCTAGAAAACTAGTGGTTCATAAGGACACAATTGGATTTGAAATGCTGATGCTTGAAATGTAGCCATGAAATGCCAACAACAATATGGAATGCAAGCCCCTCCTTAATGGAGTAAGCAAGAAAAAGATAGATCAAATACTAGTCAAATGGTTCACACCCCCACCTAATTTCTACAAACTCAAACATTGATGGTGCCTCAAACTTGGGTATGGCAAGGGCAGCTAGCTTGTTTCAAAATTAACGAGGGCTTTCTAATTGGGAATACTTATATTCTCATCCTGCCATGCACAAACAATGGAGCAAAGGCTATATTTCTATTAGAAGGATTGGGGTCCCTTTGGCTACAATTTTGAACACCAAGGCAGAATATTGGGAAAGGATCGTGGCCCCTTCTCATTAAGGATCTAGAAAAACTCTAACCTATAAAGGAACATGGTGCCTTCCACTTTAAGAAAAACTTAGGAAAAATATTATATTGATTGAGCAAAAAGGAAATGTCACATCACAATGCGCATAATGATGGAAATTCATGTGAAGTTGTGGGACTTGATGTTGGCTTCTTTTTATCCTTCCCATCATTAATCTCCTAATCATTTATCAGCTTTGTTTTCTACGGCTTGGTTTACCTATTGTGGGTTGTACATTCCGAAATGGCGCCAAAGAGGAGATTGGGAGTGGTTCTTGGGGCTTCGAAGAAATTAGAATCAATGTTTGGGGGAGTTGTTGGGGATCATCAACTCCGGTACATATTTCATGCTGAAATAGATGACATCCTTGACACCATAAAAACCATTTTAGGCCCACGTGGAATGGGATATCTCCCAAGGTTGAAATGAACCAATTCGACAATGGAGGTGGATTGGCAAGCTCTCATACCAGGTTTTTTATGAGAATTTTTTTTATGGATGTTGGCCGTAGTCTTGCACACGGAGGAATTTTTTTTCTAGATTTGAATTGAATAAATATCTTAAAGGAAAGTGAGTGAAACTATGTAAAAATAATGGAGGAAGATGTAAGAACCCCCTCTAGATTCTATCCAAAAATTTCACAAATTCTGAGATTTTATAGTGCAGACATTTCGTCAAACACCTTGCAGTTTTGTCCAATAACTGAATTTTCTGAGTGAGTTTGGTGTAGTCAGCTGTTAATAAGTTTAGACAATGCTTCATACATAATATATATCACCAAAGACAAATATAATGACATGACATTATGTCAAACAGTTTGGCAGGCTTGTCTTATAGAAGGAAAATGAATACATTCATACCCAGATTGCTGTTATAAATCAGAAATCACAGAAATCAGAATATCTTAAACATATTCCACATACATACCCAAAAAGAACGTCAAATCATAGCATGTTGCTCCCTTGTCAAGAGAGGTGCCTAACTCCAATCCACATCCAAAGCTTACATAAGCTCATACAAGAAGTTGCAACCCAACAAGGAGCATTATAAGGTAAGAGGCGGCTCTTATTTCTCACGCACCCATAATTCTTCCCTCCTTTATAAACTTGCACACCCTTGATGACATTTGATAGGAATTGTGATGGTATTATGAGGAGTTGCGGCTGTTGTGAGACAGGCTACGGCCCTTTAGGAATAGCTACAACTATTCAATCTTAAGATTTAACACTTTCTCACATTCACCATAGTAAACATGCACTGGAATATTATAAGGGCTTTTAAACCCTCCAAAGTACGAGCAATATACAATTCTCCAATATATGTAAATTCTTCAATGATATCTTACAAATTTATATTTGCTTGCAAATCAATAAATTTGCCAAATAAATTCCCCAGAAGCAAATACAAAACCCTCTGTAAATGATTTATTTTTTTGCACACCAAAACTCCGAACCAAATATGGGAATATCTCTATAAACCCAAAACTCGCAACTGACAACCAAGTACCTGGAACTCCACAAAACAATAACCAATACTACAGAATCAAAATGACATATGCGTTCAACACAAAGACAATCGCTATATAAAATTGCTCCAATCTTCTGCATTCAACACAAGTTTGATTTTTGTGTGAAATCACCACAACTAGCGAGGGTGGATCTTTCGCCACCAAAACCAATAATTTTTGGAGGGTTTTCATCCTCAAGAATTTAGGAGAAGAACATAAGTTCTTTCTCACGGGAACAATTATCTGAAAACAATATTCAAGCATAGACTTTAAAATGAGCTCAACTCCTTTTAAAAACACTTTTAAGGTGACGAGGAAATAAAACAATTTCTTCACTTTTCCTTTAATTTCCTTTAAAATAATATTTTTTAATTGCTCACTTTATGTCTCCCTGGCCTAGCGTCCAATTTTATGTGAGCATCAAATAATATTTTCCCTCACCTTTCCAATGAGCTATTACACTTATCTTTTTAACATTCCCAACTTTAAATAACTTAGAGAATAATTAATTAAATGACTTAAATAATTCACCCAATTTATAGAAAGTCCTAAAATGATGCAAATTGTATATTTGACCATACTAACATGATCTTGAAGGTTTGAGATGATGATTGATGCCAACTAGGTGACTTACTATAAATAGACGTGCTCTCTAACAAGTTTGGAAAACACCCCAGGAGTCCGAAAACACTTTTGAAAGTGTCATAGTGATCCTTAACGCCCACTGAGCTCAATGTCACAAATAAAAACCCAAAAATATTGAACCTGCATCCTCCAAGAAGTTTGGAGTTCTCCCCAACACACCTAGAAGCTTACGGGAAAACTGGCTAAAAGCTCACGAAACAATATTGCATAAAAATGGTACAAAAGATTGCAAACAACCCAATCATTGATGTCTTTGAGAGGTCATTTTAAGGCATTGTGGGGAGATTATACTGGGCTGGTGAATTATGTTTGTGGTCTGAAGGTGGCTGTTTGTGATGGAGCTCCCATGCTGTGAAGAACAACGTTACTTCCTATTCTCAACCAAACAATTTCTTTCTTTATTGGTTGAGTAGAGCTTAAGCAATGAGAATATAAAAATCGAGTCCTTCGATAGGCCATCCTAGGAAGGTCTGGTTCAAGATAGGCATATGGAGGGTTGAAGAGTGAATGACCTAACTAATATTTTCAATGGCCTACTTTATACTTGTGACAAGTTGAGGTGCACAAAATATATATTGATAATGTGGTAGCAATTGTGGTTGCCCATGAGGAATGTAGGCACATGGCATGTGGAAGGATCAGAATTTGTAGTAGGGGTTACCATTTGTTGGGGTTTGGTGTCCCCAAGATTTCACTTGGATTTCTTGGAGTACCCCTTTAAATTTTTTCGGTCTTTTTGATTTGTGTTAATTGTGGGTCATGTTGTCGCTTTCTTGTTTAGTTTAAATTTTTGGTTTTGCTTTAATGCTTTCGTTTGTGGACTTGCTCAAAATTCTCTCCAAGAAACTAGTCGATCATTTTTCCCCAAAGCCACCCAAGACTACAGCAGCAAAACGGAGTTTTATTAAGTCATTACTTGCTTTGTGTTATAAATCGAGACCATTTGAAAATTTGCAGCCCACTAAAAAACCAGTTCGGAGTTTTATTTAGTCTTTGCTTATTTGCAAAACAAACAAGTTGAGGTTTTAGAAAATTTCGCAGTCCTTTCAAATGCCATCCATTTATAAACTAAATCGTAGTTCTCTGCGTCGTTTACTTATTTTATAAATTGAGTTAAGCATTCACAAAAATCCGCAATTTTAATAATGAAGACCAAATTGGAGTTTTATTAAGTCTTTACTTCCTTCAAAAAGATAAGTAACTTGCCTCTAAAAGTCTGCAACCCTCATTTGTAGAACAAACCAGGATTTCATTCTGTCTCGACTTGGTTCTATTTTGAAATCAGTTGAAGCCTTCGAAAATTCCGATCATTTAGCAAGAAAGTCAAGCTTTCAAATAAATTTCACAATTCTAATCCATCCTTTGCAAATCGAAATTTCATTGGCTCCTTGTTTGATTTCATAACATAAGCTGAGGTATTTCTTATTCCCACCGTCTACTTTATAAAAGCCATCAGATTTTTCAAACAATCCCATTTAGCATGCAAACCGGGTCTTTGAAAAGTCATTACTTCTTTTTGTAAAACAAGTTGAACATATTTAAAAATCCGTAGGTAAAAGGAAAAGGGTTTGGGTTTTCAATAAGTCATTTCTTCATCTCCAAAATCAGTCAAGCCTTTCAAAATTCTCGTAGCCCACTTAAAAAAACCAAATCAGAATTTCTTAGCCTCATTACTTGCTTTATTGAAACAAGTCGAGCCTACCCAAAAGTCCACCATATAAAGGCTTAGTGTAAAGTGGAGTTCCTAGGAGTCATTACTTATTTTCATTAAATGAGCTCAAAAAGTCCTCAATACAAAGAGAACCTTTTTAAGTCATTACTTATTTCTCTTTTATAAAGTAAGTAATGCACCCCCAAAAGTCCTCGATACAAAGGGAACTTTTTTAAGTCATTACTTATTTTTCTTTTATAAAGCAAGCAATGCACCCTCAAAAGTCCTCGATACAAAGGGAACTTTTTAAAGCCATTACTTATTTCTCTTTTATAAAGCAAGTAATGCACCCCCAAAAGTCCTTGATACAAAGGGAACTTTTTTAAGTCATTACTTATTTCTCTTTTATAAAGTAATGCACCCCCAAAAGTCTTCAATACAAAGAGAAAGCTTAACCAAAATTTTTATGACTCGAAAATGAGTAAGGCAACCTTCCAAATCCTCCATGCAAAGGCAAGTAGACCAAAGCAACTCTATGTTCTCTCCTAGTTGATCCCACTTCTCATTATGTGCACTGAAAGTTTACCTGAAATTTCATAATAGCATGATTCCTGGGAAACTAAAATTGATCATATGCATAAATGAACTTAACAAATATTGAGTTACACGTTTGTTCAAATTTTCTACAAGAAGATTTTAAGTTGAGTACATATTTATGAGAGGGAAGCTGTGGCAAATGTCTTACATACAAGAGATATCTTCAGAGACAGAAGAGGCAGGAAGGTTAGGAAAAGTAATTTTCACACAAGAAAATCCCAGTCTTGCAACTGCAAAAGCTTCAAGAAAGAAAGGAAAAAGAAAATCTCAAAGAAAGCACATTCGGGCAATATGAGATATGAGTACAAAGGGGCAAGCAACTGGAAATAATCATGTCCTGCATAAAAACTCTAAAAAACATTCTGGGTGAAATGCAGCTACTAGAAGAAGAGGTTCATAAAGTGATGGAGCAGCTGGATAATTGTATCTATTATGTTACAAGTTATACACTTGACAAGCCTCCAGTATCCCTTGAAGACTTCCTTCTACTTCTCCAGAAAATGATAGATGAAGCTGCCACTCCTTTTACTTGCAATTCAATTGAGAAGCTGATTAAACTTCACGGTGATGTCAAGGAATTAGAACCTAGCTTGACAAAGGTAATGTCATGTCCCCTTCTCAGTGACATCTCTCGGAGCACAGGATTAGCCTATCATACGACCCTCGTAGGTTGATAGACTAGATAGAGGGTCACATTGGAGCTTGGCTCAGCTTCAGTGGCAGAATTTGATCAGTTGGCTTTCGTTTGGGCTCGATCGGAGACTTCTTGCAGAAGTTACTATTTTTAGCAGTTCCTGGCAGTCAGAGTGGGACCCCTACTATTTTTAGCAGTATGGATTGACAGTGTTCGGAATCACTTCAGTGTTTGTCAGCTTCAGACGGATCAATCATCGGATGAGTAACGAGAGAAATATTAATATTTAATTGTATTAATTAAATATTAATTATTTCGAAGACTATTCTATTAAGTTATAATATTAAATTATAACTTAAGTGATTTTTTGTTGAGGGGGCGCCCATCATCAGGAAGGGGCCAATTCGTAATTATATTTTATTATAAAAATTTGGCCGGGACTATGGAAAATATAAAAATAATGAAAAGTGCGAATTTTTTATTAAAAAAAAAAAAACCCTATTATGGAGGAAATTGCACTTTTGAAGGTTATAAGGCGTTTGCCTTGGGAATCGAGCCATTATGATGTCTATTGAGTTTGAAAATTGATCAACTTGATCTGAGCAAGAGACTTAAGGGTTTCAAGTTCGAATTCCTTGGGAAACGAGCCATCTCCATTGGAAGCAATTCAGAGGGTGTGAAATAACCCCTGATTTATTGCAGCAGAGGTTTCTTCATTCAGGTGGAATCACAGAGCTTTCAAAGATCTATTATCTTCAGAGTTTTATCAGTGTTGCATGTAGAGAACATTCATCCTACTAGGCGCATCATTTCAGAGGGTTTAGACATTGATTTGGGAGGGCCGTCTACTGTACTTGCTGCTGCTGACAGATCTGTACCTTCATGTACCTGGCCATACCAAATACCAGGCCGTACTTCATTCTTTGAGGAAGGCGCACCATACTTCATCTTCCAGTCTTTACCAGCATTGGCGCCCCTGTATCTGGAAGCATTTGCCATCAATATTCAGAGGGAGAAGGGCGTATTTAAGGCAGCCGTACCACGTCTGTACTTTCAGCTGCTACAGAAAATACCAGGTTTTTACAAATAAAAACATATTTTTCTTATTACATGTCAGTAGATCATTTCTGTAATCGTTCCGGAAGTTCAATAAATAGTTTGGCATCAGTATTCTCAATAGTTTTTATCCATTCCAGAGTTATATGATTTTATTCGAATTTTATATTCAATTCTTGCAAAACCGCCTTCTTTCATTTCATGCAAAAATCCAAAAACTACAAAAAAAACCAAAAACGTCAGTAAAAACAAACAAAACTGTCAGATTGGGGAAACGGAGGAAACTAGAGTTTTCTACAGTGGTATCAGAGCTTTTTGTTCAGAAAAGGAGCCCCTAAGTAAGGGACATCACAGGTAAACACATTCGGCAAGATCCTAGCAAGAGAGTCCCTAAGGTTCAAAATAGAGACTGAAGCTATTGCAAAGGTTGATGGAGGAGCAATGCAATACATATTTGATAGGTACTATTGGCCATTTCTTGGCCTACATACCAAATTTTTTGCCTAAGTGTGAGAGGGTGTGCATTCAAGCAAGACTTCGGGTTTTACACAGCAGAAGACTTCGGGTTTTTAGAAGGAGAAGTCTTCGGGTTTTACAAGAGAACTTATTTCACTTTATGAGTAATCAACAGTTAAAACCTCTCAGCAGAAGTAATCCGGGTTGGAAAACCCGAATTACTCGTGACAGTGCAAATCGGGTTTTGAGAAGTGCTTTGCTTATGAAAGTTTTATCAGCATAAGTAAGCCGGGTTGGAAAACTCGAATTACTCTTGACAGTGCAAATTAGGTTTTCAGTTGTGCTTTACTTCCAAGTGGTTTACAAGAGCAAGTGGATTTTCCGAACCCGACTTACTCTTGTTAGATCAAATCGGGTTTTGGGATGTGCACAACTTCTCTCTTTTAGAAGTCTCGAGTCATGGAATGTCCGAAGTTAAGGCCCCTAGATTGTCCGAGGCAGTCACAGGCAGGAGGAAGTTCGAGAAAAAGAAGAATACAATTCCTGTGGACATTTTGTTTGCGGGAAAGTAGCAGGACTCTACAAAAAGTCTGAAGGATTCCTTCGGACATTTTGTTTGAAGGAATTCCTTCGGAGGACAGCACAAGGGACAAAAACAAAAATCTTGAAGGGTAGGTGCCCTTCGGGAAGGTACATTTTAGGATTCCTGAAGGGTAGGTGCCCTTCAGGAAGGATCAAAACACGGGGAATTCACTTTGGATAAGGACTCAACAAAAATTCCAAAGGGCAGGTGCCCTTCGAGAAGGTACATTTCAAATGCTAAAGGGACAAAATCAAAATTCCCGAAGGGTATGTACCCTTCGGAAAAGTTTAAAGGACCAAAGTTCAGGAAGTTGCAAAACCCAAAGGGCAAGGTACCCTTTAGAAGGGTCATTGACAAAAAACCCGAAGGGTAGGATACCCTTCGAGAAAGTACACGTCAACTTTGAGAGAGTCGTTTATAAAAAAACTCGAAGGGTAGGTGCCCTTCGGGAAGGTCCATCTCGTGAATTTCAAATGCTTTACAAATAGCCCGAAGGGCACCTGCCCTTCGGGAAAGGATCATGGCAAAAAGCCCGAAGGGTTTTTTTTTTTAAAGCAAAGGAACAAATCCCGTGGACTTTTGTCCGTAGGAAATTTGAAACCAAAAAGCCCGAGAGATTAAAATAAGCAAGGGAAGAAACTCAGAAGGAAGATATGCTTTGGACAAAAAGTCCGAAGGAAACCCGAGAGATTAATATAAGCAAGGGAAGAAACTCATAAGGAAGATATCCTTCGGACAAAAAGTCCGAAGGAATTCCTTCAAACTTTTTATCCGAAGGATTCCTTTGGGAAATTTAAAAACAAAAAGCATAGCAGAAAAACAAACCAAAGGAGTCAACAGAAAAGTCCAAGGGAAATAATAAAGGCTAACGGGATAAACATAAAGTCTGCAGAAAATCCAAGACAAGGGTAAGACCAAAAAGAAGCCGAAAGAAATGAAAGGATATAGCATAAAATCTGAAGGAAAGAATTAAGTAAAAGTGATGACAACAGAATATCCGAAAGAATTGTGCAAAAGGGACAGAAAATAGAAGTCCATAAAAAATAGACACAAACAGGTAGACCAAAATAAGAGAAAATACATGCGAACAAGGGTTATTTTTGGTAGATTGCTAAGTTTCAATTGACCCACAGTTTGACTAGTCAAAGTCACGCTTCTCCAAACGTTCCAGCAGTCCTAGTAGAGCTCATCTATTAACTCTTAATGTTGAATTCCATGCAAGCAAGGGCTAATTATGATTGACTGGTCAAGGCTTCAGTTGATTGGTTGTTGAAATCAAGTTTATCTCTGAGGTCAACTCTGCGTTCAAACATTCTAGCAGCGCATGAAGGGTTCCAAATTTGGAGGTGGACGTACCATTTTTGCATGATAAAGAGTTTAACATCCCAAAATTAGCCATCGTCCATTTCAACGCCAAAGAGTTGGTCTCTATTTTTAGACATGGCTCAACTGAACATTTGCAATCAAAGTCAAACGTATGTTTCCACCGTCCGATTCTAGCACCAAAGAGCTTTCATGCAAAATGGAAGAAGACAAAATAGACTTTTTGTAAAGACGGAGTTGGACGGATTTAGCCTCTTTCCTATTTTTCAATGCCAATCTCTTGGCTTTTTGTGATTTTTTATATTAATGGCTTTTCAGCGTTGTAAAAAGTGTCCCTCTTTTGGCAAGAAAATTTTCTTCCAAGGATTGTGCTATAACCTTTTCAGAATCAATAGGAAGAGGACTGTTTTTTTTAAATTTTCAGCAATTGGTATAGTGTACTTTTGTTATAAATTTGCATAAGTGATATATTTTCTTTCTTCCTTGTCAAATCTGGATTCGTACTTAGTTACTAGCTGGTCATTTATGCAAGTCACGTTTTGTGTTTGAATGTCTTTTGCTGAGTTTATAGTGGATATTAGTGGCTATTTAGTGCCTTTTATTAGGCCTATTTTTTCATTTTTCTTAATCTTAGATCATTAGATTAAACTTTTTTGTGAAATACTTGTGTATTGATCAATTGGAGTTGAAGTTCTACCTCTTCTTTGCCTGAATCAGTGTTCTCAGAAGCTCGATTTGAGTGGATCAAGCAAATTAGGTGTATCACCATTTTCGCTATGATTTCCTTTCAAGTTCTTTTTTCCCTTTTACCCAGGCAGTTTGTAGCGTAGAAGTTGAGATCTTCATGTTGACCATTTTTGGACCTGCAGGCCAAAAATCGGTCTCCCTTTTCTTTCCTTGCTGTCCCAGTCTTTGATGTTTTCACCCTGCTGCAATTGTCATTTTTTCAATTATCAAAGGCCTATTCTACGAAAGAGCCAAGTGATTTGAATCCTGTAGGTTTCGGGTTGATCTGAAGTTTGTTTCGCTTCAGAAAATTACCTCGGGCATGCCTTTTATGGGCCAGTTTTAAAGAAATGCATGGCTTTTATGAACACTCTGAAGGGCAAGTGCCCTTGTGGAGGGCAGGAAGGTGCCAAATGGGGCTGTTCAAGCAAGTTCCGAAGGACATCTTGGAGCCCAAGTGCCCTTGCGGAGGACAGGGAACACTTGTGGAGGGATCAAAGAGAAGGTCAAAAGGTAAGGTTTTCTTCGAAAAAAAGGCTAAGGCAAAAGGAAAGATTTCCTTCGGATTTTTGTCCGAAGAATAAATCCGAAGAAAATCTAATGGGAGTCAATGAGAATTCTTTCGGACAAAGTGCCCGAAGGAATTCCTTCGGACATTTTGTCTGAAGTAATTCAGAAAGGCAAAGAGCCAAACAGAAATTACCCGTTGGAAAGGAATCCAAGGCAAAGGTCAAAGGTCCTTCGGACTTTTTGTCCGAAGGAAAAGACAAGGAAATCCAAAGGATGAATTCCTTCGGACAAAATGCTCCAAGAAATTCCTTCGGACAAAATGCCCGAAGAAATTCCTTCAGACATTTTGTTCGAAAGCATTTGTCGGAGGATTTTCCCGAAAGAAAGAAAGGGCTGGACTTTTGAAGAAATATTTCCTTTGGACAAAATGTTCGAAGGAATTCCTTCGGGCATTTTGTTCGAAGGAATTGAGAAGCTAAGGCAGCCCGAAGGGCAAGTGCCCTTGCGGGGGACTCTTAGCTGCCAAAAAGGGGACCCGAAGAAATTCAAAGGCCTTAAGACCAAAAGGAAGAGACCGTCGAGAAAGGAGCCCGAAGAGCCAAGGATTGACAGAAGATAGCCCCAAGGGCTGAAAGAGCCAGGAAAAGACAAACCCTGGGAAAAGACAAAAGCCAATAGTGAACTCAGCGACCCGTCGAGAAAAGAGCCCGAAGAGCCAAGTGCAAAAGCAGACAAAACATTTCAGGTGGCAAAAGGTGTCGGCACAAGGAGTTATTGCTGTGGATGAAACAGTCTCCACCAAGTGGTCATTAAAGAGCACGAACATTCAAGAGGGCAGCCCGTTTTTTTTTCGTTTGGCATTAATAGCCAGACAGCTGCGCAAACTTTCATGGAATGATGGCTTTGTCGGTTACAGAAAGGCGCGACCCATGCTTTTACATGACACCTAATGTGATTTAAACGCCAAAGTCAAGACTTGGACTGCCACAGCATGGTTCCTTCAGTGACTTCCTCTTCCCAATGTACAAAATGTAGCATGGGCCACTTGTGGAAAGAGGCGCCATTGCTTTCTCTTTCTCTATATATTGTAAACTCTCATTTGAGAAAGACATCTCTCAGCTTGTAAGGCAGAGCTCTGCCGAAATTTACCTTGAACGAAAAAGAAGCATTTTTACCTCCATTTGAGCATGTCTATGGCTTTGTCTTGTGTTAAGTCATTTTCCTTCATGCTTTCATAGAATGATTCTAGCATGTCTAGTGTACTGTGAGTTCTTCTTTTGCAGGTCAGCTAGAAGTGTCCATAGTAGAGTATAGGCGCATGTGAACAGTTTGCCATACTGTGTCTTAGAACACCTCTGGTAGTTCTTCCTCCCTGTATCTCTAGAGGACCCCTAGCTCACTGATGCAGAAGAATTTCTCGTATCAAATGAAGTGTATATCAGCTTGTTGTTGGTGGAAAGTGTATGTTCAAGCTAAGTAAATCAACCATTTTTGGTGCATCACCGTTTAGTTTAGGTTCTATTTTCAGTAATCCTTCTCTCTTTTCACCCCCCCGTTGTTAGCAGTAGAAAATCCAGGACCATAGAGATGCATCAAAGGGAGCTAGCCCTTATCTAGAGATTCTCCCCTCAGTTTTGCCAGACCCACAGCAAGAGGGGAGTCTCCATTGTGCCGCGTGGAAGATAAAAGCTCAGCCCTCTGTCAGGGGTGCAATACATAGCGTCAACAGTTTTTGGCACGCTCGATGGGACCAATTTTAACACTCAGAAAAGTTCCAGGATTGGTGCTGGTCCTGTTACAGCAAGAATGAACCACTAATCCAACATTTGACTTTTAATTAGGTGATTGTGGGACAAGTTTTTATTCCAAAGAGTTGAAGAATCTTGGTGTGTTCTTCAACCAACCAGCCTTTGGTGGTTTTTTCATCAACACCAATGACGACTCCAAGTTGAATCAGTTGTTTAAGCAGTCCTGGTGCCATCAAGAAATCACAGTTTGGTATGTATAATTCCATTGCTCAAAAGTATGGGCCTTGTGTTCTTTCATATAGTTTTGATCAAGCTCAGGTTGTTCGTGGAATCACCTCAAGCAACAAGGATGCATACGGTTATGAGTTTTGCCCTTTGCAGGTTGGTGAAACATTGTGGGCTTTGCCTCTTCCTCCTCAGTTTGAGCAAGTCCTTGGTCGGCCTGGTTATGATCCTTACCAACCTTGTGTTGATCGTTACCAGGTCCAATATGACCAGTCTCAGCCCTGTCATGAGCTATATCAGTCTTATGCCCAGTCTTCTTAATGTGTTACTTCTCCTACTCACCCTAATCTTTTTGCCAATCAGTCCATTTCCACTTTCAAACAAGTACTGCTGGGGTATAAAAAGTATGTAGTGGAGCTTGACACTAGAAGGGGATGTGGCCAAGAAATTCCTGATCATTTCATCCATCAAGTGAGAAATGCATTAGATCTGGTTAAGAGTGAATGGACTCCTATTGAAAGAGCCAATTGGCAAAGGCTTACAAATGAGATGCTGGATGTGAGTGGTTTGATTGCATCTTTGGAAGAGAAGTTGAGTATTCATGAGAGGCAGCCTTACCAAGTCTACCAACCTACATACCCACTGCCCCAAGTTTCATATCAGCCATACACAGCCCCTACTCATGAGCCAAGTCAAGCCTGTCAAAGTCCTTTCCCCAATCATGTTGAGGAGAGTTTTGAAACAGTAAATCTTGTGTTTAAGGCCAATCTTGATAAGCAGATTGAATTGGAAAATCTTCACATGCAGCAGTCTATGTTGATAGCAAGGGAAGTGGAATCTAAACCCTCACTACCCTCTCACATTGCAACCCCATCACCCCAAAAAGAGACTTCCTGTCCTAAGATCATGAGCTGGAGTAAAGTAGTTGAGGCATGGAGCAGCGAGGAGGAGAAAGGCATTGTTCGAGAGTGTGAGGTACAAAATGAGGCTAGTCCTTCTCAAGTCCCTCCCACCCTTCCTCAAGAAATTTCTTGTGCTCCATGGCAGCCTTCATGCACTCCCCATTTCCATGATGATTCCTATGAGCTCCAAGAAAGGCTTTTCCAAGAGAATATAGCCAAGCAAATTGCAGAATTGGAGTTCAGAATGAGGTTCCTCAACCAAAGTGTGATGGATGGTTCAGGCCAAGCAAAAGATCCTACGTCTGAACACACCCCATCTACACTCCTCCAAGAGAGCTATCAATCCACATATGATATAGATAAAGTGCTGGCCAAATGGAAGGAAGAGAATCATTCGATTCTAGCTCAAGGACTGCCTCCTCTTCCACATGAGTTTAACCATCAACGTTCCACTTCATCCCTTTTCAAGGAGGAACTTGTTTTGCAGGAAGCAAGTGAAGAAGAGAGGATCCAATTTGTAGCTGCCCAAGAGGCTATCATGAGTGACAATGAGGATGAGATCATCATGGATGCTCCTTTTCTAAGACATCATCAACAATGGAGAAGACACAGGTCATGCATACATGCGAATGTTTCAGCAATATGACGAGGAAAGTAAGCATGGTGAGCTCTCTCCTCCCTTGTTTGATGAACTTTCTTGTTGCTTTGATGAGGAGAATGACCATGACATGGAACCCGAGTTGGAGGAGGATCAGGAGGATGTCTTTGAACAGCTAGAGACTCTGGTTTTTGAGTGAGAAAAGGAGAGGCCTGTCCATCTTGAGGAAAGTTTTGAAGAAGAGAGCCTTGAACAAGAAGGTGATGTTCTGTGGGATGAGCAATCAGTCTGTGATCTCATTTCAGACATCACAACAATCACCCTTCTTCACGAAAGCAATGATGAAGTAGAGGATTAGTTTGACCGGGTTTTCAATGAAGCAATAGGGGACAAGTCAGTCCATGATGCATATCAAGGGGGTTATGAGCTAGATGATCCCTATGGTGATAAGCTAACAGCCATTGATTTCTTGATGAAACACACCAGCATGAAGGACCAACATTGGGCAAGCTTCCAAGAGCAAGGTGAATACATATATGTTGGAAGCATGTTTGACCCTGATCCACTCAGATACAAGCCAATCAAGGTGGTAGGCAAGAAGAGCAAGTCACCAAATCTCCATTCCATTCAGCCACTTGTCTGGCACCATAAGTTTTCTTGCCATGGAGACTTAAGAAGTTTTCCCTTTGATCCAGGAGGGAGGCAAATATCCCTGGTTAGCTGTACATAGTAGTTTGTTTTCAATTTTTCACTATCTCCAAACACTTGTAGACAACTTGCTTTCATCTTCCTAGCCCATTGCAAACCGTGGACTAGTGCTTCATATTCAACAACGTTATTTGAATAGCCAAACTGAAATTTAATGGATGAGAAATACCTTTGTTGCGTAGGAGAAACTAACATTATTCCAGCTCCTGTCCTATGCTTATTTCTTGATCCATCGAAATATAGTTGCCACAAGCCTTCACTGGATTTGCCCTCTTTGACCATGGCTGGGATTTGCGCATTGTTCTCATGAAGACAATATACACCAAGATCTTCCTCTTCAATCAGCTTGTAAGGATCATGCTCATGCCAGGCGGAAGCCCACTCATCAAGAAATAAATCTGGAACTCTATCCAAAGGTGAGTCCTTTTCTACATCACTAGTTTGTACTACTTCATCTGATATAATACAATTTGCGTTGACCACACTTGGCATATAAGGTTCTATGTGAAAACGTGCAATAGGTTCTGAATGAATGGTTACCTTTGTGCCATATTTGGTTCTGAACAACAGGTATGTCCAATCAGCTAATAGGTATCCCCCAATCTTTGAGGTGAAATCTCTTGAAAGGCACATGGCGAAATAAGGAGGTAGATCTACTACTACAACGTCCTGCTGAATAGTTACATTAGGACAGGCATGTAACATTAGTTTCAAATCTTTAATAATCCCTACCGTCTTTGCGAGTGAACCATCCAACTGCAGTACCCCTTTAATATTTGGCTCATAGACAAGGCCGAGCTTGTCTGCAATCTGTTTAGGCATGACTGTACTGTTGGCTCCACTATCCACCATGCAATTATGAACTAAGGTGTCTCCTACTATCAAAGAAAGATAAAAAGGGGGAGTCTTTTTTACTTTTACCTCGGTGATGTCCGCCTTTGATATCTTATTTCCTTGTTGTACCTGCTGTTTAGTTGGCAGATCTGATTTTGTCAAAACAGTACCTCCTTTGTCTACTAATTTTGGGGACAATTCAAGAGCTGAAAGTTCTTGAATGAGTTTGTCCTTTTGGCTTGGAATCGACAGAGTATCCCACATGCTAATATTGATGTTAGACCTTTTCATCTGATCTACAATGTTGAACTGGGATATACTAACCTTTGATTGAACCTTATGTGTTACTTGCTGCTCACGAATCGGAGGTATTTGTTGCACTTTGCCAACCTCTACATTCTAATTTTTTGGGATTGTGGGGGCAGCAAGCTGTTCTTTTGTACCTTGAGCAATGGTACTAGGAGTGTTAGATGTATTTGCCACTGTCTGAGCTTCTCCAACAGCTCTTCTTTTATTTTTTTGATAGGTTAGAGCTGCAACTTGATCATTTGAAGTGTTAGTTTTAACATCTCGAGTAAAAGCAATATGATCATCTACCTGCCAATTTACATTAACAGCATCAGGCTGCCCTTGGGTCGCTCCTTGTGATGCTAGTCCTGTATCTTGATATTGGCTCTCATGAAAAGAGAACTCTTCTTGTGTCATCTGTGGCATGGTGTTGTTTGTCTGAATTGAATCCTGATTTTGAAAATCATTTAGATTTGAAGGCTACCAACCTGAATCCTGCACTAAATTGTTCTGAGATGGAGTTGGAACAATGGCCTTTAAAGTAGGAGCACTTGGATGAAGAGCAGCATATGGCTTAGCTGGAGTTATAGCCCCTTGCGTTTGATAGGGTGGTCGGTTTTCTCTGAAACCCTGATAACGAGACCTTTGATCTTTGAAGGGCTGATAGTTGTTCTGATTTTGCTGTTGATAAGGCCTATTTGACTGGAATTGTTGCCTTTTAAGCTATACTATTTCGTTTCCGAAAGACTGTAACAGAGGTTTCAGCTCTCCTATCTCACTAGACTGACTAGTAGAGGCTGCAATTTGACGCTGAGGTGCTGGAATTGGAGCCAAGGATGGAACTTGAGGGATATGAGGGGCTGGTGCTGAACCTATCTTCGGAAATATGGGCATTGGAGGCCTTGGAGCAAGCTTTCTTGCCTGAATCAGACTATTCTCTGCTCTTATTGCAACGTCATAGGCATCTGGCAAGGTAGTGCCGCCCATTGACTGTATCATCACACTGATATCAGAATTCAGAACTTTCAAAAAATATAAAAAAACATACTCTGGGGATGGCCTAATTAGAACCGGTATCCTGTGCCATGTCTTTTGGAATCTGAGATTAAAATCGGACATGAATTCATGAGGAGCTCTCTGTATGGCAGTTAATTGCTCAACCAAAGATAAGTGGTCAGACTTGTCTTCAAATTGTTTGACCAAAGCAGTGCCTAATTCATCCCAAGTAGAGATAGATCTAAGTGGGAGGGTTCTATACCATTGTAATGCTTTTCCTTTGAAAAAAGTAGCTAATAATCTGATAGCGACATTATCTTCAGTTACATTATGAACTGAACAGAGGTTAGCAACATCTTGTATATGCTCAACAGGGGTTGTTTGATCTTCTCCTAAGAAGAATGGAATACTTTTGAGGGCAGATATAGGTATATCATTTAGCTGTGTAAGATTTAGTGGACTCCCCCTATTGAATGGAGCAAATACTTGATTTCTTATAGCTATCTGAATGGTGTGGATTTCAGTGTCGAGAACAATAGGATGAGGGGGAGCTAAATATTCCCTTTGAGGATATGGACTTGCTCTTCTAGATCTTGCTCTTTTATAAGTCAAAAATTCAAAAGGAATACCTTTGCTTGCTGAT
The DNA here is from genome assembly GCA_037957365.1 of Torreya grandis. Lineage (NCBI taxonomy): Eukaryota > Viridiplantae > Streptophyta > Pinopsida > Cupressales > Taxaceae > Torreya > Torreya grandis. The sequence goes on along the minus strand of JARHVA010000759.1, from coordinate 3,938,193 downwards.
CTTGTAGTAACTTTTGGCATGAACTGATTGTCTGAACGATGCTATGAACTCTTCTGCTGGTTGCAAATAAATATCTTCCTTTGCCGTGAAGATTTTCAATAAGGAACTCTTTTTGTGGTTCTATCGGGCGTGCCAAAAACTGTTGTCAACCTGGAGCTACACCCTGATTCGAGGACGTGCGCGAAACGGCCAGTACTCTATCCGACTAAAACAATGGGATCTTCTCACAAGGGTGGGTGCCTTGATAATGAGAAGAACCTCCAGAGAAGGCTGGTTCCTGTATGATGTATCAATGAAGATTCCTACTCTACGCTGCTGACTACCATGGAAATGGGAGAATGAAAACTTAAAGGGGAAATCCTATCTAAAAGGGGGTGATACACCAGAATTATGATCCTACTCAGCTTGGAACCTTGAACATTGAGCGAACAAGAGAGAAGGAAGACCTTAGACTTCAATTAATCACTTGTGCATAAGTATTTCATGCAGAGGTTCAATCTAATGACTAAAACCTCAGGGAAAATGGTGGAGAGAGGTCTGATAAAAGACATTTTGCAGCCGCCTAACACCCACTTATAGTTTCAACAAAAGACAATAAAGAACACTTTAACATGACCTGCACAAGGACAATATAGCAACTAGGTATGAAACAAAATTTGGGAAGGGAGAAAACTCTACCACTTATGCAAATTGTTGAAGAAATATACACTATGCCACGCTTGAAATCTGAACGTGCAGTCCTTATTGATCGAAGAGGTTACACAACTCCTAATGGCAGAGTCTGGTCTAACCAAGAGAGATTGGATGATTTTTAAACAAGGCTGAAAGCCATTATATAGAAAATTACAAGAGGCCAAAGATAGGCATAGAAACTTGAAGGGAAGATTCACTTTAGTTAACCCAAGGCTTTACTTGGCCTTAATAAAATATATTTTTCTCCTTGTCCTTGCATGAAGCTTATTCATTTGATGAAGCGCACCTATCCTTGTCATGAACCGTCCACCTCTTTTTTGCATGAAAATCCACACAGATGTTAATTTTTTAACTCCACGTGAGCTGCTTGATTACCAAGTTGTAGTATTTGAAAACTGAGTTAGACGAAGAGATCATTATCTTTCGCATGAAATTTTCTAGTGGACTTGGTGTTTAAATCAATTAGTCAACTCTAAATCTGGAATAGTCAACTCCTTGTTGGAACTCGGCACTCCTATTGAAGCTGGATTTAGTCCTTCAGATGCATGCGCTGAATGAAGACGAACAGGCTTTAATGATCAGTCAACTGAAACTTTGACCATTTATTCGAAAATAGTTCTTATGTTCGAAAATAGCCCTTATGTTTGCATGTATTTCGTTCTAATTTTGATCGTGTCTATTTTCGGCAGGATTCCGTATTCAATTCTTCGTCGGATTATCTATTTTTTATTCTTTTTTTTTTGCACAGTCGGCTTCCATTTATTTCGGATTTCCTGCTTAACTTTTTAATCTCAACGGTTACTTCCCGCAGGAAAAATTTGACGGCCTGCGGGACGTCACCGAAAACTGTCATATTTCTTTCGGCTATATTTCCTCGGGCTTCTTCCCGCGGTTTGTTGCTCTATTGGCTCTTTTGTATTGGTCGCTAAGTCATATTCCAGCGGACTTCTTTTGATGACATGTCTTTGCCTCTTTCCCGCGGGTTTATTTTCCTCAGGGCTATTTGTCCGAATTTCTTCGGACTTTTTGTCCGAAGGAATTCCTTCGGACAAAAAGTCCGAAGGTCCCCTTCGCTTTATTTCTTGCGGCCTTTTTTGGCGATTTGTCTAAGCTTCCGAATTCCTTCGGACTTTTAGTCCGAAGAGAAAGATTCCTTCGGACTTTTGTCCGAAGGGATTCGGAAATGGCATAAGTCAACATATAAACAAGACCAAGGACGCTTCAAAAAAGCAAAGGCAAAAAAAACAATTGGAATCCCTTCGGACTAAAAGTCCGAAGGGATTCCAATTGTTTTTTTTGCCTTTGCTTTTTTGAAGCGTCCTTGGTCTTGTTTATATGTTGACTTATGCCATTCCTTCAGACAAAAAGTCCGAAGGATTCCAATTGTTTTTTTTGCCTTTGCTTTTTTGAAGCGTCCTTGGTCTTGTTTATATGTTGACTTATGCCATTTCCGAATCCCTTCGGACAAAAGTCCGAAGGAATCTTTCTTTGCCTTTGTTCTAAAATGTGCCCTTCGATCGCCAGTCCAAGTGTCCTCCGCCAGTCCAAGTGTCCTCCGGCAGTGCCCTTCGAAAAAATTGGAGGGCACCCGAACTTTTTGCAAAAGTCTGTGATTTTGTTCTTCCTTCTACTCGAAGGGTAGGTGCCCTTCGGGATTGTTGTGTCCCTTCCGAGGGGTACCCTGCCCATTCGGAACTCTTGAAACTATCTTTTCCTTGCCTTTTGCAACTTTTTCCGAATTTCTTCTAAGTGTCGGGAGAGTCCGTAGAATTTTTTGGCTGAGCGAGTCCGTAGAAAACTTCCTAAGTGAGTCCGTAGAATTTTTTTTAAGTCCTTAGAAACTCTGAGTGAGTCCGTAGAAACTCTAAGTGAGTCCATAGAAACTCTGAGTGAGTCCGTAGAATTTGAGTGAGTCCTTAGAATCAGCAAAGGAAAACAATGAATTCTTCCTTCCTTGACTAGAGACGAGAACTTTCCAAGTGACAAGAAAAAATCTGACTCGTGGAAGATTTGTCAACAATAACTACAAGTCTCACATCCAATTCTGGATGTTCCAAAAACTTGGGTCTAGCCAAGTAAACCACCAAAGGATTTATTGCCTAAAACAGACTTAGAATCTGATTGTCCTATCATGGACAAATAGTTTGCCGCTTCCTCCAAAATATTGAGCAAAATATTTTTTAAATGATGTGGATGCTCAAGCTTTTTTCCCAATTTGTGAAGCTTTGTTCTTAATTCACCTTCACTTATTAACTCCATGATTCATAGATTATGCATTCAAATCTGCAAACACATACACTCACAGTCTAGACAAGATCAGTGCTCTGATACCACTGTAATATCTCAAAATGGGACGATTTAGCTAAAAATGGGTTGTCCCGAAAATCCACAATTTTTGAAACTCTGAAATAAAAAATCAACAAACCCTAATTGCTGCAATTGCACCTCTAAATTGAAAATTAACTTCAATTCACCTTAAAATAAATACCAAATGAATTTGGCCACTAATGGCTCTTAACACAATGAAAAAATACCATGAAATAGATGTTTCAACCCTCCAAACCCTAGCACCACACTAGCTGAATTGAAGACCTTTCCCACTCTAATCCTTGCTCAAGCCTAGTCCAAACCAATCGCCAAAACTTAGAAAATTAATGCAATAATTAATTCAGAACGAAACCCTTGCAAATCTGCCCTCAACAAATATTATTTCCTACGAACAGTTGAAAAATTCAAAAATTTATAACTCCCTTAAAATTTGGAATTATGATGCAAACAAAAGCTCAACTGATCATAAAAATAATGACTATCAACTAAAAATAATTTTGGAATTTTCGTTACATGGAAAGGTCACCAAAAATTGCTCCAAAATTAAAAAAACCCTAGTTTCTTGTCAAAAACAATTAAATAATAATCTGAAAATTATTATTTAATTTTCTATCAATTTAAGGCTTCAATTCTTCCACAAATCTTCTCAAAAACCCCACACTAATATGCAAAAAAATAGCAATTAATTTCATAATATTAATTTAGATAAATCGACCTAAAAGAGGCCTCCAAACCTTCAATCAAGCCTCTCAAAATAGTTCACTTGCAAAAATAGTGCAAATATTAATAAAAAATTATAAGCAAAAAAAGAGCCTCAAAAACTTCACCAAAACCTCACAAGAGCTCTGCAATGCAAATCACCCCACTCTAGAGCAAGTAACATAATCTCCTTAGCAAAGGTGGTGTCAAAACACACCTTTTGTAGAATGATCAACACCAAAATTATGAACACCTATTGAGCATGCATACCAATAGCTTCTTCAAGCATGAAGAAACAATTATTAAATTCAACATATCTTTAATTGTAATTTTCACCTTGTATTTGTACCTTCTAAAAGGGGCGAGCCACCTTGAGAAGGTAAAATATCTCATAAGTCTCGCTTGCCCTTTTTAGAATATCTTTTCCTTTCTTTGCTTTAGTTCCCAAGTCGACATTCCTTTTAATTTCATTTCAGGCCTTTTTGAATTAATTAACTTGCCTTAATAAATTAGTAATTAAAATTACTTTTTGGCAAATTAAATAATTAACTCCTTAAATAATTAATTAAATTGCTCTTATAATTAAAGTGATAAAAATCAATTTTCAAGCAATTTATTAATTATAAAGCCTCTTAGAATAATCATTAAAATTACCTTAATTTTCCATATAGTTAAAACCACTTTTCCAATAATTCGAATAACTATCCAAGATATTTTAATAATTAATTAATTGCCTTATATTTTCGAATGATTAAAATTACTATTCGGGCAATTTTCTCAATTATTAAAATTATATGAAAAGGGAATATCACAATTGCTCAGTCCAATGCTATATAGCATACCTATATTCACTCAAAACCTTACTAAATGATACTTTTTAAAAATTCTATGCATGGCCTGTTGACAGGGCTGACTTTGAATTGCTAAATAGTTGATGTCATTGAGTAGACTGACTTGCCAACCATGGCAACATCAATTAATGCCTGCAAAACCTATAAATACCTTTAACCACCTCATTAAATGCTTCTTTCATTAAGTTTATTGATCGACTTTTTCTAAATTGGAGAGAAAAAGGGGAGTTGGAGGTAGACTATCTGGCTGATGCCACATTGATATCCGTAAAGACTAAAGTTCAAACTTTTGGCAGGGCATTTTTGGGCTAGGTTGATCTTCCATTGACAAAGAGGATTTCTCTTTGAATGAATGGGTTGACCACAAAGTTCTATTGCATGGATTTTGTTTGATTTTGTACCTGTGTGCAGTCAGTTTGACTGTAGTACCTGCTGCATTGACCATAAAAATCTGCTGATGGTTGCTCAAATCTGTTGTTGACCAATAAAAGCACAAGGCACTATTGAAGCCAATAATATTTCTATGGGACAATATGTAACAGATGTTGCAAGTCATGGTCAAAAAGTCCTTGAGAAGACGTTTATGTTGTGCATTGAGGACATGTACAAGGTTGTAATGTAATCTTTAAAGAGCAGCTATTACTTGCCACGTGCACAATATAGCTGGTGGATAGTGGTATATAGTTGTATAAGAATCATTGACCCATCCAATGGTCGAAGTCACTTGGATTCTTCAAGGGGTTGTATGAAAAATCAGTACAAATGATTGATTGTGGAGATTGATATATAATGAAATATAAATGTGGGATGGAGAATGCATGCATGTGGATACATGGTTTAGTGAGGATGTCTACTATGCATTCGTAATGGCATAGTAGAAAGAGGGCATATGACTTATCATGGTTCCAACCTAAATGGTTGACGCATTAAGCATGCTACCCTAAGGGTCAACTCATTGAGGATGTGACCCTAGGGGTTACTCATTGGAGATGCAACCCAAGGGTTTGATTCCTTAAGAATGGAACCCAAGAAGGATTACCACTGCCATTGGTAAGAACTCTACCATTTTGTCGCAATGGGATATGAGGCACCGAGCCATTAAGGATAAACATTCTATACGTTTAGATGTGGGAACAATAGGCGAAGTCATATGATTAGCGAAGCACCTAATGCAAGTATTAATGATATTGTAATGCTGACCATTGGAGGAAGGTCTCTTGGGATGTTTGACTCGTACATAACTATCAGTGCAGGTATAGGTTAGACCAAACACACCATTTTCCTTAATAATCCCATTCCCTTAGATCATTGAGCAGGTTTGCATTGCATTCTAATCATTTGATGCCGATATTTGTCTTCATGTGTTTCAGGTTTGGGGAAGCAGATTGTAACGAATGCTTTATATCCCCTTTGAGAGCTTGTGATGGATATGCAGACTCTGTTGATGCTATTGTAGAATACGATGTATATTTTATCATTGTTGTCTTATTAAAGCTGTAATTTTTAGAATGGATTTGCTTTTGAAGATTCATACTTTAAGGAAGTTTGATTGTATAAGATTAATTGTTTCCTTTGACGTATTAGTTTAAATTATGCTAGCAATCCTTATCAAACATTTGCATTCTAATGTGATTCTCCTTGCAGAGCACGATATGAAGATGCCAAGTTCTTTTATCAGTTGGATACAAGAAGAAATTTAGTGGATTTCCGTGAGCAGCTAAAGGGTATACTTTTTCAGGTAGAGGCATATTGAAATTGGAAATCCATATTACACAATATTTTTGGCAATCTCATTCTAAGTTTCATGGGAAGATGTTATTTAGGATATTTATGGTGAAAAAGGATAAATTAAAGCAGGAGAAGCTGGGTTCCATGTTGGATAAGTCCAAACGCGTTCAGAAAATGATATCGAGGCTTGGTGCTGCCATGGGTTTGGAGGAAAATAAGTTGTCAGTGGCTCAGAGTGCTGCAGAAGTAGCCATGTCAGATTTGGCCACTACCATGGTTATGGAGTTTACATCCCTGGCTGGTATAATGGGTCGTCATTATGCTCTGAGGGAGGGTTATTCTCAAGAGGTATGGAGTCTAGACAGAAACATGTATGGACTACGACTTGTTAATTTTAAGTATGCAAATATTTTCTTTCTTTCTTGAGTAGTTGGAAACTATTTTATGGAATTTTTTGAGATAATTAAGAGATTTTAGATGGTTATTAATGGCACATTGGTATCTTGATGAAATCTTGCTCTTCAGTTTTTTTTTATTGATGGTTAATTTTGAAAATTTTCATGATAATTTTGGGAATAGTTTAGAGAGGTTCCTTGCAATGCTATAGCATACTTAAATATTGGTAATCTCTCTATTATTACAGAGGCAAAGGAGCTACAAGAGTTTGAAATTGAGTTTCAATTCTAATTGCTCAAAGACATTGTAATGACAACTATGCTCAAAATGGGGTTTTCCTGGCTTAACAATATAGATTTAAAAACAAAAATGTGCAAGCTTTGTCTTGAGGTTGGTGTCTTCTATAAAATTGGTGGCGATGAACCCAAGATCAAAAGAATGTCGATATATGTGTCTAGATCTTGTGTAGCAATGACCCTTTGCTTCTTGTAGATTGAATAGGTCTCAACAGATACACAGATCAGAATTGGAGCTTCTTTGGTATCCATTCCATTGCATTTTAGCATTGTTGGAGACTGGAGTTTTTTTTTTCTTTCTTTCCAAAATTAGACTTGTTTTAGAGATGTGCCATAAAATTGAACAATTTTTACACTTTGAGAATGTTCATGGAATGTGATTCTAAACAAGTATCAAATTGGCACTAAGGTTAAAGAGTTATTTCCAAAATAAGCATGCATGATTGTATTTTCACTAGGCACAGATCATGTTTTGTTCACAAGTCTTTTGCTATTTAAAATAGAAAAATAAGTTAGAAAATAATACAACTATGAATCAATACAATTGTTTTCTTTACTGGATAAAATTCTATGGCATACAATTCTGCTACCTCTGCTGTAACAAAAATTTCCTCTACTATTTCTGTTCAAGATGTCCTCAAAGAGTTCATCCATCTCATTTTTAAATGCTGTCCCTTCCAACCTTTCTTCATCTTCTTCATCACCCGTTGCAATCTCATCCTCCTTTACATCTGCTGTTCTATCTCATTCTGTTGTTATCTTTTCCTTTGTCTTCTCCCCATCCTCCTTGGCATCATATGTATACCATATGGAAATAACTTTCCACTCCCCTTGCCCATATGAAAACAGGGCTATCCTTCACTCATAAGAGTCTTCTATTCAACTCCTATGTGGGCTACTCCCACATATGCAACACCTTGCACTTCTTTCATCGCTTCTTGTAAAAACACATCCACCATCTCCAACCCATTCCTTGCCTCCATACTACGTGTGACATTCTTCATCTTCCCTCATCCAAATGCTCTTTGGATCACCCAACAATTTCTGAACTTTGTCTTCCACTAATTCACTCTCTACCCATCTCTCAAGGTGTAGAATGAAAGTATATCCTTCTCTACTAACCGCTGTATTATGCTCACATCCTTCCTTCTCTTTGCTGTTTTTAAAAACAGTTTTGTGTTTCTCACATGACAACTTCACTCTCCCATTGCCTTTCAAGGCAACCCTCTTTTCTTCACTCTCTATCTATATCCTTCATCACGAGGATTTATTCTTTCTCTTCCTCAGCTTCTTTACCTTCTCCATTACCTGCATCAAGGCAATCAAACAATCCTTCAATCATCCTCATCTCTTTTTCAAGTAAGAGATGGTCTTCTACTCCTTTTTCAAATTTGGGACCTTCATGAACCACCATCTCAACTGCCACATCCAATTTTGCAACAATCTCCTCATATTCCTCTAATGGAAGATCATCTTCTTCTTCAGTCACTACTTCCCCATAACCTGTATCATGTGCATTCACTTGCACTTCATTCACATCCAACTTCATGCCCTCTAAAAGACATGCTTTTGCTGCTCCTCTTTCCACCAGAGCTTGCTCAATCATCTTCAAGGTTATCTTATTCCAAGAAACCTTTCTCCTCTTCATTCCCACAATACATGGTGTGATCCATCCCTGCTTCCTTCTTGCTTTCTCCTCCCCTGCAATAGGAATATCTCCTTCCATGATGTCTAGCATAACTTGCACAGTCTCTAACTCCCCCTTCAACTACTCAATTTTTGTCATATGTAGTATAAAACCACCCTTCCTCTTCCTCTTTGCCTCAACTTCCACTTGGGCTTGCATCACTCTCAATACAATTGTCAACTCAGCTTCCTGGACTGCATACATCTCATCCATCTCTTGCATACTTTTATCACTCACACATCTAACCCACTGCTTCAACCTCTCTACTGCAATCCTACGTAGGTCATACACCTCTCTATACCTCTTTTTCAACTCTTTGTTCTCTACCTGCACACAAGATGGACGATACTCTGCATTCTGAATCCACAATTCACTTAATGGAGGATGTACCCTTAGTTCTCTACCCACCTACACAATATGGAGAACACCTCTCTTCTTATTGAACTATTTCCTGCTACCCATGCCTCGTCAATGGAGCACAAACTTAAATACTCTCTTACTCAACATAGATTTGGTACCATCTTTGATACCATTTGATGTAGTCAAGGATAGGGGGTCAACTGAATGACAACCTTTTCCTTGCAACTATCAACCACACACTCCCAAGAGACACTAAGACAAATTTGAGACCAGAGAACAATACAATCACTTTGTTTACTTTTCATGAGGAAATACAGAGATCAAACTACACACTCACTCACATCTCTCTCTGTTTACAACATGCCCTACAATGTTTCAATGGCCGGGACACCACCCTTTGCTCCTCTGTGCTTCCTAACAAGAACCCAAATACGCCCTAAAAGTCTTCTCTCACTCCAACCTAGCTCCTTTGAATATCTCCCTTCCTTTTGTGCCTTATGAAGTGACTCTTAGAATCCCTTTCATCTTGGAAAATGCTCAAAATGAGCACTCAAATGTCTCTGACCCATTACCTAACTTGTGTAATTGCCATGGGCGAAAATGCTGCTTAATGCAGAGCTGTGGTTTTGAAACCACCATGGTGTTTTTGCAGCCACTGAATCAACACAGACCTTTGTTAACCAATGGTTTCGACATGAGATTAAAAAACTCTATCTCAATGATTGCAACTGTCCCTTCTTGGTTCCAATTTGGGTTGGAATGCGCGTGAACAATAAATAAATAATTTTGGGTGATGCAAGATTGTTAGATCTATGGGATTCTCTTGCATCATCATCCATCTTCATTTCCTGGAGAATATGACAAATTCTATCAGCTCGTAGAATATGATGGATTTTCTTGGCTTGTAACTAATGACAGCATTACCTCATTTGTCCAAGGGGAAAACTAAGTTCATGGGACCACCGATGCTGAAGATAGTTGGGGTAGATGATGCGTCATCAACAATTTGCAAGAAATGCTCAATGTGGAAAGCCATATGGGGGTTACAAGGCTGAACGGGAGAGATTGAGGTGATCTGAATATACTGAGGATATATGTCTTCTCAAGCAACTCTATTGATCTTGTTATTTGTGGGAAGAAAGTGAGGAGGGGAATCTAAAGAGTATATGGAAGGAAGAAGTTTGTCTATGCAAATGCCAATATACTTTTAAAAAAACAGTTTTGAGTACAATTATTGTCGTTGTCTATGGAGGCTCAAGTAGGCAACTCACTTTGAAGAACAAAAGGCCATGTCCATATATCTCTCCCAAACATGGTCTAAATCATTGAGGGACCTAAGTTTGTAAAGATAAAAAATGAGCTTGAATACAGTCTCAACACACAGAAGCTGGACAAAAGAAAATAGCTTGAAAAGTGCACTAAGGAATTGTCTTTTTACAATGGATCATAAGTTGGCTAAAGCATGATAAACTGCATCCTCTCAATAAATACTAAGTCAAGATATCCTATGTTGGGGCCCCAAACCTCTAGCCTAGAGAGAACAATGAGTTTAATGATTGTGTTCAAGAGACTCAACTTCAAATGGATATTAGAAATGTATTTGAAATCACTGCTCCTTCAAAACAGAAAGGGAGGTGTATCTCTTGAAAAGGCGTGATTGAGTAGAAAGATTTTAATATATGCACTATATCAACCGATATGATTCAACCCTACTAATAGTTTTGCAGCACTTTTCTGCATCAAATAACTGAGTAATGTAATCATATGGGATGCGAACCTGTCCTAAACACTCTCGAAAATCAATCAGTATTAGAATCAAGGAAAAATTCATATTAGATATAGGTAATAAATATTGAAAATGCAAAAACCAAGTTAAAAAATAAATAAAAAATGACACATCCATTTTGACTTGCAATTCTGAATTCTAATGTTGCATTACTACAAGTCTACATCTTCTATTGTATTCTCTTTTTATATTCTTGTCTCTTGAGTAGAGGATAAATCATTGAGGGACCTATGTTTGTGAAGATAAAAGTTGACCTTGAATACATTTTCAGGACACACAAGATGGACAACAAATTTAGCTTAGAAAATGCCCCGAGGATTTCTCTGTTTACAATGGATGATAGGCTGGCTGGAGCATGATAGCCTAAACCCTCTCAACAAATACCAAATCAAGAGATCCTATGTTGGCACCCCAATTTCTGGCCCATAGAGAACAATGGGTTTAATGACTGTGTTGAAGAGACTCAACTTCGAATGGATATTAAAAATGTATCTGAAATCACGTCCCCTCCAAAACAGAAAAGGTGTATCTCTTATAAAGACGTGATTGAGATGCAAGCTTTGAGTATATGCACTATATCAACTGACATGATTTGACCCTACATAGAATTTTGCAATACTTTTCTGATAAGAAGTGTCAAACCGTAGTTCGCATACTCGTACTCGAAGAGTACTCAACCAGCGAAAAAAAATTACCTGGAAAATACTCGACAACTTAAAAAAATACTTAAATTTCTAAAAAAGATAAATTTTATACAAATTATAGTTATAAAATGTATCAAATGAGTTTGTAAAACGTTGAGGAAGTGTTTTCTATTAGATTTTAATACAAATAGAGTACAAAATCGCATAATCATGCGAATACAACAAACTGACATAAATTTATGATGATTGTCATTGAAAATTCTCATCATAAATAGCTTATGGATGCAAGATACATATTACAAGAAGCTACAATTTCCTCATCCTTGTTCTAGTGAAAAATATGGGAGACTGAGAGAGTCTAGTACTCGCACTTTGTTGCGCTTCCTTGGTCTGCCTAGAACGTTGTGCCTGTGGCTCCACCGTAGTACCAGATGGTAGTGACTCCTCTAGCTCGTGTTCAACAACATCGACAAGGATGTCATCCAATCCACTCTCTCTTGTTTTTGCTAATATACAAGAAACTCCTTTAGTTGTTTGTTGAACATAAGGTGTCTATCATACCTACATCCATTGATAATATAATTGGCGAGTAACCGCCGGTTGCTTGGTTATTCTTCGAAAAATCCCTGTGGCGAATAAGTGCCACTCTAATCTACGAACATAAAAGAAATTGCATTTTTTTTAACCGGTGAGTAACCATTGATTACTCGCTGGTTACTCATGAGTAACCGTTGGTTACTGGTTTTTGTGTATGCTGACTGTCTGTGAAATTTCTAGCAGAACGCAGAAAAAATGTGGGAATGGTGCGAAACGCTACAAATACATGGAATTTTGTCTTAGAAATTGTCACACCCCCTCCCTCTTATTTCATTCACACAAGATTTGGAGCATTCGAGAGTGGATTGGAAGGAGAATTCAACAAAGTGATTTTCAGGTTAATACATTTTTTAAAAAAAAGCATGTAAATGAATTGTAATTTAATTAAAAACATGCTTGATAAATATTTTAAATTTTAATATTCAAATTTGATATATTCTGTTCAAATTTCATGCATCCTGTTAAATTTTAGTGTTTAGTATTTACAATTTTTGCCTTTTTTTAATAATTTTTTGATTAAAAATGTTGTTATTTAACCGTTGGCGTTATAGTTAGTTTTCGTTTATCATTATAATTTATTTATTGTTATTTTTAACTATTATAAACCATAGTAGCATTAATCGTCTGAGGAAAAAATTGTTTTTTAAAAAATGTAAGCATTTTTTAAAAAATCGGGTTAATCGTAAAAAAATTAAAAAACTTAAAACCACTAGGAAAATGCGGAAAAAAAGAAAAAACAGTTTTAAAAAAAAATTTAAATGCAATTTCACTGCATTGAGATACATATTAGGCATTTCAATTGCATAAAAAATAGATACAATTACATAATACAAAGTAACGTTTAAATTTTAATATTTAAAAAAAAACCCTAACCTTAACCCTAACCCTACCATACAGTTAGGGTTAAGGTTATGAAACAAGGTCTTTTTTATAGTTTTTATTTTTTATTAATTGAAGTTAATTAAAATTAATTCATTACAATAAATTATTGTTTTTTAATATTTTTTATAATTTTTAATTTTTAATAATTACAAACTATAAAAATATATTATAAAAAAATATTAAAAAAATGGTAACATTTAAATTTTAATATTAAAAAAAAAACCCTAACTCTAACACTACCGTATGGCTACGATTAGGGTTAGGGTTAGGAACAAGGTCTTTTTTTATAGTTTATAATTTTTATTACTCAAAGTTAATTAATAGTAATTCTTTACAATAAATTATTGTTTTTTAATATATTTTTAAATTTTTTATAGATTTTATGTTTTATTAATTACAAACTATAAAAATTTATTAAAAAAATAATATTTAAAAAAAATCCTAAAAACCAAGTTAGGGTTAGGTTTATATTCTAATTATTAATATTTAAAAAAAAGTTGGTTAGATTTTCTATTGAAATCATGATTTAAACATGTTTAAATCATGATTTTTCAAGTTTTTTTCATGGTTTTTTTGAAATACTCGTTGATGTAAACACTTAATTGCCTGGCAGGGGTTTACTGAGTAAAAACCGTGTGTTTTTGACTGAAAATTTTGGTTTTGGTGGCGATTGGCGATTAATCGTGATTATAGTAACTATTTTATAGACTATAGTTTTCAATTTGTTTGTTAAATCAAAATGTATTTTAGTTTCTATTTAATAGTTTATCATTAAAATTTATTTATCGTATTTTAATTTGTATTAAATATTTGTATTTTTTATTTTTTAATGTGATTTTTAACATGTTTGCACTTTGCAGATTATCCGTTAGCAAACAATGGCATCCACTAGTGCATCGGGGTCAGATTCAGTCAATGATAGTCAATCAACTCCCTCTAATGCTCGCATTGGTGCTTGAGAGTATGTCATGTGAGTTGGATCATCCCAAACGATTTCAATTTGCAACTTTTGCTTGGATAGGATGTCAGGAGGCATAAATCGCATGAAGTACCACCTTTCATGTATTCCTTGCTACGACGTCGCACCTTGTTCCAATGTCACAAAAGAGGCAAAATTAGAGATGATTGCAAAGCTTGTATTACTGGACGAAAATAAACTAGAGGGCAAGGATGCAATTAGCCTTAACAGAGCCCATTGCTCCACAATGGTAGAGGAAGAAGCGACAATGATGATAGAAATTGTGGGCTTTACTCATGGTCCACGCAAGCGTCATGGCACATCTTCATCGACTTCGTTAGATATACTCAGTTTTTGTGCCTAGAAACACACTTAGGGCACAACCTTTGCTGCAAGGTACAAAATTAAACAAGCAGACACATGTGAAAACAAATAAAACATGCACAAATTTTTGGTACTTCAATAACCTTCTTTTCAACGTGGTAAGGAGCTTGTACTGGGAATATTTGGTGACAACATTGACAATTGTAGGGAAAGAGTACAAGGCATCATCTCTAAAAGACTTGAGTGGGAAGTTGCTCAAGAATACATTGCAAGATGCAAAGGTAATTGTCGAAGATCTAAGTTCAGATGCACCATTCTTTTTGATGGATGGACGGATGGAAAGAACTGCACCCTCATCAAATTTTTGGCGGCTTCAAATAGTGAACTGGTTTTTTTGAAGTCTATTGATGCATCTAGCAAGATAAAAAATGCAAAAAATTTAAATTTGATGCTAGAGAATGTAATGTCTCTATTTTCAGAAATATTGATTTGCCAGCTTTTATCTGGTATTAGTTTTGACCGAAGCAGCGTAGTGTTTTATGAAGGAAACTCCAAGGTTTTTGGAGTATGCAGGGTGTGTTTTGAAGGGATGTTTGTTGTTGGGAGTGAGCTCAATTGATTTTGAGAACTCCTATAACACTTTTCAAAATGAATTTCAGCATCTGGTGTGTTCTCCAAGATTCTTGGAGAGAGCGTCTATTTTTATAAAGATCAACCTCGATTATCATTATTTATCATCAATATCATTTTACTATAGTCAGAATTTGATTCTACTATTGTTCGACGATTTCTGCAACTTGGATGAATTATTGAGCTTTAATTTAATTATCTTACTAAGGTTGCTTAATTTTATAAAATAATTTAAAAAGCAACATAGTGTAATAGCTCGTTGGAAAGGGAATTAAAAGTTTTAAATCATGGATGCTTGAAAAAGGGACCTTGCATATCACATATAATCATTTGTTCATAAAAAAGGTCTTTTGGAGCACAAAAGGATTATTTTATAAAAAAATGAATTTAAAAAATATATTTTTTGGAAAGTTTGGCAGAAAAAGTGCTTATAAAAGGAGAATATGAGGATTAAAATGATTATTATGTTCATGGTTATTTTATTTGGAGTTTTGGAGAGTCTGCATGTTTATCTGCTTTGCTCAAGGAGTAAAATCCCTTGAAATCCCTGGTTTTGGTGCAAAGGAGACTTTGAACCCTAGTTGGAAGGGCTATTTTGGTGAGAGGATTTATCCTCAATACCTAGTAGTTGCATTTACAGGTGTTGAAGACTATTTTCCTACATACTAGAGGTTTATTTTGGGCTGGCTGTACAGATTGGAGAGATCATTTGACAATATTTGGTTTTCTGATAGGTGGCCCCAGAATTGAAACCCATTTAAGGCCTTTGGGGGTTGACGCTTGTTCCTGGTGGTTGGAATTTAAGGGTGAAAGCAGCGTGGGATTTTAAGACCAAATGTGGGGCTTTGATCTTTATTTATTGTTGAACGCTGCTACCTTTGAGGTATTAATTGTTGTTTTAAATAAAAAATAAGATTGTTATTTCTATTGTACAAATCAGTCATACTCCATTCAAAGAATAATAATTTTTGAGTTAATATCAAATGCATGTATGTGCATGTGTGGGATTTGGTGTAATATTGTAATGCATGTATGTGATTTGGGAGAATCTTGTAGTGCATGGTAGTGCATGTTAGTGCATATGGGATTTGAGCAATGGGTATTTGTATTTCTCCTAATGATTACACGCTGAAATATTTAATAATTGATTGCATACAAACTGTTTGACAAAATGCCTACAAGTTAAAAATCAGGAATTTTACAAGTTTGGTATAGTATCTCTTGGTTGGGGATATTTTAGTGGTATCATAGCTCGGAACTTATTGTCAGTCTATTGAGTTATTTGCATGTCAATTTTTTTGGATGCATGTTAGTGATCAGCACTTGCATGTTGGTATTTAATGTTGTAGGTCAATAATCCACACTTGCATGTTGGTTTTAAGCTTTGCATGTTAGTGATCGGCACTTGCATGTCGATTTTGAGCCTTGCATGTCAGTGTTTGTAATGTACCCCTTTTTGGCATAGCTTGTTTTTGGAGACCTTAGCTTGGTTGTTCCCACAAAGCCAAGGGAAGGAAGAAAAGGGGACATGGAGGAGGGCTAATCTATGAACAAAAAAGGTAAAAGTACTTAAGTGTTCTAATTTTTAGTTGTGTTTTCAAAAAGGTACTTTTTATTTTATGTTCACATAAGTTGGGGTCATGGGAGCCTAAACCCTCAATAAAGTGATTTTTAAAAAAATACAGTGCTTATGTTTGAAAGGATACAAACGTTCAACTTGGGCGCTACACTTGGAGGAGTGATATATAAAGGCAAGTAAGGATTCCTTTGAAGGTTATGCATGATTGGATATTGAAATTGTGATCAAGTATGTCAAGCTTGGTTTTTACCTCTTGAGGACAAAAACCTTCAAGTGTCTTAAGGTTTGGGGACAAAAACCTCGATTCCTTCTATTTGGCCAACTTTACTCAAGAGTTGTAAGTGAGTTTCAAATTGCATTTGTACATGCAAGAGGATCTACAAAGGTGTTTTAAAACACCACCACTTTTTGAAAATTTGATTCAATCTAGGGTTTGAGGAGGTAAATTTTGAAAACTAGGGTTTTTGGAATTTTAGAGCAAGTTTTGGTGACTTTCCCATGGAAGAAAAATTTTAAAATTATTTTTATTTGATAGTCATTAATTTTGTGGTTAGTTTGAGCTCTTATTTGCATCATAATTCCAAATATTGAGGGAGTTATGAATTTTTTAAGTTTAAGCTATTCGTAGGAAATAATATTTGTTGAGGGCAGATTCACAAGGGTTTCGGTGACTTTTTTGAGGGTCAAGATAGCAACTGATAGGGCATAACCAATTCTTATATTTTTTTAACAATTGTGGCCGCAACAAATAAGGGTTTTGAAGGACCGTTAGTGTGGAAAAAGGGGAGAATATAATCGCTGCAATATTTCCAGCCTTGGCAACTCCCTTTGGGAGATTTTCTTGTCTTTGTGCCACTTTTGGATGCCACAAGTGGGCTGTGATATCTAGCATAATTCTGGTAAAACATTTATTTAATTTATGTACTATTGGTCCTGCTATTTGTGGAAGGATAAGCAGCTGTTTGAATTGGTATTTTCAGTTATAAGATTGTATAAACAATAAGGATTTATGAAGCTCTAACTTCTGATTTATGAGTGTGTATTTTTGGTTGAGATCATTGGGCTTATTTTATGTATTGAAACATATATATTAAAGCTAGGGTTTGGTTGAAAAATCAGTGAATTATGCAAGATATAAGAGTTTGATAATTGATTCTAGTTATGCATATGGACAGTTAGGGTTTGAGCATAATAATATTTCAGATTTGCATAAGTTTGTGGCTAGAGTTCCCTTGAAACCACATTTTTGTTGAATTGTCCCAATTGGGAACATTATAGTGGTATCAGAGCCATATCTTGGCCATTTGTGGGATTCAAAATAGGAATAGGGAAGGATGAAAGGTAATATACAGGCCCAAGATCATGAGGGCCAACCCTTGATTCATTGGGATCTCATGGAGGATTATGATGAATGCTTGACTCTTGCATCTATATATCATAGGGGAAGGAGCTTCGAAGCTTGGTTGGGCTTGAGGTATGGTAAGAGACATTATGGGTATATGGATATGCAGGATGATTTGGGGAAGATAGTTCTTCCAACTTTTGATGGCGATCCAAGTAATTCAGTAAGAGTTCGGGTGGATATGATGATGGAATACCTTGACTTGAGACCTAGAGGTTGAAAGGAAGCAATAATTTTTGTTATTTAGCATTTGGTTGGGGCTGCCCATAAATGGTGGTTTCAAGAAAGAATTATACAAAGGCCTAGCTTGATGGGAACACACGAAGATGTGTTGAAAGAGATCATTGAAAAGTTGAAAGGATGGACTAAGCAAGTCTATATCAACAAAAACACATGATAAAATACCTCCATCTAGGGAAAGGCAGCCATTGAAACAAGTGGCAGAATTAGATTTTCAATTGTAGAAGGGGCGGCCACTTCATGAGCTTGTCAATGTACAAAAATCCGTCAAAAACAGTCCCTCTATGAGCTCTATGAGGCATGAACAACTGGAGATTAATTCAGAAACATTAAAAAAATCATTAGCGAAGGAAGCTGATTTTGAAGGACAGCCACCTAATGGGGAGACCTTAATGATAGAGCATCAAAAAGAGACCACTAATGAACCCAAGGAATCAAGCAATCAGCTGAAGTTAAGAGCAGAAAAACTAGAAGAGTCAAAGGCACAAGATGAAAGCATAGGAGGGAAGCCATCTAAGGGAAAACAAATTGAAAGTGGAGAGCGAATGTATCAAAACAAAAAGGACAGCCAACAGGTGACAAAGGAAGAAGTAATCACCACCCTATCAAGTGCCAATAGATGCCACCTTTTTCGTGTTAAAGGAACCATTAATGGAAAAAAGGTTTTTACATCCATGAACAAAGGAGCCACTCATAACTTTATAAGTGCCAAAATCATTGCAAGGCATAAGCCACCCACTTAATCAAATGAAGGGTTTAAGGTGACTATTGGGGATGGCTCCTCCATCTCTTGCATTTCCAGCACTATGACGTTGAAATTGACCTTGGGTGAATACACAATTGAGGGAGAATTTAAGGTGATTGATCATGATGAGATAGATATGGTGCTTGGAGCCCAATGGTTCCAATCCCTTGGTGAATCCACTCAAAACTTGCAAAAATCAGAACTGAAATTTATGGCAGCCAACAAGGAAGTTGTTCTCCATGAGTTAAGCAATGGAACACCTATCTTGATGACTTCAAAACGAATGGAACAAGCTTTTAATAAAGGGCAGGTTATTTAGGTAGCATAATTGTTTATGCATGATACAAGGTCCGATTTGAAACAACAATGGCACCACAAAGATGTTCAAGCCATTCTAGACAAGCATGAGAAAGTGTTCGGTGATATACCACATGGGCTACCCCTGTATAGGGGATTTGAACATATCATTGAACTTGAGGAAGCACAAATCCTAACAAGGGTGGACAAGGCAAAGGGTTTTCTTGAAGGAATGATGCCAAATAGGGAGAAAGAAGATGTCATTTTGCATATGGAAGAAGGAAAATCAGATTTGTGTTTGGGTAAGGAATTAAGTTGTCATCATGGATCACCATGTGGACCGGTTGTTATAGCAACAAAGAGTACCAAGAAGGCTTTAAATTCTGTGCATGGGCAGCCACCTAGACTGTCTAAAAATCATTCAATTTTGTATTTGAAGAACATTGGAGTTACTATGAAGAAGATGAAAACTCGGGGGGATAAGTGCACCCTAGACTCCAAAGTTTGTGGGGCAATGAATTCTGAAATTGATGACAGATCAAATGTTGAAGGTACTTTCTACATGAGCTTGAGGGGAGAAGGATGTAGTAGGGAAGAGGCTGCAAATTTCATGCATAAGCAGCCAATAAGTCCAAAGAATGTATGCCCTACTATGAAATTGGTAAGTATGGCCAAGTTTGGAATTTGTTGTGCTTTAGTGAGAAAAATAAATAGAGGATTCAGTTTACACAATCAGCTTCTAACTTACAAGGGGAAGCACCATATTCCAAGTTGTAAAGAAGGTTTTATGAAGTTGTATGAGGGCATAAAAACTCCCTCGGTTTGGGAAAAGGTTGGGATTGTGAACAACAGGATAGTGTGGAAATCTTTGAGAAGTTTTTGGTCAAAAACACACCCAGAAATTTATGAGTTTGAATGGCTAAAGCCACTACTTCCTACCATCATGCAATTCACTTTATTTGACATGCTACAACAGGTAGGAAATCAGGGAAACATTAATGCAAGGTCTAGATTTTGTCACTCGGAATTTTCTGAGTTATGAATGCGATCACAGCCATCTTTTATGAGAAAAATCGCTCGTGTTTTTGACAAGGTAAGTGGGATAAAAAGGGAAAGATGTTGCCTAATCAAGGATGTCAATGAAGTGGTCAAATATTCTGATTTGTTGGGCACATTACAGCCCCTAATCAGTTTTGGAAATATATATGAAAGGTTTGATTTCTTGTTCCATTTACAGCTACTAACAAATAATGAAAAGCCCTGTGCTCTAAGGTACAAGTTGCATGAGAGAAGGACAAAGATTGAAGGCATGGAACGGCACTACTTTTTGTTGCATGATGACTATTCTCTTGACTCCAAATTTGTTTCCCACATGCATAACAATGATGAGAAGGGGCAGCCAACGGTTGAATACATGAGGACATCATTGCAAGGTTACTTGCATGCCCATGACATCCCCTCACAAGGTATGCTTCCAAATTGGTTCAAGTTTGTCTTCTCTTTGCAAATGGAGGGTCTACCATTTTGGTTTGGGAAGAGATTGGCATAGCATATAGAAGACCCTAACAAGTTTTGGAATGTATACCATGGAAGCCCACACTCCCTATTCTACATTCAATGGGAAAACTTAATAAGGGACAACCTTATGATAGAAATCAGTTTTGATTATGTTGGCAGCCCTAGCTCTTTGGAAATAATGTTTGCATGCATGTTGACTTGCTTTAATAGTAGTGACATAAAGGGTTCATTGGAGACCAACTTGGTACTGAATAAGTTGGCAACTTGGTACTGAATAATTTGGCAACTTGGAGCAATGGCAAGGCTGTACATCACCATTACAACCCTTATAAAAGCAAGAGCAGTCGTGTTTATGGAATAACTTCCTCCTTGATAGGAAGTCAATTGATTATGGCTTCAAGTTGGGAGTTTGTAGCCCTTGGCAATTATGTTTTGAGAGGTTTGGGACATGATATTCAGAATAATAGCCGCTGTGATGAGTTTCCTACAGTGGGATACGCTTGGGGCAGCCATGAGCTTGAGAAAGTAATGAGCCTAGGGGTTGTTTGGGAGTTTGATAGTAGTCATAGCACTTTCAACACTTGTGAGTAGCCTTTGAAGCACAGATACAATAGGGGGAGGTTTTGGATTGAGGTTTTCCTTCCTTGGGAAGCATTTACAGGTAGCCACTGCATCATAAGGAGTATTGGGACACCTCCGTGGATATTGCAATTGCTTGAGGACAAGCAATTTTGAGTGGGGAGGACTGTAATGTCCCCTTTTTGGCATAGCTTGTTTTTGGAGACCTTGGCTTGGTTGTTCTCACAAAGCTAAGGGAAGGAAGAAAAAAGGACATGGAGGGGGGCTAATCTATGAACAAAAAAGGTAAAAAGTACTTAAATGTTCTAATTTTCAGTTGAGTTTGCAAAAAAGTACTTTTTATCTTATGTTCACTTAAGTTGGGGTCATGGGAGCCTAGCCTAAACCCTCAATAAAGTGAGTTGTAAAAAGATAAAGTGCTTATGTTTGAAAGCATACAACCCTCCAACTTGGGCACTACACTTGGAGGAGTCGTATATAAAGGCAATTAAGGATTCATTTGAAGGTTATACATGATTGGATATTGAAATTATGATTAACTATGTCAAGCTTGGTTTCCACCTCTTGAAGACGAAAACCTCCATTCCTTCTATTTGGGCAACTTTACTCAAGTGTTGTAAGTGAGCTTCAAATTGCATGTATACATGCAAAAGGATCTACAAAGTTGTTTTGAAACACCACCTACTTTTGAAAATTTGATTGAATCCAAGGTTTGAGGTAAATTCTAAAAACTAGGGTTTTCAAAATTTAAGAGTAAGTTTTAGTGAATTTTTTCATAGAAGGAAAATTTTGAAATTATTTTTATTTGATAGTCATTAATTTTGTAATCAGTTTGAGCTCTTATTTGCATAATTCCAAATATTGAGGGAGTTATGAATTTTTGAAGTCCCTGTTATAGCTAGAAATTGCACCCTTGTGGGAGAGTTTTTCAGGCTCTCCCACTTCCAGCCATAGGCATGGGAACAACCTCAGGATGTGGGTGTCCTATGGTGAGGTTGAGCCTTTAAGATTTTTAAAAAGGTTAGTTCCTCTCGGTAGATCACATAAACTACTGTTGAAATAAAACTTTCACAGGGAAAAGGGTTAGAAGGGGGAAAAGGGCTCTTAAGAAGGCTAACCAAGTGATGCACCAATTTAAAATGGAAAACTCCCATAAGCTTGAACCCACACTAATTCTGCAGAGGACAATATTGGATTACACAACCTCAAGATCAAGCTGGTTGCATAAATATTTCATGGAGGAGGTTCAGGCAAGCGATGAATGCAAACAAAGAGGAGTTCTAAGACTCACTAGAAGTTCACATTAATGGCGGAAAGAACACTCAACCAGACCTGCAAACAGCATCGAAAAATCCTTAAACAAGGTCATAAAGGAGGACCATGGACAAGGAAAACTCTCCTTCACGCGATGCCATAGTATGCAGCTCAACAGACACAAATCCAAGGCAAGAGACAGGCAAAGAAAAATCCTTTATTGCGTAAGAGGTGGTTCTTATGAATGCTTGGCAGGGTCGAGCCTAACCAGCTGAGCATATCTTGCGATATCTCTAAGAGCATCTCATCTCCCAGGAAGATTAAAAACGTCTAAAACCTGGGAACCCTTACAATAGCAAATCATGAGATATATATAGAGAAGAGGAGAGAGAAGAGGAAGAACTTTTGGCAATGGAGAAAGGAGAGAAGTCATCAGTTGCCAATGACTGGGACTATTCCTTGCTGTCCTTGAGTTCTTTTATTCAAAGCATGCAACTGCGTTGACTATGAGGTAACCACCCAAGACCACCGCCAAGCTACTCGAGCCCTTATGCATTCAAGTCTCTTGTTGGAATTGATAGAGCCATGCCCATGGTAGCTACATCTCCTCGCCAAGTGTAAGCAATTCAACCCTTGCATTTAAGGCTCGACGTGTTCTTCACTGCAATTTGGACTATCCTAGTCGGTTTTTTGCATATTCACTGCTCCACCTGGATGCGTCTATTCTTTGTTTAACCACTTTGCATGCCGTAGACGAAAGGAGAAGTCCTTGTTGTCCGTTGATCTGCTGAGCTTGTTGGATGCGCTTGTGCCATTTGTCCTTAACTGATTGGCCCTTTGGATTCGCTTGGAGAGGACTTGTCTTTTTGAGAACTCGAGAAGCACTTCTAAGACCAAATCGGGCTTTTGATGTCTCATTACTTATTTCGGGTTTTTGACTGCTCACAACTTATGAAGTAATTAAGTAGTGCTCCTTGGAGAACCCGAAAGACACTGCCCAGAACAAATTGGGCTTTCCAAGCCCCACTACTTCGGACTATCATTACTTGCAACTTATAAAGTGAAATAATTAGTGCGCCTTCACAAACCCGAAGTCTTCCTGCTTGACAAACCCGAAGTCTTCAGAGAGAAAGCTCGAAGTCTTTTACTTGTTAAATCCCGAAGCCTTCTCCTTCCAAGAACCCGAAGCTGTCTGTTGTTTGCTCCTGGAAGCCCGAAGTTGTTCTGAACTTGCCGCTTTTGCTTGAATGTCCATCTTCTCACACTTAGGCAAAATTGGTATGTGGGCCAAAAAATGGGCAACAGTTCCAATTGTTCGTAGGAATTAATATTAGTTGAGGGCAGATTTGCAAGGGTTTCGGTGAATTTTTTGAGGGTCAAGATAGCAGCTGATAGGGCATAACCAATTCCAATATGTTTCTAACAATTGTGGCCGGAGCAAATAAGGGTTTTGAAGGACCGTGAGCATGGAAAAAAGGGAGAATATAATCGCTGCAATATTTCCAGCCTTGGCAACTCCCTTTGGGAGATTTTCTGACGTCTTTGTGCCACTTTTGGATGCCACAAGTTGGCTGTGATATCTAGCATAATTCTAGTAAAATATTTATCTAACTTTTATACTATTTTTCTAGCTATTTGTGGAAGGATAAGCAGCTGTTTGAATTGGTATTTTCAGTTATAATATTGTATAAACAATAGGGATTTATGAAGCTCTAACTTCTGATTTATGAGTGGGTATTTTTGGCTGAGATCGTTGGGCTTGTTTTATGTATTGAAACATATATTACAGCTAGGGTTTGGTTGAAAAATCAGTGAATTATGCAAGATATAAGGGTTTGATAATTGATTCTAGTTATGCATATGGGCAGTTAGGGTTTGAGCATAATAATATTTCAGATTTGCATAAGTTTGTGGCTAGGGTTCCCTTGAAACCACATATTTGTTGAATTGTCCCAATTGTGGAGATTACAGTGTTTTGGACTTGTATGTTAGTATATTGGTCTTCATTTATCATTTGAATCATGGAATACAGAAAGACGATAAACTCTTTTCTTGAATCTTTTAGACCAAAATAGGCTAGAATTGAAAGGAGGTTGAAAATCATGGAGTCACTTGGTGAAAAGGATGTTGGAGATAGGCTTTATACAGCAGGTAGGGATCTTGAGTTTCTACATCAGTCAAAGGATTTTTTTTTCAATATGCCGAAAGTAGTAGAGAGTAGTTTGTCTATGATAGATCAATCAGATTCAAAGAAATTGCTTTGGACAATGAAGCCATCAATGAATTCTTTGATTAAGCCAATGCTTATGAGACATCCTAATAATGAGGTAAGACTTGTTATCATTTATTGCCTTAGTGAAATTACAAGAATTTCAGCTCATGAAGCACCCTACAATGATGACACAATGAGGGGGATATTACAGCTGATTATTGAAAGCTTTCATGGTTTAGATGATATCAAAAGCCCTTCTTTTGGTAAGAGGGTTAAGATTTTAGAATTGATGGCAAAATTCAGATCATTTGTTCTTTTGATTGATATAGATTGTGATGATCTTATTCTTGAAATGTTTCATCATTTAATAGCTTCTATAAATGAGGATCGTGAAGAATTTTTTTTTGATTGTATGAGAACCATTATATCTTTGGTTCTGAATGAGAGATGCTATCTCCCAGCCACTCTTATCATTTTTATCGGTTGTTTTTAGAAATGAACAAAATGTTTCTTTAGCTGCACATGAATTGGTTAATAGTGTTTTTAAACAATGTGAGCAAAAATTGATGCCATACTTATCAATTGACAAGATAGGAGATGGAAAATCACATGATGTATCTATAAATAGACATGAAGATGATAAATTTTTTGAAGTTGTTAGAAGGGCTGAAGAACTCTCCTATGAAGAAGAAAATGAATTACTTCATGAGACATGCATGATAGAGTATCGAAATGACTTCATAGAAGTACATGCAACTACAAATGATGGGATCGAGCTTGAAGGAAATTTTAGAACCTTGGTTACAAATTCAAATCAATCAAGTGAAGTTTATGAGATCTATGGTTCCCATGATGACACCATTGGAAGGTATGCAAATAATAAGAATTTTGAAGTCACTAATAATGAAATTGGGTTGTCTGAAAATTCCAAATTAGCAAGTAACTTTGAACACTCAGATAATTCTAATGAAGCTTATTCAGAAATTGAAGAATTTAGCAAGGCTAGCAATGGAGAGGAAGCTGATTTTGAAATTCATGTCAATGAAGACAAATCAAAAAATTTGAGGTTTGTTGAGCAAAGTTTCTTTGCTGATTTTGATCAAGGGCCTAAAGAGCTGCAAGTTTTAAAGGATAAATTAATGGTTCCAGAAGAGAAGATTGTGAAATCTTTATCAAGATTTGATAGCACACAATTTAATTGAAGAACTCTATTGGAAGGTTCAGATTGAAGAGAGACAAAAGGGAGTTGAGGATGGAGTCACTCTTTCTAATCTGCAAACTATTAAAGAAGCAATGGAATCGATGAAGATAGATTATTTGCATTTGCTCTCAGATAGGGATCGTGCCATCAAGTTTGTAGAAGAGACCTTGGATCCATACCAAGAGAAGGAGAATGAGGTTGATAGGCTTTGCCTTGACCTTAGCCTAGCTCACTACTCTCTCTACCAAGCTGAAAATCAGTCAACTATTGCAACCATGAACAAGGGGCAAGTAGCAGATGCAAGATTCATGGAGACCAAGCAACTAGGTGAAGGCATTCATGAGCTCCAAAAAGATTTTCATTTGGAGCCAAGTTGTTCACCGATTTATGAAGAAGAATTCAACAAGGACGAATTATTGCATGATGATTGTAGCATACCACTTGTTGAAGAATTGGGTACATATCACAAGTGCCAAGCCTTGTGGTTGGTAACCCTCCAGGAAGATCACCTGATAAGGAATGTGTAAATTGGGTGGAAGATGAGGATTTCACTTGGAATGTGATGATTCATGGAGGAAACAACATTCCTAAGCTCGAAAGGTTTTCCAAAAGAGATTTTGAGCTTGCTGGAATTTTCATAACAGTAGCAGAAAAAACAAGTTCAAAACTTATCTTGCATGAAGATTTGGTAAGATGAGGGTCTAAACATGTTTCCTTCTCATTGGACAATCCATCTCTTGGATTGGATGCTGATTTGACTAATGGTAGTTTCAAAACTCCTAGTGCTTTGAAGGTTCATTGGATTGATAGCGCTTGGATTCATTGCATGAGAGGGATCCATTTTGGCAAAGATGCTTTTGAAAGCATTGGAAAATCTTCTGACGAGGCACACATAAATAGTAGAGTTGCACAACACAAGTATAGTGGAGTTATTTCTTCACTATGAATACATGATAGAGGTCACCATCAGAGTTTGTTGGAAGGCTATGGTGACCAGAGAAAAGTTGTATGGCATGAAATAGTTCAAATCTTCAGCTTTGACTATGTTGTTTGGTTGCTGATCAGCCACCATATGACTCCAATTGCATACTTACAAGTGGATTGGAGGGAAAATTCAATTAAGGAGTGGAGAAACTTTCAGTTGGAGGTTGTTTGGGATTTTTTTTTAGCCTCTTCCAAGTTGATTTTGAGCAATGCAATGTTCACCAATCATGATTATATAGGGTGATTTCAAATTTGCAGTTGTTGCTCCACAACCAGGGTGCTGATTTTGATAAAATCAGATTATTATTTATTATTTTCAGATTTGAACTATTTTGAAGGTGCCGGAAATTTGGGAAATGATGATAAATGTTTCTAGCTGAAACAAATGGATATTCCAGCCAACACAATCTTGTTTTTGGGGAGTAATCAGAGTATTGTCATACTTCTATCCAAGGGAGATAAGGTGTTATTCACATGTATGTTGCAACATAGTGTATCAAACAAAAGTTCTTATAAACCTCTTAGATTGATTTGGGATCTTAGAGCCACAATGTTTATTCATAGTTGCATCGTTGGTTGAGTTGGCAATTGCTTGAAGGCAAGAATTCTGGGAAGGGAGGACTATAATGTCCCCATTTTCAGTAATACTGATTTCCCAGCTTTTGTCCGGTTCCAGTTTTGATTGAAGCAGCTTAGTGTTTTATGGGGGGAACTCCAAGGTTCTTGGAGTATGCAGGGTGTGTTCTAGAGGGATGTTTGTTATTGGTAGTGATCTCAGTTGGTCTCAACTCTTGAGGACTCTGATGACACTTTTCAAAGTGAATTCTGGGTTCCGATGTGTTTTCCAAGATTCCTGGAGAGAGCATCTATTTATAGAAAGTCATACGATCGACCCTGATTATCATTATTCATCATCGATATCATTTCCATATAGTTAGATTTTGATTTTGATGCTGTTCGGCAATTTTCGCAACTTAGGTGAATTACTGAGCTTTAATTTAATTATTTCACTAAGGTTGCTTAATTTTTAAAAATATTAAAAAAAGCAACATAGTGTAATAGCTCATTGAAAAAAGAATTAAAAGTTTTAAATCATGGATGCTTGAAAAAGGGACCTTGCATATCAAATATAATCATTGTTTCATAAAAATGGGTCTTTTGGAGCACAAAAAGGGTTATTTTATTAAAAAGTTAATTTAAAAAATAATCATCTGGAAAGTTCAACGGAAAAAATGCTTATAAAAGGAGAATATGAGGGATTAAAATGATCATTATGTTCATGGTTATTTTCTCTGGAGTTTTGGAGAGTCTGCGTGTTCATCCGCTTTGCTCAAGGAGTAAAATCCTTTTAGATCCCTAGTTTCGATGCAAATGAGACTTTGGACCCTAGCTGAAAGGGCTATTTCGGTGAGAGGATTTATCCTCAATCCTTAGTAGTTGCATTTACAAGTGTTGAAAACTATTTTCTTGCATTCTGGAGGTTTATTTTGGGCTAGCTGTACAAATTGGAGGGATCGTTTGGTAGCATTTGATTTTTTGATAGGTGGCGCCTGAATTGAAACCCATTTAGGGCCTTTGGGGGTTGATGCCTCTTCCTGATGGCTGGAATTTAAGGGTGAAGGCAGCATGGGGTTCCCAGACCAAATTGTGGGGCTCTGATCTTCATTTATTGTTGGATGCTGCTACCTCCGAGGTATTAATTGTTGTTTTAAATAGAAAATAAGATTGTTATTTCTACTATACAAATCAGTCATACTCCATTCAAAGAATAATAATTATTGAGTTAATATCGAATGCATGTGTGGGATTTGATGTAATATTATAATGCATGTTAATGCATGTGTGTTAATTGGGAGAATCTTGTAGTGCATGGTAGTGCATGTGGGAGTTGAGCAATGGGTATTTGTATTTCTCCTAATGATTACAAGCTGAAATTTTTAATAATCGATTGCATACAAACTGTTTGACAAAATGCCTACAAGTTAAAAATTAGGAATTTTGCAAGTTTGATACAATATCTCCTGGTTGGGGATATTTCATAGAAGGTTGTCTTAGAGGTGGGCGTCGAGAATGTTGTCCAAATTATCACAGACAATGCAACAACATTTGTGGCGGCTGGAAGACTTCTTAGGGAGAGACATCCATCTCTCTTTTGGATCCCTTGCACGGCCCATTGCCTTGACCTTTTTTTGGAGGACATAGGCAAACTTGATTGTGTGTGACCGGTTGTAAAAGAAGCTAAAGAATTAACAAAATATATCTACAATCACCCTTGGGTTTTCAACTTCATGAGAAAGCACACCAAGGGAAAAGAGCTTGTTTGAGCAAGGGTCACCAGGTTTACAATGAACTTTTTTACATTGCAAAGTATTTGCAGTCTGTTGACTCATTTGAAGCAAATGTTTGTGTCTCAAGCATGGGTAAAGTCACCATATTCCAAGAAAGTTGATAGAGTCAAGGTTGGGAAGACAGTTTTCAGTGAGGCCTTTGAAACGAGTGCTACAGAGATCGTCAAGGTAACTTGAAATTGCAATTTAAATTTCAAGTTGTTTTCTTTGTTGTCAAATTTTAAAACTTAAAGTTTTTATTTTATAATTTATTTATAAGTTTGTAACTGTAACTTTAATATGTTTGTAACTTTGTAAGTGTTCGAGCCTTTGGTGAGTGTTTTGCGATTGGTGGATGGGGAGCAAAATCCAATGGGTTATATTTATGAGGCCATGGATAGGTCAAAAGAGGTTGTCCAAAACTATTGTAGAGGGGACCATGCCAGATTTGATCCCATTTGGGAGTTGATTAATCAGAGGTCGAACAATCAACTCACCCAACCTATCCATGCAGTGGGGTACTACCTTAGCCCCAAGGGTTTTTACTTTGATGGATTCACAAATGCTAATTGAAAGGTTATAGAGGGGCTCTCAACATGCATTGAGAGTATGACACCTGACCTTGAGGTGAGGGACCTCATTATTTTAGAGTTGCATAACTACAAGTAGGCAAGGAGGAGGCTCTTTTCTTTAGCACTAGCTATCCGAGGGAGAGCCACATAGTCACCAGGTAATAAAAAATGAAGTCTCTGCTTGTACCTTACTAGTTACATATATACAATTATTAATTACTTACAAAGTTTTGAATATCTTGTTTGCAGGGTCATGGTGGGAAGATTGGGGTGTAAATACTCATTTTCAAAGGCTAGCCCTTTGGAATTTATCTGAACCTTGTAGTGCTTATGAATGTAAGCGCACTTGGAGTTTGTTTGAATCCATTCACATGAAGAAGCGCAACAAGTTGAGCCAACAACACCTCAATGACTTGGTTTTTGTCCAATACAACCCTCAACCTCGCACAAAGTTGGATAATGCATTAGAGGAGCCTATCGATCTAGATAAGATCGATCCCTACAACAATTGAATTGTACAAGAGGAGGCCCCCATGTTTATAGAGGATGAGATTGCTAATTTCGAGAGGCAAGCTATAGAGGGTGCAGCTGTAGTAAAAAGAGAGATTGGATTGGAGGACATCCTTGAAGATGAGGCAAAGGCATAGGTAGAAATGGAG
The DNA here is from genome assembly GCA_037957365.1 of Torreya grandis. Classification (NCBI taxonomy): domain Eukaryota; kingdom Viridiplantae; phylum Streptophyta; class Pinopsida; order Cupressales; family Taxaceae; genus Torreya; species Torreya grandis. The sequence continues at coordinate 3,907,765 of JARHVA010000759.1, read as the reverse complement.
GTGGAGCCATAGGTGCAAGTGCAGCCTTTTAGACAGAGCGAGGTGGGACAGCCGAGTGGGAGGACTAGAGATTCTCAGTCTCCCTTAGTTTTTTTCCAGAGAGTAGGGAAGATAAAATTATAGATTCTTATAATTTGTACTTGTAGATTCTTGTATAAGACTATAAGTATCATTGTAGTTTGTGACTTTGTTGTACTCGCATGATTATGTGATTTTGTACTTTATTTGTATTCAAATCTAATAGAAAACACTTTTCCAACGTTTTACATACTCATTTCATCTATTTTGCTTCTGCAATTTCTAAAAAAATATTTATTTTGATAAATTTAAGTATTTTTTGTCTTTGTCAGTTATTGTCGATTATTCGACCAACTCTGTCGAATAACTGCTGGTTACCCAAAATGGCCCATTGGCGAGTACTCACCGGCTACGGTTATGCGAACTATGCCTACATCCCTTCATGCAGCCTTCATACCTCCTGTGATATCTCCTTGGCATCTTAAAACCCTGGAATATGGTTGTCTAAAGCCCTGAAACACTGAAATTTGACTAAATTTAAAATATGATAGGATCCTCCAAAACCTAGAATTTGCATTATAGCTCCTAGATGTCTAAAACCACTCTCAAACATCCTGAAAGTTATATATATATATATATAACTTAAAGTATAAGAAAATTATACTTACATGTTTATTTTATAGATATATTGTCACCTCAAATGCTGTGTGATGAAAGTGTGGGTGCATGCATGCTTAAAAAGGACAAAAAATTGTGTTTTTACCATATTGGCGAGTATTTCCATAGTACTCACCGAGTACTTGTCATCATTATTGTGGAAATACTCGCGAATTTTAACAAAGATTATTCACCCAACTGATTTCTTGGTGAGTACTCGCTGAGTAGTACACTATGCATCAAACAACTAGGATATGAAATCATATGGTATGCAATCCTGTCCTAAAACTTTAGAAAATCAATTAGCATTAGAATAAAGGAAAAAAAATCATATTATATATATATATATATATATATATATATATATATATATATATATTTCAGGTGCAAAAGCCAACTTTAGTTAAAAGGAAAACACTTGGCACATCCATTTTGACTTGCAATTCTGAATTCTAATTTTGCATTACTACACCATCTATTGTATTCTCTTTTTATATTTTTGTCTCTTTTAATATTGGAAACTATGTCTTCATATATTTCACATGTTATATATCTCAATGTTTGTTATTCCATTAATTGCAGGTTGCTGATGCTATCTTTGAGAGAGTGCTTCCTCGATTTGCTGGGGATGAGCTTCCCAAAACAGATGCAGGCATTCTTTTGGCTATTGCTGACAGGTATTATAATGTTTTTGGAGGAGTACAAAGGTCTTGAAAGCAGTATATGCATGATGGAGTACAGAACTATATCCCATTTGGTTGATCTTTTTCATATTTCATTAGTTTTCACAATATTCTAGGCCAGGCAATAGAGAAGACAATGCATGCAAATATATTAATAGTCTCTTATTCTTTTTATTGCGCTTCATAGTGTCATCTGTATTGGGGAGAAATTGAAGTGAAACGAGATATGTTCCATTGCTTCCAATGTCCTATTATAGTTGGTGCTAATGAGGGGATTTAACTCACATGTTAAAAATGTATTCAATACGGTTCAATCCATATATTTCAAATTCTAAATGCTGTAAAGTCACATTGCTAGGAAACAATTAGTATTACTGGTTGACACAGAAATAATAAGAGTGGAGATAGTACTGGCAGGTTAGTGGAAACGAATGACCTATTTTTAGCATAGGAAAGAACCATCATGTGCTGAGAATGTGATTATGTGATCTTTGAGGGGCACTTTTCTGAAATGTAAGCTTCTTATGACACGCTGTATGCAAATTTGAACATGATACAATCAACCTGAATATTGTTGTTGTTATGTTCTTGATTAATAGATAGATATTGCCATTTAACATTTGGCCTACTAATATCCATGGATCAAGTCCAACATTGTACCAATATTTTATGGTATGCAAAACATTGAACTATCCCGTGCTCTGAAGGCCAAAATCACGACAAAGTTTAAGTATTTCCTCCTCAATAACTAGTTTTTTGTGGTGCGTTGAAGGAAGACCCTCAATTTACAAAAACATGAGAAGCATTGAGAGATACAAAAAGGATGTATAAACCCCACACTCACTTATTTATGGATAACTAAACATTAATTATATTTGTTAGTTGTGATTGAAAAACGAACAAATGATTACCTTGAAAATCAAATAATTTTTGTCATTTGGGAGAATGATGGTGATGTTTTCCCATGGAAATCTATGAGTAGGACGAGTCTGGTAGTGCCAAAAAAACAACTGATCACATTTGACACAATACACGTAAGGCTATACTACTATGGTTTATTGGGCATTAATAAAAGACAGAGTTAACCACATATAAAAACAACTAGATTGTAGCTATTTTAGCAGAAAAGACATGTTGATGCAAACGCATTAGAGATACTAAATATGCTAGAACCAGTTTGGTGTTGGATGAAGATGTTGGAGTTGAAAACTGCCTCCAATCCCAAAGTATATGTAATATTTAAGTCTAGGAAGGAAATCTTGAGAAGGCGAAAAATATTGTTTTATTTTAAAAATCAATAAAACATTACCATCCACACTTATTTATCATGCATTATCATTAATTAAATTAAAATTTATAGTGTCAGTCTGGCAATAAATAGGTTGTAGTAAGGACTTAACTTCATCTGCTTTGGAAGCCTTGCTTCCTTAAACTTTAAAGGTCTTAATTCATTACATTTGCTTTGGAAGAATCACGTTATAAAAATTCTTAAATCATGCCATGTATTCCGCCGCCACAACCTCCCTTCCCACCCCCAAAAAAAAAATGCCACAACCAAAAAAAATCAAAGAAAAAAATTATTATAATATTTATTTTTTAGTTTTATTGTACATAGAATCTTGTATGGGCATATGTAGAAGATTTTTTTTCTTACCATGGAAGTTATACCTCCATTTTCACACCACAGCATTGAGTTCTGAATGGAGAAAATTTATATTCATATTCCCATATTAGAATATGATAGCTGTATTCCTCCAAAGAGTAACAAAAGGCAATTACATCCATCATCTCTTTGGATAAATAAATATTGGACCCATATATTTGACAAGATTCCCATAAATAAAAGTGAAAAGCACATATATCATATTGCTGAACAACCCATTACAACTAATAATCTATATTTAAGCATTTCAGTTATGTAAATGACATTGAGCTGATACATTATGTGGAAAAACTATTGAAGACTTATTAAATATAAACTATATTCAACCTGTTGAATTTGAAGATCCCATTGAGCACGGCGTGAGAACAGTATTGTCCAAAGAATTGAATATTTATAGTCTATGATGTGTTCCTTTGCATATTATCTGCACAATTACTGTGGACTACTAAATATTCTCAGTTCTTAGAAAATGTTGCATTGATATTATGATCACATGGATCTGATCAAACATAAATGATAATTAAAAAGATCAAAGGATATGATTGCACCTCTCCACAGGTGGGTGGAATCTCTCTGAAAGGTTAAATAATTAGAGATCAATGAAATGATCTTTTTAGGGCAGATTTATACAATTCTGAAATCTGTGTTGAACCCTTAAATAAAATGCAAATTCTGATTTATTTTTATCAAACCCTGACCACAGAAAAATTCAGAATTCCAGAAACACTTATTATAGATCAAAATTCAATATTTAATTGCCACAAACCTTTGCAAAAATTAACAGTACAGCCATACAAAATAACTCAAAAGTTGGATTTTTGAATCAAATGTGTAGCTGAAAATTATTATAAAAATACCAGCTGAAGGAGTGTATGATCAAACACCAAAATCCACCTAAAATTGCCACAAAAACTGCAATTTTGAATCCTCAAAGGGGGTTGCTGCCCTAGGAGAGGGCTCCCAACTGGTTCGCTGCCCTTACAAGGGCTCATTACAGCAGCGTACCACCTCCACAAACTGCCCAACTGCTGCACTCCACTTGGAATGGTAGTTAGATGCCACCAACTGCTCAATTCTGCCCAATATAACCCCTGAAATGAAGTCATCCCACTAAAGGTTGAAGGTTCGTCCTCAACTTCAGAATACCAAAGAAGCGTGTTGTCTTCTAAGGTTGAAAGTCAAGCAAGCTGCTCAAACTCATTATTTTGATTTGTAAAAATGACATAGATGCCCAAATTAGAAATTTCCACTTCCTTTTATACCCGTTTTCCCTCCAAACATTCCCCAAGTGTGGCATTCCAAAAATGGAGGGAAAACCACTTATTCAAAAAGCACCACCTAGAAAAACTCAATAAGGGCTGACTTACATCAAATTAAAAGTCCCCCTTCTTTATTCAAAAGCAAATTAGAAAAGAGTTGCCAACATATTCACTTTTAGGCAACTTGAATGGAAGAAACAGGTTTACCTTATCTTTTCCTTCCCTTAGGCAATGGAAACCAAATAAGCCGGCTAAGGGGCTCCTAAGGACCTAACGAACTAAGCTCGAGAACAGGACATTACAGTCCTCCCCTCTCAAAATTGCTTGACCTCAAGCAATGTCAACTCATTTGCCTTGACTCACCCATTATGACAATCTTTGGAATACCTGGATCCCAATTCAACCTCCCCACTCCCCTAGATTTGGTGATGACAACAGTATTAATGGTAGCAATTTGGTTCATAGCTGCCCTGGGTATATATCCTTTATTACTTAGAATAGCCTTGATTAGAGCTCCACTTCCATCAGCTACCTGATTACTTGCAGTCCCCAAGGTTATGCCCACCATTTCAAGAGATGCATCCATATGGGGGCTGTTAAAAGGAGGCCTCACAACATTTTCTTCCTTATTTCCCTTGGACATCTTAGAAAATTCAAATCTAATTAAGAGTGACATACCTGCAAAAAATTTCATAGTATTTGTATCCCAATACCCAACTTTAATAGAGACTGAAAATAATTTCAGAGGCATTTTTTGCATTTGTCGCTGTATTTGTAGGGCAGTTTTCTCTAAACAGTATGCACCTGTACAAACACAACTTTGTAGGTGAAGAATCACTGTTTGATCCAAAAGTTTCAAACGAGTGCCAAATCTAAGAAATGCAGTTTCCTTAAGGAGATGCCATGAAGATATGTTTCTTTGAACACCATCAAGAAAATTGCTGTATGATGGATTTGCTATGATAGTAGCTGAAAGCACCCCAATTGGCTCTTCTGGTTGCAATTTTATTTTTATTTCGGTGCTCTTGCACTCCCATTTGGATGAGAGTTTCTTGCTTCATGAATCTTTCGGAGATACATTGTAATCATACTTGAACTGCACCAGCTGTTTTCATTGTGTAGTCCGGCAAATACCTGTCCAATAAGGCCCTCCATGAGGTGATTTGATGATTGTTGGGTAAGGCACAGCTGCTGATGTCCAAACTGACAATTGATCCATAGCAATTTGATTAAGAAAGGGCATACTGAGGGTAAGGCTAGCTGCAAGTAAAGTATCCTGGGTAAGCATAAGTAATATTTGTCCACCCTGAGAATCAATAAGCTGCTGCTTAAGAGTTAAAATCTGAGAAAGTCCAGCTCATGATTGCAGAGTTCGAGGTACAAAAACATGTATACAATCCCCATCAAAATCTGTATCCAGCGGTGGACATATAAGAGGGGATACTGAAATTGCAACTTGGTTGAATGCAAACTTTTAAGGCTGAAATAGAGTGCTTCTATATACTTGGCGGTCGATTAACAAAGACAATATCCCCATCCGCAAGCTGCCTGTGGACAATTTCATCAATGTCAACGACCTTTGCTGTTTGAAGAAATTCTTTTGATGCAGTCCCTGGTATCGGTCTCAGATTGCTCAAGGGCTTGAAAGGACGAAGAGTTTGAGAATCGAGATGACTTGTTCTCTGAACAGCCACCAGAATATTTATCCACAAATTTCCAAAATTTGGATGGAACTTCTTTGTGTGAAGAAATTTGTATTACTTTGAACGTTCCATTGTCAACAGGGACAATCTTCATCTTAACATTGGGATATACCTTTACAGAATACTTGTTAGCATCCTCACAGTACTTGCAAATTTCTTGTTTGTCATATTCAAAATTTGGCATACATGTAACTTTTCTCTTTCCCAGCACATCACTTTGCTTGGTTTGCTGCATACCTGCCTTTCCTATTTCCTTGGTAAACTTGAAATCCTCGGACTTTTGTTTCTCAAATTTCTTGATCTTAGAAGAATTACAAAGCCTTGTTGGAATTAAAGAACATAGCAATGGGTCCTTGCCAATTAAAAAGTCACCTCTATGAAGGTCGAAGGAGACAAAAAGCAGTCCATCATCATCAATCTTATCTTCTCTGAGGTTTGCTGTTTTTTGCTTTCCAAAACCTCCTTCCACCTTGGATGAACCTTTAAAGTCACTATCATCATGGTCTAACTCAGATGTAAATGTATGAAAATGCATAGTTGGAAACATCCCACAGTCCATCGAGGCATGGTTCATAACCAAAGAGTCTTCATGGTTGTATCCATAATGCATGTTGACTGCAGCCACAGAATTTTAAACATTGTAGAGCTTTTCCTTCTTAACACAATCAGAAAACATAGTCTTAAACAAAGATTTTTGAGGATAAAATAATTGTTGGGGTGTGGTGTCACACCTTGTTGCATAATATCCTATTGCTTGCCTTGAGTGCTCCTCTGATTGAAGAAGTATTCTAGTTGCTAGGGTGCTGTTCACAAAGGGAATGTTGCCAACATTGAGGTTTGAAAAAAAAATATGGATCCAACTCACAATGAATAAATTGTCGGTAACCTGAGTTCTTTTCAACCATCATTAAAATGTCAATCCCAGCAGCTATTGGAGCATCTTTTTTTCTTCAACCTGTTGTCTTGGCATGATCTTTTTCCATCTCAACAGATCACCCGGATCCCATATGTCAAAACAGTTTTGATCTTGAATCAATGAACCTATATGCCCTATGCTGCAAATAGTAACTGTTGTCAACCTGAAGATGCACCCTAAATCAAAGACGTGCATGAAATGGCTAGTCCTCTATCCGGTTGAAACAATGGGATCTTCTCATGAGGGTGGGTGCCTCAATGGTGAGAAGAACCTCCAGAGAAGGCTGGTTCCTGTAAGATGTATCAATGATGATTTCTACTCTATGTTGCGGACTACCATGGAAAAGGGAGAAGAAATTTTTTAAGGGGAAATCCTACCTAATAAAGGTGATACACCAAAATATTGATCCACTCTACTTGGAACCTTGAACACTGAACAAACAAGGGAAAAGAAAGACCTTCGATTTCAATCGACCACTATGCATAAGTATTTCGTGAGAAGGTTCAATCCAATGACCAAAACATGAGGGAAAACGATGGAGAGAGGTCTGATACAAGACACTTTGCAGCCACCTAACATTCACTTACAGCTTCAACAACAGACATAAAAAACACTTAACATGACCTGCATAATGATAAACTAGCAACTATGTACGAATCAGAATTTGGGAAGGGAGAGAAATCTACCACATATGCAAATTGCTGAATGAATATACACTATGCCAACACTTGAAATCTGATAGTACAGTCCTATTGATCGAAGATGTTACACAACTCACCAATGGCAAAGTCTGGTCTTGCCAAGAGAGGGATGATTTTTTAATCAAGGCTGAAAGCCATTTTATAGAGAATTACAAAAGCCCAAGATTGGCATTGAAAAAATGAAGAGAAGGATCAACTTAGATTAATTCAAGGCTGACTTGGCCTTTCAATAAGAATATGTTTTCCTTTTGTCTTTGCATGAAGCTCCTTGCGCTAGAGGCAGTGGACTTGTCTTTGTTTATTGAAACGCCCACCTCTCTTTGCATGGAAGATTATGCCAAGTTTCCAATTTTAGCTTCTTCGTGAGCTGCTGGAATGTTTGAACCACTGAGTTGGATGAAGAGATTATTCTCCTTTGCATGGAAAACTCCTAGTAGATGTGGCTTTTAACAATTAGTCAACTCTAAATCTAGAGCAGTCAACTCGACGTTCGAATTTGGAACTCCAGTTGAAGCTGAGTTGGACCTTCGAAAGCATGAGAATGACTAGTCAAACCACAAATAAAACAAATAGTTAACCAAAACTTAGCTATCTGCCAAAAATAGCCCTTGTTCGCATGTATTTTCTCTTATTTTGGTTTGCCTGTGTTTTATCTATTTTTGGCGGGATTCTATTTTTGGATTATCTTATCTATATTTGGTCTATATTTCTTTGGATATTCTGTTTTCATCGTCCATCGGATTATCTATTTTCGATCCTTTTTGCACAGTCAAACCTCCATTTCTTTCGGATTTCTGGTTGTCTCCTTGGCTTAATTCTTTCGGATTTCTGGCTGTGGACTTTTTTGTCGGCGGATTTATTTCCTTCAGAATTTATGCTTTTGAGTCTCATCTCCTTCGGTTCTTTTGTTTCTTGACTGCATTTGCGTTGGGTTTATTTCCTCGGACCTGTCTTTGAACTTTCTTGTGGCAAATTTTTCGAAGGAATCCTTCGGACTTATGGCTCCCCACCTTTCCTTCGGCCTTTATTTCTTTCGGCTTATCTAATTCGGACCTTGCCTGTCTTTGGACTTTCCCTCCGAATGATTTCCTTTGGACAAATTATCCTCTTGAATTGTCCTTGTCTCTGTTTATCCTCCGAAGTATTCCTTCGAACAAAAAGTCTGAAGGAATTCCTTCGGATTTTTTCCCAAAGGATATATTCCTTTGTTATTTCCTTTGCTTGGACTTTCCTTTGTCGGGTTTTTTGTCTTTTGGCGGACCTCTCCGAATTTCTTCAGACTTTTTGTCCGAAGGAATTCCTTCGGACAAAAAGCCCGAAGGAATTCGAAGAGGTAAGAAGCCCAAAGGAATGAATCCTTTGTCTTTGCCTTTACCTTGTTGGCTTTATTCCACGGATTTGTCTTGTAATTACTCCAAATTTCTTCGGACTTTTTGTCCGAAGGAATTCCTTCGGACAAAAAGCCCGAAGGAATTAATCCTGTCTCTTCTATTTTCCTTTACCTTGAAAATGCCCTTCGAAAAAAGCACAAAGGTCCAGGCACTGACCAAGTGCCCTCCGCAAGGGCTCGTGGCTCTCCTCTGTGCCCTTTTCAAAAAAGTTGTAGGGCAACCGGGCTTTTTGTAGGGCACCCGGGTTTTTTGCAAATGACACTCCTGAATTTGACGTATACCTTCCCGAAGGGTAGGTGCCCTTCGGGATTGTTGAAAATGACCCTTTCGAAGGGTACCTTGCCCTTCGGGTTTCTTGTTTTGCCCTTTTCTGCCTTCCAAAGACACCCCTTGCAATTCCACGGACTTATAACAAGGCTCATTCCTTTGGATTTCCTGAGTGTCCCTTCCAAATTTTTGCAATGGTCTTTTGAAATTTTTCGAAGCTATGTGAAAACAAGCCTTCTTTGATGAACCATTCATTCGAACAAAAGTCCGAAGGAATTCCTGTTGTAGCAAAGGCCCTCACAAAATAAAAAACAATGTATTCTTTCCCAATGTATTCTTTCTTCCTTGGATGGAGATGTGAATTTTCCGAATGGTAAGAGACAATCTGTCATGTGGAAGAATTGTCAACAATAACCTTGTTGGGTGAATATTTTGTCAATCAACATACTGATCAACAAAATAGGTCTGATCAACCACAACAGGAAAATTGGTTGGCCAGGAGTGCAGCTTTACTACATCAACCGGAGACAAATCTCTCCTCTCATCAAGGGAAGGTTCCCTATAGATACGTAGGAGCTATATACAATATAAATAAGTAGAAAATAACACATGGGGGTAGAATAAACCATCCATCTCTCTTCTTTCAAAGATGATGCACACAGACAAAGGAGAAAATCTTGGTGTAAACACTAAAGGCACTTCTCTTCTTTCAGAAGTGTTCTGGCAGGAAACAGCAAGAGTTTCTTTCAGATAGTAAAGTAACCAGTAACCAAAGGGTGTAGTAACAGCAGGGTGAAACAGAATGCAAAGTTTCCACCTCAACTGCCCAAAGAGTATATCACAAAGGATAATGAGGGCACAAAGTCTTCCCAAAATCCTCAACAAAAAAAAAAAAGAAAAACACAGATTGAAAACAATTGTGAAAGCACAAAGTCTTCCCACAATTGGTTTCAAGACACTTCCCTATTACTTTCACTAATTCTGCTTACCAAATTAAATGAATAAGAACACCTTCATAAGACAGATGTAAGAATGATCTTCTAAAATGATACAAGCCAAAACAACACAAAGTCTGTAAACAACCTGCTTTCTCATTTAGATAAAAATGAAAATCAAATTACAATCTGAGCTCAAAGTCTCAGTCTTCTTCTTTCAAAATGGGCAGAGTTTTGCTCTTGTAAAAATGAAAAGTCCCCCATACAAATGAGATAATTAACAAACTTATAGCAACTACACAAAGATTGGCGCTTTTTTCCATGGGACGGCCCATGCTGCAGTCAACGTCTTCAATGCGCCTTCACAACTGTCTGGAGAGACCATGCTGAGAACAGTGTGCTACCATAACTATGGCGTGTCCCTTCATCTAATATGTTTCTTCCTTGGTATGGACCGTCTGGTCCTTTGCATTGATCTTCTCTCTTTAAGTCTTCGGGCTCTCTTTTCAGTCGATCGCTTGATTCATGTTGAACCTTGAACCCATTGAACCACTGAAAGTTCATCGGTTCATTGGTTCATTCTGTCTCTTTTGTTCTATCGCTTCTTGGTTCAATCGCTTCTTCACTCCTTAGTTGAACCATCCGTTGAACCACTTGTTTGTTGCTTCTCTCTTGACTGAAGCTGCCTTTGAACTTTTGAATCTATGAACCATTAAACTTTGAACTCTTTCGGTTCAAAGTTCAATCGGTTCATTGGTTTATTCTGTGTCTCGCTCAAACACTGCTTCCTTTATCTTTCTAAGCTTTGGTTGAACCTTTGAACCTTGAACCCGTTGAACTTCAATGGTTCAATAGGTTCATTCGGTTCATCCTTTGAAGCCCCTTTTTGTCTAAGTATGTGAAAGTTCCTTTCTGTGTCTTTGTTCAGCCTGTGGAACGTCCCGAAGGGAAGGTGTCCCTTCGGGCTTTTAAAACTGTCCTTTCTCTGTCACCAAATGCCCCCCACAAGGGTACTTGTCCTTCGGGCTTCAACTTCCCCGACGGGTTCTTACTTCTTCGGCGGGCTTTTTCCGTCGGGCAAAAAGCCTGAAAGAATTCCTTCGAACAAAATGTCCGAAGGAATGTTTCTTGTTACTTGGCCATTCGTTCTTTTCTGTTTCTTCGGACTTTTTCTCCGGGTGAATTCCTTTGGACAAAAAGTCCGAAGGAATTTTGCCTTAACATTTTTCCGAGAAAATATTCTCGAGAGAATTCTTTTGGCCTCTTGGACTTAGCCATTTTCGCGAGGGGTTTCTAACTTTTGTCTACTTTTGCTTACTGCCTCCCGCAAGGGCACTTGTTCCTTTGGCTTTGGGGCAGCCCTTTGAACCTACAGATTGAACCAATTTTGGTTCAACGATTCAATGGTTCAATCGGCTTCTTCTTCGTTATTTGGCTAAGCCCTTTTGATCTTTTGCACCAAGCGCGTTGAACCAACTTGGTCGTTGAACCCATTGAACCTTTGAGCCAAAGTGGTTCAAAGTTCAATGGTTCAAGCCTTTGTCCTTTATCATTTGCCGATTGAAATCTTTTGATTTAACCGAGGCGCTAAACCAATCTTGGAAACGACTAAGTGTTAGAACTTGTTTTTTTTACTGAACTCGCCTGCAAAAGCTTTTTAACCTATTGAACCTGTGAATCCTTTTATGGAAAAAGCTTAAAAATGAGGAATTTGAAAGCTCAGAACAAATTTTGAGAAGGGAAGAGAGAAATTTTGGTCTATGCAAGGCCAAAATAGTCCGTAGGTTGTCCCAAAAATGAGTGGCATTTTTCGGGGACAACAGCTGGCGCCAATTAGGGAATTACCTTCAGTTGGAAACTTGAAACACCACTGAGGGGAGTAGAAACCAGAATCTCCAGTGCATTGAAGTGTGCCATTGGGCTATGGAGTCGCACTACCCAAGAAAAAAGGCTCCAAAAACGAAAATGAAACGAACAAAGCAAAACAAAAGACTATACAAATATACATATGTACAGGGGAACTCATCTGATACTTCAAGAGTTGAAGTGCTTGAGATGTTGCCCATTGTGAGACAGAGAAAAAGAGTGCCATCTTGATACTTCAACAGGAAACTGTTTTTACCATTGAGTTGATGAATAGTAAAAGGACCCTTCCACAGGAAATCAAACTTTTCGTGCATCCCCTTTGGTTCTCTTCTCTTGTCCCACAGCAGGACTTGATCTCCAATATGAAAATCACAATTCTTTGCTTTCTGGTCGAAGAGCTTTTTCACCAGACTTTGATGGGCTGCAATTCGATCCACCACTGCAGTTCTCTGTTCATTCAGCTCAACAAGGCACATGATCCTCTTCTCAAGTGAGCTCTCATACGTTTGATCTTCAATCGCCTTAGCCAATTTCAATGTTGGCAATTCCAAGGTGATTGGTATCTCAGCATTGACACCATACAGAAGTTGGAAGGGAGACATACCAATTGCTCTCTTTGGTGTAATTTTGTCTGTCCATAGAGCATCAACCAATACCTTATGCCAAGTCCTTTGGTTGTCATCCACCAGCTTTTTGATGATAGTCACCAGGTTCTTATTGCTTGATTTAGCCTGTCCATTCCCTTGTGGAAAATAATCAAAGGAGTGAGAGAGTGTAATTCCATAGTAAAAGCAAAATTGAGTAATCTCTTGAGAAGTGAAACACACTGCATTGTCAGTGACAATTTTGACTGGGACCCCAAACCTGGACATGATGTTCTCTTTAAAGAAATTTCATACTACTTCTGAAGTAGCATGTTTGGTTGGAACTGCTTCCACCCATTTGGTGAAGTAGTCTGTTGCTGTGAGGATATAGTCATGTCCAGCACTTGATGATGGGTTTACAACTCCGATAAAATCAATTTCCCATTGCTGGAATGGCTCCTCTATGATTACTGGTTCGAGGGGTAGGGCAGCTAACTTGGGCCTTCCAACAAACTGTTGGCATAGTTCACATCCCCTGACCCACTTGTATGCATTTTGAAAGAGAGTTGGCCAATAATACCTGGCTCGTAGGATCTTATGGGCAGTCACAGGGGCAGAAAAATGTCCTCCATAGGCCGAATTGTGGAAGGACTTTAGAAGTCGGCTTTGTTGGTCCTTGTCCACGCAGCGAATGAACGTTCCATCAAGGCTCTTCTTGTATAGGCCGTTGTCCCAGAGGACAAAATTAGTAGCTTTCAGCTTGATGGTTCTCTTTTCTTTATAAGATAGGTTTGCAGGACAGTCACCATAAGTAAGGAAATGAACAATACTTGAATACCACTCATTTGTGGTGGAGACAAAGAGGACTGTTGGTGTGTCATCCACTTCTGGTTCTTCATGCTCTGTTCTTCTTGTCTTGTTATCAGCAATTAGTTGGCATAGCCCCTTTCCATGTACCAGCTTCGTTGGCTTGATGATATGATCGAACTCCTGGATCTTTGCAACCCAATTGCCTCTTTTCGTCCCAAACTCCTGCTGAGTCAGTATAGATTTCACTGTGGTGTCAAGGACCAAGGCAGTAACTCAAGAATTGAGGATGTAGAAACAAAAATGTTTCACGGCCTTCACCACTGCATAAGCATGCTTCTCCATATTTGAGTACTTCAGCTCATGAGCTTTGAGAGGATAGCTCATGAAGGAAATATGAGATTCCATACCTTCTTTATTCTGTTGAACTAGAATTGCTGAGAGCGTATGTTCCGAAGCATCACTGTAAATGGTGAACTCTTTGCTATAGTCTGGACAAGCTAGAATTGGAGCATGGGCAATGGCAGTCTTGATATCTTCAAAAGTCGACTTGCCTTCTTCAGTCCAGCTAAAGGTGGCCTTTCCCTTCATCATGTTTACAATGTGCCTAGTCTTCTCGGCAAATTCGGAGATGAATCTCTGTAAGAAATTCACCTTTCCAAAGAAAGAGTGAACAACTGTCTTGCTTGTGGGCAAGGAAAGTTCTTGGATAGACTTGACTCTGTCTGAGTCAATCTTTATGTCTCCTTTGGACACGTGTCTGAGAAGTTCCCCTTCTGTTACTCCGAAAACTGACTTCTTGGGGTTTAAGGAAATGCCATTCCGGCAGTAGTGTTCCAGCACTTGCTGCAAATGGTTCACATGATCTGGGTGATGCTTAGAGAAGACAGTCAAGTCATCAAGATAAACTATGTTGAACTTACCCATCTCATCTTTGAAGGCAAGGTCCATTGCTCTTTGGAAGGTGGTGCCAGCATTTATCAAACCAAAAGGCATTCTTATATATGCAAACGTGCCCTAGGGTGTGGTGAAAGCAGTCTTATGCTGGTCTGCTTCACCGAATTCGACCTAATTATATCTTGAGAAGCCATATAGCATTGATAACATCTCCGAGCCCGTCATTGTCTGTAGCACTTGATCCATGATTGACAAAAGATAATTATCCTTCAAGGATGCCTGATTCAAATTCCTAAAATCCACACAAATGCGAATTTCACCATTCTTCTTTCTTACAGGCACTATATTGGCAATCCTTGTGGAATGATGGATTAGGAAGATTATCCTGGCATTTAGCATTTTTTGTATCTCAGATAAAATAGTACATGATATTTTCGGATTATAATGCTTGGACTTTTGCCTGTAAGGTGTTGAATCAGCCTTGAGAGGAATGTTGTGTCGAATTTCGTCAAGCTAGAGTGATTTCAGGTCAGCATAGGAGTACGCTAGGACATCCATGTATTCATTGAGCAAAGAGGTGAACTCGAAATGATCTTTAGGAGTACAACATTTCTCAATGTTCACCATCTTGGGGTCTTCTTTGGTTCCCAGATTTACTTGATCAAACTCCTGAGATGAGCTTGAATCCATTGGCTGCTGTCTGATGAATCTATCATGCTTATCAAACAACGTCTCAAGGGAAACCAGGCCTTTGGGAATCTTATTCCCTTTCAGTTGCAAGAACTCCTCCCCTGTGTTTGCATTTGATTCAGGAGCTGTTTCACACTTCTGAGGTTCGCTGCCTTCAAAATGCAGTCGTTCAAAGTTGTCTTTTTGCTCCAGGAAGGCAATGATTTGGTCGTCATTGTTAAAAACCTGCCAGTAACTGGCATTCAGGTACACTAGGCCGAAAGACCAGCTCAATTGTGTACTTGTCTCCTTTGAAATCTAGGTGGGGGACCAAGAGAGTAGTTGAAACAGCCAATGCATCCGCCCGGTCATTGAATTCTCTAGAAACTGCAGAGATGCTAAAAGCATTAAAGTCTTCAAGCTGGTCCCAGACTAGATTGCAGTAATGGCGCGATCTTTCATTCTTGGTTTGATACAGGTTCCTCACCTGACAAACCACTAGTTCGACATCTCCTTTAGCATGAAGGAGCTTGATGCCTTTGTCTCGAGCGGCTCTCAATCCAAGCAGCAGAGACTCATATTCAGTTGTGTTATTCGTGTTGCTGAATTGCAATTTATAAGATGAGGAAAAAATATCTCCTTAAGGAGATATTAACACAATCCCGACTCCTAAACCAGTGGAAGAGCAACTGCCATCAAATTCAAGAATCCATACCTCATTTGATACTGATTTTCTTTCGGATTCTTCTTCATTCGGGGGTGGAGATACTTCCACACTTGCCTTCTTCTCAGCGAATTCTTCTGCTGTTCCAGTTGAATGCATTTCCAGGTTGTCATCTGCATGAGCTTCATCAGATGTCTCATAAACTCCATCCGTGTACAAAAGGTAGTTACCCATGCCTGAAGACTCAAACATAATTTGAGCTTTAGGTGCTGAGGTTTGA
The DNA here is from genome assembly GCA_037957365.1 of Torreya grandis. Lineage (NCBI taxonomy): Eukaryota > Viridiplantae > Streptophyta > Pinopsida > Cupressales > Taxaceae > Torreya > Torreya grandis. The sequence continues at coordinate 3,891,805 of JARHVA010000759.1, read as the reverse complement.
GTAACCACATATTTCGCTTCCTTCTCAGGGAGCAGCCTCTTCATAACACCTTTGACTGGAATCCTCGCCTTTGATAAATCCATGCTTAATTCACCACCAACATCCTTGCAGAAATTCCGCTCGAGAAGGATGCCATATGATGCTAGGACGTCTGCTACCAAGACAGTCATCTTGATTTTTTTGTTTGGAAAGGCAGCAAACGCAAATTGGGCATCTTTAATTTGTCCCAGCAAAGGCACTTGCTTGTTCTCCATGGAGAAACATCTACCAAAAGTTTTGGTCAATGTGAGGTCAAGGGATTCGGCCATTTTAGCAGGCATGACATTGTCTGAAGCTCCAGAATCAATGATGCAATTATTCAGCGGATGTCCATTTATCAGCAACGAGACATAAAAAGGTTCAGTCCTGCCAGGAGCAGCAGGGGGAGCGGTGACAAGGTTGTTCCTGGTGGGTGCATTTCTGACAGGATTATGTGTTACTTTGGGAATTGCTTGTTCAATAGGGATGTTCTGGTTTTTAACACATTGAACCAGTCTGTTTAATTGCTCGGGATGGGACTGCAGAAATTCAAATTCAGACATTTGAATTTTGGTTCTCTTTATATGGTCAATGCTATCAAATGTCTGGAACGAGCTAAGAGCAGAGAATGGGAGTTCATCCTTTTGATTTTTGAAAGGGGGAGGATTGGACTGCGAATTTGAAGTAGAAGGCGTAGGAGCATTTGGGGTACTAACCTTTCTCGAAATCACCGGACCTTTGGCTAGAAAGGAAGAGTGGATCTCTGTTTAGCAATCAAAACTGCTAGGTGAGGTCGCTCCTCTGCTTTCTCCTTATCAGCTTGTTGAGCTGACTGATTCTTGGACCGGGTGAATACAACATATGACCCCTCAGCCGCATTGCCTTCACTTCTGGGTTCATCCTGATAGTTCAGGAAACCAATATGAGAGTTGCCAGCTAATTCTTCTTCTTTCTCAGTGAAGAGATTAGCGTCATCATTAGGATTCAACTTAGGCTGGAATGAGAAATTTGGTTCAGCTTCAAGATATCCAACTGCTGAGTTGTTTGGAGGTGCTTCAAGGGCGAGGTTCCTCTGTGGAGGAGGAAGACGATTTTGCTGTCCTTGATTCCTGGCAGCATTGCCTTGGTACCCTTGATTCTGAAATGTCCTCTTGGGCATATCTCTGTATGCAGGAGCAGATGACATCCCTTGCGCCATTTGCTTTCTGAGAGCTAGCATTTCATTTGCTAGCTTTTGTACCATTGGGTCAGTGGTGATTGTAGGGGAATACTCAGAAGATGAAGAGGATTTACCTTTATTAGGGTCTGTCTTTATCTTTCTTGCCAAGATAAGGTCATCTTCTACCTCAGTAGCCAAGTCCTGAGCAGCAGTAAGGTCTATGTGTCTGGCCCGTCTCAGCAAGAAACTCACTTCAGGTAGTTGTGAGTTGATGAAGAAGCATTTGAGGTTCTGAGGCGTCGGCTGGGGGACCATGGGAATCCTGTGCCTCAGCTTGTCGAACCTGGCAATAAAATCCCTCATAGGCTCATGAGGCTCTTTCTTCATCTGAGTGAGCTGGGCCAGCAAGGCATGTGCATCTTCTGCAGACTTGAACCTGGCTTCAAATTTGTCTTTCAAAGTGTCCCAGTCAATCACTGATCCAACCTATAGGTGGTAGAACCAATCTGCAGCAGCACCTTGTAGTGTCTCCACGAATAGCCTGACCACTATGTCTTCAAATTCCACCCCTATTACACCGCAGGCTATGCTGAAAGCTGCAATGTGTTCATTAGGATGAACCTTTTCATCACCAAAGAATTTGGAGAAATTCTTGCTTGAACTGCATGGAAGCTCATGCAGAGGTGGAGTCAAATTCAGTGGACCGAAAGAATTACCCCAGGGGCCTTGAGCCATGATTTGATTATGTAAAATTAGGATCACTAATTCAGGTGGAGCGTGGATAGGCAAAGCTCAGCCAGCAACAGAAAAAGAAGCTTTGCCTTGTGTTGGTGGCCTGGTAGGGCTAGGAGGAAGACTCTTAGTTCGTCTAAGGTGAGGTTGTGGAGGAAACAACTCAAAATTACTCTGCTGCACCAACTCAAAAGCAGGGTCAACAACACCTTGGGATTTTTGGCCTCTGGTATAATGTGGAGTTGCCAGATTGCAGAACAAAAAATAGAAAAGAGCAGGATCTGCTTCAGCTTGAAGTTTGAGAATTCAAACTGCGCGCTCCTCTCCAGCGGAGTCGCCAAAAACTGTTGAGTGAATATTTTGTCAATCAGCGTACTGATCAACAAAATAGGTCTGATCAACCACAGCAGGAAGATTGGTCAGCCAGGAGTGCAGCTTTACTACATCAACCGGAGACAAATCTCTCCTCTTATCAAGGGGAGGTTCCCTATAGATACGTAGGAGCTATATACAATATAAATAAGCAGAAAATAACACATGGGGGCAGAATAAACCATCTATCTCTCTTCTTTCAGAGATGATGCACATAGACAAAGGAGAAAATCCTGGTGTAAACACTGAAGGCACTTCTCTTCTTTCAGAAGTGTTTTGGTAGGAAACAACAGGAGTTTCTTTCAGATAGTAAAGTAACCAGTAACCAATAGGCGTAGTAACAGCAGGATGAAACAGAACGCAAAGTTTCCACCTCAACTACCCAAAGAGTATATCACAAAGAATAATGGGGGCACAAAGTCATCCCAGAATCCTCAACACAAAAAGAAAAGAAAAACATAGACTGAAAACAATTGTGAAAGCACAAAGTCTTCCCACAGTTGGTTTCAGGACACTTCCCTATTACTTTCACTAATTCTGCTTACCAAATTAAATGAATAAGAACACCTTCAAAAGACAGACGTAAGAATGATCTTCTAAAATGATATAAGCCAAAACAACACAAAGTCTGTAAACAACCTGCTTTCTCATTCAGATAAAAGTGAAAATGAAATTACAATCTGAGCTCAAAGTCTCAGTCTTCTTTTTTCAAAATGGGTAGAGTTTCGCTTTTGTAAAAATGAAAAGTCCCCCATACAAATGAGAGAATTAACAAACTTATAGCAACTACGCAAGGATTGACATTTTTTTCCATGGGATGGCCCATGCTGCAGTCAACATTTTCAATGCGCCTTCAGTCCTATCTGGAGAGACCATGCTGAGAACAGTGCGCTGCCATAACAATGGTGTGTCCCTTCATCTAATATGTTTCTTCCTTGGTATGGACCGTCTGGTCCTTTTCCAATTTGTCTTTACTTCATGGAAGAAAAACAGGCCGCGTTCTTGGTTTGGTGCGCTCAGAAGTCTAGTCGATCCACTGTTCCAGCTACTGGAAATAACTCTTTCGAAGACATTTCTGGTCCTTTGCATTGATCTTCTCTCTTTGAGTCTTCGGGCTCTCTTTTCAGTTGATCGCTTGATTCATGTTGAACCTTGAACCCGTTGAACCACTGAAAGTTCATCGGTTCATTGGTTCATTCTGTCTCTTTTGTTCAATCGCTTCTTCGCTCCTTGGTTGAACCATCCGTTGAACCACTTGTTTGCTGCTTCTCTCTTGACTGAGGCCGCCTTTGAACTTTTGAACCTATGAACCATTGAACTTTGAACTCTTTCGGTTCAAAGTTCAATCGGTTCATTGGTTTATTCTGTGTCTCGCTCAAACACTGCTTCCTTAATCTTTCTAAGCTCTGGTTGAACCTTTGAACCTTGAACCCGTTGAACCTTTTGGCTCAACGGTTCAATGGTTCAATCGGTTCATTCGGTTCATCCTTTGAATCCCCTTTTTGTCTAAGTCTGTGAAAGTTCCTTTCTGCGTCTTTGTTCAACCTGTGGAACGTCCTGAAGGGAAGGTGTACTTTCGGGCTTTTAAAACGGTCATTTCTCTGTCGCCAAGTGCCCCCCGCAAGGGTACTTGTCCTTAGGGCTTCAACTTCCCCGACAGGCTTTTTCCGTCGGGCAAAAAGCCCGAAAGAATTCCTTCGGACAAAATGTCCGAAGGAAAGTTTCTTGTTACTTGGCCATTCGTTCTTTTTTGTTTCTTTGGACTTTTTCTCCAGGTGGATTCCTTCGGACAAAAAGTCCGAAGGAATTTTGCCTTAACATTTTTCCGAGAAAATCTTTCCGAGAGAATTCTTTCGGCCTCTTGGACTTAGCCATTTTCTCGAGGGGTTCCTAACTTTTGTCTGCTTTTGCTTACTGCCCCCCGCAAGGGCACTTGTTCCTTTGGCTTTGGGGCAGCCCTTTGAACCTACCGATTGAACCAACTTTGGTTCAATGGTTCAATCGGCTCCTTCTTCGTTATTTGGCTAAGCCCTTTTGATCTTTTACACCAAGCGCGTTGAACCAACTTGGTCATTGAACCCCTTGAACCTTTGATCCAAAGTGGTTCAAAGTTCAATGGTTCAAGCCTTTGTCCTTTATCATTTGCCGATTGAACTCTTTTGATTGAACCGAGGCGCTGAACCAATCCTGGAAACGACTAAGTGTTAGAAACTTGTTCTTTTTTACTGAACTCGCCTGCAGAAGGTTTTTAACCTGTTGAACCTGTGAATCCTTTTACGGAAAAAGCTTAAAAATGAGGAATTTGAAAGCTCAGAACAAATTTTGAGAAGGGAAGAGAGAAATTTTGATCTGTGCAAGGCCAAAATAGTTCGTAGGTTGTCCCAAAAATGAGTGGCATTTTTCGGGGACAACTAGCTCCAGTTAGGGAACTACCTTCAGTTGGAAACTTGAAACACAGCTGAGGGGAGTAGAAACCAGAATCTCCAGTGCCTTGAAGTGTGCCATTGGGCCATGGAGTCGTGCTACCCAAGAAGAAAGGCTCCAAAAACGAAAACGAAACGAACAAAACAGAACAAAAGACTACAAATATACATATGTATAGGGGAACTCATCCGATACTTCAAGAGTTGAAGTGCTCCAAAAATGAGGAATTTGAAAGCTCAGAACAAATTTTGAGAAGGGAAGATAGAAATTTTGGTCTGTGCAAGGCCAAAATAGTCCGTAGGTTGTTCCAAAAATGAGTGGCATTTTTCGGGGACAACCTTCACCCTATCACCCTTTTTAGCATGTTGTCCATAATGACAAGAAATCTGGTATTGCATAGTGTGAAACCATAGTGTTGAGACTCTGCGAGTCTCGACGAGTACTTGCCGTTCCGAGCCCGAGACCCTCAAACCGAGGCCTCATCGAGTTTTTTTGCAGACTTGCAAGTCCCATCAAAGGACTCACCAAGTCTACAAAAAAACACCAAATTTTTTAAAATGCAAAAAAAAAAAAAAAAAGCACAATAACGTGAAAAAAGGAAAACATAAACCTAAACCTAATAGGCATTCTATCATCCTCAAAGTGACATTCACTCATTCTAACTTGTTTTTGTGAGCCCATTCCATTTTTTATTTTCTTCCATTGTGATTGAATCATTCAAAATTTCAGATTTGTTCCTTTGCTTCAAAAGGGCTGATTGCTAGTGTGCCAACGAAGGTTTAGCAACGAGTGTATTGTTGGAGCCTTGGAGGCTGGAGCTTCAAGGGATTGGCTGTTTTTAAGTGCATTGGCTAATCCAAAGCTTCTAGTCAATGTGTGTGCACTATGGATTGTGTGTGGCTATGCATTGTTGGAGGCTTAGAGTTGATTCAAATGTACATCTACAAGAGGTAAATTGCTTGTGGCCTTGTCTTTTCTATCACCAAAAAAGAGAAAAGAAAATGCCAAGCACAGGAAAATATAAACACAAAGGCCCGACCAAAATAAAGCCCAAATCCCGAATTAAAGCAGAACACAGGAAAAGCTGGAGAAAACACGAAGTGAGTTGAGCATGATCAATAGCATGAACACAGACATAAGCACAAACATGACTGAATTCCTATCTATCGAGCTTTTTGTCCCTCCTGAATTCCTTCGAACTTTTTTTCTGAAGGAATTCCTTTGGACAAAAAGTCTGAAGGAATTCAGTTCCATTTGTGCCTTTGCTTTATTTCTATCAGGCTTTTCCCCGGGTATATCCTCCATTGGATCTTTTCCTTGAATTCCTTCGGACTTTTTGTTCGAAGGAATTCCTTTGGACAAAATGTCTTCTTTGGCTATCTTTCCCTGAAGGGCATGTGCCCTTCAGGAACTTTGTTTTTGTGCTTCACTTTATGAAGGTGCCCTCTGCAAGGGCTTCTGCTTCCAAAAATGCCCTTCGGGCTTCTTGATTTGGTCCTTTTAGTCACCTGGGTGCCTTTTGCAAGAGTAAGGTTCTTCCAAGAGTGCCGTTTGGAAGAATGGAGAAGGTCCACTTTGCTGCATAGTGCCCTCCGCAGGGCTATTTCGTCCTCAAAAGTGCCTTTCGGAACTTTTGAAAAGATCCTGCCACCGACCACTTGCCCTCTGCAAGGGCATGTGTCCTTCAAAAAAATTGATTTTATCCTTCGGAACTTTTGCCAAGGTCTTCTTCGTGCTTGAAGTGTCCCCCGAAGGGTACATACCCTTCGGGGTTTATGAAAATTATCCTTCGGGAAAAATGAAAGGTCCTCTCGTTGCCTGGGTACCCTCTGCAAGGGCAGTTGCCCTTCGAGCTTTTTGAAGGGCACCCGGGCTTTTTGAAATTGTCCTTCGGATGAATTGTCTTGACTTGAAAACCATAAAGTGAACCAACCCGAAGGGTACATATCCTTCGGAACTTTTGAATTGGACTTTCCCGAAGGGTAGGTGCCCTTCGCATCTTTTCAACTGTGCTTTTCCTTTTCCTTCGGACAAAAAGTCCGAAGAAAATAAACTTTGAACGATTACCACTTAGTCATTTTTTTGGACTTTTACACAGTCCTTTGAGAGCTCTTTCTCTCGGACAAAATGTCCGAAGAAATAGTCCACCTCTTATAGCCCGAAAAAATCCTTGGGAAGACAAAATAAATAAACTTACAGCTTGTATGTCTTTGATTTTGGTTGTACGTGATGCTTAGAAGAGGAGGAAAACCCTTTCAAACTATTGTAGATGGCCATTTGGGTGATTGCAAATGCACATTTAAGAACCCCAAAATTGATTCACAAGACAAACTTGGCACCATAGCAAAGTTCCAAATAGTAGGGGTGACAATTTGCCCTGTGGGGGCAAAATTGTCAACATGACCAAGCCAAAGAGCAAATAAAAATTGTCTATGGCACGGTCAAAGCTAAGTATATGCCCATTTGGGATATCATTGACCAACGGTGGATAAGACAACTCCATAGGCCACTTCATGCTTGTACCTACTTTTTAAACCCAACGTTCCAATTCCTTGAGAGCTTTAAAGCCGACGAGGAGGTTATGAGTGGCTTTTACACAGTCAAAGAGACCATGGAGACAAATGTGCAGACAATGGTGAAGATTATGTTTGAGATTGAGATCTACAAACAAGCACTACGAGATCTCTTTTCTCAAGATATTTGCAAGGCAACTAGGATAACAATTAAGCCAAGTATATTTTGAGTTGAGTGATCAATATTTTCCATTTTTTATTGTTTTTTCATATTTTTTAGAATTGAAATCTAAGACATTTTGATACCTATGGTTACAGATGCACGGAAATTTTGCTGCAAAGGTGCCAAATCTTCAAAGGATTGCTATTTGAGTGCTAAGCCAACCATGCAGTGCTTCTAGGTGTGAGCGCAATTGGAGTATGTTTGAGCACATACACTTCAAAAATCACAATTGGTTGTCAATACAAAGGTTGAATGACTTTGTATTTGTGCATTACAACCTTTGCCTCTATCACAAGAAGATTATAGGGGACGAGGGAGACTTATCTCCCATTGGGCTAGAGGAGTATGATCCACAGTCAGAGTGGATCACAAAGGATGATAACCGTGTGTTTACAGAGGACCATGAATGGGTTGATCAGGCTAATCTTGAGGCACAACTTGTAGTGTTAGGAAAGGAGGAGCGAGCTCATACATCTAGGGATAAAGGTGTTGTCATAGATAGTGATACCACAAGGACGGGTGCAATGGCTGCAGCTGCTTCTTTGACATATAAAAAATGTCGTAAGCTCCAACGTGATGGAGCTTGCGTTGAGAGGACGAGCGATGCATGCTTTTCTCAACCTTAGATGTATCTTTTTATATTATGTTTTTGTTAATGCCATCGCCATGGATTTCTAAATCCATATTTTGTATGTAAAAAACAATCTGAGGAATATTAAAACAACTATTTAATATTAGTTCTCAACTTTCAAATTTCAAGTTTAATTGTTCCACTGAAAACGTTCAATATCGCATTATTTACTTCTTTGTGTATACATGTGTATGTTAGATCTAATTAACTAGTTTTGAGTGGATTTGATATGGAATGCATTTTAATAGTTTTTTGTCCTAAAATTCAGTATTTTTAATGATTTTTTAAAATTTGCCAAGTCTTGCCAAGTCTTTACCCGAGTCCGAGTCCGAGGCAAAAAAAGGCTCATCGAGTCTTTGCCGAGTCCGAGTTTAAACACTATGTGTGAAACAACAAATCTGAAATATAATTTTCCTTTTCATATCTGTTAGCACTCCAGGTTGTACCCTAGCTGAAAGGAGTGTTCAGGTTCTACTTCCAAACCTGAACTAACATGGGAATGGTCTAACGCTGTGGGATGCCTATAACTAGACCAGACCTCTAGGATTTTTTTGTGAGGCTAGCTCCTCAGATTTTATAATTTGGACCTTTACTTCTAAATCTAAGACTGGTTGGGATGAAAAGGGGCAAGAGATTTGCATAAAGTAAAACTTATTCTAAGCTGCGGTGATGCACCAAGAATTTAACAGACCCACTCTTAAGGCTTGAAATCTTTAACACACTAATGAAATACGAGAATAATGCAATGCTCACTATGTTTTCTATGCAATAGTATTTCGTATTAAGGTCTATTTGATGCACTTAGATTAGGGAGCAAGGAAAGTAAGGTCCGGTTAAAGACACTTAAGTTTGATTGTCCCCTATATGCTTGAGAGATCAGCGCTGAGACACACTATACGACCTGCAAAGAAGATTCTTAGCACCTAGGTTGAGCTTGGACATGCAAAAGGAAGATGACATTCACAGATGCATATTACACAAACATAGAACACTAAAATGCATATTAGCAAACGATTGCCAAATCTCTATTCACTACTCCAAGAGGTGTCTAATACAATTCTGGCAGAGTCTAATCATACCAGCTTGAGGGATACAAATCAAGAGTTCAAAGCTAGTATTTAAAGCCAGAAATAAGGTAAGAGAGAGAAAAGTCGGTGATGAAGGGGTCATTAATGAGCCCATTCCACTTGGAACAACCACCACTGCGATCCTTATTGAACTTTCCCCTGCATTAATGTCATTGTATCATTATTTGGCATGATGGAGAATGTGAATATCAAGACCAATTGCAGGAGGCAATCCCCACTGCCCCTTAAATCTTTTTCAAGCTCCTCAACATTAATGCCATCACTATCTTCTTCAATCACGCTTGGTGCTCTCCACATTATTAGGTAGTTGATTGATCTCGCTTATTGATGTTCCTTCTGACATTTCTTACGCAGCCACCATTCTGCCATTAATTCTAAATCCTGAATATAGATCTATTATGGATGGAAACCAATCTCCTTTATTGGTTTTCACATAGTCATGATTGAAAATGGAGATCTGTAGGCTAGGGCCTCTTGAGTCTGAACAAGGCGTGAAACCTGCATCTAGAAGCGCTCAAAAATATTTATAGGGATTTAAAGGCATTTGACGGCTTTACGAGATTTGCTTCTGGTTATCCAGATCACGTTTGATCTTGCATTTATGTATTTTACTTGCTCAAGGTGTCAAGATCCTTTGTCCAACGTGTTTGCCTTCATGGCATTCTCTGGTTTGACCTTAGTCGAATTTGCCCGACATTGAAGTCCTCTAACTTTCAACTTTTAATGTCAACCATCGATCTTGATCTGGGATCTCCACATTTCATCAAATGTCAGCTCTTCATTCGTCCTGTACCATCCTACTGTCAGCCCTTTGACTCCTTGACTTCATGCGCATCGTAGATCTCCCTCTACATGGATGCTTACAAGCCATCGATCTTCCACCAGTCGAATGTGCTTGTGTCATGTGTCGTGCACCCATTCACCCTTGAGATTCATTGATCCCTTTGACCTTCGCTCGTCGTTGATCTTCAATGTAAGATTGATTGCGCACTGTTGATCAACTGGGATCCATTGACACTATCTATCGCCCATGTGCCATTGGATTTGTTTGCAAGCTCGCGAGATCGTGCCACTTGGCATCCCTGCATTGGTCTTTGGTTTGAGCCTTTGAGAACGCGACACTTGTCCTTGAGTCATTAGCTCCTTAGATGGTCCCACTTACGCCATCCTTGTCCTTGCTCCATTGGATTTGCCAGGTACGAATGAACGTGAGCCACTAGATCTGCTTTGGTTTGAAAACCAACGGCTATTTCATGAGCTCAAATTATGACGTCTGCGCAACCGTATTGAGATATTCCTTCAACGGTCATTTGCCATGGCTTCAATTTGACGTCTGCACAAACGTCACTCTGGTTCCCATTAATTTTTCCCACGACAAATAATTCTTTCAGACTTCGTGTTTCGGCCTTTTGCTGCGGACCATTTTCCTCAGGCTATTTCTTTTAAACCCTTTTTCTGGACATTTGTTGAGGGCTTTGTGTCTCGGGCACTTTCTCTGAAGGAATTGTTTGCTTTGTCTCTACCTTAGTCCTTTGCCTTGGGACAAAAACTCCGAAAGAAATCTGCCTTTGGGAAAACTGTACAGACAATTTTCTTGAAGGAATTGTACCTTTAGAATTGCCCTTCAAAACTTCTGCATTGTACCCTTTCCGAAAGAAAAGTACCCTTCAAAAAACTTGAAATGGACACTTTCTCGAGAAAATACCCATCGGGAAAAGTGTTTAGGACACTTTGCTTGAAGAAGATATCTTTCGGGCTTTTTGCAAAGGTCCACTTTCTCAAAAAAGAAAAAAAACCCTTCGGAGAAATTGTTTGGGGCATTTTGCTTACAAAAAGATCTTTCGGGATTTGCTTTTGGACCAATCTCATTGAAGACTTACCCTTCGGAACCTTTGAAAACCTTCGAAGAAATGACCCTTCGGGGAAATTGGTTTGGACAAAAAGTTTGAAACAATTCCTGACACTTAGCTAAAAACACCTCGAAACAAAAGTTCTAAAAGAATCAAGCCTTGTACATTTCCTTCAAGCTTTGTGTAGAACATTTTCTCCGAAGGAAAACTAAGTGCCATACTTAGCCAAAGGTTGGAAAAGTACAAACTTAGGCCTTTCTTGGATCTGTTCCTGCAACTACTCAATACCATAAAAACTTGCCTGGATCCCTTCACTTGCGACATTGAGCTTGTTTCAAAACCACCTGATCCATTCATCAACTGTTGGGACCCTGCTCAATTGTTTAAACGAGGTGGAAGCTTGATATGTGGGCCAAAATGGCCAACAATTCTGGCGACTTAGCTAGCTTGACCACCCTGCTAGTCATGGAATCCAGACATTGATCAAGCTTGCTCAAATGAAAATTACTTACAAATAGACTCTGCTTAACTTCTGGAAACATTTCTTGGAGTAATGGGGAGGGAAAACAACGACGAAGCAACAAAAGACAAAGCAACAACCTAGATTACGAACAAAACGACTAACAATAGCAATGTGCAAAAGCTCTTGGAGGAAAAGAACATATCTATCTAATTATGTAGAAGAAGTTAGATATGGGATTAGTAGCAGAACTTGAGATACCTCCCATTGACAGGGATAGGGAGACTCTCTCCATTTAATTTGGCAAGTTCAAAAGCATTGCTTTCTTTGCAGCCTGTGATGACATAGGGTCCACTCCAAAGACTGTCAAACTTGGATTGTTTTCCTAGTTTTGCACAGTCCTCATCCTATTAGAGGACTATGCCACCTTTCTGGAATGTCTCGATGAAGCTCTTTTATCAAAGGTCATCGTGACCTGTTGTTGGTTAGACCACGTGGCATGCATGTCATCATCCCGTATTTCCTCTAACTCTCTTAGTTCATTCATTCGGACCTCCATTGCATCACTTTCTAGGAGCTCTAGTTGGTGTGCAAGCTCCAAAGCTGCAAGCTCCAATGAAATTGGCAACCTTGCTTCTCTTCCATAGACTAAGAGGTAAGGTGAATTACCAGTGGCCTTCTTGGGGGTGACCCTGTCAACCCATATGGTAGTCTTTAACTTTGTGTGCCAGGACCTCTGATTATCTTCCATTGTTCTCTTAATGATCCAAATCAAATTTTTATTAGTAGATTCGGCTAATCCATTACCCTGCGGATAATAATTAGATGAAGATGTCAGATAGATACCTTGCTCAAGAGCCCATTCACATACCTTCATGCTGCTAAATGCCAAAGCATTGTCTGATATTATGGTGGATGGTGCTCCAAAACGGGTGACTAGGCTTTCATAGAATTCAAGAACAGAGTTTTCATTTGCTTCCTTCAAGGGGACTGCCTCCACCCACTTGGTGAAGTAGTCTGTGGATGTTAAGACCCACTTATGGCTAGCATTGGATGGAGGATTAATCATGCCAATGAAGTCTAAGCCCAATTGCATGAAAGGCTGGTCAACTTGAATAGGCTTCAGTGGCATAGCGACTAGCTTCTGTTTCCCTATAAAAATGACACATTTTGAACACTTCATCACCCATGCATGTGCATATCTGAATAGACTGAGGCAAAAGTAACCAGCTTTGATGATTTTTGCAGCTATGGTCCTGGCTACAAAATGGCCTCCTTAAGGACTGTCATGGAATTGCCCGAGAAGCTTATGAAATTGGTTAGTTTCAACACATCTTAAGAGCATACCTCCATTGTCCTTTTTGAACAGCACTCCATCAATCAGAATGTATGGCACTAATTGCAGCCTAAAGTGTCTTCTTTGTGATGCATTGAAACCCATTGGACACTCCCGTTTGGAGAAATCTTGCAATATTCCCTGTCCAGCTGGATGGAAGAGTGTCCTTATCTTCCTGTTGGGTGTCTTGGATTACCAGGATTATCTCTTTTTCTTCTCTCACATCTTTAGCAAGATGTTCACATAATCCCTTTCCTCGAACTAGCTTCATTACCCTAACTTCAATGTCATATTCCATACACCTGGTCACCCATCCAGCTCTCTTTTTATTCAAATCCCTGTTGAGGATAAAATCTTTCACACTTGGGTGAGCCACCATTAGTATGATCTTACTGTTTAAAACTAGATGCTTGAATTTCTTCAAACTTCTAACAACCTCAAGCACAGGCTTTTCAACAAAGCTATATCTTTCTTCATAACCCTCCAAAGCTTGGCTGAAGAAAGCAATGGGTTGCTCTAGACCTTGATTATTTTGCGGCATGAGCATGGCAAAAATTGCATCTAATGTGTAAAAGGGATACAGATAGAAGTCCTTGTTGAAATTTGGGTTTAACAGAGTGGGGGCATGAGATATGGCTTCCTTGATGGCCTCAAAGCTCTTCTTTCCTTCTCTTGTCCATGTGAACTCTTTGCCTTTTCTCAGCATATGAGTGAGTGGCTTGACCATCTCTACAAAGTCTGGAATGAACCTTTTGATGAAGTTGATTTTGCCCAAGAAGCTCTGCAACCCTTTCTTGTGTTTGGGAAATGATAGAGCAAGGATTGCCTCTATCCTTTCTAGATCAATGGATAGACCAACTTCAGACACTACATGTCCCAAAAGTCTTCCCTCGTGCACCGAAAAATGCATTTCTTTGGATTCAAAGAAACTCCAAATTGCTTGCATCTATCAAAAATAGATCTCAAATGGGTTAGATGATCATTAGGATTCTTTGAGAAAACCATTATATCATCAAGGTAAACTAAAACCATATCATTTAAAAGACCTTGAAAAACAACGCCCATTGCTCTTTAGAAGGTAACTCCAGGATTGGAGAGTCCAAAAGGCATTTTACAATATGCATAGGTGCCCCATTTTGTTGTGAAGGTTGTCTTGTGCCTATCTTCTTCCACCATGATCTGATTATAGCTAGAGTAGCCATCAAGCAAAGAGAACCTTTGAGAGCCTACCACCATTTGCAGAATTTGATCCATGGAGGGAAGTGGGTAATGGTCCTTGAGGGACACCTTATTGAAGTCCCTGAAGTCAACACATAACCAAATCTCTCCATTCTTTTTCCTTACTAGCACAAGGTTTGCCACCCAAGAGGAATGTTTAATTGGAAATATTATCCTGGATTAGATCAATTTATAGAGTTCTCTTCTCATGAGATCTTCCACTCTTGGGTTGACAGAGCTGTTTTTGCCTAATTGGTTTGGCATTACTTTCTAATTCAATGGTGTGCTGTGCAAGCTTGGGGTCAAACCCTTTAAAGTCTTTGTACTCCTAAGCAAAAATATCAGAAAATTCTTGGCATAAAACAACGAATGTAACTCTTTCCTCCGCTGTATTGACCTTTCCCAAGTTCAACAACTTGCCCTTAAAGATCTCTACCCTTTTATAGTGTTCCTCTATAGCTGAAATGCATGCCTTCCCTTTTCTTACTTGGTCATTTTCATTGAAAATCCTCTCCAATGTCACAAGTCCTTTGGGAAGTTTATTTGATCTTACTTGTACTATTTGATCATCATATTGATTCTGGAACTTGTCTTGGTTCCTATGGCAGAACTCTACCTCTTGCATTAGAAAACATATGATTTGGTCATCATTGTCAAAGACTTGCCAACTCACCTCATTGTCAGGTACAACTGGTCTGCATATAATGTTGACCTTATCTTGGCCTTGGCTGCCTTTGACTCCTACAATCTCATATTGGGCACCTATGGCAGCAAGTCTATCTGCATGTTTGTTTGCTTCTCTTGGTATGGACTGGATGTCAAACGCCAGGAAATCCTCCATGAGGTCCTAGACCCGGTGCTTATAGGCCTTCAGATGGTGACTTTTGACTGCACTTAGGCCTCTCACCTGTTGCACAAGTTCATTGTCATCCTTGACTTTGAGGAGCTGGATACCTCTCTTCCTTGCTTCTTGCAAACCATGCAAAAGAGCTTCATATTCAGCTGTATTTGAAGTGCAACTGAATTGGAGTCTTGCAGCAGAATGGTATTTTTGACCTAAGGGTGAAACCAACATGGCTCCCACTCCGCTTCCATTCTTTGACCTTGAGCCATCAAAGAACAAAATCCATATACCATCTTCCTCTTGAGCAGTGCTAGTTAAGAAAGGTATCGTAACACCTTCCTCATGCATACAATACACTGCCAAGTCTATCTCTTCAATGATGTTGTATGGATCAAATCCATGGTTATCCGTTGCCCACTCATCCAAGTACAGATATGAGATGCCTTCTAGATGACTATGGGGTTCTTGTTCAATAACCTCTTCAAGCTCCTCAAATATGGCACAATTAGCACTTGCAAGATTGGGAATGTAGGGCTCTAGGTGGAACCTAGCTATAGGCTTAGACCTTATGGTGACTTTGGTTCCATACCTGGTTCTGAAAACCATTTATGACCAATCAGATGATAGATATCCCCCAATCTTAGCAGTGAAGTCTCTAGACATGCATAGGGCAAAATAGGGGGGTAGGTCTACCACCATTGCATTCTGAGTAATGACGCAATTTGGACACACAACCAAGGTGATTTGAAGATCTTTCAAGATGCCTATTGTCTTAGTAGGGGAGCCATCCAATTGGAGCACACCCTTTTCAATAGGCACATATTTGAGCCCAAGCTTGTCTGCGATGGCTTTAGGCATCACTGAGGTTGAAGCCCCTGAGTCAATCATGCAATTGTGCACTAAACAATCCCCTATGATGACTGACAGATAAAAGGGGGAAGGCTTTGCAACCTTAGGAGGAGGGACAACATTTTGAGGTTGGCTTGTGCTTGGAACTTGATTGGGAACTTGGCCAAGGGCTCAATTAGGCTGACTATCATTGATGAAAACAACGTTTACTTTATCAACCATTCTTTCCACTTGAGAAAGCTTAGAGAGCTCTTGATGGAGAATCTCCTTTTGCCCAGGGATAGATAGAGCATCATACATGGACATAGTTACATTGGCCTTCTTTAAATGATCCACAATATTAAAAGGAAGACTAGTACCTTTGGACTGCCCCTTGGAGGCAGAGGCATCACTCGGCATTTGAGTAACATGAGGAACGAAAGGGGACCTTTGCTGCTGTCCATGGGATTGGGGCACTTGTTGATTTGCAGGAGCTTTAGCAGCTGCATCTGAAGAAGTGGGTTGCTGACTAGTCTAAAGAGGTGATGTAGAAGCCTTAGGTTGCCCTAAGTTGTCCTCCAACATCCTTTTCTTAACTCTTGTTTGAGCTGCAATCGATAAATTTGTCCTTTGGTTTTGCCCCATATTGGCCGCTACATGCTCAAACACATATTCCCCTTCTTGGAAATTCACGCACGTGGTATCAACAGGTGCTCTACTCATTCTTCCTTGTTGTTGGCTCTGAGCTTTTGATCGGGACATGGCAAGCATGTTGTCTTCACTCGCATGGGGGGCTTGTGGTAGAGGAGGCATCATGTCGTGAAGGAGCATGTTGCCAATCAGGGTCTTGATACATGTCTCCAATAGTGGCCATCACCATCTCATTAGACTGTCCCTCTGACTGCCATGGACCTTCTTGAGCATTGTTGTTCTAAGTTGGCACAATAGCTCTAGAACTACCTGGAGCATTAGGATTGTATTGCCTTGACTGTGGTTTCTACCCTTGTCCTTGTTGATTGGTTTGATAGGGTGCCCTGTTGTATTGGAAATTCTGATTATTATTTTGGTATGCCCTGTATGCTAGAGCTTGTTGCCTCTCCATTGCAACCAGCGTGTTGTTCTAGGCTTTGCGGAGACTTTCTATCTTCCCCAATTTGTCAGTTTGCTCACCTTCTATTTGATAAAACTTTGTGTTGGCCATTTTTGGTCCACATATAAAGCTCTTGCATGGTTTGATGATCCAGTGGATCAAAGGCATAGAAATGGATCCAACATTTGTAAATAGAGAGGATCCAAGGAAGGTTTACTAAGGATCCAACAATAGTGTTCAAGGGTAAGCCTGCAAGCCAAAAGCTAAGTGCAAAATCTTTTATTCAGCTAAGTCTTTACTTGTTCATTCTTTCGGGACAGTTTTGGCTAAGCGTTGAATTCTTTCGGACAAGTTGTCCAAGACAAAGTTTCCGAAGAGATATTTCTTTCAAACAAAATGTTCGAAGCAAAAGACAAAGACCTTTTCTTTTGGGGAAATTGTCCGAGACAATTTTCCCGAATGGTAACTCTTCAATAAAGTGGCCCTTTTTCAGAATTCCCGAAGGAATTCTTCTACAACAAAATGTCTTATACACTTTTCCCGAAGGGTACTTCTCTTAGGAAAACGGTCCACTTTAAGGTTTTTGAAGGTCACTTTTCTCGGCGAAAAGGGGATTTTTTTCAAGTTCCGAAGGGCATTTTCAAAGCAAGTGGCCAAAACACTTTTTCCGAAGAGTCATTTCCATGCCAAAGTGTCTTATGCAACATTTTCGAAGGGTATCTCTTGAGGAAGTGGACCTTTCCAAAAGCCCTCAAGACCTTTTCTTTCGAAGAGGTGGCCGAAGCAAATAAATCCGAAGGGTCATTCTCAAAAAGTTTGAAGTTTGATTCCTTCAAAAAAAAGGTCCGTGAAATTATTCAAGCAAATTGTTCAAAAGGAGAAAAGGCCTGAAAGAAAGTAGTCGTTGGCATTCAAAAGCAGTCAAAAGGGTCTCTGGCCAAATGCAGAGACGACGCGTGGCAGCATTTCGGGAGGTAGATTCGACGATGCATAATCAAATCTTACATTGAAGATCGACGTCGAGTGGAGGTCAAAGGGGTCAGTGAATCTCAAGGGCAAAAGTGTGCATGACAAGTGTCAAAGACACATTCAACTGGCAGGAGATCAACAACTCATGGGCATCCATGCACAAGCAGATTGATGGAAATGCAAAAAGGCAAGGGGGGTATCAATTTTAATAGAAAATATATAAGTCCAAAACAATAGTAAGGAGCACGTCAGGTTTTAAATGCAAGAGATCAAATCGTGTACACTTAGTGGGAACATGCAGTTACCCATGACATGGCTCTCTTAGCTCCAAAAAGGGCGACTTGAATGAGCGAAGGGGTCGAGGAGATTTACAATGATCTTGGATGGTTCATTTCATGGTCAAGTAGTTGCACACTCTAAAGGCAAAAAGAGTTCAAGGACATAGTGGTGGTTGCAGCCATTTATGACCCCTCTCCATTTTCTCACGCAAGCCCCCTCTTCTCTCATTCCTTTTTGCTATATATAGAGGATTTTGAGCCTACAAAGAGATCCCTCGACTAGTGATAGAGTTACTCTGTCGAAATTTCTTTGTAACACTCTCTTGAAGCAATATAAGACAACTTTCTGATTTTCGTTGAAGTCAAGTGTGCATTATTGGAGTTTAACTTGCAGAATGTATGCTTTCTCTCATCATCTGTGATTTCTCTACACACCTTGCTTTAGTTTTCTTGGTTTTTTGCAGGTCGTGTGATGTGTTAGCCTTTGGGGCCTTTCTGAAGCATTACAAGTTATAGTGTCTCTCTTGCAGACCTATTCCTTCCTGCCCTTCAAAGTGCATCCTTCCCTTTGACCTCCACACAATTACTCATGCTTGGGGCTTTGAAATAGGATCAGCTAGACTGTGTCTTGTTTAAGTTCAGTAGGAGTCATTAAGGTTCCCAATCTGAATGTGGATCACTCTCTATTTGGTGCATCACTTCCCTTAGCTTAGATTTCCTTTTTATGTTATCCTCCTATCCCTTTTCCTTAGTCAGCAGTAGATTTTAGCATGGCAAATAAGAGTTGAAGTGAAGCATCTGAGGAGCTAGCCCCATAAAAAAGCCTAGAGGTTCAACCTCACTACAGGATACCCACAGCCTGAGGTTGTCCCAACGCTTGTAGCTAGGAGTGAGAGACCCTGCGAAACTCTCCCACAAAGGGTGCAATTCTAGACTACAACAGTTTCTGGCATGCCCTGTGGGACCAAGGTGAGGAAGATCGTTGGTGTTTCTCTCCTCTATCAACATTTGGAAGCAAGTTATTAGCACCAACGGTGACTCCAAATCAAAGCTTATGGTTATGAGCAGACTAGGGTTGTCTCTTTGTAGATTTTAATCAACTCCTGCATCTCACTTGACATATGAGGCTAATATGAATAGCTATGGTGAATATCCATATAATGCCTTTATACCCTATCAAGGCTATGATGAACCTTGGCAAGTTCCTCATGATCCATATATGCAAGAATATTGCCCTAATCCCTCCTATGGGCAACAAGCCCATCATAATATTTCTCCTCATCAACCCTATCATGTGCCATCCATATCAGCACTTACGCAGACTCTAATAAGCCTTGACAAGCATGCTCTAGGATTGTGCTCACAGAGATGTTATGGTCAAGATGTCCCTACTCACCAGATCCATTATGTGAGAGGGTCATTAGGAAAAATAAAAGTAGAATGGGCACCTGTTGAGAGAGCAAATTGGAACAATCTCATAGGTGACATGATGGATATAGGCGATTACATTCAGAGCATTGAAGACAAGCTGAAAGGACTTAGGGAACAGCAAGGGCAACCTCACCAACCTTTTGTGCCTACATATACACGACCTCGGCCTTCTTATACGCCATCCATTCCTCCTCAAGTGACCATTTCAAGTGCTCCTTTGAATGTTCCATGTCCTTCATATGTTCCTCAGACATTTCGTTCTTGGAAATCTATTCAAAGGAGCTATCAAAAAAACGAAGAGGTTGTTGTAGAACAAACTGCTACTGAGATCCAAGGCTCCTTTCTTCCCCAAGAACCCCTTATGAAATCCTTCAAGGTTCCAAGCTGAAACCAATTGGTAAAGTCATGGAGTGGGCAAAAGAACGTAGATCTGGAATTAAGAGTCCAAGACAAAGAAGGATATGAACCCCTACAAACCTCCATCATCCCTCTTCAAAAGCCTTCTATTCCTAACCACCTTAAGGAGGAGCTATTTCAAGAGAACACAGCAGAACAAATTAGAGAGTTAGAAGTGAAGACAAGGAAAGAAGAGGAAAAACAGAATCAAAAGGTCAAAGGAGAGCCTCTATCTTTCCCATCTTGGAAATCCATTCAGAGCAATGGACAAAAGAAGGAAAAAGTGGTGATTCCTGAAGTCAAACAAGAGACCTTGCAGCCTCCACTCCTTTCCCCTCAAAATCCCAAAGCCTTTCCTTCATGGAGAGCCATTCAAGAGGCAAAGAATCAGGAAGAGGAGGTGAAGGTGATTAAAGCAACTTCATGAACAAAATCAGGAACCTATGGTAACTTCCCTGAACCTTTCTCACCTTGTTGAGTGTTTTCAAGAATCTATTATGCCACTCTTTGAGAAATAGCCTCTCCTCTGTGAGGAAAACCAAGAAGATGCATCCAAAGAGGTTGAGAAAGAGGATGTCATGAGTGACTACGAGGAAGAAATCACCATAGCGCCCCCCCTTGGCAAGCAAAAATTCAACTCAGCCTTTTTGAATGAAGAACATATTGAAGAGTCTTTTGCAGTTGTGCATGAAATAGACCGCACTATTGAGGATGCAAAGCTACCACTTTATGTTGGGAATGAGGGGGTTGGGGCTGTCATTTCCTTGGATGAACTGTCACGTTATAAAAAAGATGAGGAAATGAGTGAAATAGTTGATCAAACTGATGAACTTGTGAAGCAGCCAGAGGTTACCAATCAGTCAAAAGGCTCATTTGAGGACTTGTTTGAGATCTTGAGAGCCGACGATGTTCTTCTCCAAGGCAACTATGGTCTGGTTGCATCCAAAGAGAGCAACCTTGTCAAGCAAATCAAAGGGGATGGAGTGGGTAGTCTTTCAAGTCTGCCACCTTAAGAGTTCATTGCAGACATGGACTTGTTTCAGGTCTTCGGAATGGGCTATCAACTCCTTGATGAACCTAAAAAACATGAAATAAAGAACAAGCCCAGTCCTACTAAAGACACCATAGAAATCAAAGAGGTATGCCTTGTTAAGCCACCATTGGAGGTTGTAGTTAAGGAGCCATATGAAGAATTTGAGACTATCTAGATTCACATAGCTGACCTAGTTGGAGCTGCCGGTTCTCATTGAGCATAACAACGAAGACGTTGACAGTTGCAACAAATAAGCAGGCATCAAGACCAAGGGTCAAGAAGCTGCATGCCTTATTCAATCCCTTATCTTGTGATGCAAGAAAAGTATCAAACTTTCCTTTTGATCCAGGAGGAAAGGGTACACAGTTTTAGGGTGTATATATTAGATTAGTTTTGTTCAAATTCCTCCTAGTGTTGTTTCAAGCACATTTGTTTGTTGTTTGTTGTTTTGTTCTAGGCTAGTTTCCTTTCAATAAGTGCTTTGGGGCACTTTGTTCTGCTTCGTTCTTTTGGGCCCTTGTTTTTGTTTCAAGAGAGGTTAGAGCAGGATTGGCACCAGATCAATTTGTTGAACACAAATAGATACTCCATGCCCAATGGATTAGACTCTGACCAACTGGTCTAGGTTCTCTTGCATCGACAGACATGCAACCCCTATGAGCTGCCAAAGATGTTGGTCATTTTTGGCCCACATATAAAGCTCTTGTATGGTTTGATGAAGCAGTGGATCAAAGCCATAGAAATGGATCCAACATTTGCAAATAGAGAGGATCCAAGCAAGGTTTTCTAAGGATCCAACAACAGTGTTCAAGTGTAAGCCTGCAAGCCAGAAGCTAAGTGCAAAATCTTTTATTCAGCTAAGTCTTTACTTGTTCATTCTTTCAAGACCTTTTTGGCTAAGTGTTGAATTCTTCCAGACAAAATTTCCAAAGGGATATTTCTTTCGGACAAAATGTTCGAAGCAAAAGACAAAGACCTTTTCTTTTGGGAAAATTGTCTGGGACAATTTTCCCGAATGGTAACTCTTCAATAAAGTGGCTCTTTTCAGAATTCCCGAAGGAATTCTTCTACAACAAAGTGTCTTATACACTTTTCCCGAAGGGTACTTCTCTTAGGAAAATGGTCCACTTTAAGGTTTCCGAAGGGCACTTTTCTCGACGAAAAGGGGATCTTTTTCAAGTTCTGAAGGGCATTTTCAAAGCAAGGGGCCAAAACACTTTTTTCGAAGAGTCATTTCCATGCCAAAGTGTCTTATGCAGCATTTCCGATGGGTATCTCTTAAGGAAGTGGACCTTTCTAAAAGTCCCGAAGACCTTTTCTTTTGAAGAAGTGCCCGAAGCAAATAAATCCAATGGGTCATTCTCAAAAAGTCCGAAGTTTGATTCCTTCAAAAAAAGGGTTCACGAAATTGTTCAAGCAAATTGTCCAAAAGGAGAAAAGGCCCAAAAGAAAGTAGCTGTTGGCATTTAAAAGCCGTCAAAGGGGTCTCTGGCCAAACATAGAGACGACATGTGGTAGCATTTCGAGAGCTAGATCCGACGGCGCATAATCAAATCTTACATTGAAGATCGATGGCGAGTGGAGATCAAAGGGGTCAGCAAATCTCAAGGGCAAAAGTGTGCAGGACAAGTGTCAAAGACACATTCAACTGGCAGGAGCTCGACGACTCGCGGGCATCCATACACAAGCAAATCGACGGACATGCAAAAAGCCAAGAGGGTATCGATTTTAATAGAAAATATATAAGTCCAAAACAATAGTAAGGAGCATGCCAGGTTTTAAATGCAAGAGATCAAATCGTGTACACTTGGCGGGAACATGCAGCTACCCATGACATGGCTCTTTCAGCTCCAAAAAGGGAGACTTGAATGCACGAAGGGCTCAAGGAGATTTACGGTGATCTTAGACGGTTCATTTCATAGTCAAGCAGTTGCACACTCTAAAGGCAAAAGGGTTCAAGGACATAGTGGTGGTGCAGCTATTTAGGACTTCTCTCTCCGTTTTCTCATGCAAGCCTCCTCTTCTCTCATTCCTTTCTGCTATATATAGAGGCTTTTGAGCCTAAAAAGAGATCCCTTGACTGGTGATAGAATTACTTTGTCAAAATTTCCTTGTAACACTCTTTTGAAGCAATTTAAGACAACTTTCTGATTTTTGTTGAAGTCAAGTGTGCATTATTGGAGTTTAACTTGCAGAATGTATGTTTTTCTCTCATCATCTGTGATTTCTCTAAGCACCTCACTTTAGTTTTCTTGGTTTCTTGCAGGTCTGTGATGTGTTAGCCTTTGGTGCCTTTCTGAAGCGTTACAAATTATAGTGTCTCTCCTATAGAGTTATTCCTTCCTGCCCTCCAAAGTGCATCCTCCCCTTTGACCTCCACACAATTACTCATGCTTGCAACTTTAAAATAGGATAAGCTAGACTGTGTCTTGTTTAAGTTCAGTAGCAGTCATTAAGGTTCTCAGTTTGAATGTGGATCACTCTCTATTTGGTGCATCACCTCCCTTAGCTTAGATTTCTTTTTTATGTTATCCTCCTATCCCTTTTCCTTAGTGAGCAGTAGATTTTAGCATGGGAAATAAGAGTTGAAGCGAAGCATCTAAGGAGCTAGCCTCATAAAAAAGCCTAGAGGTTCAACCTCACTACAAGATACCCACAGCCTGAGGTTGTCCCAACACTTGTAGCTAGGAGTGAGAGAGCCTAAGAAACTCTTCCACAAAGGGTGCAATTCTAGACTACAACACTTTGTTGATTCTGGAACTGGAGCAATAGTTGGAGTAAGAGGGTGTATTTCTGGAAAGAGAGGCATTGGTGACCTTGGAGCCAACTTGTCTTCTTGGATTAAGCAATTCTCAATGCGTATAGCTACTTCATAGGCATCAGGGAGAACCATGTCTCCCATAGATTGAATCATCACTGCTATATCGCTATTAAGAGCTTTCAGGAAATACAAGAATGCAGTGTTAGGAGATGGCTTACACAGTGCAGGGATTCTATCCCAGAACCTCTAGAATCTGAAGTTGAAGTCGACCATCGTTTCGTGTGGTGCTCGCTTTATAGTTGTGAGTTGCTCTATCAGGGACAGATGAATACTCTAGTCTTTGAACTGCTTGTATAACTCCTCACCAAGCTCATCCCAGTTATGAATAGAATTCGATTGTAATCGCCAGTACCATTGAAGAACTTTTCCTTTCAAGGAAGAAGCTAGTAATCTGACTGCAACATTGTCCTGGGTGACATGGTGTACTGTGCAAATATTCACAATATCTTGGATATGCTCTATAGGGGAGGACGAATTCTCACTCGTGAAATAGGACAGGCTCTTGAGAGCGGACACCGGAATGTCATCATGCTGCGCTAGGACTAATGGATTGCCCTTGTTAAAGGGCACAAATACTTGATTCCTTGGTATAGCCATGAATGGGATGGGGAATAGACCTCACCTGGAATAGAACCTTCCGAACGGTGGTGTAGATTGAGCTCTGAGTAGAGACTGGCTTGCATCGCACCTCCTAACAGGGGACAAAGATACTCTAGCGCTCCTAATTGATGGCACTGGAAGCTCTGTGACACAAAAATCGATGCCTCTTGTAGATGATCTTGTTATTCTTGGCATGTAAATAGAGGATTGGTCTTTGCAAACCGGAGGTGTTGGGAGTCGCTAGTTGCTCTTGTTGAGTGTCTGCTACACTTGATAGCTAAAGAAAATCACCAATCCTTTAGCTTCTTCAATCGGGTCCCACCGGGTGTGCCAGGACTGTTAGCACTCCAGGTTGCACCCTAACTGAAAGGAGTGTTCAGGTCCTGCTTCCAAACCTAGATTAACATGGGAATGGTCTAAGGCTGTAGGTTGCCTATAACGAGACTAGACCTCTAAGATTTTTTATAAGGCTAGCTCATCAGATTTTATAATTTGGACCTTTACTTCTAAATCTAAGATCGGTTGGGATGAAAAGGGGCAAGAGATTTGCATAAAGTAAAACCTATTCTAAGATGCGGTGATGCACCAAGAATTTAACATACCCACTCTTAAGGTTTGAACTCTTTCACACACTAATGAAATATGAAAATAATGCAATGCTCACTATGTTTTCTATGCAATAGTATTTCGTATAGAGGTTTATTTGATGCACTTAGATTAGGGAGCAATGAAAGTAAGGTCTAATTAAAGACACTTAAGTTTGACTGTCCCATATATATGCTTGAGAGATCAATGCTGAGACACACTATACGACCTGCAAAGAAGATTCTTAGCACCTAGGTTGAGCTTGGACATGCAAAAGGAAGATGACATTCACATATGCATATTACACAAACACAGAACACTAAAATGCATATTAGCAAACGATTGCCAAATCTCTATTCACTACTCCAAGAGGTGTCTAATACAATTTTGGCAAAGTCTAATCGTACCAGCCTGAGGGATACAAATCAAGAGTTTAAAGCTAGTAATTAAAGCCAAAAATAAGGTAAGAGAGAAAAGTTGGCGATGAAGGGGTCATTAATGAGCCTAATTCCACTTGGAGCAACCACCACTGCAATCCTTCTCGAACTTGCCCTTGCATGAATGTCACTGTATCATTCTTTGGCATGATGGAGAATGTGAATATCAAGACCAATTGCAGGAAGCAATCCCCATCAACCCCAGAATCCTTCTCAAGCTCCTCAACATTAATGCCATCACGGCAGTTGCTAGAGCTCGCTTATTGATGTTCTGTCATGTCCCCTTTCCAGTTGACATCTCTTAGAGCTGATGATTAGCCTATTATGCGACCCTCGTAGGCTAATAGGATGGAGAGAGGGTCTTGATGGAGCTTGGCTTGGCTTTGACTAGCAGAATTTTTTCAGTTGGCTTTTATTTGGGCTCTTTCGGACATGTTTGCCTGAGCCCCTATTTTTTAGAGATATTTGACACGCAGCGGAGCACCCCTGTTATGATATGATCATGTGCGGAATCACTTCCTTGTTTACCAGCTTCAGACAGATTGAGAATCGAATACTTTTTTAGGGAGATATTAATATTTGATTGATTTAATTAAATATTAATTATTTGGCGTAATTTAATAAGTTAGGTAAAAGGAAAGAAAACCCTAATTTTTAATTGTGAAACCCTAATTAGGGTAAGTGCAGTTTTTTTCAAGGATATAAGGGTTTCTCATTGGTAAGATAATTCATTCATGTTGAAGACAATTTTTGCTAAGTATTTTCTGAGAAGACTGAGCCAAGGGTCCCAGTATTCAATTTGCATTGAAGAACGTGCACTCTTCAGTGTGTGCAATTCAGAGGTTGTGAAATATCAGCTGATCTATTGCCGGTTATGGAGATAATTTCACACAGAGATTATCACAGAGCTTCACAGGGATTTATTTCATCAGGGTTTTGATCCAGAAATCGTCCAGATAAAGATCTTTGGTATTAGCACAATATTTATTGAGATCAGGGTTCCAGCATACAGGCCATACTATATTCACCGTTTGCTGTACGGAATTTGAAGTGCGCAGTTAGCAGAAGCACGCAACAGTCGCAGCCAGCAGAGAGCGCAGAGACCGACATCGGCAACGCAGAGTATTCCAACCGACCGCGGTAGTAATTCGACCGACCGCGACAGTATTCCGACCGACCGCGTCAGTATTCCGACTGACCGCGGCAGTAATCCAACCGACCGCGGCAGTATTCCAACCGACTGCAGCAGTATAACCGACGTCGGCGACTGTGTTTTTGAAACAACCAGAGAAAAGCTAGGGTTTGCAGAAAAAATAGGTTTTTGAGACAATATTTTATATTATTTTGTTGCATGACAGAGATTCACTATTGTAATCATTTGAAACAAACAATAAGATCTTAGATTAGCCAGTTATAAGTTTTACTGCTTCAGTATTTATTTATTTGAATTTATCTTGCAAATTCGCATTCTTCTTTATTTCATGCAAAAACACCAAAAAAATCAAAATACACAAAAACAGTCAAAAAAATATTCAGTAGCAGAATTTAGGGGAAACAGGGGTTTCTATAGTGGTATCAGAGGTTTTGTCCTGCCATCCTATTGGGTAGTTTGGACGTTGAATCGGCTAGTTAATCATGGTTACTTCAAGTACTCAGAAACAGTGGGACAAGACTATGGAGAAACTTAAACAAAGTTTGAATAAGTTGGTTGAAAACCAGAGGAGGATGAATGAATTGCTTTCACACCCTACAACCGAAGACAAATTAGCACGGTATATGACATCCGTTTTTAAAGGGTCCACGTTACAAAACAAGAAGGAAGAGGAGGTTGACCGGCTTTCTCATGAGCTGGAGGATACTCGGAATTCCTTGGTGTGTACTCAGTTGGCTCTCCAGGATTCTGAGAGACATGTGGACGAGCTTTGTCTTGAGGTGAGTTCAGTTCAGGAGTTAGCGCATGTGGCAGGGACTCAGCTTTCTTTTACAGTCAGGTCACATGTTGATGATGATATGAGTATGTCTAGCACTCACACTCCAGATTTAGAGATTGTAGTGGGTACAGGAGACAGGTGCGTGAAGTCAGTTGGTATTGTTCACATTACTCAAGTGAGGAGTTTACTTGAGTTGCCAGTTGATTTCCGTTCATGGATTGGATGTTGGGATCCTTATCTTGGTACTGGGAATTGTTTTGACCAGAGATATCTATCATTTTTTGGTAGTAGTATCTGTTGCACTATCATGGACTTGATTAGTAGTTTACCAGGTGTAGTTCTCATCCATGCCAGCAGCTTGTCTGATGTTGGAATTAGTTTTTATACACCTGTGTTGGGCATTTTTCAAGTATCTAGTGAACCATTCATGTTGAAATGGGTTGATGATTGCCTCAGATATGGCAGAGTCTATAGAAGAGTCCCAGGATCCGATTATTGCAGATGACACCCAGGGGGATGTTGTGGATAGTGTTGAGGACTTAGTCTCTTCAGCGGGTTCCTTTGATACGGAGGTTTATGTGGATGTTTCAGTCACTCCGTTTGATGATACGAGTTCAACAGTTGGTCTGCCGAATTTGGATGGCAGTATTACAGATGATAGCTATTCTGAGGTTACTCCTTTGGACAGTTTGCCAGGGGTAGAGTATAGGAGTTCGACCAGCCAACACAATCATGTGTCTAGTCAGCTGAGAGTTAGTGAGCGAGACATTGCTATTACTTGCGAGCATTTCGATGCTGCTCGTCAGTTGTTAGCAGTTTATGGGTGGGGTTCCCCTGCTAGTGATGAGCAGGGAGGCAGTTATTATTCCTTGACAGAGATCCACTCTTTATGGGAGGCCATCCGGATTCTGAGACAAGATTATATGCGGTTGGTAGCCGACAGAGATTATCTTAGGGAGTGGGGCAGTACAACATACGATGTATTATTGGTCAAGGAAGATAAGGTGAGTGAGCTTACTCAGCAGCTCGAGGTGACTTCTGAGATTCTTGAGAGTATGCAGTTGGCTTTCGAGGAGTCACAATTTCATTTGGCTGAGGTGACCATGGAGTTAGAGCGACTTCAGTCTTTACCAGAGTCTGTACAGTCACAGGGTGTGGTCTCTGGTGACCTGAGGATGTCCATAGTCGAGATCGTTAGAGACAGTGGAGATGAGCATATATCTATCCTCGATGCTAGTATTGGCCTATCTGGTTCGTTTCCACTGAAGTTAGATTCAGTTGAGTTGGATGCTGCAGTTGAGCATGGTAGTCAACCTGATATGGTGATGGTCTCTACTACTGATGGCACGGGGACTAGTGAGGTTGTATCAGGGATCAGTTGTGATGTTCGTGAGCCAACAGTTGGTTTGGTTCCTGTTTGTGATACTACTCCTTTGGAGGTGTCTTCGGAGGTAGTAGTTGGTTCGGGCTTGGTTAGTGATCAGTTGCGGTTAGTTTCTTCTAGATTGCAGTCTGAGCCATTGATTGAGAGTGGCGCATTTTATCGACATTACACTATAAGTGCTTGTCATCAGTTATGGGATGGTTTGACGCCATGGGATGAGAGTTGTGATAGACATGGCATGGTGATAGGTGCTGGGGTTGACAGTTTGTTGGTGCATGACTTAGAGGAGTTGATGGCAAGCAGATTTGGTTTATGTTATTGCTATCTAGCATGTGATGTCTCTTCATTATCAGCGATGCATAGGAGTTTGGCTGATGAGACCGTCGCTGGTGATCTGCAGAGATATGTTGACTATAGTAGAGGTACAGTGTGTGGATTCTCCGCACTTGGCGTAGTTCCATTTGATAGTTGTTGCAGAGTTGGAGTGTGCCTTCCGCATAGCATGGTGGAATGTGTATATGGTATTTGCGATTTTGGCAGTTTGAGTTGTCCATTATACTTGGGTTATGATATTTCGAGAGTTTGTTTCTCATGGGTTCCTTACTGTGGCAGTTGTGATTTTGGAGTTTGGTTGAGTTGTATTCGCCAGTTTGATTATGGATTCATCTTGGTTATATTTCAGAGGATATTGCAGAAGCTTGCGTTGATTGACAGCAGTATAGATCATGACTACATTTGGGATCCAGGTGGATTGATTGGTTTGTTGTTCAGCAATTGCTTGGGGACAAGCAATTTCAGAAGGGGTGGACTGTCATGTCCCCTTTCCAGTTGACATCTCTTAGAGCTGATGATTAGCCTATTATGCGACCCTCGTAGGCTGATAGGATGGAGAGAGGGTCTTGATGGAGCTTGGCTTGGCTTCGACTAGCAGAATTTTTTCAGTTGGCTTTCATTTGGGCTCTTTCGAACACGTTTGCCTGAGCCCCTATTTTTTTAGGGATATTTGACACGCAGCGGAGCACCCCTTTTATGATATGATCATGTGCGGAATCACTTCCTTGTTTACCAGCTTCAGACGGATCGAGAATCGGATACTTTTTGAGGGAGATATTAATATTTGATTGATTTAATTAAATATTAATTATTCGGCGTAATTTAATAACTTAGGTAAAAGGAAAGAAAACCCTAATTTTTAATTGTGAAACCCTAATTAGGGTAAGTGCACTTTTTTTCAAGGATATAAGGGTTTCTCATTGGTAAGATAATTCATTCATGTTGAAGACAATTTTTGCTAAGTATTTTCTGAGAAGACTGAGCCAAGGGTCTCAATATTCGATTTGCATTGAAGTACGTGCACTCTTCAGTGTGTGCAATTCAGAGGTTGTGAAATATCAGCTGATCTATTGCCGGTTAGGGAGATAATTTCACACAGAGATTATCACAGAGCTTCACAGGATTTATTTCATCAGTGTTTTGATCCAGAAATCGTCCAGATAAAGATCTTCGGTATTAGCACAATATTTATTGAGATCAGGCTTCCAGCATACAGGGCGTACTGTATTCACCGTTTGCTGTACATAATTTAAAGTGCGCAGTTAGCAGAAGCGCGCAGCAGTCGCAGCCAGCAGAGAGCGCAGAGACCGACATCGACAGCACAGAGTATTCCAACCAACCGCGACAGTATTCCAACCGACCGCGGCAGTATTCCGACCGACCACGGCAGTAATCCGATTGACCAGGCAGTATTTCGACCGACCGCGCCAGTATAATCGACGTCGGCAACTGTGTTTTTGAAACAACAAGAGAAAAGCTAGGGTTTGTAGAAAAATCAGGGTTTTGAGACAATATTTTATATTATTTTGTTGCATAACAGAGATTCACTATTGTAATCATTTGAAACGAACAATAAGATCTTAGATTAGTCAGTTATAAGTTTTACTGCTTCAGTATTTATTTATTTGAATTTATACAAATTTATCTTGCAAATTCGCATTCTTCTTTATTTCATGCAAAAACACCAAAAAAATCAAAATACACAAAAACAGTCAAAAAAATATTCAGTACCAGAATTCAGGGGAAACAGGTGTTTCTACACATTCCTTCTGAAATTTCTTGCGTAGCCACCATTCTGCCATTAATTCTAAAACCTGAATATAGATCGATTATGGTGAAAACCAATCTCCTTTATTGGTTTTCACATAGTCATGATTGAAAATGGAGATCCGTAGGCTAGGGCCTCTTGAGTCTGAACGAGGCGTAAAACCTATGTCTAGAAGCTTTTCAGACTGTGTTTCGGCCTTTTGCTGCAGACCATTTTCCTCAAGGTATTTCTTTCAAAACCTTTTGCTGGACATTTGTTGAGGGCTTTGTGTCTCGGGCACTTTCTCCAAAGGAATTACTTGCTTTGTCTCTGCCTTAGTCCTTTATCTTGGGATAAAAGCTCCGAAAGAAATCTGCCTTAAAGAAAATTGTTCAGAACAATTTTCTTGAAGGAATTGTACCTTTAGAATTGCCCTTCAAAACTTTTGCATTGGACCCTTTCTTGAGAAAATACCCTTCAGGAAAAGTGTTTAGGACACTTTGATTGAAGAAGATATCTTTCGGGTTTTTTGCAAAGGTCCACTTTCTCAAAGAAGAAAAAAAAACCCTTCGGGGAAATTGTTTGGGGCACTTTGCTTACAAAAAGATCTTTCGGGATTTGCTTTTGGACCAATCTCATTGAAGACTTACCTTTCGGAACCTTTGAAAACCTTCAAAGAAATGAACCTTCGGGGAAATTGTTTCGGACAAAAAGTCTGAAACAATTCCTGACACTTAGCTAAAAAACCCCGAAAGAAATCAAGCCTTGTACATTTTCTTCAAGCTTTGTGTAGAACATTTTCTCCGAAGGAAAATTGAGTGCCATACATAGCCAAAGGTTGGAAAAGTACAAACTTAGGCCTTTTCTGGATCTATTCCTGCAACTGCTTAGTACCATGAAAACCTACTTGGATCCCTTCACTTGTGACATTGAGCTTGTTTCAAAATGACCTGATCCATTTATCAATTGTTGGGACCGTGCTCAATTGTTTAAACCAGGCAGAAGCTTGATATGTGAGCCAAAATGGCCAACAATATCTTCGGCTGTCATCAAAGTGTTCATTCACTTTTTCCAAAAAGGACATTGTTGAGATAACCTCAACACCACCATCCATGTGCCTCAAAACTCCCAAATTGGGGTTAAACAATGTTCACCACAAATGCATATCCATCCCTAATGCTCATTTGAAAATAAAAACTCACTCTTCTTGTTATAATCATAAAGACAATAAAATTGCTTATCTTTTTCTTTAAATTCCTTTAGGCGTTGTTTTGCTGAAATAGCTACCAACTTAGCTTTCTTAGCTTTGCTTAACCATTCATCATAGCTTTCCTGGGTCCTTATCACATCCTCCACACTTGCCTGCAATGTATCTGATTTCTTTTCAACGCTAACTTCCACTTTTGTTTCTATCTCTTTCCACATCACAAGGGCAGAAATCTCTCTTTTGGGCTAGAACCTTTTTTCCACTTTCCTTTTGTAGGATAAGTGCCTTCATGGGTTGTTCCCTCTCCCTTCCTTGCAGCCCTGATTTTTCTTCATGCCCTGCCATAACAATTTGGAAATTCTTTCCCTCTTCCTTTCTCAAGGCATGTTACAAGTCTCTTTGTATAGCTCGTGGTTTAGACCTTGGTCCATTTCCAACTCGATCTTTCTTCAATTCCACAAAGTTGGTGAGTGATAGTTTTTCTCGGATCTCAACTAGAAGGGCTCTATACTCAACGTAGTTGGGAACAATGTCATCAACTATGAAAGGTTGAGTTAGTTTTTTGTTTAAGTAATCTTTCTCCCCTTTTCCTTGGCCATTAGTAGAGTTTAGCGTAGAAACCCAAAGAGCTGAAGTGAAGCACTTGAGGAACTAGCCTCATAGAAAAGTCTAGAGGTTCAACCTCACCATAGGACACCCACACCCTGAGGTTGTTCTCATGTTTATAGCTGGAAGTGAGAGAGCCTGAAGTGCTCTCTCACAAAGGTGCAAATCCAGTCTATAAGTCTTGTTGTCAATCAGACTTGCACCCCTATGAAGGTAGCTTCAGTTCTTCACAGTCTGTTAAAATATGGAAGCAATCCTAGGCTGTGGGTGACCTAATCAGTGGATTGAAGCTCTAGATTCTAAGGGTTTGCTCCCTTTGGTGTATCAATTAGGATCCTTGCTCTACGCTACAAACTGTCTAGAAAAAGAAAGAGAAACTTGAAAGAAAATCCTATCTAATGATGGTAATACACTTGAATGATTGGTTGATCCACTCAATTAGAGCTCTTAAAAACACTGATTTAGACAAAAAAAAGGCTGAACTTTCAACTCTAATTGACCAATATGCATAAGTATTTCATGAAAAAGTTCTATCTTGTGATCAAAGCTTGAGGAAAATGATGGAATAGGCCTGATTCAAGGCACTAACCAGCCACTTGCATCCACTGTAAACTCAGCTAAAAGACATTAAACACGGAACATGACCTGCATAATTTGACCGGCTAGTAACTAGGTAAGAATCAAGACTTGACAAGGAAGAAAACTCTTATCACTTATGCAAATCAATGACTTAAATACACTATACCAACAGATAGAATCTGAAAACAACAGTCCTATTAATCTGAAAAATGTTACAACTCAATCTTTGGATACAATTCAAGACTAAAAAGCCAACTTATATAGAAAAATACACAACAGCCAAGAGGTTGGCATTGAAAATAGACGAAGAAAACTCTTTCATTAGCCCAAGTCCAATTTTTGTTATGCCAAGATAACAAAGCCTTCTAAATTTGTCTTTTCTTGTCTTTTGTCTTGCATAAAAAACCCCTTGGCATTGAAATTAGACGGTGGGTTCAAGCTTGGACTAATCTTTCAACATGCATAATGCTACGTCGATCTCCAAAAATAGAACTCTTCTTGAGCGGCTAGAACATTTGAAAGGCTTCCCTTTGCATGAAAACGAGTAGATGTGGCACTTCACAATTTATCAACTAGATCTCAAGACTAGTCAACCTCCAATGGTTTACACTTAAACTGTTGGAACGTTGCAAGGTTGAGACAAACGAGAGTGCATGCATGGAATTCTTTGTTAAGCTCTCTAACATTAAACTTTTTGAGTTCTTCATGCAAAGTGAGCCTCCGTTTTAGAACTGAAGGTGTCATGTTTAAAATGGTTACACATCTTGGACATGTCTAATCCTGTTTTTGGTTGTTTGCATGCTTATTAACCTATTTATTAATTGTTGAAATCCCTCGTTTTATCCGACTTTTCATTTTTGTGCATGTTTTGTTGTTTGTCCACGCTATATGTTTTCTGTGGAATTTCCTTTGGCTTTATCTTTCTCAGACTTACTGTCTATTGTTCCCTTTCTACGGCCTTATCCATTGGGCTATTGGCCTCTTCCCTTGGGCTATCTGTCAAGTCATTTTTTCGAGGACAAATTGTCCATGGGAATTGTCTCAGACTTCTCTCTTCGGACAAAAAGGTTCGAGACTTATCTTTCCAAACCTTTCTTTGTACATTTCCTCGGGTAAATCTTTCGAAAGAATTCCTTCGGACAAATTTGTCTGAAGGAATTCCTTCGGACTTTTTGTCCATTTCACTTTCCCTTGTTTAAACCTTCCGAAGGAATTCCTTCGGACTTCTTGTTCATGTATTTTCCTTTTTTCCCACAGACAATTTGTCTGTGGGAATTCTCTCGGGCTTTCCCTCTCTTCCGAGCCCTTCCTTTGGATATTTGTCTTCAAACAAAAAGTCCAAAGCTCTACCACTTTGCTTTCTCCTTTCTTTCGAGCAAATTGCCCAAAAGATTTGTTTCGGTCTTTTGCTTATCACCTTTGTCTTCGGACAAAAAGTCTACGCCCTTTTATTTCTGCTTGTGCCTTTCCTTGTAGTGACTTTCCCAAAGGGCACATACGCGTCGGGATTCCTGCAATGAACCTTCCCAAAGGGCACATACCCTTCGAGATTTTTGTAGTGACATTTTGGAAACTGAATGAACCCTTCGGCATTCCCTTTGAATTTTGTGAAGTGAACCTTCCTGAATGGTAGATATCCTTCGGGATTCTTGCCAATGTCCTCTTTTGAAAGGTATGTACCCTTCGGGCTATTGACTTGAACTTTTCCCAAGGGAAAGTGTCCCTTCGGAAGCTTTCAAATGCCCCTTTTCGAAAGGAAGTAACCCTTTAGGCTTATGTAAATGAACCTTTTTAAAGGGTAGATACCCTTTGGATTTCTACAAATGGCCACCTCAGATATTTGAATTGTCCCTCCGGCACACAAAACTGCCCTTTGGGCTTTTGAAAGAACCCTTCGGCTTTTCCCAAAAGACTTTTATTTTGGACATCTCTTTCGCGGACACTTTCTTCGGACAAAAAGTTCGAAGGAAATGTCCCTTCAAATCCTCTGTTTTTAAATTTTCCCGAAGGGCAAGTAGCCTTCGGGATTTCTGTAATGCCCCTTCGGAATCATGACAAGCCCTTCCCAAGTACCCTTTGGGAAAAATGTAATAGTCATTCAGCCTGTGTAATGGACCATTCCTCTTGTATTTCCTTCGGACAAAAGTCCAAAGGAAATCTATCTTAAGCCTTTTCAAAGTATCCCCTCGGCCTGGTCCTCTTCCCCTTCTTCAAAAGACATGTTTAATCGAAGTTCTGAATGATAGAGGTTGCAATTTTGACTTGTAGGGTTAAAATTGTCAACATTTTGGCGACTCAGCTGGGAAGCATGCCTGCTATGCTTGAGAACTTAGACCATAAACATAATATTGAACTCATAAAACAATGGTAAACCTAATCTATGATTGCAAATTTCCTTTGACCAGACAAGAAGTAACCTTCATCCTTCAAAATAAGAAGGGAAACACACGAAAATAGAAAAACTAACTAAAAAGCAAATGTGTACACAAGCACTTATTTGAACAAAACAGAACAAAACTACTGTGCTTGAACAACACTTGGAGGAAAGCAAAACAAACTATAAACAAGGAGCTTTGCTCTTCAATAACAATGTTTCAGATGTATCCCATTAACTAGGATTGGAAGCTCCTGACCATCCACCTTTGCAAGTTGGAAGGCATTTTGGGATTTGCAGCTAGAAATTGTGTATGGGCCACTCCAAAGGGAATCAAACTTTGTGTGTCTTTTTGGTTTATCTCTATCTTCATCCCACTTGAGGACCAAATCTCCTTTGAAATTTTGTGAAGAAGCTCCTTTGTCAAAAGTTCTCTTCACCTGTGCTTGATGAATTTACATGGCTAGCATGGACTGACTTCTTGTTTCTTCCAACTCCATAAGCTCAGCATACTTGATTTTCATTGGCTCATTCTCCAACAACTCAAGCTGATGCATTAGTTCCAAAGCAAAATATCAATGAAATGGGTAACCTTGCTTCCATACCATATACCAACTTGTATGGAGAGTTGGCTATTGATCTTTTGTAGGTGATCCTATCAACCCATAGAGCTGACTTCAACTTGGGATGCTATGACCTCTGATTGTCTTCAATAGTCCTTATGATCCTCAATAGGTTCTTATTCATAGATTCAACAAGGCCATTGCCTTGTGGATAATAGTTCGATGAAGTGCTGAGATAAACTCCATGTTGAACAGCCCATTGACTGATCTTAGATCCCACAAAAGCCATTGCATTATCAGAAATAATAGTTGAGGGAACTCCAAACCTAGTAAGTAAACCTTCATAGAAATCAAGAACATTAGTTTCGTTTGCTTCTTTCAATGCTATTGCTTCTGTCCAACGTGTGAAGTAATCTGTAGCAGTGAGAATCCATTTATGTCTTGAACTTGAAGGAGGATTAATGAGGCCAATAAAGTCCAATCCCCATTGGACAAAGGGTTGATCCACCGTTATTGGCCGAAGAGGTAAGGCTGCAAGCTTCACTTTTCCTACAAACATAGCACACTGTTTGCACTTTCTAACCCATGCATGGCAATCACCAAATATACTAGGCCAATACTACCCACCTCTCATGATCTTAAGGGTTGTAGTTCTTGCAGAAAAATGTCCTCCACCATGTTCATCATGGAATTCTTCAAGCAATCTCTTGAGTTTGGTTTGGTTCTACACATCTTAGCAACATTCCATTGATATCTTTTTTGAACAAAACACAATCAACAAGCAAAAATGGAATTGATTGCAATCTGAAATATCTTCTCTTTGAAGCATTGAGATGAGAGGGATAAATACGATCTTGGAGATAACTTACTAAGTCATGAAACCAGCTGGAAGGTGAGGTATGATGAGCTGCAACCTCTTCATCATTTGACACCAAAACAATCTCATTAGCGTCTTGCAAGTCTTGTGCTAGATGCTCACAAAGTTCTTTGTGACCGTAATTTCCACGTCATACTCCATTACCTTAGTTATCCAACCAACTCTCTTCTCATTTTTATCTTTGTTCAAAAGGAACTCCTCGATGCTCGAATGGGCAACTTTTAGGTGTATCTTATTGTTAGACAAGTATCTAAACTTTTTAAGAGACCTTATGATTGAAAGTACATGCTTTTCAACAAAAGAATACCTTGTTTCATACTCATCCAA
The DNA here is from genome assembly GCA_037957365.1 of Torreya grandis. Lineage (NCBI taxonomy): Eukaryota > Viridiplantae > Streptophyta > Pinopsida > Cupressales > Taxaceae > Torreya > Torreya grandis. The sequence continues at coordinate 3,854,541 of JARHVA010000759.1, read as the reverse complement.
GCCTTGATTGAAGAAGGCTATTGGTTGCTCCAAAGCCTCATGATTTTGTTGCATAAGAATGCTTGAAATGATGTCCATGTTAGCATAAGTGTACAAAATGAAATCTTTCGTGAAATCTGGATTTATAAGTGGAGCACTAGCTATGGCCTTCTTAATACCCTCAAACCCTTTTATTCCTTTTTTGGACCCGCTGAAGTTCTGATTTTTTTTTAGCATGGTTGTAAGTGGCTTAGCTAAAATGGCAAAATCTGAAATATATCTCTTTATGAAATTGATTTTCCCAAAAAAACTTTGCAAAGCTTTTTTGTGCTTAGACAAGGAGAGTGCAAGAATGGATTGAATCCTTTCAACATCTATGCTTAAACCATGCTTTGAAACATGTCCAAGAAGCTTACCTTCATGAACCGAAAAAACACATTTTTGGGGATTTAGAGATACCCCAAATTGCCTACACCTTTCAAACACTTGCTTGAGATGAACCGTGTGATCTTTTGCATTCTTTGAAAACATTGTTACATCATCCAAATAAACAACCTTGTTAAAAATGCTTTGGAATGCCATATCCATGGCTCTTTGAAAGGTTGCTCCAGCATTAGATAAATCGAATGGCATCTTTTTGTATGCAAATGTCCCCCACTTGGTTGTGAAGGCTGTCTTAAATTGGTCTTCTTCCTTGACCAAAATTTGATTGTAGCCACTATATCCATCCAACATAGAAAATTTCTCTGAACTTGCGAAAAACTGTAAAATTTGTTCCATTGATGGCAATGGGTAGTGATCTTTAAGTGAAAACCTGTTCAAATCACGGAAGTCAACACAAACAAATCTCACCATTCTTCTTTCATACCGGAACAAAATTTGCCACGCAAGTTGAGTGCTTGATTGAAAATACAATAGCTGATTCTATGAGCTTGTGAAGCTCAGCTCTCATCAAAGATTCAAGCTTTGGATTGATGGGCTTTTGTCTTTGTCTTACTGGTTAGTCTCTTCATCTAACTCAATGGTGTGTTGAGCCAAACTTGGATTAAATCTCTTGAGATCACTATACTACCATGCAAATATATCAGCAAAACTTGTGCATAACTCAGTGAAAGCTTTCTTTTGTAAAGGAGTGCATACCTTACCCAACTTTAAAATCTTACCAGCTGCAATGTTTACATTAGCATAGTGCTCTTCCTTTGTTGACAAGGATGACTTCTCTTTCTTTAGCTCATCATCACCACTGAAAATGTTCTCAAGTGTGACCAATCCTTTGGGCAGTTTATTCGTTTTCAACTGCATAATTTGTTCACCATACTGTTGCAAGTGATTTGCTTGGTTTCTTGAAAAAAACTTAGCCTCTTCTTGCAAGAATCTCACAATTTGATTGTCATCTTCGAACACTTGTCAATTTTCGTGATTATCAGGAACAGAAGGCCTTACAACCACCTTTATGTGTGACTGAATTTTCTCACTTTTTATATTAGCTGGAATGCTAAATTGGGACCCAACAGCAGCCAGCCTATCAACAGTTTTATTCTCACCTCTTGGTATTCCCTAAATGTTAAAAGCTTGGAAATCTTCAAGTAAATCCCATATTCTATGCTTGTAAGATTTAAGCAACAAATTTTTGCATACATTCAAACCTCTTACTTGGTGGACCACAAGCTCACTATCACCAAACACTTGCAAAGAATTGACTTTCATCTTCCTAGCCCACTGCAAATTGTGCACTAGTGCTTCATACTCAACAACATTGTTTGAACAGTCAAACTGAAATTTAATAGAAGAGAAATACATTTGCTTTGCTGGAAAAAACAACATCATTTCAGCGCCGATTCCATGCTTATTCTTTGATCCATCAAAGTACAATTGCCACAAACTTTCATTATACTCATCTTCTTTGAGCATGGCTGGAATTGGTGCATCATTCTCATGAAGGCAATACACATCAAGACCCTCTTCTTCAATCAACTTATAAGGATCATGCTCATGCAAGGTAGGAGCCCACTCATCAAGGAACAAATATGGAACTCCATTCAAAGGTGATTCACTTTCTACTTTAGCTTCTAGTACTTCATCCGAGATGATACAGTTAGTATTTACAACACTTGGCATATATAGCTCTATATGAAAACGTGCAATAGGTTCAGAATGAATTGTTACTTTGGTAGCATACCTAGTTCTGAACATCAAATAAGTCCAATCAGTTGATAAATATCCTCCAATCTTTGAGGTGAAATCCCTTGAAAGGCACATAGCAAAGTAAGGAGACAAGTCTACCACAATATCCTGCTGAATAGTAACATTGGGACATGCATGTAATGTCAATTTCAGATCTTTGATGATGCCTACCATCTTAGTTGGTGACCCATCCAATTGCAATACTCCTTTAGTATTTGGCTCATAAACAAGTCCAAGCTTATCTACAATCTGTTTAGGCATGACTGTACTACTAGCTCCACTATCCACCATACAATTATGAACCAAAGTATCATCTACTATCAAAGAAAGGTAAAAAGAGTTTTTTTTTATTTTACCTCAGTTTTGTCCACCTTTGCCATCTTATTTACCTGTTGCACTTGTTGTTTTGCTAGCTGATCCGAATTAGTTAAGACAACACCTTCTTTCTCAACTAGTTTTGGAGACAATTCGAGAGTTGAAAACTCTTGAATGAGCTTATCCTTTTGTCCTGGAATGGAAAGAGAATTCCACATGCTAATGCTGATGTTAGACTTTTTCATCTGATTTACTATACTGAAATGAGATCCACTAACCTTTGGGTGTACCTTCTGAAGCACTGGTTCATGAACTAGAGGTAGTTGATGAACCTTACCAACCTCTATATATTCTGATTTTTCTGAGTTGTAGGGACAAGTTGCTCTTTTGTACTCTTAGAAACAACCCTAGGAGTACTTGAAGCATTTGTCATCTCTTGAGCCTCTTCAATGGCTCTTCTTTTAGCTCTAGTTACAGCTGCAACTTGACCACTTGAATTGTTAGTTTCAACACTTTGAGTAAAAGCAACATGATCATCCACTTGCCAATTTACATTAATGGCATCAAGTTGCCCTTGAACTTGTTGAGTCTCTCTTTGTGATGCCAAACCTATATCTTGATAATGACCTCCTTGAAAAGAAAATTCTTCTTGTGTCATTTGTGGCATAGTGATATTCTGTGATACCAAGGCTTGGTTTTGAGCATCATTGAGATTTGAGAGCTACCAACTTGAATCCTGCATCATGTTGTTTTGAGTTGGGGTGAGAACAATGGCTTTTGAAGTGGAAGGAGCATTAAGATCAAGGGTAGCATATGGCTTGGTTGGAGTTATGGCTCCTTTACTTGATAAGGTGGTCTATTCTCTCTGAAACCCTGAAAGGAGACCTTTGATCTTTGAAGGGCTGGTAGGTGTTCTGATTTTGTTGTTGATAAGGCCTATTAGATTGAAATTGTTGCCTCTTGAGTTGTACTATTTCATTCTCAAAAGATTGTAGCAAACTTTTCAACTCTCCTATCTCACTAGCTTGACTAGTAGGGGCTGCAATTTGAGCTTGAGGTGCTAGAATAGTAGCTAAGAATGGAACTTGAGGAATTTGGGGGGTTGGTATAGAACTTAATTTTGGAAATATAGGCATTGGAGGTCTTGGAGAAAGCTTACCAGCTTGTATCAAATTATTTTCTGCGTTTATTGCAATCTCATAAGCACCTGGCAAGGTAGTACCACCCATTGACTGTATTATCACACTAATGTCAGAATTAAGGGCTTTCAAATAGTACATAAATGCATATTCAGAGGATGGCCTTACCAACATAGGTATTCTGGTCCATGTCTTTTGGAATCTGAGATTAAAATCAGACATGAACTCATGAGGAACCCTTGTTATGGCGGTCAATTGCTCAACTAAAGATAGGTGATTAGATTTATCTTCAAATTGCTTGACCAAGGCTACACCTAATTCATCCCAAGTAGAGATGAAATTAAGTGGCAGATTTCTATACCACTACAATGCTTTTCCTTTGAAGGAGGCAGCCAACAATCTAATAGCAACATTATCCTCAACCACATTATGGATTGAACAAAGATTAGCAACATCTTGGATATGATCAATAGGGGTTGTTTGATTTTCTCTTGAGAAGAATGGGATACTCTTGAGGGTAGACATTGGAATGTCATCAAACTGGGGTAAATTCAGTGGGCTACTTCTATTGAATGGAGCAAACACTTGATTTTTCAGGGCCATTTGGATAGTGGGGATTGTAGTGTTAAGAACAATAAGATGACCAGGAGGCAAATACTGTTTTCAAGGATATGGTTTTGTCCTACTTAATCTTGTCTCTTATAAGATATAAATTCAAAATGAATACATTTGCTTGCTGACCTTGTGGTAACTTTTGGCATGAAAGAGTTGCCTAAATGACGCTATGAACTTTGCAACTTGAAGAATCTTTAGCTTGTGATGAAGATAGATATTCACTTATACTATAAACGTTTTTCTTCAGCTTCAAACTTCTTTAGATTTGCAAAAGATTTCTTTGTTGGTTCCATCGGGCGTGCCAAAAACTGTTGTCAATTACACTTGCACCCTTGTGAAGGTAGTTTCAGGCCTTCACAATCTGCTAAAACATGGAAACAATCTTAGGCTGTGGATGATGTAATCAGTGGATTGAATCTCTAGATTCTAAGGGCTAGCTCCCTTTAATGTATCAATTAGGATCCTTGCTCTACACTACAAATTGTCTAGGAAAAGAGAGAGAAACTTGAAAGAAAATCGTATCTAATGATGATGATACACCTGAATGATTGGCTGATCCACTCAGTTAGATCTCCTAAAAGCACTGATTTAGACAAGAGAAAGGTTGAACTTTCAACTCCAATTGACCAATATGCATAAGTATTTTATGAAAAAGTTCTATCTTGTGATCAAAGCTTGAGAAAAATGATGGAATAGGCCTGATTCAAGGCACTAACCAGCGACTTGCATCCACTGTGAACTCAACTAAAAGACATTAAACACGGAACATGACCTGCATAATCTAACCGGCTAGTAACTAGGTAAGAATCAAGACTTGACAAAGAAGAAAACTCTATCACTTATGCAAATCAATGACTTAAATACATTATACCAGCTGTTGGAATCTGAAAACAACAGTCCTATTAATCTGAAAAATGTTACAACTCAATCTTTGGCAGAATGTTGTCTTGCCAAAAGCGGGATACAATTCAAGACTAAAAAGCCAACTTATATAGAAAAATACACAACAGTCAAGAGGTTGGCATTGAAAATAAAAAAAAAAGACAACTCTTTCATTAGCCCAAGTCCAATTTCTATTATGCCAAGATAACAAAGCCTTCTAAATTTGTCTTTTCTTGTCTTTTGTCTTGCATGGAAAACCCCTTAGCGTTGAAAATAGACGGTGGGCTCAATCTTGGACTAATATTCCAACATGCATAATGCTACGCCAATCTCCAAGAATAGAAATCTTCTTGAGCTGCTAGAACGTTTGAAAGGCTTCCCTTTACATGAAAACAACAAGTAGATGTGGCACTTGACAATTTATCAACTAGAGCTCAAGACTAGTCAACCTCCAATGGTCTACACTTAAACTGTTGGAACGTTGCAAGCTTGAGACAAACGAGAGTGCATGCATGGAATTTCTTGTTAAGCTCTCCAACGTTAAACTTTTTGAATTCTTCATGCAAAGCGAGCCTCCGTTTTAGAATTGAAGGTGTCTTGTTTAAAATGGTTACACATTTTGGACATGTCTAATCCTGTTTATGGCTGTTTGCATGCTTATTAACCTGTTTATTAACTGTTGAAATTCCTCGCTTTATTTGGGTCTTCGTTTCCGTGCATGTTTTATTGTTTGTCCACGCATATTTTTCTTGTGGAATTTCCTTTGGCTTTATCTTTTTCGGGCTTACTGTCTATTGTTCCCTTTCTACGGCCTTATCCATTGGGCTATTGGCCTCTTCCCTTGGGCTATCTGTCTAGTCATTTTTTCGCAGACAAATTGTCCGCGGGAATTGTCTCGAACTTCTCTCTTCGGACAAAAAGTCTGAGACTTCTCCTTCCAAGCATTTCTTTGTACATTTCCTCGGGTAAATCTTTCAAAGGAATTCCTTCGGACTTCTTGTTCATGCATTTTCCTTTTTTCCCGCAGACAATTTGTCTGTGGGAATTCTCTCAGGCTTTCCCTCTCTTCCGAGCCCTTTGGATATTTGTCTTCGGACAAAAAGTTTGAAGCTCTACCACTTTGCTCTCTCCTTTCTTTCGGGGATATTGCCCGAAATAATTATTTTGGTCTTTTGCTTATCACCTTTGTCTTCGGACAAAAAGTTCGTGCCCTTTTATTTCTGCTTGTGCCTTTCCTTGTAGTGACTTTCTCAAAGGGCACATACCATTCAGGATTCCTGCAATGAACCTTCTCGAAGGGCACATACCCTTCAAGGTTTTTACAATGACCTTTTGGAAACTGAATGAATCCTTCGGCATTCCCTTTGAAGTTGGTGAAGTGAACCTTCCCAAAGGTAAGATATCCTTTGGGATTCTTGTCAATGTCCTCTTTCAAAAGGCATGTACCCTTCGGGCTTTTTACTTGAACTTTTCCGAAGGGAAAGTGTCCCTTCGGAAGCTTCCAAATTCCCCTTTTCGAAAGGAAGTAACCCTTCGAGCTTATGTAAATGAACCTTTCCGAAGGGCAAATACCCTTCAAATTTCTACAAATGGCCACCTCGGATTTTTGAATTGTCCTTCTAGCACACGAAACTGCCCTTCAGGCTTTTGAAAGAACCCTTCGGCTTTCCAAAAGACTTTTCTTTTGGACTTCTCTCTCACGGACAATTTCTTCAGACAAAAAGTTCGAAGGAAATGTCCCTTCGGATCCTCTGTTTTTGAACCTTCTCGAAGGGCAATTACCCTTCAGGATTTCTGTAATGTCCCTTTGGAATCGTGACAAGCCCTTCCCGAGTACCCTTCAGAAAAAATGTAATAGTCATTCGGTCTTTGTGTAATGGACCATCCCTCTTGTATTTCCTTTAGACAAAAGTCTGAAGGAATTCTGTCTTAAGTCTTTTCAAAGTATCCCCCCTCGGCCTGGGCCTCTTCCCCTTCTTCAAAAGGCATGTTTAAACAAAGCTCTGAATGATAGAGGTTGCAATTTTGACCTGTAGGGTCAAAATTGTCAACAAGTCTCAGTCGCTTCATAGGAGTACTTGTTGTTATGGTTAAGATTAGCATTGTCAGCTATTGTTCTAGTTATTTCCTAACATTTATTAAGATTATTATTATCTAAATTGCGCAGAATACTTCTTTGGAATTTGTCTAGCATGTAACCTTCATCCTCTCTCCAATTTTCTTCCATCTCACTGCCATAACTATGATTTATGAACTCTTCCTTATAGTATTTGTTTCTATTCCATGACTCTTTCAACTCCAAAAAGTCTGAAAAAGAGATTTCTTTTCGAATCTCTGCTGAAAGGACATTGTAGACTCGAAACTGTCCATAATTTCCTTATGTAGTGATCCCATGGTTCACACGCTAGCAAGAAAAATAGTTATGATACCACTGTAATATTTCAAATCGGAATATTTTACATTAATTTGGTTTTCTCGGATTTCTCGTTTAAAATAATATTTTATAAAATAATAAGTCAAATTGGATTAATTGTTTATCGCTGAATACAGATTTTGAATATTACAAAATTACACCACATGGGGTTTTGTCCTTGGTTTCGATAATAAGGATTTTACTCCTTGTATCTGGGGTTACACAATGAAGGGGTTAGGTCCTTAAAAGCCACTGTAAAACGACTGCTTATACAAGTTATATATTTAATCATTAATTGGATGAATATGATTGGATGTCGTTCTTTCTCACCAAATGCTGAATATAAATACGTTCATAGTGTTCCACCAAACATGTCTTTTCCAAGGATTGTGACCTTTCGTCAAATGAATGCTAACTAATAATTAATTAATTAATTAATCAATAATTAATGTTGTTATTAATTAATGAAATATACTAATGCTCCCTTAATGACAACGATTTCCTCCCTTGAGTGTGGCGCTCTTCTTTGAGTGCAACAATTTAATAGCAATGATTGAGCATATTGCAGTGATTTAGTAAAAGGGATATTACAACAAACGATAAATTTTATTTTAGTAGATCAAAAACAACAAAAAAATCAATTATAAATTTGGAAATAACGCTTTTGACTATGGATTGTTAATTACTTGACTCAGAGTCATCATAGTTTGTGTTAATTACTTGACTAGCAAGTAGTATGGCAATTTCTTGACAGGGAAAAAAAACAGTTCTAATATGATGGCCAAGGCCATCCCTCTCCATAATGCATTTGCTTTAGCGATATTATTTGTAGTTTTTCCTAGTGTTTTGTAATAGTCTAGGAGAAATTCTCCTTTTCTATTTCCAAAAATTCCACCACTCCCAACTATGTCGTGATTGCCTTTGGAGGCTCCATCAAAATTGAGCATTATTTCACTCCTCTTGGGGCGTGTCCATATGCATTGACATCTCTCTTTTCTTCTTTTACCCACCCCATTATTAGGGATATTCCTTAGGATGTATTCCCAGTTCAAAAAGATGTTTCATCTAGTTTGATTGCATCATTCTTCGGAGACCACACCATAATCAGGGCTTTGATCATATTCTGGGTTGATAACCATTGGGAATCTCTTTCCTTATCTTTGTAGACCCTTCTATTCCTTTCCAACCACATGTTCCAACATGTAATAACATGAATAGAGTTCCATATTTGTTTCAAGGGGAGGGATTTGACTTGACTGTGTCAAGAAGATAACACGTCCCTAAGATTTCTAGGAAATGCCATAGCGTGATTGAATTTCTAAACTAGTAGAGTGCAGACTTCTCTTGCATAAGAACAATTTGGAAAGAGATTATCAGTTTCTCCATTTTTCTTATAGAGAAGACGCCAAGATGGGCGTTGAAACCCTATTTGCATGACATTAGACTACATAAAAGTCTTGTTTTTGAGAAGCTAAGTAGAGGAAGGCATTTGATTTTGGTAGACCATTTTTGCAAATGAATTAATTTCCTAATTGATGAATTAAGCATTAATTAATTAATTAACTAACTAATTAATTATAATGATTAAATTAAATGATTAGTTTGTTGGTGAGTCTGTTGATACAAGGGGGATAGGTTGGGCTTAAGGCTAAGTAGTCGTAGCTATTTGGTTGTTCCGATGTCTAGAAATATCCAATCACTTAGTGATCTTCCTTTTACTGCAGTAGATATTATTTTGACATTGTCTATGCAAATGTGGTGTTTCGTTCTATTTGAGTGCTCTGCCAAGGCCAATTTTATCATGCGATTCTTTTGATGTCTGTGGTATGCTTCTCCATTCTATCTCTCACTATTCTTCTTGTTCCACCTATGTAAATCATGTCACAGTCTTTGCATTTGGTGCGGTAAACTCCACCCCTTAATCTTGGGACTATCTTAAGCTTAGCCAAACAAAGCAAGCACCTGATTGTATTTTGCAAGAGAAAAATAGAACTGTTGTAGGCTGAAATTGCACCCTTGTGGGAGAGTTTTTCAAGCTCTCTCACTCCTAGCAACAATATTGGAACAACCTCAGGCTGTGGGTATCCTATAGTGAGGTTGAAACTCCGGAGAAGGCCGGCTTCCTCTTGGTAGATCACCTAAAACTAAAGATAAACTAATGCTCCACAGGGAAAAGGGCTGGAAAGGGGATAAGAGCTCCTAAGAAAGCTAACGAGAGGATGCACCAAAATAAAATGGGAAACTCCCATAAGCTTAAACCCACACTAGTTCTGCAGAGGACAATACTGACTTACACAACCTCAAGATCAAGCTGGTTGCATTAATATTTCATGGAGGAGGTTCAGGAAGCAATGAATGCAAACAAAAGGAGTTCTAAGACTCACTGAAAGTTCACATCAATGGTGGAAAGAGCACTCAACCAGACCTGCAAACAACTTTGAAAAACTCCCTAAACAAGGTCAAAAAGGAGGACCATGGACGGGGAAGATTCTCCTTTACACAATGCCTTAATGTGCAACTCAATAGACACAAATCCAAGGCAAGAGGTAGGCAAAGAAAATCCTTTATTGCATCAAAAGGTAGTTATTACAAATGCTTGGCAGGGTCGAGCCTAATCAAGTTGAGCATATTTTGCAATATCTCAAAGAGTACCCCAATTCCTCTAAAATTTCCAAATAAGAGAGAACTAGTCTCTGAAAATTTCAAATTGGAGAACCCTTTTCTAGATGAAAAGAATGGGATATATAGAAGAGGGAAGAGAAATAGAGAGAGAAAGGAGAGGAGCACGTTGTCCATGATCATTGAATGAGCTCCACCTTTCAAGGGGTGCCCCACCACCCCTTTGTCCAATCAGGACAAGTCCAACATTTATCCTTCAATAGCTCTAGTTAGTTCTCAAGTTCTTCTCATTGGCTGAGAAAAGTGCACTAGAGGACGAGTATTTTTTATATGGTGAGTCATGATCCTTTAAAGGAGAAAATATCTTCGAAGGTTTTGATCATTATTGAATGCTCCAATTGTTTCTCCAATCTCCCAAATTGCTCTGTGAATCTCACCATACCTTCCACTTGGCTTCATTATGAGGACAAGGTCCTCATATCTTAAAACTGACAGAGCCATGTCGTGTGTGCTTCGAGCGGTGGTTTGTCAAAAGCATGGCTCGGGCCACTCTTTTCATTAATCACATACCTACTCTATGCTTTGGGCCCTGAACCTTAATTAACTATAGGTTGAAAACCAATCTAGATTATTGGTTTTCTTATAGTTATAATAGACGACACTCTGCTCAATGCCTGGTCTTTTTTCGTCTGTTGATCTCCTTGCTAGATCTTGACAAGTGTCAAGCTCGCGGCAATCTTGACGAACCTTTTGAAAACTTGACCAAAGGCAATGGCTACATGCAAGGGCTCAAACTTGACATTTGCGGACCCGTCATTAATTCCTTCGGACTTTTGTTTTCAGCCACTTCTTCGGACTATTTGCTCGCGGACAATTTTCCTGAAAGAATTAACCTTTCGGGCCATTCCCTCCATAATTTTCTTTGTTTCGGCAATTATTCTTTCGGGCTTTTCTTTCGGAACTTATCTCCACGGACAATTCTCCCGAAAGAATTCGTTCCTTTTCTTTGGCCTTGAACAATTTTCTTCGAAAATAGACCTTCGGATTTCTTGTAAAGTGCCCTTCAAAGGTTTTGCAATGAACCTTTTCTAAAAGGAAATAATCCTTCGGAATTTTTTGAAATGGTCTTTCGGAAACCTTGAAAAGCCTTTTTCCCGAAGGGGAAGAAACCTTCAGAACTTTTGAAAAGACCAATTCCTTCAGAACTTTTAACTGGACCTTTTCTCAAGAAAAGAACCTTTTGGGGAAATTGTTTGGGTCACTTTGCTATAGAATTCCTTCAGGAATTTTGAAAATGACCATTTTATTGAAGAGTTACCCTTCGGAAAAATTGTCACAGACAATTTTTTCGAAAGAAATGGTCTTTGCCTTTTGCTTCGGACATTTTGTCCAAAAGAATTATCCCTTCGGAAACCTTGCTTGGACCCTTTCTATTTGCAAATGTTGGATCCATTTCTAAGCCTTTGATCCACTTCTTCATCAAACCATGCAAGAGCTCTATATGTGGGCCAAAAATGGCCAACAAGAACTATTGTTATGACTCCTACCAGTCCTTGCCAATGTATGTGATAGTCCTTCCACATAAAGAAAGAAGACTCTAATATGGGTGTCACTCTCTTTACAAGTCCTACTCCTAGCCTTTCTTAAGGCCTTGTGAATTTGTCAACCTTTGTACCATTCAAAGTGAAAATCTATTTTAAGTGTTCAAGCTCATGATTCACATGTTCATCATCCGATAACCAGAAGCCCCTCAAATCTAGGGTGGTAAGGATGCCTTCTTGTTGGGCTAGGTGGTGATGAGAACTTGCATGGATATATCTATGTGATGAGAACTTGCATGGATATATCTATCTGTGTGTATCTTTTGTATAAAATTCCCCCGCTAAGGAACCTCTTGCCTTATTAGGAGTATGTCTAAAAAGGGAAGTTGGTCATTCTACTCCATCTCTACGGTGAGCTAGATGTTAGGACATCAATTGTTGAGATGCTCCAAGAAACCCATTGGTTCTTCCTCTCATGTTGTTAGCACTAGTTTGTGTCATCGATGCACCTTTCCACCACCTAGTCATTAGTTTTGCCGATTCAAGAGCTCATCTCAAACTCCTCCATATATAGGTTTTCCACCTAAGGAGATAGTGGAGAGCCCATGGCCACCCCTTTTGTTTGCTGATAATATTTTACTTGTAAGCTAAAGCAGTCAACCTCAGGGCAATCTCTACCAAGGTTGTTGCTTGTTTATCAACCCTACTTCTGATCACTTTATGGTCCCTACAATAGGACTTTGCATGAACAAAGATGCCACATTGAAGCTTACTAATAAGTCACCTTCCTCAACATTATTATCCTTAATGAAAGAAGAATAGACACAAAGTGGTACAAATAAACAATAAATAGTTAAATTCAAGTGAAAATAAAGTATAAACATTAACTTCAAATAGTTTGAAAGTTTATATTCACAAACTCCATAGATGAGAAATTGTGGCATGAAACAAGGCTAAACAAGGTAAGTAGTACTCCCCAATTATAATTACTTGCAATAGGGAACTTCTATGCTCACAAGCTATAATACCATTTGCTTGCATTTGAAGATGCTACTGACTAACTCTCCCAGTCTTTGTTAGTGTCGAGCCAACCGGCATATTCATCCTAAGGTGCTTTGTTCTTTCTCTCCATGTTCAAATATATTCCAATTGCACCCATAACTAAAATAACTGCAAGTTTAGCTCAGCACTTGAATAACAAGACTTGGAGTTTAGAATAATTCCTACTATAAAATTACCATATGCGTAATGTGTGAAATTAATAAGAGATGGAAGTAGATTATAAAATCACAAAATCTTAAATTGATTGTGACTTTGTAATGTCCCCTTTTGAGCGAGCATCAGAAGTTTGGTGGTTTAGCCTATTATCGGGTCCTCGTAGGCTAATCAGGATGATTAGAGGGCCCAGTGTTGGAGTTAGCTAGTTCTCCAGTAAGCAATTGGTAGTGTTTTCATCTCCAGATCCTTAGTTTGTTCAGAGGCGATGTTATTTAGGGGTTTCTAGCTTTATTTGTGTATACTTACTATTTATAGTAAGTCAATTGGATGATAGAGACCAACCTTACTATTTATAGTAAGGCACCCTAGTTAGCAGTGAATGCAGTGAGCTACCTCCTGGTGAAGTTAGAATTGATTTATGATGATTAATGAAGTTATAATATTATAATAATTATTATTATTAGAGTTATACTTTAATAATAATTAATTATTAAGTGCATATCATTAATGAATTAAGTGGATTTTATTTAAAGGGGGATTTAAATGCTTTTAAAAGTATACTTTATAATAAGTGTTAAAGTGTTATTTTAAAGGGGAGATATAAGTGAATAATAAAGTATACTTTATATTTTAAAGTTGTGCACCAAAAAGGAGGGAAAAGTAAATGAAAATTAAAGTAAATTAAATGAGATGAAGTCAAATGCAAATTGAATATTATAAAAGGGCATTTAAAGCTCATTTTCATTCATTCTTCATTTGATATTTACAGGGGTTTTCCTTGAGAGCTATGGCTTTTTGGTTCAGCAAGCCCTAGGACAGAAACCCTTGGGTTTTTTTAGGTGATTGGACGAAAACCTATTCAACCATCCTTGGTGGATTCACTCAAGATTCACAGGGGTATTTATTTGATTCGGATTTCAGAGTTTCTTGTGCTGGAAGTTTCATTTGGAGACTTCGCATTGTGCATATCGAATGATTTTAAGGAGCTATTTCACAAGGGTTATTTGCAGGTTTATGAGCAGCCAAGAACCATAACTGTAGTTGCAGATTTGATCAGATTTGAAGTGGTTTTGTGGGACAGTATGTTCTTATAGCTGGCCATACATTTCCAGCCACGGCCGTACACCCTTTGACAGCAGTTTTGAGTATTGTTGAAGACATTCCTTCCTGTTTTTGGGCATTGGGCACTTATTAATCTTTGCAAATCCAAACTGAACAATTTCAAACAGTTTGAGGAGGTTTTAGGGCAGTTCACTTGTTGTTAGATACCTCAGCTTGGCGGTACAGCAGCTAGGGAAATGTGGGCTTCATTTGGACTGGTTCGACCTCCTTTAATGGCTTCTATTTCACTCATGTGGGATGCCTAGGGTTTCAAATACCATTGCTTTCAATTGTATGCAAGTGAACTCTCATTTTTGGGGGGATTCAGAGGTGTTCTATGATAGTCATATTGTTGGTTCATGTACAATAGAAGTACAAAGTTGAAGAAAATGAAATGTGTATGTCACTGCAATTCATTTTAAGCAATATTATGATCTGGATCTTTGTTGTTTTACACATATCTGTTGCATATTTTTTGGGTTTTGTTCCATGCTTTATATTTTATTGTCAAACTGCAAACTTCATATGCCCAGCTATGATATGTGTTTGACAAAATGTTTTATTGGTCAAACTGAAATTAATCGAGCAAAATTGGAATAGAGATTGTTCCACCTGGGATGGGACATTTCAAACTTGGAAGTTGTAATGTGGAGATATCATAGAAAAGTACTTGCTAAGATTCGTATCAAGGAATGCCCATGTCATAGCCTAATAAGCCCCCATCATTTTTTGTAACATTGGATTTTTTGATGGATTGAATCTTAGCCTTGATATTAAGAAACGTCCTATGAAGGCATTGGAATACGCCTTTCATTCACTACGAATCAAGAATGAAAGGCAAAGATAGTATTCAGTAGCATGCAAATACCTTTGGTGTTGTTACTTGCAAACTGGAGTTAATGACTTATAACAAGCATATGTATATATTCTCTCCAACATCAAATGTATCTTGAGTGGCCTATCTGTAACCAAGCACCTTTACCAATGAATTTGTGACTATAATACCCACCTGAGCATCACTCCAAAATGTATCATATGGAGATAATTACTTCAACATTTTGATTTCCCTTTTATCACCCACACAAAATTCTCTGCAGGCTCATCTTTTTAAGGAAAGAGATTGAAAGGAGATGAATTTAATTGCACAGATGTATTGGTAACGCATACAAGTTCATTACACTGTATTTTGTCATCGAGTTGAGGATCTATGCACTATGATAAATGTGTTTTTTTATGAGCATGATTTGTCCATAATAGATGTGATTTGTTCAAGTTTTACAAAGTCCTAGCAATTGAGTTCTGGACAGCTTCCTAAATAAGTAGGCTGCCAGTCCATTAAATTCTTCTAATGGCCACAAACTTTAAGCATTTTTTGTTAGAATTCAAAATCCCCCTCCAATCCCAACTCCAATGAAACTACTCTAATTTTTCATAGAGTATTTGGGTATCTTTACTTCATTTTATGTAATGTCCCCAAATCGGGATAAATCTAAAAGTCTGATTTTTTTAATCAAACCGTAGCCAAACAAGATATATCTCTAATTATCCAGCAAACCCTAGTCAAACAAGATATATTTCTGATTATCCAACAAACCCTGGCTATTCAAAAAGCTCAAAAAATTGGAATAAATATTACCAAACCCTAGCAACAATTTATAAAATATTCCAATGAACTTAGGGCATAAAATCATTCAACCAACTCAGCCCTGTTGGTGCCACATGCAAGAAAATTACGGCAAATTAAATACCGATTTTTAATATTTTTTTCAATTTGAAAATTCTGGAAAATGTCTTCAAAAATAGGGATAAATACAGAATAAATTATAGGAAAATATAGAATATTATTTAGGCTTGAAATAGCCTATCAAGCCCTCAATTGGGCCTCCCAATCAAGTTGTCCGGGTGCAATTAAATAATTAATTGCTTATGGCAATACACCAAACCTAGAAGAAGGTTTCCAAGCTTTCAGATGTAGAACAGCCCTAGTGATAGGGTTCATCAACACACAAACATGTTCGCTGCCCTGGAATGGCCTCAAACCCTTGCCAAATGGTCTCAAACCAAGTTGCCGCACTCCTTGACCTAGTCGCCACACTTACAAGCAATTCACCACACTCTAAGAAGGGTCAAACTATATTTTCTGGATTTGATGAACAATTGCAACACCCGAATTAATGTTGCCCTCAATGAGGATTAGAGGGTTTTGTCTCTAATGCCTCTTTAGCCTTGAAGGTTTTTGTCTACAAGTCCAAGGTTAAGATTTTCGTGCTTTAGACCTCAAAATTCAAATATTGTAAATGCATAACCTTTTCACACGATCCCTCACTTGCCTTTATACTCTCCTCCAAAGGGGTGCATCCCAATTTGAGGGAAGACCTTTTTGAAATTATAAAAAGAACACTCGTTATCATCCACTTAAGTGGCTTGGACGCCCATGACCCTTAAAAGACCACAACTTAAGTGAATTTTATAACAATAAAGTACTTTTACAAATGTTCTTAAGAAACCCAAATTGTTTCCCTTCTTTCTTTTTCCTTTAGCCCTTGGGAAACAAATCAAGGCTAAGGGTCTTCAATGGCTCCACGATTGAAATGGGGACATGACAATCCTCCCTGCGCAAAATTGTTTGTCTTCAAGCAATAGCAACATCTAGGAGGCTACCCCAACTATTGGCTTCACATCAATCATGTCTCTTGCCTCCTCCCATGGAAGGAAAGCCTCATATTGAAGCCTTTTTCTACTATACCTGAAGAAATTTGGCTGCTCACCCAAGCTGGAAATGGTACAATAGCAACACATGTTCCTTCTTTCCCTTCCCATTGAGGCCTTGTACCCCGGGCGTTCCGAAAAGATGATGAGAAAAGAAGAATCCTCTAAATTGGCAGCATTATAGAGGCTGAAAATGTCTAGTCTTGCAAGGTAGTTCATATTGTTTTGGGCCTTGGTTGCCTTCATATCAATAGTTTCACAAGACATAAACACGTTAATCAAATCAGGAGTTCTCCACTTCCCTTTCTTGTTTGCATCCTTGACAATGTTCTCCATATGTGGAGTGGCTGGAAAAATGTACGTAGATGCCTTGGAGGGCATAGGACGGCTGCCCGTGCTGTTCACACACTCCAACTCTGCTTTTAGACTCGGAATTTTACCATCTAAAAGAGTTGTAAACTCCTTTATATTGTTTGAATCCCTCACCTTGCCTTTTGACAATAAACAAGTGCTCACATATGCAAAAGGGACGGTGAAATCAGTCACTTCCTTTATGATTGATTGGCTGTGTGTACATAAATCAGACTTCTTGTGACCCATCAAGAGGAACTCAGTCAACCAAAACTCACCTCTTTGGGGTGACACCTTGCAATCAACCTTCCCCACGCAATCGGGGGCCCTAAAGCTCACAACAAGTGAGAACTAGAACTACATGAACATGGTAAAAGAGGGTACCATGGCTGTCCCTCATGCCCCTTCTCTTCCACATGTGCACCTTAGAAAGGGTATTCTTTTGTAGGGTCTCCACATACTCTGTATGACCTTAAATGGATTTTAAAGTCCCCTCCATGACCCAAAGATACGGTATACCCTCCTCTATGCAACAATCAATTTCAAATAACTTGAAAACCATACCTTCCAAATAGAGTGACCAACCTTGCCATGATTTCACCACACATCTCTTGCCTTCTTTTTCTTCCTTCCATCCCCTTGAGAGGGGAAGTAGTTGTAGTTTCTAAACCACTTCTCCATTCTAAAATTTGAATACTCTTCTTCCTAGCATGCTTCTTCAAACTGGTTTGCATTTCCAAGCTTTGAATACTCTCCTTCCTAGCATGCTTCTTCCAACTGATGTGCATATCCAAGCTTGACCCTTGTTGTCTTAAACTAGAATTTACACAATGTAGAGCACTCACCATATTTGCGAAGAGCCAAAGTTCCTTGCCTTGGAAGGGCTGATCCCTAGTTTCCAATCTCCACATTATTTTGTATGCAAAGGGCCCATCTTGCTCCTTATTCACCGAATTTTCTAGGGGCTAAAGTGAACTAACTTTTCCAGAATTTTGTGAGCATGAAATATTCTGATTTTGTATTGAAAACTCAGAATTTTCTGAGTATAATCTAGGCCTATTTCTTATGGAAGTTTCAGACCTTTTTCTTCCATCCACAAGCTGAAGTTCAACCCTTTCATGAACTTGTCTTGAACCTTTATCTTCATAATTTTCGAAGTTCATAAGACATGAAATCAAATGGTCTTTCACATACCTTAGTGGCTGCCCTTACTCAGTTTTGACCACTTTATTGACCCCTTTTGAAGAACAACACCTTCCAACATTTGAGCCCCTTACTGAACCAAGTGTGTGATGAAGTTCTACAAGTAGAGGTGGCTGTCCCAACTTAGAAAATGCAGCCTTCCTTGCTTTCCTTGTTGCCCTTACCAATGGTCTCTCATGGAAAGTCCCTTCGATCACCCTTGAGGTCACCTCCGGGGGTGCCTTATCACTTAAGTCATGCAAAATTATCTCTTTCCCATCCTTCCTCACAAGATGGAGAGGGTTTGTGACCTCTTCATCATCTCCTATTTCCGAATTCAAAATTGTCTTCCTCAAAGCATACCTCTTCAAACTTGGACAAACATAACTTTCCACATATTGCCGCCCCAACACAAAAATTGCAAGATTTAGGGCATTTACCATGCTTAGAGTGGGATGATTTTCCACCTTTGTGATCTGGTCTTTATTGATCATATTGCAAGCTATTCCTCTCATGAAAGGACACCAATTAGTTTGTATGCAAGTTGGACACATATTATGACAGCCATGAATATTATGATTTTCCACCCAAATCTGAATTAGTTTGGCTGAAGTATTCATTTCCTTCGGTTGGACCATTCTCCTGCCTTCTCCAATGATGTGATGGCTTGAAAATGATCAAACTTGCAGTTATCCAAGGCTGTACATGACAATTCAAAATCTGAATTTTGCCAATGTTGGTAACCTAGAAACGGAACAACAGCTGCAAGTTTGAAATCTTCGTGTGAAAATATGAAGTTGGAGTATTGTAGGGAATGAAAATACTACAAGCAAGGTTGAGAAACCCTTCCCAACAATTACCCACTGGAAATTGCTCCTTCCAATGATCAAAAGGCCTTGCCAACCCAGTTGTATGGATGCCAAAAAACTCGTAATTTTTATGACAGCAACACTAAGTTTGTAAGTCTCACCTGGATCCTACATCCATATCAAGAATTTGCATTTATCAATCTTTAAATTTCCTTGGGGAAATTCCTTCCTCCATTTAGTGCCCTTCATCTTATCTTCATTGTTAGCATGATCATCATGTTGACCAAAATATGGTAAGGACAACATGGCGGTGATATAACAATTCCTTGTTATGAAGATAATTAAATAACTTACCTTTAGGTGTTGGTCTGAAAATTCTAGAAAGTTGAAAATGAACAATAGTACTTCAAAATTTGACTTTGATCATCAAATGCTCTCCAACATCAAAGCAAATGAATTCTTCTTCATTTAGCTCATGCTCCAAGATTTTCCCTTCTTCCTTCACCACTAAGGGAGAACTCATAACATTAATTTCAACATGTGATGGTTCAAACTTTGCAAAGTTTGCATGAGGATTCATTACTTCTAGGTTTGGGAGAACTCATAACATTACTTTCAACATGTGATGGTTCAAAGTTTGCAAAGTTTGCATGAGGATTCATTACTTCTAAGTTTGGATGCTTGACACTCCTCATGTAAAGCTTGTTCTTTTCCTTGGAGAATTTTGATTTTTCTAATTTTCCTCCATTCTTGTCTTCCCCATTTTGCTTTTTTTGCTGCTCATGAACTTATTGGACAACTTCTTCTTGCTGCCCCAAATTTTTTGATTTGTGAAACTCAGAAATTTCAACACTTGGCTGCCCCAAAATGTTGCCCTTTTGCTGCTCAAAGGGCTTCAAGGTACCAATTTTTTGTCGCTCACTAACCCTTTTCAATTATGCTATAATGAATCCTTAGGGCAATTAGCTAGTGGCTCTTCATCACAAGGAAAAATTTCTTTTCCTCTTCTACATGCCAAGCATGCCTCAAATCTCCTTATGTAACCCTTGGGTTTGACCTTGGTCCAATCCCAGCTCGTTCTTCCTTTATAATTCCCTTGAAGGGAGTTAGGCCAGAATGACTTGGATAAAGAATCATTTGTGATCTTTGATGGCTAAATACTAATGTTTGCCCTTGGAAGGCTCCCTTCACCATTTATATTTTTCATGGTGTGGATCATTTATGCCATCATATCATTCAATCTTTCTTGCACTTGGGTAAGCTTCTCCAATCTAGCACCATCCAAAAACTTGAAAGCCATTTTTCTTCTCTTTTATCACTGTTTGACCTTATAAACCCTCAAACCCCATAGTTGGCCAAGAAATTGGCTCTGATACCACTGTAATTTCTCCAAATTGAGACAACTCTGAAAATCTAATTTTTATGATCAAACCCTAGCCAAACAAGATATATTTTTTATTTTTCTAGCAAACCTTAGTTACTCAAAACCCTCACAAAATTGGAATAAATATTCCCAAACCCTAGCAGGAATTCAACAAATATTCCAATGAATTTAGGGCATAAAATCATTCAACCAACTCAGCTCTATTGGCACCACATGCATAAATATTAAAACAAATTAAATACTTATTTTGTATGTTTTTGTTGAACACACTATCTACTGAGAGCGGGGGTGAATCAGTAGTTGAGCTAAAACCTGGTTCTTAAAACTTTTAAACAAGATACTTAAAGTATATGAAAAATAAAGAACAAAACAGAGATCACACACACACAAGAATGCTCAACACCAGATTTTTACGTGGAAACCCAAAGGGAAAAACCACGGTGAGAAAAGCTTCTAGAAGCTATTGTTCTAATCCAGCCTCACAGAAAAAAAGTCTCACAAACAAACCTCATTGGTTACATTCAAGATCACCCACTCTAAGGAAGCATCAACTTCCTAACTGAGCACCAACTCAATTTTTCTGATGGCACCAACCTATCAGAGAAATGAAGCTGCAACTTCAAACTACATAAAAGATTCAGAATGAATCTTGTTCACTTTTATGTTACAAGTCTAGTCTATAACTACACCTTCGTTGTGTGCCTTCTCGGCTTATTTGCCTTTATCTTTGTGTCTGGATATCTTCTACTTTGACACACTTCATTTTCTTTGCTCTTATACGTTGTCTGCATATGTCCTCACTCGATAATTTTGAGTTAACACTAATTATTATCGCAACAGCAGTAAAAATACAGCAGCATTCAAATGATCTGTTCGTAGCATATATAGATAGATGCATCTTAGGGTTTTCTATATGTGAAGTGTTCACATTTCAACTGTACTTAACCGGTTCAAGCTTTTGATCTGCATTCAATGTGACTTTGACTTTGTGTCTCGATTCATGCTTCACTCGACAACGTTCAAATTTTTTTACTATCTTTGGCATTTGCATTTCTACTGCACTTAACTACGCCGCTTCCTCAATCACTTCTAATCTGCATTCAATGTGACTCTGACTTCGTGTCTCGATTCATGCTTCAAATGACAACGTTCAAATGCCTTTACTATCTTTGGCATCTACACTTCTACTTAACTGTGTCGCTTCCTCGATCACTTCTGATCTACATTTAATGTTACTCTGACTTCGTGTCACGATTTATGCTTCAAATGGCAACGTTCAAATGCCTTTACTATCTTTGGCATCTGCACTTCTACTTAACTGCGCCACTTCCTCGATCACTTCGATTGAATTATCTTGAGCTTCGTGAAGATATATCGAGTTCATCACTAATTCCAGTTGTTCCTTTACAGACAATTAGAAGACATTGCTTGCGGGCTTTTTAATTCTTTCGTCGCGCCAAGTTCACGTTCTTTTCTTTGTTTGATCTTTCCTTATGACCTTTTGACACTTGTCAAAGGCACGTGTACTCAAAGGATCATTTGAGTTTGCTTTGCACCATTGGATCTAATGCACCGATCAGACATGAGTCGTTGATCTTTTAAAGCAGCATTAGTTTTAATACTTGCTTTGCCATTGACCATCGAGATTCTTTTCTTCTCTTTTTGCATCTCGCTACTTTCTATTCATGGGTTCACTTCCGCTCCTTTCAATTATCCTCGATATGCTCGATCTTTACCCTTTGTATTGAGCATTAAACTTCGGCATGTTGGCATGATCTTATTTTCTTCGGCATTCTTGTAACGTTCCTTGCAACGTCGATCCTTCAAGACTTGCTCGTCTTTTAACCTTGTTTTAATTCCTTCGTAAGGTTCCTTTATGCAAATTGTTGCAGGCCTTTGTGTCTTCGGGACAATTTCCACGGACTTTTTCTCTGAGTTCATTTCATCCTGAAGTGTCCTCCAATTTCTCCGAAAGAATTCGTCATTGGCTTCTAATAGGAGATGTCCTTCGGAAATCTTTCTTTCGGACTTTTTGTCTGCGAGGCATTTTTTCGCGGACAAAACTTCGGACTTTTGTCTGCGAGGCATTTCTTCAGACTTTTTGTTCGCGAAGCATTTCTTTGGACTTTTTGTCCACGTCATTTCTTCGGCTTTTCTGCAAGTATCCACATGCCCTTTGCAACGTTCAAAAGATACACTTCGGAATTTTTGCAATCTATCCTTCGGCTTTTCTGCAAGTGTCCACATGCCCTTTGCAACGTTCAAAAGATACCCTTTGGACTTTTTGCAATCTATCCTTCGGCTTTTCTGCAAGTGTCCACATGCCCTTTGCAACGTTCAAAAGACACCCTTCGGACTTTTTTGCAATCTACCCTTCGGCTTTTCTGCAAGTGTCTACATGCCCTTTGCAACGTTCAAAACATACCCTTCGGACTTTTTGCAAACTACCTTTCAGCTTTTCTGCAAGTGTCCACATGCCCTTTGCAACGTTCAAAAGATACCCTTCGGACTTTTTGAAAAGGTCCACTTGCTCAAGAAGGACTTGACAATTTTTTTGAAAGAGTTGTCCTTGCCATTCTTTCCAAAAGAATTCCTCTGAAGGAATTCTTCAAGACTATTTTGGGTTTTTCATTCTTCTTGACTTATTCCGATTGCCTCTTTTAAGTAAGAGCACTTCACAAACGCGATTTAGTCCACAAGTCTGCTCAACTCAACTTTTGTCATTAATGCATGATCAGTTTCAATCTTAATGACATCAAGGACATTAACCTTTGACATCAATGATTAATCCATGCTGCCCTAGATGGAAATGATAACTGTTCAATACTCAGACTGCTTTTTGTATCATGATATCAAAACTGTCAACTGTTTCCTTGCTCGAATTTCCAACAGTTTTTTCCAATTTGAAAATGCTAGAAAAATCCTCAAAAATAGGGATAAATATAGAATAAATTATAGGAAAATTCAGAATATTATTTAGGCTTGAAATAGCCTATCAAACCCTCAATTGGGCTTTCCAATCAAGTTGCTTAGCTGCAATTAAATAGTTAATTGATTATGACAATACACCAAACCCTAGAATAGGGTTTCCAAGCTTCCAAATGTAGAGCAGCCCTAGTGATAGGGATCTTCAACACACAAACCTATTTGCTGCCTTGGAAATGGCCTCGAACCCTTGCCAAATGGCCTCAAACCAAGTCGCAACACTCGTTGACTTAGTCACCACACTTGCAAGCAATTCACCACACCCTAGGAAGGGTCAAAACTATATTTTCTGGATTTGATAAACAATTTCAGCACTCAAATTAATGCTGCCCTCAATGAGGATTAGAGGGTTTCATCCCTAGTTCCTCTTTAGCCTTGAAGGTTTTTGTCTACAAGTCTAAGGTTAATTTTTTCGTGCTAAAGACCTTAAAATTTAAACATCATAAATGCATAACCTTTTCATATGATCCCTCACTTGCCTTTATACTCTCCCCCATAGGGGTGCATCCCAATTTGAGGGAAGACCTTTTTCAAATTATAAAAAGAACACTCCTTATAATCCACTTAAGTGGCTTGGGCGCCCATGAGCCTTGAAAGACCACAACTTAAGTGAATTTTATAACAATAATTTACTTTTACAAATGTTCTTAACAAACCCAAAGTGTTTCCCTTCTTTCTTTTTCCTTTAGCCCTTGGGAAACATATCAAGGCTAAGGGTCTTTAATGGATCCACGATCAAAAGGGGGACATGAGATTTGATGCACTAAAAAATATAATAAACATGGTGCCCTTAGGACAAGAGATAAGCCTATATTGTCTAGTCTCTGCTATGACTCCATCCATTGACATAATAGTGCAAACTGTCCTTATCCAAGAAGCACAATGCATGGCAAGGATATAGTCCACATCCAAGACAATGTTAATTGAAACTCTACCCTTACGAGCTTTGGAAGTAAGGAATCTGAAACTATGGGCCACAAATGGAAGTATCATTAACTGTGGGCTACAAATGTCAGGATTTTGCAGTTTTAAGAGTGTGGTTGGAATAGATCCAAATTTTTGCTATGGCTTTCTCAACTCAATCTTTAAAATATTTCGTCTTATATCTATTTTATGCTCTCTGGGATAGGATAAGATCTGAGTGCATCACATTGATCAAAACACTGTGGACACCACCACTCGTATTAGGAAAGGCAGTAGATTGAACAGGAAGGGGACATGAATGTAGAGTACATAGAGTATCGGTAGTAGTAAGCAATATTAGTGGCATTTTTAGTTGTAAATGAGGAATCTTGTCCCTTTTCAGCCCTCAACCTCTGTGATGTTAAATGTTAATGTGTTGCCACTAAATTTGTTTGTTCAAACTATATTCCCCCAAATGACAGAATGAGATCTCTTCTTTAATAAAATGGCATCAGGTGGGAAATTCCTTAAGTTTTGAATGATTTTGTTTGCTCGTGAAAGATAATATGTCATATTAATCTGGAATTGCAGTTAAAAAAAAATTAAAGACATTTGTATTTGTGTCATCAATATTCTTATACTTAATTTCCTCTCGTAAACTCATTCCTGTTCATAAGCAAAATATTACTCGATTGTCAATAAGTTAATGAATAATTCATTCGTGTATCTTACAGGTTGGACAGTTTAGTTGGTCTGTTTGCAGTTGCATGTCAGCCATCTGCAACAAGTGATCCTTTTGGTCTGCGCAGAATTTCATATGGACTTGTAAGCAAATGCTTAATTTGTTATTGAATATTAGGATTTAATTTATTTTACAACTATGATGCATTCTTGCCAAGCTATGCAGGTCCAAGTTTTGGTCGAAAATCAAAAGAATGTGGATCTGACATTGGCAATACAAATAGCAGCAGATGTCCAGCCGTTACATGTCTCACCTTCTGTTAGAAGTGATGTGAGAAGCAAATTTTATATCGAGAAGTGTTCAATAGTTTCAAGTATTTAGTTTCAGAAAAATACCCAATGAACAAAAAGAGATTAATTGTGTTTTTGTGACTGCACAAATATTTCAATTTCAGGTGCATCTCTTTGTGACACGAAGGCTAGAACAACTTCTGGTTTGTTCTCTTGCTTTTCCTCATTATACTTTTTGGAAAAAGGTTGTTTTTGAAGTTATTAAACGTTGACAAAATGGTACACATATCATTATATGTTCCCTCAGTCTTTATGCTCTGGAAAGATATCCATGTCCTGTAAAATGTTTATTTTTGAAGCACTTCTTAGGAAAATTCCAATGTTGCATGTCAATGAATAAGGGTGGCCACCTTAAATGACAGAATCCTGATCAATATATTTGCATGTGATTTTGTCTTGTTTTCATGTTATCCATAATTCGTATTAAAGACACAAATGCTTGGGGCAGTCAGTGGGACCAAGGGATCCTTCCTTTATTTAAAGTGGAGGATTCCCTAAAGGCTTATGATACCAATGCATACGATTTATTGCACAGGATATTCAAGAATATTAACAGGAATAGATGGTAACAAATATTCACACTTTACAAGTCTTTTTGATCAAAGAGGGATTTTAGAAGGTTTTTGACGAATATCCTTGATACCATTGATAGCACTCAAATTGCAACTAACCAAGAAAAATGGAGATGAATGCCAGTTTCAAGATAGTGTTGGCTGAACCTTAAATATAAACATGCTTAAAATGTAGAACAAAAGTTGACATTTACTTGCACTTTCATATTTGACATAGGCTGAAAATGGAAACCTTGCCAGAATTAAAACAATTAATACCATCCAATAATCTACACACCAACTGGAATCTCAGATTTCTAAAATGCAAATATGGAAAGGTGTATTGATATATTTGGAAAATGGAGCACAAATGGCAACTAGTTATCTCTTTTATCACAATAGATAGAAAGTCCTATTTTTCAATAAATTGTAGTTCGTCACAGAAATCTAGTTAAAATTTCCATTCTCAAAAATGGCAAAATTCCTTTTCAAATCTAACTTATTTATACTCTTTTACAAAAAACGTTATAACCGTGAACTACTTCAAAACGAATTTTTCAATTAACCAACTAATGGGACAGCTGTCCCTTATTCTTCCTTTTTTTCTCACTTGCGTGGGCCACATCAGCAACACAGCTGGAAGTCTTTGTCACCTTGACTAGACCTATCCAACTCAATGACATCATCATCTTCCTAGAGCAATTCTCTTATGCTTCCTTCTACTGGAGCTGATATAACTGCCATTGTTTTCCAACTACGTGTGTTGCATCCTTATCCAATTGTTTAATACAATAAACAATTGATTTTAGTTTTACCATCAAGTATCTTCAATTTACTCTCCAAGTAGTTTCAATTGTTGGCAATGATAATGGCTTCTCAAATGCAAATTTCACTGCCTTGTGTAATATGCCTTTTTATAATTTTTCGGTATTATAATTTTTATTTTGTTTAAATTTTTAGAATAAACAAGCTGAAACGAACCCTAGATAATAACATACAACTGAAATATGCAAAAATAATAATACCCAACTGGAATATTGATTCAATAAGTTGATTAAAAAAAATTTATAGCAAACCCTAATTGTAAAAGTCCACAAATAATGAATTCAACAATAAATACCAATATTATTCAATAGAACAAGGTACAACCATCTATTTTGGAAGTATGGCGATGGGTAGAAGTGCTATGATGACATAAGGAGGCCATCACATTATAAATGCAGCTGTCCACACCTTGAATGTTGATGCCAACAATGGAACTGAAGGTTACGACCTCCAAACAACTCAGTAGTTCAACTCCAAAGGGTTCAGCTTCCAACGCCAAGGTCAGTAGGGGTACAACAAGCTATACAGCCCAGTACAACAGCAACAAAGTCTCAAAAAATATCAATATTTTCTCCTCAAACCCCAACGCATCAATCTGGGATGTATTTCAAACCTTCAATAGGGTCACACACACTGAAACTGTAATTTTGATCCTGATTTGAAGCACAATAATCATTCCTGGATGGAATCACCTCACTACGTAAGAGGGTTTTCATCCTCCATACCTGTTTATTAGAGGGTTTTCGTCTTTGAATGAAAAGGATGAACACAAAGGCTCAAGCTTTGGATTAGGGTTTGTTTGTCAAAGTTGAATAGTGAATAATTTTCTCTTTTGGCCCAACTTCTCTATTTATAATTTCACTTTTCTAATTTCACCCTAAAATATTTAAAAATACCTTTAATTAAATATCAGTTTTCACCCTCTTAATATTAATTACTTTTGGCCCCCCTTAATAAATAATAATACGTGTCATTTTCATGTTATAACATTAAAGTGATTTAGGGAAACTTAAAGTACTATCATTAATTTATTCTTGTAACTCTATCCCTTAGCCTGTGAGAAATAATGAATAGACTATGGGTCTTCTAACTAATTTAATTTCGAAAAGCGGACATGACAGTCCACCCTTCCCGAAATTGCTTGCCCTCAAACAATTGCAGATTATGATGCTCAAGGATCTCTACACCTTTCCATGTAGCATCTTCTATTGGAAGATCTTTCCAATGCACCAGATATTTAATGAAGTAATGAATGAATTCCTTCAAATAGTGGACATGAAAGGGAACCAACCCCTTAAAATGGAGGACCAATCCTCTATCCGTTTGGATTTGATGGAGTATTATGATGAATACATGGCACATAAACCCCAACTCAGGAGGTTAATGAGCTTCAATAAGTTTGTAACATGGAAGCAAGGTAAAGGGGGATCTAGGAAAGGAAGGAACAGCTCGAAAGATATGCAAGATGACTTAGGGAAGATTGTTCTTCCTACTTTTTATGGGGATCCAAACACATCTATGAGGGCATGGGTAGACAAGGTAAACACATACCTTGATTTGCAGCCTAGGCGAGAAAATGAAGCCTTAACCTTTTTTATAAAGCATTTGGAAGGAGCTGCCCATGATTGGTGGCAAGTGGGAATGAAAACACAAAGACATAACTTCATTAAAACATATGAGGAATTAGGTGAAAGGCTCATTAGACAGTTTGATGAGAAGAAGATGGAACCTCCAAAAACAAAAATCTTGATGACACCTAAGGGGGACTTTCAATCGTGTAAAGGGCAGCCATGGAAACATTCGACTAAGCAAAAAAATTCAGAGAGTTCGGGGCAGCCAAGGCCTAGTTTTCAGTTGTACAAGGGGCAGCCAACATATGAATTTGTTGGGCCTCAAAAATCAGAAGTTTCAGGGCAGCCAGAAGCAAATTTTCAGTTATATAAGGGGCAGCCAACACGGAAATTTTGAGCAACGAAAATTAGTGAATTTGGAGCCACCTTTGACAAGCTTCCAACCGATTTTGAGCCCAACCAACTCAAAATTTTCTGAGTTAAATGTAGAAAATCCCGAGTTGTATAAGACTGGGTTTGATGAGCAACCAAGTATTGAATCTTCTGAAATGCATAAATCAGAAAATTTGAGGCAGCCAATGACTGATTTTTTTGAGCCACAAGAACCAGAAAGCCAAGGGCAGCCACATGAGGGTTTCTATCAAGTTATGAAGCAACCAATAAGGTTGCAAATGATAGGCACTTAGGTGGAAGTAGCAGAAAAATCAGAACTTCCAAAGGTAAAGCAAGGAGAAGTTGTTCAACAACTTCATAAGCAACCAAAAGATCCAGAAGAAAGTTTGGATATGGATAAGGAAGACATAAGGGAAAGGTATATCACAAAAGAAAATTTTTGTATCGTTTCTTATCATAGATCATTTTCTTTGCCTAATTTCAGATTTCAAGAGGAAGCTTGGGAGAAACTATTGTTGTTAACTCTTGAAAAGGAGGCCCAAGTCCTAACAAGGTTGGACAAAGCAAAGAAATCCCTTGAAGGGGGGATGCCAAATAAAAAAGGGGAACACTTGAAGGCAATGGTTGCTAAGGTTGATTTGACTATAATCAAGTATGCAATGGAAGCAACAAAATCGGAATTGGCAAATGTTGATATTGATATTGCCAACAATGAGAAAGAAATTAAGAGCTCTAATTGGAGAAGGGAATTCTCCCATGTAAATTTAAGGATTGGGCATGACAATTTTCTAACCTGGTTGTGGGATCTAGGTGAGCCCCACAAACATGATTTTGTTTTTATGTTATGTTGTGAAACAAAGAACAAAGCTTGGACCATCATGGAAAGGCGTATAAGCAAGAAGTATCATGATCCAAGGATCAAAGAAAGGATTGTAAGTAGCACATTAACTGCTATTTTCCCCATATTCAGTTTGCTTTCCATCAAGTTTATTGTTGCCAATGTGAGTATTGGCCCTCAAAAGGTGTGTCTCTTACACCTCAACACCATGGGAGTGGCTCACACATGTATGAGTGGATTTCCAGCCACTATTAGAGGAAGATTGAAGAAGTAAATAACTTGCTACAACCATGTCAAGAATGACATGAACATATCTTTTAAAATCCGGGTGAAAGAGAGTTGCAAGGAAGAATCAAGGCATCAAGAAGGGATGCACTTCATGTTCATAGAGCTTGATAAGATGATCAAAAAGGTGTTATTAAACACCCTTTTTTATACTAATGTGTTTGTTCCATGTGTAGGTTCAATAAGGGAACTGATTGCAATGACCAGAAAGAGTGCAAGGAATGTTATACATGAGCAACCAATTGGGCATGGTAGAAACCACCCAACTTCATGGTGCAAAAGCTTGGTGAATTCCAGAAAGGATGAAGGTGAAAGAGTAGAAAGGGGTAGGCAATCTCAGCTAAGGGAACACTTAGAAAATTATGAGAATCTTGGCATATTAAAGCCTTACACAAATTCTAGAAATACATGTATCAAATCTGATTTTTTGTGCTCAAAATTTTCTATGTTAGTAAATAAAATACAGCTGCCTATTGAGGACATCAACTTGGATTTTGTGAGCATATTACAGTCCAAAAAAGGTATTGAATGTGCTCTCACAAGGTCTGGTTTTCTTCACTCGAAGCATTTTGAGTTGATGATGCAAATGCAGCGGTATCATGAGGACACAAATTCTGATATTTTGGACTGGTTATAGCCCTTAACAAGTTCTGGAAATGCTCCTGATTTGAGGCACTTCTTGCATAGCAAAGGTTGGAAGCACATGTAAGGTACAACGCTCTTTCGTGGATGAAATTGAATGTTTGTTGGACTTATTTTGCGATGCATACATAAGGGCAGCAAGTGGGAGAATACATGACACACATAAGGAGATCCATGCATGATTGCTTACATACCCATGACATTCCCTTACAAGGTATGCTCTCAAATTGGTTCGAGTTTGTTTTTTCTTTGCATGTGGGGAGGCTACAATTTTGGTTTGGGGAAAGTTTGGCATGGCATATAAAATTCCCTAACAAGTTTTGGAATGCATACCATGGGAGCACAACCACCCTAGCACACTTTCAAAAGGGAATTTTTATAAGGGGCAACTTTGTCATGCATTTCAGTTTGGTTCATTTCTGAAGCCCTAGCTCTTTTTGCATAATGTTTGAGTTTACAATGGCTTCCTTGAAGAGTATGGAGATGAAGGGCTCGTTGGAGGTCAACTTGGTAATGAATAAGTTGACATTTTGGAGTAATTGTCTGGCTGCACATCACAAACACAGCCCACATATCCACATATTCATTCCTATTGATGAGGTAATTTCTTCTTGGATGAAGGAACAAGTGTCCATGGCTTCACCATGGAAAATTCCAGCTTGTGAGAGGACCATGTTGAAGAGTTTGGGCATGAGATGAGGCATATTAACAATTGTTTTGAGTTGCATTGGGCAACATATGTTTGGGGTAGCAAGTTGTTTGAAAGAAGATGCGGTTGGAAGGCTATTTGGGAAGGTGCTAAGGGCTTGTGGCTTCTTAGCAACAAGTACATGCATGGTAGTTGGATATGGGGGCATTAGAGGCCTACAGAGGATTGTTATGGCACTTACGGCATTTCAAGGCAGCCCTCAAATCACAAGTACAGCAAGGGGAGGTTTTGGATTGAGGTTTTCTTTCGTTGGGAAACATTTACATGTAGACATTGCATAATAAAGTATGTTGGGACACCCCTTTGGATTGCTTGAGGACAAGCAATTTTGGGTGGGGAGGATTGCCATGTCCCCCTTTTTGGCCTAAGCACGGACATGAACTTTAGACTAGTTCTTTTGGTGCTTTCCCTAGGCTAAGGGAAGAAAGGGAGAAAAGGAAACATTAACTTAAATGATAACTTGTGAGAAAGGGTTAGCTTAACTCTTAATGAAGGAAAAAGGGAAAGATCTTTTAAAACCACCTTAACCCTCCCTCCAAGTGGAGCATCCCTTTTTAGTTGAGGATTTGTGGAGAATATAGTATAAAGGGTGGTATGATAAGCATTTGAAGGGTTACCATGAATTTATGATATTTGATTTTGGGGCTAAAGCACGAAATGCTTGGCTAGGTGACTTGAAGATGAAAACCTTCAGGACACAAGGGTTTGGGGACGAGAACCTCCACTCCTATTTAGGGCAGCACTACTTTCAGGTACTGTAATTACATTTCATATTTAGTGACTCAGTGATTTGACCCTCCTAGGGTGGCGACTTGCTTTGGGAAGTGTGGTGTGTTGGGGTTGTGTAGTTTGCTATTGGAAGCCATTTACAGGTTTTTGGAGAGCTCTAGAGGGTGGCAACTTGGCCACTTGTGTTGAAGACCCCGTTAAGGGTGCGCTACAAGGGAATAACCCTCTCCTAGGGTTTGTGAATTTATTGCCAAATTATTCCAGCTAGGGCGAATTGGTTTGGAGCTGAATTTTTAGAGTTTGAAATGTTATTTTGTGCTCAAATAATATTCTGAATTTTCTATATTATTTTTGAATTTATTTCTGATTTTTGTGAGGGTTTTGATGGAAATTTGGACCTCAAATATATTCAGAAAATTCATAATAAATTTTGCATATTTATTTAGTCATTTTAGTGCAATTTATGAAAGTTCCATGAAGTGTTATTACATGATAAATCAACCATAAAATAAATTAAATATTTCAGATTGGGACGCCTAGGGTTTGAGGGCAATTTCATATTTTTGAAGGGCAAAACTTGTTTGTTGAAAACCTCAATTGGTGAATTGGGTTTATCCTAATTCTGTGCTATTTTTGAAGGGTTCAATTCAGCTAAAGGTTTGCTGTTGAAAAAGTCAGAAAACTGATTTTCATCTAGGGTTTGCAGTAAATTTCATAATTCAGAAAATATCCCAAAAAGGGGAAATTTCAGTATATAAAGAAGATTTTGATTCATTTGAAAAGGTTATGCATGATATGATAATTAAAATTGTAAGCTTAAGTACGAAAACACTTAACCTATCTGTTGAGGATGAAACCCTTCAATGGAAGTTGGAGTAAGGACGGAACCCCTTACATTCAACTAGGGCATCCTCATTTAGGGGTTGCATTGAGCTTAATTAGATCTAATTTGGCAGCATTTCTATTTGTTTATGGACAGCGAATTGGCTTTCTGTTGAAGATCCCATCCTCTAGGGTTGCATTACAGTTGATGTTGAAGACCCCTTGATTAGGGCTGCATTTTGGAGTTTTGTATTTATTTGATTTTTCCTCACTAGGGCGACTTGCCTTGAAGGTCCCCATGAGGGTTTGGTGGGCTATTTGGAGCCTAATAGACATTCTGGAATTTCTTGTAATTATTTGAATAATTACTCAATAATTAATTCAATATTTCCAGCACTATTTGTGGAAGTCGTTAGCTAAAATTCAGGTATTTATTATTGTTGTATTTTTCCCACAAGGGTGACGAGTTTGACTGAGTTAGAGGGTCAATTTGTATCCTAATAACTGTTAGAGGGTAAATTTAGATCAGCTGAGGAAAAGGATTACATGGAAAATCTCATTCTGTAAAGGTCAAAAAGGCTAACATTTGTGTCCTTTTTTCAAGAGGAAAAGAGTCTTCATATTTCCGAAAACAAGCTATTTTGGCTCTAATATGCAGATCTAGATGCTGCTTTAAAATATTCAACTCTCCTAAGCTGAGAGGAGAGCTGTTCTCATGAAAGGTTCCCTTTCACCTTGTCTCCCAAAGGAGAGCAATGGATGACAGCCTTATTGTATGCTATAAACATTTCTAGAAAGCATGCCCAACAGACTTCTTTCTTATTATGTTCTTAATATATGCCTATGTTACCAAAAGTGGGAAATGGGTTGAATCAAGAAACAAGGGTTTTAATGTTTATGGGATATGAAACGTTTTAGGTTTTTTTCTATAAGCAAGAATTATTAAATTTTAACTATCTTCATATGAAAATAATTACAAATCATTCAACTTTGTACAGCTACCAAGATATATCATTTTCAAAACAACAAGCGATGTTTACACATGACAACCACCTAAATTGCTGCTTTTTATCAATTTCACCAGATGACTCACCCAATTAGAGTATAAAATGTAAAATATACAGCAGAAAATCTTTGAAACACCCCAACAGGAAATTGATTGAATTCAAGTCCATCTCAATGGAGATATCAGGGTGACAAATCAGAAGACAAAATTACTATGGACATATGTTGAACTGATTACGAGACAATGGATACAATTAGTTTTCTATTTTTCTTTAATGATTTTTTTCTGATCTGTCTGTTTCTCAAGAAATGGGTATCGGAATGTGATGAGCTCTGGTCGTTCCAAGTCTAATAACATACTAGTTGGTGAATCTTTGCATTTTATATTTATTAGAAATATTTAATGCTTGTAAATTTTGGCAAACAAAAAGATTTTAGATAAGAAAAATTGGGTAATGCACTAAAGATGTTTTTGGACTCATAAATTTAACATTCAAGAAAATTACACTAAATAAACCATTGTCCCATAAAGTTTTCTTAAATGCTTACAATTAGCAAGAAATTTAAATCTGTTAATTGCATCGAACTTTAATACCAATTGTAATTATTGTCTAGATATGCGAACCGTATTGTTTCTATAGCAACATCCTCTGACTATCTGAACTAAAAATATTGGGATGCTCAAAATTACATAGCAACTAGTATGATACTTTTTATAAGTATGTTCATAAATATTGGTTGTTATCATCGTTGCTCTTTTATTGCATACTATTCTTAAAGAAAACTTGTTATTCTTTCTAAATTTCTGTTATAGTGCACTCCATTTCTGTTATCACGACAGTCATAACTGGTGTTCAAGATGGTTGAGGAAAACTGCTGCCTCATAATTATAGAGGGAAATTCTTACCCAGAAAATTTATCTTAGTGGATTTTATTTTGGCATTCAAGCAGGTGGATCAAGGTGTTAGTGTTGAAATTGTTCGTTCTATTCTTTCAGAACGTGCAAATATACCATACCTAGCTGCCTTTTCAGCTGTGCAAGTAAGTCACTCTTTGTATCAACAAGAAGTTACGTATTTCTACTTATCAGGAATCAAATAGTATTCACATCTTTGATAAATACAAATTATCCTTATATCTAAACAAAACTCAATTATGATCTAGAAATAAAGCAAGAAAAACTAAATGCCAATATGATGGAAACCAAAAAGTTTTCAATTGTATTCATATAAATTAAGTATAATATTCCCATAGAGTTTCTATTGTCTGTCCTAGTTTAAGTGGGTGAAACAAACAAATGTAAATATACATACAACAGTTTTTGTTTGAAAGAAGAGTGAAATAATATATATTAATAGAGGAAATGTATACAAATTTATGGAAGCCTTTATGGAAAAAAACATGCTAAACAACATCAGTGCATGGACCCATACAAAATTTTAAGTTTTCTGATGGCCTTAGAAACAATATCAACAGAAACCTATGTTCCAGAAATGAGAAACATGAGCATGAGCAAAACATCCACCAATCAAGTCACCAACCTCCACAAACAAGTCACCCAACCTGAAATTAACAAAAGCTGGTATTTAAAACACCTTAGGAGAAATAGATAATTCAATGGCAGCCTCTAGGTGAAGCTACCCCAATGAATAAAGAGGGTTTGCATCCTTTAACTCTTTGCTTGTAGGTTTTTATCTTCAAAGCAATGGCTCAAGCATTTTCATGCTTAAAGACCAAGATTTGAATATCAAAACATGCATACCCTCAAATGAATTCCAAACTCCCTTTATATACTTCACCTTTTAAGTTATGAAGTTGGAGTTAAGATCATAAAGGCTGGTTGGCTTTTAAAACCCCACTTATAGGCCCTTTATGTCCTTTAAGTCACAAAAGGCCCTGCTTAATGCAAAAATAGAACAACTTAAGTGAAATCTTCACTTTTACCTTCAAGGAGGGTGATATGTGCTCCCTGCTTATTCTCTTTGCCTTAGCGTAAGGGAAACATCAAGATTTAGGCTAGGGACTATGTCCATGGTTTTATAGGCCAAAAAAGGGGGACATGACAATCCTCTTGCCCAAAATTTTGTCCCCAAGCAATTGCAAGATCCAAGGAGGTGTCCCAACACTCATTACTGTGCAATGTGTTGGGTGAATATTTTGTCAATCAGCGTATTGATCAACAAAATAGGTCTGATCAACCACAGCAGGAAGGTTGGTCGGCCAAGTGTGCAGCTTTACTACATCAACCGGAGACAAATCTCTCCTCTCATCAAGGGGAGGTTCCCTATAGATACGTAGGAGCTATATATAATATAAATAAGCAGAAAATAACACATGGGGGCAGAATAAACCATCCATCTCTCTTCTTTCAGAGATGATGCACACAGACAAAGGAGAAAATCCTGGTGTAAACACTGAAGGCACTTCTCTTTTTTCAGAAGTGTTCTTGCAAAAAACAGCAAGAGTTTCTTTCAGATAGTAAAGTAACCAGTAACCAGTAACCAAAGGGCGTAGTAACAGCAGAATGAAACAGAACGCAAAGTTCCCACCTCAACTGTCCAAAGAGTATATCACAAAGGATAATGGGGGCACAAAGTCGTCCCAGAATCCTCAACACAAAAAGGAAAGAAAAACACAGACTGAAAACAATTGCGAAAGCACAAAGTCTTCCCACAGTTGGTTTCAGGACACTTCCCTATTACTTTCACTAATTCTACTTGCCAAATTAAATGAATAAGAACACCTTCAGAAGACAGACGTAAGAATGATCTTCTAAAATGATACAAGCCAAAACAACACAAAGTCTGTAAACAACCTGCCTTCTCATTCAGATAAAAATGAAATGGAATTACAATCTGAGCTCAAAGTCTCAGTCTTCTTTCAAAATGGGCAGAGTTTCACTCTTGTAAAAATGAAAAGTCTCCTTTACAAATGAGAGATATTACAATCTTATAGCAACTACGCAAGGATTGGCGCTTTTTTCCATGGGACGGCCCATGCTGCAGTCAACGTCTTCAATGCACCTTCCGTCATGTCTGGAGAGACCATGCTGAGAACAATGCGCTGCCATAACAATGGCGTGTCCCTTCATCTAATATGTTTCTTCCTTGGTATGGACCGTCTGGTCCTTTTCCAATTTGTCTTTACTTCATGGAAGAAAAACAGGCCGCGTCCTTGGTTTGGTGCGCTCAGAAGTCTACTCGATCCACCGTTCTACCTACTGGAAATAACTCTTTCGAAGATAATTCTGGTCCTTTGCATCGATCTTCTCTTCCCTGCAGCAATTTGAGCCTTCGGGTTCTCTTTTCAGTCGATCACTTGATTCATGTTGAACCTTGAACCCATTGAACCACTGAAAGTTCATCAGTTCATTGGTTCATTCTGTCTCTTTTGTTCTATCGCTTCTTCGCTCCTTGGTTGAACCATCCGTTGAACCACTTGTTTGCTGCTTCTCTCTTGAC
Organism: Torreya grandis; assembly: GCA_037957365.1. NCBI lineage: Eukaryota > Viridiplantae > Streptophyta > Pinopsida > Cupressales > Taxaceae > Torreya > Torreya grandis. The sequence continues at coordinate 3,817,349 of JARHVA010000759.1, read as the reverse complement.
TGAGGCTGCCTTTGAACTTTTGAACTTATGAACCATTGAACTTTGACTCTTTCGGTTCAAAGTTCAATCGGTTCATTGGTTTATTCTGTCTCGCTCAAACACTGTTTCTTTTATCTTTCTAAGCTCTGGTTGAACCTTTGAACCTTGAACCCATTGAACCTTTTGGTTCAACAGTTCAATGGTTCAATCGGTTCATTTGGTTCATCCTTTGAAGCCCCTTTTTGTCTAAGTCTGTGAAAGTTCTGTTTTGCATCTTTGTTCAGCGTTTGGAATGTCCCAAAGGGAAGGTGTCCCTTCGGGCTTTTAAAACAGTCATTTCTCTGTCGCCAAGTGTCCCCCGCAAGGGTACTTGTCCTTCGGGCTTCAACTTCCCCGACGGGTTCTTACTTCTTCGGCGGGCTTTTTCCGTTGGGCAAAAAGCCCGAAAGAATTCCTTTCTTGTTACTTGGCCATTCTTTCTTTTTTGTTTCTTCGGACTTTTTTTCCGAGTGAATTCTTTCGGACAAAAAGTCTGAAGGAATTTTGCCTTAACATTTTTCTGAGAAAATCTTTCCGAGAGAATTCTTTCGGCCTTTTGGACTTAGCCATTTCCATCGGACAAAAAGTCCGAAAGAATTGTTCCTTTTGGGCCTTTGAACAAATCCAAAGGAATTCTGTCTTTTCTTTGACCTTCGAATCAATGTTGCCTGCCCTTCGCAAGGGCACTTGCCTTGATCGCTTTGGGGCAGCCCCTTGAACCAACCGATTGAACCAACTTTGGTTCAATGGTTCAATGGTTCAATAGGCTCATCCTTCGTTATTTGGCTAAGTCCTTTTGATCTTTTGCACCAAGCACGTTGAACCAACTTGGTCGTTGAACCCATTGAACCTTTGAACCAAAGTGGTTCAAAGTTCAATGGTCCAAGCCTTTGCCCTTTATCATGTGCTGATTGAACTCTTTTGATTGAACCGAGGCGCTGAACCGATCTTGGAAACGACTAAGTGTTAGAAACTTGTTCTTATTGACTGAACTCGCCTGCAGAAGCGTTTTTAACCTGTTGAACCTGTGAATCCTTTTACGGAAAAAGCTTAAAAATGAGGAATTTGAAAGCCCAGAACAAATTTTGAGAAGGGAAGAGAGAAATTTTGGTCTGTGCAAGGCCAAAATAGTCCGTAGGTTGTCTCAAAAATGAGTGGCATTTTTCAGGAACAACAGCTGGCTCCAGTTGAGGAACTACCTTCAATTGGAAACTTGAAATACAGTTGAGGGGAGTAGAAACCAAAATCTCCAGTGCCTTGAAGTGTGCCATTGGGCTATGGAGTCACGCTACCCAAGAAGAAAGGCTCCAAAAAACAAAAATGAAAAGCACAAAACAGAACTAAAGACTATACAAATATACATATGTACAGATGATCTTATCTGATACTTCAAAAATTGAAGTACTTCAGATGCTGCCTCCTGAGAGGTAGTGAAAATGGCGCTCTGTCCTGATAAACTAGCAAGAAGCCATTTTCTCCCCAGAATCGGTGATGGGTGAATGGAACTCTCCACCAGAAAATCAATTTTCTGTGTCCTCCATTTGGTTTTTTCCTCTTGCCCCACAGCAAGACTTGACTTTTAATTCGAAAACCACGAATCTTTGCTCTCTTGGCAAAAAATTCATTTTTCTGATTTTCATGCGCAGCAGCATAGTCCATTACCATAATTGGTTGCTCTTCTGGTTCAGTCCAACACATGATTTGATTTTTCCCATTCAACACCTGGCAATCATTGGCACTATCAGGCATACTTAGTGTTGTTCTATCTGAACCAATTCCTAGATCGTCACCTACAAGATTTTCATCTGCTGAAACATGAATGTCTTCAGTATACAGAAAATAATTACCCCTGTCTGAAGACTCAAACAGAATTTGAGCTTCAGGCCTTGATGTTTGAGTGACAACGTATTTTGCCTGAAAGATCCCAGACGGATCCCTTCTATAGATCTGCTGTAATTTTTGTATTCTAAAATTGTGTTTTTTTTTTTCTGAATGTTTTCTTTTGTTTTTGAGTTTTGATGGATTTTTGCAACAAGTAAATAATTGTAATGCAATAACATAAATAACTTATGGAATTAAAACCTAAGCACAACCAAATCCAATTTTCGTATGGGCAGAATTGCTAGATATTTATTCAAATAAAGTACCAATTATGGATTCTCAATAATTCAGATAAATTACAGTGACAAACAACCAACCTGAATCACTGAAGATAATCTAAACCAGAAAAAGAATGGCGGCCAGCTGAAGGAATCCCTTGATGATGCGCTGCTGTGATAAGAAATGACTGTCAAGTACAGCCGTATGGTTTATAGAGGCAGCCAAGTACAGTCGTACTATTAGAAACCCTCACAACTTGAAGTCGCCCCTTTATATTTGCTGAATTATGTCCAAACGTCCAGCGCCTACCACAGGAATATAGAAGAAAATCTCCCAACAACCCTGAATACTCCACAAACCACTGTATGGGGGCTACGTCCCAACAGGCCAGCAATTGGGGTTTGGCGTCCCAATGCTAAAACGCCTCCAAAGCGCACTTCTCCAAAAGAAATATAATATGCCAAAAGATGATCAAACAATGAAGCTTCCATCTCCTTATAACCCCTTTCAATTGCAAAGCGAACCCTAAGTGTCTCCAAGTGGCGTTATGAAGTGAAGGTGTTATAATTTCTTGTTTTAAAGTGGTCATGTTACTAGAAAATGACCCTTTTCCTCATAGACAGAAATCCGTTCACTGAATTGCCCTGAGACCAAAGAGGAAGATTTAGAGAATTTCGAGACCTTTCCAATGAGCTATCATACCACAGGGCACGCATCCAGATGAGGCCAAAAACCCCTTATTACACCAAAATGGCTATAAACTTAGCCTTATTTAATAAAAAGACGAAAACTTAGGAAATATTAAAAATATAACCCAAGTAGCCACAAAATATCCAACTGACATCACGAACCAACAAATCATCTTGTCACATGTCTGTGACTGAAGTCGGAAATCAAGGATCCACTGGCAGTCTCATCCCTAAAATCTAGGGATGCTCCTAAAAAGTAGGAGACGGCCCCAATCGACCAAAATTGAGTCCCAATGATTCTCCCCTACTGTGTGCACCTCTGAGAAAACTATCACCGAACTGGTAGCTCCTCCTAAAAAATAGGAATGCCTCCTAAAAAATAGGAGATGCACTCTAAGTCTCCAAAATGTTCGCCGAAGTCTCCAAATGCCTTCTAGACCACTCCTAGTCAATCCCTATAAATTAGGAATCCCTCCTAAATTGTAGGAAACTGTTGTCTACTGCTCCAAACTACCTGGGAGGCTCATGCATGACTCTCAAAGCCCCTGGGTTGGTTCCCTCTACGCTCTGTTGGCCTATGGGAACCAGATAATAGACCAACCCTGCTAGAAATGTTGTCACTAAGGAAGGGCAGAAATTGGGGACATGACAGTCCTCCCTTCCCAAAGATTGCTTGTCCTCAAGCAATGTCAATCCAATTCCACAAACATCAGGAAAGTCCATACCATAACCAAGAATGATCCCAGGGTCCCAAGCCATCTTGGAAGGTTTGTAGTACCATCTTTTAGAAACACTGTCCTGCACTGCACCCAAACAAGTAACCTCCTGCAAACCCCCTGAAGGAAGAGCAATCAAATATTGTACCAACTCTGTCAACTCTTCAATGAACTGCTCTCCGAAAGAACCAAACTGGAACACTAAAGGCGAAAACTCTAGTAAGCCAACATTGGCTTCCACATCCTCAACTATTGAACTGCAAATCCAAGTGATTCCAGGATTCCAAATCAGCCTCAAAAGGGAACCACCATGCAGATACTGTATCCCTCTAAATAGACACGCAAACCCATACTGCCAATGCCTCTCAGCAAGATCCATAATTGCAATCCTAGAACTTGTTGCCATCTGGTGTGACTGAACAAATATCGTGCTCAACCATCGCATATATGCCTCAACATCTCCCCACCAAACAACTAACTGTTCCATTTTGACAAATATGCCCAAACACTCCAAACCATGAAGCAACTCACTAGGATCCTGAAGCACCAATGTATCAATGAGACCAAGGCCCGGATCCCAAGCCAAAATACCAGATGTGCTGAATGAGATGGAGTATCTCAACCGCACTCCATGAAACATACATACAATGAAGCAGACCAGCAAGAAGGTGTGAAAGTGAACTCCCATAAACCAGTATTCCAACCCACACAACCACCTAGCAATGCTGTTATAATTCTGACTAGCAACTCGAATGATATCATAGATGTCATCATACCAATGCCAAACAAAAAATGTCCAAAATAAACACTCCTCAATGCCCTTATACTGAATCATGGATGTAGTCAATGCCAAGTCAAGTAGTAAATGATTCCAGCTTGGACAGCCACTAGTCCATAAGGAATCAAAGACTATGGAGTCACCAATCAACAAGGATACCACTGCCATATCAATGGATGTAGATGACAAACTCGAAGATGTATGTATGCCATCATGAGAAAAACCAAAGCATGTGTCATTTGTACCCAAAATTGTAGGATTATCAATCCTGAATCCCATATCGATCTGAGAAATGTTGCTCCACCCAACCACTACGCTACTCTGATATAAACATATGTATACCAAAAGTGAAGCAACCCAACATGAATCCACTGAAGAAATGCCCAACACATGTTGATACCAAGATCCCAAATCTTTGCACTAACACATCCCTCCAGCATGTTGATACTCATTATGTTGCTGTTGTGAACCTGTACCTCATCTAACCAACCAAGAACTTCACTCCAAATGAAGCCACAATTACTACCAACAACCAATGCTGTAAGGAATTCACAAATGAGCCAATCATCGGCAAGGAAAGTTTGTTGAATACTTTTCCAAGTCCCCCAAACAACTGCTGCAACTTTACCTATATTTCCACAAATTAGTGTGCCTTCATTAAAGGTTGTTAAGTAAATGTTTTGTTTAACCATGCAATCAACGAAGTTCCTTATATTCTGATCTTGAAAGCCCAATGTAATATCTAAAAAGTCTGAATCTTCAATCAAAAGGTACATCGCTGCCCTATCATATGGAAGAGGTGATAAATCCATTGATGAATGTCTCAACAAAGACAGGCTCTTTGTGGCTGGTCCACTAGATATGCAACTTAATATATCATCAACTCTTGGAAGGGAAGGATCAACTTCACACTTGAACACCCCAACTTGAATGTAACCAACCCAAGGTTCAAAGTTTGACTCATGAGATGAAAGAGAATTACTGTTCAAAGTCAGAAAATCAGAAGTATGTTCATACCTTTCCACAATGTTTTTGCGGTCTTCTCTTGCCTCTCCTTCCAAGGTAGGTGACTCCTCTAAAGGTGCTGGTCCATGGGGTGTGTTCAAATGAATATAACATGTCCCATTAACTGCCTTAGCTGCCAAAAATCTGATCCATACCTCTATCTCCATAACTGATATGTTTTCCATTACTAACAAACTCCACGGTGTAGTATGCCAAACAAACCAAACATTATCAAAATGCAATATCTGCTTAGTAAGCAGTCTCTTAGTCTCCCTAATCATCTCTTTAAGACAAGATGCTTCATATGATCTTAACAATTGTCCTTCCATTGTAGATGATGCATGACTAACCAAATCAGAATCAATAATGTTCCATTCCACACAAATGAAAATAACACTTGTGGCTGGTCCATCAAGTGTGAAACTAATATCATCATTGTTTGGAGCCTTTAAGGGGCTCTTTAAAAGAGGAACGTCATAAACTTCATGATGCAAACTAGACCAAACTGAATTTTCTAAATCATAACTCTTTTCCTCTTCACACATCTCAACATGCTCTTCTTGTGGACTTTCCTCAAGAAGCTCTTCCCTTGTATGCTCAACATCCTCACTTTCTTCCCTTGGAAGAAATAAGGATCTAATGTATGACTCTCTTTGTCTTCTTGCATTATCAAGCTGATTGCATCTTTCCTTGACCTCTTGTATGTGTTGTCTTGCTTGGGCAGCAAGCACTTTGGCCTTCTTAGCTCTATGTGACCATCCATTGCACGTCTCTTGAGCCTTTTTCACATCTTCCAAGGTGGGGTAAACAAAATCAGAACCTTTGTGGTTTGAATCCACAATATAGATCTCATGTGCAACACACTTAACCTGAGTACCACCATAGGAAGACTCAACAACCTCATTACCTTCATGTGAAATGGATGATACCACATGACTAGAACTGCTGTTGCAAAAATTAGAATAGGTACCAGACCTTGGAGACATGCTTTCAACATCCCTAATGGGCTGATCCATGATTGTAAGCTCTTCCATTTTGTGATCAACTTGATGAATCAATGGTGTGCTATGTGTCTCTTTCTGTTCTAGAGTTATTTCTTCTTTAGGATTCCCACCTGATGACTGATTTTTGTTTTTCCTAGGCTGCAACTCAAATGATAACACATCTTCATGCTTTTCTTCTGCATACCCTGCAAGTGACATAGGCTGAGTAACGGCCAAATCTGTAAATTGTCCACGCCTAGGGGACTGAAGGGGGCTCCTATCTGATGCGTGTGACTGGTGACTACGCTGACTTCCCACCACAGATACTGATCTGCTCCCTCTGCCTCTACCTAATTCCAACCGGTCCAAGGCACCCTGTATCCTGTCTAAGGTCTGAGCAATCCGAGGTTGAGTGTTGACGAGGGTTATCATCATTTCTCTCTCTTCATTAGGCTTGGGCCACTTTGATTTCTCTTTTGGAGGAATGTTGGGTGGTGTAAGCCCAAACATTTTGTAGAGTCTTCCCATTTTGAAACAATCTGCTAACAAAATAATTTCACGAAGAATCCCACAACACAAGACCACACAAGCTGGCAGGATGCACGGCTCTGATACCACTGAAAGATCCCAGACGGATCCCTTCTATAGATCTGCTGTAATTTTTGTATTCTGAAATTGTGTTTTCTTTTTTCTGAATGTTTTCTTTTGTTTTTGAGTTTTGATGGATTTTTGCAACAAGTAAATAATTGTAATGCAATAACATAAATAACTTATGGAATTAAAACCTAAGCACAACCAAATCCAATTTTCGTATGGGCAGAATTGCTAGATATTTATTCAAATAAAGTACCAATTATGGATTCTCAATAATTCAGATAAATTACAGTGACAAACAGCCAACCTGAATCACTGAAGATAATCTAAACCAGAAAAAGAATGGCGGTCCGCTGAAGGAATCCCTTGATGATGCGCTGCTGTGATAAGAAATGACTGTCAAGTACAGCCGTACGGTTTATAGAGGCAGCCAGGTACAGCCGTACTATTAGAAACCCTCACAACCTGAAGTCGCCCCTTTATATTTGTTGAATTCTGTCCAAACGTCCAGCGCCTACCACAGGAATATAGAAGAAAATCTCCCAACAAACCTGAATACTCCACAAACCACTATATGGGGGCTACGTCCAAACAGGCCAGCAATTGGGGTTTGGCGTCCCAATGCTAAAATGCCTCCAAAGCGCACTTCTCCAAAAGAAATATAATATGCCAAAAGATGATCAAACAATGAAGCTTCCATCTCCTTATAACCCCTTTCAATTGCAAAGCGAACCCTAAGTGTCTCCAAGTGGCGTTATGAAGTGAAGGTGTTATAATTTCTTGTTTTAAAGTGGTCATGTTACTAGAAAATGACCCTTTTCCTCATAGACAGAAATCCGTTCACTGAATTGCCCTGAGACCAAAGAGGAAGATTTAGAGAATTTCGAGACCTTTCCAATGAGCTATCATACCACAGGGCACGCATCCAGATGAGGCCAAAAACCCCTTATTACACCAAAATGGCTATAAACTTAGCCTTATTTAATAAAAAGACGAAAACTTAGGAAATATTAAAAATATAACCCAAGTAGCCACAAAATGTCCAACTGACATCACGAACCAACAAATCATCTTGTCACCTGTCTGTGACTGAAGTCGGAAATCAAGGATCCACTGGCAGTCTCATCCCTAAAATCTAGGGATGCTCCTAAAAAGTAGGAGACGGCCCCAATCGACCAAAATTGAGTCCCAATGATTCTCCCCTACTGTGTGCACCTCTAAGAAAACTATCACCGAACTGGTAGTTCCTCCTAAAAAATAGGAATGCCTCATAAAAAATAGGAGATGCACTCTAAGTCTCCAAAACGTTCGCCGAGGTCTCCAAATGCCTCCTAGACCACTCCTAGTCAATCCCTATAAATTAGGAATCCCTCCTAAATTGTAGGAAACTGTTGTCTACTGCTCCAAACTCCCTGGGAGGCTCATGCATGACTCTCAAAGCCCCTGGGTTGGTTCCCTCTACGCTCTGCTGGCCTATGGGAACCAGATAATAGACCAACCCTGCTAGAAATGTTGTCACTAAGGAAGGGCAGAAATTGGGGACATGACATTGCCTCATTCTCAGGAAGCAACCTCTGCATTACACCTTTCACATGGATTCTTGCCTGAGACGAGTCCATGCTTAATTCCCCTCCAACATCCTTGCAGAAGTTCCGCCCAAGAAGGATGCCATATGATGCTGGGACGTCGGCCAATAGGATAGTCATTTTGATTCGCTTGTCTGGAAAGGCAGCAAATGCAAATTGGGCATCTTTAATTTGCCCCAGCAGTGGCACTTGTTTGTTCTCCATGGAGAAACATCTCTCAAATGCCTTGGTCAGTGTGAGACCCAGAGATTCTGCCACTTTAGCAGGCATGACATTGTCTAAAGCCCCAAAATGAAGGATGCAATTGTTGAGCTGGTGACCATTTATCAACAGGAAAACATAGAAAGGCTCTATTTTCCCAGGGGCAGCAGGAGGGGTAATGACAAGATTGTTTGGGATAGGCATGTTCTTTGGGGGATCATGAGTTACTTTCTTAACCTCTTGTCTTGCAAGTACGGTTTGGTTCTTGACACATTAACCAACTTGTCCAATTGCTTAGGATGAGACTGCAGAAATTCAAATTCAAACATTTGAATTTTGGTTTTATTTATATGGTCAATTATGTCAAATGCTTGAAATGAGCCAGGAGCAGAGGATGGGAATTCATCATTTTGATTTTTGGAAGGGGAAGGACTGGACTGCGAATTTGAATTAGAAGGTGCAGGGGCATTTGAGGTACTTACCTTTCTTGCAATCACTGGGTCCTTTGGCTAAAAAGGAAGAGTGGATCCCTGCTTAGCAATTGAAACTGTTGGTTGAGGTCGCTCCTCTGCTTTCTCCTTATCAGTCGGTTGAGCAATTGGTTCCTGGACTGGGTGAATACAACATATGATCCCTCAGCTGCATTGCTTTCACTTCTGGGTTCATCCTGGTAGTTCAGAAAATCGATGTGGGAGTCGCCAGCTGATTCTTCTTGATCCTCCATGAAGAGACCAGCATCATTTTCTTGATCAAATTCAGGTTGGAAAGAGAAATCATGTTCTGTTTCCAAATATCCAACTGCTGAGTTGGTTGGAGGTGCTTCAAGGGCAAGATTCCTCTGTGGGGGAGGAAGGCGATTTGGCTGCCCTTGATTCCTGGCAGCATTGCCTTGGTATGCCTGATTCTGAAATGTCCTCCTTGGCATATCCCGATTAGGAGAAGAAGACATAACTTGGGCCATTTGTCTTCTGAGGACCAGCAATTCATTTGCTAGCTTCTGCACCATTGGATTAGTGGTCGCTGAAGGAGAGTATTCAGAAGAAGGAAAAGATTTACTTCTGTTTGGATCTCTTCTTATCTTTCTAGCCAAGATAAGGTCATCTTCTACCTCAATAGCCAAGTCTTGAGCAGCAGCAAGGTCTATGTGCCTGGCCCGTCTCAGCAAGAAACTCACTTCAGGCAGCTGTGAGTTGATGAAGAAACACTTCAGATTCTGAAGTGTTGGCTGGGCGACCATGGGAATCCTGTGCCTCAACTTGTCGAACCTAGCAATAAAATCCCTCATAGGCTCATGAGGTTCCTTCATCTGAGTGAGCTGGGCCAGCAAAGCATGCGCATCTTCTGCAGGCTTGAACTTGCCTTCAAATTTGTCTTTCAGAGTGTCCCAATCAGTCACTGATCCAGCCTGTAGGTGGTAGAACCAGTCTACGACAGTGCCTTGTAGTGTATCCACGAATAGCCTAACCGCAATGTCTTCAAATTCCACCCTTATTACACCGCAGGCTATGCTGAAAGCTGCAATGTGTTCATCAGGATGAACCTTCCCATCATCAAAGAATTTGGAAAAATTCTTCTTTGAACTACGTGGAAGCTCATGCAGAGGTGGAGTCAAATTCAGTGGACCGAAAGAGTTAACCCAGGGGCCTTGAGCCATGATTTGATTATGTAGAAGTGGGATCACAAATCTAGGTGGAGAATGGATAGGCAAAGCTCTGTGAGCAGCAGAAAAAGAAGCTCTGCCTTGTGCTGGTGACCTGGTAGGGCTAGGAGGAAGACTCCTAGTTCGTTGAAGGTGAGGTTATGGAGGAAACAACTCAAAATTACTCTGCCGCACCAACTCAAAAGCAAGGTCAACAACACCTTGAGATTTCTGGGTTCTTGTATAACATGGAGTTGCCAGATTGCAAATCAAAAATGGAAAAGAGTAGGATCTGCGTCAGCTTGAAGCTTGAGACTTCAAACTGCACGCTCTTCCTAGCAGCTCTGGTTTTGCAGACTAGATAATATAACAGAGATGGAGGAAGATGGTAAGGCTATAATGATAATGGGTCAGACATGAAACGGAGTCGCCAGAGTCTATAATATAATGGATAAGGGAAGGAACTGCTTCAATCTGAAACTTGAGGCTTTAGAGTGCACGTTCATCCCCGGTGGAGTGACCAAAAACTGTTGCGCAAGGCTAGAGAGAAAAAATTAACAATGGGAAAGCACTAGAGCAGTTCGTTCTTCCACAGCGGAATGCATGGATAAGGTTATAATGATAATGGGTAAGACACAGGTGATGTTTCAATCTGAAACTTGAGGTTCCAAATTGCACAAAATTACTGTGTCCCCAGCGGAGTCGCCAAAAACTGTAAGGTGAATATTTTGTCAATCAGCGTATTGATCAACAAAATAGGTCTGATCAACCACAGCAGGAAGGTTGGTCGGCCAGGTGTGCATCTTTACTACATCAACCGGAGACAAATCTCTCCTCTCATCAAGGGGAGGTTCCCTATAGATACGTAGGAGCTATATATAATATAAATAAGCAGAAAATAACACATGGGGGCAGAATAAACCATCCATCTCTCTTCTTTCAGAGATGATGCACACAGACAAAGGAGAAAATCCTGGTGTAAACACTGAAGGCACTTCTCTTTTTTCAGAAGTGTTCTTGCAAAAAACAGCAAGAGTTTCTTTCAGATAGTAAAGTAACCAGTAACCAGTAACCAAAGGGCATAGTAATAGCAGGATGAAACAAAACGCAATGTTCCCACCTCAACTGTCCAAAGAGTATATCACAAAGGATAATGGGGGCACAAAGTCGTCACAGAATCTTCAACACAAAAAGAAAAGAAAAACACAGACTGAAAACAATTGCGAAAGCACAAAGTCTTCCCACAGTTGGTTTCAGGACACTTCCCTATTACTTTCACTAATTCTACTTGCCAAATTAAATGAATAAGAACACCTTCAGAAGACAGACGTAAGAATGATCTTCTAAAATGATACAAGCCAAAACAACACAAAGTCTGTAAACAACCTGCCTTCTCATTCAGATAAAAATGAAATGGAATTACAATCTGAGCTCAAAGTCTCAGTCTTCTTTCAAAATGGGCAAAGTTTCACTCTTGTAAAAATGAAAAGTCTCCTTTACAAATGAGAGATATTACAATCTTATAGCAACTACGCAAGGATTGGCGCTTTTTTCCATGGGACGGCCCATGCTGCAGTCAACGTCTTCAATGCACCTTCCGTCATGTCTGGAGAGACCATGCTGAGAACAGTGCGCTGCCATAACAATGGCGTGTCCCTTCATCTAATATGTTTCTTCCTTGGTATGGACCGTCTGGTCCTTTTCCAATTTGTCTTTACTTCATGGAAGAAAAACAGGCCGCGTCCTTGGTTTGGTGCGCTCAGAAGTCTACTCGATCCACCGTTCTACCTACTGGAAATAACTCTTTCGAAGATAATTTTGGTCCTTTGCATCGATCTTCTCTTCCCTGCAGCAATTTGAGCCTTCGGGTTCTCTTTTCAGTCGATCACTTGATTCATGTTGAACCTTGAACCCATTGAACCACTGAAAGTTCATCAGTTCATTGGTTCATTCTGTCTCTTTTGTTCTATCGCTTCTTCGCTCCTTGGTTGAACCATCCGTTGAACCACTTGTTTGCTGCTTCTCTCTTGACTGAGGCTGCCTTTGAACTTTTGAACTTATGAACCATTGAACTTTGACTCTTTCGGTTCAAAGTTCAATCGGTTCATTGGTTTATTCTGTCTCGCTCAAACACTGCTTCCTTTATCTTTCTAAGCTCTGGTTGAACTTTTGAACCTTGAACCCGTTGAACTTTTTGGTTCAACGGTTCAATGATTCAATCGATTCATTCGGTTCATCCTTTGAAGCCCCTTTTTGTCTAAGTCTGTGAAAGTTCCTTTCTGCGTCTTTGTTCAGCCTTTGGAATGTCCCGAAGGAAGGTGTCCCTTCGGGCTTTTAAAACGATCCTTTCTCTGTCGCCAAGTGCCCCCCGCAAGGGTACTTGTCCTTCGGGCTTCAACTTCCCCGACGGGTTCTTACTTCTTCGGCGGGCTTTTTCCATCGAGCAAAAAGCCCGAAAGAATTCCTTCGAACAAAATGTCTGAAGGAAAATTTCTTGTTACTTGGCCATTCGTTCTTTTCTGTTTCTTTGGACTTTTTCTCTGGGTGAATTCCTTCGGACAAAAAGTCCGAAGGAATTTTGCCTTAACATTTTTCTGAGAAAATCTTTTCAAGAGAATTCTTTCGGCCTTTTGGACTTAGCCATTTCCATCGGACAAAAAGTCCGAAAGAATTGTTCCTTTTGGGCCTTTGAACAAATCCAAAGGAATTCTGTCTTTTCTTTGACCTTCGAATCAATGTTGCTTGCCCTCTGCAAGGGCACTTGCTTTGATCGCTTTGGGGCAGCCCCTTGAACCAACCAATTGAACCAACTTTGGTTCAACGGTTCAATGGTTCAATAGGCTCATCCTTCGTTATTTGGCTAAGTCCTTTTGATCTTTTGCACCAAGCACGTTGAACCAACTTGATCGTTGAACCCATTGAACCTTTGAACCAAAGTGGTTCAAAGTGCAATGGTCCAAGCCTTTGCCCTTGATCATGTGCCGATTGAACTCTTTTGATTGAACCGAGGCATTGAACCGATCCTGGAAACGACTAAGTATTAGAAACTTGCTCTTTTTGATTGAACTCGCCTGCAGAAGCTTTTTTAACCTGTTGAACCTGTGAATCCCTTTATGGAAAAAGCTTAAAAATGAGGAATTTGAAAGCTCAGAACAAATTTTGAGAAGGGAAGAGAGAAATTTTGGTCCGTAGGTTGTCTCAAAAATGAGTGGCATTTTTCTGGGACAACACAATGTCCACCTATAATTGTTTCCCAAGGAAGGAAATCCATCCCTAAACGCTCCTTGCTATTGTACCTATTGTCATTCGGCATGGACTAGTTGTAGTCAACCCCAAAATCAGTCACCAACCTCATCCTTTTTTCACACCAATGGCTGCCCCTGATGTACTTTTCCACGTGGAACCAATAACAATTGTTAACCTTCTCCAAACCATCTTCCAAGCTGGTCATTTCAAGCTCCATAAGGACTAGAAACTTCCTCATAAGGGCTGTCATCCAATCCTTGGCCCCTAAACTCAATTGACCCTTCATCAAGAAGAGGATCATCCCAACAACAACCCTGTACTTGCTGATATGCAGGCTGTATATGTGATGTAAAGCCATGCAATTATCCCCAAAAGTCAACCAATTCACTATTGAGTTAACCTCCCATGTGTTTTCCATATCTAGATACTTCGTGGATGACAATATGAACACAAACATCATACATAAAGAGATAGAACTGCAAAAATGAATCAAAATTGAATGTATGACAAAGCTGCCCCTTATGAAAATTTATTTTTGAAAGTGTGCTAGGGTGGGTGTGCTCTGATGTTATGCATTCCAAAACTTGTTAGGGTATTTTATATGCCATGCCAAACTTTCCCCAAACCAAAATTGTAGCCTCCCCAATTGCAAAGAGAAAACAAACTCAAATCAATTTAAGAGCATACCTTGTAAGGGAATGTGATGGCTATGTAAGCAATCATGCATGGGTCTCCTTATGTGTGTTATGTATGTTAAGCATACGATACACTGAGAGGGGGGGTGAATCAGTGTATAATAAAACTTTAATTTTCAGATATTAATGTTCACAAAGAAAGCATTCCCACAAGATCTAATAATTAAGCAACACAAGATTTACATGGAAAACCCTCGGGAAAAACCACAAAGCAGAGCTGCTTGGATCTATCGTCCAAATCTAACCATAAAATAATAATCCTTTTACAAAATTTCGTAGGCACCAACCTACTTGGAGACACCAATCCCCACCGCCAAGCACCGACTTAGCAGGAGACACCAATCTCTTTGTTCTGAGGCACCGACCTCCACTGAAACAATCTTCCACCTTACTATTGTTTCTTTATCAATGAATGATGGCAAATTCAATCTTCTCTTCTTCTCCACAAAAATCTGCTTATGCTTGAATGGTGAAAAGAATTATTTTTCATATCTTTTCCAATCTACTAGCCACCTTATATAACCTCCAAAGGGTCTTCACAAAGGAGGCGTCCCATCCAAGAGGCACCTCTTCACCAAAAAATGTGTCCATTGACATTTCCGTTGACAATACCATTGATAGTTCCGTTGACAATTCTATCGACAATTCCATTGACATCAATTACAATTCCTTTGACATTTCAGTTGGCAATTCCATTGACATCAATTACAATTCCTTTGACATCAATGACAATATTCCAACAATCTCCCTCTTTGTCTTTGATGGCAATCCCGTAGAAAAATAGTACATGAACTCCCCCTTGTTGTAGTTCTCTTTTGCTCCCCCTTTCTCTAATTCTCCCCCTTTGACATCAATGGCAAAGAGACATACAACACAATCACAATGGATATCACCAAAATATCCATGGAGTTGAATAATGCAATGATTAGCTCCCCCTTAATTCATGCTTCTCTTGACGGATTTAATGACTAGATGAAGAATGGATCACTCCCAATTTCTGCCTTAAAAACTCAAAAGTTTCTTTTGGGATGGCTTCGTGAAGATATATGCTATCTCTTCCTTTGTGGCAACGTGTTCCATCTTGTTGATTTGCAACTTGTTCTCTCAAGAAGTGATACTTGATTGGAATATGTTTTGTTCTAGAGTACATAACCGGATACTTCAAAATGTTTATTGCACTAGTGTTATCACAGAGTATTGAGATTGGATGTTCATATTCTATCTTAAAATCTTTCAACGTCTACTTCATCCAAAGGACTTGTGTACAACAAGACACTGTTATGTATTTTGCTTTAGTTGTAGATAAAGAAACAAAATGTTGCTTTTTTGCTTAGCCATGACACTAGATTTTTTCCAAGAAAGAATGCTCCTCCATTTGTATTATTTATGTCATCAACACTTCCCAAGTTGCATGTGTATGTTGTTAGTGTGAAATCTTCACCTTTTGGATACCACAAGCCATAATCCAAAGTGTTTTTTAGATATTTGAATATCCTTTTGAATGCTTGCACATGTGTTTCTTTTGGGGCTGCTTGAAAACGTGCTACCAAACCTACAACTTGCATGATGTCTGGCCTTGATGTCGTGGTGGATAACAAGCTACCAATCATGGGTCTATAAAGTGTTTGATTCGCTTCAAGAGATTCATCATCTTTACTTAACTTGCATCCTGTAACCATGGGTGTGTTAACAGATGTGCAATCTTCCATTATGAACTTTTTTAACATCTCCTTTATATACTTGTTTTGGGAGATGAATATTCCTTTGTTAGATTTATAAATTTGCAAACCAAGAAAAAATGACAACTCACCCAACATGGACATTTCAAACTCCTTTTACATATTTTTTGCAAACGCTTGGGACATTCGTTCACTATCTCCTCCAAAAATGATATCATCCACATATACCACAACAATCATCTGATTCTCACCTTCCGTATTGATATAGAGATTACTATTAGCAACTCCTCTTTTAAAACCTTGTTCTTGTGGATATTTATCAAGCCTTGAATAACAGGCTTTGGGGGCTTGCTTTAGCCCATATAGTGCCTTCTTCAATCTGCACACATAGTCCTTGTTTTCTGATAGAAGGAAACCTTCTAGTTGTTCAATACATACTTCTTCCTCTAACTTGCCATTTAGAAAAGCAAATTTCACATCCATTTGATAAACTTTGAAGTTCTTAAAACTAACATATGCCAAAAACATTCTAATAGCTTCTAATCTCACAATAGGGGCAAAGGTTTCTTTAAAATCAATACCTTCCACTTGAGCATACCCCTTGCAAACCAACCTTGCTTTATTTCTTGTTACTTGGCCATCTTCATTCAGCTTATTCCTGAATAGCCACTTGGTACTGTTGGCCAAAATTTGGCCCACATACCAAGCTGCGCCTAGGTGGATCAAATTGCTAATGGATGAGCAAATGAACAAATGTTCCGAATGAAATGAGTGGACCAGAGAGATCTTACAATTCTCGCAAAGCTTTTGAAACATTTTAAGATTGCTTAAAGCATATTTTGTCAAATTCTAAGGGATAGGGCGGTAGAACAAAGAAAAAGGTTTTTGAGCAGTTTTCATGGCGAAACCAAGCAGTTCAAGCATGAGATCAAAAAAGCTACGAACTCCATCAGAAGAACATATGGACCTTGGAAAAGCTAAATGCAAAATTTTTTATTCAACAAAGTCTTTACTAGTTCTTTCTTTCGGATTTTGCGTGGACTAAGTGTTCTTTTCTTTCAGGACTCTTTTTGGCTAAATGTTGAATTCTTTCGGACAATTTGTCTGAGATAAAGTTTTCCAAAGGGATAAATCTTTCGGACAAAATGTCCAAAGCAAAACGAAAAGACCTTTTCCTTCGGGAAAATTGTCTGGGACAATTTTCCCGGAGGGTAACTCTTCAATAAAAGGGTCCTTTGCAAAATTCCCGAAGGTATTCTTTTCACGAGAAAAGGACTTTTCTAGAAATCCTGAAGGTCCTTTGCAAAATTTTTGAAGGTATTTTTCTAAAGGCAAAGGTCATTTTCAAATGCCGAAGAACCATTTCAATTTTTCCGAAGGGTCACTTTCCCTTCGGAAAAGTTCATTGCAAAAATGCCGAAGGATCATTTCAAGAAACCTGAAGGGCTCTTTCCCTTCAAGAAAGTTCATTTCAAGAAATCCGAAGGGTAGAATCTTTTCGGAAAGAGACTATGGCAAAATCCGAAGGGTACCTTCCCTTCAGAAAGGGACCATTTCACAAGCCCGAAGGGTACCTTGCCAAAAGCCCAAAGGGCATTTTTATAAAGTCTGAAGACATGAATTCCTTCGGACAAATTGTCCACGGGAAAGTGATAAACAAAAGTTCGCGAAAATTGCCTGAAAGGAAATGTCCAAAAGAAATAACTCAAGGAATTGACTTGCACACAAACGTCAAAATTTGAGCCCCTGCAAGTAGCCGTTGGTATTCAAAAGATCAAAGGGTTTGTCAAGATTGCCGCGAGCTTGACACTTGTTGAGTTCTCATGATAAAAGATCAATGGCACAAGTGATAGTCAAATAGTCAGCAAATCCGGAGGGCTAATCAATCAGAGACAAATGGCATAAGCCTGTCCAACTAGTAGGAGATCGACGACTCGCAGGCATCCATGTCAGGCAGATTGATGGTGCGAATCAAGGATCTGACTCAATTCCTAATGACCGATCAAAACAAAGGAAAGCCCAAGCGACTGGCAGGAGATGGTAGGTGCGAATTAATGGAGAAGCCTTTGTCCTTCAATATGGCTCTCACCTCTGACAAGCGGTCGCTTGATCAGAGGCAGCATGGCTAGGTCTTGATTCAGAGAATGGGGATTTCGTCCTTTTTTAGGCAGGGCATGCAAAGGCAAAAGGGGCACGCCAAGTTTTAAATGCAAGGATCGACACATTCACGTCAAGCGGGAACATGCCACTACCTTTGATATGGCCTTGTCAGTTCAAAAGGGACTTGAATGCATGAGGGGCTCAAGGAGATTTGTGGTGATCTTGGATGGTTCATTTCATGGTCAAAGCAGTTGCACGCTTTGAATGCAAGAGAGATCGAGTACAACAACGAGGGGCCCGATAATCAACGACCTCTTCTCTCAATTCTCCTTGCTCCTACGAGCCCTTTTCTTTCTCTAGGCCCTTTTTTCTATATATATCGGATGCTTTTCATTTTGGAGGGGTTCCTATTGTCAACCTGGAGCTACGCCCTAAATCGAAGACGTGCATGAAACGGCCAGTCCTCTATCTGGCTGAAACAATGGGATCTTCTCACGAGGGTGGGTGCTTCAATGGTGAGAAGAACCTTCAGAGAAGGCTGGTTCCTGTATGATGTATCGATGAGGATCTCTACTCTACGTTGCGGACTACCATGGAAAAGGGAGAAGGAAACTTAAAGGGGAAATCCTACCTAAAAGGGGTGATACACCAGAAGTTTGATCCACTCAACTTGGAACCTTGAACACTGAACAATCAAGAGAAAATGAAGACCTTAGATTTCAATCAATCACTTATGCATAAATATTTCATGGAGAGGTTCGATCCAATGACCAAAACCTGAGGGAAAACGATGGAGAGAGGTCTGATACAAGACACTTTGCAGCCACCTAACATCCACTTACAGAGTTAGCAAAAGACAATAAAGAACACTAAACATGACCTGCACAAGGATAATCTAGCAACTAGGTATGAATCAGAATTTGGGAAGGGAGAGAAATCTACCACTAATGCAAATTGCTGAAGAAATATACACTATGCCAGCTCTTGAAATCTAAAAGTACAGTCCTATTGATTGAAGAGGTTACACAACTGACCAATGGCAGAGTCTGGTCTAACCAAGAGAGGGATTCCATTTTTTAATCAAGGCTGAAAGCCATTATATAGAGAATTACAAGAGGCCAAAGATTGGCGTTGAAAATTTGAAGAGAAGGATTCACTTCGGTTAACTCAAGGTTTACATGGCCTTTCAATAAAAATATGTTTTCTTTTGTCTTTGCATGAAGCTTCTTGCGCTTGAGGAAGTGAACTTGTCTTTGTTATGAACCGCACACCTCTCTTTGCATGGAAATCCATGCCAATGTTAATTTTAGAACTCTGTGTGAGCTGCTTGATGCCGAATTGAAACGTTGGAAACGCTGAGTTGGCCGTTTGATAAGTTGAGTTGGTCGAAGAGATCATTCTCCCTCGCATGGAAAGCTCCTAGTGGATATGGCGTTTAACAATTAGTCAACTCTAAATCTGGAACATCAACTTGACATTCGAATTTGGAACTTCGGTTGACCCTAAGTTGGACCCTCGGATGCATGAGTTGATCTGGAGACGAGCAGGACTTCAATAACCAGTCAACTGAAGCTTTGACCGGTATTTGAAAATTGCTCCCGCTTGCATGTATTTTACCCTGTTTCGGGTCTATTTCTGGCGGGATTCTATATTTGGATGTATTTTTATAATTATATCCGGTCTATATTTTCTCCATTGGGCTTTGCTTTCGGAATTCTGGCTTTACCCCTGTTTCAACAGTTACTTCCTGTGGTCAGAATTTAACGGCTAGCGGGACGTCACCGCATTTATTCCTTCGGGATTCTCTTTTGGCAATTTCCTTCGGACTTCTCTTATTTCCTCTTTTGCACAGCCCAAGAACTATTACTTTTGGGTGTCTCGGCTTAATTCCTTCGGATTTTATTGAAAGGGCCTTGTCTGAATTTCTTTGGTCTTTCAGCTTAAACCATTCCTTCGGACTTTGCTATCTTCTGCGACTTTTTGAATTTCTTCGGACTTTTTGTCCGAAGGAATTCCTTCAGACAAAAAGCCCGAAGGAATTATCCCTTCGCTTTTGCCTTCACTTGTTTTTCTTCGGTCTTCTTTCCTGTGTCTTCCAAATTCTTTCAGACTTTTTGTCCGAAGGAATTCCTTCGGACAAAAGTCTGAAGGTCTCCTTTGTGCCTTTGCTCTTCGCCCTTCGAAATGTGCCCTTTGGAAAAGTCACCGTGGTCTTGTCGCCGACCAAGTGCCCTCCGCAAGGGCTAGTGGCTCTTGTCTGTTCCATTTTCGGAAAAATTGTAGGGCACCCGGACTTTTCGCAAAGGTCCCGAATTCATTCTCTGTACCTTTCCGAAGGGTAAGTGCCCTTCAAGATTGTTGGAAATGACCCCTTCCGAAGGGTACCCTGCCCTTCGGGATTCTTGTAATGGACTCTTTCTTTCGGCCTCTTCTGTTTTTCTTCAGAAAAATTGCAATTGGTCTTTTGGCCGATAAAATGACCCTTCGGCAAATGAATGAACCCTTCAGCATCCTTGGAAGTTTTGACCCTTCGGGAAAGTTGCAGTCCTCCTCTCCTTATGATCCTTTGGGCTTTAAACAAGTGCCATTTCCTTCAGACCAACAGGGCGAAGCAATTGAATCTTTAGCTAGTGACCCTTCGGACAAAAGTCCGAAGGATTCAAACCCTTTAGAATTTTCCCCTTCAACTACTTGAATAAATATGTTATTTCCTTTGGGGAAAAATTGTCAACAACTACAGCCAAGGCTTGGGTGCAAAAGCTCGATACATATTTCTAGCTCAGCCCGATGCCTAAGGATGATGCCATCAAGTACGCAGCTATACATCTAGATGGCAATGCCCATGAGTGGTGGCACCATGGGATGGTGACACTTGGACATAACCAAATTGATACATATGCAGAGTTCACTGAGAGGTTGATCGAGCAGTTTAACATTAAGGACCCGGAATTGCATTTCAAGGAGCTAGCACAGCTTAGACAGTGGGGTTTTATGGAGGCCTATATCACCGAGTTCCAAAAGCTGGCAGTATTGGTGACAAATATATCTGAGAGGAGACTCGTTCTTTTCATGGATGGGCTTTCCGATCCCTTGCGAGGTTGGGTAAAGGGACACAACCCTTCTTCACTTCAGGAGGCTATTAAGAAAGCAAGAGACCTAGCATCTTCTTCCTACAAGAGTAAATTTCACTCTAAGGACTCTCATTTTAAGAAGGATAAGGAAAAGAAGACATTTCAGAAGGACCCTCAGCAGCCTAAGGGGGAAACTAAAGGGTTGGACAATGACACGCTCAATGAGCTTAGGAAGAAAAAACTATGTTTTCATTGTAGGGAGCCATGGGATCTTTCCCATAAATGTCCGCTTAAGGCGAAGGCTAAACAAATGAAGTATTTTTCAGCAGATGAATCACCTTCCAAGGACAAGGAGCAACATTCAGATTCGGAGTCTAGTCAGGGTGATAGCACTACTAAGGAGAGTTCGGATGATGAGAAGTCTCTTGCTCAGTTGATAGGGGTGCAAAACGCCATCACCTTTAAGTTAAGAGAGATGATTCAGGGGCAGCGTGTGGTTTCATTGATTGACACAGGGGCAACGCATAACTTTATCGATGCACAAATGGTGGCCAAGAGAGGCCTTCAGACAAAAGAGCACACGGGGTTCAGAGTCATGGTGGCTAATGGCCACAAGTTATTATGCACCCAAAAGATTTCAAATCTCCGCATCAGATTGGGAGGAGATTATGAGTTGGAGAATGATTTCTATGTAGTTGACATGGGTGATTATGATGTCATCTTGGGAATGACATGGATGGCTTCTCTGGTAGAGTTTACCTTCAACTTGGCTAAGTTGGAGATGAGGTTTCAACATCAGGGCAGGAAGGTGGTGCTTCGAGGTTTACCAGATGGGGGGCTTAGGGTGGTATCATTGAAGAGGATGGAACGGTTATTTAGACATGATGATGTAGAGTGGGCAGCTGAATGTTTGATCATGCCTACACCTCAAGAGCAACAGGTTAAAAGCCATCCTCTAGATATACAGGAGATCATTTCCAGGCATGATAAGGTGTTTGGTAGCATTCCACATGGGGTTCCTCCCGAGAGGGGTATAGAGCATGTTGTCGAGCTAGAGGAGCGGGCTAAACCAGTCATCATCACCCCCTACCGCCATCCTAAAAAGCATAAAGATGAGATAGAGAAGTCGATAAAGGAGCTATTGGAGATGGGGCATATTAGGCCAAGCAAAAGCCCCTTTGTTTCAGCGGTTGTTTTGGTAAAGAAGGATGGGACAATGCGTATGTGCATTGATTATAGAGCTCTCAATAAGAAGACAATTAAGAACAGGTACCCCATCCCTAGGATTTATGAGATGATTGATGAGCTACATGGAGCACGATATTTCTCTAAGATAGACTTATGTTCAGAATACCATCAGATTAGGATGCGAACAGAGGACATAGAAAAAAATGCCTTTAGGTGTCACTACGGGCACTTTGAGTTTTTGGTTATGCCATTTGGGCTAACCAATGCTCCAGCTACCTTCCAGAGTTGTCTAACTCAGGTGTTCAGAGGGCAGCTTCGGAGATTTGTATTGATATTCTTTGATGATATCCTCGTATTCAGTAGGACTTGGGAGAGCACCTACAACAATTAGAGGAGGTGTTGGTTATTTTGGAGAGGGAGTCACTATATGCCAAGGAATCGAAGTGTGAGTTTGGCATGACATAGTTGCTCTAACTTGGCCATATTATCAGTCCTGATGGAGTTAGGGTGGATCTAGAAAAGATTAAGGCGATTGTTGATTGGCCTACTCCAACAAGCCTTACACAACTTAAAGGGTTTTTTGGATTATGTGGATTCTATAGGAGATTTGTGAAGGGTTTTTCACAGACTACAGCACCATTAACAGATCTCACCAAGAAGGGTGCTTTTGTATGGACAAAGGCAGCACAACAGTGTTTTGAGCATTTCAAGCAGGTGATGTCTTCATGTCCAATTCTAGCTCTACCCGACTTCACGAAGCCTTTTGAGCTTCATTGTGATGTATCGGGTGATGGGATTGGAGCAGTATTAATGCAGGAGAAGCATCCCATTGCTTTTGAGAGTAGGAAGCTCCGAGGGGTAGAGAGGAGCTATTCTATTTATGATCGGGAGATGTTGGCCATCATGCATGCCTTGGCCAAATTCCGATCCTACTTGGTTGGAAGGAAGTTTGTGATCAAGACGGATCACAACAGCATAAAGTATTTCATGAGCCAGCAAGACTTGAATGACAGGCAGCAGAAGTGGGTCACTAAATTGCAGGCTTATGACTTTGACATTGAGTTTGTCAAAGGGAAGAAGAATGTAGTAGCTGATGCCTTATCTAGAAGACCTCACATTTGTGCTCTTGTAGAGATTTCAGGAGATTGGAGGGATAAGATTATAGCAGAGTATGCCGGAGATGCTTGGGCTTCTGGATTGATTTTAGGTACTATACAGGATGATCGCTATGAGGTGATAGATGGGTTGATCAGATTTCAGGACAGGGTTTATTTGATTCCGTCATCACATTTGAGAGAGGCGATACTGAGGACATTTCATGATGCACCTACAGCTGGGCATTCAGGGGTCTTCAAGAAATACAGGCAGATCCGAGAGCGGTTCTCATGGAGAGGGCTCAAGGATGATGTTCAGAGGTATTTCAGGGAGTGTGCAGTTTGTCAGCAGAATAAGGAAGAGCACACGTTTCCTGCTGGTTTACTACAGCCCTTGCCCATTTCGGACAAGAAATGGGAAAGCATTTCTATGGACTTCATCACTGGCTTACCATGAGTGCAGGGAAGAGATTGCATTTATGTGGTGGTAGACAGATTGACGAAGTTTGCTCACTTCTTTGCTATCCCTTCTACTTACACAGCAGCTCAGGTGGCAAATTTGTTCTTCAGAGAGGTTTTCAGGTTGCATGGGTTACCGAGATTTATTGTTAGTGACAGGGATAGCAAGTTCATGAGCGCCTTTTGGCAGGAGTTGTTCAGGCTGTGCAATGCAGATCTTACATCTAGTATGAGCTACCATCCTCTGACAGATGGGCAGACGGAGATAGTAAATAAATGGGTGGAAGGTTATTTGCAGAACTATGTGACTGTGCACTAGAGAGCCTGGGTTAAGTGGTTACACATGGGGGAGTATTGTTACAATACCACATATCACATGACCATCAAGATGACTCCATTTATGGCATTGTATGGGTATGAAGCACCAAGCTTCATGGATTTGGCCTTGGGGGACAGAAGAGTGCCCAAAGCCAAAGACCTATAGCAGGATAGTCCGGATATCCTGAGAGTGCTCAAGGAAAATATACAACAGGTTCAAAATCCGCAGAAGTTGTTTACTGATCAGCATAGGGTAGAGCGTAGTTTCGAGGTGGGGGACATGGTGTATTTGAGGCTACAGCCATATAGGCAATCATCGCTCAAGAAGAGCAGAGCAAAGAAGCTGAAGCCTAGATTTTACGGTCCCTATAGGGTGATTTGCAGAGTGGGCGAAGTCGCCTATGAGTTTGAGCTCCCAGAGGGTAGTCGGGTGCACAATGTATTTCATATGTCTAGGCTTAAGAAAGCCATTGGTCAGAGTGTAGTGCCTTCTGCAGATTTACCCCCTTTGGATGAGGAGGGGAAGCTCGTGTTAGTACCTGAGGCTATTTTGGACACCAGAGAGAGGAAACTCAGAAACAAGATAGTGAAGGAGTATTTGGTCAAATGGAGAGACCTACCAGAGGAGGATGCTACATGGGAGAGTGAGCAGGTTATTCAGCAGGCTGGGCTGAGATTGCTTGAGGACAAGCAATTTCAAGGGGGGCAGATTGTAATGTCCCCATTTTAGCAGTTGACCAAGTGTGTGTGTCTGTTAGCCTAGTTCTACATGGTCTTGAGGGCTAACGAAGGGTTTTAAGGGATCCTAGAGTGTTTTGGCCTAGTCATTTCCAGTTTGGGCCAAAACGGAGCTGATTTACTCAGTTTCAGGCATACTTATTATTTTTAGTAAGTTAGCAGGACATTGCGGAGGCCAGTTTTGGTGATTGGATTTGATACTCGTCGGCGAGAGCTTTTTGACGAACTATTACTCGCGCTATTCGGAGTTCGATTGCTATTATATTTTAATGCCAGAAGTGTTATTAAAGTAACATTTAACTTAATTGCAAAATATTAAAGTTACTTTAATATTTTTTTTATGGGGATGTGTACCCAAGGGAGACAAGTAATATTTTAATATGTTGCACGTCTTTTATCTCACATTGCTCATGAGAGTTGAGTAGCCCCTTGGAGAAAGAATAAAATGAAGCATTTGTGGCTTCATTCAGCATGTTGATAAGAAGAAGAATTGATGCACTTGCAATTTGCAAGTTGTTTTGGCATTTGGAAACGTCCTTCCCATCTGTAGCACTCTAGACATCAATCCTTGGGATTGGTCTTTGGAGTCTGTGCTTTCAACCTCATGCAGCGGCGTCATTGTAGTCGTCGCGCCACTGTAGCAGCTGCATCACTCTAGCAGTCGCGTCACTGTAGCAACCACGTCATTGTAGCATCCGCATCACTGTAGCATCCGCGTCACTGTAGCAGTCGCGTCACTGTAGCATCTTGTAGCAACTGACGAGTGTCGTCCATCTCCTCATTTAATCAATATTCAATTGATGTCTTATCAACCCAGGCTGGTGTCCAAAGCTATCTGCAGTAAGAGTCGGGAGGAACAACCTGCGGAGTCCGTAGAAACGAGCCTGCGGAGTCCGTAGAAACGAGCCGGCAGAGTCCGTAGTTCTATTGGACGGAGATCAAAATGATTGAACCTTCGGTATTCGCTTGAAACAATGTTCATTCCATTGCTGGAGTATTTAGTGAGTTATCGCATGGCCGACATTGCACTTGTTTATTCATTCCGTAATCAATATAAATACAGTGTGTTGGTTATTTTAGTTATGTGTGTTTATGCTTTCAATTCTATATTCATGTTACATGCATAAGACTTTGCAAAACAAAAAAAAAAAAAAATACAAGCAAATCATTCAGGAGTCATAAGGGGTTTTAAAACTTACATGGAGAAGTAAGGGGTTTCAGCTGGGTTAGTTTTGGGCGTAATAGAGGTGCCCATTACATTCTTAGATGGATTTTCTCTTTCAGTTCTCATTTCATATGCCATGATAATCCCATGCATCTCATCCATTGTTAATGAGTCTAAGTCCTTTATTTCTTCAATAGCCGAAACTTTTGCATCAAATCTCAAGGGAAGTGACCTTAGCACTTTTTGAACGATCATGGATTCTTCAACCTTTTCACCGAGTCCTCTAATGGTGCTAACAATCTCATCCACACAAAGAAGATATGCCGCAATATTTTCTTCTTTCATTTTTAAGCTCTCGAATTGTCTCCAATAAGTTTGGATTTTTGCCTTCTTTACTTTTTTTCCACCCTCATAGATGTTCTGAAGTTTGTCCCACATTTCCTTTGTTGACTTGCATTGCATAATATTGACAAACTCTAATTCTGATAAGCCACACAAAATAGTGTTCATGGCTTTGGCATTATTCTCACTAGCCTTCTTTCCGGCTAGCTACGTTGGTGGAGATGTTAGCGTAACATATCCATTCACCACTGTTTGCTAGATATGAAAACCAAAGGGCCATTAAAAAAGTACGAATCCTTATACTCTGCATAGTTTGTTTTGTCGAACAATGGAGCCTTGTTTGTGGAGAAACCTTCTTATACATGATGACTAGCCATGTGTGCTCCCGGGATCTATCTTCTAGTGGTTAGACTGATTATAAAGGAACTGCTCTGATACCAATTGTTAAAGACACGATACACTGAGGGGGGGGTGAATTAGTGTATAATAAAACTTTAACTTTCAGAAATTAATGTTCACAAAGAAAGCATTCACACAAGATCTAATAATTAAGCAACACAAGAATTATGTTGAAACCCTTATCTCGAAAAAAATCACAAAGTAGAGTTGCTTGTATCTACCATCCAAATTCAGCCATAAAATAATAATCCTTTTACAAAATTTCGTAGGCACCAACCTACTTGGAGACACCAATCCCCACCACCAAGCACCAATTTAGTAAGAGACACCAACCTCTTTGTCTTGAGGCACCGACCTCCACTAAAACAATCTTCCACCTAACTATTGTTGTTTCATCAACGAATGATGGCAAATTCAATCTTCTCTTTTTCTTCTCTACAAAAATCTGCTTCTGTTTGAATGATGGAAATAATTATTTCTCCTATCTTTTCCAATCTTCTAGCTGCCTTATATAACCTCCAAAGGCTCTTAACAAATGAGGCTTCCCATCCAAGAGACACCTCTTCACCAAAAGATGTGTTTGTTGACATTTCCATTGACAATTCCGTTGGCAATTCCATTGACAATTCCGTTGGCAATTCCATTGACATCAATTACAATTCCTTTGACATTTCCATTGGCAATTTCGTTGACATCAATTACAATTTCTTTGACATGAATGACAATATTCCAACAATATTCTTTCACTTGCTGCCCTTTGTCAACATCTTCGAGCATGTATGCATCACAAAATAATTCCAACAAACATTCAAATTCATCCACGAAAAAGTGTTGTACCTTATGCGTGCTTTCCCAACCTTTGCTATGCAAGTAGTGTCCCAAATCATGATTTCCTGAACTTGTTAAGGGCTGTAACCAGTCAAAAAAATCAGAATTTGTGTGCTCATGATACCGCTGCATTTGCATCAACTGAAAATTTTTTGAGTGATAAAAATCAGACTTGATTGGTATCCTTTCCCTTCTCCATGTGTGTTGTAGTATGCTCCAATTTCCCACTTTTTGGTCCCCAACAGGTTGCTGAAATTGTTTTGCTAACTCAAAAAATTCTGAGTCAATAAAATATGGCTTGGCACAAGTATCTCTAGAATTTGTGTAGGGTTGTAATATGCCAAAATTCTCATGATTTTCTAAGTGTTCCATTGGCTAAGTTTGCCCACTTCTTTCTCCTCTTTTACCTTCATCCTTTTCAGAATTCCCCAAGCCTTCCAAACATGGAGTTGGGTGGGTTCTACCACCTCCACTTGGCTGCCCATGCACAGAAATCAAAGTATCCCTAGTATTTCTCTTGGCCATTGCAAGTGATATTCCTAATGATCCTACACATGGAAAAAACACATTAGTAGAAACAGTGGTTTTTAATAACACCCTTTTGATTCTCTTATCAAGCTCTGGGATCATGAAGTGCATCCCGCCTTGGGGCCTTGATTATTCCTTGCAACTCCCTTTCATCCGAAATTCCAAAGATGTGTTCATGTTATTCTTGTCATGGCTGTAGAAACTTATTTTCCCTTTTATTCTTGCCCTTAAAGTGGCTGGAAATCTACTTATATCTCCTTGAACCACCTCCATGGGGTTGGAATGTGAGAGGCACACCTTCCTAGGACCAATCCCTGCCATGTGAACAAAAAATCATAAGGGAAACAAACTGAAAGTGCAAAAGACAACAGTCACTATGATATTGGGACCATGATAACCCTTGCCTATCCCCTTCTTTATGTTGGCCCCACATGACATACTCACAATGTTACCCTTGTAGAGCTCACTTGGATCCCATATCCATGATGGATACTTCTCATGCTCATTTCTTGAATTTACTTGGAAGAATTTTCATCCCCATTGAATGCCATTCACCTCAACCTTAGTGATAACACAAGTTTTGCAACCAGGTTAATGAAAGAACCAAGCAGGGGGCGAAATCAATGAACACTTACCAAGACAACAATTCCACTACTTACCCAAACACAAATCTGATTTTCATTCTTCCAAATGCAAAATGAAACCTTCTTTCTATTTGGCATTACTCCATCAAAGGGCCCCTTAGCTCTACTCAATCTTGTTAGGACTTGTGCTTCCTTTCCAAGTGTTAATTGTTTCTTCCAAACGTCCTTTTGAAATCTGAATTTATGCAAACAAGGTGAACTGAGATTAGAAACAATGCAAAAATATTCTTTTATAACATACCTTTCCATTATGGTCCAAGCTTTCTTCGTGATCTTTTCGTGGTTCATGAAGTTGTTGAACAACTTCTCCTTGCTTTACCTTTGGAAGTTCTAATTTTTCTGCTACTTCCACCTTAGTGCCTACCATTTGCAACCCCATTGGTTGCTTCATAGCTTGCTGTAAACCTTCACTAGGTTGCCCATTGAATTTTTGGTTCTTGTGGCTTAGAAAATTCAATCATTGGCTACCTTTTACTTAGCTGAAACAACTCTTCTTGTTGCTCTAAATTTTCAGGTTTGTGAGGCTCAAGAAATTCCACACTTGGCTGTCCCCAGATGCTTGATTTTTCTTCCCTGATGTCTTCTACTTGCAGCCCTTCTTGTTGTTCATTAGCTTATTGGAAACCCTCACTTGGCTGCCCCTGAATTTCTGGTTCTTGTGGCTCAGAAAATTCAGTTGTTCGCTGTCCAAAAGCCTCCCCTTGTTGAAGCTCATAACTTGCATCAATAGGCTGCCTTTCAATTTCAGAATTTTGACTCCCCATATGTGCCTTGTCAAAACGCCTAATGAGCCTTTCTCCAAGCTCCTCATATGTACCAATGATGTCATGCCTTTGTGTCTTCATTTCCATATGCCACAAATCATGGGCAACTCCTTCCAAACACTTTATAACAAAGGTTAAGGCCTCCTTTTCTCCCCTAGGGCGCAAATCAAGTTATTTGTTTACCTTGTTTACCCATGCCCTCACCAGTGTGTTTGGATCCCCATCAAAATTTGGAAGAACAATCTTCCTCAAGTCATCTTGCATATCTTCTGGGTTGTTCCTCCCTATCTTGGATCCTTCTTTACCTTGCTTCCGTGTTACAAACTCATTGAAGCCCAATAACCTCCTAAGTTGGGGTTTATGTGCCATGTATTAATCATAATACTCCATCAAATCCCATCAAATAAAGGGTTGTTTCTCCACTCCAAGGGGCTGATCCCCTTCCTCTCCCTTCACTGTTTGAAGGAATGTGGTCATAGTCCTTGTCAACCGATCCTGGGCTTGAATAAAACTCTTCAACCTAACCCATTCCATGTCACTGTTTAATATATGCCTTCACAGTTTAGCCAAGAAATTGGCTCTAATACCATTGTAATGTCCCCAAATTAGGACAAATCACTGAATTTAAAAATTTCTGCAAAATTTTAGGTAAATAGTCAATTCTGATTTTTATTTCCAGCAAACCTTTGCTGTCAAAAATACTCTCAAAATTAGCATAAAATTATACCAAGCTCAATGCACCAAGTAGATAATCCAATCAAGCAATTTAGCCTTTCAAAAAGGGGAACTAAGCTCTCAAACCCTAGGTGCCCCAAATTGAAATATTTAATTAAAAATTGTAGTTGATCTATCATGCAACACACTTCACGAAACCCTTATAAAATTGCACAAAATACTAGTGAATTGACACGTAGAATTTATAATGAATTTCTGAATGTATTTGAAACCAAAAAGCCCTCCAATCCAAATCATGAAAGCTGGAAAAATATATAAATTATTACAGAATATTTGATGGCAAGAATGAACCTCAAAACAAAGTCAAAATGTAACAATCCTTACCCAATCTGTTCTTAATTATCTCAATTTGTTGCCTTGTAATTTTTTCAAATACTTTGTAAGCAAAGTGCTTCTTGCTGGTTTTTGTCACAGTTTTGATGATTTGTTTAAATGACAATGGATTAAAGCTTCAAGAAATTTTAAGAATGACAATGCTGAGTTCTAGATGCAGATTTTGTTCTTTTCTATGCAATTAGATGAATTTACAAAGCAAACTAATCACTTACAGCAAATGGACATTTAGTCAAACAATTGGCATGCAACCTACTATCTCAATTCAAATGCTCAAAAGATAACCTTAAATGATCAGCAACTTGTGATTCTTAATTGTATTGATGATTTGATACAATGCTCCACTAAACTAGCCAAGACTCTTGGCATAAACAAGAATTACAATTATATGGTATGCTGGTATGGACATACACCTACAACTGCAAATATAAACTATACTAAAGGATGGATTGTAAGCAATGAACCCTGGTGGGATTGAGGCGCCCTTGAGAATAGATGGAGCAAGCAATTTCCCAGCGAAAGGATGATCTCCCAAGCCAAATCGAATTTTCCAAGCCAGCCGCCCTTGTTTTGGTCTGATCTCAAATTTAAAATAATATGCACTGAATATGCGCTGCCTCAAGCATCTAATATCATCTCCATGCTCCAAGGAAGTGGACGCACCAAGCCAAGCAGAGAATCGATGCAAAATAGAACCCCCACAAGCAAAAACGTCCCTCCTATGGCGTCCTTCCTTGACTGTAAATACCTGATTTTTATATCAGCTTTCTCTACAATGCAATCTGCTCTCTTAACCAAGGAAAAATCGATGCCAAGCTATATAGAAACCAACACCAAGGAGATAGCTATGCAACCTCCACAAATTCACCAAATCGATTTCTCCAAAATTGGCCAATGGCCACAAATTCTGCTCCAATTGAGATCACTAAAATATCACCTCCAAAATGCAACTCTTCAAGAGATATTTCACTCCCTCAATTATGCTATCAATGGGAGTTATCGTTCCCAAAGACAAATTGATTCACTGCAGGAAACTCTAGGCTCCACCAGCATACCACAGCAAAGACAACATCAAATCGGGATAATTCATAATGGCAGCCCACACCTCCCTTTATACTCTTTTTCATTTGGGAAGCTTCGAGAAACATCATAATATTTTATTATTATTATTATTTCCCCCCTTTTTATATATTATATTTGCACTTTAATATAAAATAATGAATTATATCATAAAGCACAAATATAACATCATCTTGTAACATGAGGTTTCTAACAATAGAACATGCTAATAAATCATTAGAAAACCTCCAGAATATGTTGCAACTTCCCCAAAGAAACCGATTGCCATTTGAGTAACTGCGGAGAGGACCCTCAAACCTTGCCATATTAGCCTATGAGGGCCACTGATAGGCTAATGCTATTGAAAGTACAATGTCTGACTAGAAGGGGACATTACAGTCCGCCCCTCCTAAAATTGCTTGTCCCCAAGTAATCTCAAATCGGGATGCTGTAGAATCTCCTCATTCTCCCAAGTAGCATCCTCAACTGGCAAGTCCCTCCATTTAATCAAGTATTCTCGGATGACCCGTCTCCACAAAGTCCTTTCTCGAATGTCCAAGATGGCCTCGGGCACCAGTATCAATTTCCCCTCATCATCTAGGGGTGGCAAAGTCATGGAAGGAACCACACGATGTCCTAACACCTTCTTGAGGCGTGACACATGGAAGACATTGTGTACTCTATTGCCGGCTGGCAACTCCAACTCATAAGCCACCTTGCCCACTCTCTTGATAATCCTAAATGGCCCATAGTATCATGGCTTAAGCTTCTCAGTGCCACTTTTCTTAAGAGAAGACTGTTTGTGTGGTTGTAGCATCAAATACACCATATCACCCACCTCAAACGAGCGTTCAACTCGCTTTTGATCTGCATACTGCTTTTGTTGGTTCTGAGCCTTTTGTATGTTTTCCCGCAATGCTCTCATAATGTTCTGGTTCTCCCGCAATAGATCACCAGCACTGGGCACTCGGCTATCTCCAAATAACAAATCCAGAAAACTCGGCGCATCATACCCATACAACGCCATGAATGGTGTCATCTGAATGGAGAGATGGTAAGTGGTATTGTACCAATACTCACATAAATATAACCACTTAACCCAACCCTTCTGCTGCCCTGCTATTTAGTTCCTGAGGTAGCCTTCCACCCATTTATTCACAATCTCTGTCTGTCCATCGGTCTGTGGGTGGTAACTAGTACTCAGAGTGAGTTATGTCCCACACACACTGAATAACTCCTGCCAAAAATGACTCATAAACCGGTTGTCTCTGTCACTGACTATGCTCTGAGGTAACCCATGCAACCTAAATACCTCATGGAAGAACAATTATGCCACCTGCGTAGCTGAGTAAGTAGCTAAGATCAAAAGGAAGTGAGCATATTTAGTCAAACGATCCACAACCACACATATGCAATCCTGTCCCTGGGCTCTGGGTAATCCCATAATGAAATCCACAGATAAGCATTCCCATTTCCTATCAGGAATCAGAAGTGGTTGAAGTAAACTTGTTGGATATGTGTGTCCCTGTTTATTTTGCTGACAAATAGGACACTCTCTCACATATCGTAGAACATCTGATTTGAGGCCTTTCCAAGTGAACCTCTCCCGAATCTGCTTGTAAGTCTTGAAATACCCGGGATGACCTGCTATGGGTGTATCATGAAAGGTCCTCAAAATAATGTTCTTCATCTCCGATCCTGGGGTCAAATAAATCCTTCCTTTGTAAATGATTAAATCATTTACAACTGTATATCTGGTATCCTGTACTGACCCCTCAATAATACCTGCAACCCAATTGTCCTTGGCATACTCTGCTACTATCAAGTGTCGCCAATCATCTGCTATCCCAATCATAGAACTCAAGTGTGGACATCGAGATAAAGCATCAGCAACCACATTTTGTGTCCCCTTGACAAAGGAGATGTCAAAATCATATGATTGCAGCTTGCTGACCCATTTCTGTTGTCGATCATTAAGATCTCTATGTCCAAGGAAATGCCTCAAACTATTATGGTCTGTTTTCACCACAAACTTGTTGCCTACCAAATACTGCCTGAATTTGGCCAATGCATGCATGATGGCCAACATCTCCTTGTCATATATGTTGTACCCTCTCTTTGGACCTCGAAGCTTCCAACTCTCAAAAGCAATCGGATGCTTGTCCTACATTAGGACTGCACCTATCCCCTCGCCTAATGCATCACACTGTAGTTCAAAGGGTTTGGAGAAATCTAGCAATGCAAGAATTGGGCAAGAAGTCATAATTAGTTTGAACATCTAAAAACAATCCTGTGCCTCAGGAGTCCAAACAAATGCCCCTTTCTTCATCAAATCAGTGAGTGGTGCCACATGCCATGAATATCCATTAACAAACCTGCGGTAGAAACCACACAATCCCAAAAATCCTCTAAGCTGAGTAAGGTTCTCTGGAGTAGGCCATTCAACAATCGCTTTGATCTTCTTTGGGTCCATATGTACCCCCTCAATACTGATTATGTGCCCAAGATACAATAATTCTGTCATTCCCAAGTCACACTTGGATTCCTTGGCATACAAGGATTCACCTCCAAGAATACCCAAAACCGCATCAAGATGTGCAATGTGTTGCTCCCATGTTCTACTATATACCAAGATATCATCAAAGAATACCAACACATACCTCCTTAACTGCAAATGGAAGACCCTGTTCATCATACACTGAAATGTCGTCGAAGCATTGGTTAGCCCAAATGGCATAACCACGAACTCGAAATGTCCATAATGGCACCTGAAAGCCGTCTTTTTTATGTCCTACTCCCTGACACGAATTTAATGATACCCCGACCTCAAGTCAATTTCAGAGAAGTAGCAGGCACCATGTAACTCATCTATCAACTCATCAATTCTAGGGATGGGGTAACGGTTCTTGATTGTTCTTTTATTCAGGAGCCTATAATCAATACACATTCGGAATGTACCATCCTTTTTCTTGACCAAGACTGTTGATGATGCAAAAGGTGACTTACTTGGTCTAATGTGTCCCATGGCCAGCAACTCCTTAATAGTTTTTCTCTATTTCATCCTTTAGCCTCTTGGGGTGCCTATATGGGGTGACCATCACTGGCTTAGCGCCCTCCTCCAACTCAATGATATGCTCAATCCCTTTGTCTGGTGGTCTTCCTAGTGGAATATCACTAAATACCTAAGTGTGCTTAATTCTTAACTCCTGAATGTCTGGATGGTAAATTGGCTTCTGTTGCTCACCCTGTGTAAGCATCAAAACACACTCAGCTGCCCACTCAACCATGTCATGCCTCATAAGTCTCTCCATCCTCCTAAAAGAAATCATCCTGAAACTGGAATCTCGAATAGCCTTGAGGATATGAGTTTTTCCATCTACCTGGAATGTCATTTCCATCTACTTGGAATGTCATTTCCATCTCTCTGAGATCCAGGGTGAATTTCCCTATGTCATGTAACCATCTCATGCCAAGTACCATTTCTGTATCACCCATATTCACCACATAGAATTTTGGTCTTGAACTCATAGTTGTTCAAACGCATAGGCAAATCTGATATCCTCCTTTCGCACTTGAGGGTATAACCATCTGCCACCTTAACTCTTATTCCCTCAAATTCCTCTGTCCTGATTCCATGCCTCTCAACCAATCGGGCATCAATAAAATTATGAGTGGCCCTTGTGTCAAGAAGAGTGATAATCTTTTGCCCTGCTAGAACTCCACGCATTCTAAATGATCCCTCCTGCTGGATGCTAGTGATGTGCGCATCACGTTGCCTCACTGCCCCTTCATGCTCTCCTTCTCTTTTATGCTTATCTTCCCCGTGCTCCGTACCTGAATCCTCAGGATCAGATTGTTGATCTGATTTCTCCAACTCAGAGTCCTCATAATATGCCCACATCACTCTATTGGCTTTTCCTTTAGGTCTTAAGGGACAATCATGGTTTGCATCATAGGGCCCCTTGCAGTAGAAACATAACTTTTTGCGCAAATCATTAAGTGTATCCCTATCTAGAGGTGCTGATGATTTGCCCTTAAAATTTGGTTTGTTCTTTTTAGAAAAAGATTTATTGTCTCGATATGAAGATCCCTTTGATGAGTACTTGCTTTGTGGGGCTGCAAGTTCCATGCTCCTAGCCTTCTTCATTGCCTCCTGAAGTGTGGGAGGATCAAATGCTTTAATCCATCCTCGCATAGGCTCCAATAACCCCTCAATGAATAGCACCACCAATCGTCTCTCTGAGATGTTGGGCACCATTACTGATAGTTTCTGGAAGTCTCCAATATAGCTTTCCAAACTACCAACTTGCTTGAGCTAGGCCAAATCCCTAAAGTAGGATTCTGGATCCTTCCTATCAAAACGATCAATCAATCTGTCCACAAACTCCTGGTAAGATGTGATCTGGCTGTGTTGCAATGTAACTAGTCCATGATATCACCATTCGTGCGTTGCTCCCTCTAGATGCAAAGTGGCATATTTGATAGCTTCCTCTTCTGTCATGGGTCGAAGAGCCAAGAAGGTATCCAACTTATGAATCCATGATTGTGCCATAGTCTTGTCATTGCCATCAAACATGGGTATTGTAAGCGTATTAGTAGTGTGTTGGAGTTCCTTATTCTGATTCCTAGGTCTTCTCTCCTGTCGAGACCTATAGTAATCCATCCTTGATTGTACAAACCGATCAAAATGCATAAACCATTTGCTTCAGGTGTCAATTGCTGCCATTCATCATGGGCAGCCATGTATGCATCAGCATAGGATGGATTCTCAACCTCTTCAATATCCACCTCAGCTGGTTCATTTCTCAGGAAAGTGGGCCGAGTAGGCCTATCTGCAGTGTGGGAGGGTGCCCTCTGCACTCTTCGGGGCCCAGCTACACTCCTATCATCTTCCTGGACCTGAGGTTGTCTTCTAGGTAAATTCAATTGCTACAAAGTATTTGCCAACTGCTGTAAGGCCCCAGCTACCTGTTGTTGACCAACTCGTAAATCTCTTAAAGTGTCTCTCACTTCCCTGTCACCATTTCTATCAGTGTCTCTCCTCTCATCTCTGTGTACACCCATGTCTGCTCTGTCATCCATTTCAGCCAAAGGTACCTCTGTAAATGGGTCTTCTTCTTGCCAATTCCCTTCCTGTTATGCTCTTCTACGGGTATAGTACCTATGATGACCTCGCATGTGATATTTTAACCCTCCAGGATGGCAGGATCAGGGCTTTGATACCACTGTAACAATCCTTGTCCAATCTGCTCTTAATTATCTCAATTCGCTGCCTTGTAATTTTTTCAAACACTTTGTAAGCAAAGTGCTTCTTGCTGGTTTTTGTCACAGTTTTAATGATTTGTTTAAATGACGATGGATTAAAGCTTCAAGAAATTTTAAGAATGACAATGCTGAGTTCTAGATGCAGATTTTGTTCTTTTCTATACAATTAGATGAATTTACAAAGCAAACTAATCACTTACAGCCAATGGACATTTAGTCAAACAGTTGGCATGCAACCTACTATCTCAATTCAAATGCTCAAAAGATAACCATAAATGATCAGCAACTTGTGATTCTTAATTGTATTGATGATTTGATACAAGCTCCACTAAACTAGCCAAGACTCTTGGCATAAACAAGAATTACAATTATATGGTATGCTGGTATGAAGGACATACACCTACAGCTGCAAATATAAACTATACTAAAGGATGGATTGTAAGCAATGAACCCTGGTGGGATTGAGGCGCCCTTGAGAATAAATGAAGGAGCAAGCAATTTCCCAGGGAAATGATGATCTCCCAAGCCAAATCGAATTTTTCAAGCCAACTGCCCCTGTTTTGGTCTGATCTCAAATTTAAAATAATATGCACTGAATTGCGTTGCCTCAACCATCTAATATCATCTCCATGCTCCAAGGAAGTGGACGCACCAAGCCAAGCAGAGAATCGATGCAAAATGGAACCCCCACAAGCAAAAACGTTCCTCCTAATGGCGTCCTTCCTTGACTGTAAATACCTGATTTTTATATCATCTTTCTCTAAAATGCAATCTGCTCTCTTAACCAAGGAAAAATCGATGCCAAGCTATATAGAAACCAACACCAAAGAGATAGCTATGCAACCTCCACAAATTCACCAAATCGATTTCTCCAAAATTGGCCAGTGGCCACAAATTCTGCTCCAATTGAGATGACTGAAATATCACCTCCAAAATGCAACCCTTCAAGAGATATTTCACTCCCTCAGTTATACTATCAATGGTAGTTATCATTCCCAAAGACAAATTGATTCACTGCAGGAAACTCTAGGCTCCACCAGCGTACCACAGCAAAGACAACATCAAATCGGGATAATTTATAATGGCAGCCCACACCTCCCTTTATACTCTTTTTCATTTGGGAAGCTTCTAGAAACATCATAATATTTTATTATTATTATTTTTTTCCCCCTTTTTATATATTATATTTGCACTTTAATATAAAATAATGAATTATATCATAAAGCACAAATATAACATCTTGTAACATGAGGTTTCTAACAATAGAACATGCTAATAAATCATTAGAAAACCTCCAGAATATGTCGCAACTTCCCCAAAGAAACCGACTGCCATTTGGGTAACTGCTAAGAGGACCTTCAAACCTTGTCGTATTAGCCTACGAGCGCCACTGATAGGCTAATCCTATTGAAAGTACAATGTCTGACTAGAAGGGGACATTACACAAAACCCTTCCAAATCAAGCCGCCACAATGCAAAAATATTACAATAAAATAAGAATGTCACTTATGGTACAAAATCACCCCAAAGCATGAGCAAAACATCCACCAATCAAGTCACCAACCTCCACAAGATAGTCGCCCAACCTGAAATTAGCAAAAGATGGCGTTTAAAACACCTTTGGAGAAGTAGATAACTCAATCACAGCCTCTAGGTGAAGCTACCCCAATTAAGAAAGAGGGTATGCGTCCTCTAACTCTTTGCTTGAAGGTTTCCGTCTTCAAAGCAATGGCCCAAGCATTTTTCGTACTTAAAGACCAATATTTGAATATCAAAACATGCATACCCTCAAATGAATTCCAAACTCCCTTTATATATTTTACCCTTTTAAGTTATGAAGGTAGAGTTAAGATCATAAAGGTTGGTTAGCTTTTAAAACCCCACTTAAAGGCACTTTATGTCCTTTAAGTCACAAAAGTGTCCTCGATGCAAAAATAGAACAACTTAAGTGAAATCTTCACTTTTACCTTTCAAGGAAGGTGATATGTGCTCCCTGCTTATTCTCTTTCCCTTAGCCTAGAGGAAACACCGAGAATTAGTCTAGGGACCATGTCCATGGCTTTTTAGGCCAAAAAGCGTGACATGACAA
This sequence comes from Torreya grandis, assembly GCA_037957365.1. Lineage (NCBI taxonomy): Eukaryota > Viridiplantae > Streptophyta > Pinopsida > Cupressales > Taxaceae > Torreya > Torreya grandis. Next base: position 3,778,301 of record JARHVA010000759.1, on the reverse strand, counting down.
ATTTCATGTACATGTAGATGCTTAAAAGTATGCCAATGGATGTATTCTCACTTGAGAAGGCATACACAAGCTATACCATCCTATCTACTTCACAAGTTGGCTACCTTATAGAGTAGAGATGAAATACAATACCATTGAGCGCAAGGCATTGGACACCATGTACTTAGCACAAATGCTAAGGCTTTCCTCCTATTTTGAAGAAATGCATCTTATATTGCATCAAAGAACATGGTAATTACATCAGCTTAAAATGGGGTTGCATGGAATTTCTCACCCTATAAAAGCCATAAAAGATAACATTTGAGCTTGTGCCCCAAGAGGAAAAGATTGGACTTCCTTACGAAATAAAGAAAGCTTAGCATTGATAGGACAGCTAATATATGCTTAAAAACTTCATCTCCCCTAAGCTGACGGGAACTGCCCTCATGAAAAGTAGCCTTAAATGTTTTGTCCACATGAAAGCAATGGCAGATAACTGGATTGTGTGCCAAAGGATTTATCCCTGATCATCCAAATGTCCCCAAAGAGAGAACCTTCCCAAGGCAGAGAGACCATGAATAGATAATTAATTTCAGCTTATAACCAAGCCAAAAAAGTCCTAGCAGAAGTGCTTCTTTGGAAGACATGACTGACTCACTCCTCTCTCCCACATACCTGACAAAGAATATGTTGCAACAATCTTCTGAAGTCTTGATTTGATTTCCAAGCCTTGGTGAAGTACTAGCCACCCCAAGACTTTGTATTTGGAAAAAACACTGATTTCCAAATAGTCAAGAGGGCCTTTGCCAATGCACTTCATGATCACTCACCCTCCATCGCATGTTCTTCCTACAAATGCAGAAGTGTGCCTCAATCATGCAAGTCTTTTGTCATATAGTTATAGAAGGCCTTCATGTTGCTCCACTTCCTATCTCCCCAATATGAGCCTACACCTCAAATTTGTAATTTGAAAAGACAGATCTCAAGAACTATTTTGTAGAGCTCTTTTTCCACCTTGTTTTACTTTTGTGCTTGATTTTAAATTTTGCCAATGCAGAAGCTTATAATTCCAAAGATCTCTTCAACAAAGCAACCCTTTCCTTGCCAATCTTTCACCAACAAAAAATGTAAGATTCCAAGATTCCAGATAAGCCTTAATGTTAGATCCCAAGCCTGACATGACCCCTCATGGTTCAAGGGAAGATGGTCCGTTACCCCTTTCCATGTTGCCGAAATTTGCTTTAGTGGGCTTGACCCTGAAAGAGAAATACCTTGGCATTACCTTCACGAAGTTGAAAGGGCCCCTAGGCCCCTAAATGTGAGATTTTCCATGGAGCATCACTATCCAACACTCTTAGTTTCAGTTTTCTTGCAAGGGCTTCCCCTGGAGCTCTTAAGTCAGAGATTCCCAGACCCCATTGATCCCTTGAAAGTGTTCAAATGTTCCATGCTACCAAAGGAATTCCTTTCACCCTTCCTTGCTTACCCCAAAGCAAGTTTCTAAGAAATTTCTCTACCATCACTTATAGGAAAACCATACATGATCATTTGAGAAGTAAACTAGAAAAATGATTACATTAGAAGTAAATAGTAGAGAAGTAGCCTTTTTTTTCTTTTTTAATTTAATCATATAAAATTAGAAAAGATATATTTAATGAAAGCTCTATGCTTTTTTCAATTTCTCAAATAGAATTCTATATGAAACTAGAAGGGATTTCAACCCACAAAACTCCACATGTATTTACAGTCTGGTTCTGTCTTTATGAAGCTGCATACTTCCTGTACTGTCTGATTTCTATGTCTTTATGAAGCTGCAAACTTCCTGTACTGTCTGATTTCTAACTCTGATATTTCAACGCAAGTTTTATAATATGCAGCCTAGGTTGAATGTTGTCTTGATTTCCAATTTTGTCTGTAACCTCAATTTTTTTTAATATATATTTTTGGGATGAGTCTTAGTAACAGAAGAAGCATGTCTCCTAGTTAAGAGTATACGACATAATATTACATTTCTAAGTACATTCTCAGCATACACCAATATGTAGATCCTAAGAATGAATATGCTGATACTCTCAATTTTGTACTGCCTATTCATCCAATATATATTTTGCTTTTCATGTTTGTGCTAGATGGAAAATTTGTTCAAAGCTGATACTTTCAAGACAGTCATTGAAGCATATTCACGGCCAACAAGAATTATCCGGGGGAAAAATGTTAATTCTGCATTTCAGGTAACTTTTACTTTCTCTTTCAATTTAAACCAGCATTTATTCTTGTTGAAATTGACATTTTCATTAATTTAGTATATGTGACATGCCAAAGTGCCATTTGTTACTTCTCGCTTCTTTGTGAAGAAGTCAAAAGTAATGTACAAGATAAGATTGTCATTTTTAGAGCACTAGAACTCGTCCTAAATGTTTAAGTTACAAGTCTACAAAAATAAGACACGCTCTTAGTTATTTATGGCAGCATAAAGTATAGATTTTAAAGTTGAGCGTCTCAAGTAAATACCATGCTCTAAAACCTGGAAAGGGGCTACTTCTATGAGGCAAAAATATCCGAATCGAATTATTCTATGTGATTGCCATTTTTCTCTGTTTTCTGTCTGGTGCATCTCTCAGTATTCACTGTTAGAGGATACCATCTTTTTTCATCTAAAAGAAAATATAGATTTTTATTAATCAAAATGAAGCCAGAAAAAATACATTATTAAGAACTTTTAGTAGTGTTCACATTTTGTTGGAGACCATATTGGACTAGCTGGCTCATGATAACAAGAGTGAGCCATAATCCCAAAATAAACAAAATCTCATGGCAATTACAGTTTTGAATATAATAATATTCAGAGCCATTTTAGTGCAAAAATATATCAGCATAAGTCCAGAGACCTTATCAACTGCCAGGATGCTTCACAACACCACAGAGAACCTAGTCAAACAAAAATTCTACATACATATTACTGGTATACAATGACCAATTGACAGGACCAAGGCCATGAAACAAGCAGAGTCAGTAATTGCATTCATATTCCCAGTGAGTATAGTTGTACCCCTCATGAGAATATGGTAGATAGCACCTAATTGTTTGTCAACACCTTCCATAAAACATTTTATATTCAGATTGTGTCTCTGAAATTCTTGGACCGTGGATTCAAGAATCTCTTCCCTAATGGGAACCGAATAGGGATCTTCAGCTTCAATAGTTTCTGAATAATGGCGATTTGAAGCCCTTACAACCCTTAAAGGGTTTGTAGCCCGTTTCTGATTCCTTAAAGTGACTAAAGTACTTCACTCATCAGAGACTTAAATATCTTCTATAGTAAGGTCGCGGGTGTATCCCAGCATATGTTCAAGCTCATTCAAATGATTCTCAATGCTCTGGTTGCTCTCCTCAATTCTCATGTGCTGATGTTTTATACTATCTGCTGAGCATCGACATGTTCTCCAGTGGAGCTTCCTATTGCAGATGAAAGTTTTAATTACTCACATTTGTTTGCGTTGAGTTAATAACTGCAAATGGATGAACTAATAAAAGGGGAACGATCAAACAAAGTATAGTGTACTTATATCTGTTTTAATTTGTTTAATAGTATTATTTATGGTATGGTTGTGTATAACCATCATGCTTGCCTTGGTTTCATCCTATATCATTGTTATTTAGGGGGCACTCTAGCGAGGATTGTGAATCTCCATGAACACAAAGGGCAGATGTATACTTCAAGACCCTGTACATTGTATCTCAATTAATCGAAGAATTCCTTTTCCTCATGTCTTTGCACAATATCTATTTCTGTAGATAAGTACTGTCATACTGTGTAAAAAAAAGAATGCACAATCTTGAAGTTTGTGCCTGTGTTCCTTTATCTATATCTAAATAAGTAGAATGTTCTAAAGTAGATTTACCTCTACATTTCTGGTGCCACTCTCATTTTGTCCTGATGTCTTCTATGTGAGTTGGTGCCATCCATTACTTGTACATTCCTGCACCCGCACAATCTACCATACTAAATCACATGTAGTGTGTGCAGTATATGTATTCAAAAACATTTTAAGTTAAAAAAAGAGAGAGAAGACCGTCTTCATAAATAATTCAACACTGAAATTAAATGTCTACAAGCAATTCTCAGAACTTCTAGAAGTTAGGTGATGAGGCTGCTGGTGACTACAGAATTTCAGCAAGGGCATGTTCCATACTATTCTACTTTAAAAGGAAAGCATTGCAAGCCAAGAAACAACTAGAGAGGAGGTTGATAGGTTTGAATAAAATAATAAATAGTTAGCAGTGGCTATGTGATTTATAAAGCCAATATGTTCACTGCATTCTTTTTTTTAGATAGGTTTCTTACGGAGCCCCTTCCTGATAACAAAAATACTCAAAAAACTAAATAGGCCTGGATTAACGGCAAAACCGCCAAGGCATCTGACCAACACAACACAAACTACCTTTAAGAACCCAAGGCAAGCATAAACATAGCGCCAAACAGGATGTTACAAGGCACACAAACTACAAATTAGATCAAGTTTCTCCTTTATTCGCTTTATGAGAGCGAAGTATCTGTTGACAAACCTTCCACAAGTCAGATTTTCTCTTGCAACTTGGAAAGTTCTCGTCTCTAGCCAAGGAAGGAAGAATACATGGTTTTCCTTGACCAAAATAGGTCATCTCTACAGACTCTGCAGGCCATTTCTACGGACTCTGCAGGATTTCTACAGACTCTCCCGACACTTAGGCGACAAAAGGGCCTTTGCAACTTTTCCGAAAGGCAATTTTAGAGGACAAACAGCCCCTTGCGGAGGGCAGAAAAGACAGAAAGAGCCGATGAGAAAATCTGAAAGCTTCGGAAAAAGGGCGAAGGCAAAAGAGATGAATTCTTTCGGACTTTTGTCCGAAGGAATTCCTTCGGACAAAAGTCCGAAGAAAATCGGAAGACCACAGACAAAGAAAGTCCACACAAGGAAAAGCCAAGGAATTAATTCGGAAGAGGCATTTTCAAGAGTTTCGAAGGGCAGGGTACCTTTCGGAAGGGTCACTTTCAAAAAAGCCAAAGGGCACATTTGAATAGTCCGAAGACAAAAGCCGATGGCAAAAGACAAGAAAGGAAGACGAAGAGAACCTTCGGACTTTTTGTCCGAAGGAATTCCTATGGACAAAAAGTCAGAAGAAATTTGGACAAAGCCCGTCAAATAAACCCGACGGAAGAAATCCCGAGGAAATTCAAAAAAGTTGCAAAAAAGCCAAGGCAAGAGAAGGAATGAATTTCTTCAGACTTTTTTTCGAAGGAATTCCTTCGGACAAAAAGTCTGAAAAAATTCAGAGAAGACATAAGTTCGAAGAAAAACAAGACTAAGGCAAAGACAGAATCAAAAGAAGGATTAATTCCTTCAGACTTTTTCTCCGAAGGAATTCGGAGAAATAGCCCGAGGAAAATAAACCCGACGAAAAAACCCGAAGGAATTTCGAAGGCCAGAGACCAAGATAATTCTTGCGGACTTTTTGTCTGCGGGAAAGATGCGAAGGAAAGAAAGCCGCGGGAAAGTGACAAGACGGAAGTCTGAAGGAATAAAGCTTCCGGTGACGTCCCGCAAGCCGTCAAATTTTGACTGCGGGAAGTAACCGTTGAAACCAAGGAGACAACAGGAAATCCGAAATAAATGGAGGCTGACTGTGCAAAAGAGAATAGAAAATAGATAATCCGATGAAAGAGTTGAATACGAAATCCTGCCAGAAATAGACACGAACAGGAAGACCATAATAGAACAAAATACATGCAAACATCAGAGCTATTTTTGAACATCAATGAAAGCTTCAGTTGACTGATTATTAAAGTCCTGTTCATCTCCAGTCAACTCATGCATACGAAGGTCTAAATCAGTTTCAGCACGAGTCCCAAATTCGAACGACGAGTTGACTGATCCAGATTTAGAGTGGACTAATTGATTAAAACGCCGCATCCACTAGAAGCTTTCCATGCGAAGGAAAATGATCTCTTCATCCAACTCGGCTTAAATAACGGTTAACTCAGTATTCAAACGCTACAACTTGGCAATCAAGCAGCTCACGTGGAGTTCTAAATTTAACATTTTGCGTAGATTTCCATGCAAAAGGAGGTGGGCAATTCATAACAAAGATAAGTTCGCTTCATCAAGTGAGGAAGCTTCATGCAAGGACAAAAGGTAAAATATATTTTATTGAAAGGCCAAGTAAAGCCTTGAGTTAACCAAAGTGAATCTTTCTCATCAAATTTCTATGCCAATCTTTGGCCTCTTGTAATTTTCTATATAATTGTCTTTTGCTGACGCTGTAAGTGGATGTTAGGTGGCCACAAAGTGTCTTTTATCAGACCTCTCCCCATCATTTTCCCTCATGTTTCAAGCATTAGATTGAACCTCTCCATGAAATATTTTTGCATAAGTGATTGATTGAAATCATAGGTCTTCCTTTTCCCTTGTTCGCTCAGTGTTCAAGGTTCCAAGTTGAGTAGGATCAAAATTCTGGTGTATCACCCCCTTTTAGGTAGGATTTCCCCTTTAAGTTTCCATTCTCCCTTTTTCTCGGTAGTTTGCAGCGTAGAGTAGAGGTCCTAATTGATACATCATACAGGAACCAGCCTTCTCTGGAGGTTCTTCTCACTATTGAGGCACCCACCCTCGTGAGAAGATCCCATTGTTTCAGCTGGATAGAGGACTGGCCGTTTTGCGCACGTCTTTGAATCACGGTGCAGCTCCAAGTTGACAATAGTATCCTGGTAGGAGAATTAGATGTAAGACGTCCTTTTTTCTTACTTCTCACTACAATCCATTCTTCTTGTTTACACAAATTCCCTGAGACATCACTACAAGAAATACACTTATCCAAAGAAGAGCCACTAAAATCCTTATTTTTGCCATCTAAATTCCCTATACTCATCCCAATTGACTCAACAGCCTCAGAAATCAAAGGTGAGGGCATAGGATGCGACAAACTAGCTTTAGGATCCTCCTCACAGCGGATTTTTGTAACTCCACTTGAAGGCAAATCAAGATTGTTGATCGGAAAAACAGTAAGAATATCATCACTTGCCTCCTTCCCCATGAGAAATCCACTTTGCGCTTGGAGCTCTGACAAGATACGGATAAATGACCAATTTTGAAGCAATTCCAACACTTGAAAGGAAGCCCCTCAAAGTCTAAGGTTTGAAACCAGCACCATCCATTGACTTTCAGCTCAATCATTGTTGGAAGATCCTGAGAGTTATCCATACAAAATTTTTGGCAAATGTAGTGCAGGAGAAATTTGAGGTAGAAGCATCAATATCTAACATATTGTTGACCATTTTATGGTCCAACAGACCAAAAATTGGTCTCCTTCCTTCCCTACTGTTCTGAGCCAGTTCATTTTTTGATTTTGCACAAGTCGTGATTTCTATAGACTCTGTAGGTTGTTTCTACGGACTCTGCAGGAAATTTCTACGGACTCTGCATGATGTTTTTTGGCAGATGAAGAACCAATTCAAAGAGTGCAAGGTTTTACAAAGCTTCTTCAAACTCTTGTCCGAAGAAATTCACAAGGAAAGAGAGCTAAAATGGTTCAAGACACTTTTCCTTAAGGTTGGAAAAGTGGTTCAACGTCGGGGTTCAACGACATGATCTTTCCAAGAGTTAGCATCTTTGAACCGTTGTTCAATTGAACACGTTCAATCGCTTTTGTTCAACGCTTTGGTTCAATGCTTTGGTTCATCGCTTTGGTTCAACGGCAAAGTTCAACAATCGATTCAACGTTTGGTTCAAAGGAACCATTCAAGTGCCCTTGCGGAGGGCAGGGAACACTCAAAAAGACCAAAAAAAAGTGAACAAGGCCGAAAAAGTAAGTTTTCTTCGGAAGTTTGTTTAAGACAAAGGACGAGAATTTCTTCGGACAAAATGTCCGAAAAGTCCAAAAGAAATCTTTTCCTTGCCTTGTCTTTTCGTGGGACTTTCTTCCGAAGAAATTCTTCGGAAGAAAGTCCCATGAAAAGACAAGGCAAGGAAAAGATTTCTTTCGGACTTTTGTCCGAAGGAATTCCTTTAGACAAAAAGTCCGAAGAAATTCGGCAAGGCTACGAGAAAAAAAGTACGAAGGAAAACAAGTAAAAAGGACTTAAGACTAAGGCAAAGGCAAGAATGATTTCTTTCGGACTTTTGTCCGAAGGAATTACTTCGGACAAAAAGTCCGAAGAAATTTGGGAGAAGCCACGAGAAAAAACCCGAGAAAAAGATTCGAAGGAAAGGAAGCGAGCAAGACAATTCTTGCAAACATTTTGTCCGTGGGAAAAATGACAAAGAAAAAAGCCCGAGAGCGGAAGCTGCCAAGTGTCGTCTGCCGGGACACATTATAATTTGTCTCTAAAAGCAGCAGAACGTGCCACATATCCCTTGTAAAACTCGGCAGAGCACGACAAGTGTCTGCATTCGAGTTTCAAAGCTTCTTTCAATAAGCTTCCCTCAGAGTTACGCGGAGGGCGCCAAGTGGCAATTGCGGAAGGTTTTGATATGTTTTTCTAAAAGCAGCGGAACGTGCCACGTGTCCCTTGTAAAGCTCGGCAGAAGCCGACAAGTGTCAACATCTGCGGTTTCTTCCTTTTGTTCCGTTATTGAAATGAAATGAGTTTTAATAACGTCCACGAGACCAAACAGTCTATGGGACTGTGGTGGGCCCCGGACGAATTGCTGAAGTAAACAGAGTGCGCCAAGTGTCATAGTCTGTGTGAATCCGAATGAGTCCCGAATGTTTCTATATTGTTTCTAAAGCTTAGCGAAAGCCGCCATGTGTCATCTTCCGTAGGACTCTCAAGAGGTATCTAAAGCTTCTATAAGTTAAGCGGATGTTGCCACGTGTCCTTGCCTGTTTCACAGCGGAACACGCCACATGTCACCTGTTGAGATCAGCGGAAAGTGGCCAAAGCAAGCGGGAAAGACACAAAAGAATTGCTAAGGAAGATGACGGACCCGAAGACGTCAAATTTGCGGCAATGAAATAGCTGTTGATCTTCGTAGACTTAAGCGCGAACTCAAAGAAATTCAAAGGCTTAAGGCCAGAATGAAGACAAAGCTAGGAAGGGGCAAAAGAGCCAAGTGCAGAAACAGACAAAACAGTCCAAGTGGCGAAGGAAGGTGTCGTCTCAAGGAGTTACTCTAGCGGTTGGAACAGTGCTTGCCAAGTGGTCATCAAGGGGCGCAAACAGTGAACAGCGTGATCCATTTTTTTCCATTTTGCATTTATGAGCAGACAAACCGCTTGAATGCCTTCAAGGAGCGGTCTTGTTTGTGGACAAATGGTGCAGCCTATGTTTTTAAACCCCTAAAGTCAAAGAAGGAGCCGACAGAGCATTATCTATCAAGCAGCTTCCTCTTCCCGATGCTCTCAACGCACATGGGCCAACTTGTAAAAAGGCGCCAAAGTCTTTTCTAGAAAGCGCCAAGTTTTCTTCTCTCTATATATTGTAATCTTTTCATTTTGAGAAAGGATCCTCTTAGCCTATTGTTGACGCAATGGATTGCACCCTGGGCAGGAGGCTGAGCTCCTGCCTTCCACACGCAACAATGGAAACTCCCCTCTCGCTTGTGGGACCGGCGAAGCTGGAGGGGAGAGTCTCTAGATAAGGGCTAGCTCCCTCTGATGTATCTTTTAGGCCCTGAATTCCCTATTGCTAACAAATAAATGAAAAAAAGGGGGGGATGAAAAGGGAGAAGGATGCTGAAAACAGAACCTAAATCTAAACTAAAAAAGGTGATACACCAAAAAAGATGACCCACTCAGCCCGAACATACACTTTTCACCAAGAAGAAGCTGTCATACACTTCATTTGATGTGAGAAACTCTTTTGTATCAGTGAGTCAGAGGTCCGTAGAGATACAGGGAGGAAGAACTATCAAAGGTGTTTTGAGACACACTTTGGCAGCCTATTCACTTGCGCCTATATTCCTGTTGTAGACACTTCTGACAGACCTGCAGAGGAAGAAACTTCACAATGCACTAGACATGTTGGAATCGTTATGTGGAAAGCATAAAATAAAATGACTTAACATAAAAGAAAACATAGACATATGCGTGAGTGCAAGTTCAAATGGAGGTAAAAATTGCCAAGTCTTGATTCAAGGTAAAAATCCGGCAGAGTTTTGCCTTACAAACCCAAGAGATATTTGGGCAGAGCTTTGCCTTAAGGCTGAGAGATATCGATCCTTTCTCAAATGAGAAGTTTACAATATATAGAAAGAGAAGAGAACTTGGCGCTTTCTGGAAAAGTCTTTGGCGCTCTTGACAAGCTGGCCCATGTGCGTTGAGAGCATTGGGAAGAGGAAGTCACTGTTGCTGATGTCACTCTTCTAGAAAAGGCCTGCTGGAACCATGCTGTGTAATCGCCGGTCTTGACTTTGGCGTTCAAACATTAATGTGAAAGCACGGGCCGCGCCTCTTTTCTGCAAACAAGACTGCTCTTTCCAGATATCACGCGGTTTGTCTGCTCATAAATGCAAAGTGGAGAAAATAGGCCGCACCGCTTACTGTTTGCGTCGTTTGATGACCACCTGGCAATAACTCGCCTTCCCTTTGCCCCCTGGGCCGTCTTGTCTGTTTCTGCACTATCTCTTCCTGGCTTTGTCTCTTTCTGGCTCCTTTAGCCCTCGGGGCTATCTTTTGGCGGGTCGTTGCATTCCTTGGGCTCTTCTTTGGGCTTTTCAAAATCAATGGCTATTTCATGAGCTTTAAATTTGACGTCTGCGCACTCGTCACTGCGTTTGAACTTCCAACGGCTAGTTCGTCGTGTTTGATTTTGACGTCTTCGGGCCCGTCACCCCTTGGACTTTCTTCGGCCTTTCTCTTTCTTTCGACTTCTTGTTTCTTCCTTTCCTTCGGACTTCTTGTTGCTTCCCTCCCGAAGGGAAGGTGACCCTTCGGCTTTTGGAGAAGTGTTCTTCATTTTGGCCGAGAGCCCCCCGCAAGGGCACCTGCCCTTTGGGGTCCTTTGGCGGCCTTTTCCCTTTGGCTATTTTCCTGCGGACATTTTCCTCGGCCACTTTTTCTGCGGACTTCCTCCGAATTTCTTCGGGCTTTTTGTCCGAAGGCATTCCTTCAGACAAAAAGTCGGAAGGAATTCTATCCACCATAGTCTTTTCCCGTGCCCTTCTTCGAGCTTTCTTGCTTTGGACCCTCCGAATTGAAGGATTTCTTCCTTTGCTTCTTCGACTGCCTTTGAAAAGTGCCCTTCGAGAAAATTGGAAACGACCCTTCCGAAGGGTATTTCCTTTGCCTTAAACAAATTATCGAAAGAAACTTACCTTTTCAGCTCTTCTCTATGGCCTCTTTGCAAAAGTGTTCCCTGCTCTCTACAAGGGCTCTTGAGTCCCGAACTGCCCTTCGCAAGGGCACTTGAAATGGTCCATTTTGCACCCAAGTGTCAGGAACTCATCTCTACCTGCAGAGTCCGTAGAAAACTTCTTTGCAGAGTCTGTAGAAACTTCACCTGCAGAGTCCGTAGAAATAGACCTGTAGAGTCCATAGAAACTCTTGCAGAGTCCGTAGAAAACCTGCAGAGTCCGTAAAAAACCTGCAGAGTCCATAGAAAATTTCAGACTTGTGCAAAAAATCAAATTTTGGACTGGTTCAGAACAACAGGGGAAGAAGGGGACCGATTTTGGCCTGCAAGACCAAAATGGTCAACAAATTGGCGACTCCCAGGGGAAGCATGCCTGCTATGCTTAGAAGCCAGTTGCCTTAAAGTCCATTGGGCACGGAGTTAGAAAGCAGCTTAAAAGAAAGGTTAACAACAGCCTCAATATATCCAAGAATCAATCATGAAGCTTTTTACCCCAGACACAAGGGAAAACACACACAAGACTAAAAACACTACTTGTGCAAATTGCACTTAGGGAAAACAGGAAAACAAACTACTATATACAACTAACCAGGTATATTTGCTTCCCTCCTGGATCAAAGGGAAAACTTCTTAAGTCCCCTTCCTAGCAAGGAAACTTATGGTGCCAAACAAGTGGCTGAATGAAATGGAGAGTTGGTAACCTGCTCCTCTTGCCTACCACCTTGATTGGCTTGCATCTGAGTGGATCAGATTCAAACATGCTTCCAACATATATGTACTTTTCTTGTCCTTGGAAGCTTGTTGAATTGTAATGTCCCCTTCTCAAACCTGATCTCACAGTGACCGTTGGCCTAGTTCTGGAAACCCGAAGGCTAGTCGGAAGGTGCAAATTTGGGTTTCCTATTTTTTAGGATGACCTTGCTCGGAGTTTTGATGGCGGATTCTTTTTGGGTTTTCCGAGAGCTTCGCAGGGGTATGTTTGTTTCGGCTTTCTGAGCATTTCCAAGAATTTACTATTTTTAGTAAATTCTATTTTTGGCAGCTAGCAAGTTTGTCTCAAAGAGTTGACTTTCTCTTTCAGTTGACTCGTTCAGTTTTGGGCTTCAGAATGCGGTCTTGGAGAAATAAGTTAATTTCACTTAAAAAATAACATTATATTTTAACGTTATGACCTTGGCCTAGTCGAAATAACTTAATGTTATTTTAAAAGGTGGACTTGAAGGGGGGGCGCCATCATTGCTTGGAAAAGGGCGCCACTTTTGGAGATGAGGCTTCAAGGGAGGCCAACTGAAGCCTATAAAAGAAAGCATTGGGTTCTCATTTGATCATCTTGGTCTACTACATTGTTATGCTGCCGCTTTGGCTCTGGAATTGCTTCGGGGAATGAAGGCCTCCTAACTAGGGCATCGCTTCATGCTTGCAAGACAGCAGCTAGTGGTGATTCAGTCTTTGAGATTTGTATTTAATTGTGCATTGTTCCCAATTATTTCATTGTTAGTTTCATTTGATACATTAGTGTTTTCAGTTATTGCATTCTGTATAAGGCAGATCTATATTTTTCATCATAAATCAGAAAATACAAAAAAAAGAGTTCTGGGTATTAGTTCATTATCTTGGCTAGGCTTAGGCGCCACTATTCTCTAATTTTTAGAATTTTTAAAACTTGCATTTATTTCCTAGAGGAAATCGCCCTATTCAGCTGGGACGCCCCTTTTGGGCTGCATTGGAATCCGTGTAATAATTATTGGATGCAGATTGGGTCTGATTTTGGATGCTAACTTGGGCGCCATCATAAGGAAGGGACTTTGCAACAGAAATCAGGACGATTGAACAAGTTTTTTGTGAGTTATGAACATCTGAATAATTTAATAGGTTGTTGGTTTTTCCTCTTTCTAAGAGCAGAATTGTATTCGAAACTGAAATTATTATATTGCTCTTGAATCTTTCATTGTTGGGCATGATTATCCAAGATATGGATAATATTCTATGATGTAATGCTAATCTTTCTGCTTCTTACGACACTGGCATACAGAGCCTTCTAATTTTGTAAGCTGACAGTAGTACTGGCAGCCATTCTTTACTTGTTCAAATCTGATTGCAAATGTTCAGTTTCTAATCAAGACATTGTATTAGTTTATAGCTCCGCCCTATGGTAGCTACTTTCCCTATTGGGGTTAGCAAGCACATTCTGGGTGTAGAGCTCCACCCTATGGTAGCTACTTTCCCTTCTGGGGTTAGCAAGCACATGCTGGGTGTGGAGTAGTTTATCTTTCAGCATTTCCCATTAAAGCATTGTTTGTAATTTCACTCCATCTTATGGTCGCCCCTTACTCCGCTTTGGATTGGGTAGCACATGCTTGACGTTGAGTTCCTTTGTTTTGTAATTCACTCCGTCTTATGGTCGCCCCTTACTCTGCTTTGGATTGGGTAGCACATATTGGACGTAGAGTTCTATTTCCAGCATTAGAGTTGTTTCAATACGTTTGGGTTTATCTTCTAACCTTAACGGGTGCATTGATTGTAATTTGCAATTTGTAAAAATCGAGAAAATTGGCTCGGGATATTTTATGAATGTTGGCTCTTCATGCTGGTGCATTTCACCAAAAAAATTGTGGCTGTTGGTTCATCACCATAAGCCCTTTGTAGTGCATGGTCCCTTTGCAATGCATCATGAATTGGCTTGTCTCCTGCCTCATTGAAGACTCTGTCAGACTCATCCTCTGCTCCCTCGTGGCCTTCTTGAAGAAGGGTGACAGTTGTGATGTCTGAAATGGAATCACAAGCTGATTGCTCATCCCACTGAACATCATCTTCTTGTTCAAGGCTCTCTTCTTCAAAACTATCCTCAAAATGGACAGGCCTCTCCTTTTCCTGCTCAAGGATCAGGGTCTCTAGATGTTCAAAGGCATCCTCTTGATCCTCCTCCTTCTCAGTTTCCATGGCATAATCATCCTCCTCATCGAAGCAACAAGGAAGTTCATCGAACAAGGGGGGAGAGAGCTCACCATGCTTATGTTCCTCATATTGCTGGAACATCTGCATGTATGCATGACCTGAGTCTTCTCCATTGCTGATGATGTCTTCAAAAGAAGCCTCCATGATGATTTCATCTTCTTTAACATCCATGATAGCCTTATGGGAAACTGCAGATTGGATCTTCTGCTCCTCACTCGCCCTCTGCAGAACAGGTTCCTCCTTGAGAAGGGATGAAGTGGAAAAAACATGTGGTAGAGGAGGCAGTCTTTGAGCTAGAATCGAATGATTCTCCTCTTTCCACTTGGCCAACACCTCATCTATATCAGGTGTGCCCTGATAGCTCTTTTGGAGGTGTGTAGGTGGGGTGTGTTCAAACATGGAATGTGCTGTTGGGTCTGAACCATCCATCACACATTGGCTGAGGAATCTCTCTCTGGATTCCAACTCTGCAATTCTCCTGGCTAGATCTTCTTGGAAGAACCTTTCTTGGAGGTCATAGGAATCATCATGATGATTAGGAGCAGGTTCGTTTTTTTTATAGTTTTGAGCAAAACCTTTCTCCTCCTTCCTGCTCCATGATTCCATTGTTTCCTTCCAAGTCAGGATCTTGCCATCATGATCAGTGACCTGAGGGAGTTGAGGAAGACTAGGAAAGATCTGCTGATGCATAGGAAGAGTTGTTTCAAATGAAGGCGCATTTTGGCGTGTATAATCCATTGCTTGGGACCATGTACCTTGTATTTCTTCATATGTTTTGATCAAGCTCACAATATTTATGAAATCACCTCAAGTAGCTCTCCTGGTTACCTTTCAACAATGAGGGAAGTAACATTGGAGTTTGAGGTGATTTCATAATGACCTGAGCTTGATCAAAGCTATACAAAAAGTGATCTCTTGATGGCACTTGGACTGCTTAACCAGCTGATTCAACTCGGAGTCGCCATTGGTGTTGATAAAAAAGCCTCCAAACGCTGGTTGGTTGAAGAACACACCAAAAATTCTTCAACTCTTTGAACACAACTTGTCCTAGTCCCACCTGGCGTGCCAAAAACTGTTGATGCAGTGGATTGCACCCTGGGCAGGAGGCCGAGTCCTGCCTTCCACACGCAACAATGGAAACTCCCCTCTCACCTGTGGGACCGGCGAAGCTGGAGGGGAGAGTCTCTAGATAAGGGCTAGCTCCCTCTGATGTATCTTTTAGGCCCTAGATTCCCTACTGCTAACAAATAAATGGAAAAAAGGGGGGGATGAAAAGGGAGAAGGATGCTGAAAACAGAACCTAAACCTAAACTAAAAAAGGTGATACACCAAAAAAGATGACCCGCTCAGCCCGAACATACACTTTTCACCAAGAAGAAGCTATCATACACTTCATCTGATGTGGAAAACTCTTCTGTATCAGTGAGTCAGAGATCCGTAGAGATATAGGGAGGAAGAACTATCAAAGGTGTTCTGAGACAGTTTGGCAGCCTATTCACATGCGCCTATATTCCTGCTGTAGACACTTCTGACAGACCTGCAGAGGAAGAAACTTCACAATGCACTAGACATGTTGGAATCATTTTGTGGAAAGCATAAAAGAAAATGACTTAACACAAAAGAAAACCTAGACATATGCGTGAGTGCAAGTTCAAATGGAGGTAAAAATTGCCAAGTCTTGATTCAAGGTAAAAATCGGGCAGAGTTTTGCCTTACAAACCCAAGAGATATTTGGGCAGAGCTTTGCCTTAAGGCTGAGAGATATCGATCCTTTCTCAAATGAGAAGTTTACAATATATAGAAAGAGAAGAGAACTTGGCGCTTTTTGGAAAAGACTTTGGCGCTCTTGACAAGCTGACCCATGTGCGTTGAGAGCATCGGGAAGAGAAAGTCACTGTTGTTGATGTCATTATTCTAGAAAAGGCCTGTTGGAACCATGTTGTGTAATCGTCGATCTTGACTTTGGCGTTCAAACATTAATGTGAAAGCATGGGTCGCGCCTCTTTTCTAGCAAACAAGACTACTCTTTCCAGATATCACTCGGTTTGTCTGCTCATAAATGCAAAGTGGAGAAAACAGGGTGCATCGCTTACTGTTTGCGTCGTTTGATGACCACCTGGCAATAACTCGCCTTCCCTTTGCCACCTGGGCCGTCTTGTCTGTTTCTGCACTTTGTCTCTTCTTGGCTTTGTCTCTTTCTGGCTCCTTCAACCCTCGGGGCTATCTTTTGGCGGGTCGCTGCATTCCTTGGGCTCTTCTTTGGCCTTTTCAAAATCAACGGCTATTTCATGAGCCTTAAATTTGACGTCTTCGCACCCGTCACTACGTTTGAACTTCCAACGGCTAGTTCGCCATGCTTGATTTTGACGTCTTCGGGCCCGTCACCCCTTGGACTTTCTTCGGCCTTTCTCTTTCTTTCAACTTCTTGTTTTTTCCTTTCCTTCTGACTTCTTGTTGCTTCCCTCTCGAAGGGAAGGTGACCCTTCGGCTTTTGGAGAAGTGTCCATTTTGGCCGAGAGCCCCCCACAAGGGCACCTGCCCTTCGGGGTCCTTCGGCGGCCTTTTCCCTTTGGCTATTTTCCTACAGACATTTTCCCCAGCCACTTTTCCCGCAGACTTCCTCTGAATTCCAAAGGAATTCCTTCAGACAAAAAGTCCAAAGGAATTCTATCCGCCTTAGTCTTTTTCCGCGCCCTTCTTCGGGCTTTCTTGCTTTGGACCGTCCGAATTCCTTCGGACTTTTTGTCCGAAGGATTTCTTCCTTTGCTTCTTCGACTGCCTTTGAAAAGTGCCATTCGAGAAAATTGGAAACGACCCTTCCGAAGGGTATTTCCTTTGCCTTAAACAAATTTCTGAAAGAAACTTACCTTTTCGGCTCTTCTCTATGGCCTCTTTGCAAAAGTGTTCCCTGCCCTCCGCAAGGGCTCTTGAGTCCCAAACTGCCCTCCGCAAGGGCACTTGAAATGGTCCATTTTGCGCCTAAGTGTCAGGAACTCGTCTCTACCTACAGAGTCCGTAGAAAACTTCTTTGCAAAGTCCGTAGAAACTTCACCTGCAGAGTCCATAGAAAACCTGCAGAGTCCGTAGAAATGGACCTGCAGAGTCCGTAGAAACTCCTGCAGAGTCCGTAGAAAACTTGTAGAGTCCGTAGAAAACCTGCAGAGTCCGTAGAAATTTCCAGACTTGTGCAAAAAATCAAATTTTGGACTGGTTCAAAACAACATGGGAAGAAGGGGACCGATTTTGGCCTGCAGGACCAAAATGGTCAACACCTGTAAGGCAAAGCTCTGCCCAAAAATCTCTGGGTTTGTAAGGCAGAACACTGCCGGATTTAACCTTGAATCAAGACTTAGCAATTTTTACCTCCATTTGAACTTGCACTCACGCATATGTCTATGTTTTTATTTTGTGTTAAGTCATTTTCTTTTATGCTTTCACAGAACGATTCCAGCATGTCTTGTGCATTGTGAAGTTTCTTCTTTTGTAGGTCTGTCAGAAGTGTCTACAGCAGGAATATAGGCGCATGTGAACAGGCTGCCATAGTGTGTCTCAGAACACCTTTGATAGTTCTTCCTCTCTGTATCTCTAGAGGACCCCTAGCTCACTGATGCAGAAGAGTTTCTCATATCAAATGAAGTGTATGCCAGCTTCTTCTTGGTGAAAAGCGTATGTTTGAGCTAAGTAGATCGACTTTTTTGGTGTATCACTTTTAGTTTAGATTTAGGTTTTGTTTTCAGCATCCTTCTCCCTTTTCATCCCCCCCCCTTTTTCATTTATTTGTTAGCAGTAGGGAATCCAAGACCTAAAAGATACATCGAAGGGAGCTAGCCCTTATCTAGAGACTCTCCTCCCAGTTTTGCCAGGCCCATAGGCAAGAGGGGAGTTTCCATTGTTGCGTGTGGAAGGCAGGAGCTCAGCCTCCTGTCGAGAGTGCAATCCACTGCGTCAACAGTTTTTGGCACGCTCGATGGGACCACGTTCGGACACTCAGAAAAGTTTTAGGATTGGTGTTGGTCCTATTACAGCAGAACGAATCACTAATACAGCATCTGACCTTTAATCAGGCGATTGTGGGACAAGTTTTGTCCAAAAAGTTGAAGAATTTTGGTGTGTTCTTCAACCAACCAGCCTTTGGAGGCTTTTTCATCAACACCAATGGCGACTCCGAGTTAAATCAACTAGTTAAGCAGTCTTGGTGCCATCAAGAAATAGTATTTTGGTATGTATAATTCCATCGTTCAGAACCATGGACCTTGTTTTCCTTCATATAGTTTTGATCAAGCTCAGTTTGTTCATAAACTCACCTCAAGCAACAAGGATGCGTACGGTTATGATTTTTGCTCTTTACAGGTCGGTAAAACATTTTGGGCTTTGCCTCTTCCTCAGTTTGAGCAAGTCCTTGGCCAGCCTGGCTATGATCCTTACCAGCATTGTGTTGATCCTTATCAGGTTCAATATGACCAGTCTCAGCCCTGTCATGAGCTATATCAGTCTTATGCCCAGTCTTCTCAATGTGTCACTTCTCCTACTCAACCTAATCTCTTTGCCAATCAACCCATTTCCACCTTCAAACAAGCACTGCTGAGATACGAAAAGTATGTAGTAGAGCTTGACACCAGAAGGGGATGTGGCCAAGAAATCCCTGATCATGTCGTCCATCAAGTGAGAAATGCACTGGATTTGGTTAAGAGCGAATGGACTCCCATTGAAAGAGCCAATTGGCAAAGGCTTACAAGTGAGATGTTGGATGTGAGTGGTTTGATTGCATCTTTGGAAGGCAAGCTGAGTATTCATGAGAGGCAGCCTTACCAAGTCAATCAACATGCATACCCGCTGCCCCAAGTATCATATCAGTCATACACAGCCCCTGCTTATGAGCCAAGTCAAGCCTGTCAAAGTCCTTTCCCCAATCATGTTGAGGAGAGTTCTGAAATAGTAAATCTTGTGTTTAAGGATAATCTTGATAAACAGATTGAATTGGCAAATCTTCAAATGCAGCAGTCTATTCTGGCAGCAAGGGAAGTGGAATCCAAACCCTCACTACCCTCTCACATTGTATCCCCATCACCCCAAAAGGAGATGCCCAGTCCTAATATCATGAGCTGGAATAAAGTGGTTGAGTCATGGAACAGCAAGGAGGAAAAAGACATTGCCCAAGAGTGTGAGGTACAAAATGAGGTTAGTCCTTTTCAAGTCCCTCCCACCCTTCTTCAAGAAGCTTCTTGTATTTCATGGCAGCCTTCATGCACTCCCCATCTCTATGATGATTCCTATGAGCTCCAAGAATGACTCTTTCAAGAAAATCTAGCTAAGCAAATTGAGGAATTGGAAGCAAAGTTGAGATTGCTTAGTGAAGGAGAGATGGAGTTTTCAGACCTTAGAGAGGAGCCTATGCCAAAAGACACCCCTTCTACCAATCCTCAGGTCTCTCAACATGATGTCAAGATTCCAAGTTGGAAGAAGGAATATCATGAACCGGCTTAGGACCTTGAAGAGGATAAAGTTGCTGCCTGTTATAGGAGCAAAATTCCAATCCCAAGGTCATGAGTTGGAAGCAAACAGTGGAATCCTGGGGCAAGAAGGAGGAGAAAGGTTTTGCTCAAAACCTTGAAGAAGATGAAGCTGCCCCAACTCATCGTGATGATGATTGTGACCTCCAAGAAAGGCTCTTCCAAGAAGATATAGACAGGCGAATTGCAGAGTTGGAGTCCAGAGCGAGATTCCTCAGCGAACGTGTGATGGACGTAGCAGTTTCCATGTCTGAATACACCCCATCTACACACCTCCAATAGAGCTATCAGGCCACACCTAATATAGATAAAGCGCTGGCCAAATGGAAAGAGGAGAATCATTCGATTCTAGCTCAAGGACTGCCTCCTCTTCCACATGGTTTTAATCATCAACCTTCCACTTCATCCCTTCTCAAGGAGGAACCTGTTTTGCAAGAGGCGAGTGAAGAAGAGAAGATCCAATCTGCAGTTGTCTAGGAGGCTATCATGAGCAATAATGAAGATGAAATCATCATGGAGGCTCCTTCGGAAGACATCCTCAGCAATGGGGAAGACACGGGTCATGCATACATACGGATGTTCCAACAATATGAAGAGGAAAGTAAGCATGGTGACCTCTCTCCTCCCTTGTTTGATGAACTTCCTTGTTGCTTTGATGAGGAGGATGGCCATGCCATGGAGCCTGAGTTGGAGGAGGATCAGATGAATGTCTTTGAACAACTGGAGACTTTGATTTTTTAGCAAGAGAAGGAGAGGCTGGTTCATCTTGAGAACAGCTTTGAAGAAGAGAGCCTTGAGCAAGAAGGTGATGTTCTATGGGATGAGCAATCAGTTTGTGACTCCATTTTGGACACCACAACAGTCACCCTTCTTCAAGAAAGCCATGAAGGAGCAGAGGATGAGTTTGACAGGGTCTTCAATGAAGCAGAAGGGAACGGGTCAAACCATGATGCACTACAAAGGGACTGTGCATATCAAAGGGCTTATGGTGATGAGCTAGCAGCCATCGATTTCTTGATGAAATGCACCAGCATGAAGGACCAGCATTCGATAAGCTTCCAAAAACAAGAAGAGTACATATATGTTGGAAGCATGTTTGACTCTGATCCACTCAGATGCAAGACGATCAAGGTGACAGACAAGAGGAGCAGATCACCAAGTCTCCATTCCATTCAGCCACTTGTCTGGCACCATAAGTTTCCTTGCCATGAAGGAGACTTAAGAAGTTTTCCCTTTGATCCAGGAGAGGCAAATATACCTAGTTAGCTGTATATAGTAGTTTGCTTTTAGTTTTCTTTCCCTGTTTTCCCTACGTGCAGTTTGCACAAGTAGTGTTTTTAGCCTTGTGTGTGTTTCCCTTTGTATGTGGGGTAAAACCTGTGTGATTGATTCTTGGATCTATCGGGGCTGTTGCTAACTTTTCAAGTTGCGTCTGACTCGGTGCCCAATGGACTTTAAGGCAACTGGTTTCTAAGCATAGCAGGCATGCTTCCCCTGGGAGTCGCCAATTTGTTGGCCATTTTTTGGTCCAACAGACCAAAAATCGGTCTCCTTCCTTCCCTGTTGTTCTAAGCCAGTTCATTTTTTGATTTTGCACAAGTCTTGATTTCTACGGACTCTGCAGGAAATTTCTACGGACTCTGCAAGATGTTTTTCGGCAGATGAAGAACCAGTTCAAAGAGTGCAAGGTTTTACAAAGCTTTTTCGGACTCTTGTCCGAAGAAATTCACAAGGAAAGAGAGCTAAAATGGTTCAAGACACTTTTCCTTAAGGTTGGAAAAGTGGTTCAACGTCGGGGTTCAACGACATGATCTTTCCAAGAGTTAGCATCTTTGAACCGTTGTTCAATTGAACTGGTTCAATCGCTTTGGTTCAACGCTTTGGTTCAATTCTTTGGTTCATCGCTTTGGTTCATCACTTTGGTTCAAAGGTTTGGTTCAATGCTTTGGTTCATCGCTTTGGTTCAATGCTTTGGTTCATTGCTTTGGTTCAACGCTTTGGTTCATCGCTTTGGTTCAACGGCAAAGTTCAACAGTCGGTTCAACGTTTGGTTCAAAGGAACCATTCAAGTGCCCTTGCAGAGGGCAGTTCCGGACCCAAGTGCCCTTGTGGAGGGTAGGGAACACTCGAAAAGACCCAAAAAAAGTGAACAAGGCCGAAAAAGTAAGTTTTCTTCGGAAGTTTGTTTAAGGCAAAGGACGAGAATTTCTTCGGACAAAATGTCCGAAGGAATTCCTTTGGACTTTTTGTCCGAAGAAATTCTTCGGAAGAAAGTCCCACGAAAAGACAAGGCAAGGAAAAGATTTCTTTCGGACTTTTGTCCGAAGGAATTCCTTCGGACAAAAAGTCCGAAGAAATTCGGCAAGGCTACAAGCAAAAAAGTCCGAAGGAAAAAAAGTAAAAAGGACTTAAGACCAAGGCAAAGGCAAGAATGATTTCTTTTGAACTTTTGTCCGAAGGAATTCCTTCGGACAAAAAGTCCGAAGAAATTCGGGAGAAGCCGCGGGGAAAAACCCAAGAAAAATCTTCGAAGGAAAGGAAGCGAGCAAGA
The DNA here is from genome assembly GCA_037957365.1 of Torreya grandis. NCBI lineage: Eukaryota > Viridiplantae > Streptophyta > Pinopsida > Cupressales > Taxaceae > Torreya > Torreya grandis. The sequence continues at coordinate 3,755,977 of JARHVA010000759.1, read as the reverse complement.
CAATTCTTGCGGACATTTTGTCTGTGGGAAAAATGACAAGGAAAAAAGCCCGAAAGCGAAAGCTGCCAAGTGTCGTCTGTCAGGACACATTATAATTTGTCTCTAAAAGCAGTGGAACGTGCCACGTGTCCCTTGTAAAACTCGGCGGAGCGCGACAAGTGTCTACATCCGAGTTTCAAAGCTTCTTTCAATAAGCTTCCCTCAGAGTTCCGCGGAGGGCGCCAAGTGGCAACTGCGAAAGGTTTTGATATGTTTTTCTAAAAGCAGCGGAACGTGCCACATGTCCCTTGTAAAGCTCGGCGGAAGCCAACAAGTGTCAACATCCATGGTTTCTTCCTTTCGTTCCGTTATTGAAATGAAATGAAATAAAATGAGTTTTAATAACGTCCACAAGACCAAACAGTCTATGGGACTTTGGTGGGCCCCAGATGAATTGCTAAAGTAAACAAAGCGCGCCAAGTGTCATAGTCCGTGTGAATCCGAATGAGTCCCGAATGTTTCTATATTGTTTCTAAAGCTCAGTGGAAGCTGCCATGTGTCATCTTCCGCAGGACTCTCAATAGGTATCTAAAGCTTCTTATAAGTTAAGCGGATGCTGCCACGTGTCCTCCCTTGTTTCACAGCAGAACACGCCACGTGTCACTTGTTGAGATCAGCGGAAAGCGGCCAAAGCAAGCGGGAAAGACACAAAAAAATTTCTAAGGAAGATGACGGACCCGAAGACGTCAAATTTGCGGCAATGAAATAGCTGTTGATCTTCGCAGACTTAAGTGCGAACCCGAAGAAATTCAAAGGCTTAAGGCCAAAAGAAAGACAAAGCCAGGAAGGAGCAAAAGAGCCAAGTGCAGAAACGGACAAAATAGTCCAAGTGGCGAATGAAGGTGTCATCTCAAGGAGTTACTCCAGCGGTTGGAACAATGCTTGCCAAGTGGCCATCAAGGGGCGCAAATAGTGAACGGCGCGACCCATTTTTCTCTATTTTGCATTTATGAGCAGACAAACTGCGTGAATGCCTTCAAGGAGCGATCTTGTTTGTGGACAAACGGCGCGGATTATGTTTTTAAACCCCTGAAGTCAAAGCAGGAGCCGACACAGCATTATCTATCAAGCAGCTTCCTCTTCCCGATGCTCTCAACGCACATGGGCCAACTTGTAAAAAGGCGCCAAAGTCTTTTCCAGAAAATGCCAAGTTTTCTTCTCTCTATATATATTGTAATCTTCTCATTTTGAGAAAGGATCCTCTTAGCCTGTAAGGCAAAGCTCTGCCCAAAAATCTCTGGGTTTGTAAGGTAGAACTCTGGCGGATTTTACCTTGAATCAAGACTTAGCAATTTTTACCTCCATTTGAACTTGCACTCACGCATATGTCTATGTTTTTCTTTTGTGTTAAGTCATTTTCTTTTATGCTTTCACATAATGATTCCAGCATGTCTAGTGCATTGTGGAGTTTCTTCTTCTGCAGGTCTGATAGAAGTGTCTATAGTAGGAATATAGGCGCATGTGAACAGGCTGCCATTGTGTGTCTCAGAACACCTTTAATAGTTCTTCCTCCCTGTATCTCCAGAGGACCTCTAGCTCACTGGTGGAGAAGAGTTTTCCATATCAAATGAAGTGTATGCCAGCTTCTTCTTGGTGAAAAGCATATGTTTGAGCTAAGTAGATCAACCTTTTTGGTGTATCACCGTTTAGTTTAGATTTAGGTTCTATTTTCAGCATCCTTCTCCCTTGTCATCCCCCCATCTTTTTTCATTTATTTGTTAGCAGTAGGGAATCCAGGACCTAAAAGATACATTGAAGGGAGCTAGCCCTTATCTAGAGACCCTCCCCCCAGTTTTGCCAGGCCCACAGGCAAGAGGGGAGTTTCCATTGTTGCGTGTGGAAGGCAGGAGCTTAGCCTCCTGTCGAGGGTGCAATTCATTACGTCAACACATATCACCCAAGATTCCGCCAATAGCTGACAAACAAGCTTCTACCCAAAACTGGATAGGAAGATACGGCAACTGAACCCCAATGGGTCTGACAAACAGATTTTCAACCAAAGGATTAAAATTAGGAAACCAAGGTTTCGAAAGGAGGAGGTGCTAATCCTAACTCCAAGATTTAGCTTGAATAATCTTATCCTGATCAACAAGACTATCAAATACCACAATGAAGAAACCTCTGGCACTTAATGTCCCCAAATGGGACAAATAAGCAAAACAGGGGTTTTCCAACAAACCCTTATGTAAAATTGAAACACAATCTAAGATCTGAACCCAAAAAGCAGCAAACCCTAGCTGGGAAGAATGACCAAATTCCAAGTGACACACTCCAATATAACCCCAAAATTGTTGAATATAAAACTGAAATAAAATACCTATTTGTGTCAAAGTAAAAATGGGGATGAGGCTGAAATTTACTCTTGCAATAATTTTGATTTTTAAATGCCGATACAACTGCATTTTTTCTTTCAAATCTGCCTTAAAACCCTCACAAAAACTCTCAAATAATTATGCAAAAATCATGCAAAATATTAGGACCTACAATGAACACATTAGGGCTGCAAATTGTCAAACTAACCCTTCCAATGAAGTCGCCACACTTGAAAAAATATAGAGTTAAATTTGAATATTAAATCCTTCAACAAGCCCTCCAAGTCTTCCAAAGCAAGTTGCCAATATTGGAAAATTAATATAATAATTTTCAAAATATAAATCATAAAATATATGTTTATTCCTTCCAAGTTTAGAGCTCAAAAGCACCCTAAAAACTCTCCTAGGTGAATCGCTCCACGGAAAAAAAATATTAATAATTTTGAATTATTTTCCTTGTAACCAGCCCTCAAATCACCCAAATTCAGCATGCAAAATTATTAGAAAAATATATTAAAAATGTTATTATCAACTTTTGACTTATTTTCCATCATTGGAGCAAGCTCAAGCATGCCCTAAGGCACTCGCCCAACCCTCAAGGAAAGTCGCCAAGCCTAGGGAACCTCCTTGCTGCCCTAAGGTATTCGCCTACCTTCATTGACCTGCAATTTGTGTTTTTCCAGCTTTTTAAGGGTTTGTTCAATCATTGAATGAAGGTGGTGTTCCAAAACACCTTTGTAGACCAATTGCATGCAACCATGCAAATCTGAAGCACAATTAAAACCCTTGAATAGAGTTGTCTACAATGAAGGAATGGAGGTTTTCATCCTCAAACCCTAGTACACTTGAAGGTTTTCGTCTTCAAATCACGATGAACAAACTTGACATACTTGATCCACAATTCAATATTTAAAACATGCATAACCCTTCAAATGAACCTTCAATTTCCTCTTATATCCATCCCCAAAGGTAGCACCCAAATTGGAGGGAGGTGACTTTTTAAAATATAAAGTAATTTACTTTTTTAATTACTTTTTTGAGGGGTTGGGCTCCTATGACCCTTAAAGGTCCCCCACTTAAGTGAAAATAGACCAAAATCACTTTTGCACAACTCAACTAAAAATTAGAACACTTAAAATACCTTTTTACTCTTTGAATGCTCCCCTTATCGTTCCCCTTTCTTTATTTCCCATAACCTTTTGGGAACAAAACCAAGCTAAGGGTCTACAAGCAAGCTATGCAAAAAAGAGGGACATTACAAGGTTACAATTCCAAGCTGCCCTCCAAAACAGGTCACCATGAATCATAAATCCACTGATGGAGGGCTAGAAGTGTAGGTCAAAACCTATCAAATCTGTAGACTAAACCCCTGGCTACAAACCATTCTTCATTTCGCAACACCTCCTTCAACACCTCCTTCTCAAAAGAGTCAATTGGTGTATCCTTAGCAATGCCTAGCTTCAAACCCATTTTCTTCTCTGACAATTCCATCTGAGTAGCTGCTACATCAAAAAAAGATCCAGCTATGCGAGAGTTAATCCCATCTGGAAGGGGCGAAATAGCCCTAGCTTGCACCTTTCTCTCCTCCGAAACCCCTATAGTCCCCTTCCTCTTAACCGCAGAAACCAAATGGGACTCCTTTGCTTTTCCACCCAGTTCACCATCATTGCGCAGTAGAGCCCTAACAGCAGAAAGAGCCTAAGCGGCAAAAAGATTCACGGAATTCATTACGCAGTTTTGGTTCCTGTAAACCACAAACAATTAAAACTACTAAACAATATAAATTAACCATGTTCATTGCATTCTTATTAGAAGTGACACCTAAGTTTAGCAAACAAAAGGATGACTACTATATAAAAGAGAAGGCAAGAAGAGAATGAGGAAACTTAACCTAGGAACAAATCAACAAATGCAACTAAAAGGATCAAGATAAGAGGAAGAATCTACGCTTTGAAACCATATAGAAAATTGCAAGCGGATTTGATAGTACATGAAGTCCAAAATGATTTTCCTCCTCAAGTGGAAGTGGCCTCATCCTATTTCACATGGTAACCAAGAAAGATCAAGAAGCAATAGGTTAGATAGAAATTCTATACCCTAATAGCAAGGAAGAAGATAATTTCAATGTGATGCAATTTTAGGAAGAAGAGATTATAATGATAACAAGGGGTTGTGACGTCTGACCCTTGAGCTTCAGACCCTCAAATGTCCAGGTCCTTGGAATCTCCTCCCTCAAATGTCCATGCCCTTGTACTTTCAACCCTTGGACTTTACGCCCTCATGTATCCAAGGCTCGAACTCCAAGCCCTTTGACGTCCAAATCTATTGCATCCAATGGTATATATCTCGTCCTTATGACTTCCAACACTATGATTTTAGCATTTTTTGGCTGGTGCTATGACTGCAAGGGGGAGAAACTTATAGTGTTGAAGACTTTTTGAAATCTGTTGGAATCAAACAAAGTTTAGCATAACCTTTTAAGTGTGATTTTCTTTCAAGAAACTTATGAAACTTTCAGCAGTCCAATTGTCATAATTTTTGGAAATTTGTATGAATTTGCAACCAACAATGATCCATGTGGGGTCATAGACCAACCCCAACATCTTGCATCCTTGAAAAATCCTTTTGCATAAGTTTCAAGCAGAGTCATGACGAACATCTTATCACTCTTCAATTCAGATATTTTGTGGACCTTGGCCAAAATTTGCATCAGTTAATTATGATAGTTCCTTTGCCAACTTTCATGACAAAATTTGTGTTGATGCTAGCCGCACCAAAGTCTGCCTTTGCTATAATGGCAATGGCGCCAAAGGGCACTTCAATGCTAATGTCAATCTTGTTTGCTTAAGCAGTCCATGCCAGGCTACGACATCTTGATTTTGTGCCAATTCTAATAGTTTGTGAAAAACAGTCAATTTCTGATAAAAAATCGGTCCTTGTCCAGCTTATTGTGCCAACAATCAGTTTTGCGAAACTCAACCATGGTGCCACTCACCTCCAATGCCACATCTTCACAAACATCAGTGACACCATAAGTCTCCTTTGCTAATTCACAACTCCATGAACCAATGTTCGTTGCGTCAATCTATGTTGTGTGCACACTAGAAGCACCAACATTTGTTGCATCCAAATTCATTTTTTTGCACATACTAGTGATGGAAACACCAACTGTGCAGAGATTGTTCAGTGATGCGTAACTTATCCACCTAAAATCAAACATCAATACCCTAATCTGGCATAGCATCAAGTTGTCTTAGCAAAAAAATTGAATCAACCCTAAAACATTAGGCATTTTGATTGGCCCCAAAATCCACTTTTTGGCAACACTTTGCCACTTGAAATGCACAGGGATTAGTCATAACTTTTAATAGCACAATTTTTCATATTTGTTGAAGTACACGGACACATGTAAATCCATTAGAAATTTCAAGCTTGTCGGCTGCACCAAGTTGCAAAACCATGAGCTTCTGTATGCGTGCAATATTTATTTTGTGCAACAAAACACTATGGACTGAATGCTTCTTTTTGGCACTTGTATCATAACTTTATTTGCTTTTCCTTCACAAATCCTTCTTTTTCTCTTTTATGCGTTGCATCTTTCAACTCACAACCTTGTTCGTTTCTGCGACAATGCACCCTTTCATAGAATAACCACACACAAGTGAACTGCCAAAGATTGTTAGACCCGACAACTCTAACACCTTTGAATCTTCACGGTCATCCTACAAGTCTATGCATCCATGCTAACCCACGACTGTGAGGCTCTATGCCAAACTTGTGCTTTTGTAGCATTGTGCCAAATTTACAACTGTTCTTGCACCAAACCTAATCAACAAACTGCACATCTGTGCCGGTCAAACTTGAGCCCTTGAGTTTGCATCAATTGGCCTTTCTCCTGGGTCCATGACTGAGCTTCCAAATCATTGTTGATCTTGGAATTTGTTGTAGACTCAATGCCAAGACACCTGAACCACTGAAAAAAATTCCTCTGCAAACAACTATCACCTGAACATGAGATCTGTCTCAATGGATTTTCAGATTCTTGAAGTAGTTCAACTCTTCCCATCCCACAACTATATATTTTCCACATAGTTTCACATGGCAGAGAAGAGTAATCGAAAGTATGGAGATTAGTTATTAATGCTGCACAACTTAACCTTGCACCTTAGCATATGCAGTCTGCTTCAGCATACAAGGATTCGTAATCATCCCTCTAGGAGCATGATTATCTTCAGAATCCCCTTCTTTGCACTAGAGTGTATGGATCATCCTACATCCATAGGTATTTGCAAAGTCCTTTGTTTTCTTATCATATATTTTTATTATCTGTGTTCATTTGAGACCACACACAAATGTATAGCATTCGCTTGTAACAGAAATGTGAATTATAAGACAACCATTTTCCCAAAAAAATGCATGGACGAATTGATCTTATGTGTTGTTCTACCTATGTTCTTGAGATACTTTACCTACCATCCAAATTTTATATTTTTTTGTTAAAAGCACTGTAACACAAATTGATCTTATGTGTTGTTCTTCCTCTGTTCTTGAGATACTTTACCTACTATCCAAATTTTATATTTTTTTGTTCAAAGCAATGTAACATATCTTTACACTCGTACTAACTTAAACATGGAGTCACTGAGATGTCATGGTAATTAGTTGAGCGTTTATCCTTTGTATTTGTGATGCAACTTGTAGCTCTGCAAATCCTTACCCTCTATCTTCCAGGCATAGCATCTTGTTCATTTTCATAGCAAGGAACAACTTCATAGCATCTCCTTCTGCAAGTAAACCTCAGTAAATTGTTAGACCTCTCAACCCTGCACCTTTGCACCTTCACACAGATCTTGCACCTTAGGGCATAAACCACATCGATACAACTTTGCCCCAAAATTGTGTATTTTATAGATCTTTGACAAATCTACAATTCTGCTCATTACAGACTTAAGTAGTTCCCATTGTCATTTTTGTCAGTTGAACCTTTGCCTCTGAGTTTGTGTCATCTTTTCTTTCACCCAACACAAATTCTTAGCTTCCAAGTTGGCATCAATCTTGGCATCTGTTACGGACTCAATGCCAAGACGCACGCATCATTACTGTAGTAGATTCTTCCTTTAAAAAAAATCACTTCTGAGTGTGACATATATCTTGATGGCTTCTCAAATACTTATGTTAAACTCCTCTCATCCTCATACAACCAGCAAGACAGTTGCATGTGACAATAGAGGAAAAATATGGAGATCGATTCTTAAAATTCATAGATTGGCCATGCACATTGACATATATGGTCCATTCTTCCATACAAAAATTCCTTCTCATCCATTCAGGAACATCACCAATGTCTTCACAACCCCCTCCTCATCGTTGGTGTACATGGGTCGTCCTACATCCATGGGTGCTTGAAGACTATTTCTTTCAATTTTCTTATGTCAATCACCAGCTAAAGCTTCTCTTTTACAAGTCACGGTATTTAGGAGCCTTGCGATAATTAAGATTAGCTCTCATATACCAAATAGATTCTGTAGGGAGGAGTCAATAAAAGATAGGACATCACTAGCTCCCATGTACATCATATGGTAACCGTATCTTCTTAATAACCAGAACTTTACAAAGATGATTGGAATTATTTAGATTGTATACTCAAATCAATGAATCCTCTTAGCTAAAGAATATGAGCTTATACTGGCAAGTAAGACCTAAAATGGTTTTAACTAAAATCAAGATATGTAAACCTATGCAATGACAATACAAGATCTTGTTGAACTATTGTCTCCACATATCGTACTAAAGAGCTGGTAATGAGCATTCTTGTATACAAGTTTATGAGTGAACTAAGCATAAGATAGATAATCTATAACTATTAGTAATTAACAACCATGGTAGTGATAAAAGTCCACATTTAAGTTCACTCATTAATCCATGAAATTTCACATTGTTAGGTTCATTGTGTAGCAGATAATATCCTCGAGTATTTTTAGAGACTTAATACCTGATTTGCTTTGTTCTTCCTTGTTACTCTTTCTTCAAAAACGACCACTTCATGCATGAGGCCAAACGAACCCCCAAACCATCTTTGATACTTTCTTCACTTATTCTAACCATGTATATTTGCAACTTTGGTGCTGAAGACAATTTCTAACCGAGCTATAGCGGCATCAACTGAATTCCTATTTAGATTTTTGCAGATGTTTAAACTATTTGTATAATATCTATTTACTTTAAATGACTTGGCATACATTTTTCTTACAAAAGTTTAAACTTGTTAGGTTGACGAAGCTCTTTTTGAAATGGGCGAGGAGAAAGCATTGTGGGGTGCATTTCAAAATGTTCAATCCAGAATTAGTACAAGTGTGTATTCTTGTTGCATGATTTATATTTTTCTTGTCATTTTTTATGTCTCCAGAGCTTAGATTATGGTGACTATCCTAAGTTTTATACGAAATTCAATAATCTTTTAGGCAGTAAATTATTATATTAAACCATTGTGAGTAACCACAACCTCCTTAATTTACCTGCTTTTTTTTTAGGTGTTGGAATTGATGTTTTTATAGAAGCATCTGTTGAACTTGTTCAGCCACTTGAAGATTTTTTCAGTAACGTTTTTGTTATGACGGTACGATGCTTTTTTTTAATTTGGCTCAATTTTTTTTCATAGCAGGTAGTCTCCAAGTTTTGTTTCTTATTTAACCTTAGAGAAGCATCTGCTTGTGATTTCAATAATATAGGTTGCTAGTCTTCAATATTGATTATAAAGAATGTAAAAATTGTACCATTAACACTATCTAATATTCTTTAACAGGAAGATGAAAAGGTGAGGAATAATAGGCTTGCTCTACTGGGGAGAATTGCAAATCTTCCTCGTGGAATTGCAGACCTGTCAGTTTTGCCTGGATTTTAGGAACAAGATTCGTTTATTTGTAGATTAAAATATATTTTCCATTCATATGACGTAAAGCAATATTATTTCGGGTAATACATTGTCTCAATTTCTACCTGAGTCCATTTTTTCTTATTGATGGAAAATATAACAAACGTCTCACTGTTGTATGCTGAGGAGTTTCAATGAGTTTAGATTTGTTTATTATTTGTCCTTATCTCCAATTTAAACAATAATCTGGTGATTGAAATGTATTTCAGAGGGTATAATTTATTTAGGGGCAAGATAAATGAGCTTTCTTTGCTAAACATTCTGCCTATGCCTTTAAAATGATTTGTATTGTTTATTTTGTTAAAGTGCATCTTATGTCTAATTAAGAGGCGCGATTTTTGTTATGTGAAGTATAAGATTTATGATAAACATGGTCACGCTATCTATTTTGTAAGAATATCAAGTAAACATATAATAATGATGTTTTAATTGTTTTGAATTTTAATGTTCTAATAAGTTTACTTTTCAAAAGTATAATAAAATTATTTTTAATATACTAACTTTAGTCTTTGATTTTACTATGACTTATTTGATGCATTAAAGGAAAATTATTTTTTGAACATTTAAACATTTGTTAGATATTCAGTTGTATTTTCTTAAATATAAATTTAAAAAAAAATTGAGTTTATTTTTTGGGATTATTATAGTATTATTGTTTTTAATCAATGAAATGAGGGTTGACAATGTGTCCCTTACCTCTAACCATAAATCATCATGCTCGAATCTCACTATTATGCCAAAATGGCACATTGTGCCCAAATATAACAATTATGCTCATTTTTTACACAATCGAAAAAATACAATTGCACCAAAACCATCCATTTACATTCTACCATCAGCACTTTATTAACTACATATCTATATAAACATTAGCCTATTCATTATAGCCTCATGGCTTGCAATAAGTGTTGTGTTTTAAGGATATTATATTTGAGCTTCATAATAAAATAGAAGATACAAATTAGATAGCTTATCCTAAGGCCATTGTGACACCTGTTTAAGAAGGGGTTGACCCCATTGCCAAGCTCCTCATCTTTCCTTCATATCCTTTGCCTCCACCATACATACAAATGACATATTCATCATCCTTTCCTCCACGATTCAGCTCGCTTTTCCTATTCAACTCCACCGAATCTCTCTTGTACCAAAAACAATGATTACTTTATTGAATTTTGCATTTATGAGTGTAATTACCTACCACCTTAGTCATCATGGGACTGTTATATATTTCAAAAAAATCATGAATCTCTCCCTCAGGTTCAACCTCCATCTATTTCAAGGGGTGCTTCCTTGGATGCCACACCAAGTGTCTTGTCCTCTTCTTGCTAGGATCTACACATTGCCATGCAAGAGACAACAAGGGAGCCTATCTTAGATCAAACAGAGGAACTAATGCCATTTGGGGAAGGGCCCCATTGATTAATGCCACCTTTAGAACCTTAATATATTTCACCATGCTTGCATAGTGATTTCAAATAGCCTCAAACCAGCCATAAAGGGAAGTCAAGTTAGACACCATCCCATGTATCCCTACCACCTCTAAGGAGCTAAATGTGGGCTCCAATATGTTCTTACCTACATTACCCACAAACTCAATGTGCGTGTGTTTTGTACATGTATCTTCAATGCCATGATTTTGTAACACATTGATTTCCACATGAATTATATATTTGTAATTTGTGCCATGAGACAACACCACAAAGAAACCAACAATGAGTGCAAATGCTTAGGTGATGGCTTTAAATGCTATTCATGAAGTGAATTTTAAAAATGTGCTTTTATAGCATTGGATTGCTCCCATCTCCAATTTGCAATGATTAGTCTTGAGTGTTTTTGTGGTTCTATTTTAGTAATGTTCAACCAAGATTATCCTTTACACTAAATCTTTGCTTGCAAGGGAAGGATTTTTTTATAATGAATGTTTATCATGGGATATGAGGGTAATTAAGCCACCCATGTGCTTAGAGGATCGTGATCTACTCTTGCATTTGTGAGGAGGTTTGCAAGCTTGTTAGTGTCTCGATAGCCATGTATAAAGCTAATGATTTTAAATCAATATATCAAGTTGCAAGCCTCCCTAAAAATGTTCTCAAATTTATAGGTAAGCACAACTTTTATTTTAGTGCATTCACCATTGCATTAATGATTAACTGAGAGCCCCCTTTAATGATAATTTGTTGAGAGTTGAGTGTGGCCCCTTTCATGGTTGTTTGCTTAGACACATACTCGTTTTTTGCAGAATGTGAGAGGCGCATATAGAGCATGTTGGACATGCACTCAACACTATGTCGACAGAAACTACATGCCAACACGGAGAAATTTTTTGTTGGCTTACAAAGGATCTAGTATTTAGGCTATATCATTGATGGGGATGGAGTGCAAATCGATCAAAGAAGATTCAAGTAATTTGAGACTGGGCTACACTGAGGACCCTCATTGAACTCTGCAACTTCTTAGGTTTGGCCAATTTCTACTACATGTTCGTGTTGGGGTTATCCCATATTACATGGCCTGTTGAATCGAGGGATGAAAAGAAGAGTGCAACCAATGTTCATTTGGATGGGGGCACAACATGCATTTGATGAGTTGAAGCATCAATCTTTCTCAATACCAATTCTCATTATTTTGGATTTACAACAGTGATGCAAGGTTGAGATAGATACTTGATTGCATGTCCATGGTGTTGTCCTCAATCTACAATGTGCACCCACTAACCTTTCATAGTGAGACACTCACTTGCAAAATTCACAAATACCAAACATAGAATAGAGAGTTTTGTCATTGTCCAATGGAATCACTTCATTCATGGCAAAGAGAGAGTCATCCACATTGACAAGTATCATAAGTGGACCACCTATATGTAATATCAATCACAAGAAGGGATGTGCCAATTGGGTTGTTGATTGTCCGAGACAACATTTAATTATAGCATTAGCAACAATCCTTGACTCGTGGACATGAGACTTCAACTTGGCTCCAACAGTATGGTGGTTACCTTGATTTCCTTGAAATGTCATGCATTGTGTGGGTTTGCGCATGCGTGTGTGTGTGTGTGTGTGTGTGTGTGTGTGTGTGTGTGTGTGCAGGTGTGTGCATGTGTGTAAGTGGGTGTGGGTGTGGGTGTGGGCATGGGCGTGGCGTGCAAGCGAGGTTGTGGGCATGTGTGTGTGTGTGTGTGTATGTATGTGTGCATGCACATGTGTGTGTGTGTGTGTGTGTGTGTGTGTGTGTGTGTGTGCGTGCGTGCGTGTGCATTGAACTGACATGCCCATTAGGGATGAGAGGATTCAATAAAATAGTAAAATGTTGACAATGTTTAATTATAGCATTAGCAACAATCCTTCACTCATGTGGACCCGAGACTTTGACTTGGCTCCAGCAGTATGGTGGTTTACCTAGATTTCCTTGAAATGTCATGCATTGTGTGTGTGCGTGTGTGTTTGGGCGCAGGTGTGTGTGTGTGTGGGCATGCGTGTGTCATTGTATCATTTGAGATATCTCTGTATTTTAGCAAGTGCATGTCAAAAGATTATATGAGAGGCACATTATAAGAAATTGGGGGAGCACTTTCGGGTAGAAAAGGCCATGGCAATATTGCAAAATTACTTTTCTTACTAGTCAAAGCTCCACAATGTACTAGTAGATACATCTAATCTGCACCATTGCAAAGCTAATTATCAAGTAATAGGAAGTGTAGACCCCATTACCAATGCCTAAAAAACCTTGGGAGTTGGTCTTAATTGATTTCATGTCAAGACTTCCTATAGCAAAGCATAGTCATGATTATGTTTATGTTGATTGGCATGCACTCCAAGATTGCAATGTCAACAGATGGCAATCCCAAGCTTTTCTTTGAGCAGGCATGGGTACACTTTTGGTTGCCACCAGCCATTTATCCAACCAGAGACTAAGTTTTTTAGTTTTTTTTGGTCCATCTATGATCCATTGTTAATAAAAATAAAAACCATTTACCTTCTATCCACGAATAGATGGACAAATAAGGATAATAAATAGCATGATTCTAGACATCCTTGTCATGTACCATTTCAAATGTCCACATACATCCTAATTGATGAATCTAAATCTTACATTCATCACAACTACTTTTGAAGCCTCTATAGATTAATTGGGCACAACTCTTTTATGTGTCTTATGTTCCAACCATTGCCCAAATCAACCTATTTTTGTCTTTGGTCTTGGTGGAAGATTATGTACATGTGGAAAAAAAATATATTCAATCGAATTAAGAAAGCTTGTAGAATGCAAGTGGCATATCCACTAGCAAATACGTGGCATTATGTAGAATACTAGTTCCAATTATAAGAAGCGTCACAACAAACACATGATATCACATAAGTATCTAGTAGGCAATAGGTATGGTTGAATTTTAAGAAAGAGTGTCTAAATGAGAGAAATAAGAAACTTAGACCTCTAAGATACATTTTGTACACTATCACTGAGAAGATGAGGAAAAATTCTTTTGAACTCAACCTTCTAACATATCTTGGTTTGCAACTAGTTATCAATGTGGAACTTCTCCCCATGCTAAACATGTATAATGTTGTGTAAAAATTGAAGCTCACCTAAATGAATTGCGATTGCATGACCCTAGCTACAGAGGACCAAATACTTGTTGCAAAGGTAATGGGGACTTGAAATCAACATATTCCATTATATTGAGTTGTCAAGGCATGTCATTTTGTTCAAGTGCTTCACTATGAACCAATTTCAACAAAAATTCTCACATTTGGTCCAAGAGCTAGAAGCAATGAGGCTCATTGCTTATCAAGTGGGATAAATACTCCAAGTGGTAGTTTGGTACAAATTTAGAAAACACCAAAAACTAGTCAATCGCATTGTCGGGAGCGACTCCCTAATTTTGAAAGCTTAGGTAATTATCTATAACCATCAAAATGGTTACATCTTAAGTATGCAGTTTGGACAGTAAAGTTTGATCCTAAAAAAAACTCACTGAAGGGCTCCAAACTCAAAAATACTAAAATGTATAATTTTTTTGAAGTTCTTTGAAAATTGTAATTTTGTGTTTTGATGAGTTTCACGTTGTGGCATGTCCTTTCCACTTTGTAGGGGAACACTTGTCTTATGGATTTTTCAAGCTCTCAGGGATATTATTTCATTTTCTATTTTTTCCTATATTTTATATCCTATCAAAAATAGATAGAAAGGAATTATCATCAACTAAATGTAAAAATTGCTGCCATTTTACAAAATGTTTTTTGTAACAATACATTTTTTTAGACCATTTTACAAAAATCTTATATCAATAGACCATTTCTTTATATATCAATATTTGTCCTCCTTTCTTTTTTTATTACCAACTTCAATTTCATTTACATTATAACACATTAGATCTAGTAATTTAGTGTGTTTATTACAAGATTTCCAATTAGATCCAATTCATGGGTTGCCTTTAGATGCTCCATCAAAATTTGATTTAGACGCATTCAAGGGTGGAGGAAACCACTTAACTTCCAATTTAGCTTTAATTAGGGTGACTTCACATTTAGAGATTGACTCATGAGGGATATATCCAAAGCTAAGAGCTATTTCGATCATCTTCTTATAAATCATTCAATAGCTATGATACTTTTTCCTCAAATCTCATTGCACATCCATGTTAGTGGGAGTTTACCTTGAATATTATGTCATTCCTTTCCATCAATATGTTCTAAGATTACTTTCCATCAATACGTTCCACATTACAACAAGGCCAATCTTCCAAAAAATTATCGCCTTGCCATTTTTTTCTTAAACATGGACATGAATTAAGTGGGGATTTATATCGATATGTTCCACATTACTACAACAAGGCCAATCTTCCAAAAAATTATTGCCTTCCTATTTTTTCTTAAACATGGACATGAATTAAGTGGGGATTTTATATCTTTTGGATATGCCCATTTCTATCCCATCTTCTCAACAACCCAAGACCATAAATAATGTGCAAATTCACATTACATGAGGTGGCTTGTTATCGCCTTTTGGCATATGATGTAGCTAAATGGTCCTTGTAGACCCATCCTCTTCAATATGCCCCTTGTCATAATTTGTTTTGGTCCAAATAATATTTACTTGGTCAAACATGATTTCATTAATCTTGTGACATACATTTCCGACATTCTTTATGGGATTTGTAAGCCCCTTACCTATTTCATGTCCATCTTATAGCATCCACCCTTGAGTCCACTAGAATCCTTCTAGTTGTGAGTACTTCTGATAGGTTTTCTCATCTCTGATAGGCCAAGGTTTTCCATTCTCTTTTGACATTCCTTCTAATTGGGATTCATTCTTGTAATTCATCACCTTTTTATTTATTTTTTAATGAGGATATGTCTAGCTCCTTAGGCTATCATCTATATTCAGGAGGGAGGCATGAACTTCACAAAAGTCTTCTAAAAAAGGGGATTTTGATTTCCTTAGTTTCTTATGTTAGGTTGTATAACGATAATTGTATGATATTCAACTATGAATTGTTATGTGTGGTATCTTACAGGGGGTGACCCATAGTAAAATTTTATCAAGTTCAAGATATTTTATGTATTTCCTTTGTAGGATTTCACTCCAGTGTTGAGTTCCCTCAAAACATAAAAGTATGGTCCTAAGGGCCACATTCTATTTATTAAGATCCTTGAGTCATGCACCTCTTTATGTTTAAGCTGACAAACCTTACCCCACTATGACAAGGGAACATTTTTCTCTTATGAAGTGTCCTTCCCTATAAACTCCTCAGTGCCTTGTTGGCTTTTTGATGAATGCTTTGTGGGGATTTCATCACCAAAAACATGTAATCTAAAATTGTCTCTAGGAGAGTGATCCTACTTTCTAGACTCAACCATTTTTCTATCCAAAAAGATATTATTTGTTCCAATTTCCTTAATAATTCCTCTCATATATGCATTCTTCCTACCCTCGTAAAAGGTAAATAATTCCTCCCACATATGCATTCTTCCAACTTTCGGAAAAGGTGAATGCTTATGTATTTCCTTGGGAATTTTCTAATCTCAAATCCTAAAACAATCATCTAATCTTTGTTCCCTTATCGGACAAGTATTGAAGAAGCACACTTTTGATTTTTGCAGTAATGTTTTCCATTAAATGAATGAATGAAATATTCCAATAACATCTATGAAACCAAACAATCTATGGGACTAAGAGTTTAAACAAAGTTGTTTTGTGCTAACACATCTGCTTTCCACAAGTGTTGCCTAATAGTCTTGCAAAATTTCCAAACCCTTTTTAATGTTGAATTTTCTATTTTGGAACTTGATCAAAATAGTACATACCTAATATTTTTTTTTATATATTTTGCCTACTAAAGTAGAGGTGTGGGAGGGATTTCGCATTTGGCGTGACATCTCATAATCCTTACATATATCACTGAATTCGATGATCGCACCTTTAATTGTGTTCTCTTTTAGAGTAGCTCATGTTTTATGATGAGGTTGGAAATATTGTCATTGATGTCAAAGGCAAGGTGAAGGACAAACTACAAACTCACCTAGTAGCTTTGAACTTGCCCAGTAGCTTCGGACTCGTCTAGAGCTTTGAACTCACTCAATAGCTTCAGACTTGCTCAGTAGTTTCAAACTCTCCCAGAGCTCCGGACTTGCCCAGTCAGTAGCTACAGACTCACTCAGTGTAATAGACAACAATTAACAAGGCCAACCAGTAATAAAATATTTTTAATTTGTGGTCAGATATGTATTAATGATGGTTGACTACCTTTGGAGAGATCGTATCCTTTGGGATAAATCACACCCTTTCCAAGAGGCATGAAGAGGTATAAAAGAGAAATGAATAAAAGTGGAAGTGTGAGATATGTGAAGAAGAGAAGGAAGCAAGTATGTGGAGAATAAAAATATATATCATACAAACACATGCAGATTTGAAGAATGGAATTAATTCTTTCTATCATTCGAGCATAAGAATTTTTTTATGGAGAAGAAGAGGAGATTAATTTTTCATCATTCGTTGATGAAGAACAATAATAAGGTGGAAGATTGTTTCAGTGGAGGTCGGTGCCTCATATCAAAGAGATGGGTATCTCTTGCTAAGTTGGTGCTTAGCAGTGTGGATTGGTGTTTCCAGTAGATTGGTGCCTACAAAGTGTTTAGCAGTGGGGATTGGTGTCTCTAGTAGGTCGGTTTCTACAAATTGCTTAGCAATGGGGATTGGTGCCTCCATTAGGTTGGTGCTTAAAAATTTTGTAAGAATAATTTTATTTGTGGATAAATTTGGACAATAGATCCAAGCATTTATTTCTCTGTGGTTTTCTTTCGAAAGGGTTTCCACATAAATCTTGTGTTCTTAATTGTTGATGTTGTGTGATTGATATTATTGTGATAATCAATTTGAAAAAGTAGAAGATTACCTTATAATGATTCACCCCCCACCCTCTCAGTATAAGCACGTGCTCATCAATTGGTATCAAAGCAGGGTCCCTCAAAAATAGTCTAACCACTGAAAGGTAGATCTCAAGAGCACACATGGCTAGTCAAGAAGGATTTCCACAAACAAGGTTCCATTGTTCTGTTGACCATTTTTGGTCCCGTGGGCAAAAATCGGTCTCCCTTCTCTTTTCTTCCCATTTCCATGCCCAGATATGAAGGATAATGCAGAAATATGCTTCTGCAACTCATTTTTCCCTCTTGGCATGCAAAAGGCTCAACTTCAAGCATTTGGTATGGAAAGAATAGGCGAGATTGGAAGGAATGATTATGCAAGATTTTGACAGAGCAAATAAACTGCTTCAGAGGGCCTTTTATTGGCAAAATGAACCAAGTTCAAAGGGCCAAAGGAGGGTAGAAAACACTTATAAAAAGGGCCAAAAAGGCAGAGTTTTTCCTTCGGAGAAAAGACTGAGGCAAAAGAAATCTAAAGAAATTCAAAGGAGGAATTCCTTTGGACTTTTTGTCCGAAGGTATTCGTCGAAGATTTTTTCCGAAAGAAAGTAAGGGCCAAAGGATCGCTTCCAAAAACCCAAAGGGTAGGTGCCCTTGCGGGGGGCACCCAGACAACAAGCAAGACCTTTGTAACTTTTTTGAAAGGTAATTTTGGAGACCAAGCAGCCCTTGTGGGGGGGCAGGTGATGAGCAAATGGACTATTGCAAAAGTCCGAAAGGTATCCTTGGACTTGATTTGCCCTTATAGAAGGCAGTGTGTTCCTTTGAGAAAGTGAACAAGGCAGAAAAGGAACCAAACTTTGAAAGATTATCCTTTGAAAGGAAATCCGTGACAAAGTGACAAGGCAAATCCTTCAGACAAAATGCTCGAAGGAATTCCTTTGGACATTTTGTCTGAAGAAATTTGCCCAACGGAAAAGCCTAACAGAAAGTCCGAAGGAAAGTGCAGTCGAAAGAACAGAAAGTCCGAGGAAAGAAAGTTTGAAGGAATTGCTAAAGGGGGTGATGGGCCCAAAAACGTCAAAATTGAGCATCGCGAACTAGCCGTTGGAGGTTCAAATGCCTGGTGACAGGCGCACGAACGTCAAATTTAAGGCAATGAAATAGCCGTTGATTTTGAAATGCTTAAGGACAGGCCATAAGTGAACTCAACGACCCACTGATAAGATAACCCCGAGTGCTCACAAAGCCAAGAAGAAACAAAAATAACAAGCAAAGGCAAAAACAGCCTAGGTGGCAAAAGGAAAGTGTCGACAGAGGAGTTATTCTAGTAGGTGAAACAGTCTCCACCTAGTGGTCATCAAAGAGCGCAAATAGTGAATGGCACCGCCTATTTTTCCTCATTTTGCATTAATGAGCAGACAATCACATAAGTCTTAAATAAGGGTGACCTTGTCATTAAAACAATTGAGTGACCCATGCTTCTGCAGTAGCGTTTAATACATTTTAAGCGCTAAAGTCAAGACTGGCGACTACACAACATGGTTCTGTCAAGCTGTTTCTAGAAAGATGATATCAGCATCATCGACTTCCTCTTCTAAAGGCATTCAACGCAGCATGGGTCATTTATTTTTCAGAAAGTGCCAAAGTCTTTTCGTAAAGGCTATATATTGTAATCTCTCATTTGAGAAGATATGTCTCAGCTTGTATGGCGAAGCCTAGCAAGATTTTACCTAGAATCAATACATAGCATTGTTACCTCCATTTTGAGTTTGCACTTTTGCATATGTCTATGTTTTTGTCTTGTGTTAAGTCATAATGATTCCAACATGTCTAGTGTATTGTGAGTTCCTCTTTTGCAGGTCAGCCAGAAGTGTCCACAATAAAATATAGGCACATGTGAACAAGTTGCCATAGTGTGTCTTAGAACACCTCTGGTAGTTCTTCCGCCCTGTATCTCTAGAGGACCCCTAGCTCACTGATGCAGAAGAGTTTCTCATATCAAATGAAGTGTATATCAACTTGTTCTTGGTGTAAAGTGTATGTCAAAGCTAAGTAGATCAACCATTTTTGGTGCATCACCGTTTAGTTTAAGTTCTATTTTTAGTAAGCCTTCTCTCTTTTCATCCCCCCATTGTTAGCAGTAGGAAATTCAGGACCTCAGATATGCATCAAAGGGAGCTAGCCCTTATCTAGAGATTCTCCCCTTAGTTTTGCCAGACCCACAGGCAAGAGAGGAGTCTCCATTGTGCCGTGTGGAAGACAGAAGCTCAACCTTCTATCAAGGGTGCAATCCACATCATCAACATGTTTGATGGAACAAACTATACATTCTAGAGCATAAGGATGCTAACATATCTAATGGCCCTTAGCTTTGATATATGGAAAATAGTCATAACTATATATATAACACCACAAACTCCACCAACAGATACAACAGGAAATAAGGTGAGTGAAAATAATGCAAAATCCATCAATGCAATTTTGTGTGGCTTATCAGAATCAGAATTTGTCAAAGTAATGCATTACAATTCGGCAAAAGACATATGGGATAAACTTTAGACCATCTATGAGGATGATGACAAGGTAAATAAATCTAAGCTTCAAACACATAAAAGACAATTCAAAAGTTTGAAAATGAAGGATGAAGAAAACATTACAGCCTATTTGCTTCACGTGGATGAGATTGTTAACACCATTAGAGGGCTTGGTGAAAAAATTGAAGAATCCGTAATAGTTCAAAAGTGTAATATTCCCTAAATCACCACAGGAATCAAAGTAGCATTCAAGACAAAAATCTTCATTCATGCAAGGAAGAATCATTGAAGTCTTCATCTACATCGTAGCACTTCAATGAAATCATATTAATTGCTAACATTCAAGGAAATTGTAGCATTCAAAGAAAGCGCAACAGTTAATAAGGCAATCATAGCATTTCCATTATTATGGTAGATTGCAACCTTAAATTAACTAGAAGTAAGTCAATGTTGTTTAGTTAATTAACATCATTTATTAAATGAAAAGATGTTTCCTTTGAGGAGACATATTCTTTGACGAAAGGTCATCATCGTTAGAAGAGTTGCATCTTTTGATTGAGGACAATGAATTATGAATATTCATTCGTTGGTTGAGGAGAAGGTATGCAATTATGAATTAAAACATTTAATCGTGTATAGCAGCAACTTTACAAAAGCATCTAAGGACGAAATCCCTTATTTCTGAAACCGATTTCAAGGATGAAAACCCTTAAATCGTGTAACCCAAGGACAAAACCCCTTATGGAATTCTATTGTATTAGTCGAGATCTAAAACTCTATATTAAATTCAACATAGTTATTTAGATTATTATTGCAATTATAAAATATATATTTTATTTAAACGGATTTATGGGAAATTCAAATTATTGTAAAATATTCCAATTTGGAATATTACAAAAAGGTACTAAGGTCTCTACCCTTAAGATTTGATGCAAAAGTTTATGCTATTGAAGAGATAAAGGATCTAGACTCCTTAACAATGGATGAGTTGCATGGGATACTCACGGCCTATGAAATGAGAATCGAAAAATAAAAGCCATCAAAAAGGGAAGCAACCTTCAAAGTTTCAATGAAAGGGAAAAATAGAGACCCTGAATCAAGCGATAGCACTAGCGATGAAAAACATGGGAAGGAGGCCCTATTTGTCAGAAAGCTTAAAAAAGGATCCGACAAATAAAAAGGTAAAGTACCTTTCAAGTATTTCAATTGTGGTAAAAGAGGACATTTTGCTGATAAATGTCCACATAATGATGATAGCAAGGATGAGGAATATCATAATGAGGAAAGGAATAAGAATGAAAGCAAACCTCAATACAATAAAAGCTTCAAACAAAATGAATAAAAGAAAAAGTTTGGTAAGTACAAAAAAAGCCTTTATTCCAAAAAGGATAGTAGCTCAGCTGAGGAGAGTGATGAGAGCATATTAGATAGTGATAGAGAATAAACTCTGTTCATGGCAATAGAAACAAAGAGTGATGCCATGGCAAATGAAGATAACTTTGTGAGTGAAGGGAAAGAAGAGATGGATTTAGAAGAAGAATATGATGAAAATGAAGGAGAAGTGGATCTTGAAGGAGAACTCATTTGTGCCTTAAACATGATCAAGAAGCTTAAGAAAAAGAATTTGAAATAAAAATTACGGCTTCAAAAATATGAAGAGGACTGTGTTTTAAAAACAAGATTGTCACAAAGTGCTAAGGAATCAGAAAAGACTATCATCAGCCTTAAAGTTCAACTAGAGGAGGTGAAAATGATATAAGAAGAGGTGAGAATCCAATTGAAGACAAAAGAAGAAAATTGTGAGATACTAGAGTTCGAAATTATTTCCTTGAGGAAGGAACTAGAGAAAATGATGGCTAAGTTAAATATAAGTCTGAAGTTTGAGAAGAGTACTGAGAGTTTGGATGATATTTTAAATGGACAATGGTCACCATTTATAAAGACTGGTCTTGGATATAAGGAAAATAAAGAAGACTCCAGTGAGGCACCAAAGAAGTCAAATGAAGAAAAACCAAAGAGTTCTGCTGAAGCCCTAAGAAGTTCTATCAAAAAGAAGAAATAAAATGGTATTCCTCAAAAAACTAGAATTCTTCATGAAGACAAAGATGAAAATACATTCAAAAAATTATTTCCTCCAAGGCAGGCACATATGACTAGGTTCCAAAGTTCCTTTTAAGGTTATTGTTATTTCTATAATCATTTTGGTCATAAAGTTAGAGATTATAGGGAATGTGCAAGAAATGATTTTTTATGACACGATAACATAATTTCTTATGGATCTTCAAATGGAAACTACAATTCATGTGCTCCTTTAGTAGATTACAATGTCAAATGCTATAAGTACAACAACTTGAGACATATAGTATGCTTTTGTAGAAGTGGTTTTGTGGAACCTCCTAGACAAAACAAGGTGGATACACTTGGCAAGCAAAAGGAAGAACCTATAAAATTTTGGAAGAGTAAGCAAGATAAATAAAATGAGAGAACTATGCAAACTACATTTAATGCACAAGAAGTATCGCTAAGCTCATAAGAAAATGCACCAATTCAGGGGGAGCTAATCACTGGATTATCTTTCAGCTTCATAGATTCTTTAGTGATATGCATTCAAAAGACAAAAATATCAGCTAATAAATATTATTTGTGAGAATGATATGCAAGTGACAACTGTTATTAGAAATAAGTCAGAGAAGCAAGAACAAAGCAAAAAATTAAATGTTGTGTCTTGGAATTCAATTATTGTAGTATACTGATCATAGAGAATGAAACCATTATGAATTAGAGTTTCCACTATGAAAGGAATCACATTTATTGTAGAAGCTAAAGCAAAATGAAATCAGTCAGGGTACAAAACAACTTACAATAAGCATGGGCTAGCATCAAGTACAAATTGCAGAAGGTAGCTCAAATCTAGCAAGTGATCAAGCTAGGAATGTGAATGAGCAAATAGATCATGATATGTAGATAGAAATGGAAGCGAAAATGAGGAGTTACCATTTGAGCAGCTAGAGATAATATAGATGGATGTAGATGATGTCAAAGAGCCCAGATTTGATCAAATTCAAGGAGTGAAAATGAGAGAAGAAGAAGTCCTTATGCAAAAGGATAAGGAAGAGCAGAAAGACAGTCATTCAGTTGTGGTGATGTTGAAGAAGTTGACATGGATGTTTCCCATGATCTATTTGAGAACATTCCTTTGCCATCAATGTCAAAAGGGGAGAGATAGAGAGAGGGGGAGAGTTAAAAAAAGAGGGAGAGTTACAGAAAGGGGGAGAATTATGTTTTTGTTGGATGTACAGATTATTTATTTGTAGGGTTGCCATCAATGACAAAGCGGGATATTGTTGTCAATATTTTCATTGATGTCAAAGGCAAGGTGAAAGGCAAGCTATAGACTAACTCAGTAGCTCCGTAATCGCACAATAGCTTTGGACTTGCCTAGAGCTTTAGATTCGATCAGTAGTTTTGGACTCGTCTAGAGCTATAGAATCACTTAGTAGCTTCAAACTTTCCTATAGCTCTAGACTCACCTAGTAGCTCCGAACTAGGCCAGTAGCTTCAGACTTGCCCAGTCAATAGCTATGGACTCGCCCAGTGTGATAGATAATAGTTAACAAGGCTGACCAACAATAAAATGTTTTTAATTTATATTCAAATATGTATTAATGATGGTCGACCACCTTTGGAGAGATTGTATCCCTTGGGAGAAATCACACCCTTTCCAAGAGGCATGAAGAGGTATAAAAAAGAAATGAATAAAAGTGGAAGTGTGAGATATGTGAAGAAGAGAAGGAAGCAAGTGTGTGGAAAATAAAAAGATATATCATACAAACACATGCAAATTTGAAGAATGGAATTAATTATTTTTATCATTTGAGCATAAGCAAAGTTTTATGGAGAAGAAGAAGAGGAGATTGAATTTGCCATCATTCATTGATGAAGAAACAATAGTAAGGTGGAAGATTGTTTAAGTGGAGGT
Source organism: Torreya grandis (assembly GCA_037957365.1). Lineage (NCBI taxonomy): Eukaryota > Viridiplantae > Streptophyta > Pinopsida > Cupressales > Taxaceae > Torreya > Torreya grandis. The sequence goes on along the minus strand of JARHVA010000759.1, from coordinate 3,731,816 downwards.
CGATGCCTCAAATCAAAGAGATGGGTGTCTCTTGCTAAATTGGTGATTAGTAGTGGGGATTGGTGTCTCTAGTAGGTTGGTGCCTACAAATTGCTTGGTAGTGGGGATTGGTGTCTCCAGTAGGTTGGTGCTTTTAAATTTTATAAGAAGAATTTTATGTGTTGCTAGATTTGGATAGTAGATCCAAGTAGTCCTTTCTCCGTGATTTTCTCCTGAAAGGATTTCCACATAAATCTTGTGTTTTTAATTATTGATGTTATGTGATTGATATTATTGTGATAATCAATTTGAAAACTTAGAAGATTACCTTATACTGATTCACCCCACCTCTCAATATATGCATGTGTTCATCAGATGTTCTTATCCAAGAATATTTTTCACTGGCACCACGTTCTTCATCAAAAATATTTTTTAGAAGTATTTGTTTTAATCTTTATGCCATTGTTTTAGTGATAATTTTGTATTTAGTGTTATTAGCAATATCTCAAAGAAGCCTACGACCTCTCTCTTTGTCTTCTTGCCTTTGGTAAAAACTCCAAAAGAGGATATGGAGTTCATTATTTTGACCAACATTATAACCACTATGACTAATGGAAACATCAAGTATTTTATATCCCTTCTTTTATCTAGGTCTTTTTTGATTTTTATGACAAAAAAATCTTCCTTGACGTATGTTTCCTTTAGTTAGGTAATATTCCTCCTTTCTTCCTCTAAGATAACATCATACATGCCAACATTTTGCATTTTTTGAGTTTAAAGGGTTTCTAGACTCTCGTATAAGTCATTTTCTTAGGGAGTGATATGTATTTCAACTCTTAAGGTAGTTTTTGATGTACCTTAGCTTTTATATAGATTGGAGCATCTTAGTACCCGAAGTGTTTTAGACAATTTATCCACTACAATTGGATGGGATTGTATAGTTTTGGGTCGCTTAACCACATTTGCTTATATTTCAAGGGGAAAGTGTGTAGTGCCTTGGTTAGATTTAACCTCCAACAAGATAGGTGCATGACCAAAACTTGAGACTTTTAGAATGGTTGATTTAAAAATCCATTCTTATCAAAAGGTTTGTAGTCTAACTTGTGATTATGATGGTTTATTATGTCACCCACCAAGGTACAAATCCCTCTAGATATATGACATAAAGATTCAAACAGATAGATCTAGGATCATTCCCTGGATGACTTTGATGGATTGGATGTCCATTATTCATGGCTAATTTTAGTTGAATGAATGCATTGACTTAGATATATGCCTACTTATCAATTGTAATCAGCTACATGTAATCCAAAACATGCACATAGATGCCGATGATGGTTCAAGGAGTGCAATCTAAAACATTGATTTAATTTTTTTACATGGTTTAACCAAAAATCTTCATCTCAATTTATATAATATGGAAACACTCTCTCTGGAAAAAAAACATCCATTCTTCTTTTGTCCACTTTGGAGAGACCAAAATTTTGTTTATCATTTCCGCATTATTGCAAAACCCCCTTATCTAAGAGAATCATCCTTCCTTTGGTTAAATATCCACCAAGTTGGTCAAATCCCTCTCTCTTTAGGTTAAAATACATTAAATTGTTCAAAATCCTTATGATTATTCACCTCATTTAAGATGTTACTAAAATGGCATTGAAGTATTTTGCATTGAGATTATTCTTCTCTTTCACCATATTTAGAGCCAATGTAGTCTTCTTAGGTTTTCCTTTCCAAAATTGGGTTATTTCAGTTCATAGGGTTTTGACTAAAAGTATTATCATGTATTCTCATCTAAGTATACCTTACTTTATAACCCAAATTGACCCTTTTGTTAAAGGTTGAACCCTAAGATTTAAATACACATTGGTTATGTGTATTATACATCACAATTGGTGACAAAAATATGTTGCATGTATATTGAATGTTTTTAAGCCTCAAGGTGGGTGGGTGGGTACGGGTGTGTGTTTGTGTTACTAAAACTATTATCATGTTTTAATCATGCGAGTATGCCTTACATTATAACCCAAATCGGCCCTTTTGTTAAAGGTTGAAGCCTAAGATTTAAATACACATTGGTGATGTTTATTATACATCACATTTGGTGACAAAAATACGTCTAGCATATATTGAATTTTTTCAAGCCTCAAAATGTGTGTGTGCATGCACATGCGTGTATGCACCTTGAAAACTTTCAATCTTATGTGGATTTATAGTATATATAAACATAGTATAAAATCATAATGAAGACTAGAAAATATGTAAGTTTTATTTTTATGATTGTATTTAATGTGATCACATCTTGTAATGTCATTTTTGTAAAAATATTACAAGAATACTAAAATGGTATAGAGAGTGAAATACATACCTTCTAACATACATCAATGCTATCAAAGTGATGTAATGTGATGGAGGAGACATACATTGTTATAGCACCAATAACACAGGTAATTTTTTTTTTGCATATTTTATACCAAACAATTCTAGTTAAACCCTTATTATATATTGATTAAGTAATTTTAGTTATAAAATACCTCCATAAATGTTCTTAATAAATTCATTATATATTGACTATATAAATAACCCTATAAATGTCTTTATAACTCTCATTATACATTGATTTTTCCATACACCTTGTATAAACCCTTAAAACAATGCTTTCAAGTTACTAAAATGGAATTTCACATTAAGGTGTGAACATATGGATTCTAATCTTTAGTAGATATGCAAAACTTGTATTGTTAAAAAATCCTTGGAGAATTTTAAGAAAATTATTATCTCTATTTAATATAAAATGTGTGCATATTATATCTTGACAAGTCATGTGTGCATTTAATGTCGTTGGTATAATTGGTATAAAAAATTAGATGATCTTCTCCTAATTGTTATTCATCTCAATGATATAGTGGTATTTTTATCCTCTTAGAAATATTTTCTATAGTATAAATCCATACTCATACTAGAAAATGTGCAAAACCCAATATATGAATATCTACTAGCCATTGTAGTGAATGTAATTACGCCTTAGTGCCATTTTTTGAAAATATTATAAGAACACCAAAATGTTATAGAGATAGTGTCAAAAATTAAATACATTCCAACGTATCTCACTATGTCTCTAATACCAAAACTAAACAAAACCCTCATTATAAAATGAATTAATCAATATTAATTTTAATCATTATACTATGTCTCTAGCTTATGCCCAAAAAGGAGCTTTAGAATAACATGAAAATCCATAAAAAATAATCAAAATGTAACATAATATATAGGACACATGAATTTTTTAATCAAATGGATACAAACATGACCCCATGTTGTGAGGATAATTAAGGATATGCCACACCAAGGAGGGATTAGACAAACTATAATTGATGTAGATATGCATACAAACTGGGTATGCCCAACCTTGTATGAAATTATTGTGTTGAACCATTTTTAGTGTGAAAATATTTTAATTATTGTACCATTTATGTAATTAAGGGAACAAGGATATTGTTTTCATACCAAAATGTTATTAAAATGATGTAATTAGTAGAGGATATGAAAATAAATAATATATTTTGAAATTATATAATTTAGCCCATCTCAACAAACTCTATCGACTTTTAGATGGTGTTCATATACTTGTATAATTACTTTTAATTTTGTATTATCAAACTTAATATATCCCTAGGTGTTATTACTATACCATATATGGGCAATGTTCCCTTAGGTGTTGTTCACCTCAATGATACATATGTATATTTATCCTTTTATGAATAATGCATATACATTTTGCTTAGTCTTAAACTCTTAGTTAGGCCTCATGTTGTACTCAATTATTATGTTGGGAATTTTGCATTAGTAATTTTTTTGTTAGTATATAAGGTAGTGACTCTGTATTGTATGCAAGAAGTGAAATTAAAATAAAAAACTATTCAAATTCCCTACTTGAATCCATTGAGCCCCGATTGTGCATTACATGTTTCTCTTTAAGTAACTATGTTAAGACCCTTCATCCAAACCATTTTGTTATAATTGCTATTTTTAATAAAGGCGATAAATGCATATGCTTTGTAAGATGTTCCATGATCCCATTGTAATAATCCCACATTCATGAGAAGTAGTTGTTAGTTAGTGAAGAATTAGTATAATATAGTCTAGACTAGTGAGAAAACATCCATCAATGGTACTAAATTGAGCTTGTTCAAAGGAGGTTTCACCCTCGAAGAGAATAATGAAAAGCATTTTTTTACTCTTTAAATATAAATAATGATTTTACTTTTTATTTCTACATATCTTCAATATAGTTCTAACTTGTTTTAGGAAGGATCTTTACATATGATATTAGAACTCTTTCTAAGGTCATTCCTTATAGTAACTTCACTAATTTAGAGCTATCTAATTTTGTCCAGTATATGTTCTCAACTCATCCAAATGATATATTGGTGATCAAGAAGTGGTAATAGAGTGGTGGCACTAAGTTTTTTCCTCAAAATTTCACCCATTTTTTTCTTCTCTCTCTCAAGTATAAATTGCGATCTGATATTTTTAAAATTAATAAAGAATTGTCATTTTGGGCTAAGTTGATTTCCATTTTCCTTGGATCCATGGAGTGAGGGGTTATGTCCCAATAGACAAGCCATAAGACAATGTTGTGTATGTATTTTTACTTCCACATACCTTCAAGTATATAAAAATACCCCTTAGTTATTTCCCAGCCTAGCCATAGGAAGCCTTTCGTCATTTATTTTTATGATGCATTGGTAAGTAGTTAGTCTTGGGAAGTCACTTGCACTGTACCTCAGAGATAGGATAGTTGGATATGGAATGGTTATCCACCATAATCAACAATCTAAAATATTGAGTCAAAACTATTTTATGAATGAGATTAGTATAATTTTAAGCTCAAAATACAAACACACCTTGTAGTCACCTTCCATGTAACATTGAATTCCCTACAGTCACATACCCAACTATAACTTCTTAAAAAAATAGTGACAACAAACAATGAGAACGAGGGTGGCAGATTCTATCAATTGACAGACACATTATCAATAGTAGTCAGAAAGGTCAAAATATTCCAAAATAGTTATCTACACTCAGGGCAACAACCAATGAACCAGAATATATATATATATATATATATATATATATATATATATATATATATATATATATATATATATTTAGAGCCCATAGGACTAATACACCATTGTGATTTTCTCATTGAGACAATCATTTTAATAGGTATATTATTTTTTAATAAAAATATCACATACAAATTCCTCTTTTCACTTGTAGTCCCAAAAACACTTTTTTGAATTTTTTCCCCTTGTGTGGAAATTCTACCATTGTGATCATCTTATCGAGTTGATCAATTTAACATATAACTTTAGTCATCATTTTTTGACACCTCCAAATCACCCTAGCCAATGGTTGTCACATGTGCAAGGACCAACACTATGATTCACAATATTAAAGAACTCCAAATAGAACTTGACTCATAGATTTATGAGTTCAATGACTGAATAGTTGGACTCCATGCAAAAAATAGGGTGTTAAAAAATAATGGGGACATAAATTTTGATAACAACTTGTTCTCCAAATTAACATCGTATGTCCCTAAATTAGATTTTCCAAAATTTGACAGTACAAAATCTACTAGATGGATTTACTATGCTAAACAATATTTCAGTATATATAACATACTGGGGGTAGACAACATACCTATCATTTCATTCCACTTGGAAAAGGAAGCTATCCAATGTTACTAATGATATGAAAAATCAAATGAAGAACTAACTTGGGTTGATTTTTCCAAGATCTTGCTAGTACATTTTGGTCATAGCACCTATATGATTTCACATGAGCCTTGACTAAGCTTCACCAAAATGGTACAGTATGAGATTATCAAACTTAGTTTTTGAAACTAGTAAACCAAATGAAGGGGCTATTTGATGATTTCTTCAAATTTACTTCATTAACAAACTGGAGGATGTGATTTGAACCGAGGTCAAAATGTTCAAACCTTAGACCATGATGGAAGCCTTTGGCTTAGCTAAGCTTGTAGAATACAAGATTACATCACAACATCACTTTTCCAACTTCGCATTCTCTAATCCATCTATCTCACAACCTCTTACTATAAATTCCCCTCTCAAATCAACTCCTATTAAATGTCTCACTGAGGCAAAAATACACACACATCAGGACAAGGGATTGTGTTATAATTACAATGAAAAATGGATTAGGGGCCACATATGCATTGAACATAATTTTATATGCTTGATGTTGATTCCCAAACTGATATTTATGAATGAGAATATGCTACCAATTCACATTTGTATGAACTTGAGCTAGAAAATGAAGAACCAAGGCCATCATAATCACATCCAAAAATTTATATGCATGCCGTGGTAGGGTTAATTACTCCTCAAACAACGTGTGCAAAGGGGTTTTTGTAATAAATATCCTCACCATTCTCATTAACTATAGTATCACACATAATTTCATTGAACCTTGGTTGGCTATACAGGCAGACTAATTTTTACACCTTTGTTCTAGTTTTGAGGTAATTATTGCCAAGGGTAGAACACTACCTTTTAAAGGTAAATGTTGTAATGTTCACATTTTAGTAGGAAACTATAACCTCAAGTTTGAATTTTTTTTGGCCTTGAGTAGATGTGATGTCATTTTTAGCATGTAATGGTTACAAACTCTTGGACCTATGTTGTGTGATTTTTAGAGCTTTAGATGTAGTTTTTTGAGAATGGATGTAAATACACAATGAAAGACCTTCTTCAGGATCTACCAACATCATCAGCTCTCATTACATGGATAAACTTATCAAAAAAAGAACCCATGGAATCATTTCCCATCTCTTATCTCTTCACATCAGTTCCTCAAGTGATTCTATACAACCAACTAACTTGCAAAACATTATGTTCAAGTATGCAACAATATTTAAGGAACCAATAGGCTTGCCACCTAATTGACCTAAAGACCATCGCATTTGACTCCTATTAGGTAGTGCACCACCAAATACTCAGCCATATTGCTACCCCCTTCTCTAAAAATTGGAGATTGAAAATATGGTTCAAGACCTCCTAAAAGTGGGAGTGATTTGACCCAACATTAGCCCATACTCCTCCCTAGTCTTGCTTGTTTGTAAAAAAGATGAATCCTAACAAATTTTCATTGATTTTTGAGAACTCAAAAAGCTCACCATTAAGGATACATTTCCCATTCTGGTAATGATGAGATTTTGGATGAACTCCATGGTTAAAAAAATTTCTCTAAGTTGGATATGTGCTCTAGTTATCACTAGATCTAGACTCACAATGTAGATATTCCCAAAACTACCTTTCACACACACAATGATCATTATGGGTTTATAATCATGCCATTCAACCTTACCAATGACCCTTCCACAATCCAAGGCTTAATGAATAAAATATTTGGCCTCTTTTTACATAAGTTCATTGTGGTCTTTTTGATGACATTCTCATATATAACATAACTTGGGAGGATCCCCTCAGACACCTCGACATTGACTTATAACTTTTTGCTAAGAACTAATAATCTGTAAAGTAATCCAAATGTAATTTTTGGAAATAGGAAGTTGTGTACCTAGGACATATTATCTCAACAACTAGTTTTCATGTAGACCATGCCAAAATTGAGGCTATGGAAAATTGTCCTAAACCTAGGAAACTCAAAAGTTTTATTGAGTTTCTTGGCCTGACAGGGTACATCTAAAAATTTGTTAAAGATTACAAAATTATTTTTATCCCATTGAAAACTATGATCAATAAATACTACTTTCTATGGTTGATAATATTGGAAAAAACCTTTGATCACCTCAAGAAAGTGATGTGCACTACATTAGTAGTGGCCATTCCTGATTTATTTAAACCATTTGTTATTCAAAGTGATGCATGTGACATAAGACTAGGTTTTGTGATCATGCAAGAAGGATGATCCATTACCTTCACCATCAAGGCCCTCACCAGACATAATTTGGCATGGTCCACATTTGACAAGGACATGATGGTTATCCTCCATGCAGTGAAAAAATGGTGTGCCTACTTGGTACAATGACACTTTTACATAAAATTTGACCACCAAAATCTCATTTTTTTAGCAATGGGTCTCTTCCATGAATCAATAAAAATGGGTTTTTAAACTCATGGGATATGATTATGAAATCACACACAAAAAGGTAAAGTAAAACCTGGTGATTAATGTACTCTCTCACTAGTTTAAATAATAGGCATGACCATGTGTCATATCTGTCATTTGAGAGTGGGTACATGATATTCAACAAGTGGCATCACAACATCCCCACTCAACAACTTATTCATAAATTATCTAGTGATCCCACTGCTAAACCTCACTACAATTTGGATGGATTGACCTTGTGATATAGTGATCCATGTTCAAACACCATATATTGCATGAGTTACATGCCTCCCCTTAAGTGGGTCATTTAGACTTTCTAAAAACTATGAGCGATTCTTCCACAAGTTATTTTGGTCTAAAATAAAAGAGAATATCAAAATGTTTGTTTTGAAATGTAATACATGTCAATGCCACAAAGTGGAAACAATGGTCTCACTTTGTTTACTCCAACCACTACCCATTTCACAACCTCTTTAGACCGACATTATGATGAATTTGAATTAGGCTTATCAAAATTAGGAGTTAAATCCCTCATTCTTCTGGTGGTAGATCCTCTCCACTACTTCCAAAATATCCCAAACATTTCTTGATTAAATCTTTTAGATTCACAACATTCTAACCTCCATTGTGTCAAATTGCAACTCAAGTTTCACAAGTCATTTTTGGAAGGAACTCTTCAAGCGCCTAGGAACCCATCTAAAAATGAGTTTAGGTTACCATCCACATATTGATGCCTAGATGAAAATTGTCAATAAATGTTTGGAAGCCTATGTCCATTGTTTTAATATGGAGAAACAATATCAATGGGTTAAATGGTTACCACTTTCATAATGGTGGTACAACACCTCCTACCACACTACCACCAAGATGACCCCATATAAAGTTGTTTATGGTCAAAATCTACCTTCTCTTCTCTCATTTCTAAATGGCATATCTAAGGTCCAGGAAGTTGATACTACCCTTAACACATGAGACAATATCTTTCACCTCCTCAAGGAAAATTTCAACATAACACAAAATTGTATAAAGTAACAAGCAAACAACACCACTCAAAATTATCCTTCCAACCTGGAGATATGGTTTTCTTTCACCTGCAACCTTATAAACAATACTCTCTCAAGATGAAAGGCCACCAAAAACTAGATCCTAAATTATATAGTCCATATAAAGTTCTCTAGCATATTGGCCTTGTCACTTATAAGTTGGAACTTCCACCTTCATCACAACTACATCCAATTTTTCATGTCTCTTGCTTAAATAAGGTCATCAGTTAGAATGTCACCACCTAGACAATGCTTCCATAACTTGATTTTTAAGGATATTACATTTTGGAACATGAGGTTATCCTAGAAAGGCACTCCCATTAAATCCATAATTAGGTCATCATGAAAGATAGAGTACAGTGGAAAGGGATGTAGCCAAAATATACTACTTGGGAACATCTTCTTCAGCTCTAACAGTAGTTTTCTCACCTTCAACTTTGAGGGCAAAGATTTTAATGGAGAGTGCATGTTAGGACCATTCATCCTAAACATTTTCTTATATTTTTTATCATTAATAAAAGGCTACATATGCATATGCTTTGTAAGATGTCCCTTTTTCCCATTGTCATAATCCCACATTCATGGGAAGCAATAGTTAGTCAGTGAATAAGTAATATAAATATAAGTCTATAATAGTGAAAAATCATTCACAAAATGTATTGAATTGAGTTTGCTCAAAGGAGGTTTCCCCTCGAAAAGGCCAAAAATATTTATAATGTAATCTTGCATTCTTTTAATAGAAATAATTATTTTTTGTTTCATTTTCTACTTTATTTCTACATATTTACAATATAATTCTAATTTTTTATAGAAAGGATCTTAAAAAACTAATTTGACTTGAAGAGACATGTAATGCACACCTATGGATGAGATGATATATGGGCCTCATTTTTAGTTTTCCCCTATAAATACATTAGAGACACACCATGACAGAGAGAAAATATCCATGCCATCCATGCTTTGTGTGTGTGTGTGTGTGTGTAGACACTAGAAAACTACACACTTATAATTTTCAATGACTAAATGCCTCAAGACCCCCCCTAAAGACCCCCTAAACCTTATTAATCCTTAACCAATGCCTCTTAACCTAACCAAATCACTATTCTCCTAGTCACATAATATTATTCAAAATTACTATTTGAAAGTACTATTCACTATCACTATTCACTGTGGGACCCACTATCACTATTCATGATGACATGGCAAGTGACATGTAAGGTGATATGATAAGTGATAGCGGAAGTGACATGGCTTAGAAGTGAGGTGGCTTGATATGGGACATCATACCCCACTTGGGACCCTTTTCTAAGGTGCTTCATGACCTTATTTAAACATCACAAGGGGCCCCATTAAAATATGGAAAACTTTCCCTTCAGAGGCCATCATTCAACATGTATTTTTTATTTGCACATGAAATTAGCCTTCAAAATGAGATACCTACCTCTTTAGTGCTTTGGAAAAGACAAAGGGCACCCATTTTTGACTTTTCAACCCAAATGGGAGACTCACCAACCCAAATGGGAATCCCCATCAATCTCATTTTTGACTAAATCATGCACAACATGGAAAATGTTGCCACATTTTGTGTGCCATCTCTTTAAGTGCTTGAATGAAGACAAGGGTGGTGAAAAGTCTTTGGTCTCATTTAAACCCATGTGTATGATTCCCATTCAAAATTGGATTCATGTGCAAGGTGGGAGACTCACCAACCCAAATGGGAATCCTCACCAACCTCATCTTTGACTCATTCATGCACCACATGAAAAATAGTGCCATACTTCTACTATTTCTCTTTTGGCATGATTCTTCACCACAAATGATATAAATACCCCCCCTCTCCTTCACCCAAGGTTAAGTGGGAAGTTAGTATTTTGTTATTAACATATTGTTGCAGGTATTTGGAGGAGGTTATCATTTTGGAAGTAATCCAAATCTTAGAGAAAATATCATGAAGCAATGAAACTCTACCAAAATCATCAAGGATCTTCAACAAGCCAATCTCATCAACAAACATCTTCAAGCATTGAGGTAATCTTTTTGTTTACATATCTTAATTTATTTATTCCTTTACCTTTGGCCTTCTTATTTCACTTGTTTCCTTCCTTATCCTCTTTCCATTTTAACCTCTCACCCATATCCCTTTACCCTCTTGATCACCCTTTACCCTTTTTCCTTCTTGGCCTCATTTTGACCATTTGCTCCTTTGCCTTCTTGGCCCTCCTTTTGACCATTTATCCCTCTTGTTTTCTTTAAAAAAATTCCATTAAAAATACCAACCATTTCTCAACCATAACCAAATAATTATTTTGACCTTTATCAAACCAATCCAAACCAAAAACCATAACTCTATTTTAACCAATTTTCAACATTAGCATTATTTAAATTAGTTGCTTTATTTTAGCCATCTAAGCAAAACATTTAGTTTTCTTAATTAATTTGTTGTTATTTGTTTGTATTATTTTTAGTTTGCTATTATTTTATGCAAATATTTCTATTTTTATTTACCAACTTAAGTGTTTAAATAAGGTGGATTGACAGCCTCCTAGAAAGCTTTTGCTTCTAGGATCTAGTTCACGATAGGTAATCCATCCAACTACTTGTTTAACTAATAAGTTTGTGGTGGTGATTTATAATTATAGGTAATTATTCTCTATCCCAAAAGGATTTCTCACAAATTATGAATTCAACATACGTGCATTCAACAAGTATTCTTCTACACACCTTTCTCTACTAGTTTTTTCTTTTCACACTTAAGAAAAAGTGAAAATTAGATAGAAATATTTTGGCATGTCCAGTGGGACCCTTGAGTTTTCTTAGGTTCATATATGTTTTAGGAAATTTATAATTAAATTAGTGAAATTCATTTAGTTGTATTCTAGTAAAATTAAGCTTTCCTTCTTTCTTAATTAAAAACAAAAACACAAGTTTTAGTTACATTTTTGTTTTACAAAAGTTAAAGTCTATTTTCCTTGAATTTTTAAAAAGAAATAAAAATAGAAATCATCCTAAGATTAGGACTTGCATTTAGAGATTTTGTATGTATTTAAAAAAAACTAAAATTTTATTTTGGATTTTAAATAAACCTTGCATCTATTGTTTGCTTGTTTGTTTCTAATTCACCTAGATTAATTAAGCAAAGCAAATTAATCATAGTTAAAAAATGTTACACAACCAAACCACTTGTAAAAAAAAACATAAAACTCACTTGAGACAAGGATCGATTAGGATTTCATCACCTAGCAGATCACTTTACCCTTTTTTAGTTATCTTACTTAGATTTAATCACCGAGGGGATAACCAACTCAGTTCTCTAGTTGAGTATAAACTCTTGTGATCAATATATATTAGCTAAGTGCCCAAAGTGGCTATGGGATCATGAAGTGAGTGGAGCAAGTCCCAAGCACCAAGCCATGTACTCAATCTAATACAAAATTCTTCTTGAGTGCCTAAACATAACTCGAAACCAAACATATACTACCTTATTTAGGACCTATTCAAGCCAATTTTCTCTTCACGCTTTCTAAGGCATAAGCCAAAAGAGAGATCAAAAATAATCCTAGGATTTAATGCACTCTAAGTGAATGCATTGTTTGCCTTGAGTCTTTTTTTATTTTTTTTGTTTGAGGTGTGATAATGTATCATCCTTTTCTTACCTTCTTATATGGTTCTCACTCACAAATAGCAAAAGGACCTCGAGGAACAAAACCCACCACCAAATCAACCATCACCAACTTCCACCTCTTCATCCATAGAACACACTTCTGAACTTATAGACTCCCCACGCTGTTTGGGAAGTCCTACTTAGGTAGTCCCAGGGGATGCATATTTTTCCACTTTCCTAAATAATAACCATGTAACCTTACAACACTACCTAAGAACCACATCTTACCAAATCCTAGCTTCAACCCCACCTGTAGATCTACCTTATGGCATACCTCTCCATATCATGAAGAATACCTCCACTACCATAGGAACTACTCAACCTATAGTTGCCTAAATGTTATCATCAACCAACAACTCTCTCAAAACTAACCCACTAACCTAAACTACCACTTCTCTTATACCTCTTGCTAATCACTCTAATATAATAGGAGTGCCTACCTATAACTTTACCCATATTCCTCTAGCTATCTCCAATCCATCAAACACTACTCCACTTCCAAGCCTTCTGGTGTCCATGCCCTCCATGTTACCACCAATCAGCACAAGAGTCACCACCCTTCCATCATCCACTAACCCAACCACCACTCTGACCCAACACACAACCTTTAGCTATATTCATAACCCACAAGGGCATATGCCCGCTACCCAACCACTCACCTTTACCCAACCATTAACATATGCATACTAATATATATCTTCCACCCAACCTCAAAAGACCACATACCAATACATGGAGTCTGTTGGCCATTTTTGGCCCACATACCAAAATTTTGCCTAAGTATGAGAATATAGACTTTCAAGAAAGAAATGGTGAGTCTTTAGAAGACTTGGGATTGTCAACAACCCATAACTTAAATAGATTTATAAGTTATAGAGTTACAAAACTTTGAAGTAGTAAGTAACAAGGTGTTAAGAACCTGAAATGGTCTTGAACATAAGTCTTTGGGTTTTTTAAAGGGGGCAACTTTGGGTTTTTAGGGAAACACAACTTTTTCACTTCATGGGTAATCAGTAATGAGAAACTTGAAGTAATAATCTCCAAAAGCCTCAAATTGGTCATGGGCAGTCCAAATCGGGTTTCTGAAAGTGAGTGACTTCCTAAGTTGTAAGTAATGAGACATCAAAAGCTTGATTTGGTCTTTAAAGGTGCTTCTCAAGTTATCAAAAGGAAAAGTCTTCTCCAAAGAATACTCTAAGGGTCATTGACAAATTTGAAGGGCATTTCCTTCTCAAGTGGACCATTTCAAATTTTCTAAAGGGTACATTTCCCGTAAAAAAAGACCATTTGTATAATCCCAAAGGGTCCCTTACCCTTTGGGAGAGTCCTTAAAAAAGCCCACAAAAAATAATTCCAAAGGAAAGGAACAAAAAAACAAAAGTCCAAAGGGTATGTTACCCTTCAAAAGGGGCCATTTTTAATTGTTTTGAAGGACAATGTCTAAAGAAAGAGGACCATTTCAAAATTCCCAATGGTTATATTTCCCTTTAGGATGAAAATTTTCAAAGACCAAAGGGCACTTTTCTCAGTGGGAGGACCATTTGTGAAAGTCCAAAGGGACATACAGGAAGCTCGATGGGTCTCTCACCCTTCGAGAAAGTCCATTATAAAAAATCTGAAAGGCAACCGAAAAGAAAGATCCTTTAAGGGAAGGAACAAAAAAAAGCCTAAAATAATTCCTTCAGACAAATTTTCCCAAGGAATTCCTTTGAGATATTTGCTTGAGACAAATAGATCCTTGAAGAACAAAGGAGCCCATAAATAGAGTCCAAAGTTGGAGAGATCAGAAAGCCTGAGTACTCTGCATAGAGTAAATCAGGATTCTTCAATGACTTAGCTTGAAAAGCTTTATAAGTTAAGTAGCTTTGAAAACCTAATTACACAACAAAGAGTATATTGGGCTTCCAATGATGCTTGAATTAATAAGCTCAGTCCAATGACATTTTCTAAGGATTGATAGTGCATGAGAGTCATGATCGGACAAATGAGAGGCTGTCAAGTGGCACAAAGGCATCCACGATGCAGATTAAGGATCCAAGGTAGCTTCCAATGACCAATCAGTGCAAAGGGGAGTCCAAGCAGTTGATAGCTAGGAATTTATGAAGGTTCTCATCTTTCAATATAGCTCACTCCCAATAAATGAGCATCCAACATAAAAGTGGCATGGTTTAGCTAGTTTTTTCAACAAATAGAGACCTACATCACTTTTTAATAGGTACATGTAAAGGAAAGGTCACCATGCCATATTTAATACAAAGATCAATGTAGTCGTGCCAAGAAATAATGTTCCAACTGCCCATGACATGGCTTCTCAAAATATACCAAGGGAGTGACTTAAATGGATGAATGGATTAATGAGATTATGCGACAAGCCTAGAATGATGCATTTCATGGAAAAATGAGGATGACGGTGGTGGTTGTAGGAATTTATGGTTTCCATTCCCAATTTCTCACATATTCCCATCTTCTTTTCCCCCTTTTATATTATAAATAGAGGCCTTGGAGCCAAAAAATTATCTTTAGATTGGCGATAAAGTTACTCTACCAAAATCACTTTGTAAAAGACCTTTTGAAGCAATAAAGATTAATTTTTACCTATCTCTTGTATGAAAAAACTATGTTGAGCAAACTTGTGCATGATGGCTTTGTGAAGAAGTGTTCTTCCATGCCCATTATCCTTCTTTCTTGCCTATTTTATGGTGTTTTCAAGTTAATTGCAAGTCTGGACTTAAGGTCTTTTCACCATTAACAGATGCTTGGTGTGGATTTCAAAATTCCTCTTTGCTTCATGTATGGTCCAGTGAGCCTAATTTATGAAATACTTATGCAAATTAACTAGTTGAGAGGTTGTGTAAGATAAATTTATCTAATGTTGAATTAGTGTTAATTCCTAGACTAAGTAGATCATTTATTTTAGTGCATCACCTCCCTTAGCTTAGATTTCCTTTCATGTTATCCTTCTATCCTTTTTCCTTAGCCAACAATATATATTAGTGTGGGAATCAAGAGTTGAAGTGAAGCATCTAAGGAACTAGCCTATTAAAAATATTAGAGGTTCAACCTCAACATAGGATACCCACATCCTAAGGTTGTTCCCATTCTTGTAGTTGGAAGTGAGAGAGCTTGAAAAACTCTCCTACAAAGAGTACAATTCCAAACTACAACAATTTTGGCATGCCTAGTGGGACCCACTACCATTTTTATTTCCATTTTTATGGAAGATTGGTTAAGTTTGATGTTGTTTTGATCAATTTGTAGTAGTGGTAGATTTCATCTTCTAGCATCTTGTGACTCTGAGGAACACCCAACTATCTGGTGGTAGAGTAGTAGCAATCTTTCATGCCAAAGGTGACTACAAGATCGACTTTTGTAGGTATTCCTTTTTAATTTGTTGAATTACCTTTAAAATCAACAAGAAGGTTAAGGTTCACCCATACCCACCCTTATGTAAAAAAATACTTTTCTAAACCAGTCATAAGGCATACCTACATGAGAAGATCCTTGTTAGCCCCTCTTGCTACCCTGATTCCCCAAAGAGCTTTTATCGGTTTCAGTGGCCAAAGTCCTTTGAACTTGCCATAGTATGACCTTATGCCAGTAAAATCCCTCAAAAGTGTCCCATATTACATAGGATACCAAGTTGTAACTCCTACTAAACACATAACAGGCATAGCCAGTTTCTATAATGTCCATAATGTCATAATAGAAAATATAGTTGTTAGGATATTGGTTGTATCTTTCAAGAGAATGGCATTAGATTGGTATAGGGGTCTAGCTCCTAACTCTATAAAATTATGGGACTATTTGGGAACAACATTGTGTAAGAGGTTTGAAGATAATATTGATCATCTATCACTTGTCGAATAGTTGACCATGATCAAGAGAGTTTCCCATGAAGTAATGTAAGACTTCAACATGAAATTCTAGAAGGCTTGGGATAGAATTCTAGTCATTGTTAGATTGTCCCCAAAATTTTATTTATTATATTATTTAAAGGATCTAAACAATGATATAGCTATAATGATCCAATCCATGGGAGGGACATACTACCAGATGCATACGAGGTGGCCATTAAAGAAAACAATTCTCTGGTTCAGGTGGGCAAGCTTACTCCTAAACCCCTAATGCCTCTTTTCCCTAAGATCAAACCACCTCCTGTAGTCATTCTTCCATTTGATGTTATACTTCAAAATCCAATGAATGTTATTGTGCCTTCACCAAAGCAAGAGGGGGCCTCCACTAGTGGATCTAACAACTCCCAAGAGCAAAAAAATTACTTGGAGTTGAAAAGCATGCTCTAATATTTGGGAAATGATGTGTTCAATGTCAAGAGGTAGAAAGCTTACATCAATCCATATCAAGCTCCATACCAGCCTCAACAGTAGCCTTGTCAAGTAAATAAACCACCTTACAAAGGAAAATTTCAAGGATAGGGGTAGCCTAATTATGCTAGATAACATAATTATAATATAAATGTTGTAGGTCCATCCAATTCCTTAGTTCTAATTTAGAACAATATGGCTAAAGAGGCTAAAGGGATAATGCCTTAGAATTATTCTTTTAGGCAATCCATTATCCCAACTAATGGCTCTAATTAGGCATTGACTGACCAATGGTAGCAGTTTGTTGCTTATGGGTACAACCAAGATCTTATGGCCCAAGGCACGGAGGTTCCCTTGATAACAAAGCTGGAGCAACCTCCACAAGAACAAGGTTTAGATCAGGTGTCAAACCAGCTGGAGGCCACAATGATCATTAGTGAACAAGAGGAGTGCTATGCATCTAATCAGTAGGCCATCCCTATTTTGGCTCACATCCCAGTCTTAGCAAACATGAGATTCAAGAGAAGGAATATGGGTGACAACCATAAAGTTTTCAAAGAACCTCTTGTCACCACTCTTTCATTGAAAAATCTAACAACAGTAGCTCCCAAAACCTAGGCAAATACTGGTGGTATGCCAATCAACATTATGGAGCATATGAAGAAATCCAACATGAGCATATCAATGTGAGACATGCTTTCCATGCCTGACCAAGTTGACATCCTATAAGAAGGTTTGTCTAAGATGAGTGTTACAATAGTTGCAGGTAAACAACCAAGCAAGGAAGCTGAGGTCTTCACTAATGCAGCCAAAGGTCCTTTGGGAGAGAGGTAAAGTAGTGTGACCAAGCCCCCTCCATTCTACATTTCATTAGTCATTGGTGATTCCTTGGTACATAATTGATTGGTAGATAGTGGGGCTAGCACCTCAGTCATGCCAAAGTATATAGATGATCAGCTGTATCTTAAATATGAGCCACATACCAAGGGATTCCTATAGCTTGATAGTTCTTCCACAAAGCCATAAGATATCATAAAGGATTTGAGATTAATCTTGCATGCTTTCCCCAGTGTTTTGATGGTGTAGGATGTGTTGATCCTTGATGTCACTCCCTATTTTTCATTGTGTTTTTATAGAGAATTCACAACCAAAATTAGGGGTTATCTTGCATTATATTGGTCTTACATGGAATTTAGAACAAGGTACAAGACTAATTCTCAATCAAGGCTAAACCTATGGCATAATTCCACATTCAACCCCATCAATCAGATAACATAAACCTCAATTATACTATCCTTAATGAGGATGAGTTTATAATTGGTTAGGAGCTGAACACTCATCCTGAAGAGGTTCTCGACTTGATCTTAGATGAGATATGGGGAGATAATCAATTTCTCAACCCTTTGAAAGGTGTTGAGGAAAGAGACATGGGTGTCTATTTTCTGCATGAAGAGAATCAACTTATGCCTTCCCTCATTGGATTTAAAGAAGACCCTAATGGTATGTAGAAGTTGTTCTTTGATGGCTCAAGGAGTAAAAATGGTGTAGGTGCTGGGGTAATGTTGGTTTCCCCTTCAAGTAATAATCTTTTCTCTTCCTATAGGTTCCATTTTAGTTACTCTTCAAATGTAGCAAAATACGAAGGCTTGATCTGTGGCCTTCAATGGGCCAATAAAAGAGGAATAAAAATGCTACAAGCATATGGGGATAGTGAGCTCATAGTAAACTAGCTTAGAGGATTTAACATTACAAAGAATCCTTTGATGAGGTCTACAAAAATAGAGTGTGGGACCTAATCGAAGATTTTGAATCCTTTGACATTTAAACTATCCCAAGAAATCAGAACCATCATGCTAACAGGTTGGCTACCGTGGGAGCTCAGTTTGACATTCCAAGTGAGTTGAAAGAAGCCAAGGTTCAACCATACATCAAGGTAGTGGTGAGGCCATCAGTATTGGATAATGAATCCCACTGGCAGGTTTTTTAAAGTGACAAGCAAATTGCTTGTTTCTTATAGTAGGAAGCTGATTTCTCCTCCATTAATCAAGGTAAATTGCATCATCAATACGAGAATAAAATTATTCAACTAAGGTTGAATAAAATTCCTAAGGATCTGGTTACACTTGAAGGCCTTTTTCATGAAGGGGACCATATGAGAAAAGAAAAGGGTAGTAATGTCTACCAATGAAGCAAACTATGAGAGAGTCCTCATCTTTAAGGCTAAGCTTCTCAAGATCGAGAAGGTAAGCATCAAGGCTGAGAGACATGCCTTTATATCACTTTGTCAAGAATATGCAAACATTTTTTCTTGGGAGTACATCGACCTAAAAGGTTTTGATTTGAAGTTAGCCCAATGTACCATAGAATTGGATGTTGATGCGAAGCATGTAGGGCAAAAGCAAAGGCCAACCCCAAGATAGAAGAGCTTATGAGGAAAGAGCTAACTAAATTGATCGAATCTAGGATCATCTTTCTCATCAAACACTCATCATGGGTAGCCAACTTGGTGCTTGTAAGGAAGAAGAGTGGGGAGATTAGGATGTGTTGACTTCAAATATTTGAACAAAGTCTCTTTAAAGGATCACTACCCTGTACCATCCATGGAACAACTTCTCCAAGTAGTTGCAGGTTATGAACATTTTTCTTTATTGGATGGATATTCAAGCTACAACCAAGTATGGGTAAAAGAGGAGGATCGGTACAAGACTACCTTCACCACCAAATGGGGCATGTATACATACCAAAAGATACCCTTTGGTTTGTCAAATGATGGTGAAACTTTCCAAAGAGCCATGGACATGGATTTTCAAGGGATGCTAAATCAAATGGTGCTAGTATACTTGGATGACATCACAATTTTTTTCAAAAATGCCAGCGAACACATGGACCACCGGAGGCTAATTTTTGAGAGATGCAGGGAGTATGGGATCTCATTGAATCCTAAGAAATGCATGTTTATTGTCCATGAAGGCAAGTTGTTAGGCCACATCATTTCAAAGGAATGGATATCCATTGATCCTGATAGAATAAGTGCCATCTTATCCATATCCTTATCCAAGCATAAGAAGGGAATCCAAAGTTTCCTTGGGAAAATAAACTTTGTGAAGAGATTTATACCTGATTTTGTAAATGTGGTCAAGCCCATCACTACTATGCTAAAGAAGAATCAAGTGTTCACTTGGTCAAATGAAGGTAAATCGACATTTGATGCTATCAAGCAAGTCATTGTTCAAGCACCCACACTCATGAATCTTGATTTCTCAAGGGATTTCATATTGTATTATTTTACCAATATTGATAATATATCAGCTATGCTGATGCAAAAGAATGGTAAAGGACTTGTGTAGCCAATATAATTTTTCAGTTAGGGGCTTGAGGGGAATGAGGTGAGGTATAATTTTATAGAAAAACAAGTCCTTATAGTAGTAAGAAGCCTTAAAAGGTTCAGGCCAATGATCTCCAATATTAAAATCTATCTTATGGTGTCTCATCCTAGAGTGAGAGACTTCCTTCTAAACAAAGACTTGAATGAGAAGAGAGCTGATTGGATTACCAAGGTCATGGAGAATGACATGAAAATCAAGGTTACTAAGATGGTAAGAAGTAAAGGCTTGTGTGAGCATATGGTCGATGAACTTCATGAAGACAAATAGGTCATCTTTGTAACACAAGATAACCCACAAATAGATGCACCTCCACCTCAAATTAGTTGGCTCCATGATATGACACATTTTTTGCTAACATGTGAGTGCCCTCAAGGTATGGACAAAGAAAAAATAAGGTATTTCAGAATTTAGTCCATACCTTATGCATTGGTTGATGAGATTTTATTCAGAAAGGACCTTAATAGAGTGCTCCTAAGGTGAATAGATAATGACCAAGCAACCAAGATTTTAGGGCATTTTCATGATGGACCTATAGGAGGTCATTTTTCACCTAGGACTACAAAAACAAAAATAATGAGGGTTGTTTATTAGTGGTGCAACCTATTCAAAGATGATTATGCATGGGTAAGGAAGTGTCATAAATGTAATCTCTTTATGGGTAAGCAAAGACTAGCATCTTTTTATCTCAACCTGATTCAGGTAGAGCAACCATTCATGCAATAGGGTTTGGATTTCATTGGAGTGATCAACCCTCCATCAAGTGCAGGGCATAAGTGGTTGCTTATCACAATTGATTACTTCACTATATGGGTGGAATCCATTGCATTGAAGAAATCCAATGAAAGTGTAGTCTTAGATTTCTATAACAACATCATGACCATGTTTGGTGTTCCATCCACTATCATCTCTGATAATGCATTAGCTTTTCTCGGTCTAAAAATAAGTGAATGGGTTCTCAAGATGGGCATCTACCTTAGCACTTCCTCCAAATATTATCCTCAAGGAAATGGGTTGGCTGAGTCCATGAATAAAATTTTATTAAGGATCATTAGGAAGACTATGGAGGAGAACTAGAGGACATCACACACCAATTTAAAGACAACCTTATGGGCTGATAGGGTAACTCCTAAAGCTACTATTGGAAATTATCCATATATTCTAGTATATGAAAGAGAAGCCAAGTTACCCATTTCTCTTGAGCTTCCTACATTATAACTAGCCCATCAGTTGGGGCTGCTAGAAGATGAACCCATGAATGTGAGATTGGCAGAACTCACAGAACTTGAGAAGACAAGAGAGCCATGACAAGGGAATTCAAGGAGAGAGACTTAGTCCTCAAATGGGATTCAAATAGGGCCAAACCAAGCAATGATACCAAGTTTGATAGCTTTTGGAGTGGCCCTTATTTGATCCATGGATGCAAACAACATAACACCTTCCATCTCACCCAATTAGATGGAGAGGTATTACCCATCCTAATCAATGGGATTCATCTGAAGCCTTGTTATTAAGAGTTTGGGGCCATTGTATATGTTTTGTACATTTTTTATAGCTTTTCATGCTTTCCTCCAAGTGCCTTATGCACATTTCCTTTCTATTATATTTTTCCTTTCCCTAAGTGCATTGGGCACTTTGTTTTGTGTTGTTTTGTTTCACTCTTTTTGTCCTTATTGATTAAAGAGGAGGTTATATAAAGGGTCAACCTTGTTGAACCAAAGCAAAGACTCCATGCCCAATAGATAGACAAGGCAACATGAGCTGGGTTCTCAAGCATAACAAGCATGCTTCCCTATGAGTCACCATAAATGTTGGATATTTTTGACCCACATACCAAAATTTTGCCTCAGTATGAGAAGATAGACTTTCAAGCAGGAAATGGTGAGTCTTTGGAAGACTTTAGATTCTTAGCAGCCCATGACTTTAATGGCTTTATAAGTTGCAAAGTTACAAAACTCTGAAGTTGTAAGTAACAAGTTGTTAAGGACCCGAAATGGTCTTGAACAAAAGTCTTTGGGTTTTATAAAAGGGACAACTTTGGTTTTCCATGGCAACACAACTTTTTTACTTCATGAGTAATTAGTAATGAGAAACCCAAAGTAAGAAGCTCCAAAAGCCCTGAATTGGTCATGGGTAGTCCAAATCGGGTTTTCAAAAGTGAGTGACTTCCTAAGTTACAAGTAATGATACATCATAAGTCTGATTTGGTCTTTAAAGGTGCTTCTCAGTTTCTTGAAATGACAATTCTTCTTCAAATAATACTTGAAGGGTCATTGACAAATCTAAAGGGCATTTTCTTCTCCAAGTGGACAGTTGTAAGTTTGTCAGATACTCTTTTGAACTTCAGGAGGACCATTTCAAATTTTTTGAAGGGTATATTTCCATTTGGAAAAGACCATTTTTAGAAACCCGAAGGGTCCCTTACCCTTTAGGAGATTCCTTAAAAAATCCCATGGAAAATAATTATGAAGGAAAGGAACAAAAAACAAACGTTTGAAGGGTATGTTACCCTTCGAAAGGGGCCATTTTCAATTGTTCTAAAGGACAATTTCCAAAGAAAGAGGACCATTTTCAAAGTTTTAAGGGCACTTTTCTCAGTGGGAGGACCATTTTCATAAGTTTGAAGGGACATACAGGAAGCCTGAAGGGTCTATCATCCTTCGGTAAAGTTCATTTTGAAAAATCTGAAAGGCAACCAAAAAGAAAGATCATTCAAGGGAAGGAAAAAAAAGTCTGAAGGAATTCCTTCAAACAAATTTTCCCAAAGAATTCCTTCAGGAGATTTGCCTGAGATAAATCGATACTTAAAGAACAAAAGATCCCAAAAACATAGTCCAAAGTTGGAGAGATCCAAAAGCCCAAGTTATTCTGCATAGAGGAAATCAAGATTCTTTAATGACTAAGCTTGAAAAACTTTATAATTAAAGTAGCTTTGAAAACCTGAATTACATAACAAAGAGTAGACCGGGTTTCTAATGTTGCTTGACTTAATAAGCTCAGTCTAATGGCATTTTTTAAGGATTGATAGTGCATGGGAGTCATGATTAGACAAATGAGAAGATACAAAATGGATCAAAAGCATCCATGGTGGAGGTTAAGGTTCCAAGGCAACTTCCAACAACCAATCAATGCAAAGGGGAGTCCAAGTGATTGGTAGCTAAGAATTTATGAAGGTTCTCATCCTTCAATATGGTTCGCTCTCAACAAATGACTGTCTAGTATAAAAGTGTCATGGTTCGACCAGTTTTTTCAACACATGGAGACCTATATCCCTTTTCAACAAGACACATACAAGGGAAATTTTCCATGCCATATTTAATATAAAGATCAATGCAGTCATGCTAAGAAGTGACATTTTAGTTGCCTGCAACATGGGTTATCAAAATATACCAAAGGAGTGACTTGAATGCAGGAATGGCTCGAGGAGATGTGCAACGAACCTAGAATGATACATTTCATGGAAAAAGGATGATGATGATGATGATGATGATGATGATGGTGGTTGTATGAATTTATGGTTTCCATTCCCATTTTCTCATGCATTCCCATCTTCTCTTCCCCCTTTTTTGTTATAAATAGAGGCCTTGGAGCCAAGAAATTATCTATGGGTTGATGATAAAGTTACTCTACCAAAATTACTTTGTAAAAGACCTTTTGAAGCAATAAAGATTAATTTTTACCTATCTCTCATCTAAAAAATTATGTTGAGAAAACTTGTGCATGATGGCTTTGTGAAGAAGTGTTCTTCCATGCCCATTGTCCTTCTTTCTTACCTATTTTTAGGTGTTTTCAAGTTAATTATAGGTCTGGACTTGAGCTCTTTCTACCATTAATGGATGCTTGGTGTGGATTTTGAAATTCCTTTTTGCTTCATGTATGGTCTAGTGAGCCTAGTTTATGAAATACTTAGGCACATTAATTGGTTGAGAGGTTGTATAAGTAAAATTTATCTTATGTTGAATTAGTGTTGATTCCCAGACTAAGTGGATCATTTATTTTAGTGCATCACCTCCCTTATCTTATATTTACTTTCATGTTATCCTTCTATCCTTTTTCCTTAGCCAACAATAGATATTGGTGTGGGAATCAAGAGTTGAAGTGAGGTATTTGAAGAACTAGCCTCATTAAAAATCTTAGAGGTTAAACCTCAACATAGGATACCCACATCCTAAGGTTTTTCTCATGCTTGTAGATATAAGTGAGAGAGCCTAAAAAAATATCTCACAAAGGGTACAATTCCAAGCTACAATAGATTGATCTCAACCATCTACTAGTTATTCATATATTGCCCAACCTCAGCAAAACATACCATATAACTACATATTCAAACAACCTCAAGTAGACTTCATGAAGTTGATCATAGACAAGATGACTAACCTTGAGTCATCCATCTTTAGAGCCCATAATATCTTGTGCTAGGATCAAATTTTTAATGAGCCTATTCACCCTTAGATCCCTATTAGACCTTATTTGGCCTAGTGGGAACTTCCAAAATTTACCAAGTTTAATAGTAAAGAAGACCCTCAACAACATTTAAGAGCATTTAGGCATTCATGTTACTTGATTGCCTTAGAGGATGCTCGTCTCCTCCATACCTTTCCTATATCATTATCCAGACTGGCATTGGATTGGTATAGTTCCATACCCAAACATTCCATCCTCTCTTTCACCCAATCAGCCCAAAACTTCTTGGATCATTTTTTATCAATATATCCAAGAAAATTTTCATCACCGACCTTTACTCCATTTGGAAATTTGAAGATGAATCTATTTCCAATTTTATGTCTCATTTGAGGAGCCTAATCAACCAAATTTACTTTTCATTGCCTTAACTTGAGCTTATAGAGCTCTTTGCCTGGGCATGTGCAAAACATATTACATCCACATTGTGTGTCTAAAGATTTTGTACCTTTGATGAAGTTTTTACCATGACTCACAAACTAGAGAATAGAGCCATTGATGAAGGAAGGTTAAATTTGAAGAACAATAACTCAACTTACAAACCCAATAAGACCTTTTCTTCCAAACCAAACAACCAAACCAATATCAACACTAAAAATAAAACAACCACCAATGCCATTGTCCTCAAAGCCACACCACTGCCATCTACCAACCAAAAAAATCTAAGAAACCAAACCTTTGACTACTCTAATTATTCAAACTGAAACCAAAAGAACCAAAATTGGAATAATCATAAGTGATTAACTCCAATTGGGGAGCCTTATCCTTCTATTTTGGAAAAGTTACTAAAATCCAATATCATCCAACTTTCACTTATTAAACCACCCTAATAGTTTGATTCTTATCACCCCATACTGGGTTGGTATAATGAGAATGACTATTTCACCTTTCACCAAGTCATAGGACATGACATCAATAGGTACAACACTTTTAAATACCTTATCCAATCCCTCATTGACAAGGGGGAGCTTACATTGGACAATACCAATGCATCGTCGAACCAGGCCCTTGACATATTCCATAAGTCTTTCCTTAATCATGCTCCTTCTACCCCTTATCATGAAAATAAACCAAAACCATCTCATGAGGCACATACTATTAATGTGGTTACTAATGAACCCATTATTGAAGAAAACATTACCTCAACTGCCTCTTTCTCCACCCCCCCTAATGGAAGGAGAGAAATTGCCTTCTATTCCTCTGGGCACCCAAACAAAGGAAGCCACCATACCCACACCTCTATTGGAAGACACCATACCTACCTCCCCTATCATATAACCATCCACTCCCTCTTTGGAAGATATCTCACAAGAGAAGATAACTCCATCCATCGAACCTCTAATTTTGAAACTCTCCATCAAAAACAAAAAATAAGGTAAGGGAATCAAACAAAAGCTCTAACCCCTTCTTTAGACCAACTTGGTCCTTCTAAACCCACCAAAACCAACACCCAACCAACCAAAACTTCCTCCAAATTAACCAACCCCAAAACACCTAAAACCACCATGAAAATTAAAGTAACCAAACCCCCTTCAAAATTGGCAACCAAAACAACCAAAGAGGTAAAACCACCAAAAGACCCAAAAAACTAAATTTTACCTCCATCAAACTTTCCCTCCATTTTGGGTCTTCATCCCTCTACCTTGAGCATGAAGCCCATTATTTTTACCAAAATCCCATCACCTTTGTTGGTCACACCTTCATACTTGCTTTCTAAGACACCTCTCCTCACTACACCAATGATTCCTAATTTACCTATCTTGCCATCCTCTACCTTGAAATCATCAACCATATTTCCTAAACCAAAACCATCAAAGTGTACCACCTTACCTAAGACACTTATCACCAAACCCACATCCAAATAACCTTCTACCTCAACACCCACAGTAAAAACTGATAAATCTTTACCACCTTTAGCCGAATATTACTCAACCGTTCTCTAGTGGTTATTTCAAACTTCTTCCTTGATCTTACCACCCATCAAACCCCTTTACCCTTCACATACCAAACCCTCTTAGTTTAAATGATAACTTGATATGTGCATACCATAGGGCACCAGGACATGACACAAAAAACTATAAATCTCTCCAATCATTTGTTCATGGCCTGTATGAAGATGATGATATATTATCAAATAAACCTCCTTCATCCCCATTGCCAATCCAACCACCAAATCAACCCATTCAATCTTTAGTCTCACCCAAAATTAAAAAGGAGGAACCAAAGCAACCACCTGATCCAGAAAACCCCCTTATGCACACTATTCACATGGTTACCCAATCTTGAGCCCAACAGAAGGTAAAGGGAAGACTAAGGCATCCATTCCTTGGACTTACCCCTCTCCAAGCTCCCAAAAAAACAATACCCAACCATCTATATCTTCAAACAAACCCAAAGTGTCCACCTTAGGTGCCTCCCCATCTAACCCTCCATACCTTAATCTATATGCAATATCCATTTGAAAAGTTATCCTCAAGTAGCTTCACTGAACTCCAACAAAAATGAACTTATATGAGTTAGTCTCTACCTCTCCCCATCACCACCAAGCACTTATAGAAGCCTTGAAATCCATCGAGGTCCAACCCAATGATCCCCAACCTCTCATCACCTTTGTTGGGGCCCTTTGAACTTCCAACCTTATCACCTTCAAAGATTCATAAATACCTTCTATTTATCTAGAGGATCTCAATCCTCCCTTATTCATTATGGCATACATTAATTAAACCCACATCAAAAGTGTGATGATTGATGGAGGAACCATCATCAATATTATCTCCTCCCATGCCTATGATCAGCTGCACTTACCCATGAACATCATGTTTGAAAGCACAAGGATCCTTTGTTATTTCAATGATACCATGGCTACTACCTTGGGCATAGTCATCCTCCATATCTGTGTAGGGATCCATACCATTCCCAAACTTTTTTATGTTGTGGAAGGAGAATTTCAATACAATGTTTTACTCAATCACCCTTGGATTCATGCCATGAGTTGTGTCCCTTCCACCTTACATCGATGTGTCAAATTTGAGCATGAAGGGCAAGTTGTGACTATCCAAGCTGATCCTAGTCCTTTCACATATTGAAATATGACATATTGGCCTAATGATGTCCTCCTTCCTCCACCTCATAACCATCTACTAACGACACAACCCCACCAACCAAAACCTATGACACTTCCACACCAAATTTTGATGAAGCTTCTACTAGATCATCTATCCATTCTTCTTAGATTCTTGTGGAGAACCCCATGGTAACCACATTCCAATGTCTTTTTCTTGAAGAATATAGACTCTTAGCAGTAGATGCCTTCTCTACTCCCCAAGAATATGGGAATCTCAGGCATGACCCGTCTTATGACCCTAACATTGAAACCATCATCCCCTTCAGGCTCCCCAACCATAAAACAAATTTCATTTATGGGGGATTAGATCAACAACTTCTAGCCCCTACCACTAATTCATCCATTCAACCATTTACCTCTAACTTTTACTATCTTAGCAAACCAGAGTTTGCTAAGTTGTATCTTCATAAATATGCTTGGAAAGGATTTGGCCTTGGTCCCTATGAACTAGGGCCTCATGAATTAACCCATATCAAAACTTTACAACCTCATGAGTCATTTGGCCTTGGGTATGAACCACCTAAATAACCCATCAATTCACCCAAACCCATTGCCACCATGGAGAAAGATATCCCATCCTCACCAACCCAACCACTTTCCCCACCTAAAAATCTTGACATCATCCCCCCTAACGTTTTTTCTAGTTAATACCATTAGTTTGGGCCCTCTCATCTACCAAAAGGGTGGCCAAACCAAAGTCCTTACACTCGTACACCCTAAAATGGTAGAGAATGATTCTTCTACCATCAATACCATCCAACATCAAGATGATGATTCCATTCTTACCTACCTCGATGTGGTGGATTCTTCTATCCCTAAGTCCCTTCCTCTTGAATCATCAACCATGTCAAATGAATCCACCATGGATATTAAATTAGGTGCCCTAGACAACCCTCACATTGTCAAATTGGGCTAATCACTAAATGCCAAGGAAATTCTAGACTTCTCCTTTTTCCTCCAAGACTATAGCAGAACATTCACTTGATCTTATAGTGATATGCTTGGGATTGACCCCACCATTGCTATCCATAACATAGTCACTCATCATGATTCCAAGCCTATTAAACATAAACTTCTATGCATGCATCCTCGCATAACCCTTCTTGTCAAAGAAGAAATTCAACATCTCCTCTTTGTAAACTTCATTCAACCCATTGTCTACCCACAATGGGTCTTGAATATTGTACCTATCACCAAAGTCATTTAGGGTCTCTACATTTATGTGGAATTCTATGACTTTAACCTTGCCTACCCCAAGGATGACTTTCCTCTACGCAGCATTGACTAGCTTATTGATCTCACGACTGGCCATGAGATGTTATATCTCATGGATGGGTTTTTGGGTTATAATCAGATCTTGATTGCTCCTAAAGATTAGCATAAAACCACCTTTACCACCCCTTGGGGGAAATTTTGATATAGAGTCATGCCTTTCAGGTTAAAGAACACTGGTGCAACCTACCAATGTGCCATGACTTATATCTTCCATGATATCATCCATAAGATTGTAGAAGACTATGTGGATGAATTTATCAAGAAATTCAAACTCTGAATAGATCACTTGACTATTCTTACAATCATATTTGAATGCCTCATCCATTATCATGTTTGCCTTTATCCTAAGAAATACATTTTTGAGGTCCTTTCAAGAAAGCTTCTTGGGTTTATCATCTCTCTTCATGGAATCAAAGTAGACCCTGCTAAAATCAGAGAAATTTTGGGCATGTATCCTCCAACTGACCTTAAATAGCTTCATAGCCTACAGGGAAAAATTCAATCCATTTGTCATTTAATTTCTCAACTTTCAGATCAATGCCAACCATTCCATCACCTTCTGAAGAAGGATGCCTCTTTCAAATGGAATGGTGATTATCAAAAGGCCTTTGATTCTCTCAAACAATACCTTTTGTCACCACCTGTCCTCACCCCTCTTAAAAATGACCACCCCTTTTACCTATATATCTCTACTACCAACCATTTTTTAAGGGCAATGTTGGCTCGGTGAGATGAACAACACAAAGAGCAAGCCGTATACTAATTTATCTGCACGCTTATATAATATGAGACTCAATATACACATACCGAGAAAATTTGCTTAACATTAACCTTCATGGCCACCAAACTCCACCACTACTTTCTTAACTATAAAACCTATGTCATCACTAATACTGACCCGCTCAAGTACATGTATTCTAAACTATAATAAAATTAGTATATGGATAAGTGGCTCATGCTCTTAGCTAAATTCAACCTTGAATTTATCCAACAAAAGTTGATTAAAGGATAGGTCATTTCTGACCAATTAGTTGAAGATCCTTTAACAAACAACTAACCACCTCCTCTTGTCTTTCTGGACAAAGGTATCATGACTCTTTTTCAAGAGGATGACATAACCTACCAAATGACCATGTTCTTTAATGGCTCAAAGTGCCAACAAGGAGGGGGTATTGGAGTTATACTCATTCCTCTTGATGGTGAACCCCTTCCTCTCTCCTTCAAACTTGACTTTGAATGTACCAATAATATGGTTGAGTATGAAGCCCTAGTGATAGGTCTCCAAAATACTCTAGCCTTGGGAATTAAGACAATCCATATCTTTGGTGATTTCCAGCTCATGGTCAACCAAGTCAACAGATCCTATCAATGTAAGAATGATTCTTATAAAAATATAAACTTTTAGTTGACAAACTCTTAACATTATTTGAAAATTACCTAGTCTAATCTATTCCTGAATCTACCAAAAAATTTGTAGATATTATGGCTTGTCTTGCTTCCCATATCCCTTTTCAACCTTCCAATTCCAAAATCCTTGTCACCATTCATCATTTTACCACTCCCTCCTATAACCAATCTGATCTCCCTACCATTTGTAGTGTAGAGGAATCTTCACCCAACATTTGGTATGACCAAACTCTTAACTACCTTAACCTAGGCATCATATCTCCCAACCTCTCTAGAAATGCCCAAAGAGCCTTTGTTTAGAGTACCTCTCATTACACCATCCTAGGGGGAATACTTTATGAACATGGTTTCAATGGTCACCTTCTTCATTGCCTATGTAGCCATGAAGCTTCCCATGCCATCAAGGAAACACATGATGGGATATGTGGAGGACACTTTAGAAACCTAGTGATCGCTAAACATATCCTTCACCTTGGATACTATTGGCCCACCCTCAACCAAGACTATTGTGATTATGTAAAAAAGTGTGTAAACTATCAACAACACTTTAATTCACATCATGAACCAGCTAATAACCTCTAGGTATCTAAGGAATTCTAACCTTTCTCTCAATGGGGGCTTGATCTCATTGAGGAAATTAACCCCCATTATTTAAAGTGGCATAGCTCCATCATCATGTCCATCGAATATTTCACCAAGTGGGTGGAAGTTATCCCTCTTATTTTGACTAAAGTAGAGTATATTGTCAACTTTATCAACCATCATATCATCTACCACTTTGATGTTCCTCATAAGATCATCACCGATAATGGAAAATATTTCAAAAACAAGTAGATCTAAGGGCTATGTGATGCATTTGGTATTGAGTTAAGATTTTCTTCACGTTATCATCCATAAGCAAATAGACAAGCAGAATCCTCTAACAAAATCCTTAATAAAATGTTCACCAAAATCATCAGTGCTTTAGGTTAGGATTGGCACTTGCACATTCTATTTGCTTTATGGGCCTATCATACTAGCATTCAAACCTCTACGAGTGCTATCCCTTTCTCTTTAGTCTTTAGATTAGAGGTAGTATTGCCTCTTAAAGTCCAAATCCCCTCTCTTCGTAAGAGCTTATTTTTTAGGAAGATTTTTGTCAACACTATTTTTCTCAACTTGAGCTACTTGACGAGCGTCATTTAGTAGCCCTAACCCACCTCCGTATCTATCAAGAGTGTATCAAACACGATTATAAAAACTACCTCAAACAATGGGAATTCAATATGGATGACCTCATGCTAAAGGAAAACCAACATGTGATCAACATGGAAAAGAGTAAATGAGGCAAGTTTGCTTTCAATTAGCTTGGACCTTACATCATTACTCATAAGTATGGATCAGGAGCTTATCATTTATCCTCTCTTGAAGACAAACAGAACCTAAGCCCCTCAATGCTTCACATTTGCATCCATTTTTTATATTAAAGAAGGATCAAGATCACTCTTTTTATCTAACTTAAGTTCATACCTTGATTATGATATTTTAACCTTCACCCATCTTTCTCCTCTCCTTTTGAGGATAATTGATTACAACATAGAACCGTGTGATTAACTGTCACAATCATAGCCTAATCCTAAATGTGGGTACCATGGCTCTACCCATAGCATGGTTTTCATGGATACTTTTCATTTCTAACAAGATGGAATCTCATGGTCATTGTCTTTCAAAACCACACCATTTCACATATCATTGACCTTATTGTGTTAAATTTTTTCCCTCATAAAGTTAAACCTCTAAACCTAATTAGACTTGTCTATGTCCTAACACATTGCATCCAAACATAATTTGGATACCAAAATATTACTTGGGTCAATATCTTAAGCATTGCAAACTGTTCCCTCGAAAGACAACTGCCCAAAAATAAAATAAAAATTTCCAAATGTAAGGTAGAATACTCCCTTTAAGGACAACTAACAAGAACATTCAACAAAGCCAATAATCTTAGACCACTCCCTTGAAGGATGGCTAAGTTAAATTTGTCAAAATCAGAGCAATTTCTTGGAAGCTTTCCACATCGATCAGCTTCCCATATACATCAATAAAGCAAAAGACCCATTATCACAACAAATTCTAAAGCTGCAATCGGCTCTCAAGAAGCATAATAAGTTAGAATGTGCAATCGGTTTTCACATATAACTTCTCACATTGATAAGTCTACATCTAACATACAACATGGACTTGTATGTTACCATTCTTAGGTGACCTATAAAAGGGGAAAACTAATTTACATGAGGTTATCATACATATCACCCATTACCCTTCACATCACATATCACCCATCTTCCCTTTATACTATTTGTAAATCAAGGGATTTAGAGCTTACTTGACACACTGTGATCAAGAAACTTTTTTTATCAACTAACGATCATTCATGCACAGCATTTGAAGGGCTTATATTCATTAAGCCAATCCCACTTCGGGTCTATTTTTGGTCCTTATAAAAAACAAAGCATCATGCCCTATTCTTATCTTACTGTCCTTGGTTGATGTTTTCATCATGACTTTTATCATCCAGTGTTGCAACAATAATAATCATTCTTTTTACATTAAGTGAGATTACAACAAACATAGCCATATAACTCATAACTATAGCCATAACATTCATAAGTATCCATACAACCTTAAGCATGATAAAATTTGATCAGTGACATCAGACGCATTCTGTATATTTTCACAATAAACTATGCAATATTTTATTTAAGGTGCGAGGAGTCACATGAAAAATACATAGTCATCAGATTACACACACATTGCTTAAAGCACATTCATACATAATTTTCCCACCAAAGCATCAAACTGATTATCTGGTGACTATGGATTTATGTTCAACCATCCTTCTACTTAATTAATCCTTGAACTAACATCCATAACATTCCATATCTCAATAACCACTAAAGGGTATGCTTTGTTCTCCTCTCCCACATTCATCCCCATAGGATGAGAATCATATTCCACTCTGGGTCTTTCACCCTACTCACCTGTCACATCCATTACATCCCTATGCTCTATTTTTTCTACTTGCATAGGTACCATCGGTTGGTGCTTTAGCACACATCCCCTTGGATAGGGAGGGTTCCATCCATAAATAGGCCAACAATCATTTTCTCTAGCCCTACATCTTGCATAATGAAATTCTTGCTTTCTTCACTGCTACAAAGGTTAGAGTTCAGGGTCAAGCTCAGGATGTGGATGCCTTTCCCCTTGTTGTTATCTAAGAGTACTTTCATTATCACCATTACATGTTACAGTATCTGATAGATCCACACATTCACCATATTGATTATTTTAGGTCACAGGGGTTGCTAATTATCTCCACCATTGTTCTCACTGTTTTCCATCTTCAACCTTGTGTAGTTCTCTGCACTCTCTATTACAAAACCAAACAACTCAATAATAGACATTCATCCTTATCACGATTATTTAAATAGAATGCCTAACCATTCTTCCTCACTGACATGATTCTCCATTCCCTGACTGGGAAGGTCACATGATGTCATTGATTCCCTTGAACAATCTTCCCACTTAAAATGGTCATGTCGACTTACATTTTCATATGGAAATGTCACCCTTGATATGATTGTTCATCTCGATAAAGCCATTATGCACCATCATGATATCTTTTTGTTGACCTTATCATTCGATCTACATTTGATGTCTTTCCTTGCTTTGTCATCTTATGATCCTTTTAGGCCTGGTGGTCATTTGAATCATTGTCACCTTTAGCCTGGTTGATGTAAATTAACTTCTAACCATAGGACATTATAATGATCGGACCTTCAAAATTGCCACTATTGCTGGTGGTGGTAACTCCTAAATGATTGCCATTGTAAAAAAATTTCCATCAGAGGTAGGTCACCATGAATTCATGACAATAAATTCACCTTCCTATCCCCTCTACCCTCCTATTACTACTAGCCCATTACCACAGGATCTAAACGTTAGACCCCAACCATTGACAGTGTTTGCTTGAACATGGTAGTCTTTTTTTGTGTGCCAGTTGTGAGTTTATCTATGGTAGGGAAATGGTCACCTTCTCCAACTATATAACCAATATCCTAGACCATGTAGCTCCCTACTACCAAGACCTATTCTAAGTAAAAATCTAAGTCATCAGTTCTAAGGAACTAAGATAGAGGATGCAGACATGGCCACCATTTATCTATCCTACCCATGCAGCTCTTGGGTCAGGAAAGGTCCATCCTTTATCACTCTCCATATTGTTAACTTCCTTACTTGTAGAATCTACTTAGCTATCAAATAAATTATTTACAAGTCATCACTTCACTACTACCCTTAAAACTTAACTTATAGTGGTGATGAACCTTGGCTAAATTGACTATGTAGATCCTAATATAAGCCCACCTCTTAAAACTCAACTCATAGCAATAGACGCTATCTCTAGGCTTCTACCCTCACATAATTTTAAAAGGTACAACTTCATCACAAAGGTACCTCTTCTATGTATTAGCTCCATTGAAGGTCATTAGTGGTGTTTAGCATTGTGTTCCCTTCTTATTTATCCTACCTTACCCATCTATGTCTCTCATCTTACTAAATGTGGGATCATTATGGTAACTATTCACCAATCTACACCATGCACTTTCACCATCACCTTCATGAAAACCCAAAATGACTATTTTACAACACCTTCTCTAGCTGCCCAACCCAACCCATGTGGTCCATCAAATTGGGGAAACTAATTTGAATACCACTCACCCAACCCTTGTTAAACTACATTAGACTGATGTCCATGGATTATGTAGGCACTGCTTCATTTCTACAGGTAGCTCAACCACTAAAAACTAATTCCCATCCCCTTTTTCTTCTTACTCATTTTCATTGCTAACAACACCATCTTATTTAAGGCATCATACATCATGGAAGCTTTGAATTCTTTCTTAAGAGTTCTTATGTTTTAACACCATTTAATACTTCCTCTTAAGACTTTTTTGGACTATGTAGGCAATGTTTAGTTTTATCTTTTATTCTATTTTCCCTCCTAAAATCTCTTCCTCCACTTCTCTACCTATCCCCTCACCACCTCCCTCCCTTCAACTTGTCAATCTCTTTTAACCACTTTTCTAGCTTGTCAATCTATTTTAACACAAGGGTTGAAAACCTTCCTAATTGGCCCGTCTTATCTCCCATAAAACCACCACCTACTCTACCTCAATAGCCTCCCCATTACCTTTTATTGTGCATACTTCAAAACTCACCCCCTCACCCAATTTTCATGTTTTTTGTCTCTCTCTCCACTTATTACCAACCTTGTCCTTTATCCCCTTCAACTTCTTTCACTATACTCATCATCTCCCCTCGCCCTTGGCTATTTGTCATACCCTCTTTATTAATCTCTTTTCCTCACCCATTCCACATCATACTATGTATCTTTAAAGTTTTTTGTTTCTTTTGTTGCTACACTTTTTCTTTACATGTACCACCACTCTCTACCATTTCACCACTCTTCCCACTGTACCCATTTTCAATTCTTCTTGTTTTCTTTTTTTTCATCCTTTCATCCTCTTTGTCTTCTTTTTACCTCCATAACTAGTTTCTACCTAGGTATTTATCCTTTGATAAGCCTTCCATAATTACCTCTTTTCTTCTTCTCAATTCTTGACTTTTGCATTCCCCTTTTCCTTTTTCCATCTTGGTACTCACTTTTCTTTTGCATCTGTGTGAGTATCCATGCTTAAATTCTTCCCTTTTCTTCTTATCATCTTTGATCTTCATCCCTTATTTTCATCTCATGCCCTTTCATTGTGTTCCCATATTTATTCACCTCCTCACCTCTCTTTGGCTTGTCAACCTCATCTAACAAGCTGATTAACATATAACTTATCTCATCTTCTTATTTACCCATCCTTTGCTTCCCCTTGTTTTTCTTAACCCCTTTCCCATTTTCCATCCCGTTCTCATCTCCAAAACCACCATATGCTTTTCTCCATTACCTATCATCATCCATGATTACTTGGTCAATATACCACTTGCTTCTTTACTCTCCTATCATCCTTTTTGTGTCCTCATTTCACTCCTTTTCCATTTTGTTTCCTTTCTTCCATTTATTGCCTTATTTTTCATTTTCATCACCAAACTATTTTCTCCTTGGTCTATTTTTAGACTTATTTTCAAACCCTTCATGGCCTCCTATATTTCCCATCCTCCCCTTACCCTTCATGATTGTTACACTTCTCTCCCCATCCTTTTCAATTCTCCAACTTGTCATTCTTTAGTGCATCCCTCACTCCCCATCTGTTACCTCTTATTTTTCTTCTCCTTTGTTCATTTCATTTCATTTTTTTCATCTCCCTTGATGATATTCTTTGTTCTTCCCAACCTTCCTCTATTTTTTAATATGTCCATGCTTG
The DNA here is from genome assembly GCA_037957365.1 of Torreya grandis. NCBI lineage: Eukaryota > Viridiplantae > Streptophyta > Pinopsida > Cupressales > Taxaceae > Torreya > Torreya grandis. The sequence continues at coordinate 3,694,585 of JARHVA010000759.1, read as the reverse complement.
GCTGCTTCCATCCTTCTCCACTATCATCTTTATTTGTAACCTCATTATTTTCTCTACCTATCTCTTCATCCGTCTCCTGGTTTGCCTTCACTCCATCCCTTGTTGGATCTCCTTTATTTTCTCCAATTCAACCTCCACCTCTTTAGAGTGCGATCACCATTAATGTCACTTCTACGTAAATCTCCTTGTCTACTTCCTCATATCCTGCATGCCCTTGCTTTAATGCATAAAATCCACAACTTTCTCTTTCATTTAATTAATATTATTATTATTCACCTCTTTCCATATTACAAAACCCCTTAGAGTCTTTCTCTGAATTCCCTCAAAATGCAATGCTTACTTATTTTGGGGCCCCACTGACTCAAAGGTCAAGGGTTCAAATCTTGACCACTTCTCGTTTACCCACTCTACTCCTTTGCTTCCCCAAATAATTGAATAATACCCTTCCATAGCCTATTAACGACATTGTTATGGAGTATGCATAATGTTAGTTTATTTGGATGGTGATGAAAGACCTTGTCAGATCATCATGGCAATTTGAGTAGTGCCCAATTTTATAAAGCCTAGTAAAGCATATTTCTCCCTTTTCTTTTCTTTAAAATGGTGGTATAAATTTCATGCTTAAACCTACTTATCCATGACTATAGATTCCTTTTGCATAGTTGACATAATCATCCAATTGCATCCTAGGTAATCTCATCTACCATTTATACGAAGCCAATCAAAAAACTATTTGATAGCCATATTTTCCACCCTTTGGAGCTTCCCTTTCTCCAACATCCTTCAACTGAATCTAACTGCATGATATCAAATTGGGGCAACCAAGTTAACCAACACTCCCCACCTCAGAAGAACTATATTAGGGTTGAAGTTCATTTTGTACATTATGTCCATAGAACTATGTAGGCAACATCCACTTGCCTAGGGCATATAGAGTTTGCTTGGCCACCCCATTCTAACCAAATAGCATACTTTCCCACTTCCACCTTGACATTAGCCCTTTTTAACCTAACCTTTTTACATATTTTGTAATGATTTTGCATGGTCCTTTGATCACACTGACCCATTTTGCCAATGTTGACCATTTGAACACTACACTACCTCATGAACAACTCAAACACTTATGTTGTTTAGCAGGATCACTTCCTCACCTAGATACCTAAAAATGACACAAACCTTGCTTGGATGGTTTGATGGGAATGACTTGATCAGCTATGACCAACGCTATGGATTGGTTACCCTCTCTTGTATTTACAGAACCTGATCTTATTATTACCAACATTGGCAGCTTTAGTCTTTATGCAATCTTGACTATCACTTTTAGTCATGTTTTGTACACCCATTGGCATTTCACATGCCTAGCTACCTTGTGGCACAACGTAGTGCCTCCCCACCAACTGCTTATCAAACTTGCACATGATTCAACCTTTTATCATTGACTCTTAGTTTGAGGGGGAACACCTCCTCCCATACATGAGGCACCTTGACCTTCGACCAAGTGATTTGTTTTTGTTTTGTAGCTTGTTAATTCAAAGAATCATAACAAAAAAGGGTAAACTATAGACACTAAAAAACTACACACTTACAGTTTTTAATGACTAATTGCCTTGGGACTCCCCTAAAGACCCCCCAAACCTTCTTAATCCTTAACCAACCCCTCTTAACCTAACCAAATCACTATTCTCCTAGCCACATAATACTATTCAAAATTACTATTCAAAAGTACTATTCACTATCAATATTCACTATGGGACCCACTATCACTATTCATGATGACATGGCATGTGATATGACAAGTGACATAGAAAGTGACATGGCATGTGATATAGAAAGTGACATGGAAGGTGATATGGAAAGTGATTGGGAAATTAACATGGCTTAGAAGTGAGGTGGCTTGATGTGGGACATTATACCCCTCATGAGACCCTTTTCCAAGGTGCTTAATGTCCTCATTTAAGCATCATAAGGACCCCCATTAAAATATAGTGAATTTTCCCTTAAGGGGCCATAATTCAACATATATTTTTCCTTCACTCATGAAAGTAGCCTTCAAAATGAGATACCTACCTATTTAGCAATTTTAAAAAGATAAAGGGCACCCATTTTTGGCTTTTCAACCCAAATGGGAGACTCACCAACCCAAATAGGAATTCCCACTAACCTCATTTTTGACTAATTCATGAACCACATTGAAAATGGTGCCACATTTTGTGTTCCATCTCTTTAAGTGCTTGAATGAAGACAAGTAAGGGTGGTGAAAAGTCTTTGGTTTCATTTAAACCCATGTGCATGATTCTCATTCAAAATTGGATTCATGTGCAAGGTGGGAGACTCACCAAACCAAATGGGAATCCCCACCAACCTCATCTTTGACTCATTCACCTAAGGTTAAGTGGAAATTTAGTATTTTGTTTTTAACACATTGTTTTAGGTCTTTGGAGGAGTTTATCATTTCAGAAGTCATCCACATCTTGGAGGAAAAGAGCATGAAGTAACAAAACTCTGCCAAAATCATCAAGGATATTCAACAAGCCAATCTTCATCAACAAACATCTTCAAGCATTAAGGTAATCTTTTTGTTTAGCTATCTTAATTTCTTTATTACTTTCCCTTTGGCCTTCTTCTTTCACTTGTTTTCTTTCTTATCTCTTTTCATTTTAGCCTCTTACCCATATCCCTTTTCCCTCTTGATCACCCTTTACCCCTTTGCCTTCTTGGCCCTCCTTTTTACCATTTATCCCTCTTATTTTCTTGAACATATTTACATTCACCATCCAAACCATTTCACAACCCCAGCCAAATCATTCTTTTGATCTTTAACAAATAAATTCAAACTAAAAACCACAACTTTATTTTAACCAATTTTCAACGTTAGCATTATTTAAACTAGTTGCTTTATTTTAGCCATCTAAGCAAAGCATTTAGTTTTATTAATTATTTTTTTGTTATTTGATATTCTTAGTTTTAGTTTATTTTAATTTTATGCAAATAATTTAATTTTCATTTACTAACTTAAGTGTTTAAATAAGGTGGATTGACAACCTCCTAGAAAGCTTTCGCTTCTAGGATCTAGCTCACGCTAGGCAATCCATCCAGCTACTTGTCTAACCAATAAGTTTTGTGGTAGTGTTTTGTAATTACAGGTCATTATTCCCTAGTTAAAGAGGATTTATTATAAATTATGGATTCAACACGTGTGCACTCAACATGTATTCTTCTACACACCCTTCTCCACTAGTTTCTTCTTTTCACACTTTAGAAAAAGAAAAAATTAGATAAAAATAGTGCGTACATATACATATACATATACACACACACATATATAAATATTCATTTATACTAATCATTTGTGTAGAAACCCTTACAAATTTTTGTGAAAACATCCCAATGGTATGTAATTTAACAAGGATGAGGATTTTTATCATGATAAATATTTGATCCAAGTTTAGACATATCTAGTATGATTTTAGCATTATCATTCCTTTGATAAAAAATATATAAAGGAAACCAAAATTATATGGTAGGAATGTACATAAGAAGTGTCTCCTTAAAATTAGCTCATAAACATGTATGAGCTTGGATTGTAAAAATGAGTGAAAATGGGTATTATTGTTAGAATTCTTAGTTGAAAATGCCCTACTAGACATGTACGCAAAATTTGGAGGCTTACATATAACTCTATTTTTTATTAACAAAATGTCTTAAAGATTTAACTCTAAAACTAATTTTTAAAAAGTCTCAATGAGATAGAATAATGGGGGTGATAATTTTTGTCATGATAAACATACAAGAAAATTTTACGTATATCTACTAATGATCACTCTTCAAAGTGTCATTTCCTTGAAATACCTTAAAGAAATAAATCCAAAATTCCCTATTATACATTTACACAATGAAATGTATTAACGAGACATAAATTAAGTAGGGTGTGAATATCCATAAAAACACCATAGAAATTAAATCTTTTTTTAATAAACATATATGCAAAATGTGCAAATAAAATTCAAATAAAAATAAGTATTTGAGAGAGAGAAGGTGGAATATTAAAAATAAAAATCACATGCTCATTCATTATATTTTTTACACTCCATCTTCTCTACAACCATAATATCATGTTCACCCAAATAACATAACCCCAAATCAAAGAGCATCATTAATCAGTCCAAGCTATCATTAATATTGTGAAAACTTCTTGTCTCTAGTTATGAATTACAACCATTGATTACTTGCAAATACATTGACTATAATCTTAAATAGATATGGATAAATATAAATGTCCTCTCAACTTATGCTAGTTTTATAATAAACATATGCAAAATTAGAAACAATATATGAGAAGACACCTAAATTTTTCCACCAAATGCATATAAGGAAATGTGTTCTTGAAATGATTTCAAAGGTACACAAGGAAATGTCACACCAAGGTGTGATTGTATGGACTATAATCATAGGTATCTATGCATAAAAAATATATTTTTTATAACACCTTTATATGGGCTAACCATTTAGAAATGGTAAATATAACGTGAGTGGATATAAGGGTAATTTTTATTTACAACTTTTATACCAATATATTAGTAAAAATAGTTATAATGGTGTATAAGGGGCTTCCAAGAATAGGAGGAGGTGGTAAATTAAAAAAATTAGGCCACCTTAATATTTATAATCCTATGAACAAGTGCTTTGAATATATTTTACAAAGTGACCACCCTTTTATATTTTTATTAAAAATGGTAAGTGTAAAACTACTTTATGTGATATGTTTTTTATATTTCAATTACGTAGTTCTGAGTCAATCTACATTGACCTATATTTTATGATTAGTAGTTCAACATAACCCATCTTTCATGAACATGAATGATCCACTTGGAAATCATTACATCTAGGTGAAGCAATAGCTCTTACTAGGAGCTTACTAATCCCAATACTACTCCAAGTCAAGCAAACTTAACTATATAATTTCTCAAGCCCACTTAACTTTGTACCTCATTTTTAAAATATTTAGCAATTTTTTCACCTGATGAATCTCAAAAATTATATCACATAATTTGATACACTACAAAAAAACCCCACTTGTATAAATTAAACCAAGATTCTTCCACCTTAGTTTTTGTCTGTAGTACATTGATTTAATGTAATGATATTGAACTTTTGTCCTAAAAGCATAAACATATATGAATTGTTACCAATAAATTTTCTAACTTTAATTTTTTTCATCTAGATAAGAGGAAATAGTAAGATCAAAATCAAACATTAAATATTTTTTACTACAAGTCATACTAAAGTGGTGAAATTAAAATTAAATCCATTTACTTGTCAAATAATCAAAGTAATGTAGCCCAAATGTCTCCTATGGAACCATGTCCATTACATTTTTGTTTTTTGATAATAATACTTTTAAATGGACTTCAAAGAGACATGTAATACATGAAAACCAAGATGGAGATATGAAACTTGGCATTTTCTTTGGTCTTCATCACTCTTTTCATAATCTACAAGACATACATGTAAGAAATAAATAAATAAGGAAAAAATATTTTTTTAATGCAAATGTATAAAATAAAAGTTAATAAATTAATATATTCCCATTATTAATTCAAAAATATTGAAAAATAGTGTAGCTTCCAAAGTTTTTTTTGGCATGATTAGGGTTTTGCTCTATGCATGTTGTCACTAATTTTTCCTTGTGTGCAGTGTTTCATTCCATGATCCATTTTGGATTCTATGGGAGTTGTGAATTTATTTACCATATGGAGAACCTCACCTTAGGGAAAAAGTAGCCTACATTATGTATTTTTCTCCATTGTGTTTAGTTGTTGAATCCAAGAGAGGAGACAGTAGAGCCTTGAGCAATGGCACCCCTGCTCAAATGTTCAAGGAAGTTTGTACCCAAAGTTTTATATGAGGTAAAAAAATAATAGCCTAATGCTATTTTACATACTCATGTGTTTAACTCTACTTGTTAATGGTTATAACATTTCTATTTAATAGGTTATTTTTTTGGTGTCATTCCCTCTAAAAGTATGCTCAAATCTTGGGTTCAATCTACTTGGACTACCCATGGCATTAAGCTTGAAAGCATCCAAAATATGACCAAAGATTTATTTTTGTTTTAGGTTTTTAACCTTATCCATGAAAGAGTGATTATGATCAAATCCACCACCTTGTATATCTATAAATCCCTTATGGTTATTTTACCCTAGAGAGGGAGTTTTTAGTATTTGAGTATAATGTTCTTAAAAACCCAATCTTGGTTGGTTTTCTTGGATTACCATTTCCTTGTTTGCACTTTATCAACCGAATTAGGTCTTCCATTTGCCATGCATTTTTCCATGAACCTGCTTGATTTTATTCAGCCTATCTCTATAAAAGGGTCTATGTTGAAGTTGATTTATCCACAGACCTTAATGAGTTTACTGATATCCAGGTTGGTGGTTCTCGTCATTCTCAACATGTCTTGTATATTAATTTTATCAACACATTTTTTGTTTTCAAGATAGTGATCACAAGATAAAGGATTACATGTATTTTCTTTGTAACAAACCAACACCCAAGCCTTCTATTGATAACTCTAATAACACTCAAGAAGATGGGTGGAAAATTGTAGGAGGGCATAAAAATAACCATAGTAAGGGTATTATCAACCAAAATACTATTAGCAATGTCAAAACCTCTTCATTATTTATGCCACAAGATATGATATAAAATGTTTAACCCACTATGGAGTCTACTCAGTTAAATCGACATGTTAGGGAGCTTATTCATACCAAATTTGAAATAGTTAAACCCAATTTTTTTAACACTCCCATGGATATTATTGTTCTTTCTAATTTTTAGGTCTCTACTTAGTTAATCTCGTTAGAGAATTATTTGTCTCTTTCTTTGCATATCTCTTCTCATCAAGGAGTAGGTAATTGCTCTCATAGACCTTCAAGAGGCTTGATGACACTCACATCCTTCCTCATTAAGAGGTTAAAATAGATGAAGAGTATGTGGTGGAATATATAGATAGATGACCATTTCAAATTTAATATTTTATGCATTCCAATAATGACTAGTTCTTGAAAAATCCTTTTGAATTCCTAGAGGGATTTGGATTATGAGGATATGTCTCTTGTCACCTATAATCTATGAATTTATTCTCATGGAATATTTGGGGTCTAATAGACTTAAATCTCAAATATGTTATGTGATATTTTTAGAGGAAATTTGTAGAATCAAACATTCTCTGACTTTAAGAAGTTAAGGTGGTTGATTTCTTTCTTTATGTTGTCAGTAAAGTTATTTATCCTAATAACCTTGTTCTGAAAATTAATTATGATGTAGGTCATGGAGGTGTAATTGCATATATTTATCCAAAATGGCATCTAAATTATGTGGATTTTGGGTTTGACCCCATGCATGATGTCATTTAGGGGATTTTTAATATTGATAACTTCTCTTTTGGGATCATTAAATGATGATCATGAAATATCATCTTTATCACAGTGGATTGCTAATGATCTCTAAGATTCCCATTGGGAAATTTGTGATGATTTTAATATGTTAGAGAATCTTGCTAACAATATCAGTCATCCCCAGATGCATTGGACAACTGGAAAAAGGGAAGCTTGGATTTTTATGTGTAATAAATTTGGGGTTTACGATCACAATACCATGTGTCATCTCACATCTAAAAATTAGTACGCTCGGTCCAATAGTTGAGGTGGATTTGATCATGTGCTTAAGTGATTTGATTAGGTGATGTTTTCCACACAACCATACTTCTCCCTCAACAACATTTTTTGTGGTTGGTATAAGCCATGCTAGATTTTATCCTTTTCGATCACTCACCCATCCACTTTCACATCACTTAAAAATTTAAGTGGTATAAAATATTTAAAAAGTATTTTTTTACTAAATATTACACTTTTATAACATTGTCCCACCATTGCCCATATTTTTAAGGTTTGGAACCTCATCCCTTGGACAATTAAGTATCTAGATTGGCTCAAGTTGTGGTATAATGCACAAAGATAAGGCAATGTTCCTACTCCATCACCTCCTCTAATCCATGTTATGTGATGGTATAACTTAAATAAACCCATTTATACAATCCTTTACAACTATAAATGGTAAAGCTTAGGTAACACATTCAAATTGAAAATAATTACAAAGCTTGAGGTGCTCAAATTTGGGCCTGATTAAATTGGCTTAAAGTGGGCAATAAGGTCTCCAAGGAAATATTTCACATGCTCAAATCCAAACATTATATCAATAGATTAAATCCATTTAATATTTTAGTTAATGCCTTATTGAAGTGATAGATATTATCCAAGCCTTTGTGTAAACTACCAACAATTTTTCAAAGTCCAAGTTTCATCCCTTGAGTGACAACAAGCCCTTGTCCAATGCCTTTCATTTGTTCCTTGCTAGTTAACACCTATAAAAGGAGTTTTTTGTGATAAGAAGCTCTCCATTGAGGATCTTCTAGAGGATATCATGCAAATGGAAATTACAAAGCTCTTGGGTGTGATAGATTTCCTTGTGAATTCTAGAACAAAATATGGGATACCATTAGGCCAGACTTATTTCAAGTTTACCTTAAATCTTTCAATACGCATTCTTTTGGGACTAGCAGTCGCAAAAGACACATTAAATTCACTCCCAATTAGGGAGAACTTGGGTTAATTATTAATTGGTGGCCCATCACTTTACTCAATGTCTCATATAATATCATTGATAAATCACTTGCACTCCATCTTCACCATCTCTTGTCTTTGATTGACAAACTTGACTAAATGAGATTCATTCAAAGCAGATACATATTGGATAATATCATTTTTTTGTGGGAGGGTATAGGATGGGCTTGCCAATCCTATCAAAATGATATGATCATCAAAATTAAATTTGAGAAAGCCTACGCTTGTATTGAATGACCCTTCATTTTTATTATGTTAGAAGTCTTAGGGTTTGGCCTCACTTTCCTGTAATTAGTTGAAATGATTTTTGTAGATGATTTAGCCTTCCTTTTCATTAATTATATCAAACTCTAAATAATTCAATCTCTTTGTATCCTTTTGGAAAGGATGCCCATTGGCTCATGCTTTATATGTAACTCTATTGAAGGCTTGAGATACATGTTGGGCAATGCTCAATCTTAAGGTCTTATTCGATGCATTTCTCTCCCTACTGAGGAACCCTCTCAAATCCTCAATTGTCATTTTTTAGATGACCTTTTTTTGAATCTTATTGAAGATGATATTAATGTTAATAACATTATGTAATGTCTTGATACCTTCTACCTTGCCTCTAGATATTCTATTTAACGGTGAAAGACACAGTGATACATATAATCCTTCCTCCCTTTGCCTCCCTGGGTGAGTTAGTATGATTGAAATTGGATTTGACATGATGATATTTTTAAATTTTATGGGAATTCATTTTGCATTATAGGTTTCCCCTTCTATCTTATTGAAATTGTGGTGTATCGAGTCAAGATAAAGATTTATTATTGGATAAATAAGCCCATATCCATAGCTAGGAAATTTCAATTTTACTGTTAGGTGCTTGTAACTTCTCATATTTATTATTATTCATATTGGGTTCCTTCCAAAACCTCTGTTCATAATCTTGAAAATATTTTCATAGATGTCATTTGCTTAGTTATTCCATCAGCAAAAGGTTTCCATAGGGTAGCATAGGAGTATTGTTGTCTCCCTAAAGAGGATGGAGGTATAGGGTTGATTAACATTTCTCACAAAGGTTAGACTCTTTGTGCTAAAAGGATTATCCATGCCATTGAGGGGAATGAGACATGGAAAGTTTTACTCAAAAAATTGCATCTCTTAATTTAATATTTATGGTTGTTCCACTTGTAAAGTTTTAGGATTTTCTAACATTCTCACTCTCTCCACTCCCATGAAAATTATTGGGTCCTTTATGGTTAAAACATTTGAAAATCTTGGGAAAATATTAATCCATGGTTATTATGGAATGGTAAAGGTTTATATATGAGATTTATAACAACCAACCCTCCTTTTGGTGGTCCCCTATTATCAATTTTCATGGTTTTCCCTCTTGCATAATTTCCTTGGAATCATTCCATAAAGTTTTTTAGAATGGGAATTATTATTGTGCAAGACTTATTTTGCAAATGGATTTGGTTTTGGTTCCCTTGGGTGGATGTGAAATCTAAATATAACTTATCTTCTTTGGACAAGGAATCTTACAAGGAGATCATTGTTGATGTTCTAGTGGATATGCTACACAAATTCACATTGACCTCTTCTCTCCCTTGGTAGAAGGATTGGAAATGGTATGTTGACATGCCTTTCCATAATTACACCACTCATAAAGGCTATAAATGGTTGTCCCTTCATATTCTGATGATTTATAAGATAAATTATAGATGGGATGTTTAGTCCCCTTTATATACTTTGTGTAGACATTTCCAAACTGTATGGACTACTTATATTAAACCCAAGCTAACTCATTTTTCTTAGTGTTTAATCCATCAAGGGTTACCACTTGTGAGACTTCTGGTGTAATTATGGGTAGATCATCCATCATGCCTATTTTTAGGGTATTTGGAAAGTCTAATGAACTTATTTTGATTTTTATATAAGGCCTAAAATGCATGGAATTAGATTTATGATTTTTCTACCCTTTTTGACTGGAACCTTTCATTTGGTATCATATCCTCCTCAGTGACATTCCTAGGATGACACTGAAGTACACCTTATTTTGGCACGATTTCAAAGTGTAAATTTCATTTTATATATGGAAATAAATAAATTTAACTTTGTTTCCTAATTCTTATATTGACTATCACTTTATTCATAAAAAATATATGGTTATATCTAATGTTATCTTGCAGATTCAAGTTTAGACAAATAAATTTTATCTTGAACTCGAGCATATTTAGACCTTGCTTAGGCATTGGAGTGATGTCCCATGTAATGTGTCTCATGTCCTTCCATCCCCTCCTAGGAATGCTATGATGAGAGGTAACAATGGCACTCCATGATGATGATACCATCACAACCATTCTTGTCATTATTCTTGTAGCTAGGCCCAAGGATCTCATCAATGACACCATTCTCCTCCCCTAGTTCCACATAAAAGATGTGGCTCTTTTCCTCAACCTTCTCCTCACACTCAAGGTTTGGGTTATTCACCTCTTATGGGGAAAAATATATTTAATTAATCACCAAGGAAGTTGTAAGGTACTAAAAATTGCCACCTACTAATAAGTTTCCAAAATTGTGCTAGTGATTTTTCCCTATCACTCTGATCAAGATGAATATTTATAGAAGGAAGGTGATCATACCATTACCAACTCTGGTTAGGACCCCATTTCTTGGGGGTAACCTTCCAAGCTCTAGAGGGTGAGCCCCATCATGAATTCTCCCCTTCTACTAGTATTTTTGTAATGACTGCTTAAAATTTTTGTGGTTTTTTTTTTGATGTAATTGATCTTTACTAAGCTCTACCTAGTCTTTTATTGTTTTATTCCTAGGCTTTATTTACCTATTTTGATGGATTTGTGGTGTGTTATCTTACCGCCTTATTTATTTGTGAATACTCTTATATATTTGTTATATTAATTAATATAATTAGATCTATTTCATCAGAAAGAAAAAAACTACAAAGCAATCCCTCTACACTCAAAGTTGAAAACTTATAAATAGAATACATGTTTGAATAAAATGGGATTGAAATTATAGTAAAATAAACTTATAACCTAATCAATGCTCTTTCCTCCTCCTCTTCCTTCTAGTTCATATTTAAATTTAAATAAGGTTTATCATTAAAGCAATTTTAAATGATGAACTTTTTTTATCAAATAAAGTAATCTACATAGAGTGAATTAACTATTAAAAATTAAGTGCCCAAATGTATTGTGTTTAACAAGGCATTTGGTGTTTTGTTATAAGGATTAATGATTTCTATATAATCCTCTAAGTTTTATGTCATGCCTAGCTATAAATATTAATTTAAATTTAAAGAAGAGCAAGCGAACCATTATTACCTTAAATTTTTTCCATTGGGGAGGTAATAAAATTGAAATCACCTCCAATAATACTTTCATCATTAGGGAAAGTGTGCCTTAACCCTCATAAATACTATAAATATAGATATATACCTTGTCTATATTTTGAGCCATAGGTGTTGATTCACATAAATATTTTGTCAAAATTAACCTCATCAAATATAATATTGATCCAATCAACAAAATCCTCAAGCATGAAACCTAAAGCCATTGGACAATTCTAATCAACATCAAGGTGTCTTGAAAATCTAATTACACTAGCATCTATAAATTTGTTATTATTTATAATGCCTCTCATTGATTCACTAAATTGATATTATTTCATTGTAATATCTTAAATAATAAGGATATTAGTTTTTTTTCCAAAATATGTTGTTTCAACAATCTATGCTTGTGTGTGTCCCATTGTTATGGGTGAAGGGTTTATCCCCCTAAGTATTGGAAGGTTTATTTTTCCTGACTTTTGAGAACCAAGAAAGGTTTAATTTTTTTTACTTTTCTCCATCTCCATCCTCCAAACCAACTATGGCCTAATATTTTGGCTTCCTTTACCAATATTTCTTTGAGATTTCAAGTTTCTATAATTTGATTGAGAATTCCTTCTTCGATTTTTATTTCTTTGATGAGCTATCTTGAGAAATAATTTTGTCATTGAAATATTATCTAGTTATAATTGATTCAAAACTTATTTTAGATGTGTGTTAATATATATTTTATCCCTAGAAACTCCCCTCCTCTTTATTCTCCCATTCCTTAATATATTCCTTAATGCATGGCTGATTTTATAAAATTTTATGATGTTACACATTATATTGATCCTCGGGAGAGGAAGATTGTTCTTAAAATATATATGAGCTCAAGCTAGAAGGATTTATTTTACTAATGTGATAGTTTCCTCTTCCAAAATAAAATTATTCTTGTTTATGGAACTAGGGATTCAAACATATTACCAATTTCCACTGACTTTGGTTTTCAGGCTTGGGATTTTTTTTTTTTTCATTTTTTGGATTTCAAACTCTAATTCCTATGCAAATGCCTAGACATCATAAAATCAAAGGATCAATCTTGGTAATTAACTAATTTTTATCCTTAAGTATGTAGTGTCTAAGTTTCTAAAATGGAAAAAAAATATCCAAGCATAAATTTTCCATTGAGTTTTAATTTTTCTCATAACCTACTAGAGTTTGACTAATGTAATAAATGTGTCTTTCTTCATTATCCTTGTTTAATGCATGTTTTATGGCATATATATATATATATATATATATATATATATATATATATATATATATATATATATATATATATATATATATATATATATATATATATATATATATATATATATATATATATATATATATATATATATATATATAATTAGAGAGGATGATTGGGGATGAGTAGCATCATGATCAAATTAGTCTCTAGATATTATTTAATTTCATATAAATATCTTTGAAAATTTTCATACCATTAATACTTGGTGCCTTTCCAAAATAATCTTGAAAAGTGTTGGGTTATATTGGGTCATTGAGCAAAACACTGACTAATAGCTTGATTGTTCCCTTGTAAACTTCTCATTTTCCTATGACTCTTAGAAGGAGACATTTAAAAATTTATTTGGGTCTACTTATATACCTCTTCAATAGACAATGAAACCCAAAATTTTTCCTAATATAATTCCAAAAACATATTTCTTAAGATTTATCCTTACCACACATTGTCTTAATCATTCTAATATTTTTCACAAGTCTATATGGTTTTCTTGTTTCTTAGATTTTCCTAGGATGTCATCAACATAGTTATCTAAGATGTCATGCATGTAATCATAGAATATGTCATATCTCTTTGATAGGTAGATAATGTATATTTAAGTTTGAAAGATGTGGCTACAAATAAAAAATTTCCTTAAGGGGTTGTGAATGCATTTTTATGTTGGTCTTTATTTGATCATAACTATTAAACCCACCATAAAGGAAAACATCTAATGCCTAGTTGTATATTAAATGATCATATAAATATTGGGCAAATAAAATTCATCCTTTGGGAATGCTTTGTTTATATCTATATAATTGATACAAATATTGATACCTGTAGTTGGTTTGGCAACTAGGACAATGTTTGAAATCTAATCATAATAATCAATGGGTCTCATAAATCCAATATCAAGTAAAATTTAGATTACCTCATTAAATTTATAAATTAATCTTTGGATGCATCTTTCTAATCTTTTTCTTAACAAGTTTGGCTTCATATTCACAACTAAGTTATGTATAATGTAATATCTCTAACTTGGGACACATATGGAAATAAGGGTTTGCCAACAAAACCCTATCAAAATTGAAACCCATTCCTATGAATATTCTAAAAATATAAATTCAACTAACAACACAATTCTAAAAATGAAAGCAATATTCAAAAATTCCTCTACCAAACCCTAGGTGACTAGGGCAAAAATTAGATTTGATACTTCTAACCCTCCAAAAAATATGAAATGAGTATTATATTGTAGCCACTAATTTTAGAAGTTAAAATAGTCACTCAAAATGATGAAACTCAAAATTCTAAAATTTATTAAAGCAAAATACAACTAAAATTTTATAAATTCATATCTCCCAAAATACTAGGAGTTATAATGTTCATGATAGCTCAAAATGACCATAAAAATGGTAACTATAAAAAAAAATATGAAACATAATTTTCCCACCATGGGAAATCCACCAAAAGTTGTGCCAGAATTCTAAAAACCCTATTTCACTACAATCTCTCTTAAAAAACCCTTTCAAGCCAAGTTGCCAAAGTGCAAAAATATAATAATAAAATCCAAATATTATTTAGGGCACAAAATCACCCCAAAACATATGAAAATCATCCACCAACCAAATCACCAACTTAGAATAGCAGTAAATCCACAAACCTTAGGAGAGGGTTATTTCCTTGTAGCACAACCCTTAATAAGGTCTTCAACACAAGTGGCCAAGCTGCCATCCTCTAGAGCTCACCACAAACATGTAAATGAATTTTTATAGCAAGACACACAACCACACTTACCAAAGTAATTCACCACCCCTAGGAGAGGCTAAAAATCTATAATCCACAAATATGAAACACAAATATAGCCCTTGAATAAATCTACCCTAGTAGAAGAATTAAGGTTTTTTTCTCCAAATTCATTTGTGCACTTGAAGAATTTTTTCCTCAAGTCACTTGTTCGAGCTTGACATACTTGACCATAAAATTCAATATCCAAATTATCATATCTTTAAATTATCCCATCACATTATAATCATTCTCCAAAAGAGGCATCCAACTTGGAGGGAAACCTTTTTTCAAATATTTAAAGGAACAATCCTTATAAATCCCACTTAAGTGCTTGGATGCCCATGACCCTTAAAAAAACATAACTTAAGTGAACACTAGAACATAAAGTATGTTTTTTCTAATTGCTCTTAAAAAGGTCCCCAGTGTTACCTTTTATTTCTTTTCTTTCTTTTCCATTAGCCCATGGGAACAATTTAAAGGCTAAGGGTATTCATGTCTGGCTAGATTAAAAAGTGGGACATGACATTCCTCTCTACCCAAACTTGCTTATCCTCAAGCAATTGTAATATTCAAAGGGGTATTCAAACATACCTTATTATGTAATGTATACTTGTTACTTATTCCCAAAAAAGATAAACTCCAAACATGTCCCTCATACTATTATACTTGTATTTTGGGGGCTGCCCCCAAGTGCAAAAAGTGACATCATAGCCCTCTAAATGCTTTCCATGATCCAATGCTACCAAATATTTCAATATTGAGTTGCAGATAATATATCCCTTCCCTTTAAGCCCCTCATGAAGTACATCATTATCCTAGAGTGGCAAAATGAAATGCATCCAAAAAATGATACATTGTTGCCCCAAATGAAAAGATCTGTTTGCTTGTCATTTATCGCGTGCATAGCATTGTGACCACCCTTCAACCACTCTTTGGAAGCTCCTACATACCTTAGTAAAACTTTCCAAGCTTGAAAACAATTGGAAAAATTGGATTCTTTAAACAACATGCCTTGGAAAGAAACTTCAGTAACTTGCAAACCTTCTTAGATGAATTCTTTTAGGGGTGTTATATGTATCATCATTAGTTGCCCTTTTTCCACACTCTCATGCATATGTGTAACCAAATGTGAGTCCAGAAAGAATTCATTTTGGTAATCAAAATAATGTTGTATCATACCTTTATCCTTAAACCTTCCTTCATGCAATTTGTGCCCTTGAACATAAACATTTCCATAATTTGATAGCAATTGTAAATGGACAAAAAAATCAATCTTTTCACCTTCATGAGGTGGCTAGAATTTCACCCAAAAATCAAAATTTTTTGAGTGATAAAAATCAGACTTGATTGATATCCTTTCTCTTCTCCATGTGGGTTGAAGTATGCTCCAATTTCCCACTTTTTGGTCCCCAACAAGTTTCTGGAATTTTTCTTCTAACTCAAATTTTTTTGAGTCAATAAAATTAGACTTGGCATAAGTATCTCCTCCATAATTTGTGTAGGGTTGTAATATGCCAAAATTCTCATGATTTTCTAAGTGTTTCATTGACTAATTTTTCCCACCTCTTTCTCCTATTTTACCTTCATTCTTTTTAGAATTCCTCAATATTTTCAAATATGAGGTTTGTTGGGTTCTACCACCTCTACTTGGCTACCCATGTAAATCATAACATTATTTGAACTCTATATAGCCCTTACAATTGATTTCTATAGTGACCCTACACATATTAGTAAAAAAATTAGTGTTTAGCAACACTTTTCTAATTATTCCATCATGCCTTATGAGCATGATATGGACTTTCTCTTGGTGCCTTGACCTTTTCATAGCATAGCTATAGTATGCCCTTTTTTTCTCCCACTTCCTCATTTTAATGGATGGAAATCCACTAATATATACTTGGATTACCCTCATGATGTTGAGATGTGATAAACACACCTTTTTAGAGCCCATACTCACCATGATGACAAAAGAAATCAATAAGAACAAACTAAAAATGCTAAAAACAATAGTTATTATGATCCTGGGACATGATAGACCTTGCTTATTCCCTTCTTTATGTTGGCATAAATTGTGTTCTTTGTCTCACCACATGACATGAAAATAATATTACTCTTGTAGAGCTCACCTGGATCCCATATACATGATGGATACTTGTCATGCTCATTCCTTGAATTTACTTTGAAGAATTCTCTTCCCCATTGAGTACCATTCACATCAACCTTAATGATAGAGCAAGGTTTGAAACTAAGACAACGAAAAAACCAAGTGTGAGGAGAAATCAATGAACACTTGCCAAGATGACAAATCAATTTCTTACCCATACACAAATATGAATTTCCTTCTTCCAAATACAAAATGAAATCTTCTTACTTTTTCCAAATGTAAAATGAAATATTCTTTCTTTTTATTTGGCATTATTCCTTAAAAGGACCTCTTTGCCTTGTTCTATCTTGTTAGGACTTGTGCTTCCTTTTCAAGCATTAATTATTTCTTCCAATCTTCCTCTTAAAATTTGAATTTATGAAAATAAAGTGAACTCATATTATAAATAATGAAAAAATATTCTTTTATAGCATACCTTTCTATTATGGTTTCCTTATCCATATCCAAGCTTTCCTCTTGATCTTTTAATGGCTCATGAAGTTATTGAATAACTTCTCCTTGTGTTGCCTATGGAAGTTTTGAGTTTATGCTACTTCTACCTTAGTGCCTATTATTTTTAACCCCATTGGTTGATTCATAGCTTGTTGGGAACCTTCAATAGGTTGCCCTTAAATTTATAGTTCTTGTGGATCAGAAAATAAATCTTCTTGTTTCTCTAAATTTTTAAATTTGTGAGGGTTAGAAAATTTCACACTTGATTGTCTCAATATACTTGACTTTTATTCTTTGATGTCTTCTAATTTTAGCCCTTCTTGTTATTTATTAGATTCTTGGAAACCCTCACTTGGTTGTGCCTAAATTTATGGTTCTTGTGGCTCAGAAAATTCAATCATTGGCTATCCTAAAGACTCCCCTTTTTGAAGCTCATCACTTGCATCCATAGGTTGCTTTTCAATTTCAATTTTACATGTCTAAAAATTTGATTTTGTGTTATGATCTTGCCTTTTTATAATCTATTTTACTATTTAAAACATTGTTATTGATGATGTATAACTGACTACTAGTTATTTCACTTTAGTTGGATTATTTGTTAGACTTGATGTAATAGTATTTAGATTGCATGTTTAATTTTGCACTTGATAATTTATTACTAAAGTTGATATTATTACATTTCTATAATTATTTATAAAAAATTTGGTATGATACTATTAATGTAATTTTATGGTTTTAGGTACTATCTTGTGATCTAGGTAGATGTTGGTAACATTACATCAGGTATCAAAGAAAATTTTGAGTAATCAGACAAGTCTGATAGGTATACTTGTTTCAATTATGTTTTCCATCATTTAGAAATATTGATTGGTCATTGATTATGTCATTATATTGACATTGGTAATTATTGAATTTCATTTTATGTTGTTTGCAATTTTATAATTGTTTGTCATATAGTCATTATATTCTATTATTCTGTTTGCGATCACATCCTTTCATTTTCACCTCCACAACTAACTCTTGCCAGCTCCTTCTATGCAAACTCCATTTTTACCCTTGTATACCTTCATGGATTTTACTCACCTAAGTGGATAGATTACCTAGGACTTACCTAGACGTACCCATGACACCCCTTGGACTATTTCTTAGACTATATAGAACCTTATATTAATAAGGTGGTGGCAAGGTTTATTACATTGTTTATATTGTGCAAAGACATGGGTATTATATTAAATATGGTTTAATTATTTGTTTGGATAGACATATAATCAATGGCATATTATGGTTAATGTTAATATATTTATCAACATTTATTGTTATTTAGTTGGCTGGCGACATGGACTTTGAGAGTTAGGATGTTAATCGGTCTTATTATTATTAATTGGGTTTGTTAAGTATTAATATGTGTTTTTATTGGCTGGATTTTTGGTTAGTGGATCAATCATTTAGGATAGGTCAATTAATGACCATTGCATTCAATGTAAAATTTGGTGGGGGATTACATTGGGAAATGTTGGAGATTTTTTCTCTCCTCACATTCAATACGGGCATTGAGTGGGTATGGGGAACTAGATGGAAGGTATGGAGAGTTAGGGGATGGACGAGAAGAATTGATGGGGTTAGGAAGATGGAAAGGAAATAGAGAATAGTGAAGTTTGATTAGTTTTTTAACATGGTCATGATGGATTTTGGACTCATGACTTAGAAAATTGAAGGTTTTGGGATTCTATCTTATTATCTTTTTGAGATTTCTCTCTGCATTTTTTAGGTAAGCTATAATTTTGCATGGTTATTTAATTCTATTGATAAAATATTGGAAAAATAAAAAGGTTACATATGCAGCCAGAAGTCTTAGGACTTCTGGATGCATATACAGACCTTAAAGAGATTCAACGTGAATTAATATTGGTATTTTGCCTATAAACTTGATATATATATATATATATATATTAATATTGGTATTTTGCATATAAACTTGAAATATATATATAGTGAAGTTTGAATGGTTTTTTAACATGGTCATGATGGATTTTGGACTCACAACTTAGAAAATTAAAGGTTTCGGGATTATATCTTATTATCTTTTTGAGATTTCTCTCTGCATTTTTTAGGTAATCTATAATTACGCATGGTTATTTTGTTATGTTGATAAAATATTGGAAAAATAAAAAGGTTACATACACAGCCATAAGTCTTAGGACTTCTAGATGTATATGCAGACCTTAAAGAGATTCAACATGAATTAATATTGGTATTTTGCATATAAACTTGAAATATATATATATATGTTTTTGTTAAATCTTGGCTTTAGAACATTTTTTGTCGACTATGTGTGTGAAAATGTTTTGTTGATTTTATATTATATTACCCTATAGGGTTTGTTTGTTCTGTGTAGTAAATTGAAGGTTGGTAGTTTTCTTACCTTTATATATATATATATATATAGGCATACCATCAACCTGTGTAAAGGTTTCATGGATTCATTTTAATTGTTAACCGTTTATGTATAGATATATGCCATTATGTTAATTAATGTGCAACTTCTAGGAGGACTCAACCTGGTTAAATTTGATTGTGTATATTTTTATGTGAAGAGATGGAGTTAAAATCTTATTGTGATTTCTTAGTTTTATTTGGGTCATGATGTTTCTTCCTTGGTTGCATGCAAAAATGTTCATAAATGGATAGGTTTTTAAGTGAGTCATGGGTTCCTTGGAATATGTTTTGAATTAGATCTTCCTTGGTTGTTGATTGAGATCTACATATTTATATATGTATATATTTGAATTTTGGAAAGATGATTGGGTTTTTCCCTTCATATAGCTGACTGTGTATATGTCTTAAGTTTGGATTCTTTCTTAAAAGACTTCTTAAAATTGGGTTTATCTATTTACCTTCATTTTGAGATAAATTCTTATTGGGTTGTTTGAAACTACATATTATGTGACTTGGATTATGATTTCAATTTGGTTTCATTATTATGGTCAATGAGTCTCACATGTTTACTTTTTGATAAATATGGATGCCTTTGTTATATTTCACTATGTTGTTCTTAAGATAGAATTGTTATTATTTTACTGGTTTCCCTTATCGAGATATTAAAATGGATTCTTGGAGAAATAATTTTAATCAGGTTTTATGATTATCTTCGATTGCATTTGGAATATTGTGGCCTTTAAGTTTGACTAGGTTTTTGGTGTTATACTTTGACTATGTTTTGTATATTTAGTCACATGTTTCTTGAATGTCTTGACTGCATTTATATATACATGTGTCATGGCCTATGATCTAAGATTTGATTGGGTTTTATGATATCTTGGACTATGATAGCTTATGTATATATCTGACCATAGTTTTGAAGCGTGTCTTGACTCAATTATTTAAATAAGGTCTGTTGTTAAATTTTGATTTTTTATGGCATGATTAAGATGATTGTTTCTATATATGTGGCTTGAACAAACTTTTACATAAGACTTAACAGCTCACCTTTGTTAAGTTGGAATGAATATAATTGGTTGTATTTTTTTGGGTCTGTGAGGGCATCAAATGAAGTCTGAAGGAGTTTATTGTGTATTTATTTAATACATGGGTTTGTATTGAATCTATAAGTGTTGGCACCTTGTTGAATACTATTTTTATTTTGAATACTATGTATGTCTAAGTGTAATGTATGGCTTATCTAGATTATTATGTTTGTTCATGATTAGGTTGTGTGCTTTATACATTGCATGGTTATTGAGTTGTCATTCTTAGACTAGATCTGGATGATTAAAATAGTTGGTATGTTGTATACTTGGGTATAAATTTATAGTTAAGATGGTTGAGGTTGACTATAAACTTGAACAGATATCTAAGATGGTTATCTCAAATTATATAAAATGGATTAGAAAATCTATTCTATATCATTCGATAGCATGTGATAGTTATCCCTTCTTCTGATTTATATCAAAGATAGATTAATTATTTCTGTCTCACCTCGAAATATAATTATTGTCTTTCTTATATTATATTGTTATCGAGATGTCCTCTAATTTAGAAATCTAATTTCTCAAAATTCCCTTCACGTCCTTGGTTACTGCAACCACCATCCTATTGATGGTTGGGGTGATAAGGGCCACCAATGATTAGGCTCATAGCGCTGGTTGGGAGGGCTTATCCAATTCATTCACTTGCTGCTCCATGCTTCAATGATTTTGTGTACACATGAAGTAAGTTGATAACAAATTAATTATGTTAATCATGTTTTATTTACTTAATCAATTACATTAATGTTATTTGAGCTAGTTATTATACAATATTGATTTATTATTAGTTAGTCATGTCATTACTAACCTGTGTTGATGCATAAAATAAATGAAATGTTGAATAATACTTGAAGGGTAAGAGGCTAATTGATATATGTTATTGAAGGTAATACACTTCATGTATATTAAGTTACTAGGCAATTATTTTGATTTCCTTCCTATTGATAAAGCATTCAATTAATGATAGTAATGCAAAATTACTCTTTAACATTAGTTATATGATTAGATTTAGTTAATATGGTTTCTTTCATATTGTTAATTTAGAATAATCATTATAGTATTGGTTACTTGGGTTAATTATATGATTTTAATATTATAATTAAATCTACTTGATGTTATCATAAGTAGGATTTACGTAGATAATTACACAAACTTATTTAAAAGCATATTGTGTATATTTGATAAAAATATTGAGAATTCTATTCTAAGTCAGGAATAATCTTTTGATTTGGTTATATAGATACTTAGACATATTCATATGTTTTCTTGTTATAAAAATAAATAGACTTTGATTAAGCAAGTAAACTAGCTTAATAATTATCTTTGATATATCACAATATATATTTTGAATCCAATTACATAGATGCATGGAATAAGGGTTTCTTAGTTGTTTCAGCTATGCATGAGTTATTCAATATTACTAGCTGTTGGTGCATATAGATAAACATGATCCTCACTTCTAAAATATATTTCAGACATACTTGGTTGTGTATAAAAGTATGTATGTTGCATATATATTAAATTTGAAAAATATTATTTTTGTTCTTTCACTTAATAATAAATAAATCATGAGTTGATCTATTTCATTCACTTAAATAAGAATTTTAATAGACTTATATAGTATTCCTGAGTAGGTTAGTTATGTAATAAGATGAAGTGAAAGGTCTTAAATGAATTGACTTAATTTGATGTTGCAACTATGTAAGGTTACTCAACTAAATGAAATGAGCAAGCTAAATATTATTTTCTACTTCATTTACTATTGCGTAAACATATTAATGAGACATGCATACTTGTTGATTTTTATTTCCTTAGGTTGCATGTGCTTTCACTCCTTTTTCTATAACTAAATTTGCTTGACTTGATACCCATGGCATGCCCAACAGAAAATTGTAAAAATTTCTTAAGTGAAACATTTTATTTAGATTCCACTCAACTTGTAACTCGATCAAATTTTGTTTGTATGTATTCATGTTGTGTACATTATGTTGTATGTAAATCACTTGCTTCTCTCATCTAGTTAATTTAAATATGAGTTTAGTTATACTTGTTCAATTATGGAATGCAATGACTCATTACGTATGGATTTACTTAGATGATAATATAAACACTGTATGAAAGAATTATTTTCTTTCTTATGAATGGTTATGCTAATAGCAGTTATTTGAGAATGACTTAACTATTGAAATAATACATAGGTTCTTTCCCTTGAAATGATTAGATATTTAAAGAATAATTAATTAGATACCTCGATTGAATTACATCTTGAAATATCTTGTATTATTATGTTATATTGGCTATGCCAATATAATATCATTATATGGATTCATTTTTAGGCTGCCTAAAAGTTATTTGATGAATGACTATATTGATCATAACTATATTATTTTTTGTTATTCTAATAACATCATCCATACTTATTAAATGAGTATTGTGTGAACTATTAAGGCAATGGTGTGGTGACCTTAGAGGTCGTGAGGTGTTGATGAGCTCGATTGGTAGCACTGTGAACCTTGAGTTTAAATTTATCTTTGATGTGATCTATTTTTTGTAATAATATTTTTGTTGCATAATTGATTATAAATATGCATGTGTTGGATTGATTTTTCATTGTTGATTATGATTTATTGTTTGAAATCATGTTTAATTATGAGGTTAGTAACCTATATTTTTAATATAAACCTATTTTAACCTAAATGATAACATAAGGTGTTAGAGTTATCCTTCCTGATTAAACTAATATTTAAACTTAACCATCCTTGATCAAGACTGAAACCCACTAAGGAGAAATGTATTTACCTAGGGTTAAGGACATAGAAATGGTCCTATGTGGAGGTACGAGTGCCACATATGGTGCTTGGGTCTTATCCTTATATGCATACATCGATATACCCCAAACTTCATAAAATATTTATTAAAGTAACATGCTTCCCCATATCACCTTTTATATGTTGTTACCTCTATATAATTACCTCAATTCATCTCTTTTGATTCTAATTGTACGTACGTGAGTGCACTGAATGTTTATCACTTGTATCAATAAGTGAGGTATTAGGTCTAACACGTATCTAAAATGTACTCTGATATATAATTTTAAAATTTTTAGGGTTGTTTCATCTGGTATTAGAGTAGGTTTCTGCTCTAAAACTTTGGGGAACAAGTTTTTTTCTTTAAAATTTTGTAATCTACTGAGTTATCATTTTGTAATTCTCAAGATGGTTATAATGTGATCAAGCAGAGGCAACATCCATAATAGCATTTTTCTATCAACCCAATAAGGGCTAGAGGTAGAGGATGAGGAAGGGGACATTGTGGTTGCATATCTATTCATAACCAAGAAGATCTATCCATAAATAATATTGACAATAATACCAAGGTTCCAAATGCTATTACAATTGGTGGGAGTCTAATTGATAAACATGAGGAGATCCTCAATGTAATCTTGAAAACCCTTAACACTTTGCAAGAAAAGATTGATAACCAAGAACAAAGGTTGAACAATCTTTAAGGGATATCCCAAGAAGAAGTACCCAGATTGGAAATGGGATAAGTAGGAGGACTTATGATTCAAGAACTACCTTTGACCATAGTTGACCCATTCATTAAAGAGCTAAAGAAGATTCCACTACCTACATTTTTAGTTGAAGAATTAGCTGATGCAACTAATGTATGAATAGTACACTTACAAAAGTATTTTAACCCGCATAATATGCCATCAAATTTGAAAGCTAGGGTGGTAGCCTATCAACTGGTTGGTCTTTTAGCTTTGTAGTGGAGTCACATTTATGCCATTGAAGGATATCAACCCTTGAACCTTTCCTGGTCTATTTTTGAGACTAAGTTTTGCAAAATATATCTAAATGCCAATTATAAAGAGTAAGAAATCACTAATTTTTAGTTTATAAAGTAAAAAACATGTATGTTGCTGAGTATAAAAATAAGTTTATAAATTTACTGCATCATGTGAACTATATGCATGACAAAAAAACCAAGATTACTAAGTTTGAACTTGAGCTCAAGGAAATATTGATGCATGACATCAATATGATAAATCCAAGGACTTTGGCTACAATAATTGAATCAACCTACAAGGCTAAGAAGAAAAGTCTCACCAAAAGGCAAGACAAAAATTTAAGACAAACAGACAGTAATCTAGAGCAAAAAGCCTTTCTCCCATGAATAAGGACTTCCAAAAATCAAATTAGAATCATAGATTTTTTAGTATCTATAAGAATTTCAACAATTTTTTTAATCAAAATATAAATTTTAAGTCTCATGGATCATCTAAATTTGGTTCCTTTAAGAATGAACAACATCAAAACAACTAACATGGAATTACCATAGGTGTTAATAATATTTGGATAACATCTTGTAGACCTATTGTTTACTAGGAATGTGGTGACAACCACTATAAAAAGGACTATCTTAAACTAAAATCGGACCAAACAGCTAATCATAGGGTATATGTTGATGTTGATAATCATTATACTAACTTTTAGGTCACTCCAATTGAAACTTGAGGTACAATAAATGGTTTTCCCTTGACTATTTTGATTGATTTAAGTGTAATTGATTGTTTTATCTCTCTTTTTAATGTTAAGAAATGTAAAATCAAACTTGCATTGATAAGAGAAGGTTGGGAGGTTGATTTTGATACTGACAAGAAAGTGCCTATTCTTGAGTGCTTGAAATAAGTAGAGCTTGATCTTGGTGTCTTCAAAACCAAGGCGAATTTATTTCTTATGCCTTTAGGGTCTTATGATCTCATCTTTGGGATGGATTGGCTTCATGGACATCAAACAACACTTGATAATGTGAGAAAAAGAGTGCAATGCATTAATGACCTTGGATAATTTATAGAATTGTAAGGCATACAAAGACCAAAAAGACATAAAACACTCTCAGCCTTACTTCTGAAAAGGGTTATTAGGAAGGGTTGAAATATTTACATAGTCTAACTACAGGAATTACCCAAGGAAAAGGAATTAGTACACGTAGATTGTTCTATTTTGAGGGAATTCATGGATGTTTTTCTCAAAAAACTACCCAATTTATCACCTAAGTGGGAGTTTGATTTCTTCATTAATATAATGCCTAGATCTACCCCTACTTCTAAATATCTCTACCATAAAAATATGGTTAACTTAAAAGAATTAAAAGTTTAGCTGCAAGAAATTTTGGATAACAGAAGTATTCGGCCAAGTGTGTCCCCTTGGGGTCCTCTGATGGTCTTTGTGAAAAAGGATGGTACATTGAGGCTTTACATTGATTATTTCTTGCTTAATAAAGTAACAATTACAAACCACTATCCTTTTCCTAGGATTAATGACTTATTTGAGCAAATGAAGGGTATTACAGTCTTCTCAAAGATTGATTTGAGATCAAGCTACCATCAGTTGAGAATCAAAGAAGAGGGCATTCATAAAATAACTTTTAGAACTTGATATAGATATTATGAGTTCACAGTTATACCTTTTGGCCTAACTAATGCAACCAAAACCTTCATTAATCTTATGAAAAATATGTTTAGAGACTTCTTGGATAAATTTTTACTATTTTTTCTTGATAACGTTCTCATTTATTTCAAAAAAGAGGTCGAGCATGATCAACACCTTTATTTAATCTTACAAAGACTAAGATAACATAAGATGTATGAGAAACTCTCAAAATGTGCATTTTATGAATTATAAATTCATTATTTGGTCCACATTATTTCTAAGGTTGGCATTGTTGTAGATCCAACAAAAATTAAATATATACAAGATTGTCTTGCTCTTGCAAATGTGCATGAAGTGCGTAACTTCGTAAGTTTGGATGGTTATTACCGACATTTTGTTGAAAACATTTTTAGTGTAGCCCATCCCATTACCTCTTTGAAACACAAAGGCAATAAATTTGTGTGGATGCCTCAATGTGAGGAGGATATTAATGATCTAAAAGTGTTGTTTACAATAATACATATTCTTATCATTTTGAACCCAAATGGTAATTTTGAAGTTTGGACTGATGTTTCTAAGGAAGGATATGAAGGCATCTTGACCCAAGATAGAAAATTTGTGGCTTATGAGTCATGGAAACTAAAGGATCATGAAAATAACTATACTATGCATGATATGGAGCTTGTTGCCATTATTCATGTACTTAAATAGTGGAAGTATTTTCTATTGGAAAAGCTTTTCAAGGTGAACTCTAAACACTATAGCCTTGAGTATTTATTTTTTCAAGATGATTTAAATGCACACAAACATAAATAGTTAGAATTTTTGAGAATTTTTGATATGGACATATCATGTCAAAGGCAAGGAGAATCATGTGGTTGATACACTCAACATACACACATACCTTGTTACCTTATTAGTTTTACAAGAAAATTTTAGAAGTGTTGTTTTATAACAACTTACTGATGAATTCTGTCATGATATAAGAGTAGGTTTGGTTGATGAGCTTGTAGCAAAGAGATATGTTGAATCTTTTGTTAAAATAGATGGTCTTGTAAGACATAAAAATAGAATTCATGTACCCAATTTGGATGACTTGAGAATTATGTGTTAAAATAAGTACATACAACACCTTATTATGCTCATCTAGGTGTCACAAAGATGATACATGAGCTAAGAAGGCTCTATTTTTGGCTTAGAATGAAGAGTGATGTCACTGATTTTATGAAAAAATAAGTAGGATACCAATGGGTTAAGGTTGAGTATTACCATCCAAAAGGGTTGTTGTACCCTCATGATATTTCAAGAGAAAAGTGGGTTGTAGTATCATTTGATTTTATTATGGGGATGCCTAAATCATACAACAATCATGATATTATCATTGTGGTAATTGATAAGGCCACTAAAATTAACCACTTCATTGTTGAAAATTTGATGGATGATGCTTTTATTTTTGCATAATATTTCATGAAAGAAGTGGTTAGACTTCGTAGCATACTTAAAATAATTATTTCAGACCATGATAAGTTATTTACTTCAAGATTTTGGCATACATTGACTACAACCTTTTGAACAAGGCTAAATTTTAGTTCTTCATATCATCTATAAATAGATGGATAAATTGAAATGCTCAACTAGGTGGTTGAGGATATGTTGTGCATTTACATCATGAATCATCAAACTAAATGGGAATATTATCTCTATTTATTTAAATTTTCATATAATAATTTGTACCATTATACAATAAAGATGGATCCATTTGAAACTCTATATGGGCATAAATACATAACTCCTCTTGGTTGAGATAATTTAGAAAATAGAGATATTGTTGGACCTAATTTGTTGCTAGAATATGACAAATAGATGGAATTAATAAGATAGAATTTGAAAGTAGCTTCAGGTTAACAATAGAGTTATGTTGATCAAAAGAGACCTCCATATGAATTCAACATGGGTGATAAAGTTTTTCTGTTTGTTAGACCGCAAAAAAGTTTTATAAAATTTGGCAAGGCTTCCAAGTTAGCTCCACATTTTGTCAGGCTATTTAATATTGTAGAAAAGATTAGTCTTACTTCTTATCGATTGGCTCTTCCTCATTCTCTATCAAGGATTTATGATGTATTTCATGTTGCTTTACTAATAAAATATATACCTGATCCATCTCATATTTTAGATTGGACTCATTTATAGGTCATAAAATAGGAAAAGATCCAACTATAACCAGTGAGAATCCCACAAAGTTAAGTTGTGAGACATAGATATACAATATATTTTTGTGTAATGGGACCTATTGAGTGAAAGAAGTGTTATTTGGGAAGATGTACATCTTTTCAGGTAGTATTATGCATGGCTATTTGATTAGTTACCAGGATGGATCCCTTTTAATAGGGGGAAGATGTTACGAACCCACATTTTTATAATCTATTTTATTATTTAAAACATTGTTATTGATGATGTATAGCTGAATATTGGTTACTGCGCTTTAGTTAGATTATTTTTTAGACTTGATGTAGTGGTATTTGGACTGCATATTTAATTCCTACACTTGATAATTTATTACTGCAGTTAATATTATTATAGTTCTGTAATTATTTATTAATATTTTGATATGGTACCATTGATTTACTTTTGTAGTTCTAAGTACTATCTTATGAGCTAGATAGATGCTGGTAATGATACATCATATACTAAAGAAAATTTTGATTAGTCGAATAAGTCTAAAAGGTATATTTGTTTCAATTATGTTTTCTATCATTTTGACATCTCAATTAGTCAGTGATTATGTCATTACCCTGACATTAGTACTTATTACATTTTATTGTATGCTGTTTTTAATTTTATAATGGTCTATCATATAGTCGTTATATTTTTTTATTTTATTTATGGTTGTATCCTTTCATTTTCTCCTTCATAACTAACTCCTACCTACTCCTTTTATGCAAACTATATTTTCACCCTTGCGTACCTGCATGGATTTTATTTGCTTAATTGGATAGATTACCTAAGGACCTACCTAGACCTACCCATGACACCCCTTGGACTATTTCTTAGACTATATAAAACCTTATATTAATAAGGTGGTGGCATGGTTTATTACATTTTCTATATTGCGCAAAGGCATGGGTATTATATTAAACATGGTTTTATTATTTGTTTGGATCGACATATAGTTAATGTTAATAGATTTATTAACATTTATTATTATTAGTTAGTTGGCAGCATGGACTTTGAGAGTTAGGATGTTAATTAGTCTTATTATTGTTAATTGAGTTTGTCAAGCATTAATCTATGTTTTCATTGGTTGGATTTTTGGTTGGTGGATCGATCCTTTGGGATAGGTCAACTAATAATCATTGCATTCAATAGAAAATTTGGTGATCAATTGCAATGTTGGAGGATATCTCTCTCCTCACATTCAATGTGGGCATTGAATGGGTTTGGAGAATTGGATGAAAGGTATGGAGAGTTAGGTGGTGGATGGGAAGAATTGACAAAGTTAGGAAGATGGAAAGAAAATGAAGAAAATAGTGAAGCTTGACTAGTTTTTTAACATGATCATGATGGATTTTGGACTCATGACTTGGAAAATATAAGGTTTTGATATTTTATCTTATTGGCTTTTTGAGATTTCTCTCTCTGCATTTTTTGGGTAAGCTATATTTTTTTCTAGTTATTTTGTTTTGTTGATAAAATATTGGAAAAATAAAAAGGGTGCATATATAACTGGAAGTCTTAGGACTTCTGGATGCATATGCAAACCTTAAAGAGATTTGATGTGAATCAATATTGACATTTTGCATATAGACTTGCAATATATATATATATATATATATATATATATATATATATATATATATATATATATATATATATATATATATATATATATAATGAATATTACATACACACGCGCGTGCGCGCGCACACACACACACACACACACACACACACATGTATGTTGGAATTTGTTAAATCTTGGATTTGGAACATTTTCTTTTGATTGTGTGTGTGGAAATATTTCATTGGTTTTATATTATGTTACCCCATAGGGTTTGTCTATTATGTGTAGTAAATAGAAGGTTGGTGGTTTTCTTACCTTGTTGTGTGCATATATATGTCCATATATGCAATCCATCAACTTGTGTAAAGGTTTCATGGCTTCATTTTATTCGTTAACCATTTAAGTATAGATATACATCATTGTGTTATTTAATGTGCAGCTACTAGGAGGACTCAGTCTGGTTAAATTTGATTATGTATATTATTATGTGAAGAGATGGAGTTAAAATCTTGTTTTGGTTTCTTGGTTTTATTTGGGTTGTGATGTTCCTTCCTTGATTTCATGTAAAAATGTTGAAAATGGATGGGTTTTGAAGTGAGTTGTGGGTTCCTTGGAATATGTTTTGAATCAGGTCTTCCTTGTTTGTTGATTGGGCTCTACATATTTATATATGTATACATTCAAATTTTGAAAAGATGATTGGGTTTTTCCCTTCATATAGCTGACTATGTATATGTCTTAAGCTTGGATTCTTTCTTAAATAGCTTCTTAAAACTTGGTTTATCTATTTATCTTCATTTTGGGATAAATTCTTATTGGGTTGTTTGAAATTGGATATTATGTGACTGTGGATTATGATTTTGATTTGGTTTCATTATTATGGTCGACTAAATCTCACATGTTTACTTTTTGAGAAATATGGATGTCTTTTTTATATTCGACTATGTTATTATTAAGATATAATTGTTATTATTTTAATAGTTTCCCTTACCAAGATATTAAAATGGATTCTTGGAGAAATAATTTCGACTGGATTTTATGATTGTCTTCGACTGCATTTAGAATGTTGTGGTCTTTAAGTTTGATTGAGTTTTTGGTGTTATACTTTGACTATATTTTGTATATTTAGTCATAGGTTTCTTGAATATGTCTTGACTACATTTATGTATACATGTGTTGTGGCCTTTGAGCTAAGCTTCAATTGGGTTTGGTGATATCTTAGACTATGATATCTTATGTATATATCCGGATCATGTTTTCGAAACGTGTCTCGACTTAGTTATTTAAATTAGGCTTTTTGTTAAATTTTGATTCTTTATGACATGAGTAAGATGACTATTTCTGTATGTTTGGCTTGAAAAAACTCCTATGTAAGACTTAATGGCTCACCTTTGTTATGTTGGCATGAATATACTTGGTTGTATTATGTTGGGTCTATGAAGGTGTCGAAGGAAGTCTGAAGGATTTTCTTGTGTATTTATTGAATACATGGATTTGTATTGAATCTATAAATGTTGGTACTTTGATGATTATTATTTCTATTTTGAATAATATGTATGCCTAAGTGTAATGTATAGCTTAACTGGATTATTATGTTTTTTCATGATTAGATTATGTGTTTTATATGTCGCATGGTTATTGAGTCACCATTCCTAGACTAGACTTGAATGATTAAAATATTTGGTATGTTGTATACTTGGGTATAGATTTGTAGTCGGGATAGTTGAGGTTGACTATAAACTTGGATGAAGATCCAAGATGATCATCTCAAAAGCTGTAGAATGGATTAGTTTTTGATCTATTCTATATCATTTGGTAGCTTGTGATAGTTATTTCTTCTTCTGATTTATATCAAAGTTAGATTAATTATTCTCATCTCATCTCAGAATAGAATTATTATCTTTCTTATATTATATTGTTGTTGAGATATCCTCTAGTTTAAAAATTTGATTGCTCAGAATTCCATTCATGTCTCTATTTTTTGTAACCACCATCTTGCTGATGGTAGGGGTGGTAAAGACCACCGATGGTTGGGCTCAAAGGGTTGGTTGAGAGAGCTTGTCCAATTCAGTCACTTGTTGCTCCATGCTTTGATGATTTTGTGTACATATGAAGTAAGTTGGTAATAAATTAATTATATTTTATTTACTTAGTCAATTACAAAAATGTTATTTGAGTTAGTTATTAAACAATCTCAATTTATTATTGGTTAGTCATGTCATTACTAACCTGTGTTGATGCAAAAAATAAATGGAATATTGAATAATGCGTGAAGGGTAAGAGGCTAATTGATATATGCTACTAAAGGTAATGCACTTCATGTATATTAAGTTACTAGATGTTTATTTTTATTTCCTTCCTATTGATAAAGCATTC
The DNA here is from genome assembly GCA_037957365.1 of Torreya grandis. NCBI lineage: Eukaryota > Viridiplantae > Streptophyta > Pinopsida > Cupressales > Taxaceae > Torreya > Torreya grandis. Next base: position 3,661,791 of record JARHVA010000759.1, on the reverse strand, counting down.
GATTAATGATAGTAATGCAAAATTACTCTCTAATATTAGTTATATGATTAGATTGAGTCAATATGGATTCCTGCATATTGTTAATTTAGAATAATCATTATAGTATCGATTCCTTAGGTTAATTATATGATTTTGATATTAAACTTAGATCTATTTGTTATTATCGTAAGTAGGATTTACTTAGATAATTACACAAATTTACTTAAAAGCATATTGTGTATATTTGATAAGAATATTGAACATTCTATTCTAAGGCAAGAGTAATCTTTTGATTTGGTTATATAGATACTTAGACATATTCATATGTTTTCTTGTTATAGAAATACATAGACTTTGATTAAGCAAGTAAACTAGCTTAATAATTATCTTTGATACATCACAATATATATTTTAATTCAATTACATAGATGCATGGAATATGAGCTTCTTAGTTATTTCAGCTATGCATGAGTTATTCAATATTACTAACTGCTAATGTATGCAAAAATATAAACATAATCCTCTATAACACATTTCAGACATACCTAGTTGCATATAAAGGTATATATGTTGCATATATATTAAATATGAAAAGTATTACTTTTGTTCTTTCATTTAATAATAAAAGAATTATGAGTTGATCTATTTCATTTGCTTAAATAAGACTTTTCATAGACGTATATAGTATTCCTGAGTGGGTTAGTTATGTAATAAGATGAAGTGAAAGGTCTTAAATGAATTGATTTAAATTTGATGTTGTAAATATGTAAGGTTACTCAACTAAATGAAATGAGCAAGCTGAATATTGTTTTCTACTTCATTCACTATTGTGTAAACATATGATTGAGACATGCATACTTGTTGATTTTTATTTATTTTAGCTGCATGTGCTTTCACTCCCTTTCTGATAGATTAATTTTATTGACTTGATACCCATGACATGTCCAACAAAAAATTATAAAAGTTACTTAAGTAAAACATTTTATTTGGGTTCCATTCAACTTGAAACTTGGTTGAATTTTGTTTGTATATATTCATGTTGCATGCATTCTTTTGTATGTAAATTACTTACTATTTTCATCTAATTCATTTAAATATGAGCTTAGCTATACTTTTTCAAATCTAGAATTCAATGATTTATTATGTATACATTTTCTTAGATGATAATGGAAACATTATATAAAAAAATTAATTCCTTTCTTATGAATGGTTATGTTAATAGTAGTTATTTGAGAATGACTTAACTATTGATTAATACATAGGTTCTTTCCCTTGAAATGATTAGATAATTAAGGAATAATCAATTAAATACCTTGAATAAATTATGTCTTTAACTCTCTTGTTTTATTATGTTACATTGGCTATGCCAATATAATGTCATTACATGGATTCATTTTTAGGTTGCCTAAAGGTTATTTGATGAATGGTAATATTGATCATAACTATATCATTGTTCATTATTCTAATACTGGCATCCATAATTATTAAATGAGTGTTGTGTGAAATATTAAGGAAATGGTGCGGTGACCTTAAAGGTTGTAAGGTATTTATGGCCTCGATCGGTAGCACTATGAAACCTTGAGTTTAAATCCATCCTTGATGTGTTCTCTTTTATGTAATAATGTTTTTGTTGTATAATTGATTATAAATATGTATGTATTGAATTAATTTACAGTTGTTGATCATGATTACTTATTTGAAATCATGTTTAATTATGAGGTTAGTAACCTGTACTTTTAACATAAACCTATTTTAACATGAATGATAACTTAGGGTATTAGAGTTATCCTTCCTGGTTAAACTAATCTTATAACTTAACCATCCTTGAGTGGGGTTGAAACCTAATAAGGAGAGTGAGGTATATACCTATGGTTAAGGATCTATAAATAGTCTTATGTGGAGGTACAAGTGCCACATATATCACTCATGTCCTATCCATGTATGTATACACTGATACTGCACATTAAACCTCATAAAACATCTATTAAGGTAACATGCTTCCACATAACACCTTTTATATGTAGTTACCTCTATCTAATTACCTTAGTTCACATCATTCATTTCTAGTTTCACGTATGTGAGTGCATTAAATGTTTGTCACTTACATCAACAAATGAAGTATTGGGTTCAACACATATCCAAAATGTACTTTGATATACAATTACAAATTTGTGGGGGGGGAGTTGTTTCATTTTAGTTGCCTGAGAGCTACTAATTTTTTATGTCTGGTATACTAATGGGTGGTTGTCCTTTATTCAATTGAAAACTAGGATTATTTAGGTGCCTTGATGGCTAACTCTCATATAATCAAGTCCCTTGTCAACCGGTCCTAGGCTTGAATAAGTCTCACCAACCTAGTCCTTTGCATATCACTGTTTGATATATGCCTATCCATCCCACATTTTAACCAAGAAATTGGCTATGATACCACTGTAATGTCCCCAACTTGGGATAAATCTAGATTTAAAGGTTTACCAACAAATGGGGAAAATATATATTTTTAATTTAAAGGTCTTTGTGGGTGTCAGTCTACTATGGGTGGAGATTTCAACAGGTTATAACCTTTTTCAACAATAAACATCAAAAATAAGCTGAAGGTTTGGGAAATTCTCCATACTAGGGGTATTACTAATTTCATTATCCAGATTTATGGTATCAACAAGCATATGTCTAGGCAATTTGCTAAAAATTAGAGAAATAGAGTGGTCTTGATCATAAATATTTTGGTGGAAATCAATGAGGAGCTCATCGCTATAGTCACAAGCCTCAAAATTGAAGAACATAAATTCAACAAGCTTATTAAGTATTTTGAGCATGAGAAGGATAAATTCTTGGTGAGAAATGAGTGTCTCATGCCATTTCAAAGGGTTTCAAAAGAGAAGACCTTCCATCTCCATTCAATGAGGTTGAAGAACATTTGATAAGGTATGTCACTCTTGATGGTCACTACAAGGCTATACATTTCTATCATTTTCCATTTTAAAATTACCTTTGACATAATATTCCTATTAGTATTACGTTCTACATCCTTCATTCGATGGAACAGTCAGTTTTGGAGGTGAAGTAAGGTAAGAGAATTAAGGAGCCACTTCATCAAGCAGTTATTTTCCTTATTTACAATTTTTTTAGGCTCTTCATCCAGAACCTTAGGTTATGGTTGATGAGCATAAACCATAATGAGCTTCTCTAGCCTAGCATCCATCAACTTAGGATCATATTGAGGGTTAGAGTTCTCTATAACCTCTCATAATTAGGCATTCTTCTAGATTTCATTGTTGCAACACTAAGTCCAAACCCAAACAATAGTCTAAGGCTTCTCCTTCTGAAGTGCACATGAAGAAGCCTTTTTAGCTAGATAATATTACTATGGTAGACCTTGATAAGCCCTGTATTAACCAATAAAATCATAACACTATTCTTAATATGTCTTCTTTTGTGAATGAGAGGATTTTGAATAAGGGTTCTGGTAGTAGAGTTGGGGAGGTTAGGCATGAACATAAGGGTGGGGAGCCTCCCTCTAGTAATCATAACATTCTGAATCCTAAAAACATGGCTGAGTATGTTAAGAATCAAATCAAGCTAGAATATTTGGAATATGAAGTCAATCTTAACAAATCATTTCTTAGATGGTTTATTAAGGACCATACCCAGTTGAAGTAGTATGTAAACAAATTCAATCAAATGGATGGTCTCTTTTATACCAAAGAAAATGAATTTGAAATTTTCTCCCTTTTTGAATCCCTTAATGACAAAATTAATACCCTAGAGAGGGATAACAAACACCTCAAATAAATTTTAACATCATTGTTAATTTTAGTAAGGTTACTATTAACAACGCTATGCACAACATGGAAGGCATGTCCATGTGTTTCAAAAACAAGGGTGATACTTTTGAAAGAATCAAACCAAATAAGAAACTCAAAGGCATCATCATTGGTAACAAAGAGGAGAACATCAACATGATCATTGATAGGAACCTTAAGGGCATGACCAAATATTAGAGAAAGGCTTATGAAAATTGGAAAATATTCAATATTTGAGTCTAGTTTGGGCTTTGTGAGTGTTGTTATTTTGTTGTGTCTCTACCATATTTTTGTTGTTTTAGGTTCCTTTAGTTATTTTGTAAGCTAATATTTCTTATGGCTTATGGTGGTCCATAGTTGTGATACTATTGTATGGGTAGGGTCCCTTTAAAACACAATTTTACCTTTAATAAAAATAAAACCCTATCAAATTCAAAACCCCTTCCTATGAAGAATTTGAAAATGTAAATTCAACTAACAACATAATTTTGATAATGAAAGCAATACTAAAAAATTCCTCTACCAAACCCTAGGCGACTAGGGAAAAAATTAGATTTGATACTTCTAACCCTTCAAAAATTATGAAATGAGTTTTATATTCTAGCCACTAATTTTAGAAGTCAAAATAGTCACTTAAAATGTTGAAACTTAGAATTCTAGAATTTAATAATGAAAAATACAATTAAAATTTCATAAATTCATATCTCCTAAAATATTGGGAGTTACAATGCCTGATAGCTTAAAATGACCATAAAAATGGTAGCTATCAAACAATATAAGAAACACACTTTTCCTACCATGGGAAGTCCACCAAAAACTATCCCAAAAATCTAAAAACCCTAGTTCACTGTAATTTCAGCTCAAAAAACCTTCCAAGCCAAGTTGCCAAATTGAAAAAATATAATAATAAAATTATAATATTATTTAGGGCACAAAATCACCTCAAAACATATGAAAATCATTCACTAACCAAATCACCAACCTGGAATAACAATAAATCCACAAACCCTAGGAGAGGGTTATTACCTTGTAGTGAAACCCTTAACGGGGTCTTCAACACAAGTTTCCAATTTTCCACCCTCTAGGTCTTCCCACAAACCTTTAAATGGATTCTGATAGCAAGCCACACAACCCCAACACACAACCACACTTGCCAAAGCAAGTTTCCACCCTAGGAGAGGGTACAAATCTGCAATCCATAAATCTAAAGCATAAATACAACCCTTGAATAGAGCTGTCCTATGTAGAAGAATGAAGATTTTCATACCCAAATTCCTTTGAACACTTGAAGGGTTTCTTCATCAAGTCACTTGTTCAAGATTGACACACTTGAGCATAAAATTCATTATCCAAATTAGCATACCTTCAAATGATCCCCTCACTTGCTTTTATAAACATTCTCCAAAAGAGGCATCCAACTTGGAGGGAAATATTTTTTCAAATATTAAAAGGATAAATCCTTGTAGCTACTACGTAAGTGTTTGGATGCCCATGACCTTTAAAATAACACAACTTAAGTGAACATTAGAACATAAAGTAACGTTTTACTAATTTCTCTTAAAAGGGTCCCCAACGTTCCCTTTGCTTTCTTTTTTTTTTCCCTTACTCCATGGGAAAAATTTAAAGGCTAAGGGTCTTCATGTGTGGTTAGATAAAAAATGGGGACATGACATACAATGATATATGTATAGATGCTTGGCATTTCAACATAGGACCATGTAAAAAAATATCATGATATTTTTTTAATAACTTACTATAGACCTTTTTCTATTAAAGAGTTAATGAGGCACATAATTTTAAGATTTTATAGTTTCACTAGTGCCAATGTTAATATAATTTGTGCATCCATTTAATAACATTGATACATCCTCCACATAAGGTGTGGTGGGGAATGTATCCAAACTATACAATGTAATTTATTCATCACTAGTAAAAGGCTCAATTTCCCCAAAATAAATGTAACTACTCAATGCAAAGGGGAATCTATTTTTAATATGGTATGTCATTAAATCTACATTAGTTACCAAATATTATTTTATGGCTTCATTATTGAAAAAATCATAATTAGATCTAGGTAGGGGATCATAAATGATTTAGAACAATTAACTAACTCGGGATATATAACTTGTAACTTTTCTTGATGATATCTAAATGTGTAGTTAGATATAAGCATTATATTTTCCATTTCTTGTAAGTGATTGTTTATAGATTTTTCAAGTTGTCTAAGGAAATATTTTTATATAATAACGCTCTCATGGTTATGAGTTCATAAGTATCCATTATCTACTTGAAAATTTAGGTATTGGATTACATCATCCTCACGATATCTAATATCATGTTTGAATTTACGAATTAAATTACAATCATATATAATAGGCTATTTAACCTTTTCATCTTTTGTTTTTCTTTAATAGTCAATGATGGGGTGAAAATTATTCCATAATCATGAGTGAGATGGAGTTCTCCAATGTCAAATGTGCTTATGTCATCTCTATATTCTACATGGCCAATTGGTGTAAAGCTTAGCTTGGATAATTTTTCATATATAACATTAGATTTGTCACCAATATTTTATTGTGTTATAATAATTTCATCCTATTCAAATTTTATCAATTTATTTATTGGAATAAAATGTTTGGATTTCATAATGATTGGTTGAGTTTGAATCAAGGGCAGTGTAATCTTATCACGAGAATCGAATATTTTAAACAATATGAATGGTACATCATTTATATGCATAAATATATGATTCCCTCTTATATAAATTTCAAGCATGTATATAATGTAGATGGCATAACTCCCATATAATGGATCCATAGTCTCCCAAGTAAAATGTTATACCTCACATCATTGGTATAAGTTGACACTTGATGGATACAACCTTAGGTCCAAGTAATATATTCAAAGATATTACTCTAAGATATTTTATTAGTTAATTATTAGATAACTTAATAGTTATTTCTTTTTTTTTAAGGTATTTATTCCAATTCCAAGTTGTATAAGGAATGACTCACTGCACATGAGCCATTATCGATTGACACTATTTTTATCCTTGCATTTTTTACTATGAATTTAATATATAAGGTTAGATGTTGATCCAAAATATCTTCCTGAGGGAATTCATCATGCTCAAAAGTAATAAATCTTTTCATATACATCAAAAATCTAATAATAGTTCAACAAATTGAGAAGGTTGAGTATCACTAGGAAAAGTAGTGTAATCTAAGTCCTTATAAAGTACATATTTCTAAGCATTCAACCTTAAAAATAATTTTAACATTGATGTATTTCCAAGAGTGTTATTGAGTTGATCTATAATATCATAATCTTTAGAAACTTGCAATCAAAGCCTTATATCTTGAGGAATATTTTGAGGGATGTTTCTATTAGTCCCACCTTGAGGTTGAGAAGAATTAGGAGGGGCTATTGCATTGCATGTTCTATCCCTATGGGTCATGACATTGTATACCATATAATTAGTCATTATACACTGGAAAATTCCTAAATCCATGAAATATTGGTCTATATAAGTGATTAAGGCAAATCTATGAATAGAAATGGTAACAACATATAATGAATTATCGTCACATTCAACTTTGTCATTTCTCAAACCATGGGCAAGTATTCAATGATATATCATTAGAAAGAAACATTTGAACATTGATTAAAAAAAATGCTTATAACATCATGATACATAATAACACACAAAATATAGGAATAGGCCCTAGAGATAACAATATTAAGGAGCATACCAGAACTAAATCATATCAAGGAATATTATTATCCATGAAATGTTGAGATACACATAGATACACAAGAATGAATTGGAATGACTGGAAAGGGAAAAAGGTTTATGAAATTAAATATAATTAATGTAGGAGAATTTGGGTATAGTTGTAATTAATCACTAACCAAAAATATTTTATATTAGGAAAATTAGCTAAGTCTAGATTTGTGCAAGTTTCTAATTGTGTACAAGTCTTTGTTTGTAATTTCTACATAGGTCTATTGATGCATATATTTTTTTTCTAAGTTTGAATAATCTTGTCAAGCTTTGCATAAAAGGTTTATTAGGTATCTTTATATAGCATAGTAGTGCAGGGATTTGAGAGGCATTTATAAAGTCATATGGTATTTTCTAGAGTATCATAGTAATCAATAGATTCATCACATAATATAGTTATTTTTCATAGGAAGAAGAGGATTTGGTGTGTTAGAAAAAAATGAAGGAGTTGTATCTTCACTACCAAATTACTGTAATAAATTGTGGAAAGTTTTGAGCATGGGATTGACTTCATGGGCTGGTCTAGCATTAGTACATTTGATTCAAAGCTTTCAAATTAGGTATAACATTACCACACCTTTTAGATCCATTTGGGATCCTTGTAGTGATACCCATATATATATATATATATATATATATATATATATAGACACACACACACACACAAGATTTATGACAATATTATGAGACCCCTATTTTCACAATACTTACCTTTAGACATTTTTTGTTGTACACATATCATGTTGAGATGTGTCTTATGTGTTATTGAGACATGAAATGCTATTTGTTATGTCTAAGACATTGATTCATTATATTATGATATGTTTATGTTTTTATTATGAAATAAAAATATATGCTTATATTAAATTATTTTTCTATTCATTTTTCTATCATTTTACTTCTATTATTTTGGTTGTCCATTATGATGCGTCTTAATTCCATACTACTATAGATATTGTTCTTAAGCATATATTTGATTATACATATGTTTAGATAATTGATATGATTTTATTACCATTGATATGTGATGTCTTGGATATGTCATGTGCATGTTATGTTTGATTGAGATCACTTTTATTATTTATGTTATGCAACTCTAGCTATCTAGGGTAGAGAATTTTAGGTGTGTAATGTTGTGCATGTGGAAGGATAGGCTGATGATGCAATTAGGACTACGTCAGGCATGAACACCTCATGGGTAGAGTGTTGAAATATATGTTTGACCCTTCCATGATCTAAACCACTCCTTGTATCATTTTTGGACCTAGTCAAAAGTGTAGACCTCCTTAACCCTCTTCGCACTATTCACGTCATTAGATACTATACACACCTTTCCTTCTTAACCATAGGATTTATTTTTAAACTTTATTTTATTCATAAAGTGTTTTTTAATCCACGTAATTGGCCCCCTTGGACTCAAAACTTAGACGGATTAAAAGAGCTAACTTTAGAGAGTGACAAAGTGGTTTTAAGATATTTTGTGTTAATGTTTATGTTCTTGAGCCAATATGAATGTTGGAGAGTCATTATAAGAGCCAAAGAAGAATTTTGAAGTAGCCCATGTGATATTTATGGCATGATAGGGTGGGTTAATTATGATTTATAGACTTTCTTGCTTGTCCACATGGGTTTATAAGTGGAGTTATGGAGAGGGGAGACTTTTGACAATGAGCCAAGGATGGGAAGGGACACATATCACCTTCTCATTGGTTTGTGTATAAGTTTAGTATATATGAGGAAGGAAAGCATGCCTTGAGATGAATTTTATTCATTTTAAAATTTGGAAAATTTGGAAGTGGAGGAGAGAAGGAGAAATAGGAGGAGGAGCTTTGAGGAAGGACTTAGAGAAGGAGGAGGATAGTTATTACCCAAAGCTTGTAGGGGGTGTTCTTGAGTGGATCCAATAAGGAACCAAGATAAGTTTCCATGCCCCATTTAAGTTATTTTTATTTATATCAAAAATATCTTTCTCCCTTCCTTTGATTTTAGTTTTCAAGAGGTGTAAGGTCATTTGGCTTATCCTCTTTCCTTGCTTATACTTCCATGGTTGTGCTAATGGCCACCATATGGTTTTAATTCCCATTTGGGATTGGATATGTAACATTCCTCCTAAATTTTTTGTTGGTTTATATTTTTTTATTGACATAAAATGGAAAAGTTATGTTTCTAAAGTTTTTTTTTAATTTGTGTGTTTATTGTGCACTCTTACTTAGTAATAATGGATACTATAAAACCATGTTTTTATGCCCTTCTATGTGGTTATCCCTTATATATTGATAGTGTTTATTATGGAAAAAAGTTACTATTCCATTATATGTGGTATACCTTGTGTATTGGTATTGTCTACTATGGAACAAAAATTCATATGCCCTCACATGTGGCATTTGGCATGATCGTGGTATGTATGCCCTCCCATGGCCAAGAGATCGTAGAACAAGGGTAAGGAATTCCGTATATTATTATTATTATCATTCAATGGGACTTTTTGGTGTTATAAATATGTTATGGCTATTTTTTATCATTTGGTGTTTGATATTGTGTTTTTTTTCTTTGTATGCTACTTTTGGGGATGGGAGCCTTTTTTGTGTAGATGTACTTGTAGGATCCTAAATGTGTTTCCTAGTGAACATTACATGTCAAGCCTTATTTACCATCTAAACCTAAATTATCAACTTGTACACCTTAAACCATGATGTTATTATGCTCAAAGTTTAGAGTCTTGGGCTTGGGCATGCCTAGGGCAACCACTTGATGATGGCAAAAGGATGAGAGGTGAGCCCCTCCTTTGGTTTGCTTTATGGTTGTTATTGGAGTTATTTTCAAGACCAAATTGTGAAAACTATTGTATATGTATGTAAATATATTATATTGGTTATTTTAGATCCATCTTATTTTAATTATTTAGTGTTAAATTAACAAGAAAAGTGAGATTTCAATTATGATGTTCATCGTGCGAACTAGTGCTTGTTTTCTATTGTATACCTTATTAGAGAGGAGGAAAAAGAATGTATCGAATGGAATTTTATTGAAATGAAATGTTTAATTTAGAAAATACTATGTTTTTATATTTATTTGTATGTCACTAAATAAAAATTAAGGGAAAAGGAGTTATTTTGTTTCACTCTCAATTTTTCATTAAGTCCATTGAAGGACCATTGTATGAAAATATTTTTTATGCAATTTTAAACTTATCTAAATTTACCTAAATCCATTTTATTAGACAGTAGGCTTTTTCAGTATTTTGTAGAAATGTACATAATATTTTTGTATTAATGTTTCAAAGTTATAAATTTCTAAGCTATAACCACTAAAAATAGATCATTTCCTTTGTGAAAAGACCAAAGTTCACTTAATTTATTTTCACACTTAGAGGTATTAAACCTCTCCAATTAATTTTAGTGCAATTTTTAATTTTTATTAGCTTGATGCCTTTAATTTTGTAATTTTTAGTTTAACAGTTTAATAGATATGAATTTTGGAAGAAAGTTAACCTATAGAGTAATTTGAAAAAATGTAGGCCCTTATGAAGGGCACTGACCACCTGGTGAAGGGTACTTAACTTGTAATAAAAGATTAGTGGTCACCCATGTGACTGTGAGATGTCGATTTAGGCCTCTAAGGGGCTATTGGATTGCATGGTGAATTAAAGTAAGCCATGGACTTGACTTGGTGGTTCAGGGTTGGGAATCACGTTGCTTAAGCCATATGGTGACCCCATTAGGGGGTGATCAAACCATATTGATTGCCACCCACATAAACCACACAATTAGTGGTCTTTTTAAAAACATTTTTAATTAATATAATTTAAATTAAACCATGCTTTGTAATAAATTTTGAAACCTACACTTTTATAAGGTTTGTTTCATGTGCATTAGTACATTAAAACTAGAACTATTTAAATATAGACATACTCTTTTTTGAATTCAATTTCAGCTACCTAGAGACTCAGAGGTGAGGTGACCCCAAAATGGTCATCCCTCAATTTTTTTTGCACTTTTACATGAAATAATTTTTAAGGCTTGGAACATCACACATTTCTTGATATGAAATATTTATCACATTGGTGTTTTATTATAAATTTTTATATTAATCTACCTATTTTATTTCCATGATTATGGAGACTTGGTGGCGTGAACATAGGGAACCCAAAAAATACCCACTCAATTTCTTTACTCTTTTGCATGAAACATTTTTTTAAGCCTAAAGTGATGTATTTTACCCTTTATGACCTATTTCCTTAGAGAGGAACCTTTTGACCTTTCGGGCTTGTGTAGTTTTTAGGAATCTCTAGAATGGGTTGAACCAAATGAGGACCCATAATATTTGTTACCCCTCTGCCATTTAAAATAAATTTTAAGACCCAAAACTAAAATTTTCACCTTAAACGTTGCTGGAAGTCATTAATGGTTATGGTGGAGCTTGAAGCTCCTAAAACCTATTTGGAAATCATGGGAGACTGAGACCTCCTAAAAGATTTTCATTAAACCAGGTACATGCAAAAAAAACTCACACATATTTGTATCATATAGAAAATTAAAAATGAAATAAATAGTTAAGACCAAAATCTTTGAGTCTCCATTAATATCAATCATTCAGGGTTGAGGAAGGAGAGGAGGGATGACTATAGAAAAGTCAACATCTGATACCTCTTCCCTCCTTTCAAAATTTTTAATTTTTAACTCTATGATTGAATCGAAGACCTTATGGCCTCCATAAGGATATTTAGGGCATATTTTACTTTAATCAAATATGACAATCAAGGTGGGTTTAATCTAACAACTGAGATAGGTTGTTCTAATCTCAGTGGGCTTACACAAGATATTTTAGGCACTTTTTTAGGTCCTATGGGGACTAAATGATATTTATTTAATAACTTTCCTCTAATCCAAGTCAATGTGAAATCATACTTTATTTGTGACTTAAGTGTGAATTGAGCCATGTGATTGGCCAAAATCACTTGAGATTCTCTTTGAACACTATTATGAGTTAGGATGTCTCATTTGAGAAAGTGGTTTCTCGAATACACATATGGTTATTTGTGCATCCATTTTAGTCCTTAGAGTTTTAGGCACCATTATGACATCTTAGAGATTTTTAGGATTATGTGAGAGCCTATAGGCTGATTAGAACAAGTGGGGCCTACATGGTTGCATAGCGACCATGCATCCACTTGTGCATTGCCTCCATGTCATTTAGGATGCAAGTTGTTTATATTTTTGTGCATCTCATACCACAAATATGGAAATCCAATTAGAAATTAAATTATGAATAATATGCATTGTAAATTTATAAAAATAAAAATTGGCATGTTTTTATGTGTGTTTCAGTTGTAACATTTTTGGGCATGACAAAGACAACATGCCCATTAGATATTATTATACCTATCATTTGATTTTCATCACTCATGGATCCATTTAATGGTCATGGTAATCTAATGGATGGAAAAAGAATCTAATTATCCTTTGTCTAACCATTTTTTATTGGGTAGGTAACATTAAAAAATACTAAATCTATAACAAATTACCTATGATGTGTTATAGTGCATCAAGTTGTCTGACTATGTAATATAATCTATTGTGATGTATTATCATCTGTATCATGTTAAACATTCAATTTTTTTAGTGGGTTATTAAGCACTTTGTTTAAGTAGGTGGTTATTGTGCCTATATATACCCCTGCACTGATGTTAAGGGAGATGATGAGATTGGATGATCTTAGATAATAAAAATTTCATTTAGATTAATAGGAAGCTTTACTTACAAATACTAAAAGTGGAAAGCAAAGATCTATGGATCTAGTGTTGTATTGCATCGTGTTTGTGAGATTGTTATGTGTATATGCCTTATAATTATTGACACTAAAGTCAACAAAGATCTAGGTTTGTTGCATTAATTTGAATATTCCATTATGTATTATGAGGAATACATTGGTGTTGTTTGTCCTTCATTATACACCTTAAACCCAACTGCATCATTTTGTATTAAAACAAGGTTTTAGTCCTTGTAGGTTAGTGTTTCTTTCCACATTTATGAGTGTGGGTAAAAATTAGTTGGACATATTCCAATAATATTTTTGGGTATAAGGTGTATAATATATTTTATTTCTAAATAAATTACATAGAGAGGAATTTTAGGTGGTTTGAATACAAGAAGGTTGTGAGTAGCTATATTTCTAATATTTGTAGATTTGGTAGGATTGATGAGAGATATGCATGATAAATTAAAGCCTATGTAAATAATGAAACATCAAGGAGTTTTGGTAATGGATGATGAAATAAATGTTGAAGTTGTTGAATAATTCCTTGAGAACCAAGTTGCATAAGAAGTGGTTAATGAAACTGAAGATTGATTCTTATCATCTATTATGAGAATTACTTATAAACCAAAGTTAGAACCTAGAATGTATTATATAATTTTGGAGCCTAAATATTTTATTGACTAGATCATTGATTTGGATAAGTATTTATAGTATGATAGTATGTAAGAACCGAAGCAAGTTAAGTTCACTAGTGCAAAGTTGAAAGGTCTTGCACCTTATAGTGGAAGCATGATCATGCTAAAAGATTGTATAAGTGAACAGATAAACTTAATACTTATATTATATTTTAATGAAGATGAAGGATAAATTCATTCTTATGGATTTTAACATGAATATTTTCAAGAATATTCAAAACATTTGACAAATGGAGATGAGTGTAAGTGATTACATTGAATAGTTATATAGTTTTACTATTAGAGTGGGTCATGTTTAAGATGATGTTGAAATGATCTTGAGGTATGTAAATGGTTTGTGCATTGAAATTCAAGATGATTTGAGCATGATGAAAGTATAGTCTATTTAATAATCATATTATTATGCATTGAATATGAAATAAAATTTATTTTGCAAAAATAAATAAGTAGCATGAGGAAAAGGAAAATACACACGTGGAAGTGGCCAATGAGGTGTAAGAGGTGGAGGCTATTATACATAATAAGGTGAGGTAATTACGTTGCATCATATTGATTCGAATACAAATAAATTGAGGAAATTCTAGATGTATAGGATAATATGGATGACGTATAGGTTGTGGATTCCATGGTACATGTTTTAGATGTGGTGAGACTCGACATAGAGCATTTGAGTTTTTGTATATACATAATGAAATTGGTAAGATAATTGATGCAAGTATTCAAATCACACAATAAAATGAGGAAATAATGGTGTCTATTTTTATATAGATGAGTCATAAAATAGAGAATATCTCATGATGAAGAGGGTGTTGTTGAATCCTATGAAAGAGGAGAATAGTCCCATGTAGAGAAATAATTTATTCAGAGTAGTTTGTAAGTTTGGATGTAAGAGTTGAAAATTGATTTTTGATAACAAAAATACAAATAATATTTTATTCAAAGAGATGGTATATAATCTTAGTCTGAAGATAATTATGCATCCAATGCTATATAAGGTTTCATGGTTTTTGAAAGGACATTAGGTCTTGATAAATAGGCAATGTCTAATAAGTTTTTAAATTGGTGCATACAAAGATGAATTCATGTGTGATATAATGCCCATGGATGTTTGCCATTTTTTTCTTTGAGTTACTTGGTAGTTTGATCACAAGATGCAACATGATGGTTGTATAAATACATACACATTGGTGAAAGATAGAAAGAAGTATACTTTAAATCCTTTGAAGGATAAAAGTGAATAAGTAAAAATTATTCTAAAGGTTTTGATGATTTAAGAAAATTAATTTATGAAATAGGTGAAGGAAGAAACGTTCTTGGTGGTAAAACCTAAGCCCACACAAGTTATGAGTATAGAAAAAGGAAAGGAAGAAACACTTCCATGTGAGGTGAAGGAAATGATATGTGAATTTACAGAGATTGTTTTAAACAATTTACTAGATATGTTGTCATAGATGAGGAGTATTAGTCACTATATGGATCTGTTTATAGGATCTAGTTTACATAATAAAGTGGCATATAGGTCGACACCCAAAAATAATGTAAAGGTAAAATGACAAGTACAAGAGCTATTAGATAAAGAGTTGATTATATTTTTTGATATAGTGCATAGTACCAATAGTATTAGTGCCTAAAAATAATGGATAGTGGAGAATGTGCACTTATTATAGCTCCATTAACAAGATAATCATAAATTACTTATTTCCATTTATGGAAATAAATGATCTGATGGATTGTTTGAATGGATCAAGAGACTTCATGAAGACTGAATTGAAGAGTGGATAACAAGGGAGGGTAACGAGTGGAAGATTGGATTTAAAACACAAGAATGATTTGGTTTTATTATTAGGTCTAATTAATACACCAAGTCCATTCATAAGACTAATGAATGGAGATATTAATCCATTTTGGGTAAGTTTTCATTATGTATCCTGATGACATAGTGATTTTTAGTAAGACGAAGGAATAACATTTGTGACATTTGCACAAAGTGCTAGAGAATTGTGAGATGAAAATATGTTCATGAATTTGAAGAAATGTAGTTTTATATTGAAGGAATTGGTATGATTGGGATTTATGATTTACCATTAAGGTTAAAGATGGATCCATAGAAGGTATGATCTATATTGGATGGGTCATCACCACATAATATGTTTAAGACACACAATTTTAATGTATTAGATATAAGTTATAGGAGTTTCATTGGTAATTTCAATGAGACATGCAATAATTACATAGGTATTGTATAATACTAAAAGGACTTTGTTTGCAAAGAAGAAGTAGAACATAGTTTCTAGTAGTTAAATATGAAAATAACTGAGTAGCTAGTGTTTGCATTTTTTATTTTGGAAAATTATTTCAAGTAGATTATGATGTTAGTGGCATATAATTAAGTGAAATATTAAGTCAATAAAGAATACCTATCACATATTTTAGTGAGAAGTGAAATGATACAAAACACAAGAATTCAATATATGATTAGGAGTTCTATGTAATTATGCAAACACTCAAGAAAATAAGCCAATATCTGTTGCCTAAGCACTCAAGAAAAAAAGCCATTATTTGTTGCCTACATTTTTTGTTTTATATACAGATCATCACACATTACAATTTATAAATAATCAAAGTAATTTGAATTAGTGACATACGAATTGGTTTAAATTCATACATAGCTATTCATTTTTGTTGAAACATAGGAGTGGAAAGTTGAACAAAGTTGCAGAGGTTATGAGCTACAAAGTCCTATTATTTAATGAATTGAGAGCTGAAGACATAAGATTTGATCTTATGAAGGAAAAATATGTAAATGATAAATATTTTCAATATGAATGGAAGACATGTGTAGAACCAATGAGAGGCAATATACACCATGGTTAGATTATTTTGTTTAAGAGGGTTTTCTATTCAAAGGAATTCAATTGTGTTTACCTAGAGGTTCAATGCAAAACAATTGGATTAAAGGGAAGCATAGTGGAGGTTTGGTAGGTCATTTTGGTCATGAAAAGACATTAGTGCATGTATTTGAAAACTATTATTAGATTCATATGAGCACAAACATGTGTAAATATGTTCAGGGGTGTATGTTTTATAAGCTACCAAAAGGGAGAAGTCAGAATGAAAAGCTATATCAATTGTTTCCAATTCTAAAAAAGGCCATAGGAGGATATAAGTGTGGATTTTATTTTAAGGTTACTTATAACATAATGAGGAAATGAACCAGTATTTATGGTATTTGATATATTTTCAAAGATGTCAAATTTTTTGGCTTGTAAGAAGACTAATGATACAATGAGCATTACTAACTTGTTTTTTAAGGAGCTTGTAAGGCTACATAGTTTGTCACATAGCATAGAATTAGACATACATGTGAAATTCATATAACATTTCTATAAGATGTTGTGGAATAAGTTAAAAACCAATTTGTAGTTTAATTCAACATATCATCCTTAGATGGATGGAAAAATGAAGGTAGTCAATAGAATTTTGGGTAATTTATTGCGATGTTTAATTGAAAATAAGTTGAGAATATGGGAAAACATTTTGGTGCAAGCTGAGTTTTCATATCACAATTTAGTTAATGTGAGTACAATAAAGATACCATTTTATATTGTGTATGTATCAAACATAAGAGGATTATCAAAGTTACACAACATCATAAATGAACAAAGTAAAAGTATAAAAGTAAAGGATTTTATCAAAAATGTATGAGATGTAAATAAGAAAGTGTGTGAACCATTAGAGAAGAATATAACATAGTATAAGTAGTGCATAGACATGAATAAAATGGAAGTATAGTATCAAGTTGGAGACATTTTCTCAGTACACTTGAGGAAATATGGATTTACAAATGGAATATATAAAAATTTGAAGTGGAATAAGATTGGACCATGTAAAGTGTTGCATAAGTTTGAAACTTATGCAACACTTTACATGGTCCAAATCTTCCACATTTAAAATCTATAGTTGAAGATTTCTATAGGATTAACGTTTCAACTATTTTCAATGTGGAAGATTTGTACCCTTTTCATAAATGGAATAATAGTAGAAGTGTAGATTTATAATCATATTTAAATTATGAATAAATATATTAAATATTGCATATGTCAGAAAATAAATGCAAAGAGTTGGAACAGGTAATTCACATAGGAATTAGAAAGAGGATGTGAGATAGAGAGTACATATATTATTTGTTCAAGTGCAAGGGTTGAGACATTAAAGATGTGACATGGATAGATTAATCACAAGCTTAAAATCATGTGATATCATCATTAGAAGGTACATGAGTAGGAGATTATATTTATTTTATTTATCTAGGTTGTACGATGTAAGATCATCTTGGTACTTGTAATCCTACATCAACCAAAAATAAGTAAAATTAGGAAAAATAGCTAATTCTATTTTTGAAAAAGTTTTTAATTGTGTATAAGTCTTTTTTAAAAAAGTTTTATAGATTTTTATTGATGCACACAATTTTTTGCTTAGTTTGAATAAGCTTTTGAAACTTTGCACAAGAGGGTTTTTAAGGTATTTTGATTGAGCATAGCAGTGCAGATATTCATGGGGCATTTCTAAAGGTTGGTGGTATATTATTGATCATTAGAGTACTCACTAGAGTCACTGCATAATGTAATTATTTTATTTGTAATCAAAATAGTTGGTGTGTTACAAAAGTTATTAGAGGAGTTGTATCTTTACCGTATAAGTACTATAATAACTTGTGGTAAGTTTTGAACACGGGATTGACTTGAAGAGGTTGTCTAACATCAATACACTTGATTTATATCTTTCATATTTGGTATAACATTACCTCACATTCCAAATCCATTTTGGATACTTAAGGTAATGCATGGTATGATTCATGATAGATATAGGGTTTGTGGTAAAACAACATGTTCATTAGAGATTGTTATATCTATCATCTGAATTTTATCACTTATGAAGCCATTCAATCACCATGGCGATCTAATGGATGGAAAAAGGATCTAATTCTCATATATCTTATCATTTATTTTTATGTATGTAGCATTGGAAACACTAAAGGGGATAACATGTTACTTGTGATGTGATATAGTGCATTAATTTGTGGTACTATTTAATACGCTCCATTATGATGTATTCTCATTAGGGCTTCATTAAACATTTAATGTTGTTAGTGGGCTGTTAGACACTTAATGTAATTAGGTGGGTATTATGCCTATATAAAATGTAATAAGGTGGGTATTGCACCTATATAAGCATGCCTCTACACTCATGCTAATGTAAATAAGGGGGATTGGATGATCATGGATCATGATAGTTATAGTTGGGTGAATAAGAAGCTATACTTGAAAATACTATGGGTTAACAAGTAAAGATCTATGGATCTAGTGTTGTACCACATCTCATTTATAAGACCATTGTAGGTGTGTATGTGCCTTGTAATTCTTGGTATTGAAGTCAATAAAAATCTATTTTTGTTACAATTATTTGCATGTTCCACTATTTATTCTGAGGTCTACATGGTATAAGGTTTTCCTTCATTAGAACCCCTAACTACCACTTCCTCAAAAAACTTAGGAAGTAACAAGAAAGAGAGAAATTAGAGAGAATGAAGGCCAACATGGTATAATACAACCATATATAAAAGTAATATTTCAAAGAGAGACAAGATCTAGGTCTAAGAGCAAGTACAAAGTAATAATGGATAAAGATATCTAACATGAATTGATAAACCCTGAGTAAATGAAACACCAGGAGAATGCAAGATCTAACCCTAATAAGAGGGCACCATACATCAAGGGTGTTGGAAACCATAAAAAAAGTAGTATCTATGACAATGGAAGAAAAATAAAACCTTGAAGGGATGTAATAAGACACATTTTCACCAAAATATGATATGATAAAGTGGGCTTACATCAATATACACTACACTTAACCATAAAACGATGTCACAATTCATATATAAACATATTAAAAAATACAAAAATTAAAACAAGACATATATATTTGAAAGGGACCATACCCTTTTACAGAAAAAAGAGAAAATAAAGCATGATAACAAAGAAAATATAAAAAAATAGACTAAAAACATGCCATTCAAAATACACAATGGCCAATCTACAATAGAACATAAAAAAAAGACCAAACCTAATTAACATAACATCATTAAGGGTGCCAGAAACACAAACATAAAACTAGTGGCTAGCAAGGTCATAAAGACCCTCCATGGCTACCCAAACATCTTTCTAAGTTTGGAGCTATTTTTTTAAGGACACATCCTAAGTCATCTCAGTATCATCCACATGTTTCCTCTCATTTCCTCTTATTCTTTTATTGGGGCATTCTTGGGGATCCTCTTCTTGAAATTTTTTTGTTAGTCTTGATGTTAGAGGCATAATTTTTAATGGTGGCTTTATTGATTGACATCACTTGATCCACATTTCCTTTGATGGTCCGTATATCCTTCTCCACTCTCTCTAATTTTTCATTAATATTGGAAATGTCTTGTCTAATCTAACATATATGTTGAAGTAAGACCAAATTTTTGAAAGGAATATTATAGAATAATAAAAAATTAAAAAGATTGGGTTTTGATTGTAATAATGAATTATCATTCCCCCAAGGTTATACCTCAATGGTTTGTTATTGCAAAGGTGACCACTAGGTCATGAGTTTGAACCTTGATTGAACCGTGAGCATCAGGTGGGGCATTAGAGTAAGCCCAAGGGATTAAGCTATTAGACTCTCCCTATGATAGCATGCCAAAGTGTGTGCTAGGTAATTGGGTCTAACATGGTGATAATACCATGCCAAAAAATTGTGGGACACCTTGGTCACAAAAAAAAATGAATTGTCACAAATACGTAGACCATTTGAGGCTTAAGTTAGTTGAAAACAGGGCCATAAACCAAGATAAATATAACCATAAATTTTTGAATAAACTAAACTAAAGTAAAATTTTGACTAGGAGTGGAGTGTTATGCCTTTGAGAAAACCAAATGCATACTTTAGAGCTAAATTACACTCTTAGTAATTTTAGAATTATTTTGTATATGTATGTATGTGTCTATATATATAATCCTTTGCTTTTTGGTTTTTAAAACCTCACTCACCTTTCCATAATTATTTGTAAATCACTAACAAAAATAATCTCCTTTATTGAAACCCTATTCATCTCAAAAAACCTTGTAAAACATTAAAACAATTGATCATTGAGGGTCATATCTAAATCAAACCCACGTCCTTACAAAAACTGGAAACCAATGCCTAATGCAATTCAAAAATAATATGGTGATGTAATCCCTAATACTTTATATATATATATATATATATATATATATATATATATATATATATATATATATATATATATATATATATATATATATATCCTTTGCTTGATTAGTTTTCAAACCTCGCTCACCTTTTCATAATTTTTTGTACATCACCCAAAAAAAATAATCTCCTTTATTGAAACTCTATTCATCTCAAAAAACCTTGTAAAACATTAAAAAAAATGATCATTGAGGTTCATATCTAAATCAAACCCATGTTCTTACAAAAAATGGAAACCAATGCCTAATACAATTTAAAAAAACCCATGGTGATGCAAGCCTCAATATTACATTTCTTTTTAGCACATGAACATTTGGCAATGATTTAATATGCATAATTTAAGTTAAATTATGGTTTTCAAATCAAATTCTATACTTTTGCTTATCAGTCTTGACATTTTCTTAAAAATATTATTTCGTCACTTTATCTTTTCAAACTCACTTTTGTTATATGCACTAATCCACCTATATATATATATATATATATATATATATATATATATATATATATATACACACACACACACACACACACACTTCTCAAATTTTAATTAGGATCCTATTGGTGTGAAAGTCAACACACAAAGGTTAGTAAATCTAACAAAAATAACCACACACACACACACACACACACACACACACACACACACACACACACATACTTCTCAAATTTTAATTAGGATCGTATTGGTGTGCAAGTCAACACACAAAGGTTATTAAATCTAACAAAAATAATCACATACCTTAAGGAAAACAAATGGACCAAAATGAAAATGGGACTAGGAGCATAGTGATACAATATTGGTTAAACCACACATGTACTACTACACTCCTAGTTAATGAGGAAGCTAGTGTTGTGCTCTTGGTTAAACAAACAAGGAAACAAAAAATATATAAAAAATAGAAAAAAACAAGGAGGATATATAAAAAGAGACAAGGGAGGAAAATAGGGCTCAAAACACAAATGAATTGCCAAAAAGAGTCCAATATGAGTTGATAATCGATAAACACATAATCACCCTATATTAATGTAAACTAACATCTAAAACTACTCCTATAGTAAATTTAGGTGTTTAAATAATTGGAAACTTTGATTTATATCAATGCATATATATCATGAATTTAAAAAACAAGTGTACTTTAGAGGGGTTGTATAATATGTTATGATTGGAACCTGTAAGAGTTCTTGAATTTGATATAAAAATGATAGTGATATGAAAGTTAAAAGTAAAATATAAGATACCTTGTCTCAGAGTCTATCCCCTACAACCTATAAAAAATGAAATCATGTACTCTTAGGAATCCATTGTTATTGTTTTGATTGTCACTGTGAAAATTTAAGAAGATCTTGGAACAAACATCCATGCTCATTTGTTTGGAATATGTAAACCTATGTAACTACAAGATAAGATAAACATTTACAAGTGAATCAATATCTATAAAATTCCATAACTAGGGAACTGTTGAAATCAATGATAGAAACTAAAAATAAGAATAAATACACCTTTTTGTAAGAAAAATGTGAAGTTGTCTCTATGAAATCCATATCTCAAAATATGTGTTTTCTCTAACTACATGTCTCGTTGAGGAGACCAAATGGAATATATTATGCATAACCATGTGATTGCTACCATATGTGAGAGCAAATTAAATATGTTGTATAATTTTTTTTACTATTGTGTATCATCATGTGATTGAAAGTAAAATAAGTGAATCATATGCCCCCCTTTTTAGGTGTGAGATGAATATATGAATTACATCTCTCAAAATAAATGGATTACATGTACCATGGATAAAATGGGGAAAACAAGGTACATTTTATATAGCAATAGTAATATGTCATCATCAAAGCATGTATGTAATAAAAAATTGGACTAATATTTTTCTCAGCCTAAGTCATATAGGTAATATGTCATCATTAAAGTATTTATGGAATAGGTAATTTGACTCGTGTTCATGAATCTAATTCATATAGGTAAGATATCATTATTAAAACATGTATGTAATATGTAACTTGACTCATGTATGTTTGAGCCAAAACAAAAATCAAAATTGTTGTAATAGGTCACCCCTAAATGGGTAAAGTATAATCAATGTAATTAAAATAGTAATAGGATGCCTCAATGTGGACAAGACATAACCAATGAATGACTAGTGTAAGATATGATCTTAAATTGGAAGTTACAATCAATGTAGGGGATAAAATAACGGTTCTTTCCACAAATAGATGCATGATGTGGATCATAGAAACATAGTTAAGGACATTAAACATCTGCATGACATGAATCATGGTGAATAATAGATTATATGTCACATGTCAACATAAAAATAAAGTAAAATCATGTGAATACAATAGGAAAAAGACTTGTAATGGCACACAAAGGGGAAAAAAGCCAAATGGAAAATGAAATATGTGGAACCATTAAGACAAATAAAATGACTAACCAATGAAAAATGAATAATCAAGAAGTAAAAGTCAAAAATTAAGTATTAAATATTTGTAGGTGCATGATATTAATTATATTTTTCAAAGGTTTTCTTTCTAATTTAACTAAGTGGTACGCCCTTGAACCAAATTTATATATGATAATAAAGGGGCCCAACCAAATAGGCTTGAACTTGCCTTTAGTTTTCTTATTTATTTTTATATTTTCTTGATTTTATTCTAATAACTTATGACTCACATTAAATTATCTTGATTTGATCTTTTCTTATAAGATTTCGAGTATATTTTGGTAAACTCTCAGGTTTTCAATAATATGGATATGTGTCCCATCAAAATTTTATAATCAAGTTAATTTCTTTTCTCTATAACCATTGTCATCAATAATATATTTCAATAACACTCTAAGTGAAGGAATCTCAAGTTCAAAAGGCAATACAAATTATACACCATATAACAATAAATAAGAGGTTTCATCTATGATTGTTGTTACACTTGTTTTATAATCCCATACAGTGCAATGTATTCAATTATACAAATATACACCATGTTTATCCATTGCCTTTCATGCTATATTAATAATAATTTTATTATTTGCTTCAACTTGGCCATTCCCTCATAGGTAATAATGAGTCAAAAATGTATGTTTGATATTATATATAGCTCAAAAATTATTGACCATATAATAATAATAATAATAATAATAATAATAATAATAATAATAATAATAATAATAATAATAATAATAATAATAATAATATGGAAGTGTCATGAAAAATATGAAATATCCTCACTTGTGATGGATTCTAAGGGTGCAAATTCAACCCATTTTGTAAAATATTAAGTCATTTTGATAATAAATATACGACTTCTAAATATGGTAGGTTGGTATTTATAACTATGTAGAATCTTCATATGAAAAACCACCATGGTGACACAATAGGTTATAACTCTTGAGATTTTTTGCATATTCGTAGAAATTATGTTCCATTATAGGCCAATTTGAAAAAAATATATATGACATAGATTTTCCACTAAAATTTACACCACACTCACTATCATGAACTTCTAGGAATGCAAATTTAGCTTCTTCACATGCCCAAGGCATCCAAGCAATTTTCCATCAAAAGATCTATAAAAAAGGGCATCTCTAATTTTAAATATATAATGTAATTTCTTCATGATTTTATTTTTTAATTTCTTGAAAAGTAAGGGAGAATGTTTTCTTCTGATAAGTAGGTAAATCTATTCTCATACAACACTAATTTATATGTATCAATTTCTATGGAAAATACATCTAAGGCATCCAAATTATGTAACTCAATGGTACATTGTAATATCTAAATAGTCAATAAGACATGATAATCTATAATATCAATAATAAAAAGGAAAGAAAATTTGTCCATAACATCCACATCTTAGTTATTTCCTTTAAGAGTTATTAATCAAAAACTCATCGAATTAGGAAATCAAACTAAGTACCAAATCTATGTAAGGGATCAATTTATCTTTTTTTGTTTGATAGACACCCTTTACTTGGTTACTATAAAGTTGAGAATAAACATACACTTTGATAAATTTAATATTCAAAATCACATGCTTCAAGGAGTCTTCGAATCAATGCCTCGTATTATACGATATCATTAGTACATGAAAACATCAATTAGTATTCTAGTGGTATAGCTTATCCCTAGGGAGTAATCAATAAAAATTTAACCCACACACTTGAATCACATTTGAACCCATCAAAATAAAATTTCCAAGTTTTCTTTTCATCGGTACACACAACAAACTCATCTTGAAAGGAAATGTCAACCAAAGTGTGGTCTAATAGGGGAGCCGTAACTATTTAGTTTGTGATGACTTGCCTTTTAACCAATTTTTGTTATAAAAGACTAAGATCAAATTCCATAATTATCATGACCCAATTGGGTATTCTTTTATATAGATATGGAGTACACATCATATACTTCAAAGGATCAATCTTGGTGATTATATGATTTTCATCATTAAGCATTCAATGTCTAAGCTTATGTGTTGTAAACATAACAGATAAGCATTATTTTTCTATTGAGTTTATAAATTTTGTCCTAATATACTAGATCTCAACTGATGTAATGAATTTATCTTTCCTTTTTTCATTTTCATATTTTGCAAGTATGTTTCTTAATGCATGTTCTCTGGTAGAAATATATAATAATAGAGGATAATTGGGGATGAGTGGTATCGTGACTAGAGGATTGGGTAGATATTTTAAAATTTCATAAAGACCCCTTTGACATTTTTCATTCCATTCTTACTTCTTGTATTTCCATAATAATTTTGAAAAGGTTTGGGTTATGTGAATTAAGCAACAAATTACATAATACCCTGAATTTTTCCTTGTAAAATTTTTAGTTGCTTAAGATTCGTAGGAGGAGGAATTTCAATAATTGATTTAAATTTATTAGGGTCTACTTTTATACCTCTCCAAAAGACGATGAAACCCCAAAAAAATCTTACTATAACCTCGAAGACACATTTATTAGGAATTAGTTTTATTGTATATTCCATTAATCATCCAAATATTTTCAAGTCATGTATATGGTTTTTGCATTTATTTTATTTTTCCATGATGTCATTTACATAGTATATTTTTCTATGATGTCATCTAAATAATCCTCTAAGATTTCATGCATGTAATCATGGAATATATGTGTCAAATATTTTTGATAAGTATTTTCTATAATTTTAAATTTGAAAGACATGGCTACATAGAAAAATGTTCCCCAAGGGTTTTGAATGTAGTTTTATGTTGGCCATTAGGGTTAATAATGATTTGGTTATAACCAAAAAAATGCATGCATAAAGGAAATCTTCTCATGCTAAGTTGAAGAATCAATAATTATATAAATATTGAGCAATGTGAATATAATTAACATCTTTTTATTAACTAAAAAATAACCATCAATAAAAACATGATTAAATATTGCATTATTTATTTCTTTGCATCACTGAAATAATATATCAAAACAAAAAATGTCAAATCCAAATACTTTGTGCAGGTAACATGGCCAAATACACTAGAAGAACCATTTTTCATGTGAAAAAATCTATAATAAATGTTTATAAAAGGATATGAATCCATCTTCCAGTTGAATAAGCATGACAATAAAATAAAAATAAGTGTTTGAATGTCTTAGGCTAACGAAAAGGACAGAGTGTGGGAAACCCATATGTATAAAAGTTGTTCTCCTATAGGAAACCTTGATAAAGGATGCATCCAAAGGAAATTAAATTTCTTAGGGTTAATGGTGGCTTTCCAAATATTAGTAAACATCCTATTCCAAGTAGCCTCATAGGAGTGCAACCACCATTTCCAATATTTTATAGTCTAAGGATAAAAATTATCAATATAGTTTTTCCATTCTCTATTTTAATGTAGGCCCTAAATCATATGTTGTTTTCCTTAAGATTTTAGGTATTACTACCCATCTAGGGTTTAGATAAGAATTCTCTTTTGTAGGTGATCAAAGTTGTAATGCAAAATAGTGAGTTTATTGGATATTAGGGCCATGCAAATGTAATTGTCAAGTCAATTGGAAATTTTTTGTTACTTTTTCGATAGTGTCCCAACACTTTGGATAGTGTTTAGAATGGGATTGACACTTCTTGGAGACTGATTTGTTTACATTCAATTTTTGGGGTCAAATAGTTGTCACTTCTAGGTGCATATTTCCACTATTAGATCCCAACGACTATTACCAAATCTCTAAATAAAATAGATATGCATCTAAAATTTACATGATCACTCCTCTTTGATTTTAAAATTAATTAATTAGTCTTGTATTATTATTTTGTACATGTCATCTAGCGTAATTAATTATAATTAAGTACCTGTGTCACAATCTAGATATAATCCACTTGTCCATATTACACTCATCTAAATTATTTATAAACACAAAAACAATGTCTGCTTCTAACAAGAGCACTCTCCATCCTTCTACTCATCTCATATATGATATGTTAGAGTCCTTTAAAAAACTATATAAATTCTTATACTAGTCAATGGTAATCAATGGTGATAACTCGTTAGTGAGATTTATATTTCATGAACAAGAGTCATGATGCAAATTTAGTACCAGCGTTATAAAGAAAGTATGTTGAAACATGTGTTGTTGTAGGGATGATATAAAAATTTAGAATATACATGTTAAAGACATTTTTAATCTTATGACGAAAGTGGGTAGTATGAAATTAACAAGGGACATTGATACTATTAAAAAGGGCTCGATCTTATCGTATATAACTTAATTTGTAAAGGTATAAAAATACCTTAAAAAATATAATAACACGTATAAAAAACTTGATTTTTTTTTAACAAAATGCATAATTAACTTTTTAAACCATATTGATTAGCTTAAGAAAGACCTAAATTTATTAAAAGAAAAAACTAAATTTCATGTGTTTTTTAGGTTTGATGCTAAATCTCATGTGTTTTTGTATGTTTGATGCTTGTATGTTATATAACACTATAGAGTTGATTTGAACCCTAAAATGTTGCATCTTCAATATTTTTGTCAAACATTTATGTAAAGTGGGTATGAGGGTCCATATATTTAAAGTATGTATATGTTTTTTAAAATTTTAAATAAATAATTCTACTTTTATTTAGACAATACATTTCTAAGTTTAAAGGACATATGGACATAAGATATGGAGCTTTAGATTTTGATTAATTTCTTTAAATTTTAATATTTTTATTTATTTAAAATAATTGTTACATTATTATATTTCAATATAAAAAAAGTAAAAATATATTTAATAATTGAAAAAATGTTTTTTTAAAAATAATCAGATATATTTATATTTATTAACATTTCATCATATCCCATAATTTATTACAATTTTTAAAAAAAATATATATCTTTATAATAATAAATCTAAAAATATAATTTAAATTTTCTATTAATAAAATCTAACACATATATTGATTTGTAAAATCTTTTTTATCGCTATAATACTGGTAACTTTAACACATTT
Source organism: Torreya grandis (assembly GCA_037957365.1). Lineage (NCBI taxonomy): Eukaryota > Viridiplantae > Streptophyta > Pinopsida > Cupressales > Taxaceae > Torreya > Torreya grandis. The sequence goes on along the minus strand of JARHVA010000759.1, from coordinate 3,632,998 downwards.
ACTAATTTCTAAAATCCTTCTGATCAATATAATACTGCTAACTTTCTTAAATAGTTATGAATGCTATGCAACTTTTTATGTAAGCATGTTGAATAGACAAGTAGATAGTAATGGCCAACGGTTTCTTTAAGACTTTTAAGTCAATAATTTCAATTATTACATTTGAAAAAATATTGCCCATTGAAAATCATGAAATAAGGCATGCTATGGACAATATTAATAAACCCTTAGTGTGCTCCATACAAATGAACCCAGCCAAAATGGACATCTCACATTATATGGCAGAGGTCATAATAGAAACACATTTGCAAGCAATGTGGTCTCATCATTACATCCGTTGGACATTTTACATCACCATGATCTCCCTCCTAAGATCATGAACCACCAACCCTCATTGAAAAAGTGAATTGAGTACTCCACTTATTTCCTTAATAAAACTATTGCCTCACTAGCATCAAAAAGGCGCATAAACCTTGTCAAATACATATAAAATAAGAACAATAATTATCATATTCCTTGCACAGAGTCATTTTGAAATAGTAATCATGCATGCAACTTTATCCCTTAATATCAGCTATTCAGTGGTACCACAAACATTATTATAAAAAAAAAGAAATTATTTAAAATTTAAATTTAAGATAAGTTTATTTATTATATATTTTTTAATAGAATATTGTGATAATTTATATTAAATTTATTTTAATTGTTATATATTATAGATTGGTGAGGATGATAGTTGTTTATATTTACTTGTGACTATTTAATCAAAGGAGTTCATTGATTTAGATATATGCTTACTCATCATTATAATCTACTCTATATTTATTTTCGAAATATAAACTAAGATACCGACATTCTATGTAATTCAGCTAATATGACACGTATAAATAAAACAACAACAAAACAAACTTACTTCAAACATATAGAAATTTGTAAAAATAACAAAATAATACTTATTATCTTAATATTTTCCACCAATAAAATTTGTAAAAATAATATCTTCAAACATATAATTTAAATAAAATAAAAATAGAAATAAAAATACTAAATCATATTTATTATCTTTAAAAAAACAACAATAACAATATAATAAGTTATTATTGACCACACTTTATTCCCATTTACCATATATAAAACACACAGCCATTCATTATCATCTACTCCAACAACATCATACATCTTATTATGAAGCCTTATAAATTGTACTACTTAGACTTCAATGCTTGGATTACTTTATTATCCACTAATATCTGCTGCTTAGTGACAAGTAACAAACATTATGAAGCTTTATAATCTTATAAAACTTCCATGCTTTGCTTATTTCTATATAAAACACCCTTGAAAGGTTTGTTTTACTTTGAGTTTCTTGCGTTTGCTTTTGAATTTCTTCTCCTCCTTTCCCTTGTATTGTATCAAGTATTGATTTGGAAAGATGGGTAGAAAGTATTTGGCCATTATTCCTCTGCTTGGCCTTGTTGTTTTGGCCTGCCAATTACATTACCATAATGCAAGGAAATTAGGTCCTTTCATACAATACAGATCTTCCTTAGTCTTGCACTTTCAGCCTCATAACATATTTGGTAAGGTCTAGAGTTCTCTATATTTTTTGTAACAGCATCATAAGCATAATATTAGTACTTCTTGTTGAGTTTTTGAGCTAACTCTTTCATTTGAATGACATGTTTGTGATCAGTAACAAGTTATTCTGGAGATTCATATGTTGAGAAGGAAGAAATTATGGAGAACAGTGAAGAAGATGGCACTGATAGAGAAAAAGAACAAGAACAAGAAGAAGGAGAAATCATGCAGAAAGAGCCACATCCTGCAGATGAACTTCTGCAGACTCAGAAAGCAGATGGGACCAAATCATACATACTAGGTGGCTATTAAACTCGTATATGTAAACATACATTGATGAATTATTTAATGTTCTTATTGTTTCTCAGGCATTTTTAAAGAAGTTTCTGCAACTGTATAGAAGCAGATCATGATAAGTGCAAATTCAAGCATTTTTCTGGAGTTTTGTAAGGCTTAGAACAGGTGCCAGGATGCTTGAAATCTTGTGATAGTTAGCCCTTAAAAGTTGTGGATGAAGATAGGATGTGATAATCAGTTTGTTTTGTGATATAAGAAAGCTATAACTGTTTTGTATTAATGCTAATTTGGTGATGTTGGACAGTTGTAAATCACTATTGCTCTTGTGCAGAGATTTTGTACGAATGTGTGCATTTTTTTCAGCGTGACATCGATTGATTTGAGGTTGAGAATATGACACATTTACTCTTAACAAAATTACCAAAGTTACTTGTCTGGATAATTAATTAATTTATTTTTTTAAATTTAAAATATATTATAATTATTAGAAAGATGATATTTCTATAGTTTTTATGGTGTAAAGTGAATTGTTTCAATGAAATTGTGTACGTGATTTTTAGATTAATAATTTTTTTTATTTCATTATATAATTTATAATTATAAGAATAAGATTTTATTTTAATTTATGTAAGATTTTATTGGAGCTTTTTTTTAATTGAAATTTTTTTCTGATTGAAACTTTATTTTTACATAGTTTGGATGTACAAAATGCTTCTTCAGTTTAATGTTAAGTCATGAGGAGTATATACTCTGTCAAATTTACTTAAGACACAATTCCAACTTCATACTTTTTTTGTATTTCGATAAATTTATACTTTAATGAATGACTAAACAACACCTTTTACACCATCATCCTCATCATTAAACTACAACCCACTTAATTATTATTTAAAAAATAAAATTAATACAAAATTATTTTTATAATATATTTCTATTCCCTTATTTCTTTTAAATTAATAATATATACTATAATTAATAGAATGCACTTTTTTATATTTAAGTTAATTTTTTATAACATATAAAATTTTGGTTACTAAGATTTTGTGCTTGTAAAATTTTTAAGGGGGGCATGTATGGGCCCACAAGCATTCCCTAAAAGTCATAAATATTAATTGTAGCTTACTACACGACAAGCTTTGGAATAAAGTATATACTATACATTCATCTAGAGCCCTAAACGTCAATAATATTGTGTGTCATCATTTGGGAGCATTATGGTCCACAATTATGACATTTCTTATTCACCAAGGTTCCATAGTGCATTACAACCGCTTCATTTGAGCCCAGCGTGCCATCTAATTGGGCCACCATGATTGCTAGGGTTGTGTGTTAACTCATGAAAGCATATCACTTTAATATCTTTCATTCTTCTTCCAACACCAAAATTAAAACAAAAAATAATTATAATAAATAAATATATATGGTGTGTATTTTGAAGAGGAAGGGTTTTTTTTTTTTTAGAAATTCGAGTGATTAGAATTGTTTTCTAATAGAATATAGTTAGTAATACAAAAATGATGTAGGGGCATCTTGAGTGATAAGTAATCTTGTATTGATGAAAAATATGTGTTAGTGTTTATGCGTGTTTTGTCATTTTAGCATGGTAGAAGGTGGTATAAAGAGATCTTTAGCACTTTAACACTTCAAAGGCATCGAGTACATCAGAGAGGATTAGTTTTAAGCAACAACATCATTCCATGTAAGTTGGTTGAGTTATTCAATATTTGTTCACATCATTAAAAAAGTAAGTGTGTTAATTGAAGACTAAAAAATCACAGGGTCTGGTGCAAAGAAAAAAATAGCATGAAAGATACATCAAAGCATAATCTGATTGCATATTTGGGTTCTTCTCGAAAAGTTATGCACTTTTAAAACAAATGACGTCTCATTTTAAGTTCGTATGCAAAAGATATGGCCTTTGGAAGTTGATGCATTTTGCATTGTGACAAAACTATCGGGATAGTTTCACAAGGCTTAAGCAACATTTACATAATCACTGTGACACTTTTACAACCACTTATCTATATTAAGAGGAGGTTTTACAATTGTCAATGTAGCTTTGAAACCGTTACATTGCATTCAAGGGTGGTTTTACAACGGTCAAGGTGGTATCAAAACTATCGTTCCACACTAAGTGATAGTTTTCCTATGTCATTTGTAAAACTATAGTAATACCCAAGATAGTTTGAGTTTCTCATCTTGGGAATTTTAAAGAGTGTTTTGTCTTCAAAGGTAAATCTACAAAAGTCATAATTAAAGTGGTTTTAGAGGGGAAAGGTAGTCTCTTACATAGAAGAGATTCAACAGTGCTTGGGAGAGAGTAAAGAACAAAACAATCTTATTGTGGGACTATTTATAGTGATTTATTCTACATGTATGTATTTTTTGAGATAAAGAGTAAGTGGAGTGTGTAAGCTTATGTAATTCAAAGCCTAAATTGAATAAAGTTTTAAATTTGATCTTAAGTTTTAGAATGAGTTATTTATGTGTGTGTATCTTGTTGAGAGAGTTGGGTGAGGGCTTCAAGGTCAAGGATTTACCTCATTGGACCCCTATCCTTGATTGCATTAATTGGTATCATAGATCTAGTAATAAATCTAGGATGAGTGAGAGAGTGTTTATCTTCCTTTAAGAAAGAATGGGTATAGGATGAGAGTTCAATGAGAAGAGAGTCTTCTCCATATTATTGTGCAGGTGTGTAAATAACTGAAGATACATCCTCCATTGAGTGAATGTGGGTAGAGGATGCATAAATGTATTCTCCATCTTATTTAGGTGGGTAGAGTTTATATATATATATATATATATATATATATATATATATATATATATATATATATATATATCTATATATATATATATATATATATATATATATATATATATATATATATATAGAGAGAGAGAGAGAGAGAGAGAGAGAGAGAGGAGGGGCAGGAGGGGTATAACCTACAAAGAATTGCAATAGAAAGGTTGTAGCATTGGGTTAGATGTGTGAGTGAGGAAATATGCAAGTGATGGATGAGAAGTATGCAACCCAAGTGGTTGAATTGAATATTGTATTGAGAGCAATGCAAACCCAAGTAAAATTTAAAGTAAATAATAAGAGGAAGGGTGGTTGTATATTACTCATGCTAGAGATTGAAGAGTTAAATAAGGAGATGGAGGTTGTGTAATTCATGGTAGACAACATGGAAGGATATATTGATATTGTAGAAAATGCAAAAATAAAGGAGGAGAGCATGGATCACACCACATGTTGTAGGAATAAAGAAGAGGAAGGTTCCTTGGAATAAGAGAACCTTGAAATTGATTGGATAAGCCTTAGTGGAAGAATGGGAAATATATGCATGTATTTTAAAAGGCAAGAAGGTGGTGGTGAATGAAGTTCAAGTGAAAGCACATGATATGGATTTGGAGAAAGAATTAAGTGGAGAGGAATAATGTCTTACATTAAAGGAAGAAGATGAGATTATAACAAAAATAGAGGAGTCAGTTGAGATGGTGGTTCATGAAGGTCCCATATTTGACAAAGAAGAAGGAATAGAAGACCATCTCCTAATTGAAGATGAGACAAATATGATTGAGTGAATGATTGATTCTCATGTTGATTTTGTTTTAGGTAATGAATAAATTATATCTATAAGAAAGAGATAATAGATATGTTTCTAGCATCCTTATGTGTAAATGTTCTGAAAGAAAATGAATGTGAAACCATTTAATAAACCGCCATAATTTCTTTGCATCAATCTCAAACTATATAGAGTGAAGGAAAATAAATATGTGGGAAAGAAAAGGATTGTATAAACTAATAAGAATGAATATACAAAACGATTCATGACTTATCATGCTCTAACAACACAATCTCCTACTTTCACAAGTAAGATAACAACCTCTCATGGATTTCACAAGCTCCTCATGGAAATTTATCTTTAAACTTTTTTCTTTTATGAAAAATCTATGTACATGGAAATATTAATATAACAAGTAAAGTATCCATCCATTTTTATATTTGGATGAGGGAGTGATGTTATGATATTGGTCAGAGGAAGTGGTGCATTCCTATTGGCTCGTGAAAAAGTGATTTTACCTAATTTTAAATTAGGTGATATAGGATAATAAGAATTTTAGGTTATATTATCAAACCTAAGTAAGCTAGCATATGTGTGATGGAATGTTTACACCAACACCTTAGAATCACATGAGGAGGAGGCATTGATGGAAGAATACCTTGTAGAATAAGAGTTTCCTTACAAGCAACTGAAGGTTACCTTGGGAAATAGATAAAGTTAAGGGGAAGAGGGGGAAGCTCTTGAAGACTATTTTTCTTATAGCAGTTTCCACATGGGAACAAGAAGTCAAAGCATGGAGTAAATAAATGGAGAATGGTGTAGAAGATACTTGGTATAGGTGGATAGATAGTGGTGATAAAAATACAATAAAGGGATTGAAAAGGAGAAAGAGAGTTTAGTAGTAGAGGAGGATGGTCTATGGTCCAAAATGTGGTTCGAAAAAGAAAAGAGAACTGGATGGAAAACTTTGGAGGTACCTCACATGGTGGAAGGTCATGTTTGGAGTTATGCCTCAAGTCAAAATAATGGTGTTACTATTTAGCCTAAAACAATTAGCACTATGCTCACAAACTATTACTTAGACTTTGTGATGTAGAAGCATCTCAGGGGATCAAGAAATATTGCATCACCAAAAAACATGTGTTGGTGTTTATGCATGTTTTATCATTTTATAATGGTATAATATGGTAAAAGTGAATATTTAACACTCCAACACTCCAATAAAATTGAGTACACTAGAGAGGGTCAGTTTTAGGTAGCATATGATTCCAAGTTTGTTGGTTGAGTTATTCAACTATTTGTATAATTCATGAAATGGTTGAGCTTATTGATGACCTAAAAATGGTAGGTTCTAGTGTATAAAGGAAAGGAAAGAAGGACACATCAATATAAAAAAGTGATTGAATTTGTAAATTCTCCTAAGAAAATTGTACACTTTCAAAAAAACATCTCATTTTGTATACAATCAAAATTAATCATTAAGTGCTTGAAAACACTTATTCTTTAAATCCTTACCCATACTTGGTTTATTCTACTTTTCACTAACTTGAAATATATAGGGGAGCCTTAGTTATCTTACAAGAAATGAAACAATCATGTAAACATCCCTATTTTTATAACATTTATACTTATTTATCTCATAGACCTATGCTAAGCATGTCCCAACGGTCTTTGGTATTTTAAGACAAGTTTGCATGAGGAGGATAACACTGCACTACGACTCTATCCAATTGGTGCGACCTTGTCCCCCACACTCTAACTGTAACTTTTTAAAATTTGATTTGTTTAATATTACCTTCATGTGCATTTTGAAAGGTCATTTAGCAAAAACATTTTAAATATTCCCCTATATAAGCACATCAAGGCTTCTCCAAATACATCTAGCATCTATCAAGAACTTACTTAGCATACAAAGAAAAAAATAATAGTATTTTTTCCTATTTCAATTATGAATCATCCTAACAATCATTGGCCAAGTCTAAAGAGTATTTATTTCAAGTCAAGGACATCTATTCGTAAATCACTTCAATCTAATATACTATTTATAGTCATCTAGTTTCACAATCATAGATCAGACAATCACTATATGATGGAAAAATACATCAGCTTGAGGCCCATTTGAATTATGTAGGTGTTACTCAGTCATAAGGGGTTTCTAAGTCTGGTTCGGCTATTCCCTTAACTATATTCCCCCTCTTTTGCATTTAATTCATATTATTTTTTTATGTAGGACCTAGGTTTTCTATTTTTTAGGGGTTTCATGAAGAAAATTGACACATGAAGCTCAATAATCAACTCTCGAAAGCATTCACATAAGCCCAAATTGATAAATCAGGAATACATTCAACCATGATGTGGCTATAATAAATAGACAAAGCAACCATGCACTATTATTTGCCTCATGTGAATTGGTTCCAATAGGCTATGAATTATTTTTTTCTAACATGATTATGTTTTCAAGTATTTTTTCATAGTTTGCACTTGCAATCAATCTACATAGTCAAATATATCCCAGTTTTGAGGGACACCCTCTAACCCTAGTCTAATTTACTATTTCTATAAATTTTATATTTTTTGTAAATTCTATAATTTACTATATTCTACCTCATTTCAACATTTAAATAGTTTAATTCACTTAATTAGATTCACCTAATTAAAAATTATTAAACATTCCAATGAACCCATTATTTTTAGAACATTGTTTGCTATATTTTTATCCTAGGATTTCTTCATTTTTTTTATAAATACCTGACACTAAAAAAAGACAACTATAGACCTTGGATAAAATATAACACATAAAAATTCAACTCCTTCAAACCTAGATTTAATTTGACACTGAATAAGTTTGTCTTTTCACCTTTGAAAGTTCTAACACTAAAGCTCTTTCTTTCAACCTCAAGTTGAAATTTGCTAATTTCTATACACAAAAATATTTTGATTTCCTTTTCTTTATTTTTAACTTACTTTTACTTATTTTAAAAACTATGTTCCAATATTTTTCAAACTACTTTATGACTATCATGAAGGGATATGTGGAATATGTTTATAGAAACCATGGAATGAGGGGTTTACCCCAATACTCATAGCCATTGTACAACACTAAACATATACTTCAGTTTCCATTTTCCTCACAATACATTAAAAATACATAGGGTCCCTTCTTTATACCAATAGTAAGCCTTTATCCATTTGATTTATGGTGCACCTGAGAGGAGCATATCACCCAAGGAAGTCACTCTCACAATATCCTAAAAAAGGGGTTAGTGGGCTACATACATGGTTCTACCTCTATAGTTAATGCTCTAAAATATTGAGCCGATACTAAGGAATGAATAATCAAATATATTTGAGAGTGTAAAAAATATTCAAATCCTTGCCTTGATCACTCATATACCTCAATTTTGATTCTATTGTCCTTATATATATTAGAATTTTATTGATTCACATTATATTACATTCTTCATCATTTGTACATGCTAAAATATTTGTTAAATGCAAATGATTTGTAGCATTTACCTTCATTATATATTTCATGGAAAGTCAAAGTAAATATGTTGCTTATCTACATTATCTAAATTAATTATTTTTCATTCATGTTATATCTTTCTTTTATCATGAGGAATGGACAAAAATTCATACTTTATATAACTTCATGTAATTCCTTGTAAAGTATTCTCTTGCTTTCCAACATGATATGCATCAATCCATTACATGGTTAAAGTTCAGTAATATTCCAAAAATTATTTTAGATCAATCACAATCACATTTTTATAATATCTAATCTCATGACCTTCTTAATTCAAATGGTTGTATTACTACATCATGTCACTATTTAGCTGCATTGCAAGTACCATCTAAGGTAGTTTTTTTCAAATATGCCATCACTTGGGAGCAAGATAATGCATATGATACACATTGTATCAAATCCTACACCTGTAATGCTTCATCTCAATGGGATATTAAAGTCAATTTTACAAGAGCATGTTTGATTCATTTAAAACATCCACAATTGCTTAATCCACACCCTTTTTAGGGATGCATTATGGATCTAATTTCAAAAGCAAATACTCAGGAACAATCTAGTCAAACTGATGAAGAATAATTTATGCAATATCTTCATGAACATCTTAAAAAATTTGACTCTCTCTTATAAGTTTCTAGAGATGAACAAAGAAAGGATCCCAAGATAATATTTTTAATGTTGTTACTTCTACTATTGCATCCATTCCCACTTCTACACCTCTTTTTATCTCCATGGCATCATCTCTTGGTTTGGGAACATCATTTGGTCTCTAAAAAATATCCATACCTATGCCTACTCACACTATTTATACTCTTCCAATTACCTCTACAAATGATGTTATGTAGAAAATAGTTATTGCATTACGATATAAGCTATCTCAACTTGAGCAAGCTATTTATCATGTTATTCCCTCTATGGATTCATTTTCCTTATTACATAACCTTTTGGCACCTGAAATTACATCTTGTTCATTACCAACTCACTTTGTGGTTATTAATCTTCCTCTCTATGAAGGCAAAGGTGATCCCAAACAATATTTACATGCCTTTCATGATGCACCTTGTCTATATTATGTAGATAATGACAAATTATTGACAATGTTTTTTCCAATAAGTCTTAAAGAATATGCTCTTAGATCGTTCTATGATCTTCCTCTATAATTATTAAAGGATTTCAATCCTATAGAAAATAATTTTTTAAAACATTTTTCTATAAACATTGGTTAAAAGTTGTTATATATTCAAATTGTAAAGCTCAAACAAGGGTCTAGTGAAACAATCAATGAGTATTTGTCAAGGTACAATAACTTGAAAAAATGATAAATCAAATGGATAATAATGAGATTCAATAAATCTTTAGTCAAAGTTTGTTATAACCACTTCAAGAGGAAATTATGTTTGAAAAGTTCAAATATTTTGATGAGTTATGTCATATAATCAAAGAGGGTGAAGCTAAGCTAATCACTTTGCACAAACTAAAATATACTTCAAAATATCCTTCTACTTCAAATGTCAAATTTCAAAGCAATAAAAATTATAAGAGCAAACCAAATTAAAGCACTAATGAAGCTAAGTATATAGTTAACTTTATTGAATAACCAACACAATAAAATAAATTACAAGTTCCACGAAGGAGGAAATTCTTAAGGTCACCTTCACCTCCTCATGTATTATTGTAAAGACTACCTGATTGCAATCTTATCACTCTACCTCCACAAATGGAAGTCAACATGTCTAGACCACAATCTAAACAAAATAATGGAAATGCATATTGTGACTACCATATATGTATTGATCACTCTACAAATAAATGTTTCAAGCTTAAACACAAGATTTAATATCTCATTATTGAAAATATTATTTATATTGGTACATCTAACAAAGAGGCTAAGCCACAAACAAATGACAATGCAAAACTCAAAATGTACAAGGATCCTTTTCCTAATCATGAAGCAAATAACAAAAAAAATTCTAAATTACACCATGATTATAATGGTCATCCACTTGATAGTATCATTGAAACATTTATTACCAATCAAGCATCTCATCCTATGATTACATTTTATGATAGTGAACTTATAGATGATGATTCAAATATACATGCACTCTTAACTAGAGAATATGTTGAAAATTAACCCATATATAGTGTCATGATAGACAATGAATTAATTGAAAATGCATGCATGATGACACTAATTTATTCTCTTAGATATTCAGAACAAGATTTACAAGATACTTATAGAGTTATAAAAGCATTTGATGGACATATATAAGATACTCTTGGACATATTATGCTACCATTACAAGTGGGATCAATCATAGTGCCCATCCCATTATTAGTCCTACCAAACATAGGTTTCTTTTATATGCTACTTGTTGACACAGCGGACTACACCCTTGACACGAGGCTGAGCTCATGTCTTCCACGCGTCAAAATGGAAACTCCCCTCTTGCCTATGGGTCTATCAAAACTGGGGGGAGAGTCTCTAGATAAGGGCTAGCTCCCTTTGATGTATCTCTGAGGTCCTGGGTTTCCTACTGCTAATAATGGGGGGGTGAAAAGGGAGAAAGTTGCTAAAAAATAGAACCTAAACTAAAAGGTGATACACCAAAAAAGTTGATCTACTTAGCTCGAACCTGCACTTTCCACCAAGGAAAAGCTAACATACACTTCATTTGATATGGACAACTCTTCTGTATCAGTTAGTCAAGGGTCCGTAGAGATACAGGGAGGAAGAACTCCCAGAGGTGTTCTAAGACACACTATGGTAGCCTATTCACATGCACCTATACTTTGTTGTAGACACTTTTGGCAGACCTGTAGAATAAGAAACTTCACAATGCACTAGACATGCTGGAATCATTCTGTGAAAGCATGAGGAAAATGATTTAACACAAAAAAATAGACATATATGAAAGTGCAAGCTCAAATAGAGGTAAAAATGCTGTCTTGATTCAAGGTAAAATCCAGTAGAGCTCCGCCTTACAAACCAAGGGATTTTTGGGTAGACCTTTGCCTTACAGGCTAAGAGATATATTTTCAAATGAGAAGTTACAATATATATAGAGAGAAGAGGGAAACAAAAGCACCTTTTGGAAAAGACTTTGGTGCCTTTTTACAAGTTGGCCCATGTGTGTTGAGAGCATTGGGAAGAGGAGGCCACTGAAAGATAATGTTGTGTCAGCTCCGATTTTGACTTCAGGCATTTAAAAAACATAGGCCATACCATTTATCTACAAATAAGACTGCTCCTTGAAGGCATTCACGTGGTTTGTCTGCTCATTAATGCAAAATGGAGACAAATGGGTTGCAACATTCACTATTTGCGCCCCTTGATGACCACTTGGTAGATACTATGTCAACTGCTGGAGTAACTCCTTGAGTCAACACCTTCCTTTTCCACTTGGACTGTTTTGTCTATTTTTGCAATTTGTCTCTTCCTGGCTTTGTCTTTTTTGGCTCCTTCAGCCCTTAGGGGCTATCTTCCCAGCCTTCCTGGCTCCTTGTGCTCTTCTCTCAGTGGTTCTTCCTTTTGGCCCTAAGGCCTTTGAATGTATTTGGGTCCAAGCTCAAGCCTTTAAAGATCAATGACTAGTTTATGGCCCTAAATTTGATGGCTTCAGGGACGTCACTAGTCATCTAGATTCCAACAGCTAGTTCATGGTGCTTAATCTTGATGTCTTCGGGCCTGTCACCCTCCTTGGCAATTCCTTCAGCTTTTTTCCCTTGCTTCAACTTTTGAGAAAGGTCCTTTTGGTAGCTGAGAGTCCCCCATAAGGGCACCTGCCCTTCGGGGTCCTTTGGGCTCCTTTCTCTTTAAATCCTTTAAACAAAAAGTCTGAAGGAATTCCTTCAGACATTTTGTCCTGAAGGAAATCTTTCTTTTGTCTTTTCCTACTTACCGATTTCTATCGGGCTTTTCTTTTGGCCATTTTTCCTGTGGACAAAATGTCTGCAAGAATTATTTTGATCACTTACTTTGACCTTCAGAATCCTTCTTCAAGTTTTTTTTCTCACGGCTCTTTCTCCAAATTTATTCAGACTTTTTGTCTGAAGGAAATCATTTCCTGATTTTACCTTAGTCTTTTTTTATTGCCGCAGGATTTTCTTTCGAAGGATGTCTTCAGACAAAATGTCTGAAGAAATTCCTTCGGGCATTTTGTTCAAAAAAATTCTCCATATCTTGCCTTGAACAAATCTGAAGGAATTCCAACTTTTCTGCCTTGAACAATTTTTTTCGAAGAAAACTTACCCTTTCGGCCTTCTCTTTGATCCCTTTGCAAGTGTTCCCTGCCCTCTGCAAGGGCACTTGGGTCCAAAAATTCCCTCCGCAAGGGTGTTGGAATTGTCCCTTTTATGCTTGACTACCCTCCGTAAGGGCACTGGTCCTTTGAGAGACTCTCTTGAACCTTCTGATTGAACCATTGATTGAACTATTGATTGAACCAACCAGTTGAACCAACAATGGTTCAACGGTTTAATGGTTCAATGGTGTGTCTTACTCATTCAATTAACCATTTGAACCACCCGCTTTGAACCATCTGTTTGAACCCTTTGATTGAACCAAATGTTGAACCAAACTGACTAAACCAATCACTTGAACTAACTGATTGAACTAAGGCATTGAACCAATTGAGTGAACCAACCGATTGAACCAATTTAATGGTTCAAAGTTCAAATTTCTTAACTATTGGAAAGATCATGTCATTGAACCCCGACGTTGAACCACTTTTCCAACCTTAAGGAAAAGTGTCTTGAATCATTTTTTTGCTCTCTTTCCTTGTGAATTTCTTCGGACAAACTATATGAAGAAGCTTTGTAAAATCCCTTTCATTCTTTGAACTAGTTCATCTTCTGTCGAAAGACTTGTGCAACCCAGATTCAACTGGCTCAGAACAATAAGGGAAGAAGGGAACCAATTTTGGCCTGCTAGACCAAAAATGGTCAACACTATTTGGGTGCCCATGGATATAAAAACTTAGAATAGTAACTTATATAATGCACAAGTGCCTTCAATACATTCATGAAATCAAGTGGTCATAATTCTAGGAATACAATATGAACATCCTTTGGAACCATTGGTATTCATTCCTCCTACAAAATAATTAGTTGGTACAATTATTAAAATACATGACAATGAAATAGTCTATACAACTATTCAAGATCATGATTCACATACATAAAGACACACTCCAAAATTATTTTATACCCGACTCATGAGCATGATACAATCACACAAGAGCATATTTTAGAATCCATTTATGAGCATGATAAAAAAGAACATGGGCATAATCAGTTTATGATGCATTCTCCTAAGTATAAAGTGGTTTCCAAAATGAGGTCTTCATCCTCTATAGCACCACATGTTATTTAGGATGATTCATAACAGTACATGTTGTTACATCTACACATGAGTATGTAGGTTTAAAGGTACATATGAGCAATGATTCAGAGAGGTATATTACAACATATGAATATTATTCATATTTAGATGTCTCGAAAATTGGCTCTTTCTTTTTATAGGAAGTCATTCCTTCGTATCAAGTATTTGGGCATACATATGAGCATCCTCTTGATGAGATCCTTAGTTGGACATAACCTCCTACTTATTCTCAAAATTCATTGGGATAATTCTATTAATTATTTGCTTGCATATTTTACTTTATACATAGATTATTTTATTTCACATCCTTTCTAATTATTCTATCCCAAATTCCATAGCACTCTTCTATCCATTGGCTTTATCTTCACTTTGGTCACTTTTCCTCTTGATTTACAAACCAATTAAACAATCTATAACACTTATGTCCATAGTAATACACTTTTTTACAGTCACATACCTATCATACTATGTCTTTCAATACATTTACATGATCAAATATCTCTCTCTTATGCATGAGGATCATGTACATTCTATTTATCTCAACCATTCAAGTTACATTGTTATGACTGATTTGCACATACATTGAGGGCACATGGTTTGCCTTTATTATTATTATTATTATTATTATTATTATTATTATTATTATTATTATTATTATTATTATTATTATTATTATTATTATTATCATATTGTGCTTTTGCACCTTGTTAAATATTATTAGAATCCCTTCCACTTCCTCCACTTTCAAATATTTGCTTCTTAGTACATTTTTCAAATCTTTTCAATTCTAATATTTTCAAAAAATCCCTAAAAATTTTTAAAAAAAAATCATTCACAAATTGGAAAAATACAAATTGCTGGACCCAAAATTTTGTAATAAATATTCTAAGTGTTTTAGTAATATAACATAGGAACACAAGGGTGTGAGAACAACATAAAGGACCTGGGCGCTATAAGGTAATGGTGTGAAAGAAGTTGGCATGGAAGAGTGAAAGTCGGTAGAAAAATGTGGAAGGCCTTGGCATGGGAGGATGAGTTGCGAAAGATAAGGAAGAAGAGAATGAATAACATAAAGATTAGGACTCAAATAAGTGAAAGACTAGGAGATAAGAAGGTATAAAGTGGAAAAAGTTACAAAGAAGTTCTCAGAGGTAGTGGAGATTAATGAGAATGCAAATCTAACACCAACCTAAAAAATAAAAGGGACACAAATAAGAAGATATAGAATAGAGAGGGTATATAGGGGAAATTAGGCTCAAGTCAATAAGATTTCATTGTAATGGCTTTCCATGAATCATTATTGTTAATGGTCATTGGTTAGTCATCACTTTGTATTAATGTTGCAACCTAAGAAAATGGTTTGTTTATGTATAAAACCCTTCTCTATTTCCTTAGTGAGAGGGGGGTTATTTTTGTTATTGAATTGACATTATGTTATTATTGTTAAGGTAGAGATATAGAAATCATGCAATGAATGAAGCACTTGTGTAATCTTATCAATTTGATTAATGGAACTAATATTTAGTGAAATTTAGTGTTTTGAATCTGTTTGGTGTTAAATTTTATTTAGATAATAGTTATATGCATTGTATGGATTGGTCAAATGGATAAATTTAGCATAATGATAGTGACAATGGATAAATATGGTAAATCAAGTGCTTAAGTAACTAAACACCATCAGATGGAAGAATTGATGGGGACCAGTCCCTGCTTTGTGCCTCAGGTGAGCACACAAGGTTGCTCCTCAAGTGATATGTTAGTGCATAAGCTATTTGATGTTTTATTTCATTTTGAATGTGTAACTAATATATATTTATGCAAATCTAAGGAAAAATACCCAAAATTTTGGTTCCATTATCGAGACATATTACACTTGTTAGCATAATGATAGGAAAATGATCTAGAGCCTATCTTTGGAAAATATCGAACATTAGGTTGCTACTATAGAGAAATTTATGTTGTAGTATCTTAAACAAGGAGTTTATATGCATGTAAAATTAGAGTAACACTTGTGTGATTATCTATATGAAACATTTTTTTAGAGTTACCTATTGACTTACATGATTGGATTTCAGTGTATACACAAGATTGTTCAATAAATTTTTGATAAAAGGCTTCCTAGTTAGTAGAATGTCAAATGACCTTAGTTATATTATAGACTACATGGACATGAGTGGTAGGCATAAGGTGCAAGGGAGTGCTTAATAGATATATTATGGAATATGTGGTCTCTATGTATTCTTGTCTGAAAGAAACACATTTCAACTTTATAAGGGAACCATGCGAGAGGTACCTAAAGAAATTTTAGTTAGAGATTAAGAAGCTTGTGGTTAATTTTGGGCTTGATACCTTCCCCATGGATGGATAAACTCTCTTAGACATGAGTAACATGATTGGTGGGTAAATGGAGGGATATGCACCGGTATAGGATTAGAAGTTTAGCATGGAAGTCTGACAGAGAGAGCTATATAAGCATAAGTATGATAAATATAGGCATAAGGCTATAAGAGGTAATGAATCCAGAGGCAATCAGTGGGATGCTAGAGGTGCTAAGATAATTTTTAGGAGGGAGGAAAGGCATGATGAGTACTCCCTGACCATGGATTCACACCCTTAGCTAACATAGGTACACATGGAATAAGTAGGATAAAAATTGATAGAAGAACCCAATCCAAATAGACCCAATTGCCCAACCACATTGCATGCTCATGAATTTGAGTTTCATGGAGTTATTAGTAGAAATTGGTATACTTAAAATGTATATTTTAAAACTAAATATGAAATTGAAACAATAGAGGAGTCTTTAGAAGTGCAAGATCAAGTTAACAATCTATCATTAGTGTCTACTTTTCTATTACAATTACCAATGGCTCACCTTCAAATGTTGGGTGGACCAAGTATAACTAGTGAATAGAATAAAATACCAATGATAACTAATCAACCTCCCTCAACACCCATTATTTTTGGTGCACC
Source organism: Torreya grandis (assembly GCA_037957365.1). NCBI lineage: Eukaryota > Viridiplantae > Streptophyta > Pinopsida > Cupressales > Taxaceae > Torreya > Torreya grandis. The sequence continues at coordinate 3,615,672 of JARHVA010000759.1, read as the reverse complement.
TATTATTGTAGGAGGCATGGGAGGAAGTACTAGTGGTGAATTTGTTAGAGGAGGATCAAGAAGTAGCACTGGAGGAATTAGTTGACCTACTCCATATTTTAAAATGATTCTTTTAAATCTATCCTCTAAGATTAACCCATCAAAACATGATCAATGGTTTTTGGGAGGTTTATTACTTCTATTCTAATGAGTCTTATCTCACAAGATAATCATTGAACTGCATAAGGAATTGGAAGTTAACCTTCATGCCAAAGTCATGGGAAATATCAATACAAGGATCAACCCATTTATAGAGGTTTAAATGGATGTGATTTCCTCTCAACTAGAAAAGCCTATGGCCAATAATTCTTATGATACACGAAGTGGCCTTTGGTGTGTTGACTATAAAGTGGAAGGACATAATAGGAACAATTGTTTGTGAAGGAATGTTCACATGATAAAAAAAATAATATTATGAGATTTTACAAAAGGATAATGATCTAAGAAGTTTCCCCTTACTATAGCATGATACCTAGGATAAAGTTTCAATAAACTATAAAATATGTGATGTATACACACATGATACTAATGACCATCAAGTCATCAATGAGATTTATGAAACATGTATGAAAGGAACTTGCCAAAATTATATTTTTAATAACCATGAGGCTGGTGGAGGATGTGACAATCGATGTGAAGGTGGTCGGTCATTTTATACCTAGAACCTATTACAAATGTGGATCTATAGACCACTACTAGCATGACTGCAAGGTGTATCCCACCTATGCCTTTTGTAAAAATGAACATCACCTAGAAAAATGTCTTGATTTGTATGCATCCATTACTAAAGAATGGAATGAGAAGGGTGCTAGTCTAATTCAAGTTTCAAAAACTCTAAGTGCTTAGTGAATACCATGCCCTACCACCCCACCAACTATACCTAAGTTAAATATTAATACATGGAGTGATGCTTATTCCCAAGTAGTTGCAAATCCACTAACTAAGAAGGTTCAACATGAAGAACCTTGTGCACATCACTACCCAGATGCTTAATAATAGAAAGATGTTTTTCACAACACAATGTCCCTAATAAATGAACTACAAAGCAAAACTAAATTTTTAAAGGATAAGGATACTACCATGCATGATGATATGCAAAGAGATACTATCTCAATTGACTCAGGGCAAGATGAATTTTTAGAGATCTACAATCTTCTTCTTAGTGAGAACATCATCCCTCTCCTTAAGAACTAGTTACACCAATAACTGACCAAGACTTTGGTAGATCATCATTTGAACCATGAATGATGATAAGATTTTCATGTCTAAACCAATGCTAAATGTGACAAAGAGGTTATTGTGAATTCATCCATTGACAGTTAGATGATATGGGATATACTAGTGTACAATGATGCAAAAGTAAATGTTCTCACAAAGGATGCCTGGAGGAAGATGGGAAGCCCCACTTTAAAACCCTATCCACATGTTCTATTTATGACCAATAAAACTTAGGTAGTGCTTATATGCATTCTTAAGGATTCCACCGATAATATCTTAGGTGTCATCTTCAAAGGTGTTTTTGAAGTAATTGAACTAGTTGAAGTTGATGGTTTCCTAGCCCTATTGGGTCGACTGTGGTGCTATGTAAATAATGTTGACTTAAATTTAAAAAAGAAATACATAAACTTTGAGAATGATGCCCAATGCATGACCATTAATCTCAATACTGACCAATGACCCCCCTTTGTAGAGTTCATTGATGTTCATGAGGATGTCAACACAATTTATAACATCACTACCCAAGGAAATGAAAATGTAGACCCTACTCCTAATGGCATCTTGTGCTTAGAAGATGTGCAGTCTAGTTTTAACAGTACTAATGTTGATTATGAACATTGGGCTCATGGTGTATATGATTTAATAAGATGAAGTTGTGTTGCAGTTAGCTAATAAATAAATGCTCCATGCAAGCTAATTATGCACCATAAGTGTATTCATCTCATTAGTGGATGTATAATAAATGCACCACCCTTAAATTTGGACCAAGAACCTAGGTTTCATGATTAGATGCAAGTATAGGAATACTTACAGTAGTTGGAAAATCATTATGTATTTAAAGATGAATGCAGGCACATGCTAAACTTTGTATTGCAAGGAATTATTGCTCAATGATGGTCTACTCATTAATACAAGTTGATAACTTGGGAACAAGTCCACATAGCCATGCATAATCACTTTCACCATTATAATTGTGTTAATACCACCTTAATTTATAATGTTATTGCTTCCCCAAAAGAACCTATAATGTAATATGGAAGTATTTAGAACATTGAAAAAATGTTCTTACTAGAATTATTATGGAAACAAATCAAATGGTTGATAATAAGCTTCAATAAATATTTACTCGAAGTTTTTTAGAACCATTTTAAGAGGCAATTATGTTTTACAACTTCAAATATTTGATGAGTTATGCCATATAATCAAAGAGGGTGAGGTTAAGTTGATCACTTTTCACAAGCTAAAATATACATCAAATTCTCCTTTTACTTCAAATGTCAAATTTCAAAGAAATCCAAATTACAAGAGCAACCCAAATGAAATCAATATTGAATCTAAGGCTATAGTTAATTTTATTTCACAACCAACACAATAAAACTAATTACAAGTTTCACCAGGATGAAATTATCAAGGTTACCTTCACCTCCTCATTTATTATTGCAAAGACTACTTGATTGAAATATTATCACTCTTACTCCACCAATGGAAGTCAACATGTCTAGACCAAAATATAAAAAAATTTATGGAAATGCATATTATGACTACCATAGATGTATTGGTCACTCTACAAAAAATATTTCAAGTTTAAACACAATATTCTATACCTCATTATTGAAAATATTATTGATATTGGTACACATAATGAAGAGGATAAGCCAAAAATAAATGACAATGCAAAACTCAAAATATACAAGGATCCTTTTCCTAATCATGAAGCAAATAAAAAGAACAATTCTGAAGTACACCATGTTTATACTGGTCATCCACTTGATAATATCATTGCAATAGACATTACCAATCAAACATCTCATCTTATGATTATCTTTGATGATAGTTGTAAATTATGATTCAAATATGCATTCACTCTTCATTAGAAAATATGTTGAAAATCATTCCATATATAGTGTCATGATAGACAATGAATCAAGTCAAAATGCATGCATGATGACACTACTTTATTCTCTTGGATATTCAGAACAAGATTTATAAGATACTTCTAGAGTTGTAAAATAATTTGATGGACATACACAAGATACTCTTGGACATATTATGATACCATTCCAAGCGGGATTGCTCATAGTGCCCACCCCATTATTATTCCTACTAAGCATAGGTGTCTTTGATATTCTACTTGGGTGCCCATTAATATAAAAATTTAGAGTATTAAATTCTGCACTACACAAGTGTCTTAAATACATTTATGAAAATCAAGTGGTCATAATTCTAGGAATAAAATATGAACATCCTTTGGAACCATGGTATTCATTCCTCCCAAAAAATAATTGGTTGGTAAAATTATTAAAAGACATGGAAATGAAATAGTATATAAAATTATTCAAGATCATGATTCACATACATAAAGACATACTCCAAAATTAGTTTATACCCCTAATCATGAGCATGATATAATCACTCAAGATCATATTTTATAATTAGTTTATGAGCGTGATACAAAAGAATATGGGCATAATGAGTTTATGGTACATTCTCCTAAGTATAAAGTGGTTTCCAAAAGGAGTTATTGATCCTCTATAACATCACATGTTATTTATAATCCTTCACAATAGTTACATGTTGTTTACATCTACACGTGTATGTAGGTTTATTGGGACATATGAGTAATGATTTAGAGATCTATATATTTTTTGGATAATTACTGGTTTTGATGGGATCAATACCCTATATTAATATTGAGATTACATAATAAACTAGGTTAAAATGCCATGGTCCAGAAGAACCAATTACATCTAACATCCAAAAGGCTAAAATCAACCAAACAATAATCCTGAATTCCACCCAAAAGCCAGTATCAAACATCATCTTATGGGAAAGTAATCTAAAAGATTAGTTATCTTGTCTTTTTTACCTTTTTTCCTTTTTACCTACTGCCACATTTCTTGCTCAAAATTCACCACAACTAGTTGTTTATCTAGATTTTGTGTTTTCGAATTTCTATTTTCAAACAATTACTTGTTTGAATTTGTGTTTTAAGACTTATGTCCTTTCTTCAATCCCCTGACTAACTGATTCATAGGGGAATTCTGAACAATTTTTGTTACTCCTTCATTGGGCACTTCTTTAACAGAAGTAGATTTTTATCCTCTCTGTCTATCTCCCAAATCTATATCTTCTTATGTTTCTAAATCTCTAAAACAATATTCAACCACTAGTGATGGGTCTAGCACACTCCATTTATTTGATTTGGAATTTTTTCCCTTCTTTTTCATCACTTATGGATGCCCCAAAGGACAATATAACCTAGTAATTTGTAGTTGTGGCATCTAAAAGCAGTATTCTCTTAATCTAGAACTTGAACATGTTAAACTTTGCCATAAATTAAAATGAATTTATCTAGAACCCCTTTACTTAAATTAATCTCTATAAAAATTATAGTATAAGTGTACAAGCCTACAACAGCTCTCTCATGATCATTATTTAAGAATGACCCCAAAACATTAGTTATTTCCTTATAAGCATGCCAAAAATGTAAAGATATATTAGGAAGACAAACCCAAACTGGCATCTTAGTGATTAAAAGAGTGAGAGGGTTAAAATACAGAAACCAAGTGTGATAAACAAGCCCACATTACCCCAAAACCAGTGGCCTTTTGAAATACATTTCTAATAATCTTGTTATTTATGGAAGTGGACAACAAAAAACCTTTAGATCATAGAGAAATTTCAAATTGATCTGACCATGTCTCCTGAACCCATTTATATAAAGTGGTTGAAGAAGGCCATAGACCATTAAATATAAAAATAACTACATCCTCAGCTAGAGAATGTAAGTAATCATCCACATCCCCATTATAAATATGCATGGAAGGAACCTCCTTCGTTTCATCAATAATATAGGCTTGAGGAGGAGGAGAAGATTTTGTCAACTTTGGATTAGAAGCAACATTTTTGACTACATATTTGAAGGATGCAGGTTTGAGATTAGATGTTTGTTTTGAACCATCTATCCCTCCCTGTAATCTATAAGCCATGGAAATGACTAAGTCTTTTCCTACAAAATAGTAAAATAATGACAATTTCTTTTGGAGTTCCTTGCACTGATAAACCGAACACTAAAAGTCAGTTAGAACACCTAAAGAGGCCTCCAAACTCTATTTCAAATCAAACACAACATCTATCCCTTTCACCCAAAAACATTTTGTTAATCCAAAAAGAGAGTGTACCATTTATTGGTACACTATTTGCTCAATTTTTGGAATCTTCTGTTTAGGCATTGTATCAAACACTTTACCATTATCCTCTATCATTAAGATATAAGCTAGTCCATGTAATTGGTGTGGCATCATCTATATTAGATATTAAGTAAATATTATTTGGCTATCTACTCACAAATGAGCTTAACAAGAATTTGAATCACCACATCCTTTGCCTCTTGGTAGTTTGCATCCTCTATCAATTTCTAGCCAGCCATTTTTTTCCCTTCAGATGACTCCATTGATCCTCTATCATTTTTATTATGCATTATCAGATCATTCTTCTTGTTTAATCTATTCTACCCATTTCTCTTTGGTAGGCTTGAAAAATCTACCGTTGCTACCTCAACCTATTGGGCACCATTAATTTCAAACCCTAGTGACATCATCTCCTCCTAAAAAATGAAATGTTTTTCAAGCTCTCCAATAATAACTAATTTCACAACCATCTAAATCTCACATAATTTGATCATTTTCTTCTTGATATACTTGGCCAAACTGACTTCTCTTCTACCCATGAGCTGGTGCACAAATGTCTTTCTCCCAAAAAGCTTGTTAATCGATGAAGAAATCTATGGCTTTTACTCATCATCTAATGATGAAGGAGATTGGTGGCCATGATTTTTCGTTGTTATGTTGTCTATTACAGAGCAACTAGAAACATTATCTTTTGGGACATGATCCATCATGTCAAGGGTTCAAATCCTATAAACAAAAATCTCCATCTCAACCATCTCCTTCTGATCTAGTTTTATTGATTCAGAAAGGTATATTACAACATGTGAATTTTATTCATATTTATAGGCATTGAAAATTATCTCTTCCTTTTTTATAGGAATTCCTTCCTTCGTATTAAGTAGTTGATCATACATATGAGCATCCTCTTGATGAGATCCTTGGTTGGATAGAACTTCCTACTTCTTCTCAAACCATTCATTGGGATGAATCTATTGATTATTTGATTGCATATTTTACTTTATACATGGCTTATTTATTTCACATCCTTTCTAATTATTCTATCCCAAATGCCATATCACTCTTTTATCCCTTGGATTTATTTCACTTTGGGCACTTGCCCTCTTACTTTACAAACCAATTCAAAAATTCTATAACAACTATGTCCATAGTAATACACTTGCTTACAATCACATACATATCATACTATGTCTTTCAGTACAATTACATGATCATATCTCTCTCTCTTACCCATAAAGAGCATATACATTTTATTTATATTAACCATTCAAGTTACATTGTTATGACTCATTTTCACATACATTGGGGGAATATGGCTTGCCTTCCTTCTTATCATACTACGGTTTTGTATGTTGTTAAGGATTATTTGAATACATTCCACTTCCTCCAATTTTAAATATTTGATTCTTAACACATTTTTAAAATATTGGACCCAAGATTTTGTAATAAAATATTCTAAGTGTTTTGGTAACATGGCATAGGAACGTGAGGGTGCCGTAACAATATAAAAGACCTGGGCATAGAAAGGTCATGGTGTGAAATAAGTTGGAATAAAAGAGAAAAAAGTGGGAGAATAGTGAAAAATACCTTGGAATAAGAGGATGAGTCACAAAAGACAAGGATGCAGAGAATGAAGAACACAAAGAGAAGGACTTGAAGGAGCACAAGACTAAGACAAGAGTGAAAAAAGAGGAAGTGATTACAAAAATTTTTGTGGAGGTAGTGGAGATTAATGAGAGTGCATATCTAGCATCAACCTATGAAATAAAAGGGACATAAACATGAAAATATATCATAGAGAGGGTATATAGGGTTAGGCACAAGTCAATAGGAATTCATTATAGCGACTTTTCACAACTAATTGTGTTAATGGTCATTAGTTAATCATCACTTTGTATTAATGTTGTGACCTAAGAAAGTGGTTAGCTTATGTATAAATACCCTTCTCTCTTTTCTTGTATGGGGTTATTTTTGTTATCAAATTGGTGTTATGTTATTACTGTTAAGGCAAATATCTAGAGATTATGTACTGAATGAAGCACTTATGTAATGTTATCAATTTTATTAATAGAACTAATATTTGGGGATGCATGTGAGAAGAATAATCATGCCTAAAAAAATGTTAAAATACACTTTGTGTCATAATAATGACACCAAATTTGAATCTAATGGTGAAACACATCATATAAAAAAAGATCCTAATGACGGTTGTAGGATAAAAAAAATATTATGAAAATTTAAACTACTAATTGGTCCACTACAACTTTCAACATCTAAGCGAAACAAGAATAACATCATGGGGGAGATCAAGACAGCTATGAGCCAAATTTCCTATGTAGAAGTTCAAGCAAACTTAAAAGTGTGGAGAAAGTTGAGAAAGGGTGGAATCATGGATTTTATGCTTTAGATTTAAGGGCATGATGAAATATTGCCTAGGGATTTCGTGGTGGGCTAGAAACAACACCATGTTGTCTTCAGGGGAGTCAAATTAGAAGTCATAGAAGAGCCCATCAAGGACATCACCAACATGTATTATGAAGGCACTAAGGACTTCAAAGATAAAAGGTACAAATAGGAGCTCATGTAGTCCTTCTTCGATATGGATGTTGCACTTCCAAATGGATAAGAATGGATTTCCTAGGGTTGATATTTCAAGGAGATGGATAGATGTCTATTTATAGGTAATGCACTACTTGAATTTGGAAGGAAAGTTAACTCATATATTTTCATACCATTTGCTGTTGTTAAACTATTTTAAAGGGATTCAGATTAGTTTTTTATATTATATCCTCATATCACTAGAATCCACAATCCTATCCTTCCAAGAAAAACCCATTGTAGATATAATCCACCAAGGACTAATTATCCCACTCACTAAAAGAGCAACCCCCATGAGGATCTAAGAAATCTATATTGTGGAAATTAGTAAAGAGAAGAACTTTGATAAGGATAACTTAGTTGAGGGAAGAGAGTATGAGGCTTATCTTCCCCCTCCCCCCCCCCCCGACCCTATTCACCCACAAGAGGTCAATAAGAAGGACAAAAAGAAATCCTATAATTCTTCTCCTTTGGAGAAGAGCTTGGGAAAAAAGGTCAATATAAGTCTCCAATTTGCCTAAAGCATCGAAAACCTTAACTTTGAAATCCATGAATTAAAAGTAGTAGAAGTATAGAAGAGGTATGATGATTTGACTAAGATTCCAGAGGGATATAGGCATAAGTTGGTAGGTTTCCATGATAATCTACAAAAAATGGGTAGAGAGTTGGTGTCACTAATGGAACAATTTCAAGCAAGAAGTGAACGGGTTGAGGGAAGGGATGGGGGACCTGAAAATGATGAAAAGAAGAAAAATAAATCTAGAGAAAACCCCAAATAGAAAAGGGAAATAAATTCTCACCATCACCCCAAGGAGCTACAGTAACAAGAAAGTAAAAGCGATGATAGAGAAGAACAAAGGCTCTATTAAACATGGAAGAAACATGCAGAAGGCCATGGAAATCAAACCAGAGGAATGATAAGCAATAATTAAAAGAAGAAGATAGGTAGAAATAGGAAATAGACCCACTCTAAGGAAATATAACAAGTGGCTTTATATTTCAATCTTTTTTTTCTGTTCTTGTTTTGCTTAAACTTTGCTAAGTTTTTACGTCTAATAGGTTGGGTTGGCCTTGTTACTCTTGTTTTGTCTTTAAATTCTTCTATGTTGAATTGTGGTTTTTAGGTCCCTGTAGAACCTGAGATTAACCTATCAAATAAAAAAATATTTGATGAAATTTAGTGTGTTTAATTTGTTTGGTGTTAAATTTGATTTATGATAATATTTATATGCATTGTATGGATTGTTCATATGGATAACTCTAGAATAACAATAGTGACAATGGCTGAATATAATAACTCAAGTGCCTAACTAATATAGAGATTAACTAAACAACATCATGTGGTAAAATCAATGGGTATCGGTCCTTACTTCTTACCTCAGGTGAGCACACGAGGTTACTCCTCATGTGATATGCCAGTGTGCAAGATCTTTGGCATTTTTTCTCCTCTTGCACATGCAACTAATATCTAGTTATGAAAAGCTAGGGAAAAGGACCCAACATTTTGGTTCTATTATCAAGACCCATTGCACTTGTTAACACAATGGTAGTAAAATGCTCGAGTGACTATATTTTTAAAATACCAAGCATAAGGTTGCTACTATAGAGGATAACTTTATGCTCTAGTATCTTGAACCAAGTGTTTATGTGCATGTATGGGTAGAGAATAACTTATACAATTCTCTTTATGAAACTTTTTTTGTAGAGTTACACATTCACTTACATGTTTAGATTTTTGTGTATGTGCAAGACCACTCAATAAATTTTGGATAGAAGGTCTATTATTCAGTAGAACATCACATAACCTTAGCTAGATTAGAGATCATGTAGACACAAGCGATAGGCATTTGGTAGAAGGGAGTGCTTAATAGATATATTCTAGAATATATAGTCTCTATATATTTTTATTTCAAAGAAGCACAATTCAAATTTATGATGGAAAATTACATGAGGTACCTCAATTAATTTACTTTATAGATTAAGAAGATTATGGTTGTATTTGGGCTTGATAACTTCCCCATGGATGACTAAACTCTCTCATGAATGAGCAATGCAACTAGTAGTAAAATGGATGGATATGCATCGATATAAGATTGGAAGTTTAACATGGAAGTTAGATAATGATAACTATGGAAGCGTAAGTATGATGGATCCAAGTGTAATGCTATGAGAGGTAGTAAACCCAGAGGTAGTTAGGAGGATACTAGAAGTGTCATGTGAATCTGTAGGAGGGATGAAATGCATTGTGAGTACTCCCTAACCATGGGATCATGCCCTTATCTAGCATATGTATGCATGGAATAAGTATGACAAACACTAATAAAAAAAACCAATCCAAATAGACCCAATTACCCACCATATTGCATGCTCATGTATATGAGTTTGATGGGATTATTATTATAAATTGGGATACTGACAATGAAAAATCTGAAATTGAATATAAAACCATAAAGGAGTATCTAGAATTGCAAGATTAAGTTATTAATCTATCAGTGGTGCCTAATTTTATATTATAATGACATATGGCTCACCTTGGAATGTTGGGTGGACCAAATATAACTAGTGGATAGACTACATTACCAATGATAACTAATCAACCTCCCTCGGTGCCCATTATTTCTAGTGCACCTATTGTTGTAGGAAGCATGGGAGGAAGTATTGGTCATGGTTTTATTAGAGGAAGATAAGATGAAGTCACTGAAGGTATTAGTTGAACTCTCCATATGTCTCAATAGGAACTTGAGGACCACCATAGCAAGGTCTAGTACAACCACCCAAATCACCTATAATCTATTACAAGATGATGCTTCATATGCCTAAATATTGAGGCATCAAAAATGTGGTGTAACATGTTCACAAGTGTGAGCTCATTTGGCAAACGTGGGGTATCAATTATTAAGAATGAAAGGCCACTCAGTTTTCCACTACTTTATTGTATCACATGCACAAATGGTATAATAGATTTGACCCTCAAAAGGTGGTTGTGAATTATGAATTACTAAAGACTGCTTTTCTCCAAGAATTTGATATCCATAAATTTGAGTAGAAAAGTATTGTTACCCTAAAATATATCAAGCAAGAGCTCACTGAGAGTTTGCACACATGTGATGCATGTTTTAAAACACTTATTTTGAAGCTATCCTTTGAGATTAACCCATCACAACATGATAAGTGGTTGGTGGTAGGTTTATTACTTATGTTCTGATGAGATTTATCTCACATGACATTCATGGAACTATGGAGGCATTGGAAACTACCCTCCACATCAAATCCATGAGAAGTATCAATATGGGGATCATCCCCTTCATGGAGGCTCATATTGATACGATGGACTCTCAACTATAAAATATTATGGCCAATAGTGTTCAAGATAAATGTATCATCCTTTGGTGTGGTGACTATTGAATGGAAGGCCACAACAAGAACAATTGTCTATGAAAGAATGTTCATGTGATAATAAAATAGTCTTGTGATATTTACCAAGAGGATCATTATGTAATAATTTTACCCTTAATATAACATGATACGAGGATAAAGTGTCACTATACTATAAAATATGTGATGCATACACACATGATATTAATGATTGTCAAGTCATCAATGAGATTCATGAAGCACACATGAGAGGAACACACCAAACTTATATTTTTAATAACCATGAGGATAGTGAAGTTTGATATTTCAGGGGTCAAGGATATGGAAATGGATGTAGAGGTGGTCATTTTCCACCTATAACCTATTACAAATGTGGATTTCCAGACCACTACTAGCATGAATACATGGTCTATCCCACCTATGCCTTTTATAAAAATGAACACCCCCTAGAAGAATGCCCTAATTTGTATGCATCCATTACTAAAGAATATAATGATAAGGGTGTTGGTATGATTCAAGTTTAAAAAAATTGAAGTGCTTATTGGAGACTACACCCTACCACTCTACTAACTGGACCTAAGGTAAATATTACTACATGGAGTGGTGTTCATTCCCAAGCAGTTTCAAATCCACCAGATGAAAAAGGTTCAATGTGAATAACCTTATGCACATCACTACCTAAATGATAAAAAATATAAATAAGTGTTACATGAAACAATGACCTTAGTACATCAACTACAAGGATAAATTGAGTTTTTAAAGGAGAAATATGCTAACATGCACGTTGAGATGGAAAGAGATACTATCTCAACCGACTCATGGCAGGATGAATTTCAAGAGCTATTCAAGCTTCTTATTGGTGATAACATCATCCATATCCTTAATAAATTTTTACAATAACAAAATACCAATACTTGGTGGATCATCATTTGAACCATGCACAATGATAAGAGGCTTATGTCCAAACCAATACTAAATATGACAAAGATGCCATTATGAATGCATCCATTAACAGTTTAATGAAACATGATATATTACTGGATACAAAATTAGAAGTTAATGTTATCACAAAGGATTCTTAGAGGAATATGGGAATCCCCACTTTGTAACCTTCCCCACACATTCTATTTATAGCCAATAAGACTTGGGCAATGCCTATATGTGTCTTTAAGGATGTCAACATCAACATCTTGGGTGTCTTATTCAAGGGTGATTTTGAAGTAATTAAACTAGATAAAGCTAATGATTTACCAAACCTATTGGGTCAACCATGGTGCTATGCAAACACTGTTGACTTGCATTTAAAAAAGCACTACATAAGCTTTGAGAATGATACCTAATGTGTGGTCATTCATCTCAATATCGACCAAGGACCCCAATTTATAGAGCTTGTTGATGTTGACAAGGATTTCAACATGATTTATAACATCACTACCTAAGGAATTGAAAATTTGGACCCTACTCCTGATGGTATCTTATGCTATGAAGATCTCTAGTTTATTTTTGGCAGTTGCTTGCAAACATTGGGCTCATAGTTCATATGATCTAATAAGATGAGGTTGTGCTATAGTTGGTCAAGAAATAAATTCTCCAAGCAAGATAATTATGAACCATAAGTGTGTTCATCTCATTAGTGGATGTTTGATAAATGCATTACCCTTAAAGTTGGACCAAGAACCTAGGTTTCATGTTCAAATGCAAGTCTAAGAATACTTATAGCATTTGAAAAATCATAATATTTTTGAAAATGAATGTAGATGCATGTTAAAATTTATATTAGAGGTAACCATTATTCGATGGTGGTCTACTCATCGATACAAGTTAAGCACTTGGGAATAAGTATGTGAAATCATGCATAATCATTTTCACCATGATAATTATGTCTATGCCACCTTAAGTTATAATGGTATTTATGACCTGAAAGACCATATAGTGTAATGTGAAAGTCTTTAAAATGTTGATGAAATGGCCTTGTTATAATTCTTATGGATACATGCATTATATGGTAATCTACATGCCTAGGATAGGGAATGTTACATTCATCAAGAAAAGCACAGAGATATGGATACTTAAGAACACATCAAACATGGTCTACTTTCCATATTTACATTTTTTTCACCATGAATGAATTTGAATTTATCTTTACAATCCATCTACCAAGTAATTGTAGGGGATTAGGTGCTAGTTGAAGATTAGATATTGACCATCTATGGTATAGTTGAGGATAATTTATCCATATTCCAAGAACCTGATACTCCTATTAGGATTCAATTAGAATCTAAATTATGATCAAAATATGACCATCAAGAATTGATCTAGAAGAGCAAGCAAAAGATCATATACCAAGATGATGAAGGTACCAGTTCTAATCAACTAGAGCCATCATTTGATCACTTGAATTTGCATTGGAGGGTGGGGCATGTGATGTCAAAGATACAATTCAACTCGAGTAACAACCATATTCTATGCCACTCCAAATGATTTAGTAGAACATTAGAATGAATGATGCACCTAAACTTGACATTGTGGGCAATTACTGGTATGATGTTGAGATAACAAAAAAATTGGATTATTGCATGAATAATAAAATGTTTTCCCACTCAACTACTTGGAAATGAAGGGAGTACATCCATCATTGGGTAAAATACACATCAAGTTATTTGAAGGTGATCAATTGGTGTGAAAATGGCCAAATCAGATGAACCCAAATCAACACACCTGAGTTAAAGAGGAAATTGATAGCATGTTACGTATTGGAGTTATTACACTCATTGATCAATTTAAATGGGTTAGTCCAATGGTGATCAACATAAATAAGGGTTGTCTCATTCAAATTTTTGTGGATTACAGGCTACTCAATGTAGTATGTGTAACAGACCCTTTCCTAATGCCTTTCACTAAGGAAACTTTGGAAGGTGTTGTTGGGTGTGAGATCAACACCTTCACCAATGGATTTTATGGCTATCATCAAGTCCAAATTACTAAGGAATATAATTCCAAAACCACTTTTACAACTAAATGGGGTTAATTTTCATACAATGTTATGCCATTTGGCCTAAAGAATGCAGCTATTAGTGTTCTCATGCATCATTGTAAAAGAATTTAAATATTTTATTCACAAGTTCCTTCAAGTATACTTGGATGACTGGACCATGTATGGTCTAGTGTGAGATCACCATGATAGCCTTTACCTCATGCTCGATCATTCCCACCAACTTTAGATTTCATTACATATTAATAAATACATCTTTGCTACCTCTTTTGGGATCTTATTAGGGCACATCATTTATCAAGATGGACTAATGGTGGACTTGACCAAGATTGTGTTTATTGTCTAACTTCCACCTCTAACCACTCCTCATGAGGTATGGGCCTTTTTAGGTCATACATGGTACTATCATAAGTTCATTTGGGATTATGCCAACATCACAATGCAACTAGAATAACTGCATAAACATAATGGGATATTCTTATGGATGAATCAACATAAATAAGCATTTGAGACCTTCAAGGATAAACTAGTTACTGCACATATTCTCCCATTTTATGATTCATGAACTAAATGTTATGTGTGCATGTTGATCCTTTAGGTATGGTAGTAAGCACAACCCGATGAGGGAAACCTTGATCATCTTATTTATTTTGCTAGCCAAAATCTCATATCAATGAAATAGAACTACTCCAAGACTATTAGAGAGGCCTTACCTATGGTTTCTGTGCTTCAAATGTTTCACCAATACTTATTGAAAATGCCATTTATCTTCTATGAAAATCATGAAGTGCTTAAATATTTGGAAAATAATCCTATCTTTCATGGCCACATCTACTAATGGATTGTTATTTTTTAAGATTTTCAATTCTTTATGGTCATAAAATTAGGTAAAGTTAATTTCAATCCAGACCATATCTCATGCATTTAATTTGGTGAACCAATGCATGCCATAGAGGATGATTTACATGATGTATAACTCTTTCAAGTCACGTGTGTACCTGAGGAATTAGAGGGAATTATGAATTTTCTTGCAACATGCTCAACACTAGATCACCTTAGCACCCAAAAGAAAAAGTAACTAGCTATACACATTGGCCCTTTTTAGATTATTGGCAAACACTTGTACAAACTTGGCTAGGATGAAGTGTTACATTGGTGTATATTGTAGCATGAATGCATAGAGGTCCTTCAAGAGGTGCATGAGGGTATCACATGTGGACATTATCTTGTGAAACAACAACATGCAAAGTGTTACTAATAGGATTATGGTGTCCCACCTCATTCAAAGATGCTAAAGCTTATGTGTGCCAATGTGATATCTATTAGCATGTAGGTAAACCAAACCAATGGGATGTTATGCATTTTAATCTAATATTTGCACATGAACCATTTGAGAAATGGGATATTTATTTTTTTGGAGCTATTCAACCTACCACAAGACAAACTGCCACAGACTATCTCATGCACTAGGATGAAGCCATGCTGACACATGATTGTACTGTTATGATCACCACTTGATTTCTATGGGTAAATATCATCACTCGGTATGGATGTTAGTTAATATTAACAAGTGATCATGTAAATCAATTCCTCAATGATACCATGCACATCCTCTTGGTTGATTTCATGATCATGTACCATAAAATCACAACATACCACCCTCAAGCTAATGGTATAGATGAAGCCTTCAACAAGATCCTAAGTAATACACTGACCAATATTTTTAATATCGATCAAACTAACTGGGATGCATAAGTTTATATAATATTATGGGCCTATTGGACCACATACAAAAGGTTGAACACTAATACTCCTTTTAATATTGTATTTGGCATTGAAGTAGTTTTAGTAGTGGAGTTCTTTATGCCTCTTTATGTATTGCATGTGCAGGTAGACTAGATGATGATGAGTATCTAAAAATTCACCTAGATGATTTACTAAAATTATATTAAACATGCTTTCTCACACATTAGAGTCAAGGAAGTAAGAAGCAAAAGCAGAAGGCTTGACATGATCGATATATCAAAGACAAAACCTTTTCTCCTGGTATGCACATATTGGTCTATGATTCCAAGTTCATGCACCACTTAGGTAAGCTTCATATAAAATATGATGGTATATTTATTATTGATTTTATCTATTTGATAGGTGATTTTAAAATGAATAGGTTACATGGTTAATTCATACTAGGCCATTTCAATGTTAGTCAACTTTGGCCCTATCATTTGATATAATTTTCCCTTTCTATCAGTAAAGTGTATGCCAATAGTTTAGTTTAAAACTTTGTTTTGATTTAAAATAAGCATGGCATAGAATTCATACCTTTCATTTTATTCATAGTTGGATATTATTTAGTTTTTTCATGGAGGACCGAACACATATTTTAGTAAGAGATGGGTTTAAATGTAAATGAACTAGTTAAGTCATCAATGTGTAAAGTAAATAATGGAAAATTTGTGTAGGATCAAAGCACTTGGAAGACAATGGGGCACATAAGACACAACATAGGGATAAGGCACATAAGTTGGGTCACATGAGGGATGCATGAAAAAGGTATCACGAGGCATATTCATGCAAAGGATAGCATAAAATACATAGGAGATGGTGCGTGAAAAAGGAAACATAATGAAGATGGTAAAATAAACACAATTAAAAAATGGGTTAAAATGAGTTCCTACCAAGAAAATGTGAATTTTAAATGCTTATAACTAGCATGCACTAAAGGAAAGGTGCAATAAATCACTAGCAATAGGATGTGCATTCATTAATTTATGGACTGGTATGAATTCCAAGCATGTCAAATGGACACAAAGGTATGTTGTTTAGAGCATTAACAATGGAATTGATGGATGATATCATGAAAATAAGTTAATGTAGCATGAAGGAATTAATGAAAAAAATTGGATATCTTATAAAACCCCATAATATTTCTCATTTATAATTTTTATAATTGAAAACTTGAAGTATTATAGAGCTCATACAATAAAAAACTAGTAATGAAGAAAGTGATTAAGTAGTACTCTCATTTACAAACATGAAGAAAAAATTAAGGTGATACTCATTCAAGTGAAAAAGAAGTAAAAATGCATCCATAAAATTAGGAAAGAATTTGAAGGTTATATATGTCAAATTCTCCATTAAAAGAGGATGAATCAGGAGCCAAAGCAGTTTGTGTCTATAGAAGAGGGGTCAAGATGTATTCATTCAGGAGAGTTGGTTGGCCACATTATAACCTTATGGAACCCTGATCGGTGATGTAGCCAAAGTAGAAGTACAAAAGTATTAGAGAACCATTACCATCCATTCTATAAGTTGAAGAGTTCAAGGGAAAAAAGGAGGTCCCATGTTCATTTGAGAAGAGGGTTATAGTGAGTAGCGCACAAGGTAAGGACATAACATACTTGAGGGAAAGGAACTATATTAAATTAACACCAAAAATGGCATGTGGAGGGAAAAAGGCCACTAAAACACCATCTCCTCCCCCTATTTTGATTAAAGGGATGTAATACCTAAAGGTAGTGTTGCATGCATATAATTAGGAGTCTAAGGTTTCCACCTGCTAGGTCCTAAACTACAAACATTGCTAGCCTGGTAATGAGATTGATTTACAAAAGGACTATCAAGTGGAGAAATAGAACACCCAAAATGATATCACTGATGATTTCATGGTCTATAAATTACTAGAAGATGTGAGGGCGCTCTAAATCTTCAACCTTCCAAATTTTGGGAAACCGTAGGAGGCAGTTTGAATCTTAGTCTCATGCATTCATGAAGACTACCTCTTTTTTATTGGATTCAAAATGAGGATCATTCCTAAATGAATCAATAGAGTAATTTTTTTACTTTATTTTGGAGATGATCTTGATGTATATTTATAAGATTATGTAGCAATTGATAAGATGATTGTGGCACTCAAATATAAGAAATAAGCCCACACTATATACATAACTAGCCTAGAAGATCTAGTAATTTGAATAGTTGCATATTTGGCCATGACCATGCTAGGTGATGTGGATCAATGGAAGGAGGTAGACATGGCACACATTTATGTGGCCAACCAAATGGCTAAGGGAGCAACGTAAAATTACTCTCTATATTTTATAAAAAAGATTGTACAAGATGCAAATAAAGCACTTTGCTTACCCAACCACAAGTTTCCTTAGGGCACAATTTTTATACTACTATTTTTTAATGAGATTGGTATCTTTGAGTACTTAGGTAATGAACTAAAGTGGTTTTATCCACCAAAATACAAATCCCTACTGAATGGTTTAAGCAATTCACTTTCCCTAGAACCATCACACCCTCCTACAAGGCTAAGATGAAGTTTTAGTTTGATCGTATGAAGGAGGAATTTTGGGATGAGTGGAATATACCCAAAGATTTCCTTCATAAATTGGATCATATGTATAGTTTACTTCTAAGAAACATTATTCCCTTACACGTATCTGGATGTAAACCATTGAAAACTTGTTAGGGTGTCTTAAGTTTCCCTATGCCTTCACTACCAAATACTTCATGGAATTGGTAAAATATATTTTGGATATGTGCCCTATATATATTAATGTGGATAAGATTGACATTAAGACCCATACTCTCTATAATATTTATGTTTACCTAGGGAGGTGCACATATGTGGAGAAGCATGAATCTGATAGGACTAACATTAATGCCTACTAAATAGTCGTGCAAGGAAAACTCTGGGTCATATACTACATGCTCAAGCCACCAAAGAAGACATAAAAATGGCTAGAGGTGGATAAGTAACCACTTCCATCCCATCTAGATATGTGCATGGAGGCAAGGGCATGATTAAAATAAAATAGGCCAAGACATGAGGCCATCAACTCTAGTGAGATGAAGGACTAACCCAAGTTCATCCCAAAACATTAATGGTAGGCCTTCCCACCACCAAGGGCACTAGAGTTTCTTGTAGAGTAGGAGGACATCACTACATTTAAGTCTATCCCTAAAGTAGAGCCTAAATGACAAAGTCAAACCCCATCACCAACAAAAGTTGAGGAGCTTCTAAAATAATAGAAGGATTACTTTACATGTCTCATTACTCAGGTAAAATCTAAATAAAAAGTGACTCAAGTGGTAATTTTGGACATAATTGAGGTTTCTCCTAAAGTGAAACCTATCAAGGAACCCACACTTGAGCCCAACAAGGATCAAACTCTTGAGCATGGTTAATAATAGGCTGTTGAGGAGTAGTAAGTAGACATTGAAAGTATAGTGTCTAATGAAAAAAAGAGAGGGAAAAGCCCTAACATAGAAGACATTGGTGTTAGCACTAGTGAATAATGGGGAAAGAGTATCAAAATTATTGACTTAGAACGTGACCCTAATAAGGGTAAGGAACCTATGTGGGAGGTTGAGTAGTGACAACATATAAATTAAGAACCTCCCTTTCACATTACATTCCAATAGATAATGCCTGACAAACATTTGTATTTGTGGAATGTTTTCCCTAAGAATGAGGCCACAGAACAAACCTGACACAAGATGTCCTTAATATGAAAGTGTACCATGATGAATAATGACTAGAGCTTCTAAGGGATAACACCAACATGAGCCTAGAGGGGACAACACTAACATGAGACTGAAGGTAACTAGTGTTCTACAAACACTTTGGGTAAGTCCTACAAACTATTACCTAATGCAAGTAGGCAAACCCTCATCAAGTTTGCCTTAGAGGTTTTTAGGCAAAAAATTCTTAACATCCATGACTTTGGAAAATTTTATGGTAAACATCGGGAGGTAATTCATTTTTAAAGGATGAGAATGAATAAAATTGAAAGCTCAAGGTATAAATTGAAGAACTTAAGCAACGAATTGATGTGGCTAAGGTAACATAACTTAGGACTATGGGCCTTTGTCAAATAATTTTGAGAAGTGAACTGGTGCTTGTAGATGGCATTTTTATGACTAGTGAGGCCATAAATAAATTAGCTATATTCATAAACCTTATGTTAAATAAATGTAAGAACCAAGTAGATCTTAGATAGGAAAATATTTGGGAAAATAAATAGTTTATAGAGGCCATGAAGGTCTATCACAGCTTTTTGAATCAACTAGGTAACACTATTCCCATCGTAGATGGGGTTTTAGTAAACCTAGCTCAGTTAGGCAAAATTTTGGAAGTAAAACCAATACCTAAAGAATAATGACATCATCAATTGGATGAGAATGCCCTAAGCATCAAATATAGGTTCCAACATGTAAAATTTGACTAGGATGTCAAAAAACTAGAAAATAAAATAAGCATCCAATGATAAGAGCTAAATGTTAGTTTCTCAATGATTTGAGGGTAAGTTTTGGATGAATTTGGGTCCCTCGAGGATTCCCACAAGGTTACATCTTCTCAATTTGAGACTTTGGCAACTCAAGAAAATGGATTTTTGGATCGTCTCAAGGAAATGAAGAGATTAAAATGCCAAGTTGAAGTTATTACTTCCACTCTTAAGATGTCCTTAAACCAGTGAGAAGAACTCAAGCACTAAGTATAAATGATAGATCTTACATTTTTGGTAATAGAGGAAACTACAATGTAGTACAGGACAAACTATCAAATTCGTATGGGGCGATGTTGGACCCAAAAAATTTAATAAAATATTCTAAGTATTTTGGTAACACAACATGGGAACATAAGGGCATGAGAATAACATAAAGAACCTAGGTGTGGAAAGGTCATGACACAAAATAAGTTGGTGTGGAATATTGAAATGTGGGAGAACGATGCAAAATACCTTGGTGTGGGAGGATGAGTTGTGAAAGATAAGAAAGTGGAAAATGAGGAACACATAGAGTAGGACTTGGAGAAGTGTAAAACTAGGATAAGAGCACAAAAAGGGAAACAACTACAAAGTAATTCATAGAGGCAGTGAATATTAATGAGAGTGTAAATCTAGCACTAGCCTGTGAAATAAAAGGGACACAAATATGAAGATCTATAATAGAGAGGGTATATAAGGGTAGTTAGGCCCAATTCAATAGGAATTCATTGTAATATATTTTCATGACTCATTCTTTTTAATGGTCATTGTTTAGTCATCACTTTGTATTAATGCTACAACCTAATAAAGGGGTTCACTTATATATATATATATATATATATATATATATATATATATATATATATATATATATATATATATATATATATATATATATATATATATATATATACCCTTATCTCTTTTCTTAGAGGATGTTATTTTTTTAATCAAATTGAAGTTATCTTGTTACTATTAAGGTAGATATTTAGAGATCATGTACTAAATGAAGCACATGTGTAATATTATCAATTTGATTAATGGAACTAATATTCGATGAACATGAGTGTGTTGAATCTATTTGGTGTTAAATTTTCTTTATGATAATAGTTATATGCATTGTATGAATTGGTCAAATGGCTAACTCTAGAATAACAATAATGATAATGGCTAAATATAGTCACTCAAGTGCCTAAGTAAAATAGATCTTAACTAAACATTATTGCATAATAGAATTGATGGGGATTGATCGCTACTTTGCACTTTAGGTGAGTGCACGAGGTTATTGCTAGTGTGATATGCCGATGCACAAGATCTTTAGTGTTTTATTTCCTCTTACATGTGAAACTAATATCTAATTATGCAAATCTAAGTAAAAAGACCCAACACAAATATTTAAAAAAATTAAAAACATGTAAATATTTCAAAAATTCAAAAAATAATTGAAAATATTTCCAAAATTCAAAATTAAGACCTATAAAGCATTTTTCAAATATTTATAACTTACTTATTTACATATGTTATCTATTTCATTTTTGGTAGATGCATATTTCATTTATCTTTCACTACACAATGCTTTCTCATGAGGTATATGAGTGTGATACATGACATACTTTAACATAATTCTTGATGTCAGGATTTTGTTATTACCCAATATCCTTGTTAAGTTTAGGGAATCTCTTCATTATTTATGGAAAATTTAATAGGTTGTATCTATCCACAAACTTATTTACCATGATGAGTTATATATATCATACAAATATCTTGATAAATCACTCATACTTTTAAATTTGATTACGTAAGTTAGAACTTATTTGCTTGTTTTCAACCCATGGCCTTATTTGTGCAATATTTACAAATTCTTAACTATATGAAAAATTTGTCATTTATATGTGGGCCCTTGGCCTTGTGTGTATACAATATTAATTTTTACCTTGTATGTCATATTTCTGCTTTACATGTGATCTTATATATAAATTTCATGGCATTGTATGACATTAATTGTGTTTATTTATTGTTACTATGATGCCATAATTTATATCATGCATTGATACTACTTATTACATATAATATGGTGCCATGATCTATATCATGTACATGCTACTTATGTCTTCAATGTTTTATCTATCTAACATATTTACAAAATTAAATTCAATGTTATATCTTACAACAATGATGAAAATACATATTAAAATATGTACATGCTATTACATGATTACATCTTTCAATTATTTTTACAATTTTCTTTTGAGATAAGTGACTTGTAGGCTATATATCTCATCTAAAAAAAAGGGCATCACAATGCGATTATATTAGGAATGCAAGCCCTCATGAGTGAATTTTATAATTATGAAAGTATATATATATATTTAAAAGTTACAATTGATTCAAATTTTAGTATAAATTTAAAAATACTTGATGCATATGCATGGGCATGTGCATAAAACATTTCAAGTTTCAAGTTGAAAATTTTTCAAATTACAAGTTGAAAAATTTTTAGATTACAAGTTAACATGTTTCAAGAGTTTCATATTTTAAATTTCAAAAAAAATTCAAGTTTTAAAATTTCAAAAAGTTTCAAAAATAAAAAATCACTCAATATCAATATCATACAAATACAAGGGGCATGATACTTATTCATGTCCATGTTTCTAATATAATAATTTCAAAAGTTTCAAGTTTCAAATCTATACAATTTTAAAAATAGATAAATATTCATTTGAAATGGTGTGATTTATATCAATGTTGTAAATGGGCCACATTTGATTCTAGTGACACTCAAAATCTATGGTTGCACTTTTTCAAGATATAGTGAGCCACATTTGGTGGTTCCACCCCTTCAATTTAAAAATTACTCCACACAGTCAAATAAGAGTTGGAGCATACAATCTTTCCAACTCAAGAACATTCAAAGGTTTTAAAATTAAGACTTGATCGCTCTCAATTTTCCAAAAGTTCAATATTTTTCCAAAATGCTTCAACAAAGGGGAAAACACTTCTTCAATTTCAAGTTACAGGGCATTAGATTGCATACTCTTTCAAGTGTATACTTCAATTTCTCTCTTTGAAAAATTCAAATTAAGTTTCAAATTTTCAATTGTTTTAAAATATTGAAAATAAATACTTTCGATGGAGTCGTTGTAGGTTTCACATTAAGGCATCTTGCACAATCAACCTTCACATCAAAAAAAAAGTATGTGTATACACTGAGGTTTTCATCTACTTAATCTAATCATTTCAATTCATTTTATTACTAGAATAAAGTGGGGGCAAATGTATACACTCAAAATTAATCATTAAGTGGTTGACAATGCTTATTCTTAACATCCTTACCCCTACTTAGTTTATTCACCTTTTCACTAATTTTCAATCTATATATGATCCTTATTTGTCTTTCAAACATTAAAAAAACCATATATTCATCTATATTAATGCCACATTTATACTTATTCAAATCATATACCTTTATTAATCATGTCCCAATGGGCTCTAGTCTTTTGGGACAAGTCCACTTTAGGAGGATAACAATGCATTGAAACCTTGTCCAATTAGTGTGACTTTGTCCCCCACACTCCAACGACAAATTTTTAAATTCAAACCATTTAATCTTACCCTTCCAACACATTTTAAAATTTTATTTAGTAAAAACATTCAAAATATTTCCCTATATAAGCACATCAAGGTTTCTCCATACACATCTAGCATCTATCAGGGCATTACTTGGAATATAAAGAATAAAAGAGAACTATTTATTCCTATTTCAATTCTAAATAACCCTAAGAATCATAGGCTAAGTCTAAAGCATATTTATTATAATTCAAGGTCATCCATTTTTTAATCACTTCGATGTAATATACTAGTTATTGCCATCTAGTTATACAATCACACCACAAAAACACTCTAGTAAGGAGAACTTCATTAATCTAAGGCCCATTTGGGTTATGTAGGTAGAACTCAATCATTAGGGGTTTTTGAGGCTATTTTTGTTATTCCCTTAACTTATCCTCCCTCTTTTGCATTTAATTCCTATTTTGTTTCTTGTGTAAGACCTTGGTTTTCTATTTTAAGGTCTTTCATGCGATATATCGTCACATAGATATCAACATTCAACCCTCACAAGTAGTCGTATAGGCCCAAATCAATAAATTAGGAATAAATTCAACAATATATGGCCACAGTCAACATACATGGTGATAATGCATTGTTTTTTGCCTCTTGTGGACTTGTCTTAATAGACTGTGAATTATTATTTTCTAACACAACTATGTTTTTAGGTATTTTTACATAGTTTGCAATTATAGTCATCCTACACAGTCAAATCTATTTTATTTTTAGGGACACTTTCTAACCCTATTCCAATTTAGTATTTTTAGTAAGTTTTTAATTTTTATAAATTCCATATTTTACTTAAGTTTATTGTATTCTACCTCATTTTATAATTTTAATAGTCTAATACACTTAATTAGATTCATCTAATTAAAAAATTTAAACACATTTCTGGTTTGTATGTAAAATATACAACCCTTTGAAATTTGATGCATTTTAACTATGAAGAAACTGCAAAAACAATTTTTCAAGGCTTAAGTTCTAGTTACGTAACATTCATAATAGTTTCATAAACACTAGTTTGTATCAAGGGGTGGTTTAAAAGGCACTGAGGAATTTTAAAAAATACTATTATATATTAAGTGATAGTTTCACTATCATCACTAAAAAAATTAAGCAATAATTATTGTCAATCATACTCATACCCTTGTGAAGGTATTTTCAGGGCTTCACAGTCTACTGAAACATGAAAACAATCCTAGGCTGTGGGTGGCCTAATCAACAAATTGAGTCTCTAGATTCTAAGGGCTAGCTCCCTTTGGTGTATCAATTAGGATCTCTACTCTACACTAAAAAATGTCAGGAAAAGGAAAAAAAGAAAACTTGAAGGAAAAAAACCTATCTAATGATAGTGATACACCTATATTTTGGTTCATCCACTCAATTTGAGCTCTTAAAAATACTGATTAGACAAGAAAAAGACTAAACTTTCAATGTCAATTGACTCCTATGCATCAGTATTTCATGAAAAGGTTCTATCTAGTGATCAAAGCTTGAGGGAAATGAGGGAATAGGCTTAATTCAAGGTGCTAACTAGCCACTTATATTCATTGTAACTTCAGCCAAAAGACATCAAACACAGAACTTGACCTACATAATCTAATCAACTAGTAAATAGTTAAGAATTAGGACTTGACAAGGAAGACAATTCTATCACATATGCAAATCACTGACATAATTACACTATACCGGCATCCTAGAATCTAAAAATAGTCCTATTTATTTGAAAATGTTACAAAACTCAAATTTTGGTAGAGTCTGATGTTGCCAAAAGAGAGATTGATATCTTCAAAATGGCTGGAAAAGCCAACTTATATAAAAAAACATACAAAAGCCAAGAGGTTGGCACTAAAAATAGAAGAGGAGATCAACTCCCACATCTCACAAGTCCAATTTTAGCTATCAAAAGATAAATAAGCCTTTTGATCATATCTTTTTGTCTTATGCCTTTCATGAAAAGATCTTTGGTGTTGAAAATGATGATGAGCCCATTTCATAATCCTTATTTAGAATAAAGATTAAATTCTTTAAGTGTGGATGGATCTTTGGTAATTCCGTTCTCTTCATGTATGATGCTACACCAATCTTCAAAAAGAAAAATCTACTTGAAGTTGAGTTAGAAGTGTTTGAAAAGGCTTTGATTAATAAGATAAACAAGAGTGCATGCATGAAATTCTATGTTAAGCTCTCCTTGAACAACCATCTAATGTTAAAATCTTTGAGCCCTTTATGCATTCAAGTCTCCCTTTTGGAACCGAGAGAGTTATGCCTGAAGGTATTTTCATGTCTTTGCTTTTTGCATGTTCGTGCTCCACCTAGATGCATCTAATCCTACTTGGGCTACTTTGCATGTTCTACATGTATTCTATAAAATATGGTGGTCTGATTAAAAAGGGAAAGTCCTCATTGTCCTCTCCTAATTGGTTGTTCAAATTTTCATTGGGTAACCTTATATTTCCTTTACCCTTCTTTTTTTTGGTTGATTACTATGGGCTTATTGTTTAGACTCTTTGTATTTGGACCCTTTGTTTCTATCTATTCCCATAGACTTTCTTCTTGGATAATTTCCTATCTATTTATTGTAGATAATTTATCTGAGACTAACTTCCTTATGAAATTTTTATTCTAAATTTTGCTTTAGAGAATTTCCCTTAAGGAATTCTCTCAGATTTTTGGCCTTCAAATTTTGTTTCGGTCTTCCCCTTCAGACTTTTGTCTTCGTCTTATCTCCTTGTTTATTTCCTTTGGACAAAAAGTTTGAAGGAATTTGAAGGAATTATTTTGGAGTTTCCTCTCTTCATTTCCTTCAGAAAAAAGTCCAAAGGAATTCATGTACTCAAAACTTTTGAAAATTACCCTTCAGGTTTTTAAAACTGCCCTTCGAGATTTTTGACAAGCCCTTCAGGACTTTGCATCTAGACCTTCAAGTTTTTTAAATGGATCTATTGGATTATTGGAATGCGCCCTTCAAAATTTTCTTATGAACCTTTCCAAATTATAAAAATGGACCCCTGGGTAATTTCTAAATGGTATCTCACCCTTTAAAAAAATTGTAACAGTCCACTTACCCTTTGGAAAAGTTGTAAAGGAATTTTTTGAAGGAAAATAACCCTTTGAAAGAATTAGAATGATCCACTTGCCCATCAAAAAAAATTTAAAGGAATTTTCTAAAGGAAAATAACCCTTCGAAAGAATTGGAACGGTCCACTTGCCCTTCAAAAAAGTTGTAAAGGACTTTTTCGAAGGAAAAGAACCCTTTGGAAAAATTGGAACGGTCCATTTACCCTTCGAAAAAGTTGTAAAGGAATTTTAGGAAAGCTGCAAAGGTCTTCTTTCCCTTTGGCATTATGAACAAGCACTTGGATAATCCTTCAAAAAAACTATCATGAACCATTCTTTCAAAAAAATTATCAAGGTCCATTCTTTTGAAAAAATTGTCAAGGTCCATTCTTTTGGAAAAATTGACAAGCCCTTCCTGAATTGTCCCTTTGAATTTTTGACAATGCCCTTCAGACCTTTGTTTCACCTTTCAGAAAACTTGAAATGGACCTTTGGAAAAGTTGTTAAGTCTTTTCCTTTGGCTTTTTTATTTGACACCTTCCTTTAGACAATTTGATCGAAGGAATTCTAATCTTTATATTTATTGAAAAGGACTTTCCCAAAAAAATTATTTCTTTTAGACTTATTGTAGATGACCCTCAAGAACATTTTGAAGATGGACCTTTTCAAAAGGAAAAGAACCCCTTGAACTTTATGAAAATGCCCCTTTTTGGACCCAAAAAAGCCTCCATGATGATTTTCTCAAAAAATCCTCTGAAAACCAAAGTGAATGCCTTAAAAAGGCATGTTAATCATGGATTATTTCAAGGAATTTTTAGAACCAATAACTGACTCACACGACAAACTGGCATGATATGCAAATTTTTGAATAACGAGGGTGGTAATTTGACCTATAGGGTCAAAATTATCAACATTTTGGCAACTCAACTAGGAAGCATGCCTATTATGCTTGAGAAAAAAAACATTTACATGACTCCTAGACTCACAAAGAAATGAAAATTTTGATCTATGATTGTAAACTCTCTCTTTTGACCTGGCATGAGACAACCTTCATCCTCCAAAATAAGAAGGGAAATATGCAAAATAGGAAAACTAACTAAACAATGCAAATGTGTAAATAAGCACTTATTTGGGATGAAACATAACTAAACTAATGAGCTTGAAAAACACTTGAAGAAAAAAAAACTAACTAACCATGACAAAGCATGATCTACTTGGATCAAAATGGAAATTCATAACCTCACTCAATCCAAGAGATGGTACAAGTTACAAGGAAGGATGTTTATTAATCATAACCTTTGATGGGGTATTTTTCTTGCCCACCAACTCACTTATCATCTCCTCAAATGAGTCATAAATAGGAAACCAGTCACCAACAAAGACAAACTCATTTAGTACTTCTAGGTATTTTTCATACTACTTGTCATCTACAACCTTATCAAGTGATATCTTATCTATGCATTGTCCTTGAGTGACCTCATCCTTCTTATCATCTACTACAAGTTCATCTAACTCGTCAAGGATCTTTGAATAGGCAGCCCAATCTATATTGTGATCATGAATAGATGATTCCTAATCAAATTTCTCATAAACATGCTCTTCAATAGGAAACATATCCTTATAGAGCTCTTCAATATCCTGAAGAGATTCAAGGTACAACTATAAATCATCTTTTTGTTCCACATTTTGATCAATATGAATAGGATTAGCTTGAAAATTACCTTGATCCTTCTCAATATGAGATATCTCTAACTCATTTATGACTTCAATTTGTACCAACTCATCTTAGAGTTCCTTCACATCAAGATCAACCTTCTCATTCTCAACTACAACCTCAAGTGAAGTATCAATGAGAAAATTTTCCTCATACACACTTGAAACATCCTCTTCACACTCTGTAAGAACTTGACTTGTAGCTCTAACCCCTTTCTCAATCCTCCAGAGAATAGGTTCCTCTTGAAGAAGGGAAATGGTGGGAGGGTGATAAAATTCATTTGTTTGAGAGGGAAAATGAAGCATGATAGATTGATCATGATCAAATTTTAGGATCTAGAGCGAAATGGAATCATTTAGGGAATTTTGGAGAGGAGGGAAAGATAAACTCTTAAAGACCTCTACATTCTATTTCTTCCACTTGGCCATTACCTCATCAAAGTCTGAAACTTCCTTATCTTCATGGACAACTTGAACTTGAGGGATGATTGATGAAGAAAGGGAACTAAAAGAAGATTTAGTCTCTTGAATAGGCTCTTCAATAGGCATATGAGTTTTCTCTTGACTCCCGCTAGGAAGCTCCATTGGCACACACTAAGCATGGCTAACAATTTCATGAGAATAAGGAAGACAAGAACCCTCTTGAGAAAACTAGTTCAACTCAATTCGTTACCTCTCCCAAGAATCAATCTTCTCAAATATAAAAATACATAACTCATTTATCTTTTCTATCTCATTAGGAACATTTTGAAAAAAAACATTCACATCCTCATACTGAAAGCTTGAACAAACTTTGCTTGCATATGCTAGTATTTTGAGCTCTATCTCATCCATTCTTTCTTGGAGACAACGCTGGTATGATTCATCATAGGGATGATAAGGAAACATAACATAGGAATTCTCTTCATATATAACCATCAAAACTCATTCATGATAATGTAATAAAAATAGATTTATATGGAAATTGTGCTTAGACTATTAGAAACAATTGCTTGAGCTTGCAATCACCAAATAATTCATGAAGAACACTACTGAAACTGTAATTTCATCAAGACCAAATCTAATGGGTCCCACCAGATGTGTCAAAAACTATTATCAATCAGACTCACACCCTTTTGAAGGTAGTTTTAGGCCTTCATAGTCTACTAAAACATGAAAACAATCCTAGGTTATAGGTGGCCTAATAATCAGATTAAGTCTTTAGATTATAAGGGATAGCTCCCTTTGGTGTATCAATTAGGATCTCTACTCTATGACCTAAATTATTAGGAAAAGGAAAAAAGGAAACTTGAAGGAAAAAATCCTAACTAATGATGGTGATACACCTATATTTTGGTTCATCCACTCAATTTGAGATCCTAAAAACATTGATTAGACAAGAAAAAGACTAAACTTTCAATTCCAATTGACTCCTATGCATCAGTATTTCATGAAAAGGTTCTATTTGGTGATCAAATCTTGAGGGAAATGAGGGAATAGGCCTAATTCAAGGCACTAACTAACCACTTACATCCACTATAACTTTAGCCAAAAGACATCAAACACAGAACATGACCTGCATAATCTAATCAACTAGTAAATATGTAAGAATTAGGACTTGACAAGGAAGAAAATTTTATCACATATATAAATCACTGACATAAATACACTATACCAACATCTTAGAATCTGAAAATAGTTCTATTTATTTGAAAAGGTTACAAAACTCAAATTTTGGTAGAGTCTGATCTTGCCAAAAGAGAGATTGATATCTTCAAAATGGCTAGAAAAGCCAACTTATATTGAAAAAACACACAAAATCCAAGAGGTTGGCACTAAAAATAGAAGAGATCAACTCCCACATATCACAAGTCTAATTTTAGCTCTCAAAAGATAACTAAGACTTTTGATCATATCTTTTTATCTTATGCCTTGCATGAAAAGCTCTTTGGCATTGAAAATGATGGTGAGTCCGTTTCATAATCCTTATTTAAAATAAAGTTTAAATTTTTCAAATGTGCATGGATATTTGGTAATTCAATTCTCTTAATTTATGATGATATGCCAATCTTCAAAGAGAAAATTCCACTTGAAGCTAAGTTGGAAGTGTTTGAAAACGCTTTGATTAACAAGATAAATAAGAGTGCATGCATGAAATTCTATGTTAAGATCTCTTTGAACAACCATACAACATTAAACTCTTCGATCCCTTCATACATTTGAGTCTCCCTTTTGGAATTGAGATAGCCATGCCTAAAGCTATTTGCATGTCTTTGCTTTTTGCATGTTTGTGATCCACCTAGACATGTCTAATCCTGCTTGGGCCACTTTACATATTCTACATGTTTTCCTTTAAAATGCATTCGTCTGAGTCAAAAGGGAAATCCTTCATTTTCCTCTACTGATTGGTTGTTTATATTTTCACTGGGTAACCTTATATTTCCTTTACCTTTCTTTGTTTTGGCCAATTACTATGGGCTTATTATGCAAGCTCTTTGTATTCAGACCCTCTATTTCTATCTATTCTCATGAACTTTCCTCTCAGACAATTTCCTATCTATTTATTACAGATAATTTTTCTGAGACTGACTTCCTTATGCAGTTTTCCTTCATAAAATTTCCCCAAATGAATTGTCTCAGATTTTGTTTTGGTCTTCCCCTTTAGACTTTTGTCTGTGGCTTATCTCCTTGTTTATTTCCTTTGAATAATTTTTTTGAAGGAATTCTTTTTGTTTATTTAATTTGGACAAAAGTCTAAAGGAATTCTTTTAGATTTTTCTCTCTTCATTTCCTTTGGACCAAAAGTCCGAAGGAATTCATGTACTCAGAACTTTTGCAAATTGCCTTTCAGGGTTTTGAAACTACCCTTCAAGACTTTGCATCTGGACCTTTAGGTTTTTGAAATGGACCTCTTTTATTATTGGAATGTGCCCTTCAGACTTTTGTTATGAAAATTTTAGACTTTTTAAAATAGACCATTCAACAATTTTGAGATGGTCTCTCGTCCTTCAAAAAAATTGTAATGGTCCACTTACCCTTCAAAAAAGTTGTAAAGGACTTTTCTGAAGGAAAATAACCCTTTGAAATAATTGGAATGGTCCACTTACCCTTCAAAAAAGTTGTAAAGGAATTTTACAAAGGAAAATAACCCTTCAATAGAATTGGAACGGTCCACTTGCCCTTTGAAAAAGTTGTAAAGTACTTTTTTGAAGGAAAAGAACCCTTTAAAAAAATTAGAATTGTCCACTTACCCTTCAAAAAAGTTGTAAAGGACTTTCTAGAAAGCTGCAAAGGTCTTCTTTCCCTTCGGCATTATGAACAAGCCCTTCACGAATCTTTCAAAAAAACTATCATGAACCATTCTTTCAAAATTTTTGTCAGGGTCTATTCTTTCAAAAAAATTGTCAAGGTCCATTCTTTCAGAAAAATTGGCAAACCCATTCCAAATTGTCCCACCTCCAAAGCCACCTTATCATCTTAAACATGAATTTGTACATAAAATTATATTATTAATTTTTTTTAAAATAGTATCAAAATATATACATAATATATTTTCAAAAAATAAATTCACTTTTTTCTTTACAAATATTGGAAATAATTTTTAAACAAAAAATTTGCCAAAATATACCTAGTAAGGTTATATTCCAAGTGAACCAATCAAGCCAGACTTGTTTGAAAAGTGAAGGAATACACTTAAAAGAAGACTAGGACAAAAAATGAAACCCAAAAATATGCTTAAGAGAATCCAAATATTTTTATAAGGGACACTTGGAAGTGAAACCCTAATGTAGAGATGTTTATCAACAACCTAAAGCCCTTGGTAAATCAACCACTAAGAAAACTAAGCAATTTTTGGCTTCAAAATGGACTACTAAATAAAGGTAAATCTCATGTTTAATGCAAAGGGAGAATAGTTGATATTTCACCAAAAGTTGAGATTCTATAAGGGCACTTTTTAAGGTGAGTGTTAGTTATAATCCATCTTGGGTTACAATAAGTAGAAGTATTTATCTTCCATCCCCATTCTCTACACTAGAGAGAAATAGAAAGAAAATCTTGTGAAGATGTTTGTATGCTTGGCCATGTTATTATTATTATTATAGGCTTCAGAGTCTCCACCATTAATGAGGTTGAACTTGACTTTGAAAGCAGTCCAAATGAGCCAAAAGTGAGATTTCCTATAGAATGCATCAAAGACTAGAAATATTCCTTCTAAAAAATTTAATAGATTTAAATCTTGAAGCTTTAGCCAATATGTGACCATTTTGGGTGAAGATATGATACCAACACAAGGAATGGTTATTGATGGAGAGATCTTCCTCAATTGGTTACCTATGCATTGAAGCTAAGATTTTGATGTAGAAACATCCCAAACATAGAGTAATCTTTCAATTATTGAATATATTTATTGTGAAGTTATGGGCACAAAGTTGAAATGAAATTTGAGTATCAAAGATAATGTGAAAAATAGAAGAGAAACATGTGTGCATAAATAAACAAGGTACAAAGAAGCTTTGGAGACTTAAATTGTACATAGTTTCATAAGGTACACCATGTGTAGTTATGCAAAGTCATATGATGAAGGTGTAATAGGATAACAAATTTCAATTAATAGAGGTCACACACACCATACACACAAGTGATATCACACAAGTAGGGGAATTAATGAAATCTAAATAATATATGAACTAAATGACATGGTAGAATAATATATCATATTATTTGGAATTAAATATGATACTTCCACATGGGTCTATGACTAGTAAATTTAAACCTATGATAGATACGTGGAACAAAAGAGGGACTTGGAAGATTTAAATTTAAATTATAACCACATAAGAGGTAGTTATGACTACCAAATATCTACCTACCAATATTCTTGATTTAAATTTAAATAATAGCAGGAATATGACCAACAATAATGGAAGGCATTAGACCAACAAGGATCGAAAAAGATAAGTATCTAGAAGCTTTTAAAATATAAAAGGAGATTGAGGGTCATGAATGAGAAGCCTAATCTAGAACACTAATGAAAATTTTATGAGATTGTAAGAGTGAGGCATGATCTAGAAGGCTTGAATTTTAGAGTGTGTATTAGCATCAATGATAGTAATAATAGTTTGTTGATATAAATCCTTCTTATCTATGATTTGTAATTAATATATGCATATAGTTTAAGCTCTATAATCATGTATATTATACATTTTATCTCAATAATAAAAATAAAACCCATTTATGCACTAAGTATCAAGTGATTATGTGAGTGTGTTAATATAGTTGTGTGGTCTAATGCAACTCTCAACTGAACCCCCTAACCATGAATGTGTTATTTTGGTATCATGGCCTAAAGTTTAAAACCTTGGAGTGTGCAGTGTGATTATTTTGTTTATATAGGATTATTAGTAGAGGCCTCATAATTATAGAGTCTTTACTATAAATAAACAATGATAAAAATGCACACAAGAGAGTAAGAGGAAATATCATGGTATCCAATGTGGTTAAAAGACTAGAAGAAGTGATGGACATGTTAGGATCCATGAAAACATAACTATATATCATAGAAGAAGATAAATGACATGGTTTTGTGCCAAGATATTATCTAAATGACATTAAGGAAGAACAATGTGTAGAAGACATGAGAGGAGAGAATTAAGAAGATAAAGGAAATTTGGATGCTAAATAGAGTAGGACGTTGAAGGAAATTTAAAGAATTGGATGAATTATGAAGGTGGAGATGCAATGTTTATTGGGTACTTTGAATTTAGAATATCTCATTGATTGACTCATATACATGGAAGATTACTTCAATTTTGATGATATTAGTGACCCAAAATGTGTAAAGATGACACAAACCAAGTTGAAAGGTCATATGATGCTATGAGGGAGCGAAGTTCAAAGTGAGAATTATAGAAGAGGAAAAGAGGAGATGACTAGATAGAATCAAATGGTCGTGAAGCTAAAGGTAAAATTATTCATGGGAGATGATAAAATAAATATGTTCAAGAAATCACAAAATTGATATAGATAGAATTATGTCAAATAGTACATTGAGGATTTATAAAAGATCACCTTTATATTAGGTAATAGTGAGGTCCACTAGGAAAAGGTCATAATATATGTGCATGGGTTGATAATCAAGATCTAAGAAGAGTTGAGCATGGTGGAGATCCAAACATTAGAGGAAGCCTATCAATTCATGATGAAAGTAGAAGATAAGTATTTTCATATACAACATATCATTATGAAATGGAAATGAATATTTGTGCATGGAGGAGGCATAACAAGTACTAAAAGAGGAAAACCAAGACAATAAAAAATTAATGTTGCATGCAATCTTGCATATATATATGAGAAAGGAGAGATGTTTGATGGAGAAAGAAGATATGTTTGAGGATGTGGATCATAACTGACCAAAGGACAATGAATGTTTGGTCAAGGAAATTAAAGAAGATTCCAAACAACATGCTTTAGATGTATGAAATATATACATGTAACAAGTGAGAGTTTTTAGGTGAAAAGTGAAGGAAGCTAAAAGTTAGAAACTAATGCACATGTTTTGCAAGAATGATAAGATTCAATTGGATCAATGAGATGTTTTAGAGAGGTAAAAGGAGAATACTTATTGATGAATAAAACACTATTGAATCCATTGAAGGTAGACAATGAAGTAATGTAGAGGAAGATCCTTTTTGGAATTGTATGTAGGTCAAAAGGCAAGTGTTATAGGGTGATAGTGGATAGATGTAGTACAAATAACATATTTTCATGTGATATGGTGGAGGAGCTAATTTTTAATAAGGTTTCACATCTAAACTCTTATAAGGTATCATGGATACATAAATTCCATCAAGTGTTGGTGAATGAGTAATGCCTTGTAATGTTCTATATAAATAAATTCAAGGATAAATTATAGTATGGCATGATGTTGATGAACATATGAAATCATCTCTTAGGGAGGCCCTATTAATATGTTATAAAGGTTATGCATAATGTTAGAGTTAATGATTATCATTTGGAGAAGGATGGGTAGAAGTAAATGTTATGTTTATTAGGGGACTAAGGGAAATAAATGTTTGTAATCCATGAACATGTAGGCTATTCATGGTAGGAAAATATTTCTTGAAGTAAGTGAATATATAAAGTCATGTTTTGTACTCATGCCCAATCTAGCATAATAAAAGCGCACAAAAATAATAAATGAGGAAGGTTTGTGCAAAGTGAAGTCACTATTGGATAAGTTTACAAACATCATTTCAAGAAATATTACGAAGGGTTACCATCAATTCTAATCATCAATCATCATATGAATTTTATCCTTATAATAAACTTGTTGAACAAGGTAGCATATTAGATGATGTCTCAAAAAAACAAAGAGGTGATGAGGATAGTGTACGAGTTACTAGACAAGGGATTGATCATAGTAAGTTTGACCCATGCATAATATCTACAATAGTTTCAACAAAAAAAGATATATAATGGTGTATGTGCATAATTTGAGGGTCATAAACAAGATCAAAACTTAGTATATATTCCCATTACCACATATGGATGATCTGATGGATTTCTTGAGTGGGGAAAAGTATTTATCTAGGATTTATCTAAAGAATAGGTATTATCAGATTTGCATTAAAGAAGATGATGAGTGAAAAAAAACCTTTAAGAATAAGGAAGGATTGTATGAGTAGTTATCAATTCCATTCAATTTTAAAAATTCACCAAGCATATTTGTAGGTTGATGAATGAGGTACTAAAGCCATTTATAGGGATGTATTTCATCATATAATTAGATGACATTCTTGTGTTCAACAAGATGAAGGAGAAGAATTTAACATATTTGTGGAATGTGTTGTAGAGGTTTTTCAAAGAAAAACTTTTAATCAATGTGAATAATTTAACTTTATAAAAGAAGAGATCATATGTTTAGGTTTTATGGTATCCCAATAAGGTCTAATGATGGACCCAAATATGTGCATATAATTTTGAAATGACCATTGCTAAGGACCATATTTAAGGCATGAAGTTTTCATGGACTTTCAATATTATAGAAAGTTCATTAGGAACTTCATCGAGATATGTACATTTATCAAAAAGGTGTTATAGGGAGATTATAAGGATTTTTTATGGACTATGGATACTGATCACAAATTTTAATAATTTAATAAAATGGTGACATAATAGTTTATGCTATTGTTTATAGATTTTAACAAAGGTATTCAAAATTGATTGTGATGCAAGTGGTGTAGAGATAAAAATGGTGTTAATCCAAGAAAGAAGGTTTGTTGCATATTTGACTGATAATTTAAACATTTGTAAGAGAAGGTATTTAGTCTACAACCAATATTTTTATACCATTGTGCAAGTATTGAAGAAATAGAAGTAATATATATTTCCAAAGGGATTCTTTTGTATATAGACCATCATTCACTATTGTTTATCAATCATCAATGAAATTTGAATTACTGATACATGTAATGGGGCTTGTTCCTATAGAGCTATGTGTTTATGTTAAAGAATTAAAGTAAAAATTCAAACAATATTACTGACATGCTAAGTATAAGATCACATGTTGAATTAAATATAAATATAAGTCCATGGATTTGATTCTATTAAGTAATTGTATGCATACTATGAAGAATTTTTCAATGCCTAGAGAATACATGCAAATATAATGAGTGTCTAAATGACACCATGGTTGGACTATTTTTTACAAGAGGTGATGTTTTTTAAAGAGAATAGTTATGTATACCTAGAAGGTCAATGCTTGAAAACATGGTAAAGGAAAAACATAGTGGAGGATTAGCAAGACACTTTGGTTGCAACAAGACATTGATTTAGTTGGAAGAAGGACACTATTGGCCAAGTATAGGCACAAATGTACAATAATATGTGTGAAAGTTCCAAGTTTATAGATGGTTAAGGGGATATATTAGAATGTAGGGTTATATCAACCATTGCTTATTCTATAGTGACCATGGGATGACATTAACATGGATTTTTTTCTATGGTTACCAAGATACAAATACAGAGTGTCTCCATATTCATAATAGTGGAAATATTTTCTAAGATGGATCATTTCATCACATGCACAAAGATGAGTGATGTGTAAACATAGTCAATATATTCTTCAAAGAGTTGGTGAGGCTACATGGTTTTCTATGTAGCATGTGTCTAACTAAGATACAAAACTTATAAGACATTTTTATTGAATATTATGGAACAAGTTGGGAATAAGACTGCATTTTAGTTCAACATATCATCCATAGACTAAAGGAAAAACTAATTTGGTGAACAAAATACTTGGGGAATTATTGTGATGTCTGGTGGGATATAATCACAAATAATGGAACATGGTGTTGGCACAAGCATAATTTGTATACAAAAATTTGGTAAATCAAAGTATTAGAAGGACATATTTTTAGGTTTTGTATGGAATAAGTCCAAGGGGATTCACATAATTTATAAATGTAATAATGGTGTAAGAAAAGAGCACATGAGTAGAGGATTTCATACAATATATGTGAAAGAAAATAGATCATAGTAGTTTAGGTTATAATAAATAGTATAGGATAAAAGAGTTTGAAGTGGGAGACTTAATAATGGCACATTTTTGCATGGATATGTTCTTGTGAGGAATATACAAAAATTTGAAAATAAAGAAGATAGGGACATGCATAATATTGCACAAGTTTTAGTAAATATGTATGAAATTGAATTTCTAGAGGAGTTAGATATATCATCCATATTTAGTCTAGAATATTTGTATGATTAACACAAATGGAAAGACAATGACGAATAATAAGATTTGAATGCATAAGTAAATGACTATAAGGATTGAATACCAGAAATGGAAAATGAATAAAGAAAGGCCATTGTAGATTCTAAGGTGGTAAATAAGATTCAAAGGATGCAATGCAAGAAATAATTGAAGTGGAGGAATTTCACAATGGAGGATGTAACATGGTTAGATCTAGTAGAGATTTATCTCCATGACCATAATCTCAGAGATTTCAAATTGTGATAAGGAGCTCACAAATATTTGAGTTATTCAATCTGTCTATGCAGGAACATCCTAGGAGTAGATTAATATTTTAATTATTTAATATTTTTTCTGCAAAGTGATGGGTGTGAAGGCACAAAAAAAATTGATCAATAAAGATAATGCATTGAAATATAAGAGGAACAAGTGTGAAGAAATAAATGAGGTGCATAAGGAAATCTTGGAGAATTAAAATGCACATGATTTCACAAGGTGATCCTTGCATAGTTGCTCAAGGTCACATAATGCATACATAATAGGGAAATAACTTTCACTCATCATAGGTCACACACAACATATGTAAGTGATATCATAAAATCATAGGAATTAATGTAATGAAATTAATGCATGAACTAATTGATAACGAAAAATAATAGACCATATGATTCAAAATTGAGTATGAGACCACCATGTGGGCCTAATACTAGGCAATATAAACCTATTATATATATGTGGAGGAATAAAATATTTTAGGGTGGGACTTGGAAGATTCAAATTTAAACATTGACTACCTAAAAAATAGTTGGAGGTTACTAGATATCTACATGTCATGATTCCCAATTTAAATTTAAACAATAATGGGAATATTACCGATACTAATGGATGATGTTAGACTAGAAAGGATATAAATGGATAAGTATCATGAAACTTGAAATCTATAAAAAGAGATATAGGGTTAGGAATGAGTACCTTGATCTAGGATTTTAAGGAAAATATTTGTTTTTTTTGTGAATGTAAGAGCTAGTCATGAGCTTAAATTTCTAAATCTTTGAGTGAGTGTCAATGAGAGTAATTCCAATTTTTTAATAAATAGCCTACATATATATGATTTTTAATCAATATAAGCATGTAGCTTAAGTTATGAGAATGTGAATATTGTAAATTTTAGCTCATTAATAAAATAAACCCTATTTATATGCTACATCTCTAGTGATTGTGTGAGTGTGTTAATTTAGGTGTGTGGTCTAAGTTAGTTCTTAGTTTAACCCCTTAAACATGAATATGTCATATTTGATGATATCCTAATATTTCTAAATAATCTAATCATAAAATTTTTCTAGTGATCATAACATGGACATGGGCATTGAAAAAAGAATGCAACCCAAGTCCTTTCTAAGCATGCCTACCATAAGGGGTACCACATAAAATGAAATCCTTAAGGGGGGATTTCTAAGATTTTTTCCCCTTAGTGATCCTAGTCACCCACTTTGTATGAAGAGTAGTAAACTATTTTTTAATGTCAATGATGCCCAAGTCTCCCACATATCATATCCCATAGTAGATATCCCAAGCCATGTAGTGAATCCATACCAACTTCAACATTGGCTCGTAATAAATCACTTAAAACATTTTCAAGCTTTTTTTAGGTAACCTTAATTAGATCCAAAAAAGAGGATTAGTACACATGAATAGAAACCATGACTTTAGATAAAATTTGATCTTTGCATGCCAAATAAATAGGCTTATTTATCTTGTAGGAGGGATTCTTTTCTACTCTTTGGAGCACATAATTTTAATGTATATCAGGGAAGACATGAAACAAAAATGGAATTCCTATAAACTTGAACATCTTCCCTTGTTAAATATACTTCCATTTATACAACTAAATCCAAGGAGGGGAAGGAGAAAAATATTTCATATAACATCAAGTGTTTTCCAATTCATTAATATAATCTAGGGAAAATAAAAATATTTTAATACACTCCAAGTAGTTTTTAATATATTCCTCCTCAACATGAGTAATAAAATAGTCATTAAAATGGCCATTGATGATTTATTGAGATGGATCTCAAAGAAGGAATTATCTTTGACAAGGCACTTGGAAGCATAATTGGCCAAGAGAAAACTAAATACATCAATACCAAGAATAAATAAATAAGGGGAAATAGGAAAAAATAATATGATGGAATGAAACAATCCAAAAAAATTAATTTTTTTTCCATTAATGGTGATGCAAGTTAAGGCATCATTTCAAAACATAGACATTGAATTGGTGAAGTTGGGACCAAATCCAAGAACTTGAAGCATGGAAAGAATGAAGGGCCATTTAATCTTCTTGTAGGATTTTTATAACTTTATTTTGACAAACATAACATGTTTTATATATGTGTATGCCCATTTTATCTCACCACAAACATCCAATATGCTATCCAATATGTATATGCTCTTGATGAATCATGTTTTCTTGGGTCTAACAATGAGAGGTAATAAATTTATAAGAATGAGGCCTTTATAAATAATATTGTAATATATGTTTAGAATAGTAATATATTTAAAAATATAAATGAACATTGTATTGCTAACCTTGAAAATGAACTTGATGTTTCCCTATTGATAGGCTAGCCAAACAAACCATAGTGAAAGGCTTCCATATACACTCTATAGAGATCATGGCTAACCACATATTTTAGATTGTTTTAGAATTTATAATGAAAGGCATAAAGTCCTATAAAATTTCCATGGGGAATCTAGAGAACCACCTCATAGAAATCACTAATGGACAACATTCACTCACAAGAAATTTTATGAGCTAGTGAAACCTATCAAGGAAAGTATAGAAAACATGATCTAAAGGTGGGTTATGCTCATGGGATATGAAGACTATGTTAATACTATAAATTTTCATGTCAAAAAATCAACATGTTTTTTTATCGCAAAGGTCAAGATGGAATCATACCAATTTAATCATAAGGACATGTGGGCTAAAGATTAGTCTTAAGGCATGCAAGGGGTCTTTTATAGTTTTGGGAATAAATAATTTCAAAATAAATGCATATCAACCTTAAATATTAAAAAAATCAATTAGTGAATTTAACGTATTATCAATCATGAATCATATTAAAATATGTTATATATCCTATACAAAAAAGTAGAGCCTATGAGAAAAGGAAATTTCTTGAAGGAAAGTAATCTAATTCATATTTGTATTGTTTCAAATCAATATGTATATCTTGTATAATCAACCTTCCTCAAAACTATAGTAACATTATAAAAAACCAAAAGAGAAATATTTAAAAAAACTAACATGAAAACCAAATAAGGAGAAATCAACTACAATTAACATTATTATAATAACAAAACTACAATAGTAAAAAAGTTAGGAGAGTGAGTTACTAAGAAAGAAACTAGAAATTAGATATTAACCTAACAAGTTAGAAACTAAATAATAAAGATTGAGTTAAAGTAAGTTTTAATTTAAATAGATTAGATGAAATACTAATCTAAATAAAAATTAAAATAATGACCAATATAAAGAACAACAAAAATTAATAAAATAACCAAAAAATAACTAATATTAAAATAGATAAATAGAAAGAAATTATTAAATAAAGAGCTCACTCAAATTGTAAGCAAATGAGATATTTTATTGAGAAAAATGTATTCAATATTATTCACAAAATAATATTCAAAATAGAAATAATTAGATAATGATAACCCAATAATTTGTCACAAGAGATACAATGTGTTCATCATTAT
Organism: Torreya grandis; assembly: GCA_037957365.1. Classification (NCBI taxonomy): domain Eukaryota; kingdom Viridiplantae; phylum Streptophyta; class Pinopsida; order Cupressales; family Taxaceae; genus Torreya; species Torreya grandis. The sequence continues at coordinate 3,573,114 of JARHVA010000759.1, read as the reverse complement.
TCAAGTGAAGTACAATGATTTATGTACATATGATTGCATGTTTCTACATATATAAAATAATTTATTTTACTACCAGAAAATGTGTTGTTTGGTATTATTGTATGTGTTTTCTCCCTTTGTAATGTCTTTCAAGTCTCCTTATAAATATTTCTCATTAGATGTGGTTGAAATTTTAAATTACAACGAACTTTTAGTTAACTTAAACATTAAAGTTGAGTCACTTTTAAAATAAAAGCTAACCAATTTAAATTTAACTACTTTATAAATTTATAAATTTGATAACTTTATTAAATAATAATTTCAAGAGACTCGAGAAAGAATATTTTAAAATAAAGACCAGATAAACCTTTCTTTTTTTAAAACAACTTAACAAGTTACTAGTAAGTTGCTATGTTATTTAATGATCATTATGACTAAGCCTAATAATTTATTCCTTTTTCATAAATAATAAGTTCCATTTTCAAAATATAACATAACCATAGCAATATGATCAAATTTTGGCTATAGAAACATTATCTAATACTAAAAATCTATGAAATTGGCAATCATATCACAAAATGCTACAAATGAAATAAACATTATGACAAAATCAACTGATCAACTATATGTAGTAAAATATGAAAATAGTGTTGAATATAAATATTAGAGTAATAATTATCTAAAATAAACTACCAAGTCTACAAAGTGAAGATACTAAATAGAACTAAAAAATAACAAATTTGTAAATATCATAGTTCTTTTTATGAATCATATTCTTCTAAAACTTGTTCTATCAAAGATGTACCTCTATCATTCTGGTAATATATGTACTTGAGGGGAAGTTGGTAGATCAATCACATTAGTGCCATTGGACTCATCATCAACCTTAGGCTTAACATTCTTCATCAGATGAATCACCACAGCCAGAGATGAAGGATCACTACTGCATTTTCTAATATATGAAACTATATTATTAGAAACAAGAAAAACAACATTAGAGGAAATCAAAAGACTAGTATCAACAAGATTAGGATTGATTTCAAGGAATAATTTAGAATTATGAGGTATACGATCAACATGAGGTAATGTATTATGAATAATGTGCATCTCTTGAGAGGAGACACTTGGTGTACCACATCCAAAAGGAAGAGATAACCAACCACCTTGTCTCATACCTCTATAGAAGTTATTGCCACAAAAATACAATGAAACACATCGAAGGGTATAAAAATATCCCAAAAATTGGGATCACTAACATCAAAATGCAAAGAAAATATAGTGCCACAATTAAAAGGTTTTAAAAATCTATTAGCAACCCTACAACCTCAAAAGGGTTTTCCATGAAAACTAACTTGATGAAGGTTTTGACTACTTTTTTACAGATTTCCCCTACCCCATACATTCTTACTTGATCTATTTTAACCTTGAATCCAATAAGACATGATTCTATATTATAAAATGAAGTTCAAATGAAAAACTTAATATCATGTCATTTCAAAAATTTCATATGGGCATAATTTCTAAAAGTAGCAACTGAAAGTGATGAATAAATCCCAGACTGATTTCCAAAATGAGAACATATATTACATTTTAATCTTGAACCAAATCTATTATAAATTTATGCATTTAGATATACTTATCTAGATAAATTTTATCTTGATCACAAAGACAAAAATGAAATTTTAAACATTACCATAGATATAAATATCATATTAAACCCATAAACCAACTGAAAAATGCATGTAAATGCACAAATCTCATGAGAAACTCAAGTCATCTCATCTTGTCAACTTATTCATATTGTATCTATCCTTGGATTCTTTAAATAAATATAATAAAAGAACAAGTTTTGAGCTTAAAATATGTAGACTTAGGGTTTCAAATGTAAAATAAATGTAATATCAAAAAAATATTTCCTTTCTTTTAAAATACTACAATTAATGATAGTACTATGGTTAAAACCCTAGCAATATTTACCAACTACTTTATTTGTTTCTCATTTTGAAATCAAATCAAAATGTTCAAACACTTTTGAATTTAAAAAATGAAATATAAATAAAACCACTTTGTAACTAACTATTTGTTTTTATTCACAAACTTTATTTCATGAATGTCAAATACTATTTTTGAACCAGACAATATCAACTAAATTATGTTATCTAAAATTAACATTTAATAGTGGAAATCAACTACTTCTGTCTTCACACATTTACAAACTAAAAGTTGAGAACAAAAGAAAACCAATATAAACTCCAATTTCAATTTTTAATCAATAATGAAAAACCATATAATAAAGTATGCATGCATTATCAAATTATCAGTTCAAAATCTAGAAAGTATTCATTCTATTAACAAACATATATAATTCATTATGTATTATTTAAAAATTAAATGTTATAGAAAACCCAGATTAGTTATTAAAACTATATGTAAATTTAAACTTAGTTCCATGTTTGAATTTTAAGGATAATATTATAAACAATCAATAAAAAAAAATATGCATATAATATTTATGACAAAGAATCAAATAAAACAAGCCATCTCAAATGATCATAATATCTTTAATTTATTAATAGACTAGAAAAATAAGTGGTGACCTCAAATAACATGTAAACCCTTTGAATGCAACCATCCATGACTTGAAATAAACTTTGAAACAAATAACCTAAGAATCTTCTTATGATTTTTACTCAGATTTTCAAAAATGACCACAAGCTACATAACTACAAAACTAAAACTAAAAGCTTCCTTTTCTTAGCAATATTTTGAATATTTCTAAGTCAAATAACTAAAGTGACATTTGAAATAAATTTAAAATGATTAAAATGAATATTCAAAAATATTTTTCACATTTCAACACATGCAAAGTATGCCTGCATCATTCATGATTCTTGGCTTATGCATTTATCAACCAATAATTGAACTCATGAAAAATACTTGTATTTGAGCTTTAAAATACTTTTCTCAAGTTGAAACCCCATAGGATTGATTTATCTAACAGTTTATTTATGTGGCTTAGCTTTGAAGATCACCCAAAATCAAATTTACAAAGCTCAACTTGTGCTAGAAGCTTGTGTATTAGATGACAAATGAAATGAAACATAAATGCTTTAGCTCATACCCATACACAAGCCTTACATTTAGTGCGAGTGGCATACAATTCAATACTACCATCCAACATGTCCACAAAATTTATTAAATAAAAAAATGTGAAATTAAGTTATCAAAACTTCAAAATAATATGGCATGTTCACTAAATAAAAAGAGGCTAGAAATGTATTACATTGGAGGAATCATCAACTTATTACCTTGTCTTGTCAACTTTTCACTTTCATCAATTTTATCACTTTTTAGCTTGATTCTAAGACAAAAACATTAAATATGAAATAAATAGGATCTTATTTAATTCAAGAACCAAAATCTAGCACATCTTCAAATTAAAATTGAATTGCATGAACCAAATTATGCATAACACATTATATAAATCAATAATATCTCACATTTTATTTTCTTTAACTTGTCGATCACAATGACATTAAGGTGTGGAAAATTCCAACTTAACCCATATGTATTTCATTGAATAAGTCATGTTTGAATGTTATAAGGCCCATATGATGTTCTCAAATTTACAGATTAACATTGTGAACCATATTATTATCAATGCAAACCTGTGAACTCAATTACTATAAGGCAATGCCAATGACAATGAAACTAAAATGTTAGGTTGAGTTACAAAGCTTCCGATCATTGTAACCATTATCATGCCTTAAATGATAGTTGCATTAAAGAGTAATGTATAATACTAGGTTTAGATTTAGGATTTCAATATTGTAATAGGATAAACTTATAATAAAATTTTAAAACCAAACCAAGACAAAAAAAAAGGAAGTGAAGGTGTTATAGAAACATAAAGTGAAAAACATCAATCTCAAATATGCATTGAGATTATTGATTTGTGTTCCTACCATTGCAAAAATATATGAATATTACTGATTTGAAACACTTGAGACTGTTTTGAGGCATACTTTATTACCGCATAGGCATATAATTGTGCACATAGAATTGATCAAAATTTATTATTGGCTATTCTATTCGGTTATTTATTAATGTAATTATCAATCTAAAATCAATTCAAAAGTAATCATAAATAACATTCAATCACATTTAAATAATAAATGACCACTAAGTGTTGAAACAAGTTGACCCACACCAATGCAATTTTAAATGTTATGGTGTAAACCATCATATGACCTAATTTTTAACATTTTCAAGATTTTTAAAATTGGGGTACTAAAATTTAAGATAAAAATGGTGGCCTTGATAGCTAGTTTCACGTGTGGAATTTGGTAGCAATCATATTTGTGAATTTTATAACTTAGGAGTGCAGTCTAGGCTAATTGTTTCCTAAGTAGATAAGAATAAACCCCTTCAAAATATTTTTTGCATTTTAAGAGATGGATTTTTTAGCTAGTGTGGAACAAAGAATATGAAAATGGTAACTAATAAATTCAATGGATGAAAATCATTATAATAGCCTAAAACATCAAATATAAAGGTAAGTAACTTCATAACAACAACATTCTAGTATTATTCATTTATAAATATTAATTGAATATTGTTTGAATATTAAAACATCTGATTAAAGAGATCCTTATAGTTATGTGCTAGAATATTTGTATTCACTTTTATGATAATGAATACTTTTAAATATCATTCAAGAAACTAGGTTCAAACCAAGCAAAAATAAAAAAGGAAAACAAAATAATATAATTGCAAAAAACAAACCAACCAAACATGAAGAAAGAGAAAAATATTCATAGAAGATTTTAAAATGATGACTATTGATTTTATGACGTGTTATCCCCCAAATTTCATTAGCTTTTGAAATTTGGAGTAACCAATTAAAATTTTCATTAAAATCAAGTTAAAAGAGGAACAATTTGAAACAAGAGTGTTATCAAAGAATTAGCCATTTTTTACTACATTGGAGTGAGGATTCCAAGACTGCACTGAATTTGTCATACCCTGATGATTGTGATGAAATCGTTAAAATTGATAGATACTATGCAACTATCAAACCTTAATATCTACAATATAGCCAATGCAACTATTAGATCTCAAAGGTTGTAACATATCCATCTTACCCCACCTCAACCCTCATTAATGAATGTTTATTCCTACATGTGTGGGGTTTCTTCAACCCTCAATATTGAATTAAATAATCTTTATCACTTAACATCATTAAGACATCAGTTCTATATCTCTACATCTATATTTCTTCATGATCTAGGGTTTTCAATCTTTCCTTGGCATTTAGAGGTTGTTTTTCTCAAGGTTTCTTCTATTTTATTTATAACGAGTGCACCTAGGGTTTAGAAATGTTTTAGAGGATTTTTATTGAAAGTGGTGTGCTTTATTCGACTCATTACTTCACATTTTATTGATCCTATCATTCGGGTCCCTTACCTTGCACCTAGGATTCATTGGAGTTGCCAGAATGCACCTCAATCCCAAATCCCTAACATCAGAGTTGTCCCTCCTACCTACATCAGAGTTTCCAAACTACATTGTAGACCCAAAACCTCAAGGTCAAAGTTACCAAACTATACCTTAGACCCAAAATCCTAATTTCAGAGTTGTCCCTCCTCCCTACATTAGATTTTCCACACCTGACACCATAATTACCTAGTTGCATCATAATCCCAAAATATTGATGTTGAAATTATCTGACTATACTACAGTCCCTTACTTCTTACTCCCCCCATCCATCTCTCCTTTTTCCATTTTCATGTTCCCACTCATACCTTACTTCCCTAATCCATGCTCTCGTATACTTGTGTCAATCAATAGATGTCTAGAAATCTTAAGAAGTAAGGAAAATTAAAATCTAGTGTAATGAAGTACCAATTTCAAGGGGTCACTCCCCCTTCTAATATTGATTCTGAAATTGATCAAGTCATCAAAAAATACCTAGGTCACATTGACATGGAGGACTTATAAAAGAGGATAAATTATTATTTTAAAAATGGACATAAAGCATTTATGATAATGGCCTTCCTAAAGATACTACATTTCTAATATCTGTGTAATGCTTGGATCTTGTCATGAGTATGGAAAGTCATCATGATAGAGATAGAAGGGAAGTTCATACTCATAGATAAAGGGTCATATTGTGACTTAAACCCAAATATATTGAAGAAATGTTGAATATTCCAAATAAAGAGGTCTTTGTATAAATCACTCCAGAGACAACCCAATAGTTTTATGAAAAAAATAAAGACAATTGTCTCAATTCCTTGAATAAGCATTGGCTTGTTAGACCTAAACCCTCAATGTTTAAGGTTCCTAAGGTGTTTTCCCAACAATATTATAAGTTTATAATTAATGATGTTATCACTCTCCTAAATAGAGTGGTAGGAAATCCCATAACAAAGGATTATAATGAATGGATGTTTAAATATATCTAAAAAATTCATGCTAATAAGTAATATATCAAATACACTGAGTTGATCAATGATTCGATCCACATGAAATTGTGTAAGGTGATTAATACTCATAAATTATATATGATGTCTTATCTTTTTTATGTGGTTGCTTGAAGAATATTATACATAGGTTTAACCACAGTGGGCCTAATACCTACCTCTTACATACATGAGTATTACCCCAAGTTGATGCTAAAAGGGAGTGTCAAACATTTTCGTAGAGTCAATGAAACTTTTATTCATTTCATCATTCAAATTTTCAAGTTATAACTTTAAAATCAAAATTTTTCAATTGCCACTACCATAAATATTTATATTTGGGGTGGTTGGTTTATATAATTTCACACCTTTTCCTACATTAGGGTTTGCAAGTGTGAGTTTCCTCCATATATGCTTCCAAAATTTGTTGATGATAGATGGTAACTCATAGAACTGGTGTGATAACTAATGGAGATACACATGTTTTTGGTTTTAAAGCATAAGTCTACTAGGATCCACTTCCCTATGACTATTGATATGTATACCTATGCCACATTACATAAAGAGAAATCCATTAAATTAGATATGATATGTGTCACACTCTGACCTTTTGACAATCTCCCTTAATTTGATATAATAGGAATGGTAGAGGGCACTTTGAGTGATTCATTTAAACACCTTCCCTACTATGAATATTTTTAGATAGATTATGATGATGAAATAGAAGTTACACTCCTTGATCATACTCACTTCACACTATAACAAGTGACCAAATATAATATAGATTATAACCCTAAAGATATGGATATTGAAGATGATTATGAAGTGTTATATTAAAAATATTTTTCATATGGTATCAAGATAACACCTCCACCCAGGGTCGACTAGAATCTAGTGGAAGTAACATATTTAGAGAGATATACTTAGGGAGTCTTTAAGAGAACTATGATATGGCTCACAAACAAAGGGGTAGATGTATAATATTATAGAATTCCTCCACCTTTGAAAACTATGGATATACCTCCACCTAATCCAAAAAATTAAAAATAAGGGAAAGATCAAGTGGCACATTCTAACATTGTAGTAGATATTGTTGTGATATAAGAGATTAAGGAACCTTCACCTCATCCTAGAAAGAAGCCTTTGAAGTTGAAAATCAATAAGTCAACTAGTGATAAGGGTATTACTAAGATATCAATTATATTGAGTGATACATCTCAAAATATGGTTCATTAACAAGGGTTGAAAGATCACCATGTTATAATTTATGACTATAGATCTTTCATTCTTGGACCTTAAGGGATATTCCTCAATAATAGTGTCTCCTCTCCCTTTTGTTGAACTACAAGAGGATCATTCTCAATACATATCCAAAGGGGCCATTGAATATATTCATAAATAAGTAAAGTCTCTTCAAGATATAGCATAACATTCTTATAAAGTGGTAGAACACCCAGCTGTCATTAAAGAAAAAGAGATAGACACCCAAAAGTCTATGGATAAATAACCCACACCTCTTACACAAATAGAAGAGAGAATGGATCTTGTAACATACCATGTTATTATGTTGGAGAGTTGTCAATAATGTCATGGTGATGTCATGGAGGTGTCCTTGTGAGTGGATGATGTGCTTTGATAGCCTAAGTGATAATGACAAAGTGTTTAATGTGTGTATCCTAGTGTCCTTGATATTGGATTAGTTGATCTCTAAAAATTGACTAGTTAGAGTTGTTCAAGGATGAGTATGGTGATTAAAGCATGTGAAAGAGGCCCCTAAGATGTTATCTATGCTTTTAAATCTTGTATGCATAATTGGAATTCATATGATAGTCTATAGTTTTCATCTAGACAGTTTAGGTCTAGTGGCATAAAATCTCATTAGTTAGTTTGATGACATCACCATTACCACACAAGAATGAGTCAAGGAGAGTTTTTCATATGGTTATGATCATATTAGTCCCTAGATATTATGTGCCAGATCTCAAGTCATGCATAAAAGCGTATTCAAATATATGAAGGTGCAAAGTTGGCTTCTCAATCATAATTCATTGTTTTCCCATACTTAGCCAAATTTGCAATGTAGCCAGAAAAGGTTGAGTAAGAAGTTTGATGATAGAATATCTCAAATGTATGGGCATTTCAAGAGAAATTTATTATATGGGTTTGTTTAATTTTATACTTATTTTATTTTCACTAACTTACAGGTCAAACATTGAAGCATAGGAAAAGACATACATATGCAAAGTTGGGCTCCCAGGTAGTTTGACTGTGTTTTTTCATACTTAGCCAATTTTGAAATATGGCAAGAAAAATTGAATGAGAATTTTGATGTTATATCTCATATGTGTGAACGTGTCAATATAAATTGATCATATGGGTTTGTTTAGTTTTGAGCATAGTTGATTTGAATTAAATTTGAGATCATGTATTAAAGCACACCAAAATTTATGCAAAATCAAAATTGGTCTCCTAGACAAATTTTGACATAGTTGGCCCTATGACAGAATTTTTTGAGAATGCATTTTAATGGAATAATATTTTTCACATGTAAAGGTTTTAGAAGCAGTGTGTCACATGGTTGGATTCTCCTATGTGAGGATATCATTTGGTTCAAGTTTTAGATCATGCAAGTAAGTGTAGAAGAAGTTATTGAGGTGAAAAAATGGCTACTTAGGCATATTGAAAGGATCCCCATATTAGTAATTTTTGAAAGATTTATATCGAGCAAGATCAATGGTGTGCATTGTTCCAATGAGTCAGGAAGCAAAAGAGATGAGGACAGGTGCATGGTGTTTAAAAACTAAAAAAAGGTATAGGATAAGGATCCAATGGTGAACAAGTGATTGTACAAATTGATCAAATGATGAGCATTGATCATTAAAGACCTAATTGATCCATAGAGATTGATGGAGCATGTTGAGTCAACATTTCAAGATTACATGAGATGAGGTCAAAGTGACATAGGTTTAACATCTGAGCATTGGTACCTATGCATTAAATATCGAAAGAGATTGATGATGCATATTTGATCTGAGTTGAGAGAACAAGAGATGCAAGCAATGTGTTCAAGGTTTAACTATGACCATTACCATTTGAATATTTGAATTTGCTAAGGGAAAAACTAGTGTTTGGTCTTTAGGCCATATCTTTTGATAGAAGTTGAATTTGCTCATGCAATAAAAATAAAAGTGGTAGAGAAGTCCATGGTGAATCTAGAAATATGGATTTAAAGATATGAAAGTATGTGAAGATAAAGTTATTTAACCTCAAATTTGAATGTGGTTTCATGTTTATTATGCAAGTGACCTAAGAAGAGTAATTGAGCTTATGTAGATGTTGTTTCAATGTTTCATGGTGAACTATCTATTGGGGAGTGTTTTAGACTCCATGAGGTTACTATGTGAATATTTTAAAGGTGTGATCAATCTATTTGAGTATGAACAATGCTTAATAATTTGATTTTATGTTATGTAATGGTGTACCTATGTATAAGGTCTTTGTTTGAGTTGATTAAGCAGATGCACATGTGAGCAAAGGTGACTGTGATCTTTTGAAGATGTCTTAGGGGACATAAGGAGTGGACCTATGTATTTAAAAGTGATCTTGTGTTCTTATTTAATTTTATGGTGTGTTAAATGGGTGAATAGGTCTCCATGAGACATATAAGAGCTACAAGGGCCTTATTAAAAGGTGTAGCTGCTTAAGGGTGACCCTAAGATGCTATGGCCAACCTACAAAGTTTGTATTGAAATATGTCTTCATGTGATAGTTGCCTTAAGGGTTAAGACATGCCTAAAGTCCAACCAAGATGGTGGTTATCATGATTGATCTATAAATAGTGAAATAAAATGTGGTGATTTATAGACTAGTAGGACTAGAATGAAGGAGTGTGAATGTGGAGCCAAACGAAGGAGATAACCTTTGAAAGAGAAGGTATAGGTTAGTGAAAACTAGTAGAGAGTGAAGAGGATTAGACATGCTAGTTTGATCAAGGTGTTGAAGATGATCACATAGGGCAATCGAGGTAATAAGCCTAAAAGAGGCAGAATGGATGAGTATGCTCAAGAGGCTTATGTGTGTGAGTTGTGGAGTGAAGGAGAGGTAGAGTGCCCTGTGGATGATTTGATGACAAGATTAGTTTGAGGATTGTTTGTATGACATGTTGGTCATAATTCTATTGAAATTATAGTGTTCTTGTTGTTTGAATGTGAGTGAAGGAAAGGTGAAGACTGTGTGAACTTGGTGGTTTATCTGAGAGGCAAAATAATATGTGGAATATATGTATGATCATCTAGTCATGTTTTTGAAGCTATGATAGAGTTGTTGCTATAAAGGATGAATTGAGTGTGCAAAGTTGAAGGGTGGGGTTAGTTAGGATATGTAATGTATCCTAAGTGATATTAATATGTTGGTTTAATTATGTAATGTGCTTTAGCAAATAGGGTGTGTTGGGTGATAGATTTGTTGCTAAAGGTTGAGAAAAGTGATATCCAAAGATCCATCATCAAGTGTTGAAGATATCAATCCTAAGGTGGAAATGTTCTTATCAAAGGAGGGTATAAAGGAGTTGGTCTTCCTTAAGGGTAGTTGTTCTTTTTAAAACATGTGTTTTACTAAAATTAGGTGGTCTAAAGGAGTTGCTCATCTTAGGGGTAAGTTCTCCTTGTGGAATAGGTGTTTCACTAAATACCTTTGGTCAGGAGGAAATGATAAAGGTTTTTTGGTCTAAAGGAGTTGATCAGTCTCTTATTTGTAATTTTTTATAGGATAGTAATCTATTTGTGTTTGTAGTCTTGAGAGTGGGTTTTATTCCCTATGAGGGTTTTCCACAAGAACTATGTGTTATGTGTTTAATATTATGTATGCATTGAATGAATGAGTTTTATTTTTAATGTTGCTTGATCAAGTTGATATATTTTTATTTTTTAAATAGTTTTAAAGGGACTACGATTGAAATTATAATATCTTGCCTCACTAATTCACCCCCCCACCCTCTCAGTGGATTGTACCTCTAACAATTAGTATCAGAGCTAGTCTTTTGGAGAAAAATTAACATCTTGAAGGAGATTCTAAGTGGTGAAAATATGGATAAACAATTGAGGAAATAAAATCTTGAGTTAAGATCAATGGTCAAAAGTCTTGAAGAACATATTAGTCATATTAAAGAGCAAACATGTAAGATGACAAATGACATGGTTAAAGAAGACAAGAGGGATAAGGAGAATATCCAAGTTCTCAATATTTAGATGGAGGTAAATGTCAAAATGAGTTCAAGGAAAGGTGAGTATGATGAGATGAAAATTGAAATAAAATTGTTGAAGAATGAACATGAACAACTCATAGACAAGTTGAAGAAGCTAAGAAAGAAGAATAAGAATTATAAGCAAGTCAAGGAGATTACAAACATGAAAAGCAATGAAAGAAGGTCTATTAGACAAACAAATGCTTCAAGGTATGCTAGTTTATTTCATGGTCATTTGTTTACATGTAATAAGCATGGTCATAGAGCTAAGGACTGTATAATGAAGTCAGTCAAGAATGGAAATCCATGAAACTATGATAGAAGGAGTTTTTGACCAAAGATTGATCACATTTCAAATCTGTCAAAAGGTACAAATGATGTTATTTGTTTCAATTTTCATAAGAGTGGACATATTACTAGATTCTATTCAAATGGTGTTCAGAGTTCTTTGAGGTATGTCAAAGGATATAGAAATCCTAGAAGGTTTGAGAAAGGACAAACTCAGGAATGGAAACCAAAGTTAATCATTGCCAATTCTTATAGTCATAAGGGTGATAATAAAGTTTCTCTAAAATGCTATGTTGAAAATAAGTATAAGCTCAAAAATTAGGTAGATAAGGTGGCTACAAAAGAAAATAAATGTTAAAATATGGTATGGAGACCTGAGGTATTAAAGACTAAGAATACTAACCCTGTTGAGTCCAAGAGTCTTGATAGATTATTTTCCAAGGTGGAAAAAGGATCACAAATGAAGGAAAGTCAAGAGTTTATGATGTCAACATTTATTGACAAATATGAAGAAAAGGATGAAGTTAAGGATTCAATTAAAATAAACTAGGACTGCAAGTTAGAGAAAGATATGAAGATATGGGAGTCTTCTAAGTTTTGGGACTTTTAGTCTCACTATGTCTAAGGGGTGTATTTAGCTAGGATTCAAGGAGACACTTATTAGTCAAAGGAAGCTTGGTTGCTATCAAATATTATTTGATGAGAAGGTATGAAAACAAGGGTTTTTTTTGCATTCTTTTTATATATCTATCTATTGGAGAAAATAAGTTTGTGAAGAATCTCAGTGGTACTATCTTGAGAATGAGTTAGCTTGTTGATCTTGGTTTGGATGTTCTAGAATAAAGTTGTGTATGCCATGGAAGTTCAGAGTATTCTGAAGATGAGGTATCTCTATATGAGTATTGACTATGATTGGATAGTGTTTCAAGACTTATTAAAGATGTCATGTTCTTAATGAAGCATGAAGTTAGGAAGAGCTTTGTAATTGGTCAGGTCCTAGGATCAAAGGACTGAGTAGTTGAATTTGAGAAAGGAGTAGAGAAGCAAGTATTGGTGTGGTGTTTTTTTTTCAATTGGAACAGTCTACAGGGTTAGATTGAAGGTTCCTAGATGTCAAAGGAGGATTTATTATTTATCAAGGTAATATTTTTGCATAGAAAGGTCTATTGACCTTATTCTAGCATGATCTAGGTGGTTTTGTGATATAAAGGAATGTTGATGTCAAATTGAATATTTTTTGTTTTCTCTCAAGTTTCCTAGTTTGTGTTTATGAGTATGCAGGTCTTGAAATGGGTTATAGGATTTCAAGGTTTCCAATGGTGTGGAAGCTCAAATCTTGGTCCAAAAGTGTGTACTAGTTGTTTCTAGGTGTACAAAACATTTTAAAGGCAAACCTTGACTGGAAGGTGTTGTGTTGACTTTGTTTTTTTTAAGATTCTAAGGTTTTGGGCTCTACAAGTTTTAGTTAGTGCTACAAGGAGTCTAGATAGGACTAGTATTGAAGATGTGATTTTTGTTTAGCTTCTTCAAAAGAGTAAGGCATGAGTTTATTTAAGGTGAGTTCTCAAGTTGGATCAATGCATGTTTCCTATTTTGTATATTGAAAATGCATAGTTGGTGGTCATAGAAGTGTCTTAAGAGGTAAGCCTACATGGTGGTTCTTCATGGTGTATAGAGATTTGAAAATGATCAGTGTTGAAATTACTCATAGATCTTAGGAGGAGTCCCTCTCATATGTTTCTTTGTGAACTACATCAGATTTTAGTTCTTTTTTGTGTTCTTTCTTTATTGGTCGCAATGCTTAGTTGAAGAGAGTGTTGGATTGGAGCAAGAGGAAGGTGTCAAGGCAAGAAGAGAGGGGCTCAAGGTAAGGGGGATTTTATATCATATTTATAATATGGTCCTTTCATATTTGATATTTTTTTTAGGTCCTCAGGATTAGTTGGTGCCCACTTTGTCATTGTGTCAAAGGGAGAGAAAGTTTTTATTGATGGAATGCTTGAAGAGAGAAAAGGTGAGTTGTATATTGCTATATATGACATTTGTTGACATCAATGACAAAGGGGAGATTGTTGGAGAGTTGTAATTAATGTATGGTGATATCATGGATGTGTCCTTGTGAGTGGATAAAGTGATTTCATAGCCTAAGTGATAATGACAAAGTGTGTAATGTTCTTGTCCTAGTGTGCTTGATGTGGGCTTGGTTGATCTCCAGAGATTGATTGGTTAGAGTTGTTTAGGGATGAGTATATTGATTAGAGCATGTGTAATAGGTCCCTAATATGTTATCTATGCTTTGAGATTTTTTATGCATAAGTGGAATTCATCTGATAGTCCATAGTTTTCATTTAGATAGTTTGGGTCTAGTGGTAGAAAATCTCAGTAGGCAGTTTGATAATGTCACCATTGCCACATGGGAATGAGTCAAGGGGAGTTGGTCATATGGTTATGATCACATTAGTCCCTAGATGTTATGCACCAGATCTCAAGTCATGTGTCAAAGTGAGGTCAAATATATGAAGGTGCAAAGTTGGCTTCTTAGTCAGAATTCATTGTTTTCCCATACTTAGCCAAATTTGCAATGTAGCTAGAAAAAGTTGAGTAAGAAGTTTGATGATGAAATATCTCACACATGCAGACATTTCAGGAGAAGGTGATCATATGGGTTTGTTCAATTTTATACCTAGTTTATTTATGCTAACTTATAGGTCAAGCACCAAAGCTCATGAAAAGATATGCATATGTAAATTTGGGCTCCCATGCAATTTGACTATGTTTTTCCATACTTAGCTAATTTTTCAATATGGCAAGAAGAGCCAAGTGGGAATTTTGATGGTGTTATATCTTGCATGTGTTAATGTGTCAAGAGAAAATAATCATGTGGGTTTGTTCAATTTTGAGCATAGTTGATTTGCACTTAAATTGAGATCATGTGCTGAAGCACGACAAAAGTTATGTAGAAGCAAAGTTGTTCTCCCAGACAAATTTGAACATAGTTGGCCCTATGACAGAAGTTTTTGAGAATTAATTTTAATGGAATTATATCTCACATGCATGAAATTTTTAGGAGTAGTGTGTCATATGGTTGTATTTTCCTATGTGAGGAGATCGTCTAGTCCAAGTTTGAGATTATGCAAGTAAGCACAAAAGAAGTTATTGAGGTGAAAAAATGACTACTCATGCATATTAAAAGGGTCCCCATACTTGGTTATTTTTGAAAGAGTTAAATATCAAGTAATATAGATGATGCATGTTGCTCTAAGGAGTCATAAATCAACAAGATGATGATAGGTACATGATGTTTAACGACTAAGCAAAGGTATAGGATAAGGATCCAACGGTGAGTGGGTGATCATACATATTGGTTGAATAGTGAGCATTGATCATTAAAGACCTGACTAATTTGTAGAGATCAATGGATCATGTTGAGTCAATATTTAAAGATTGCACAAGATGAGGTCAAAATGAAAGAGGTTTAACCTCTAAGCATTGATGCCTATGTGTTAAAGATCAAAAGAGATCAATGGTGTGAATTTAATTTGAGCTGAGAGGATATGAGATGCAAGCATTATGTTTAAGGTTTAATTGTGATCATTGTCATTTGAATATTTGAATTTGCTAAGGGAAAAACTAGTGTTTCTTCTTTGGGCCATATCTTTCGATAAAATTCAAAGTTGCTCATGCAATAAAAATCAAAGTGGTAGAGAAATCTAAGGAACATCTGTAAATGTGGATTTGAAGATATAGAAGTGTGTGTAGACAAATTTAATTATCTTCAAAGTTGATTGTGGTTTCATGCTTATTATAAAAGTGACTCAAGAAGAGTAATTGAGCTTATGTAGATGTTGTTTTGATGTTTCATGGTGAATTATCTATTGTGGAGTGTTGTAGACTCCATGAGGTTACTCTATGAATATTTTAGAGGTGTAATCAATCTATCTTGAGTATGAAAAAATCTTAATAAGTTGACTATATGTTCGGTAATGGTGTTCATGTGTAAAAGTTCTCTATTTGAGTTGATTGAGCATATGCAAAGGTGAAAAAAGATGATTATGATATTTTGAGGATGTCCTAAGGGGTATAAGGAGTGGACCTATGTATTTAAAAGTGGTCATATGTTCTTTTTTTGTTTTATGGTGTGCTTAATGGTTGAATAGGTCTCCATGAGACCTATAAGAGCTACAAGGGCCTTATTAAAAGGTGCAGTTACTTAAGGGTGACCCATAGATGCTATGGCTGACCTATGAAGTTTGTATTGAACTATGTTTGTGTGTGATAGTTGCCTTAAGGGTTAAGACAAGCCTAAAGGCTGACCAAAATCATGGTTATCATGATTAATCTATAAATAGTGAAATTAAAGTTGGTGATTTCTAGACTGGTAAGACTAGAATGAGGAAGTGTGGAGCCAAGTGAAGAAGATAACCTTTGAAAGAGAAGGTATAGATTAGTGAGGACAAACAAAGAATGAAGAGAATCAAACATGTTATTTTGAGCAAGGTGTTGAAGATGATCGCATAGGTCATTGGACTTAATAAGCCTAGAAGAGACAGAATGGGTGAGTATGCTCAAGAGGCTGTTTAAAGAGGCTTATGTGTGTGAGTTGTGGAATGGAGGGGTAGAGTGCCCTATAGGTAAGTTGATGAGCAGATCAGTTTGAGGACTATTTATATGACATGTTGGTCATTATTTTTTTGGTATAATACTGCTCTTGTTGTTTGAATGTGAGTGAAGGCAAGGTGAAGACTATGTGAACTTGGTGGTTGAAGTAAAAGGTAGCACAATATGTGGACTACGTGTATGACCATTTAGTCATGTTTTTAAAGGTGTGATAGATTTTTTGTTATGAAGGATGCATTGAGTGTACAAATTTGAAGAGTGGGGTTAGTTGGGATATGTAATGTGTCCTAATTGATCTTTATATGTTGGTTCAAGTATGTAATGTGTTTTAGATAATAGGGTGTGTTGGGTGATAGAGTTGTTACTAAAATGTGATAAAAGTGATATCCAAAGATCCATAATTAGGTGCTGAAGACATCATTCCTAAGGTGGAAGTTATATTATTAAAGGAGGGTCTAAAGGAGTAGGTCTTCCTTAGAGGTAATTGGTCCTTATAAAATAGGTGTTTAATTAAAATCAAGTGGTCTAAAGGAGTTGATCATCTTAGGGGTAGGTGTTCTTTGTGGAATAGGTGTTTCACTAAGTACCTTTGGTTAAGAGGACATGATCAAAGTTTTGTGGTCTAAAGGAGTTGATCATTCTCATGTTTGTAATTTCTTATAGGATAGTAGTCCATTTGTGTTGCAAGTTTGAGAGTGGGTTTTATTCCCCATGAAGGTCTCCCACAGGAACTATGTGTTATGTGTTTGATTTTGTGTATGCATTGAATGAATGAGTTATTTTTTTAATGTTGCTTGATCAAGTTTATATATGTTGATTGTTTAAATAGTTTGAATGGGATTGCAATTGAAATTGTAATATCTGGCCACACTGATTCATCCCCCCCTCAGTGGATTATACCTCTAACATCTTGTTATTCAAGAACATTCATAAATAGAATAATCATCATTACAAGAGGAAATTGATACTGTAACACCCTAATGGTTGAGAAAAGTGGTAAAAAAGAGGGAAAATATGATTACACCACTAGAAATTGACTTCAATACCCTTATTCCACTACATCCTCAAACTGCAAATAAATCCACTAAGGTTTCTCAAATTGTTAGAGATGAATAAGGTGAGAGGTATGCTAAAAATTATTGTTCCCCTTTCAAAAATATTTAAAGACGAATTCACAACTATAAAATACCAAGTTTCACGTGTCCATATTAGTAAGACTACTCACAAAGGGATGAAATAAGATGTGTAGATAAATATTGGTTATTTGATTGAAAGATTCAATCATGATAAAGCAACAAAAGATCTATTGATGGATAAAGTGGACCAACTTATGTGAGTAATACATAAACCAGTCAACCCATCTCAAATTTAACTATAGGACTATACTTTAGATACTAAAAATCTCTAAATAGTTGAGAAAATAGGAAACATGGGGGAAGCCATTGAAGAGTGGTTAGAAAATCTTCTTGAGCAAGAAAATAAAGAAATAGTCTCAGATGTTGAAGTCTACTCCATGATCGAAGAAGAAAAACAATATTCTTATATGAAAGAGTTTAAGTACAAAGAGGAGTTGGAAAAATTGAAAAATTGGCTACCACAGTTGTGAGCCTAGAAAGAGAATATGAAGATACTTTGGTTGATGAGGGAGACATGATGGAAGAGGAATTAAGAGATCAAGTTAAGTTTTTGGGGCTGACAAGGTACAAAATCAAAACTATAAATGAGTCCTTATGTAAGCTTAAGGAATCAATAATCTTGGAAACTGACCCTACTTATGATATTTATGAGATAATTAAAAAAATCCCATGTTCATTCTTTAGAAATTAAGGGAAAGTAATTCCTGTAGGAGATATATATGGAAAATTCAAGCAACTACTTGATCAAGAAACCAACCCTGCTTCATCATTTAATTACAAATCAATTCAAAGTTTTGTGCATTTCTAGAATTAATTTGATATATTAGATAAAGATTTTAAAAAAATTAAAAGAATTCCCCAGTAAATGATAAACTTGTAAGTAGAGGCTAAGATTCCTTACCAACACTCTAAAGGTCTAGATCATGATAAAGTGGAGAAGATATTACAAAAGTTTGAGGAGGATGAAGAGAAATGACAATGGGCCATGTAGTTATAAATCCTCATAGTGGATGATGAAGAAGATGAAGAGTAGGTACCAAAGGAGACACCCTAACTTATAGTTCAGAAGTGTATTATGTCATGATCTTCTTTGTAGGTTTAATGTTGTGTCTTGGTTCAAAGGATTTTTCTTTTTTTATTCAATTTGAACAAGTCAACATGTACCTTGAAATGTGTAACCAATTCCATTTTTAGAATTTATTACCTAGGTTTTAGGAGTATAATTTTCTATAAAAAGGAGGCTTTCATGCCTATCTAGGGGATGTCAATTTTTTTAACCTTTTGAAAAGAAATAAATTTTTTGAAAGAAGAGGGAAAGAAGAAATCTTGTGTTTTTCTAAGAATCAATAAAACTAAGTTGTTACAGGATTTTATGCTTTCCTTAGTTGTGGATGGATATTCTTATACTTGTTTATTTGTGTTATTGATCCCCTTTTTCTCTTCTTAATTAAAGATATTAGTTGATAGTAAATTTATTTTGAGTTAATGAATGTGATACATAAGTAAATCCTATGTTTTCTCACTTATTCACATTCTTTATTCTCTTCTCTTGTAGTTAACCTTTTGTTATTCTCTTGAATTCACTCTCATTATCATATTTACTTTCCCATATATATGAAAATCCCCAAAGCATTTAGTATGTATATTTGTGAATATGTTGGGTTTTTGTTTTTCTTCTCTTTTAAATAAAGGTAGCTTCACTTGTAAATAGAATAGGGACTCTATCCCATTATACCATTGACTATGGCATATGCATTGAAGTTTTATACACATTTTTCAGCCAACAGGTTTTGGCACCCACCATGGGGTATGTTTTGTGCTAACTCATGCAACCCACAAATATCTACAAGAGGTGAAGTTTTCATACCATTATAGAAGAAAGACATTTCACTAGAGCTAGAAAATATAAATGGATCTCTGACCCTTTATTCAATTTATGATAATGAATTAGTTTCTATTTGAATCTTGAAAAGAAAATAAGAGTTAGAGAGTCTGTAAGTTTGCCTAAAATTAAAAAGGTTATAAGGCCACAATAAAGAGGTACCTTGGTCATTCAAGCTCTTGCCCTTACCAAAAATTTTATACTACAAAAATTGTTTTTCTAAGAATGTTTATGCCATGGATAAATTTCATTGGCCCATTAGCTCTTAGGTAGTTGCATGAACTATCAAGAGGCTCATGCAATAACTTCCCTTGGTTTTTCAGAGATGGGAAACAACATCCAAATGAATACATGGCTGAATTCTTTGTTGCATGAGGAATTTTAGGGGTTGAACATGAAAACATAGATATAATATTATTTTTGTAAACACTTACAAATGAGATTACTACTTGGTTCTATCATCTAGATGCAAGTTCCATTACCAACTAGAATACTATGAAAGCTAAATTTCAAGCTTGTTTCAAACCAACAAATATGTGCATACTTTGATTTATCAACTATATCAAATGAAAAATGAGGTTCATGAACCCATGAGTGACTTAGTATCCAAGTTCAATATATTATTGAGTAGAATTCCTTGAGTGGGCTAAGCCTATAAAATAAATTTTGAAATGTCTCTTTATCAATGCCCAGCTACCAAAAGTGGGTTTTCTCTTAAGAATATATTATCTAATCCAGATAAAACAAAAAAAATTGGTACTCAAATTGAATATGATATGATTATGGCTAGTAAGTTATAGAGAGACTCTTCAAAATCTAGGGTACAAGTTTTAAGTCTTGACTCCACCAAAAATTTGATTTGAAAAATAGAAAATGACATTATTACTTTAAAAAATTATTAATCTCAAATAAAATTGTCATCATCATAATAGGAAATCTAGGACAAATTACATACCAAATAATAATCAACCAAGGTTACCCTCTTCTCAACTAAAGATGGCCATTGAGGCTCCCCGAATCAATGCAGTTATGGAGGTAGATGAAATTATGTTTATGATGAGGATGAGCTTGAAATAGAAGATCCAGGTTTTTAGGAATCTTAAACCTGATGAACATGGTGGTGACTAGTAATTCTAGAATATGAGTGTGAATAGGATGACTATGAGGATATAGATGGATATATGAATGGTCAATCCTATGCGGTGTTTACAAGATCAAAAACCTTAAATAAAGATGCCAAAAAGAAGCATGAAGTTGATAAAGTGAACCAAAACTAGAATATTATGAGTAACAATGCCCCTAAAGTGTCACTTATGCCTATAATAATCCTTAGAGGTTCTCTTATACCATTTCAAATAAGGACAAAATATCCAGAAGCTAAGGCGGTCATTTCATCTCACACTTAGAATTAATAAAGTCATAAGACCAGTGTAAATTTGAAAAATAAGCTGGCTTCAACACCTAAAATCTTTGGAATCATGTATTCATTACACATTCCCTCATTTGACATATTATAACATGTTAACAAATCCAAGATTCAAAAGTCGTGAGTAAAATATTTGAGATCAAATCCAGATTAGTTGAATTGATTTTCCTATTTTATCAAAGGAGGTCTAGGTAATACAATTAAATTAACTTCAAAGGGATCCTAGTTATGAATCCAAATACCAAGTCTTCAACTTCTACTATGGTTGCATCTACTTTTCCTTCTATTAAAAAAGAGCCATTATACATATCCTTTTTTTTTAAAGGGTTGTAAGCTAAGTAATTATATTATTAATATAAGAGCTTCAAAAAATGTTATGCCTGCCAAGGTCACTCATGTTCTAGGTATTTTTTGTACAAAGACTTTTGGTTGGTGTTTCTCTATGGATACAAAATAATTCCCATTGGTTGGCTAGATCATTAATTCACAAGTTACCCTAGCTTCCTTTCCACAAAAAGGGATTAAAATGATAATCCTTATGGTGGACATTCTGGCCACATATGGTATGTTATGGAGTTTTTTTAAGGAGTTAGGTGGTGAAATCTAGATGGACATGTCGCATGCCATATTTTCAATCAATGGCACTAAATGTATGTTATAAACCTAAGTCAAAAGCTAAAATTATTGTATGAAAGTATGAAGACCTAAGGGTTGATATTATTTACATAGACGTTGGTTTGGGTAACTGTATGATGATGTCTAAGTCAAAGATAGGTATGCCAAAATTAGTGGAAAGCAATTCCAATGACATTTGGCTTCTTGAATTTTATGGAAGTTATTCATCTGTTGGTGCTAGATTAGGTGTTATTCATATTTTTCCAAGTAAGGAAGTTTTCCCCATTTCTATTAAGTTGTAGTTTGAATGTACTAATACCAATACAACATATGAATCCTTGATTCATGCATTGCATACAACTAAAGAAATGGGAATATGAAACCTGAAAGCACAAAGAGGTGTTGAACTCATTATAAGGCAAGTTTAAAATCAGTATCAGGTGAAGAATGACCATTTGAGGTATTGTAAGAATAGATTCTAGGATTATATTAAGGCATTTCACACTTATTTAGTTATATTTATTCCAATAGAAGATAATGTCACAACTGATGCACTTGTCATTTTAGCATCACTTATGATTCCTCCCCTTAATATTGAACATGATAAATTTACTATTAAAATCATGACTAGGTTGAGTGTGTTCAATAATGTTGATCATTAACAAGTCTTAAATAGTGATGAGTAAATAATTGCCTTCTTTGAAAAGGCAAATAATTTCAAGAGTTTTTGTTTTGAGGGTAGCACTTTTGCTTACAGGGAATCACATGCCCAACAAGATGGGAGTCAAGATAATTATGACATTTCCACCAAGATTGAGAAAGGATATGAAAATATTATGATTAGTGGACATGAAGAAGTAATTCAACTTAAAAGGAATAAAATCTTAAAAGTTTTAGTTTCCCTTAAATATTTGTTTGACAAGCATGATAGATACATAAAATGGAAATTACAGCCTCAGACTTTAAACTCTTCAAAATATGAGCAGTTCAACATTGGTTATTCTAAAGAGACTGGGCATGTCAATATTAAGAAGTGTTGTTCTAAAAATGATTATCTAAAACCCTTCATGCCTAAATAAATGAAAAAACTTTCCGTTGTAGCCAAATATGTCACCTTATCATCAGAAGCAAAGGCACTACAATCTAAAGATCAATTCAACCATTCATGATGAGATATAAAAGATGTTATATTCATGTATTATCTTACCTATTCATCATTCTACATGGGTTTCCAATAATGTGCCAATCCACAAAAATAATGGAAAAATTTGCATATGTGTTAATTTTAAAAATATAAATAAAACATCCCTCGAGGATAATTATCCCTAAGCCATTATGGATCAGATACTTCAAGCCATTATAGAATCATAAATGTTTTCCCTTCTTAATGGGTTTTTAGGGTACAACCGGGTTGAGGTTTTAGTTGAAGATCAATATAAGACAACCTTTACAACACATTTGGAGAAATTTCACCTACAAGAGAATGAATTTCAGCCTAATCAATGTTGGATCCACATTTCAAAAGGTTATGGATTTGAATTTTCATAACCTTATTAATAAAATTATATTTGTCTACTTGGATGACCTCACAATTTTTTATAAAAGGCATGAGGATCATTATGATCATTTGGCAAAGGTTTTTGACAAATGTTAGATCCATGGTATTTCATTGAATCCCCAAAAATATGTATTTGGAGTGTGTGGTCACTTTGATTTTCACCATTTAAGGAGGTGTTTCAGGTCTCCTCACTCAATTGACTCAATGGGAGCTATATAAGGCTATGGATGGCCTATAACTAAAGATAACTTCTAGAGAGGGTTAGTTCCCTTGATGTTCCACCTATATTATCACTACACCTACTCAAATTGTAATGAAAAGGGAAAGAGAAAGCTGAAATACCATAGAAAAAGGGTGATGCACCAAAATGTAGGTCTCCTACTATGGTCTATGAGTTTATAAAAAAGCTAAAAAAGGATTAATATAATCACACAACTTCAAATAGTTCTCTATCATAAGTATTTCAATATGGATGTTGCAGCTAATACATCAACTACGAGGGGTAATCAAGAGGCCTAAAATGAAGCACTAATGAAATTTTCCCACACTTAAATTTTTCATAAACAATTAATACACTTCATATGACCTGAAAAGAGATAAATTACTCACAAATATTCAAGAATTAAGAGGAAAAATACAAGAATATTGAACATCAACAATATCATTCATCAATAATTCACCATGAATATACTAAGTATGAGATGGAGGAAAAATTAGTTTTCATTCACTTAAAAAGCAACAAAAAGTATCAATTTTAATAGGGATTTAACATAATAACTTGGAGGATCCTTTTAAAATCCATTTAAGGCCAAATATATATAAGAATGGAAGAGAGAGAGGGGGGGATGTGTAGGAGGCCCATTATGACTATCATGCATCATGAAACCAATTACAAAGCCAAAATAAGGTAAATAAATAGTCCTATCATTCCTCCTCAACATGTTTTGGCTTGGCCTGATGATGGTATCATGATAAGTGGCATATAAATGTCTCTTAGCCTCCTATGACTCATCTTTTCCCTTTTGAAACTGCATATTCTTGGTTGGAGGAGTTATAAGTTGTTATCTTGACACATGCCCTAATTGACCTTCTTAGAATCTTTCCACATCATTCTTGGACATTGAAATGCATCTCTCATCTTGATGAGAATTAAACTTGAGACATAGACTTTTCCATACTTGATATTTATCATTATAACCTACAACTTCATGTCTAAACTTGTTTGATCCAAAGGAAAGCAATGAAGAAAAGTTTATCTCTCATACAATGTCTATAATTTGCTTAAATACTTCCATAATAACTTGTCAACTTCATGTAGGTATTGTATAATATCATACAATATCTGTCTAAGCTTATAAACCATCATCAAAAGAGTCTTCACAACTTACTAGCAAGAGGTTTGGAGAGGGCTGTAAGTATTCATGCAATAGAAGCTCCATGAAGGATTGAGACCTATATAAGGGTTTTATTCATGTTTCATTACCTACACATTAATTTTTTAGAGTTTTAAGTCCTATTAATATTATTCAAGATCATGTTCAATCTTGAGTCAAGCTTGGATATTTGATAGAGGCAGATTATGCTTCTTTGAGTGTCTTCAACAACATGAAGCTAGTAAACTGCCTGTGGGTAAACTTTTCAATTTTGCCTGCAACCATTTGAATAGTCTTGTATATGAATATAATATGATTAAAATGATTCCATTATATGACTACATAGGTTTCATGAAATTTATTTTTTCCATTGATGACCTGAAAAACGTCTGCAACCTCATTCTAGTTTCAAAAACCTCTTAATCAGACATTGTTTTGGCTTGGCTAATGGCCTTAGCTCACCATGCCAATGTACCAAGGAATTAAAAAAGATTTAAAAATATATAAACAAAATTATAGGATATAAATATTAAATTTCAAGATATTTTTATCCTCCATTCTTGAATTATGCCACTTTTGGTCCTCTTGAAGACTATTTTTCTCCATTTTTAACATAATTGGACTATTTTTTTTTTTTTTAAATCCTCATGTATTGTAAAGAAATTATAATCCTTTTAATTTTTTTTAAATTTTTAAATAGATCTTCATTCCAAATTTCATATTTTATGGAGGTTTAAAACTCAAGTTATCCATTTTTTTGTGAAAATTAGGTTTGTAGGACAACAAACAGGCTAGTTTGCTAATTTTTTAATATTTTGAGCTCAAAATGGTTTTAATATCTTTTTTTTTTTTAAACATATATTAACCCATATAAACATTAAAATCCCTATATTCATTCAATAAATTACATAAATCTCCTAAAAATACCATTTTCTAACTGTTTCCCTTGTATTTTCTACACTTTGAAGACTTGTTGTCTGACATGGTAAGTGTTCATGCTTGGATATTGATTATATATGATGTGGGATATATTATTATACCAAATATATTATTTTAAAACTATTTTATTAAATTAAATACCTCAAAAATGTTATGAGAAGAAGAAAATGAGTTGTTAGGGTTTTATGATAATAAACTTGTTAAAAATTATTCATAAATATCTACCCCCTAATCCAAAAACTTATGTCATGGATTTTAAGTGAAAAAGGGTGTTAAAAATATCATAATATAATTTGGTCTATTTCCTCTCCTCCTTCAAGAAACAACCTCATGAAAATGACTATTCTTGCCTTGCAAGTGACCCGATGGAAATACCAAGTGTTTTTATGCCTTGTTTGCATTTGTATGTTCTTCATGAGCATGGTTTTGATCTTGGTGAGGATGGAATTTTTTTTGTGGAATATTAATAACTTTGTGCCATTTTTATCTTGGTTTAAGTTTCTCGAACCAACATGAAAACCTGCAAGCTTCCTAAAAAACATGCCTTTCATTACCATGAAACTTGTCCATTGGGAATAATAACCTATTATAACTATGTACTAGGCATAAAATAGAGCTATTATTGATTGGGTGATGATATTATAACATAAAAAATTCTCTTTGGTATCATTTTTCTACCATTATGCTATATTTAGAGTTGAAACAATGAAGAAAGTGGTTTCAAAAGTGAGTAAACATTAGAAATTGATGTAATTACTCTCTTAGACGGGTATATAGACATAATAGAATATAGAATAACCTTCATTAAATATAAAAGGATCTAAAAGAGTCTATTTTGATTAGCTTCACCAATTTTAACACATTGGACTTGGTATAAGAGTGATTTAACAAGCCTAGGACAAAGGAGGGTTAACCTTAAATTTTGCAAATAAACCTTAAACAATGCTAAATTACATAGAAAAAGACTTCATTTGAAATTAAAATTGATGCAATGGTCAATATTAGGATGGTAGGGGTTGAATTTTGGCCTAGGAATCCAAAATGTCAATAAAGTGATTGAGGGAAAGCTTATTGGCCATATTGTGTCAAGGAAAGGGACTAAAATTGATCAAGAGAGGGTTCAATTGTTGTCAGGATCTTGCTCTACCAATAGAGCACATATGATTACCTTGTATTAGCAACTAAACACAGAATTATACCAGAATCAATAAGTAACTAGAAATATGAAACAACATAGGATTTGAGAGACAATACACAATTGTATTAAATAATCACTCGGAAGAATATACAATAAGGAAGATGCCACTTCTTCCTCCACCTCAAAGGTTCGCCACGCCTCAAGACCTTCTTCCCTCTCTCTCTCGGTCCCAACAATCAACTCCAATACAGAATTGATGTTCACCTCTCCAACCAGTCAGTAACACGCTGCCAATATGTCAAGTACACAACTGTACTCCAAGTAGATCTCTTGCTCTCTGCTACTACCTGCAAATCACTAGACCTTACTCACCAATGTAGATATCTCTACACCCCTGAAGAACCCTTGTCCTTGCCTCACCAAGTCCTTATGATTCTTCAACCAGTACCCTGGTGGATCAGCTCCTAGACCTTGCAGACCCTACAACTCTCCCTGATCATACACTCTCAGCGCCCCTGTGGAACTAGGAGGAGCTAATCTAGCTCTCTCTAAAAGCTCTATGGCTTTCTAGCACAAGTTTACAATACAGCCCATGAGTCCATATATAGATCTCATGCTTACAATAATTAGACTAACCTAATTACAATAATTAGATGTGCAACTCAAGACTACGACTAGCCTCTAACATGCAAACTAGCAGTCCAAAAATAGACTCTCCAGAATCAACATGCAAACTGCATGTTCACGCACAGGCTGCCGACGTCAGCTCCTCCATGACCGATGCCGGCCGACTGGTAACCAATGCTAGTTGGTTCTTCACTACTATCTAACCGACGTCGGCTGATCAGACTGATGCTGGTTTTCCTGCAACTGATTCTGCAACTCTCCGCAACCTTTGCAAGCTCCGTGACTTCTCCTGTTCACATCTTGGTGAAGCTTTTAGCTCCACAACCTAACAATCTCCCACTTGGAGATAAATAGCTACACCTGTACCTGTACACCATCTAAATTATTCCCTGGCTTGTATCCCTCTTCAAGATCAACCCTGAAGACCAACCACCACACAACCTGTGATGCTATCCCTGTCATTCAAGTAACCTGCCATATCCGAACCTACATATCCATGTAGTAAAGACCTTGACCCTGCATAACAAGAATCCCTACTGCTGGTCCCTCTCAGATACTTGAGAATCCACTGAACTACCCTCCAATACTCCTTCCTCGAATTGGCTCCATACTTTCTGACAACTCCCACTGCTTGGGAAAATACAGGTCTACACTAGACCTCATGTGACTTCGAACCCTGTTTCAAGCTAAGCTTGAATTGTCCAGCCCTTAGTGTGCTTTTTGATTCTGCATCCTGCATCATGAACCCCACCAACACCATCTTCACATCAGCTTCCACTGGAGATAAAATCTCCATGACTCTTATGCCAAAGAATTTCGCTGCTCCAAATTCTTCATGACACACCTCTGAACTAACCTTACCTTTAGCTTAGGAAAACCCTGTATGTACAAACCTGCTAGAAAATCACCCACATACAATAATAGAATAATGTTGCAATCATTATTCACCTGGTAAGATAAACACAATAGTTACACTGAAGTTGACTAAAGACATGCTTAGTCATCTACCTGTCAAACCTGTACCACTGTCCTGCAGCTTCCTCAAGACCATATACCTTGGCCTTCTATCTCACGTATCCATCCACTCTCTTCTTTAACTTGGGAATCCATTCCATCTCTCAGTGCTTTCTTCTAGCTGACAACTCTACCAACAAACATCTATTTGGTTCTTCTCCAAGGACTCACACTCCTCATCCATGCCAAGCTCCCACTGTATCTGGATTCTACCTGCATTGCCTCTTCGCATCTTCCTGGTTCTTGACCATCAATTATCAATATAAAGAAGGTGAACAACAAATATGAGGTTCACTTACCATTTCTGACCTTGACATGAGCGTTTGAGACCTGTTGACAACGTGTTGTCTGCCCAATATCCATTCCAGTGACCGATCTCGGCCATCTCACAGTCTGCTCCCGACCGATGTCAGTTCCCTGCGCTGACCTTGACTACCGACATCGTTTCCCTGGCCGACGCTGGTGTCCTTTTTTCCGATGTCAGTTCCTTCATGACCGACATCAGTCTTCCTTCTGCCAACATTGGTTATTGTTTGATCGATGCCAGTACCTGTGTTCGCCTATGAGTGATAAATTTTTACCCGTGAGCTCTCTGTGGATCAAAATCCTATTCAAATCAACATAGCCCTGCTCAGAATACTTCAGTTCCCTCACCTAATCTCTGTCCGTCATCTCCTCCATGAACACCAAGGCTTTCCAGTTCTTTAGCTTGTTAAAAACATCTGTCTTCCGCTTGATAACCTGCATTCCCCTCCTACATATGTGACCAAGCCCATGAAGCCACATCTCTGCAACAGAAGGTGAATCAGTAATATAAGTAGATAGATAAAGGATACCTACTTTCTTACCGCCATATAATTCAAGTGCATCCACTGTGAGAGTTACAGTGCATCTCCCATCATCCAAATTTCTTGAAGAAATTAGGCTCATCTCCAAGACTGGTACCTGCATGACTTCCTTCAACCACTGTGTGTCATCCGTCTACAATTTCAGCTTCACTTCCCCTTCGTCAATAGTCTGACAAGGCTCTCTAACCCATAAATAAATCTCTCCAAAGTCTCCAGAGACATACCCATGAAAAGATGCTCTATTTCGGGCTGCATGGAAAGAGGCAAAAGAATCTGTAAACCAAGATTCTACTTTATCCAGAGCAACCTGTGCAATGACCCCTGCAACATCTGCTTCTACATGCTGATCTTTTGCCGACCAACAATCTCTTTTTACCTGCTCTTTCTTTCCATCAATCAGACCATTCGTGCTATTCAGTTTCTCCATTCATAGCTTACTTTCTTCTGCCATTGCTATACTCCCACTCAACCTGAAACCCCTGCGAGTGACCTGTAATCAAAAACACTACCAGATCTCAAACCACCTGTTAGTCAACCCAACCAAAAGCTCTGATACCACTTGTCAGGATCTTGCTCTACCAATAGAGCACATATGATTACCTTGTATTAGCAACTAAACACGGAATTATACCAGAATCAATAAGTAACTAGAAATATGAAACAAAACAGGATTTGAGAGACAATACACAATTGTATTAAATAATCACTCAGAAGAATATACAATAAGGAAGATGCCACTTCTTCCTCCACCTCAATGGTTCACCACACCTCAAGACCTTCTTCCCTCTCTCTCTCTCGGTCCCAACAATCAACTCTAATACAGAATTGACGTTCACCTCTCCAACCAGTCAGTAACACGCTGCCAGTATGTCAAGTACACAATCATACTCCAAGTAGATCTCCTGCTCTCTGCTACTACCTGCAAATCACTAGACCTTACTCACCAATGTAGATATCTCTACACCCCTAAAGAACCCTTGTCCTTGCCTCACCAAGTCCTTATGATTCTTCAACCAGTACCCCGGTGGATCAACTCCTAGACCTTGCAGACCCTGCAACTCTCCCTGATCATACACTCTTAGCACCCCTGTGGAACTAGGAGGAGCTAATCTAGCTCTCTCTAAAAGTTCTATGGCTTTCTAGCACAAGTTTACAATACAGCCCATGAGTCCATATATAGATCTCATGCTTAAAATAATTAGACTAACCTAATTACAATAATTAGACGTGCAACTCAAGACTACGACTAGCCTCTAACATGCAAACTAGCAGTCCAAAAATAGACTCTCCGGAATCAACATGCAAATTGCATGTTCACGCACAAGCTGCCGATGTTGGCTCCTCCATGACTGATGTTGATTGACTGGTAACTGACATCGGTTGGTTCTTCGCTACTATCTGACCGATGTCGGCTGATCAGACTGACATCAGTTTCCTTGCAACTGATTCTGCAACTCTCTGCAACCTTCACAAGCTCTGTGACTTCTCCTGTTTGCATCCTGGTGAAGCTTTTAGCTCCACAACCTAACAATTGTCAGGATCTACTGCCCACTAAGGGCACACTTGATTACCTTTGTATTAGCAACTAAACATAGAATTTAACCAGAATGATAAGTAACTAGAAATATGAAACAACACAGAATATGAGAGACAATACCCAATTGTATTAATACTTATTCAAAAGAAAATACAATAAAGAAGATGCCACACTTCTTCTTCCCACACCTCTAGAGCTCCCACACTTCTAGGGTTCACCAGTAATTCTTCTTCAATAGTTCACTCTCTCAATTACGGTCACAACAATCAACTCAAACATAGAGTTGGTGTTCACCTCCACCAATCAGTAACAACGTTGCCAGTACACCAAGTACACAACCATACTCCAAGTAGATCTCCCTGCTCTTGCAACAACCTACAAATCACTAGACCTTACTTACCATGTAGATGTCTCTACACCTTAAATAACCCTTGTCCTTGTCTCACCAAGTCCTTATGATTCTTCAACCAGTACCCTAGTGGATCTTCTACTAGAACTTGCACAACCTGCAACTCTCCCTGATCATACACACTCGGCACCCCTTTGGAACTAGGAGGAGCTACTCTTGCTCTCTCTACAAGCACAATGGCTATCTAGCACACTTTACAATACAACCCATGAGTCTATTATATAGATCTCATGCATACAATAATTAGACTCGCAACTCAAGACCAAAAATAGTCTTTACATGCAAACTACATGCACACACAGGTTGTCGACGTCAGTTCGTCACTTATCGATGTCGACCGACTCATAACCAATGTCAATTGCTTCTACACTGTAATATGACTGATGTCGATTGGCCTAACTGACGTTAGTTCCTATGCAACTCAGTCTGTAACTCAGCAACCTAGCAACCTCCTCCATGTTTGCATCAGTGAAGCTTTTAGCTCCACAACCTAACAATCTCCCACTTGGAGATAAACAGCTGCACCTGTACCTATACTTGTACATCATCTAATCTATTTCCTGGCTTGTATCCCTCTTCAAGTTCAATCTTGAAGACCAACCACCACACAACCTATGGTGCACCTCCTATCATCCAAGTAACCTGCCACATCCGAACCTACAACTCCATGTAGTGAAGACCTTGACCTTGCATAACATGTTAACATGCTGCTAGTCCCTCTCAGATACCTAAAAATCCACCTTCCCTGAATTGGCTCCAAACTCTCTGACAACTCCCACTGATTGGGAAAACTCAGGTCTCCACCAAACCTCATGTGATTTCGAACACTATTCTAAGCTGTCCAGCCCTTGGTGTGCTTACCGGTTCTGAATCTTGCAAATTGAACCCTGCCAACACCTTCTTCACATCAGCTCCCACTAGAGACAAAATCAACCTGTGATCTTCCATGTCTCTTATGCCAAAGAATTTTGCTGCTCCCAAATTCTTCATGATATACCTCTGAACTAACTTTACCTTTAGCTCAGAAACTCCCTGCATGTGTAACCCTGTAATAATCAACCATACCACATACAGTAATGGGATAATGTTGCAACCATTATCCAACTTGGTAAAGAAAACACAACGGTTACATTGACCTTAACTAGAGCCATGCTTTGTCATACACCTGTCAAACCTGTACCACTATCCTGTAGCTTCCTCAAGACCATATACCCTAGCCTTTCATCTCACGTATCCATTCACTCTCTTCTTTAACTTGGGAATCCATTCATCTGTCAGTGCTTTTATCCCGACTGGAAACTCTACCAAAACTCCTGCTTGGTTCTCTTCCAAAGAATTCATGCCATGCTCCCACTATTTCTTGGATTCTACCTGCATTGCCTCTTCACGTCTTCCTGGTTCTTGACCATTAGTGAGCAACAAGTAGTATAAAGAAGGTGAACAATGAATATGAGGCTCACTTACACTTTCAGTCCTCCACATGGGCATTTGAGACTCATTGACAACTTGTTGTCCGCCCAACATCCATTCTATTGACCGATCTTGACCATCTCCCAATTTGCACCCGACAGACGTCAGTTCCCTGCGACTGACCCTGATTGTCGACGTCGGTTCCCCCTGAACGACATCGGTCTCCACTTACCTGACACCACCGACTCTATTGATCTGCACATGACTGATGTTGGTACCTATTTGTTTGATGTCAGTTTCTCTTGACCGATGTCGTTACCTATGTTCTCTTGTGAGTGATGATCTTTTTACCCGCGAGCTCCCTTGGATCAAAACCCTATCCAAATCAACACAGCCCTGCTTAGAATAATCCATCCTTCTTCACTGATCTCTGTCTGTCATCTCCTCCATGAACACCAAGGCTTTCTAGTTCTTAAGTTTATCAAAAACATCTGTCTTCTGCTTAAGAACATGCATTCCCTTCTTACACATGTGACCAAGCCTACAAAGCCACATCTCTGCAATATAAGGTGAATCAATAATATAAGTAGATAAATAAAGGATACCTACTTTCTTACCACCATCTAATTCAAGTGCATCCGCTGTGAGAGTTACTGTGCATCTCTCATCACCCAACTTTCTTGAAGAAATTAGACTCATCTCCAAGACTAGGACCTGCATGACCTCCTTCAACACCCGTGTGTTACCCATCTGCAATTTCAGCTTCACTTCCCCTTCGCCAACCATGTGACAAGGCTCACCAACCCCTAAATAAATCTCTCTAAAGTCTCCCTGGACATACTTATGACAAGATGCTCTATTTTGGGCTACATGGAAAGAGTAAATAGAATCTATAGACCAAGATTCTACTTTATCCAAAGCATCCTGTGCAACAACACCTGCAACATCTACTTCTTCATTTTCTTCATGCTGATCTTCTACCAACCAACAATCTTTCTTTACCTGCTCTTTTTTTCCATCAATCTATAATTGACCATTCGTGCTATTCAGTTTCTCCATTCGTAGCTTACTTTCTTCTACCATTGCTATACTCCCACTCAATCTGAAACCCCTAAGAGTGACCTGTAATCAACAAAACACTTAACATGCTCTGACCACCTGTTAGTGTACCTAACCACGCTTTGATGAACATGCAACCTGGCTCTGATACCACTTGTCAGGATCTACTGCCCACTAAGGGCACACTTGATTACCTTTGTATTAGCAACTAAACACAGAATTTAACCAGAATGATAAGTAACTAGAAATATGAAATAAAACAAAATATGAGAGACAATACCCAATTGTATTAATACTCATTCAGAAGAAAATACAATAAAGAGGATGCCACACTTCTTCTTCCCACACCTCTAGAGCTCCCACACTTCTAGGGTTCACCAGTAATTCTTCTTCAATAGTTCACTCTCTCAATTACAGTCACAACAATCAACTCAAACACAGAGTTGGTGTTCACCTCCACCAATCAGTAACAACGCTGCCAGTACACCAAGTACACAACCGTACTCCAAGTAGATCTCCTTGCTCTTGCAACAACCTACAAATCACCAGACCTTACTTACCATGTAGATGTCTCTACACCCTAAAGAACCCTTGTCCTTGCCTCACCAAGTCCTTATGATTCTTCAACTAGTACCCCAGCGGATCTTCTACCAAAACTTGCACAACCTGCAACTCTCCCTGATCATACACACTCAGCACCCCTTTGGAACTAAGAGGAGCTATTCTTGCTCTCTCTACAAGCACAATGGCTATCTAGCACACTTTACAATACAGCCCATGAGTCTATTATATAGATCTCATGCATACAATAATTAGACTTTCTTAATTACAATAATTAGACTCGCAACTCAAGATGAAAAATAGTCTTTACATGCAAACTGCCTATCCAAAAATAGACTAGTTTGGAACTTGCATGCAAACTGCATGCACACACAAGTTGCCGACGTCGGTTCCTCACTGACCGATGTTGACCGACTCATAACCGACGTCGGTTGCTTCTGTACTATAATATGATCGACGTCGGTTGGCCTGACCGACGTCGGTTCCTATGCAACTCACTTTGCAACTCAGCAACCCAACAACCTCCTCCATGTTTGCATCAGTGAAGCTTTTAGCTCCACAAGCTAACATCAATCCATTCAAAAAAATTCCATTCCTACAAGTAAGCAAGGTGTTTAGTCTTTTTTTGGTAAATTAAATTTCTAAGAAGGTTCATACTTGACTTTGTTGAGCTCATTAAACATATTACCAGTATTATGAGAGGTAAAGTTAATTTTAAATGGACTAAGGAAGGAAAATAATTTCTTGATGAAATTAAAACCTCCATTTATAGAACACCAACTCTGGTTTGACCTATTTTTAGTAATAATTTCATCATCTAATGCTATGCATCCAAACATACTCTTTCAATAATTTTAATGTAGAAAAATAATGAAGGCATTGAGTCAACTATAGCCTTTATGAGCTATGTATTGAAAAACCATGAGCTCAAATATTCTCCCATTGAGAATCATGCTTACGTGGTTGTAAAGGCCATTAAACAATTTAGGTATTGCATTATAAATTAACACACCAATGTCCTAGTACTAGATCCAACAATCAAATCCATCCTAACACAAAAAGGACTTAGTTCTAAATGAGGATGATGGATTTGGAAATTAAACCTAATAAAATAGTCTAGGACCATGGTTTGTGACAATACTTACTAAGAGTAATCTAGATAATAACATTGACAAAGCATAAGAGCAAGATTCATTATAAAAAACACCCATTTTTTCTATTTTTTTGTACTATAGATGAATAGTACTCAAATATAGATCATTTTATTACATATGGGGAATGTCCTAAAGGATTAAGTGCCAAGGAAAAAATAAATATAAATATAAGTGTTATGAAGTATGTCATATGGGACAATACTATTTTCAAAAGAGGTATTGATGGCATGTTCTTGCGATGTGTTGATAAGGAACAACATAAGAGACTATTAGAAGATTTTCATAGAAATGCATGTAATGGTCACTTATCATCTCCTATCATAGTGCATAAAATTCTCAAGGTAAATTAATATTGTCCCACCATCTTCAAGGATGCTCAGGACTAGATTTCTAAATTTGAATATTGTTAGCAATTTCTAGGAAAGCCAAAGCTTGCAACCTTACCTCTAAAACTTATGGTAATTGAGGAACCATTTCAATAGTGGGGCCTTAATTTCATATGTGTGATAATTCCTCATTACAATTTAAGCCACACCCATGTCCTCATTGTGACAAATTACTTCACAAAGTGGGTTGAGGTTATCTCAATCTAGGAAACTACTTCTAAAGTAGTGTGTAATTTTATTAAAGAGAATATCTTGGTCAAGTATGGAGTTCCCCAGAAGATCGTGACTAATAATGCATATAATTTTTATTCCTCTAATCTCATTGGTTTATTTTATGTCTACGGGATTTATTTATCTCATGCTTTAGATTACTACCCTCAGGGTAAGGGTCGAGTGAAATCAATCAACAAGAATCTAGTCACCATTATTCATAATCTTGTAGATGAGAACTAGAGAAATTGGCATAAAAAATTATATGATGCATTTTGGGTTGATCACATCACTCTTAAGAAGGCTATTTTTATGTTACCATTTCATCTAATGTATGGCACTCATGCCACCTTGCATATCACTTTAGAATTACTGGTGCTTCAATTGGCTCAAGCAGTCAAAGATCATAACATTAGGGATTCATTGGATAAAGTGATATTGTACTTGAACAAGCTAGCAGAATAAAGAGTTTTAGTATTTGAAAATAATATAGAGCATCAAAAAAAGGTGAAAGCACTTTTTTATAAGAAGGCCAATCAAAGGTATTTTTAGATTGGTGATTTTGTTCTTCTCCTAGATAAAAGGCATGAACCAAAGGGTAATCATGGAAATTTTGATTCCTTATGGAAAGGTCCATTAAAAATTCATCACTTCAATGGTGATAACACATACTATTTGGCCTACATGGATGGAACTCATCTCCCACTTCCTTACATTGAGTAATATTTGAAGCTTTTTAAGCAGTAGAGATTGGTTTTCCTAAATCATGGATGAGCTTTAGGATTTTAGTTGTGTTTGTTTTCATGTCCTTTGCTTTTCATTTTTCATTTTTTGTGTTCTTTTATTTCTTTCCAGTTCTCTTTATTGTGAAGTGTTTTACTTAGAGAGATTTTGTATCCCAATTAACTTGTAAATCAATCTTGTTTTACTTATAAATTATAGAGTCCATTGTTGCATTCATCAAATGCATGTCCCTAGTTAGAGCCATCTATTCTCTCCTAGATTTCATTAGCCTATGAAGTTTAGAGTACCCCATTAAAATTTCCTTGAAAATTGAGTTAAAAGAGGAAAAAGTTTAAAGAAGAGTGTTATCAAATACAAACATTATTTTGATACATTGGAGTCAGGATTCCAAGATTGGTAGTTATTGGACCCCAATGACTACAACACAACCATCTTACCCCACCTTGGCCCTCATTAATGAAGGTCAAGTCCTACACATATGGGGGTCTCCTTGACCCTCACTATTTAATTAAATCCTCTTTATCACTTAGAATCATTTAGACATCAATTTTGGAGATATGCATTTGTATTTCTTTAGGATATAGGGGTTTTTAATCTTTCCTTGGAATTTGGAGGTTATTTTTCTCAAGGTTTCTTCTAGTTTATTCACAATGGGTGTACCCAGGATTTAAAGCTATTTTTGAGGATTTTTCTTATAGGTTATTTGTTTTATTTCACTCATTTCTTAATTTTCATTTGATCTTGTCATTAGGATCCCTTAACTTGCACCCAAGATTCATCATAGTTACATGACTGCATCTCAGTCCTAAAACTCTCACATCAAAGTTATCCCTCCTCCCTACATTAGAGTTTCCAAACTATTTTGTAGCCCCAAAACCTTGACATCATAGTTACCTGATTACATCTCAATACCAAAAACCTAATGTTAAAGTTGTCCCTCCTCACTCCATCAGAGTTTATATACTACATTGCATTCTTAAAACTTCAATGCAAGAATCGCCTAACTACACTACAATCTTGAAACCCTGATGTCAGAGTTGTTTGACTACACTACAGTCCCATACTTTTTCCTCCCCTCCCTCTATATATCCTTTTTTTTATTTTCCTCTTCTCACTCATACCTTGATTTCGTACTCCCCACTCTCTTATACTCATGTCAAGCAGTAGATAGAAGAAAGGAAAAGAAAGGTCTAGTGAAATGAATTACTAATTCCAAGCGGTCACTCCACATTCTAATATTGATTCTAACATCGATCAAGTCACCAAAATAGACTTGGGTCACATAAAAATGGAGGACTTATGTAATAGGATAAATGTTATTTCCAAAACTTATTGGACATAAAACACTTGTGATAGTGACCTTCCTCAAGCTACTACATTTCCAATCTATGTGCAATGTTTGAAGCTTGTCATGACCATGGAAAGTAATTATGACAAAGACAGAAGGGAATTTCATATTCCCTAAGAATGGGTTAGCTTGTGACTCAAACCTAAATACATTAAATTAATGTTGAAGGTTTTAGATCATGAGGTCTTAGTAAAAATCACTCTAGAGATAACCCAATTATTTCACAAAGAAAATAAAGATGATTTTCTTAGGTCTTTTAATAAGCATTAGCTTGTTAAGCCTAAACCCTCAATTTTTAGGGTTCTTAAGGTGATTTCATGACATGAGTTCAAGATTTAAATTAATGATGTTATCACTCTCCTAAATAGAGTGGTAGGCAATCGCACATCAAGGGATTACAATAAATGGATGTTTTAATATATCTAAATAAGTCATGCTAACAAACAATATATCAACTAGGATGAGTTGATCAATGATCCGATCCACAAAAATCTGTGTGATGTGATTACTACTCATAAATTATATATTATGTCTTATCTTGTTTATGCAATTACATGGATAAGATTTTACAATGGATTGACCATAATGCACCTAATGTATGACTCTCATATACATGATTATTACTCCAAGTTGACAATAAAAGAGAGCGTTAAACATTTTCATAGAGTCAATGATGCTTTTCTTCATTTTGTCCTTCAAATGTTTGAGTTAGAGACTTAAAATCAAAATTTCTCAATTGTGACTACCATAGAGATTTCTAGATGTAGTGGTTGATTTATATAGTTTCCCACCTTCTCCTACATTTGGATTTTTAGGTAGGTGTCTGATCTATATATGCTTCCAAATTTTTTTGATGACAAGCAAACACTCTTGAAACTAGTGTCACAACTGATGGAGACATAAGTTTTTGGTTTCAAAGCATAAGTTTGTTAGTTCCCTATGACTATTGATAGGTACACCTATGCCACATTTCATAAAGATAAATCTGTTGAATCAGATATGAAATGTGTCACACTCTGGCATTTTAATAGTTGTCTCTCATTTGATATAAGAGGAATGCTAGAGGGTACTTTGAGAACTTCATTTAAACATGTTCCCTACTATGAAGATTTTAGGATAAATTATGATGATGAAATGAAATTTAAACTCCTCGATCATACGTGCTTGACATTGGAACATGTGAACACATATAATATTGTGGATATCACTGAAGATCTAAATATTGAAGATGATTGAAAAGTGGTATATGAATATTACTTTTCACAGGGTATCAAAACAACACCTCTCCTAGGGTTGATTGGATTCAGGTGGAAGTAACATATTTGGAGAGATAGACTTAGGGAGTCTTTAAGAGAACTCTAATCTGGATCTCAAGCAAAGGGTTAGTTGTACACTAGGCCAAAATTCCTCCACCTTTAATAGCTATGGATATACCTATGACTGATCCAACAAAGTGAAATGAAGGGAAAGATCAAGTGGCACCTTAAAATGCTATAATAGATATTATTTTTATATAAGAGATTGAGGAACCTTCACCTAAACCTAGAAAGAAGCCTTTGAAGTTTAAAATAAATAATTCAATTAATGGGAAGGGTACTTTTAGGATATCAATAGTGTTGAGTGAGGCATCTAAAAAGGTGGTTCATTCACAAGGATTGATCAAGAACACCACATTATAGTTTATGACTATATATCCTCCATTCTTGGACCTTAAGGGATCCTATTCCTCCTCCGTAGTAGGTCCTCTACCTTCTATTAAAGTACAAGAGGTTCCTTTTCAAGCCATATCCAAATATTGCAATTGATTTTAGGGAATAATTCAAAATGATGAGGTATAGGATCAACATTAGGCAACAAATTATGAATAATGTGCATCTCTTAAGAGGAGACGCTTTGTGTACCACATCCAAAAGGATGAGATCACCAACCACACAATCTCATACCTCTATGGAAGTTATTACTATAAAGATACAATGAAACATGTGGAAGGGTATTAAGAATATCCCAAAAATTATGATCACTGGCATCAAAATACAAAGAATCTCTAGTTCCACAATTGAAAAGTCGTGAAAATTTATTATCAACCCTAAAACCCTAAACAATTTTAACTTAGAAACTACTTTGAGGAGGAGTTTGACTATTTTTTTACATATTTACCCTACCCTATACATTCTTACCTAATCTATGTGAACCTTGACTCTAATGAAACATGATTCTATATTCTAAAATGAAGTTCAATGAGAAACTTAATATCATTTCATTTTTAAAAAAATCATATTGGCAAAAATTCTGAAAGTTATGAATGAATCTCAAACTAATTTCCAAAATGAGAACATGTATTACATTTTAAACTTGAACTAAAACTATTATAAGTGCAACCAATTAGATATACTTATCTGGATAGATTTTATCTTGAACACAAAGAAAAAATGAAATTTCAAACATTATCATAGAGATAAATATTATCTTAAACCCATACACCAATTGAAAAATTGCATGAAAACACACAAATCTCATGAAAAACTCAAATCATTTCATCTTGTCAACTTATTCATATTGTATCTATCACTTTGATCCTTTGGATGAATATAATCAAAGACTATGTTCTGGGCTTAAAATATGTATATGTAGGGTTTCAAATTTAAAATAAATGTAGTATTCAAAAAAAAAATTGCCTTTCTTTCAAAATATTGCTCTTAATGATAATATTATGGTTAAAACCCTCACAATATTTACCAATTATTTATTTTTTTCTCATTTTGAAATCAAATCAAAATGTTCAAACACTTTTGAGTTTCAAAAATCAAATAGAAATAAAACCACTTTGTAACTAGCTGTTTTAATTTCTTTCAAAAATATTATTTCATGAATTTCTAATACTATTGTTGAACTGGACAATATCAACTAAATGAATCTGAAACTAATACTTAATAGTGATAATCAACTACTTGTGTCTTCACACATTTAAAAACTAAAAGTTGAGAAAGAAAACAAACAAATATAACATCCAATTTCAATTTTTGAATTAACAATGAAAACCCATATAAGAAAGTATGCATGCATTATCAATATTATCAAGTTATTAGTTTGAAATACAGAAAGTATTCATTCCATTAACAAACATAGATAATTCATTGTATTATTTAGAAAATAATATGTTACGACAAACCTAGATTAACTATGCAAACTATATGAAAATATAAAGTTAGATCCATGTTTGAATTTTAATGACAATCTTGTAAACCATCAAGAAAATTTGTTGTGCATTTAATATTTATGACATAGAATCAAATGAAACAAACTATCTCAAATTATTATAATATCTTCAATTTATTACAAGATTAGAAAAACAAGTTGTGACTTCAAATAACATGTAAATCCTTTGCATGCAACCATCCATGACTAGAAAGAAACTTTGAAACAAATAACCTTAGAATCTTCTTATCATTTTTACTCAAATTTTCAAAAGTGACCACAAGTTGCATAGCTACCAAACTAAAACTAAAATCTTTTTTTTTATAATAATATTTCAAATATTTTAAAGTCAAATAACTAAAGTGACTTTTGAAAAAGATTTATAATGATCAAGATGAATCCTTAAAAATATTTTTCACATTTCAACTCATGCACTAGCATTGTTCATGATTCTTGGCTTATGCACTTATCAAATGATAATCGAACTCATGAAACATACTTGTATTTGAGCTTTAAAGTAGGTTTTACAAGCTGAAACTCCAAAGGCTTGAGTTATCTAACAATCTCTTTGTGTCGCCTAGATTTAAAGATCACCCAAAATAAAATTTGTAGAGCTCAGCTTCTACTAAAAACTTGTGTATCAAATGACAAATGAAATGAAATATAAATGCTTTAGCTCTCGCCAATATGTAAACCCTTCATCTAATGAGTGACACAAAAATCAATATTTCCATCCAACATTTCCACCAAATTTACCAATTAAAACAATGTAAAATTAAATTGAAAAACTTTGAAATAATATACCATGTTATTCACTAAATAGTAAAAAGATATAAATATATTAAGTTGGATGAATTATCAACTTATTACCATGTCTTGCCAACTTCTCACTTTCACCAATTTTATCTCTTTCTAACTTGATTCCAAGATAAAAACATTAAATATGAAATTACCAAGATCTTATCTAATTAAAACACCACAAATTTAGCACGTCTTCAAAATAAAATTGACGTTCATGAACCAATTTATGCCTAACACATTAAATAAATCAATAATAGCTTACATGTTATTTTCTTTAACATGTTGACCATAACAACATTAAGGTGTGGAAAATTCCAACTTCACCCAAAGGTATTTTATTAAAAAAGTCATGTTTGAACCCATGTTATGTGGTTAAATTTATCGATTAACATGGTGAACCATATTATTATCAATGCAAACATGTGAACTCAATTATTGCAAACCAATGTCAATAGTAATGAAACTAAAATGTCAGGTTGAGTTAACAAGCTTGTGATCATTATAACCATCATCATGCTTTAAATGATAGTTGCATTAACGAGTAATCTATAAGATTAGGTTTAGATTTAGGATTACGATATTATAATATGAGAAATTTATAATAATGATTATAAACCAAACCAAAACGAAATAAAGAAGTGAAGGTGTCACAAAAAAATAAAGTGACAAATATTAATCTTGAGTCTACATTAAAACTATGTTGAGGCATACATTACAACTTTACTATTGTAGATACATATCATTATGCACATATAATTGATCAAAATTTGTTGTTGGCTATTTTATCTACTTATTTATTAATGTAATTTTCAATTTAAAATCAATTCAGAATTAATCATAAATAACATTAATCATAATTAAATAATAAATGATCAATAAGTGTTTAAAACAAGTTGATGTATGCCAATGCAGTTTTAAATGTTATAGTGTAAATTATTATATGACATAATTTTTACTATTTTCAAGTTTTTTAAAATTAGGGTACTGAAATTTGAGATAACAATGGCAGCCTTGCTATCTAGTTTCACATGTGGAATTAGGTAGCAATCATAATTTTCAATTTTATAACTTAGG
This sequence comes from Torreya grandis, assembly GCA_037957365.1. NCBI lineage: Eukaryota > Viridiplantae > Streptophyta > Pinopsida > Cupressales > Taxaceae > Torreya > Torreya grandis. Next base: position 3,530,080 of record JARHVA010000759.1, on the reverse strand, counting down.
AGTGCAATCTAAGCAAATTGTTTCCAAAGTAGCTAAGAATGAACCCCTTCAAAATATTTTTCACATTTTAAGAGATGGGTTTTTCAGTTTTTGTGGAAAAAAGAATAGGAAAATGGTAACTAATAAATTCGGTGGATGAAAATCATTGTAACAGCCTAAAATATCAAATCTGAAGGCAATTCATACTCCATAACAACAACGTTCTAGTATTGTTCATTTATAAATATTAATTGAATATTGACATAATATTGAAACCTTTGATTAAAGATATACTTATAGTCATGTACTAGAATATATGTCTTCACCTTTAAAAGAATGAATACTTGTAAATCTCATTCAATAAATTGGGTTAAAAAAAAAACACAAAAGAAAAATAAAAAATAAAAGAACAGAAATAAAACAAATAAACCAAAAATGAAGAAAGAGAAAATTATTCATAGAAGATTTTAAAATGATGAAAATTGATTGTATGACATGTTGTCTCCCAAATTTCATCAGCCTATGAAATTCGGAGTAACCCATTCAATTTTTCTGGAAAATAAAGTTAAAAGAGAAAAAAGTTGAAAGAAGAGTGTTATCAAAGACTTAGCCATGTTTTTTTACCACATTGAAGTTGAGTTTCCAAGACTGTAGTGTAATTATTAGATCCCAACGACTGCGATGAAACCATCAGACCTTGATGGTTGTGATGCAACCATCAAACCTGACGACTATAATGCAATTGATGCAGCCGTTGAATCTTGAGGGCTGCAACAAAACTATTTTACCCTGCCTCAACCCTCATTAATGAAGGTTGATTCTCGTATGTGTGGGGGTTTTTTCGACCCTATGTTACAGGGACATCAGCTAAGAATTGTAAACTTGCACATAAGTAGTCATAGGAGGTCAATTGAGTCATATGAAAATCATGTGTCATGCTCCATTGTACATGATATGGAGCTATAATTTATTGTATTTGCTGTAAGGCGTCTTCATAAGCTTTTAGAGGGAAAAAAAGTTATATAATAGTCATATGAGAGTGCTTGTGTCATTGAGTATTCCCTCATAAAGACTATGTTTAAATGTTCAAATTATGCTTTAAAAAACAATTATAAAGAGGTATGGACCTCCAAAAGGATAAGGTCTACGTTGGGTTAAGGCAAAGATAAAATATGTTATGATAAGGATGAGAGGTTGAGAAGATTTAGAGTCTCTTGTCTGACTAAATCCATGTTTAGACATAAGATAACTTTAAAAGGAACAATGGTACGTACAAGAAAGAGATAAAATAACATGGTTGTTAAGATACATGGCATAAAAAGTGGAACAAACAAACCAGTTTAGAAGTTCCTACGTGGAGATGAGTCTAAGTGAGAGTTAATAAAGGAGGTGGATGTAGTAGAGTTGCTAGGGTGTGGAAGAAGAAGAATAAGTCCTTTAGGCCTGTGCGTATAATAGTCTATAGGACCGTATTATTTGTAAAGTTATTTCATGAATAAAGTGGATGAATTTAGTTTTATGATTTTGTTTATATGCATAATTTAATGTTATGAAAGAAGTGGAGTTTCATCTGGTGACATTTATTACTTGTTGTCTCGAAGAAGAATACAAATAATCTGATTTTTTATACACAATTATCTACAGTCAGCTTATGGATGCATTAATTTGGTTATAAGATTACAAGTGTAAGATTCCACATCGAAATCTATGAAAGTTGACAGGATTGTTGAAGACAAAGATCCTTTTATTTTAAAGGTGAACGGGTCAATAGTCTTGAAAATATATGAAGTACCAAGGATTCAGTGTGTTGGTGATACGTTTACAAGGAAATATTTGAGCTTCTTAAGACTGTGGAAATGCTAGATAGAAGCTGAGAACAAAAAAAGCTTACAATTCTGTGTTTATCCAATATAATGACCTAAAACTTGGTACATATGTGCATTATAGGCATATTATGCTGTGTCAATTATTTAGAGTTCTTCTAATCTGGTCTTAAGAAGAATATTCATTATTGTGTTACAGAATTGTAAGTCATTAAGAGTGCATGGGAGTGTTCTATTAGTGTTGCCTGATCTTTCAAATCCTCTTAGATACGCATCGAGTTTGGGTTTGTTATACAATTATATGTGAAAATACAATCACAACAGGAATTTTTATTGTTAATAAAGGATTTTATGCTAAAGTGAAGGCTCGTAGATCCTTGAAAGAATTCGGCTCGGCCTGTGTAGATCTGAAGAAATGAATTTAATATTGTGTATGAATATTGATGAAACCAATAAAAGGATCGGTTTCATGCCGTTATAATTAATCTACAACATTTGAACAAGGTATTTAGAACTATATTAAGTATTGTTGAAAGAAGGAAGTATGCCACTCACAGTTCAGTTAATAGAATTAATATTGTGTCAAGTCCTTTGTCAAATGGAAGACAAAATTGGTAACTGCAATTTATGATAAAGATCTTTATATGCTCAAAAGTTTTGTTTTGATCTATTTAAGTCGTCTTTACATCAAAATATCCCTTGAATCCTCAAATGTTAAGGACTGTGCAAGATGGCCTGTAGAAGTTCATGGATATAAGGTAGAACTTATAGATTTAGGACTATGTTTTACACACGAGTATATGTTGATCTTTACCAGTATAACTGTAGAAGAGAGAAGGATTTCATTTTCAATTTGGCTGCAGAGGACTGAGTGTATAATTGTTATATGTGCTCATTGGAATAAGGCAGACTTAATAGGTTTAAGCCTGTGTTATTTGTGTATTGAAATCTGGATTTTCTACAGAGTATATGTGTTGTTATTCATTAATCTAGACTTGTCAAAAATAGGAGGTTATTATCTTGAAGACTGATTACAATCTTTGAGAATCAAGCTAGATCTACAGGTTTATCTGCGAGTTAAGTTGTCATTAAGTATAACGTGGAAATGCTTCATGATCAAAGAAGTTTGAATAACATAGGGAATAACCTCATGGTATTGCAGGCAATAAATGATAATGTATAAATAGAGATCTATTCTTATAAGTATTGAATTAGATGAGGTAATAGAAGTAGATCATTTACCAGTTGCATCATTATTGGTATTCGAGCATAGGATGCTCTTTGGGGGGAAAAATTTGTACTGTGGTTACAACAATAACAAAGTTTGTTGAAAAATAATGCAGAGGTGAATTTGCAAGTGGATCAGCAGTCTTAAGCCTTGTAAGGCTTGAAAGAAGATAAAGAGCTAGGAAAAGCTCAAAGGAAAGAGAGCCCAATGAAGCTCTAGGAGATAGTTCAAGAAGGAAGGCTTGTAAAAATAGGCCAAAAGACTAAGGTGAAACAGATTTAGGTGAGGCATGACAAAGATAAGAGAGAGAAAGATGGAGAGTCTGCTAGGAGAGAGGAACCACAATGAGAATAAAGATGGAGGTCCAAGAAGAGATGAAAGATTAAAGAGAGATTGGTAGTAGTACAATTCCTAATAGAGTTTTTAGGAACAACAAGAAACCAAGAGGTTGGAATAAAGGTAAGAAAAAGAGTGAAGTGGCCAGCGAAGTCACTTGTGAAAAGAAGGCAAAGGCAAAGAAATATAATTGCCTTAAAAAGAGATAAGGTTGCAAAGTAAGCAACTCAAGAAGATGGATTTTCATATTGATAGATAAAGTAAAGGTGACCAGCACCTTGAAGTAGAGATGGATATTAGTATATGTGATCTTGAATAATGGAAGAAGCTGGAAGATTTTGATCCAATAGATGAACAACATCAAGGGGCTTATAGCCTCAATTTTTTTTCATCTAATGTTTCCTTTGATGTTGTGTATGTAGGTGAAAAATTTGAAGAAAAAGTTTTTGAGCCAATGAGTAAGCTCATGAGAAATGAAGCATTTGAGAGAATGGTGCTTAGTACAATTCAAAATGAAGTTGAAGAAAACAAGAGAGATCAATTCTTTAAAAATTGTGAGTTGAAGAAACAAGAAGAGATCCTCATTCAAGAGGATATAAAAGAAGACAAAGAAGGACAATCAATTGTAACAATTATGAAACTAGAAGAACAAGGTAAAATACAAAGTGAGGTATGTGATGATGAATATTTAGACTTCAAGTTTTATCAAACATATGGTTTAGAACCTCATAAGTTGTACAAACATATGGTAAAGGAAGTGACTAAGGAGACTATAGACTCTTGGTATGACCAGATGGTGATTCAATCAATGGAAAGCTTAAAGAACAAGACCAAATATGGAGATGGTCAAGAAGACCAAACATTTTTTCTTTCAGGCAATCTTTGCCCTCATGGTATGTACAATATTCTATTCTTGAAATTAATTTTCCCACTCAACAATCCATTTCATGAGATTATATGGGCTCTCATTACCACAAAAAAATCAACATTACTCTAATACCACTTGGTGAAGTTCATGATAAGGGTTACCAATGAAAGTATTCCATTATCTATGAAGTGAGAGACAAGTATCCAAAAACACATATTCTTTATTAATAAAATTGGCATGTATGACATCTACATTCAGAATGAATATCTACTAGATGCTTTATTCTCTATCTCTAAACCTCTTTATATTTTACAACCACTCTCGTTAAAAAATATTTAACCTTCACTTGAAGACCTATCTTTGATATCTATTGTATCCCCTTTTTTATCTATGCCCCATTTCCATCTGATAATTTTGGCCATTCCCCTTATTAGAGGAAAAATCCCCTTAACTGTTGGACCTATGACCTTTCATATTCCCTCTCATCAAATTCTTGAGTTCCCATTTAACTAACCACCCATGATTCCTGAGATGTTTTTTTATAACACTATGCACATGGATGAAAATCCCATCTCTTGGACACTACTAATTGAAATATCCATTATTTTCCCATGGCCTCTGGCTCTTCAACTTCTCTTGAAACTAACTATGACCACATGGAGTAAAATAAAGTTAAACTTATGTAGAACAGTTCTTGATTCTTTATGTTTGAGTTGTTATCTATAAAAGTGATCATCTGACTCATGGCCACTACTAATCAAAATATCTAATCAATTTTTTTCCAATGAGACCAAAATCACCTCATTTAGTGATCCCAAGTGGAATTTATGGTTGCTTGATATTCTTTGTGTCATTCTCATGGTCATGATCAAACTATGAATAATGATCATTTATGGATCATGATCATGCCCCATGACATGATCCCTTAGTCTTTGCTTAGCATCTCTAAAAATTTATTGTGATATTTATAATTCCTATAGACATGTGGAAACATTAATTTCTTCTTATAATCTTCAACACATTTACGTTCAATGTGATCATTTTATAACTTTTGACTCCCTTGTGATTGTGACACATGTTGTAATACTAGTTTCTTGTACTCACATGAACACATTTTCACCCCATGAGAGTAAATTTAGGCCATGGAACTCATGAATATGAATTTAAAATTTAATATCATCATCCCACTATCAATTTATCATCTTAATAACTAAGTGCCAATGACGCTACCATGTGTACATTAGAGATGGCATTATCTCCCTATGTTAAAATTGATGCTTACTACTACATTTAAACCTATATCGATGTCTTATTCATGATAAATTACTTTGAGACTTTTAAATTTAAGGTCACCTTATAAATGAAGTGTATGAGGGGTCTCCAAAGAACATGAAGACTATGGTTGATCCTGTTAGACTTGGGAATTGCATAGCCTATGTCACCATTGCAACTAATGTACGGTGAGAGTAATATGTGTGACCATTAAAAATCAAATTATATTTATGATTAAAACTATGATCATGTGATCCATTGTGAACCTATGACCTTTGTGAATTTGTAAATTGGACCCAAGATTCCTTATTAAAAACCCAACAAAACTACCTACCTATTTTTTATGATGCAATATTTCCCATATGCCTTGGATGCTTCTGGATTAGATTTCCCTTGAGATATTTTGATATTGAAAAATTAAACAAAGGGCCTTCCTTTTTTTATTCTAAGTAGAGTGTAATATAGAATTAAAAAATTCCTAAATTTGGAAGAAGAAGATAGGCAAGCCAAGAGACAATTTTTTTTGGAGAAACTATGTTATTTTTTATATAAAATACATTGGTTAAAGGAAATAATAAGGAAGAAGTGGTGGATTTAGGTTATGCAAAAAAATAATAAGTTCTATAGCATGGTCTCTAGGATATGCAATAAACGTTTTAGAGTCTATAGTAAAACATTTAAGTTCTTAATCAATTGAGTTCTACATAAAACATATAAGGTTTTGAAACCAAAGATTTATGTTTTTTATTAAATACTATATGTTATATAATAAATATTATAGGTTATGTTATATCATAACTATCACATTATCAAATGTATGGAATGACTCAAAACCATCTCTCTAAAAACCATCGTTAGTTGTTACGATAATCTTCAATTGTATGTGTGTGTTGTATGACTATTAAAACAACAAGAAAAACATACTCAAGTTTTATTGGATTTTTATAGCATTCGATCGTATTTTATTCTTAATTATTTCATAATAATATAGGCAATTAGTAAATATGTATTCCCATTCTCATATAATAGCCTACTCTCTTATTCTTAATGTTTAATTATACATTATTTTACTTTACATATTCTACATTATGAATATAATTTAAATTTATACATATCATTCTTATGCTTAGTTCAAATGTTTTAGTATATATCAATAATTAAATCCTTGTGCATTCTTCCATCCATTAATTGTCTCCATGTATGGCTTTGTCCACCACACAATTAGTTCTGGTAACCATCATGCAAATAATATATGCACTTGTATTGGGACATACAATCTAATTAAGGCTCATATATTTGGAAATTCCATTGTTAACATCTCTAATGGAGTGTTGTAACATTGATGCTTGAACTTTGTATTTATCAATGGGTGAGATGAAAGTGGCTTTAGAGGATGTATGGTGTATATTTTACATTTCTTTTAGAGTCCATGAGGTGAATGTGGTATAATTATCATAGGGTGAGAGATTTTCAAGAATGAGATATTATATGGGTGTCTAGGTGCATCACACCCACTTGGTGATAGTATGGTCCCAGCTGATATAGTGATAGGTGAAACTCTACATTTGCATAAATTTATGAGTATATTGATTCAAGTGTTTATATTAACCAACACTATTTATTACACCATAGTATTTTTCGATAGGTCAACTATTCAAGATATGAAGGAGGATGGCATGGTGTCTAGCTAGGGTTAATGCATGTTGGGCCATTTGTATATAGCTATCTACTAGTTCAAAATGGAAAGGGGAGGGGTGGCATAGTTTTCAACATGCTACAAGATATGTGGGCCTATGAGTAGATTAAAATTATATCCATTATGGTTTCTAGTTTTAGGGTAAACACTAACACATCCACATGCTAGGTGCATTAAAAATACATAAAGTATATATTTGGGATATGACCATATTTATATATAAATTGATAGGAAGTATGCATCTCAAAATGTATGAAGGCCTCATAAAAATAATATTGGATGGCTAGAGGATGCACATGGATTGATATTTATTATGGTCAATATAAGGTATTGGGATCAACATGGTGGTTTGTATTTCTTTCAATTTGGCTGAATGACATGCCATTGTGGTATTTAACATGATAGGCTATTGGCACCCCATTTATGGTGATGGTTAGTGAAATAAATACCATGAGTGGGTGATATATAGGGCCTTAGGCCCAATGATATTTATATGACTAATATTGAGGAGGTGGATTTACCCATTGTATATCCTATAGTAGATGATATTGGAGAGATAAGGAGGTATATTGCATAATGTGTGGGAACCTAAGTATTACCAATGTATCTACTAGCAACAATAATAGTTGAGGGTGATGCAGACAAAAGATCTAGAGTAGTGTTATATTTGGTACTAGGAGGAGATGGAATAGGTGTGGGAGGAATAATGTCACCATGCTCAATAGAAGATACAACTCCCCTATGAGGATCAAAATCAAACCATCAATTAAATTTGATGCAATTCATGCTTGGATACAACCTAAAAGATCCAATCCAAAGGGATGACCACTTAGTTTATGTATTATTCTACCTTCATTAAATTATCAACCCATGGTTTATATAATTTGGGAAGGTCTCAACATTATATGTGTGAAACTAGTCTCTCTTGAAAGATAGGGTCCTAGGTATTGTGTATAAAATACACACTTGTAGAATGGAAATGACATATAATGAAATCACACATATATGAAAGAGAAATTATATAAAGGAAATTTATACTATCTTGTAATTGAGATACAAATGTTTATGTTGGAATCTTCCCATACTTACTAATTTAAATCACGGACATGATATTGAATCTCACACACAAAATTGAATTAATGAAAATAAACATCTACTTTAATGAAATAAGTAATGCACACAACATAGAAATAACTTATCTAATTGATGGTATTTTCACCACAACTCCTCATAAGTGGGCCCTCCTTAGTTATATTTGCATTCCAATCCCTCACCTACCACAACTAATTTACTTCAACTCACATTTTATTTTTAAAACATCATAATTACATAATCACAATTCTACACTTCAATCTCTTTCTAACTCTCTTCTAAATATTTATAATATTTCAAACTCCCCAATTTTGCAACTTGATCTCTACTCCTTTTATAAGAGAGACAGATGATTATTAAAAGATTCCCTAAATTTAGGAGTTTTAACTATAATATATGGTTGTTCAAACATATATTTAGTTGCAATGATAAAGTAATAAGGTACAATAGTAAAACAAATAAGTTTCAATCATAAAATAATTAGCTTTCAACAATAAAAAAAATTAGTTGCAACCATAATAAAATGGAGGAAAGAATATAACATTATAGTTTTATTAATTACTAGATTAAAAGGATCATATCTACTCTCTAAATTTTGGGATGAATTAATATCCAACCATGCTCTAACTATCTCAGTCAATAATATGCAACTATAACAGTCACATCAAGTCCTCACACATAGTCCAATGGCTATAGGTGTTACACAGTCAATTATTATGGGTGTTGCATAGTCCAATTATTGTAGGTGGAACTAGTCAATGGTTGTGGGTGGTTCCCAATTTTTACAAGTGATATTTGTCTCCAAATGTATAGCAAGCCAATGGATGTGGGTGTATTAGATGTTATGCATTTCACTTATTAGTAAATCCACATAATAAAACCATTAAACTATAATATTTTACCTAGAAATCATTCACTTATATCACAACAATAAACATATGCAACATGGATGGAAATATGAATAAATGTATGGGTGAGGGATATAACAATGGCCACAATTGAAGGTATTTAGAATAATACTATATGATATGAGTGTCATTTTTTGGCCTCATCACTCTAGATGATGGGGTGTGTGTGTACATTATATTTTAAAATTTCTTAATATCAAATTTTCTTTGATTTACCATTATTTGATTATTGTTTATGTGTGTTGTAGTGTATTTGTAGTGGATTATTACCATTATTGTGGTTCTAAGTCTATTTTATCATGTTATTACTTATGTAAATGGTCATTTGGATCAAATTAATTTTTAATCATGTGATTATGCATATCTTTTTGATCTTATGGTTTGGTTGAGATAAAAATTATTCATAGAAGATCAAAGGGAAAATGAAACCAAGTATGAGGTTAGGTCACTCTAATATCATATGTAGTACTTCAATGCTCAAAGAGGAACTATATGCATTTTTATTGAGACTTCAAGAGATGGTATAGTATAGGCCCTACTAGTTGAATTAAGATAGATTCATGAGGTGCATAGACATACCCATACCCATATTTCATATTATGAGGCATGGTCTAACATAGAGGTAGGATGTGATGGTAGGAATTCTAGTAGGGTTAGGATAACTACCTAGAATGTTACTAAGAGTATTAAATCTATAGGTATGATTAGAGATACAGATGTATAATCTAATGGTGATGATCATTATCCACCTCGTCATAGGAGGTGATTTGATTTATGAGTTTTATGTGGGTTGTCACCTGATTTTTATTTTTAAACTATGTATGTTACAAACATGTGTTGATTTTAGTATGTGTGTGTGTGTGTGTTGATTTTTTAATTTACATTTCTATGTTTTCACGTGGAGATTATGTGTATGTCTATGAGATCCATATTTTTCATTTAAATTTATAAGTGTTTGGCCAAAATACATATGTAATATAATTATAAATTTAATGAAAAATAAAAATTAAATGCATCATGTAAAATGAACATGTGATGAAAATATATCTAACTTACCACAAAATATGTTTTCATTTAATCTCATATTAAGTAGGGATTTGAATTTTACTATCCAATGTCATGTGTAAGGGTGGAAGGATCATATTAAACAATGCATGTAGGCATAAGTAACTTATCCTTAGTGAAATCCTAATCTACTAAATCCACACCTCTAATACATTTAATGTGTGATTGATATCAAGCTTTGTTAGGGATGGAATGCTAATAATTGAGTCTGTAGGTTCTTTGATTCTCAAGAAATATAATCGGTAATATATATTTATTCATGTACCCACATAAATTACTTTTGAGACATTATAATATCCTCCTTAAGATGTTTTAAATCTTTCTCTTTAGTTTTCCTATCTCTTGAAATTAAAACCTTAACATCTTGGAAATGTTATAATAAATAAATAATATTTAGTAAATCATCTTTGTAATAAGTTACTTTGTTAATAGAAAATAACTCGTAATATTTGGTAACTATATATTGTTGGAGTTTATTAAAACTCCCATAAGTATTTAGAATGAATTATTTTGTGGGATAGTATTATATCCAATTTTTTAGGAACTAATGTTAGTAGATATTATTTTATAAATAATGGCTCTAACCATTATATTTTTTAGTTGAATAAAATATAACTTTGTTTTTCTGTCAAAATTTGGTATCGGAGTGGTAGACTTTGAGAGAGAGTGGATCTAGAAAGAAATAATAGAAGAGAGATTAATAGAGGAGGCTTCCTAAACACTTCTTTGTTTCCTTATGCAAGATCCAGAGCATCATAGTTTTTTATTTTTTATTTTATTCCTCCCAATTTTTACCTATTGAGTGAGATTTCTGCCATACAAGGCCCATCATGCACTCCCAACACATTATTAATAGAGCAAGATATTTTTTTATTTAAGTATTGAGGTCCCCTTCTCTATAGTATGAAAAAATAACATAACTCTTTATCATTTATCACTTTTTTTTAAATATTAAACATTATTCTCATTCAAAATAATTGAGTTCATTCTAAAAAAGAGCACCTAGGCTTCAAAAGCAAGCCATTATTTAGTAAATTTCCATATAATAAAGGTAGAAGTGTAACCCTGAGGTGTTTATGGAGGCACTAAGTCAACTTCAATCAAGAATTTATCATCCACCTCATTGAAAGGATTTCCCATTGAGGTGAATAAAACTATCCATTGAAGCACACCATCTAGCTTCTCAAGCCATTTCTTTGCTTGAGAGGAGTGTCATGCCATCCCAACCTATGGAGTGAAGTGCCTAGTGAAAGCACACACAAGTGAAATATGATTGGCCAACCATTTTAATTTTATCCTTTATGCCTAAGTCTTTCCATTTTATTAATAATTAGGGATCATTTTTTTTTTAAAAAAAAAAATCTATTAAATTAAAATTATATAAAGTTTTTTTTAATTTTCTGCCTCAAAAAAAGCTTGGAAAGACTATTAGTTTTGGGATCATGAAAAATGGGAGGAACCAAGGCTAATAATTAGATAGATTATGTGGTTAATTATACTAAACTACATGGAAAAATATCTTTTGTCTGAATTCCTCTCAAACTCCCTAATTAATTATGTTTTCCAATACGTGTTTAGAATTGTAAAAATATTATAGCTAGAGCTCCAAGTGGAATTGTTTGTCAAAATGTTTTTATCACACATAAAATTCAAATCTTTAAAAACCTATTAAATTAATTATCTATAGGTCCTATACTGATCTCAATTGATGTTTTTTCTATATAGAGTCCTAAAAATTGAATTAATTATGTATCTTGAAAACCAATAGGCATTAGGCATAAACATTTGTCACATTATGTGAAATTTCATAGAAAATACTTCCCTAAAAAAATGTTAAAAGCATAATTCACTAAGAGGGGGGGAGGTGGGGAGGTGTGAATCATTTACCTTACAAAAAATTTACAACCATACATTACTTTTCATTAACCATCAAATTAATGGAGTGATCAATCAATGCATCAAGAACCAATTACATGTTATGTATCAAGAACCAATTACACAAACATGAAACAGTGAGCATAAAACAATATGAGTGAGAAACCCTTGAACGAAAGAAAACTCACTATGACCTATTAAATTGTACTATAGTCCTATAAATGTTTACAAAAGATAAAATTTTGTTGAGTGCCAACTCAACTTGGAGCACCAACCCCAAATTATTAAGCACCCACTTGACCAATGTTTTAGCAATCACCCACTTGCTAGGAAGCTACAACTCCCTTTGTGACTAAAAACCAACTCAGTAAACTCTAATTTATGACAATAATATGATTCATTATTTATAAATGAACATATGATTATCACTTCTTCTTTATTTTTTCCTTAATCTCAATTAACACTCTTCTTCACTTATTCACTCACATTTAAATAGGCCTAAATTGCCTTGTATATATACTAGTCTCATGGTCACACACCACTTGGTTGGAAACACACCTTCAACCTATTAGATCAGCCACATAATAGGTCTTAGGTAATATTATTAGCATGGTTCAATCATAATTTAACCCCTTTTGGTCTGCCACAACTCAATTAGGCCTTACTCCTCCTTTAGGTCTCATGGAAACCTAATTGCATTAGGTCTACCTTCTTAACGCTAAAAATTGATCTTATTGGGACTAGATGACCTTATCCAACAATCAAAAAACCATTAAAACACATATACAATAGACTCATATAACCTCCTCCATGCTTGATTAGACCTGCATCTTGCGTTCATACCATGAAAGTTCCTTTAGGACAAATTGCCCTATTAGGCCTATGTACCTCAAAAGTTTATCTTATAATAATTAAAATTAAACACCCTTAAACTACTAAACCATAATATATATATATATATATATATATATATATATATATATATATATATATATATATATATATATATATATATATATATATATATATACATATATATACATATATACATATATATACATATATATACATATATATATATATATATATATATATATATACATATATATATATATATATATATATACATATACATATATATATATATATATATATACATATACATATATATATATATATATATACATATATATATAAACACCCTTAAACTACTAAACCATAATATATATATACATATACATATATATATATATACATATATATATATAGACATATATATATACATATATACATATATATATATATATATACATATATACATATATATATATATATACATATATACATATACATATACACATATATATATATATATATATATATATATATATATTATCCATGAATTTAGGGTCATCACCAAATTATTGAAACACCTTCACTCAGGAAATAAGGGCTCAAGAACATCTCTGCAACTCACTTACTCAAAACTGCCAAATCACCTCAAAAACTAGTCATTAAGAATTATACCTCCAATGCCTATGTAGACACTTGTCATGACTCATGATGCATAAAAATATTTCTATGATATCTCCAAAACATCCTTAAATAGAATATCAATATGGTCTAATATCAAATATTGGTCTTGTAGACCAATTTCTTGACCTTATGTCTTACAGTCTTATCTGAACCAAACAATCCATTGTGAGCAACATTTTTACCATATACACTAACCTAAAAATGTTATCCAAAGAACTATCATGACCTAAAATTCATAAATAAATTATTCATACACTTTCATTGCATCAATATATCATGCACAAACCCTCAAACTATCTATTCATCTATGCCTGGGTTTTACATTATCCACACCATTAGGTATGTCTACGACTGGGTTACTTGAATGACCAATTTAGAGAATTTTAAGGAGATAACCTATCCAAAAAACATTATGGACATGTAAAATGAGTCTCTAACTTATTCTACCATCCATTTACTCTTCTTTACCAATTCAAAATTTGGGAGCTACAATAATTTTTTGAAAAATAAGACTATACCTGCACATTTTCTCCCTCATCTAACTAACCACCACATAAAGGTACCTGGGAGATTTGACTACATGATCAAATAGCTTATATAGGAATTTTAATCCATCCTAAGCTGATTTCAACAAAATATTTCACATCGGGTCCTTATTAGGGGTTTAGGGAGATTTAACACACATTTTGGTGTTAACGAGTGTTCATAAAGTACTGTCACTTGATCCAAAACTAATTCATAGAGATCTTAGCTAAGACCCTTCCCCTTGTCTCCTAAATATCTCATGCTCCCATACAAAGTTACACATGCAAACAAATGCCTGAAAGTGCTTCTTGGGTTTGAGTACCTCATTATGTGAGCTCAAGAAGGCCTAAAACAATGATTCATGCATTTTCCTTCAAACTATAAATTCAAACTTCATGATCATACCTTAAAAAAATTATCTCACCTTTGTCCATCCTATCATGTGTATAATTTCCTTGAAATCTGATCTCCCTACCTCACTAGGCTAGGTAGGGTCTAGGAGTGGTTTGGGTGTAGACTTAAACTGAAGGTCCTACCCCTATAGGCTCACCCTTTAACTCTTATAAATGCTTATATACCTTGCTCACATACTAAAACAATTGCATACAACCTTAACATGAATGTTTTCATTCATTTCACCATGTACATACCTCTTCATGTCATGACTATTCTTTTTATGCACTTGACATCAATGACTTGTACCTTCTATGTTGGTATTAATAATGATATCAATCATGCAGACATAAGACATTAGTTGTCTGCAAATTTTCTCTTTATCTTTCTCTCATGACAACACTCTTTCATTCACCTTGTCACATCACACACTTTCAATTGTCCTTAATCACCTTTGATATCAACCTTCATAAGATGCACCTTTGACATCAATGACAATGCTTAATAATCTCTACCTTTGTCATTGATGGTAACCATTCTCAAAAACTTATCTCAATAGGCTATTTCTCCCCCATTATGAACTTTCTCCCCCTTTGATAGTAATTACAAAGAGGTACTTGCAACTTCTTGGATCACACCTCTTGCAAAAAAATCTCAACAAACAAGATCATAAAGTCTATGAAGCATCACACAAACATGCTCCCCCTATCTTCATACATACCTCAATCACCTTATCCTAGACATGAATGACATAGAGTTTTAGATAAAACCCTTGATCACTCACTAAGACACCACATATGTTCTTATCTGACATAGACCTTCTTACTAAATAATTAGGGATTCCACCTTTGTCCTCATAGCTTGTGCTCATCATATGAGTTATCAGGACTCACAAACCATTTTGAACATGTATATAAGAACCTTGTTATTGGATCACACTAGAAGCACAATTAGTTTTTTGCATACCTTTCAATTTACCTATATGTATGTCATGAATTCACAAACCTTCTTGGCATTCATCACATGTATTTGGAGCTAATGAACCACCTTGATTATCTCCCATTTCCCTTGAATTGCTCAATGGCTAGTAGGGGTAGGAATTACTCCCAATTCCTATCTTAAATGCTCAAATGTTGCCTTTAGAAGTGGCTTGGTTAGAATGTCTACAATTTGATCCTTTGTATAAACATATTTAAGTTTAACATTTTTTTCACTTACCTACTCTCTTAGGAGGAGATACTTGATGTGAATGCTCTTAGTTATTGAATATATGGTAGGATTCTTTAAGTGCTTATGAAACTTGTATTGTCACAATAGATAGGACTAGGACTATCATACCTTACCTTATAGTATTTTAAGGTCTATCTCATCCATAGGACTTGAGTACAACATGAAAGTGTTTCAATATACTCAATCACAATAGTGGACAATGACACTGATGACTGCTTTTTGCTTATCCATGACACTAGCCACTCTCCTAAAAATAAAGTTCCTCCACTAGTGTTATTATTATCATCTAGACTCCCTACCCAATTTGCATATGTATAGATTTTTAAATCAAAATATTTTCTCCTTGGATACCACAACCTAAACTCTATAGTCCCCTTGAGATACCTAAGTATCCTTTTGACTATTTGTAAATGATTTTCCTTTGGATCTACTTAAAATCTTCCCACAAGACCTAATGCTTGCATGATATTAGGTCTAGAGGTAGTAGTATACAACAAAATTATAATTATTGACTTGTATGATGTCTGATTGACATTTGGAGATTCATCCTCCTTGCTTAACTTACACCATGTGATTATAGGTATGCTAACTGCCTTACAATATTCCATTTCAAATTTATTCAACATCTCTCTTATGTACTTATCTTTTGAAATGAATATACCTCTTTCTAATTGAATGATTTGTAACCTAAGGAAGAATGATAGCTCTTCCAACATGGACATCTCAAATTCTTTCTTCATCACATATGCAAAGGCCTTAGTCATACTCTCATTATTTCCACCAAATATGAGTCATACACATAGACAACCACTATCAACTGATGATTATTTTTTGTTTTTATGTACATATTACTATTTGTAACTTCTCTCTTGAATCCTTGGTCTAATAAGTACTTATCCAATCTGGCATACCAAGATCTAAGAGTTTGCTTTAGACCATAAAGATCCTTTTTCAATATGCATACATAATCCTTGTTACCTGATAATGAGAAGCCCTCAGGTTGTTTTATGTACACCTCCTCTTCTAAGTTATCATTTAGAAAATCTAATTTGTATTATATTTGATACACCTTTAACCCTTTGAAGCTTGCATATATTATAAACAATTTGATTTCCTCCAATATTGCTACTAGAGCAAAGGTATCCTCAAATCCCACCCCTTCTACTTGTGCATACCAATCTAGCCTTGTTCCTAGTGACTTCTCCATATCCATTCAATTTGTTCCTAAATACCCATTTTATGCCAATAACATTTTTGTCTTGAGGCCTAGGAACTACTTCCCAAGTCTCATTTTTTTTCTATTTTGTCTAACTCCTCATTCATAACACCTATATATAACCTGTCTTTACTTACTTATACAAGGCTCCTAGGTTCAACCTTAGATAATAAAGCAACATTCTATTTATTTAGGTTACTTACCGGCTTTCTACTTGTTTGCATACCTGCATCTTTATTACCAATGATTTATGATTTAGGATGGTCTCTCTGAATCTATCTTGAAGGACCTTTTGAATCTTGTTTATCTTATTCTTCCTCATCTATCTCTATTGTTTCTTCTTCATTATTGAATTCCAAAATCTCTAATGCATCCTTTGACTAAGACTGTGACTTCTTAGTACTGGTCTCATCAATATTCACATAGGTGCTTTCCACTATCTTATATAACCTCTTATTATATTATCTATAAGTTGAGATTACTGATGAGTATCCAATAATATTCCTTCATCAGACCTTGAATCAAACTTACCTAAGTCTTTCTCATCTATTTTTATAAAGCATTTGCTTCCAAACACTCTAAAGTGTTCCACATTAGTAGGTATATTTTTATATAGTTCATAGGGGTTTTTATTTCCATTAATCCTTATCTACCCTCTATTCAAAATTTAGACTATAGTGCTCATTATTTCTCTCTAG
This sequence comes from Torreya grandis, assembly GCA_037957365.1. Classification (NCBI taxonomy): domain Eukaryota; kingdom Viridiplantae; phylum Streptophyta; class Pinopsida; order Cupressales; family Taxaceae; genus Torreya; species Torreya grandis. The sequence continues at coordinate 3,512,340 of JARHVA010000759.1, read as the reverse complement.
TATCCATTAGATAATCTTGATTTATATAACATAGTCCTTGTCATTTCTTGAATTATTCTATTTTTTCTTTCCACTACCCCATTCTATTGAGGTGTCTTAGCTATTAAGAACTGTCTCCTTATCCCATGAACCTCACAAAAATCTTTAAATTCATTAGACAAAAACTCTCCTCTTCTGTCATATCTTAGGCATTTAATATTTACATTATTTTCATTCTCAAATAGATCCTTGAATGCCTTGAACTTATCAAGAGCTTTTGACCTTTCTTTCAAGAATGCTACCCAAGTCATTCTTGTGCAATCATCTATGAGTAACATGAAATAACTATCTTATTGAATGATTGATATTCTTATATGTCCTTAGAGATTAGTGTGTATTAAATATAAATGTCTTGTAGTAAAATAATCCTTAGACTTGAACCTCCTTCTTGTTTGCTTACCATGTTGGCATGCCTTGTAAAGTATATTTTTAGGTTTGTTGATTTTAGGCATATTCTTCACAGACTTATTAGAGTTGATCTTGACCATATTATCAAATTTTAGGTGTCCAAACCTTATATTACATATACAACATTCATCCATCTTGATCATATATCATCTCTCCTTCTTGATCTTATTCAAGACAAAGAGATTGTTCTCAATCACCTTAGCATTGGCAATTAGCATTCCTAATTTATCTCTCCTTATATCACACCCTCTGTCATGAAAGATCAGTGTGTGTCCTTGTTTGAACATTTGAGTTACACTAAGAAATTTATGTTTCAAGCCTTTCACATACATCACATTCTCTATCTTGGTCTTCCCATTGTCCAAACTCAAAATACCCTTACCAAAAATATTGGCAGTTATGTTATCTCCAAATCTCACTATTCTTATAACATTATTATTCAATGAGATAAACTTTCTCTAGTCCCCTATCATGTGGTTTGAGTAACCACTATCTATATACCACTTCATGTTTTCATCTTGGATGTGAAATTCAGTTTGAGTTATCATATATTATTCTACTTTAGTCTTCTACTTCTCCTTCACCTTATTCATAGGGTCTGACTTCTTGATCCACTTATCAGTGGCATGAATGTATACCTTTTTATCTTGACTAATCTTCCTTATATGCCTCATATTTCAATACCTTAAAATATGTCCTCTTTGATTACAGTCGTAGCAAAAAATTCTACTTCTACTATTGAATTGAAAATTCATCCTATTCCTCCATGAGGAATTGATTCTAGTATGATGTCTATAATCCATAGCTCTATATCTATATTGATTGCATTATAAACAATGACCATTGAAATAATTCACATACCTTATTTGTCTAATAAGAATTGCCTTTTGATGATTGTTGAATGATGCATCTCTACCTTTGTTGTCTCTTAAAGGAGTTACAGTCTTCTTGACTTGTTAATGGTCAATTTAGATATTATATTTGAGATTTTTTGCATATGTATTCACTTTATTAGTACCATTACTTCTTTATAGTCCATTGTATTTTGAGGTCTAACTCTCGTTGTTTTCCTTTTAGTCTTCTTTGAACCCAAGACATGTCTTATTATGAGGAGACTTCTAACTATTCAAAAAGTCACTGAGATTTTTAGTGTTCTTTTAAAAAATTTCACATGTTTTTAATTTTATTGTTGATTGATCTAATTCTACCTTTATGGACTCCATTTCTATTTTAAACTTGGTGCATTCTTCCTCCTCAGTCTCAAGACTTTCAGTGATAATCTCAATCTGAGTTTCCAATTGTTTAATGATCTCTTCATGTTCCTTGGTGTTATTACTTAGTCTCTTTTCAAAGATATTAATTTATTCCTCATAACCCTTAACCAATTATCTCAGTTTCTAATTCTTCCTTCTTTCAAACTTCAACTTCTCAAGATCACTCACCAATTCTACCTCAAGGTTCACTTCAACCTCTTCTTCATCTAATGCTTCATCTTCCATAAGAGTTTTCTCTTTTGAAAAACCTTCATTATATATTTATATGGCCATGAATATAATTTCATTTTTATCATGATCAACACTTTCATCATCACTATCAGATATTTTTGTATCACTTATATTAGAGGAATTAATACCTTCTTTGGTATAAAAACTTCTCTTGTTCTTGAATGACCTTTCTTACCTTCATACTTCCTAAATATATTTTTCATCTTGTCAAACTTATAAAACTTATTATCCTCACCATGATTTTCATCATGCTCTCCATCATGCTCATTTTATTCCTTATTAGGGAACTTAGATGCAAATTGACCAATCTTACCACAATTAAAGCACTTAAATGGCAACTTGCCCTTATACTTACCTAATCCTTTCCTTAGATTTATGATAAACATGGATTCTATTTTGTCATCATTAATGTTTGTACCAACATCATACTTGACCTTTTTACCTTGTGACTTTTTCTGAGTTTTGAATGCATTGTCGTGATGGAAGGTCTTCCATCACTTATTCTCATTTCATAGGCAGTCAATATGCCATGAAACTCATCCATTTGTATTTTGTTGAGATCTTTTATCTCCTCCACAATAGATATTTTTAAATTAAACTTGGATGTCAGTGATCTTAATACCTTTTGTACTACTATGGATTCTTCCAAATTTTATCCTAGACCTCTGATGACATTTACCACTTCATATACTCTTAACAGATAATATGCAATGTTTTCATCTTCCTTCATTCTCAGACTTTCAAATTGTGTTCGATGGGTCTACAATTTTGCCAACTTGACTTTGGTATCTCCTTCATATATAGTTTTAAAAATTTCCCAAATTTATTTAGCTTAATAACAATGCATGACCTTTACAAATTCTACCTCTAAAATACCACATAGGATGGCATTCATTGTCATAGAGCTATTTTCACTTGCCTTTTTGCCTGTTGCATCAATTTGTGGTGTAGGAGGTGGAGTGAATACATCAAAAACTAATTGACATATGTCATATCCCAAATACATTAGATAGGTCTTCATTTTTTATTCTCCAAAATCATAGTTAGTCACATTGAAGAGAGGGGCATGGTGGCTGATAAACCTCCTTGTACTTGATGACTGAACATGATTGTGCTTCTAAGATCTCCTTTAAGCTATTAGGCCTACTTCAAAGGACCAAGATCTGATACCAATTATTATAAACACAATTCAATGAGAGTGGGGTTGAGTCATTGACCTTACAAAACTTTTATAACTATATATTACCTTTCATTAACCATCAAAGCAATAGAGTGATCAATCAATGCATCAAAAACTAATTACACAAATATGAAATAATGAGCATAACACAATATGAGTAAGAAACCCTTGAAGGGAAGAAAACTCACTATGACCTCTATAATTGTAATATATTCCTATAAATGTTTTAAAAAGATAAAATTCTATTGATCACTAGCTCAACTTGGAGCACCAACCCAAATTGTCAAGCACCCACTTGACCAATATTTTAGCAAGCACCCACTTGCTAGGAAGCTACAACTCCCTTTATGACTAAGCACCAACCCAATAAAATCTAATTTATGATAATCATATGATTCATTTTTTTAAAAATTAACATATGATGATCTAGTATTCCTTATCTTCTTTGCTTATTCACTCACATTTAAATAGGCCTAAATTGCCTTGTATATATATTAGTCTCATGGTCACACACCACTTGGTCAGCCACACACCTTAAACCTCTTATTTCAACCACAAAATAGGTCTTAGGGAGTATTATGAACATGTTTCAATCACAATTTGAACCCCTTTTGATCTGCCACAACACAATTAGGCCTTGCTCCTCCTTTAGGTCTCATGAAAACCTAATTACATTAGGTTTTCCCTCTTAATGCTAAAACTTGATCTTTTTGGGCCCAGATGGCCGCCTCTAAAAATAAAAAAACCATTCAAACACTTATCCAATTAAATTTTATGACCTCATCCATGCTTGATTAGACCTACAACCTTCATTCATACCATGAAAATTACTTTAGGACAAACTACCCTATTAGGCCTATGTACCTCAAAAGTATATCTTATGATAATGAAGCTTAGACACACTTAAGCTACTCAAACATGACAAATGAAACAAGAATACATATTCTCCATCACCTTAGGGTCATCACCAAATTCTTGGAATACCTTAACTTAGGAAATAAGGGCTTGATAACATCTTTGCAACTTACATAAAACTACCAAATTACCTCAAAAACCAATCATGAAGAATTAGACCTCCAAAACACCTATGTAGACACTTTTAATGACTCATGATGCATAAAAATAGTTATATGAGATCTCAAAAACATCCTCAAGTATAAAAATCATATGGTCTAATGGAAAATATTAGTCTTGTAGACCAATTTCTTAACCTTATGTATCATAGTCCTATCTGAGCCAGACAAGCCATTTTGTGAGCAACATTTGAACCACATTATAATGTCCCCTTCTCGAGCATGATCTTTCCAGTGACCGTTGGCCTATTCCTGAGACCCATAGGCTACTCAGAAGGTAAAATTAGGGTTTCTTGTTTTGAAGGATGCTCTTGCTTGAGGTTGGTTGATTTAATGGCAGATTCTTTTTGGGTTTTCAGAGAGCTTCACAGTGATATGTTCTTTTTGGCATTCTAAGCATCTTTAAGAATTTATTATTTTTAGTAAATTCTATTTTTGGCAGTAGTCCTATTAGTTTTGGCATGGTTGGCTTTCAATTTTTAGTTTGATCAGTTGGCTTACTCATTTTTGGACTTTGGGGCACAAATGGAGAGATAAGTCAAATTATTTTAATTAAGTCATGTTTTAATGTTATATTTTAACATTGACTTTTCCCCTTGGCCTAGCTACTTCACTTTAAGTTGTTTTAAAAAGATGTTCTTTATGGGGTGGGTGCCTCATTGAAAGAATTAATTATAATTCTTATTATATATTTAATCTAAGCTTAAGTTGGGCACCAACTTCAAGGAGGAAATAAATTTTATAATATAAAGTCAAAATTTTGCTTGGGAAAGTGGGATGCCATCTATTGGAGGATTAGGGGTTTCTATAAGGGTCAACTAGAAATTATAAAAGGAAGCCATTGGTCCTCATTTGGGCATCTTTAGCTATAGGAATGTTATGCTGTCGGATTGGCTTTGGGATTGCTTCGAGGAATGAAATACTCCTATCTTGGCATTGTTTCTCGCTTGAAAGATAGCGACTAGTGGTGAGATAGTGTAGTTTGATTGTTTTGTATGTAGGATTTATGCATTGTAGTCAGTGTGTGGTTTTATAGATCAGGTTATGCATATTAGAGAGATTCAAGAAATTCATATTCCTCTTAGCAGATTGTGTTTTTTTTAATTCATAAGTCAAAAAAGACAAAAAAATTCATTATGGGTATTGCCTATATCTCTCCGTTTGTGAAGGGCGCACCTTTTCTGTAAGTTGTAGAATTTTTAATGAAGGCTGTGATTTTTTAAGGCAAATCACCCCTCTTGTTGGATTATACCATCTATGTTTGCATTGGGATTCATGCATAAATTAAATAGAAACTTTTGGGTCTATTTTGTGTTCCAATCTTGGGCACCTTCATCATTAGGGTCTTTTTCTTTTCGTTTCACGTCAATTGGATGAATTGTGTGAGAGATATGTCCATTTTAGTGTGATATCAGGTTGCTGGTTTTACATTTAAAGGTGTAGATCAGAACAAATCATAATCTTGAATCTATTTTTTTAGAGAAGAAAGCAGTCTTGGTGTTTCCATTAAGCAAGGAGAATTCTTTATTTAAATGCTCATTGAATTGTTCCAACTCTATGCTCTTGATAGGCAAATTCTCTATCAAATTGTAAGATGATAGTAGTATTGATAGTAGTTCTTTAATCTTGCTTAATCATGATTTGTAATGCTTATCTTATATTCTAAAACTGCACTATAATACTATATATCTCTATCATATGGTAGCTCCCATTCTGTCTCAAGTTGGAAAGCACATTCTTGACGTTGAGTATTTCAGCATTCTTGCTTATTACCCTTCATAGCATTGTAATTCATATCACTCCACCATATGGTAGCCTCAAATTCATAATGGATTAGGTAGCACATACTTGGTGTTGAGTTTCTTTAGCATTGTAATTTGTAGCACTCCACCATATAGTCACCTTAACTCCATACTGGATTGGGTAGCACATACTTGGTGTTGAGTTTCTTTTCAGTACTTGTAGTAGTAGAAGATCCTCTGACCATATGCTCACCATCATCAGTGCCATTCTTGGTTAGAGTTCCTTTCATCTCTATTTTTGCATTCATATCCTCTGACCAATGCTCACACCTTGGCCTCCTCAAAATCCTAGTGTACATTCTGGTTAGTTTTGCTTCAGTGTCGTTTTGGTTTAATGCTAACCCTAATGACTATGTATTGCTCTATTGATTGTAATTGAAAATTTGAAAAAATTGGCTTAGAATATTTTAGTGGTATCAGAGCTAAGTATCCTACCATCCTGTGAACAAACCATCTATGAGTGACAGAGAAAAGAGATACATAGCAAGGGAAGATAAGAAAGTTGTAAAATAGTTTCAATGGTATCAAGCTCTAGAAGGTCAGACAGCTTCAGAGGTCTTGAGGGCTCATTGGCAGTCTTTTCAGGAAATAGATATGGCAGAAAGTGAGAGGTTAGTCAAGGGTAACGAGAGGTTTACCAATAACAGAGATGATAGTGGGAAGGGAAGAGAGAGATCGATAAGTCCCAGAAAGAGATTTGAAAGGAAGATGGATGCCTTGATGGATATGGTATCTCTCATGATGGGGAAAGTGGGCCAGAACACAACTCCACATAACAACATACATTTCAAAAAATAGTTTGATGGATGTATGTGTTTACTGGTGCTACTCAAATCTCAATAGCCTATTTCAAAAAACACATACATTTCTTCTAGGCACTTCAAACCCACCTTCTTAGCACCAGTAAACACCCAACCTGATCTTGAAGAGAATGCTTCATTCGTGGAACAGTTCAGATTTGGCCATGTAGATTATGATTCTCTCCCTAATGACATCAAGATGGACATGTCTTATAATGGCCTTATGGATCATAAGAGAAAGAATAAGGGACAAGGGAGACATTATGAGAAAAGAAGAACAATAGTTTAAGGGGATTTGTATTAAGCTGTCAATAAGGTTATACTTCCACACTATGACATGAGTGATAACAGTTCAGCTCGAGCTTGGATATAGAAGCTGGAATACTATCTAGCTCTTAGACCCATGGTAGAAGAGGAAGCGATAAATTTTGCTATGTTACACCTTGATGGGGTGGTGCATGAGTGGTGGTACCATGGCCTAGTCACCTTAGGTCATCGGTCTATCACTACCTATGATGAGTTCACCAATAGGCTCATCAAGAGATTTGAGAAAAAGGATCCTGAAATACATTTTAGAGAATTGGCATAGTTGAAGTAGTATGGCATAGTTGATGCCTACATAGCTGAGTTTCAGAGACTTTTAGTGATGGTCACTAGCATCACGGAGAGGCGGTTGGTGATCCTTTTCAATGAAGGATTGATGGAACCACTCAAGGGTTGGATTAAAGCCTTTGATTCACCATCCCTATAGGAGGCAATGAAGAAAGCAAGAAACATGGAGTGGGCTGCTCCTAAGGCAAAGTTTCAATCCAAGTCATCCTTTCACAAGGGGGATAAAGGAAAAAGACCTCATCATAGACCTCCTTTAAGACCTTAGCATAAGGAGTTCAATCAGCATAATCCTCATGTCACAAGATTGGATCCTGAGACACTAAACAAACTCAGAAGAAAGGGGCTATGTTTTCGGTGTAGATAAAAATGGTCTCAAGATCATGTTTGCCCAAAGGGAGTCAAATTTCACCAGATTGAGTACTATTTAGCTAGTGAAAGTAATTCTAATTTTTCAGACCTACAGTCTGATTTTGAAGATAGTGAAGTGGAAAGAGCTCCAGAAGAGTCTAAAGATGAAAAGGAAAGTGGAGGCATTTTGGCTCAACTTTTGAGCTTCCAAAGGAATGAATCCTTCAAATTTTGAGGGATGATTAAGGGGCAGTGAATAGTTGCTTTGATCGACATTGGAGCAACACATAACTTCATTAATGAAGTTGTGGTGGTAGAAAAGGGGCTACAAATAGAAGAGTTTGAAGGCTTCAAGGTCATGGTTGCTGATGGGTTCCACATCTCATGTACCAAGAAGATCTCAAACATGACTATGCAATTGGGAAACTATAAAGTCAAGGATGACTTCTATGTAGTTAACATTGGAGATATGGATGTCATTCTAGGCATTCAATGGTTGTGTTTACTTGGAGAGATCTCCTTAAATATACAAACTATGGAGCTCAAGTTTCATTCCGATGAGAAGAGGATATTACTAAGAGGAATGTCCAATGGGGGACCTCGGGTTGTGTCATTCAAGAGAATGGCAAGGCTGATCTGTCATGATCAAGCTGAGTGGGTTGTAGAATGTATGATTCTTCCTGCTAGTCCAATTGAAACTAAGAGAGACTATCATCCTGATGTTCAGTCTCTACTCACAAAGAAAAGCAAGGTATTTGCTGATTTGCCTCTTGGACGACCACCTGAACAGGGTTTGGAACATATCATAGAGCTCAAGGAAGGAGCTAAATCAGTTATTACAATCCATATCGGTACCCCAAGAAGTAGAAGGATGAGATTGAGAAAAACATTCAGGAACTCTTGGAGATGGGTTTCATTCACTCAAGCAAGAGCCCCTTCGCTTGAGTAGTGGTTCTTGTGAAGAAGAAGGATGGTACCATGCACATGTGCCTGGACTATCATGATTTGATTCAAAGCACCATCAAAAACTGATACCCCATTCCAAGGATAGATGAGCTCATTGATGAACTACATGGAGCCAAGTTCTTTTCAAAGATTGATTTGAGATCAGGCTACCACAAGATTAGGATGAAGGGATTAGATGTTGAGGAGATAGCTTTTAGATGTCACTATGGCCACTTTGAGTTTCTAGTCATGCCATTTGGGTTGACTAATGCTCCTCCTACTTTCCAATCTTGCATGAACTAAGTTTTTTAGAAATAGCTGAGGAAGTTTGTATTGATATTTTTTGATGATATCCTAATTTTTAGCAAGACATGGGATGAACATCTCAAGCACTTGGAGGAAGTGCTTAGCATCCTAGAATCTGAGAGCTTGTTCACCAAAGCATCCAAATGTGAATTTGGAATGGAGGAGTTACTGTACCTTGGTCACATAATCAGTGCTAAGGGAGTGAAGGTTGATCCGAAAAAGATCAAGGCCATTTTTGATTGGCCACCTCCTGATAACTTGACTCAATTGAAAGGGTTCTTGGGTCTTTGTGGATTTTATAGAATATTTGTGAAAGGGTACTCACAAAATGTTGCTTCTCTTACTGCTCTCACAAAAAAGGGGCCTTTTGTTGGTCAAAAAAGGCTCAATCTACTTTTGATAAGTTTAATAGGATCATGAGCTCTTGTCCGGTTCGGGCTATTCTGGATTTCTCCAAGCCTTTCGAGCTACAGTGTGATGCATCTGGTGAAGGAGTTGGGGCTATTTTGATGCAAAAAAAACATCCCATAATGTTTGAGAGTAGAAAGCTAAGAGGTGTTGAAAGAACCTACTCCATTTATGACAAGGAAATGCTTGCCATTATGCATGCATTAGCTAAGTTTAGATAGTATTTGGTGGGAAACAAGTTTGTGGTCAAGACTGATCATAACAGTCTCAAGCACTTTATGCATTAGAAGGATCTGAATGAAAGGCAAAAAAAGTGGGTGAGTAAGCTCCAAGCTTATGATTTTGAAATCGAGTATGTTAAGGGGAAAAATAACATTGTGGCTAATGCTCTATCTAGGAGACCCCATTTAAGCTTACTGTGCGAGCTTACTTTTGATTGGAAGAACATTTTGCTTGTTGATTATGCCAAAAAATTAGTTTGCAACTAGCATTATTGAGGGTACTTTTCATGATGAAAGGTACAAGGTGATTGAAGGGCTGATTCACTACAAGGGTAGGATCTTTTTGGTCACTGATTCTAAGCTCAAAAAGAAGATTTTGTTGACATTTCATGAATTTTTGCTTGTTGGTCATCAAGGATCCTTTAAGACATATAGGCAAATCCGAGAAAGATTTTCTTGGAAAGGGTTGAAAGGGGAAGTTCAACGCTACATTCAGGAGTGTCCCACTTGTCAAATGAACAAGAATGAGCATACTCTACCAGCTGGATTGCTGCAACCTCTCCCTATTCCCATCCAAAAATGGGAAAGCATATCGATGGACTTCATCACGGGATTGCCTAAGGTCCAAGGGAAGGATTGTATCTATGTTGTAGTGGATATACTAACCAAATTTTCTCACTTCTTCACCATTACCAGCTCTTTTTTATCAGCCTAAGTTGCAAATATATTTTTTCATGAGGTTTTTAGGTTACATGGGTTGCCAAAAAACATTGCGAGTGATAGGGACAACAAGTTCCTAATCACTTTTTGGCAAGAGGTCTTCAAAATGAATGGTATTGTGTTTACTCCAAGTACTACTTATCACCCCCAAATAGATGGACAAATGGAAATAGTGAACAAGTGGTTGGAAGGCTATTTGAGAAACTATGTTTTTGAGCGGCAAAAAACATGGGTGAAGAGGCTTCACATAGGTGAGTACTGTTATAATTCTTCTTTCCACATGTCAATAAAGATGTAACCTTTCTTGGCTCTTTATGGTTATGAATCTCTTAGCTTTTTTGATTTGGTGTTTGGTGATAGGAAAGCTCCTTAAGCCAAGGACTTATTACAACAGAGTCAAGATATAATGAAATCATTGAGGAACAATCTTCAGATGGCACAGAATCAACAGAAGATGTATGCTGATCAATGGCATGTTGAGTGCTCTTTCAAGATTGGGGATATGGTTTAAGCTCAAACCTCATTTCTATGGGCCATTCAAGGTTATCAAAAAGGTTGGAGCAATAGCTTATGAGTTGGAGCTACCTTCTGATAGCAGAGGACATAATGTCTTCCATGTGTCTCACCTCAAGAAGGCACTTGGACACAATGTTGTTGCTTCATCACAGTTGCCACCTTTGGATGAAGAAGGATAGTTGGTTTTAATTCTAGAGGAGATACTTGATTACAGAGAACGTTCTTTGAGGAAAATAACAATCATAGAATACTTGGTGAAGTGGAAAAATTTTCCTATGGAGGATGCAACTTGGGAGAATGATGAGATTCTGCAGCATCCAAGTTTATGATTGCTTGAGGACAAGCAATCTTGGGGAGGGCGGAATGTAATATCTCCTTCTCAAGCATGATCTTTCCAGTGACCATTGGCCTATTCCTGAGACCCGTAGGCTACTCGAAAGGTAAAATTAGGGTTTCTTATTTTTAAGGATGCTCTTACTTGAGGTTGGTTGATTCAATGGCAGATTCTTTCTGGGTTTTCAAAGAGCTTTGCAGTGATATGTTCTTTTTGGCATTTTGAGCATCTTCAGGAATTTACTATTTTTAGTAAATTCTATTTCTGGCAGTGGTCTTGTTGGTTTCAGCACGGTTGGCTTTCCATTTCATTTTTATTAGTTGGCTTACTCATTTTTGGGCATTGAGGCACAAATGGAGAGATAAGTCGAATTATTTTAATTAAGTCATGTTTTAATGTTATATTTTAACATTGACTTTTTCTCTTGGCCTAGCTACTTCACTTTAAGTTGTTTTAAAAAGATGTTCTTTATGGGGTGGGCACCTCATCGAAAGAATTAATTATAATTCTTATTAAAGATTTAATCCAAGCTTAAGTTGGGTGCCAACTTTAAGGAGGAAATAAAGTTTATAATATAAAGTCAAAATTTTGCTTGGGAAAGTGGGATGCCATCTATTGGAGGATTAGGGGTTTCTAGAAGGGTCAATCAAAAATTATAAAAGGAAGCCATTGGTCCTCATTTGGGCATCTTTAGCTACAGGAATGTTATGCTGCCGGATTGGCTTTGGGATTGCTTCGAAGAATGAAAGCCTCCTAGCTTGGCATTGTTTCTCGCTTGAAAGATAGTGACTAGTGGTGAGATAGTGTAATTTGATTGTTTTATATGTAGGATTTGTGCATTGTAGTCAATGTGTGGTTCTATAGATCAGTTTATGCATATTAGAGAGATTCAAGAATTCATATTCCTCTTAGCAAATTGTGTTTTTTTAAAATTTATAAGTCAAAAAAGACAAAAGAATTCATTATGGGTATTGTTTAGATCTCTCTATTTGTGAAGGGCGCACCTTTCTATAAGTTGTAGAATTTTTAATGAAGGCTGTGATTATTTAAGGAAAATCACCCCTCTTGTTGGACTGTACCATCTGTGTTTGCATTGGGATTCATGCATAAATTAAATAGAAACTTTTGGGTCTATTTTGTGTTCCAATCTTGGGTGCCTTCATCATTAGGGTCTTTTTCTTTTTGTTTCACATAAATTAGATGAATTGTGTGAGAGATATGTCCATTTTAGTGTGATCTCAAGTTGTCGGTTTTACATTTAAAGGTGCAGATCAGAACAGATCAAAATCTTGAATCTATTTTTTTAGAAAAGAAAGCAGTCTCGGTGTTTCCATTAAGTAAGGAGAATTATTTATTTAAATTCTCTTTGAATTATTCCAACTCTATGCTCTTGATAGGCAAATTCTCTATCAAATTGTAAGCTAACAGTAGTACTGACTGTAGTTCTTTAATCTTGCTTAATCATGATTTGTAATGCTTATCTTATATTCTAAAATTGCATTATAATATTATATATCTTCATCATATGGTAGCTTCCATTCCATCTCGAGTTGGAAAGCACATTCTTGACGTTGAGTATTTCAGCATTCTTGCTTATTACCCTTCATAGCATTGTAATTCATAGCACTCCGCCATATGGTAGCCTCAACTCCATACTAGATTGGGTAGCACATACTTGGTGTTGAGTTTCTTTAGCATTGTAATTCATAGCACTCCGCCATATGGTCACCTCAACTCTATACTAGATTGGGTAGCACATACTTGGTGTTGAGTTTCTTTTTAGTACTTGTAGTAGTAGAAGATCCTCTGACCATATGCTCACCATCATCGGTACCATTCTTGGTTAGAGTTCCTTCTAGCTCTATTTTTGCATTCAGATCCTCTGACCAATGCTCACACCTTGGCCTCCTCGAAATCCTGGTGTACATTCTGGTTAGAGTTGCTTCAGTATCATTTTAGTTTAAGGCTAACCCTAATGACTGTGTATTGCTCTGCTGATTGTAATTGAAATTTTGAAAAAATTGGACCAGAATATTTCACACATAAAATGACCTCCAAAAGTTATCTAAAGCATGATCATGAATTAAAATTCATAAATAAATTATTCATGCACTTTTATTTCATCCATATATCATGCACATGCCCTCAAACTATCTCTTCATCTCTGCATGGGTTTTACATTATCCACACCATTAGGTTTATCTACAACTGGCTTACTTGGATGACCAATTTAGAACACTTGAATGATATAACCTATCCAAAAACATCATGAACTTTTAAAATGAGTCTCTAGATTCTTTTTAAATCTATTTACTCTTCTTGACCAATTCAACTTTTGGGAGCTACAATAATTTATTGATAAATAAGCATGTACTTGTACATTTTCTCTCTCATATGACTAACCACCACCACTTTGAGGTACTAGGAGAGTTTACTACATGATACAATAGCTTATCTAAGCATTTGAATCCATCCTAAGTTGATTCAAACAAAATCTTTCACATCATGTCCTTATTAGGGTTTTAGGGAGGTTTAACACACATTTTGGTGTTAATGATTGTTCATAAAGGAATGCCACTTGAATCCAAAACTAATTCCTAGATATATTATCTATTGCCCTTCCCTATCTCTCCTAAATAGCTTGGTCTCCCATGTAAAGGTTGCACATGCCAATAAATGCCTAAAAGTGCTTCTCGGGTTTGAGCACCTCATTTTGTGAGCTTAAAAAGGCCTAAAAAAATGATTCATGCATTTCCATTAAAACTATAAATTAAAACTTCATGATCATACCTAAAAAATATTATATCACCTCTATCCATTCTCTCATGTGCATACTTGACTTGAAATCTGATCTCCATACCTCAATAGGCCAAGCAAGGTCTAGGACTGGTCTGGTTAGAGAGTTAGACTGAAGGTCCTACCCCTATAGGCTCACCCTCAAACTCTCATGAGTTATTATATACCTTAATAACATGCTCAAAAAATTCCATACAACCTTCACATGCTTGTCTTCATTCATTTTACCATGCACATACTGTTGACGCAGGAAAATGCACCCTTTGGTAAGAAGTCAAGCTCCTGCCTTCTCCTCGCAACATGGAAACTCCCCTCTCACCTGTGGGACTATCAAAACTGGAGGGGAGAGTCTCTAGATAAGGGCTAGCTCCCTTTGATGCATCATGTTTGTTCCAATAAGTGCTAACATACATATATATAGATATATAATGGGGGGGGTGAAAAGGGAGAAAGATACATGCAAACAAACTACTCTAAAGAGGTGATGCACCAAAATAAGTTGACCTTCACACATCCACACTTAAAATTCATAAAAATGCATACATACACTTCTCACTTGGTAGAAGGACTAGGCTGCAAGAAACTGGTAGGGAGGCTTGAATGAAAATACAGATAAAAGAAGTTCACCAAAGGTGTTATGAGATGCACACTACAAGTGACTTCCTCTATTCTACACTTCCAAATAGAGCTCTTCTCCTGCCAACTGCAGAAAATGGCACCTTGTAGATAACTAGTGTGTTGGTGTTGAACTTGTGAGAGCATCAAAAGACAATGACTAAACACAAATTAACACTTAGGACATACACAGAATATCCATCCAAGAAGAGGTAAATAATTGTGCTTATTGATTCAGGTGGAGATTTTAGTAGGGATACGCCTTGTAAAATGTGGAAGATGATTTAGAAATGACAAGTTTTCAATATATATGAGAAGCAAGGAGGCCCATTTGGCATTCCTTGTTTACAAGTGGCCATCGTGTCCCTTTATTGGGAAGAACAAGTCGCTCAAAACATTAATGAGCCATGCATTTTATCTGTTTGAAGCCTACCTTTTCAATGTCAATACACGATTTGTTCACCCATTAAATGTAAAATGGAGAAATTAGTTGCTTTACTAGCTATTTGTGTCCTCTCATGATCAATTCACAAGAACTATTTCACCTGTTGGAGTCACTTCTCAAATTGGCACCACTTGGACTAACTTCTTGCTCATTCCATGCTTGTCTCCTTGTCTTTTCTTAATTTTATCTCTATCTGGCTCCTTCAGCCCTCAAGAGTGAACATTCTGGTGGGTCACAACATTCTAGCCCTTTGGTTAGCTCTCTCTTAGTTGAAAACAAACGGCCATTTCATTCCACTAACTTTGACATTCGTATGGCCGTCATTGGTTTGAAAACCAACAGCTAACTTGATTTGTTAAACTTGATGTCTTTCAGGACATCATCATCCTCGTCACAACGTCATCGGGTCCATATGGCTTCTTCTGTGGCTTATCTTCCTTGGCCCTCTACGATCATTTTTTCTCTATCTATGTCACCCTCCCAAAGGGAAGATGACCCTTCGGCCTTCGAAAATGTCCCTTTTATACTTGGCCAAAAGTCCCCCGCAGGGAACCTCACCTTCAGGGTCATTCAATGAGTCGCTTTGTACTCTAGATCATGCCCCGGCCTCCCACAAACATTTTCCTTGGGTCTTGCTTGCTTCATGTATTTTCCGCAGACTTTTATCCGCAGACATTTTCTCATGGATAAAACGTTTGCAAAAATTTTGTCTGCCCTTCGCTTTGACTTTGGACTGCACCCAAATTCCTTCAGACTTTTTGTCTGAAGGAATTCCTTTGGGCAAAAAGTCCGAAGGAATTTGGGACTTAGTCTATTTCAAAAATTGAAATTGAACTTTGAACTTAACTTACCCGGGTCCTTTTCTTTTGAAGCGCCAGCCCTCCACTAGGGCATTTTAAACTTGGAGACTCCCCTTCGGCTAAGGGCATACCCTTGAACCAAGCCGTTAAACCAAAAATGGTTCAACAGTTCAAGGGTTCAACCATTGCACACCAATGGACTAATGAACCAAGGCCAAAGAACTTCTTGCGTTGAACCAAACCCGTTGAACCAAAAAATGGTTTAACGGTTCAATGGTTCAACCATTGATGAATCGAGATATTGAACTTGAAGATGGATCTTTGAACCAAAGGTCATTGAACCACTTGAACAGGCCATGAACCAAACTCATTGAACTTGAAGACGGATGAACCATGTGCCGAAGAACCATGACTTGAACCTGGGTAACTTGAAAAATGACTGGCATTGAATAGCAAGAGAAGAGGGAGACCAAAATTTTTCCTGTGGGCAAAACTGGTCAACAAATTGGCGACTCCCAGGGGAAACATGCCTGCTATGCTTAGAAGACCAGCTGCCTTGAAAATCCATTGGGCACGGAGTCGGATGGTAACTTTGAAAACCAACAATAGCTCTAATAAATCTTAGAACCAGTCACGCAGATCTACCTCCAAGGAAATGAAAACACACACAAAACTAAGAAAACTACTACATGTGCAACAACACTTAGGGAAAATAGGAAAGAAAATAAGGGAAAATATATACAGCTGAATAAAGACTCAGTGGCAATGCTTCAAATGTATCCCATTAACTGGGATACATAATTCTTCACCATCCAACCTGGAGAGTTGGAATGCATTATGCTGCTTGCACTGTGTAATTATGTAAGGACCACTCCATAAGGCATCAAATTTTGCATGCTTTCCAGGCTTGGCTCAGTCCTCATCCCATTTCAGGACAATGTCTCCTTCAGAGAAATATTTTGACGAAGATTTCTTGTCGAAGTGTCTTTTTACTTGTTGTTGGCGACTGGTCATAGAAGCCATAGCCTGGTCTCTTACCTCTTGGAGCTCCATCAGCTCGCACAACCTGACCTCCATGCTACTTCCTTCTTCTAATTGCAGCTGGTGAGTGAGGTCCAATGCTAGCAATTCAAGTGAGATGGGAAGCCTAGCTTCCCTTCCATATACAAGCGTATATGGAGAGTTTCTAATTGCTCTCTTCAGAGTGATTCGATCAGCCCACAGAGCTATCTTCAGCTTGGCATGCCAAGTCCTCTGATTTTCTTCCATGGTCCTCTTTATGATTCTGATCAAATTTTTATTAGTGGACTCAGCCAGCCCATTTCCCTACGGGTAATAATTTGATGAAGTGCTAAGATATATACCATACCTTAGCGCTCATTCACTTGTCCTGGTCCCTAGAAAAGCCAAGGCATTATCTGAGATTATGGTGGTTGATACCCCAAATCTTGTTACTAGGTCCTCATAAAACTCCAGGACCACACTTTCATTTGCCTCTTTCAGAGCAATAGCCTCTACCCACCTTGTGAAATAGTTTGTGGCAGTCAGGACCCACTTGTGTCCAGCACTGGAGGGAGGATTGATCATCCCTATGAAGTCCAAGCCCCATTGCATGAATGGTTGTTCGACTTGAATAGGTTGTAGAGGCATGGCAGCCAACTATTGTTTTCCATCAAATAGTGCACACTTCTGGCACTTTCTTACCCAGGCATGGGTGTCTTTGAAAAGAGTAGGCCAAAAATAGCCAGCTCTCATTATCCTTGCTATAGTAGCTCTAAGAGCAAAATGATCGCCTGCTGGCCCATCATGGAACTCAGCCAATACCTTATCAGCCTGGTTTGGATCAATGCATCTTAGAAGGATCCTGGAGAGATCCTTCCTAAACAATACTTCATCAACCAAGACATAAGGGAGAGACTGGAGTTTAAAATATTAGGCGTGCCAAAACTATTGATGCAGGAAAATGCACCCTTTGGTAGGAAGTCGAGCTCCTGCCTTCTCCTCGCAACATGGAAACTCCCCTCTTTTTCTTGCCCATTCTAGACCATGGATAAGGGACTCATATTTTGCAACATTACTTATGCAATAGAATTGGAAATGAAAAGCTGAAAAGTACCTTTCCTTTGTAGGGGAGACCAACATCACCCCACCACCATTGCCCAGCTTACTTCTGGAACTGTCAAAATATAGCTGCCATAGACCAAGGTCTTATTGGCCTGCCTTCATTATATTAGGTATGAAGGCACCCTACTCATGCATGTAGTAGACTCCAAGGTCTGCCTCTTCAATGAACCTATAAGGATCATGTTTGAAGTTATCATTTCCCCACTCATCCAAGAGTAGGTCTGCAACTCCTTCAAGAGTGGAGGATGAAGATTGATCTGTTTAGGGCTCTTATGGGTCGATAATGATGTAACTGACATTTTCTACCTTGGGCGAGTATGGTTCTAGATGGTCCTTGTAGAGTGGCTCAGACTCGATTTTTACCTTGGTCCCATACGTGGTTCTAAAAACCAGATATGACCAATTTGTTGCTAGATAGCCACCTATTTTTGACGTGAAGTCCCTGGACAAGCAAATTATGAAATAAGGAGGAACATCTACAACCACTATATCATGGGGAATTGAGAAGGTTGGGCAAGCATGCAATGTCAAGCCTAAACCCTTCACAATCCCAACTATTTTTGTAGGTGTCCCATCTAGCTGCAGGACTCCTTTGTTCATCTCTTCATATTTCAGTCCCATCTTGTCAGCTATGCACTTGGGCATCACTGAGGTGTTATCCCCACTGTCAATTATGTATTTGTGTACCAAGAAATCCCCAATGACCAAGGATACATAGAAAGGGGGAATTTTCCCTTCCTTCTTTACCTGACCTGAAGTGGAAGGTTATCCATTCGTCATTAAGACATTATCGATGTTTGCTGGGACAGCTTGACGATCCAGCTCATGCAATTCCTTCTTCAATAAGTCCTTCTGTCCTGGTAGAGACAATGAATCCCATAAAGAGATGTTTATATGCAGCTTCTTCATCTGGTCCACTATATTGATCTGGGGACTGCCTCCCTTCAAGCTTTCTTTGGGGCTGATTCCACCCTGAGCTACAGGCTGAGGGGCTGAAGGTACAAATGGCTATTTGAAGTTTGGGGCCTTTTGATTAGAACGCGATTGAGAAGGTGTTGTTGCCACTTGGGTGGTAGCATAGGCTTCTCCCATTGCTCTTCTCTTAAATCTTGTGTTGGCTACAATACAGTTAGCTTGATTATCTGTAGCACCCACATAATTCACTAAATAAAATTCCCCTTCCATATGATTCATGAGAGTGGAATCAGGCTGGGCCTGATTGATACTCGTGCTAGGTTGCATTGAAGGCTCAAAGACCTGAGATTGAGGGCTATTTGGTTGTCTGCATTCTAGAAATAATTCATCATCTCATTTGTGTGAACAGCTTGTTCTTGACCATATCCCATGGTCGAACAGCTTGGCTGCTCTTGTACTAGATTGTTCTGAACTGGCACCATGACTTTAGATGATGAAGGGGGGCCTGAATTGTAGTTTTGAAATAGTCTGGTCTGAGAGAGCTGACCCTATCCTAAATTATAGCCTTGAAAAGGGGGTCTAAGTGCTTGACCATAATGCTGATATCCCTGGTTCATCCTGTTGCTTTGAGCTTGCTGCCTTTTAAGAGCTACAAGTTCGTTTGACATGCTTTGCAACATAATTTTAACCTCATGAAGCTCATTGGACAGAATGGCAGCTGGCTTCTCAATGCTAGGCAGAGGGGCTAATGTGGGAGAAATAGTTTGAATTAGAGGCAACATTTTTGGGAAAAGTGGCATGTGAGGCCTAGGGGCTATTTTCCCAGCCTGAACCAAGCAATTTTTGGCTACTATGGCTATGTCATAAGTAGCAGGCAGTATATGCCCTCCCATAAATTGGATCATCACAACAATATCACTATTTAATGCCTTTAAATAGTACAAGAAAGCATAGTTGGGAGTCGGTCTTACCAGGATGGGAATTCTATCCCAAGTCTTTTGAAAATGCATGTTGAAGTCCTGCATATACTCATGTGGATCTCTCTTTATGGTCGTTAGCTTCTCAGTAAGCGAGAGGCCATTGCTCTTTTCCCCAAATGATCTGTCAATTGAGTGCCCAATTCATTTCAGGAATGTATTGAATTCACAGGCAAGGTTCTGTACCAGTCAAGAGCTTTTCCTTTCAGAGATAATGCTAGCAATTTGATGGCAATATTTTCTTCTATTACATTGTGAATATTGCAGAGGTTGGCAATATTCCTAATATGCTCGATGGCTGTAATGGTCCTGATCCATCAAAAGAAGGCACATTTTTTAGAGCTGTTCCTGGAATTGGATCATAGCGTGGGAGATCCAAGGGGATCTCACCATGAAAAGCCACAAAAGGCAATGCCATGGCTGGGATTGGCTGTAACTGGGGTTCTGTTGTGTCTCTTACAATAGGTCTAGGAGGATTGCTTGTTAGATAAGGACGGGTCCTCTCAAATCGTAGTCTTTTAGCAGAGCTTAAAGGTAATTCAATGAAATCTAAAGGAACCCCTTTTGAAGTAGACCTTGTGGTGACCTTAGGCATAGAAATTTAAGAAACTGGTCTTAATTTGAAAATTGAAGCTCTTACCAGTAGAGTCGCCAGATGCTGAAAAACTTAAAATTGTTGTGACAGGACCAGCATCAATCTTGAAACCTTACTGAGTTGTCAAATTGTGTGTCCCAACAGGTGTGCCAAAACTATTGACATAGGAAAATGCACCCTTTGGCAGGTATTCGAGCTCCTGCCTTCTCCTCAAAACATGGAAACTCCCCTCTCGCCTATGGGACTGGTGAAGCTGGAGGGGAGAGTCTCTAGATAAGGGCTAGCTCCCTTTGATGCATCATGTTTGTTCTAGTAAGTGCTAACATACATATATATAGATATATAATGGGGGGTGAAAAGGGAGAAAGATACAGGCAAACAAACTACTCTAAAGAGGTTATGCACCAAAATAAGTCGACCTTCACACATCCACACTTAAAATTCAGACAAATGCATACATACACTTCTCACTTGGTAGAAGGACCCGGCTACAAGAAACTGGTAGGGAGGCTTGAATGAAAATATAGAGAAAAGAGGTTCACCAAAGGTGCTATGAGATGCACACTGCAAGTGACTTCCTCTATTCTACACTTCCAAATAGAGCTCTTCTCCTGCCAGCTATAGAAAATGGCACCTTGTAGATAACTAGTGTGTTGGTGTTGAACCTGTGAGAGCATCAAAAGACAATGACTAAACACAAATTAACACTCAGGACATACACAGGATATCCATCCAAGAAGAGGTAAGAAATTGCATTTAGTGATTCAGGTGGAAATTTTAGCAGGATTACGCCTTGTAAAATGTGGAAGATGATTTACAAATGACAAGTTTGCAATATATATGAGAAGCAAGGAGGCCCATTTGGCGTTCCTTGTTTACAAGTGGCCATCACATCCCTTCATTGGGAAGAACAAGTCGCTCAAAACATTAATGAGCCATGTGTTTTGTATATTTAAAGCCTCCTTTTCAAGGTCAATACATGATTTGTCCACCCATTAAATGTAAAATGGAGAAATCAGTTACTTTACTAGCTAATTATGTCCTCTCATGATCAATTTGCAAGAATTATTTCACCTGCTAGAGTCACTTCTCAAATTGGCACCACTTGGACTAACTGCTTGCTCATTCCATGCTTGCCTCCTTGTCTTTTCTTAATTTTGTCTCTATCTGGCTCCTTCAGCCCTCAGGAGCGAACATTCTAGTAGGTCACTGCATTTTGGCCCTTTGGTTAGCTCTCTCTTAGTTGAAAACAAACGGCCATTTCATTTTTCTAACTTTGACATTCATATGGCCGTCATTAGATTGAAAACCAATGGCTAACTTGTTCTGTTAAACTTGACATCTTCTGGGATGTCATTGTCCTCATCACAACGTCATCGGGTCCATATGGCTTCTTCTGCGGCTTATCTTCCTTGGCCCTTCATGAGCATTCTTTCTCTGTCTATGTCACCCTCCCGAAGGGAAGGTGACCCTTTGGCCTTCAAAAATGTCCCTTTTGTACTTGGCTGAAAGTCTCCCTCAAGGGCACCTGCCCTTCAGGGTCCTTCAGCGAGTCGCTTTGTACTCTGGATTGTGCCCCGAGCTCTCACGGACATTTTCCCTGTGTCTTGCTTGCTTCATGTATTTTTTGTAGAATTTTGTCCACGAACATTTTCCCGTGGACAAAAAGTTCATGGAAATTCTTTCTGCCCTCTGCTTTGACTTTGGACTGTGCCCGAATTCCTTCAGACTTTTTGTCTGAAGGAATTCTTTCAGGCAAAAATTCTGAAGGAATTCGAGACTTAGTCTATTTCAAAAATTGAACTTTGAACTTTGAACTTAACTTACCCGGGTCCTTTTCTTTTGAAGTGCCGGCCCTCCACTAGGGCATTTTGAACTTGGAGACTCCCCTTCAGCTAAAGGCATACCCTTGAACCAAGCCATTGAACCAAAAATGGTTCAACGGTTCAAGGGTTCAACCATTGCGTGCTGATGGACTAGTGAACCAAGGCCGAAGAACTTCTTGCATTGAACCAAACCCATTGAACCAAACCTGTTGAACCAAAACCGTTGAACCAAAAAATGGTTCAACAGTTCAATGGTTCAACCATTGATGAATCGAGATGTTGAACTTGAAGATGGACCTTTCAACCAAAGGTCACTGAACCACTTGAACCAGGCCATGAACCAAACTCATTGAACTTGAAGACGGATGAACCATGTGCTGAAGAACCATGACATGAACCTGGGTAACCTAAAAAATGATTGGCATTGAATAACAAGGGAAGAGGGAGACCAAACTTTTGCCTGTGGGCAAAATTGGTCAACACATACCTCTTCATGTCATGACTATGCTCCTATACACTTGACATCAATGACCTGTACCTTCCACATTGATATTAACAATGATATCAATCATGTAGATATAAGACATTAGTTGTCTTCAAATTCTCTCTTTCTCTTTCTCTCATGACAACACTCTTCCATGTACCTTGTCCATCACACATTGCCAACTGTCCTTAATCACCTTTGACATTGACCTTCATAAGATGCACCTTTGACATCAATTATAATACTCAACAAAAATCCCATCTCTCATATTTTTTTAGATTTAATTGTTTTCATGTTTTTAAAGCTCATAAAACATGCCAATAACAAATCAATAAACTTTAAAATATAAAAAAATATGCATATTACAAATCAAAATGTTTGATATATGCCTTGCATCTGGTTTACACTTGTGATTTTTTTTTTAAATTGAACTATTGCATCTAATTCATACCATATCTACACCAACGAAATCTAAGGCTTTGAATTTATAAACCATCAGTAAAGAATAAGGAAAAATATCGTTTTTATCTTTCCCTCGTCACCATTCATCACTATTGATAGACATAAATCCTTAAAGATTCAAATTTTGAGTATATATAGAATTTAATATTGTGTACTAAGATTTATCTCTAATAATTGATAGAACAAATCCTTTTCACATATTATTTAATTACAACATATGAATCTACTCTTATGTGTTTTAAATTCCCTTTCATGTACCATCAAGTATATAGAAAGGATGAGATTATTTCATGTGTTATCAGGTATAGGAAGGTCAATCATATATATATATATATATATATATATATCGATCTAATAATATATAGAAGTGGAAAT
The DNA here is from genome assembly GCA_037957365.1 of Torreya grandis. NCBI lineage: Eukaryota > Viridiplantae > Streptophyta > Pinopsida > Cupressales > Taxaceae > Torreya > Torreya grandis. The sequence goes on along the minus strand of JARHVA010000759.1, from coordinate 3,488,709 downwards.
CTAGTGGAATATTCAGGAACCAATCTATCTCCCATAGTTTTATTCAAATGCCTGGAAATGGTCCAAGATTTTATTTCTTGATACACAACTACTTTTTGGTGACAACTACACTTCATGGAAAACCAAGGTGAAGACTCAATTGGAAATTGAATATCTTTGGATGGTCATTGATGACACATTCAATGGCATGCCTTAGATGCTAACCAGTAATGAAAGTTTGATTAATCTTACTATAATGCAAATTTTATGACCATTTTAAAGTTATCATATGATGTCCAACCTCATATTCATTACACTACTAAAAAAATAGGTAGGACAAACTAGGTGTTGTCTACTAGGATAAAAACCATAATACCATCTTTCATTTACAAATCCAACTTCATTTTCTCAATTTGAAGATAGGTGAGAAATTTTAACGCTTTCTTCATCATGTTATAGCACTATAGGACTCACTCCTAGCATTGGTAAATAAAGTGTTATATGAAATCTTAATACCCATCATCCTAAGACCGTTGTGATGCCCCTACCCCATTGCATGTAATATCTTTGTGACTTCTCTAAATATATCATAAACTAAACAAAAATTTGAAATTTTTCTTGATATGTTTCAGCAGGAAGAATTCATGCATGTAGAAGAGTAAGATGAATTATAACATGTACTTGCATCACATAAAAATGTAAAATACCCATGAAACCTTCAAAATAATTCTTAGAAAATAAATCAGTAGAACCAACAAAAGAACAAACCTTATTCTCACAAGATCTATCTAATCTATGGAAAGGCAATCCATGAGTTTAAAATTTATTGGTACAAAACACTTACACAAGGCTCCTATAACTAAAAAAATATATCCCACAGAAATATCCATAAGGATAGAATAATAATTCATAATTCAAATGTATTTGGAATAAGATTCCTTCCATAGAACAACATGGAAACATTGATGACTACAATGATCCTTTAGATGAGGATTTTGGCTTTACTACATAGACAAAATAGGAGATCACTCCTACAAATGTAGTCTAATATGTGGATTATAGTTCCACAATGCATATGACTAGATGAAATGATTGTTTCACCACCTTCAACCACTCATAATATCATGGTAATGTCTCTCTAGGAGATGATTCATCATATAGTATCCAAGGTTGTGGTGATATTTCTTATTTCTTGGAATTCATTCATGTAAAATCATAGAAGTTTTTATGTTCTAGGACTAAAAAATATTTTGTTTTCTTAAGTCAATTTCTCTATCACGTCCTAAAAGTTTAATTTTATCACTAAGATGGGGAAAAATTGTCTAGTTAGAAACAAGCCTAGAAGCTCAAAAAATTTTGCAGAGCTTCTAGTGTAAAAAAAAGTTCTAGCTTGATGTTACCCACGACGAAAATCAAGCTATTATTGTAAAATATATAGACTCAAAAAATATATTACACAAAATATATGGACATTTGAGCTTTGGTAACATGGTTTCACTAATAAGTCATAACATTTTAAGATACATTACATCACTAAAGAATAATACTAATGTGTATGGCTCATGATCCATTGGATCTAGTGCACACTAATATATGTGAGCCCATGTGATCAAGTGTTAGTTTTTTCCATTATTTTCAACTCCTTGTTGATGAATACTCTTGAAATGAGTGGGTATATTTATTGACTACTAAGGATAAATCCTTTTGAGTATTCAAATATTTCAAATCCATTATAGAATAAAATTTTGGTTATCAAATTAATTTCCCCTAATAATACCAAGGGAGTGAATACACCAATAAAGAGTTATCTGAATTTATGAAGGGACAAGGCATTTTCTGACAGTTGATTGCACCGTATACTCCACAATAGAATGGTGTTGTATAATATCATAATTTAAATTTTATGTAAATAGTGTGTAACATGATTTATGACTCATACATACCTAATACATACTAAGAAAATTTAGTTCACACAGTTGTCTACCTACTGAAGTAAGCACCCAAAAAATATTTCAATGGTATCACACCACAATAAACATGGATTTTGAATAAAAATTGTATATTACATCTTTGTATTTTTTAGTGTAAAGGATATATGCATGTCCATAAAAATTAGATAATAAATCATTGGCATGAATTGTTATATGCTAAAATGAATAGTCAAAGGCCTATTGACTCATGAATTCAAAAATTAGGAAGTATACATCATCATAGATGTTGTATTTGATGATAAATGTGAGTTCAATCCACCCTCATAGATTTTATCAAATGAGGAAAGGGATATAAAAAAAGATGTAGAGTCACTTTAGCATAGGCTACATCATTAGCTACACCTCTAATCTATCCATATCATGTTACTACAATGACAAATACAACGATCGATGCCCCATCTATCTCTCCTCAAGTTATAAGTTTATCCATTTTTCATCCTATGACAACTTCATCAATTCCTATTTCTATAATTAGTATGATAAGTACTATTCATTGTTTACATTATTTGGGCCAAATAAATAATCCTCAAGTAGTTACAATGCCAATTTTGTCTACTATAGCCTAGTTTTATATTATGGGTCCTATTACTGCTGCTGCTACTACTACTACTACTACTACTACTACTGAGGTTTCTTTTACATTGGTGATAGATTACTTTCAAAATCTAATTATCACCCAACAACTTATTCATTATTTATTGGAACCAATCCTTAATCCCTTGAGCCATCAAAGAGGGTATATTTTGAAAACCTAGTGTCTACTTCCATTTTTGCTCCACAATCCATCCCTCCCATGTTTTCTACACAATTGGGAGTACCCATTAGCCAAGCCACACAAATAGACTCTCATATAGTCTCAATCATAGAGCTACATGGAAGACTAAATACATAATTAATACACCATCCCAAAAGTAAGTCACTAGGTGGAGGAAAGTTATTCCTCCCTTCCCTATAGTTAGGACATATTCCCCCATGATCATGCTTCCTCCCAAGAAATCACCTTAATATATTCCTATAGTTAAATTAGATCCAACAAGATAATAGATTACATTAAACATTCATTTATGGATCAAGCAGTTTTAATAATAAGAAGGAAGGCAGGACCTAGTGAACTCTGAACAACCAACAGTCAAATTTTCTTTTGATAGACAAATAAATACCTTGAAAAAGGTGAAAATAAGGACTATGGTTGTGTAAGGACAATAGGTTGAGTTAGAACATAGAGAAGACATATTTTCTGACAAAGAGAAGAAAGTTAAATCCCTTAGACCTAGATAGATACAGAGAGGATCCTTATAGTTTTTTGGATGTTGTTAGAGGGTGATAAAACAAATATTCAAAATTTATGATCAACCTATTCATAGGCCACCATAAAGGAACACTATTCATGTTCCTAAATAAATTATAGATATCCTTTAGGGGGGAACTCTAAGCTATATGACACTATTGATTTAATAAGGTCTACTAAGATTACGTTCTAGCTTAAGTGGAGGGATATTATCCATTTATTCAATAAATTAAATGACATTAATGGAAAGATTCATTTTTAAGCCAAACAACCAAAAATAAGGCTTATGCCCATTAAATTTTAATATCAACATTTGAGGTTGCATGGACCCATAATTTTTTTGCTTCTAAGTGGGACAACTTTCTTGAATGGCATCAAGAGAAGTGATATCTAACATAACAATTTCAAATCAATAAAGAGGGGAAATTTCTATTTTTTAATGATATGAGAATTACTCAAGAAATAACTCCCTTGGGCTAATTATTTCCTAAGCCCATTTTTTATAATATCCTACGTGTAGTAATTGATAGCTTTTAAGTTGAGATTAGGTCATGGTCTACAAGACCAATGATGAGATTATGCAACTAGTAAATTTTGTGAGAGATCAAATTATAGGAACTGAGACACTTTATGTGGAGGTGAAAGTTGCATTAGGTATGAATAATAATTTTATGGACAAGCTCCAATAGTTGTTTAAGAGACATTTGCTTGATTTTGATACTATTGACATTGACTTCCAAGCGAGCCACACATTATATTTACAAATGGAATCATCCAAGCAATCAACCTCAGTATTAGGGGCAACACTTGCACCACCTCAAGGTACTTAAGCTCCAAATTACACATTAGTTCAAACATAAACTGGGCCCACGTATGTGCAACTTCAAATTTTCACTCCTAAAACTATATCAGTGATAAATTTAAGCATAGTTGTAGTGATAGTGTTAGTTCTAGTTATAACTCTAGTTACAATGACAGTTCTATCTACTTCATCTTATACAAATGGTACCCCATAGTTTTATTCTTCTATCAGTGCCACATTAACACCCCTCTAATTATACATATGTATTTGCATGTTTGTCTAAGTTGTAACGTTAAGTTCCTAATTTATTTTCCATATATATATTTTATTTTAGTCAAATAACTCTATTTTGGGCTATCATCATTTTACATGCATTCTTTGCATAAAGATTCACACATGGTTCTATTTATGAACATGTATTTTTAGACTTCACTTGAGAGATGACACCTTTCCCATCCTAATATTATATATACTTGTATCCTCCCAGTCTCAAAAATAAGAGAATTTTGGCTATTGAAATTAATAAGAAATTCTGAGAAAAGTTCTACAATTGATCTCAATTTGCATATCTTGATTTTTCTCCAAATCTATGAAAGCTGATGTTATTCTAGTGTTTTAATTTGTTGATTGTGCATGAGTTATATTTTTAATACAGTTATTATTATTGTGTTATTACTGATTTGAATTACCTTTTGTATGTTAATCATAGTCCCCCCTTGTAGATGTGCTAACACAATCTTAAAAATGCAACAACTTTTGATTATATATGTTTAATTTTATTGTGATTATTATTTCTTTGGACTTCTAACTATTCTTGATTATTGGTGTTCTCTTAGGAGATTTCATCAAACATTATTTGTTGGTTACTTGTCTAACCTTTAGTTTAAGTGTTGGTTTAGAAAGGTTTTATTTTGCTTGATCCATAGGCCTCCTTTTTTGCCTTACCTTTCCCTAATTTTTATTTTATTTTGATCAGACCTACATTAGATTAGATCCATCATCAATCCATCCATCTCAATTAGATTTAGATTCATCCATAGTTGACCCATCCATGGTCAGGGAAAATTTTAGAGGCTATTTATAGCTAAAAGGATATAAGTTAGTTTTTCTAATTTTAAAAATGGCTAACTCTGTGAAAACATGCATAGGTCAAATAGTTTCAATTTTATACAATTTATCATACAGGGGTTTTGAATCACCTTGTAGATTATACAAGATCCTATTTTTATACACATATTCTCTAGAGTTACTATGCATGTTTGGGTTTGACTCACCAAAAAATTATATGAGACATGTATAGGTTAGTCTAAAATTGCCCAAGTGTGTGTGTGTGTGTGTGTGTGTGTGTGTGTGTGTGTGTGTGTGTGTGTGTGTGTGTGTGTGTGTGTGTAATAAGGACCACCTAGGACATAATAAACTTAAGGTAATAATTATATTTTGGTTGATATTATTTATTAATTGAAATAAAAATATATATTTGAAAGGTTAATTATGGATATGGTTAAGACATTTTGACAAACCTTATTATATAGTTTATAATTTTAAAACTATAAAAATATTTTAAATTTTTTTAGTACCATCTATAAAACCGAGTAAAACAAACATGTTCTTCCTTATATATGGTTTTAATAACTAAAAAACTTAATAATAAATAATTTTCAAACCTAATGTTTATTTTATTTCTAGCATTGAATATAGTGCAAGTGGAATTAAAATTATGGGGATTAAGGTTTAGATCTTTTCCTATTTTTTAGTGAATTGGCATTGACATATTGAGGGGCCCAAGACAAAATTCAATGTTGGTCTAACACGTCAACCGCAAGATTATGTAAGTTGTTCGAATACATATGTGACATTTTCTCGATTTTTCTTGTCATTTATGCAAGTTATTGGCAGAAGTGAAGCTCTGCGAGTTAGAAGATTAGGATGAGGGGTTATAAATGAAGGTGAAAACAATTTCTAAGTTGGTTTTCTTATGATTGCAATTGCAAGGTATGGATTTGTGTTTCGTTTGTCCTAAAGACTAAGAGTAGTTATTTGCATGCACAATCATCTATCCTGAAATGAATAAATATAATGATAAGTTCCTTGAAAATCATTTATTTAAATATATTTGTTGATGGTTTCTCAAAAAATTTAGTCATTGATGCAAGCTATTGGTGGAAGTGAATCTCTGGTAGTTGAAATATTAGGATGAGGTGCAGATAATTTCTAATTTGGTTTCCTTGTGATTACAACTACAAGGTATGGATTTGTGTTTTTTTTTGTTCTAAATACTGAGAGCGGTTGTTTGCATGCACAGTCATTTGTCTTGAAATGAATAAATATAAGATAAGTCCTTTAAAAAACATTTCTTTAAAGATATTTGTTGATGATTTCTTGATATTTCTAGTCATTAATGTAAGCTATTGGTATAATGAAGCTCTCATAATCAAAATATTGGGATGAGGTGAAAACAATTTCTAAGCTAGTTTCCTTGTGATTGCAACTGCAAGGTATGGATTTGTGTTTTTTTTGTTTCTAGAAGATTGAGTGCAGTTATTTACATGTATAGTTGTATATTTGAAATAAATATAATGATAATCTCCTCGAAAATCATTTCTTTAAATATAGTCATTGGAAATAATGGAGCTAAAAAATACAATCTTTCTAGTAACAATGACAAATTGAATTCTCACAATATAGCCATGCTTTCCATTTAGAGAGCAAATGTCAATTTTTATCTTTTTCATGTGAAATTGTATTGATATATATTATAAAATAGTATTTGAAAACATAAAACCAATCTCAATGTTATCACCAAATTCTAAAAATAATTTAAGAGAATGAAAGCTCACATGAACCATCTTCAAATGCCTTTATGAAAATTTTAACTGATTCTATTCTTGATGATGAAATCAATGCAAAAGAAATTTTACATATATCACAAAAATTCCAACTTATTTCGTGTAATTGGTTAGTTGTTTCATTAAACATTGGAAAGAATATTATGTGCCACATTTACCATAGTGAATTTGATTTACTTGTTAATTTAGTTGTCATTAATGCATACATGGATTGACCTCCTTGTTTAGATATACTATCACATAAATAGAAGCAACATGGAATTGATCTTATGACCAAAACATTGTGGTGAAAAATGGAAAAGAAGAGATGTGCCAACTATAATTTGTGTATTCCCTAGGTTATTTACAATTCCTTCATAAAATCATATTGTTATGCATTTTTTCTATCGGAGTGAACTTATTTTGTACAAAACTTTATGGAACATCATTGCAGACATTAGTTTTTCTATTGAAAAAAATAGTTGAAAATTGGGAAAGTGTAAAATATTCCTACCAGCCATGGCATATTCACTGTACAATTTCTGAAAATGTTTTTTTTTTTCAAATTGTGAATTTTAAGATGGTGATATTATTCACCACAATTTCATGAATGGAAAATTTTGTCACAACTACATGTCAATAATGATATTCACCTTAATGAGCTTGATATACTTGGTCATCATGACTTTGGTATACATCATAACTAGAATGATGGTAGCATATCAAATTTCTTGAAACAAGAAACCACTTTATTTATAAAATAAAATTGAACAACCTGCGAAATTTATGCATCTCATTTTACTGGTCCATGCACTTTGGCTACATTATATGTAAAATAAAAATTATTGTTGATATTGTTATGTGCCACTATAATCAACACAATTCAATGCTTCCATTAAAAATTATTATTCAAGGCACTATCGATATAAGGAAATCATACCTTATCAAAAAAATACTTGATTTGTACTAAATATACAAGTAACTCACAACAATTATCCATTGCTATTGTTTTCATTAAAAATTATTAACACATTTAATATTGATGCTTCAATAATCCATTCAAGCCTTTGCATTCCTATACAAGAAATGAAACCATTGGAAGAGCAAAAACATGGAATTTTACAACATTATTTATAATATATCCAATACATTTTGATCAATGAACTGAGTTTCATAGGACTAAACCTACTGACACATATTGATCAATGTTTTCAAGAGTCCTTCCCATAATATAAAAATGACCCATTTGGTGCAAGATCTATTATTCTAATTAGTGATTTAGGCCAGCTCCCTCTAACACAGGATATACCAATGTATACTATAATATCATATGGTTTGACGCTTTGATAGACCTTCAACATTGTTATTATATTCTACACAATTTTTTGTCAAAAAGGATTTGATTTAGGCCAAGTAACTTTAGAAAATCTATAGTTAAATATACCAAATGTTGAACCAAAAGTTGAAGATTGGAATTTATTAATGTCTCAAACATATAATTACTTGTCTTCTAAATAAAAAAATCTCATTTCAATTATCAACTCAATTATATATGCAAAAAAAAAATTGGCTTCAACCCATAACAATGAAATTTAAAATTATTAAATATGTAGATTACACAGAGTAACACATAATGTATCCCAAAAAGTAACTTTGGAGATCTTGATAATCTCCAATTAGATACAAAATTTCTTCTAGATCAAAAGGACAAACAATTATACTTATGCACAACTTATAGGTCAGGTCTAGCTTGGGCAATCGTGCTCTTGGTGAAATTCATATTATAATTTATAGCACTAGCACCAACCCCCTAAATTTCTAATATTGTATTTGTACATATGGAAAAAATATATAGGCCCAACATGGGATATAAATAATCCTCAATATGCATTGATCCCTCCCATAACTTGACATAACCTTAAATAACTTTTACTGAAAAGCAACTAAGCTCTAACAATACATAAGTCATAGGGGTTGACATTGGGAACGGAAAAAAATGATATTAATACTACAAAATGTTTGGGCTTAACTTTTATTGTAATGTCAAGAGTAAAATATTTGCAAGACTTTCATATTTCATCTCTTTTCTCTATTGAATGATATACAAGAATGCAATATGGAACGTATATCCACACGGAAAAAGAATAACAACATCTACATTCATTGTCAAAACTCCCTCTTTATTGAAATGGTCTTCATTTATCTCACTCTATCGACATTTCAATGTGCCTCCCTCATATAATTACTAGGTTAGCCTAATTTGTTAGTTTTGGAGTGTGCTTTCATAAGGCCTACTTTTTTATTTTTATGAATAGTGTGTAATAATTTTAAAATAATTAACTCTATTTCACTAATAATCGAGATTTTAGGGCAAATAAAAAGTGTCTTACATTTGCTAATACATTTTCTTCCATGCTTCAGTGCTCAATTCAATAAAAAGTAGGATTCTTCTTGCAAAAAGATCGGATGAATACTTGTTCAAAGAATGAACCAAACATCGATCAAATATGACTTCTCCATTTTTTAAATATATAATATTTTCTTCCTAAACTGTTGGCATGTCACAATAAATTCTTAAAATCATTTTTCTTGATGCATCAAATTTATATATTGGAAAAGTGTGATTAGAAAATAACTTGCATATATTAACAAATCAAATCTTATGCACATATCATTTAAATAAGATATTAAACAATTAAATAAAAGAAAACAATCATTCCAATGTAAATAAGAATACATCAACCCCAAAAATGATGCATTTATCAATTTTTTTAATTTTTTTTTAACTTTGTAAATAAATTTTATTTATTATTTGTCCACTATGTTTGGAAAAGGTTCTTTATTTGCTAAGCATTTTTAATGTTAATGTGGCTGTGATAGGGGGTATATTATATTATCTATTTTTTAATAGTTTTTATTATTTTTATTTTTATTTAATAAATAGATTTATTTATATATTAAAAAAAATTATTTAAAACGTTTTAAAATATTCTAAAATCACAATAATATATATAAATGTTTATGTTAATTTTTATTGTACATAAAAAATAAAATAGATATAATATCATTTTAACCAAAACTAAAATCAATTTAAATACATATAAATAAAAGAAAATAACACTATTAAATTAAAATATTTTTAAAAAATAATAAACAAATATAAAATTAAGTTTTATATATATATATATATATATATATATATATATATATATGTATATATATATATATATATATGTATATATATATATATATATATATATGTATATATATATATATATATGTATATATATATATATATATATATGTATATATATATATATATATCTGTGTGTGTGTGTGTTAATGTTTAGGTTAATTTTTATTGCATATAAAAAATAAAGTATATATATATATATATATATATATATATATATATTATTGCATATAAAAAATAAAGTAGAAATAATATCATTTTAACCAAAACTAAAATCAATTTGAATACATATAAATAATAGAAGAAAGTAACACTATTAAATTAAAATATTTTTAAAAGATAATAAACAAATATAAAATTAATTTACATCTATCTCTCTTTATATATATATATAACTACTCTCCTCTTAAATCTGACATGCAATACTTAATTGTAAATGAGCAAATAACTAGTATATTGAAAATTACAATTTATCCCTGGTATCTCTAATGTGTTGCCTATGGTTAAGTCCATCCATGTGTTAACTTTTTAAAGGCCCTTCACTTGTTGACTTTTGATCCCTAATCAAATTGTCAGTTTCAAGAAATGAGGAAGTTTAGACAATAGGAGTTGAGGTTTATCAAACAATTCAAGAAGCAACTTCTTACTTTTTATTTATTTTTATTCTAAAGTCGAGCTAGCTATAGACAATTAATGAAACAAATAGAAACTTAGATCAACAGCAGATATGAGCCACATACCAGAAAACAACAAATATTGATGGTGGCTTCAATTTTCCTAAGCAAGGGGCCATCAACATTGGAGTGCAAAATTATTTTAACAATGAACTCTTTCCTTCATATCATTTCATATCCCCTACCTCTTCTCAGCGATGTAGTTCACCATTGAGTTAATATTAGGGAGCATGGTTGGATGCCATAAGAGGAAGTTGGTTTTGCTATAAGTTTTTAGAAAACATTATTTTATGAAATGGTAAACAATATATTTTTATAATAGGTTTATGATACTGATTATTGTTATTATTTTTAATTATAATTTTACTTTTTACTTTTTAAATATTTATAAATTTTATTCAAAAATTAAAATTAAATAAAAATATGCAATAATTAATCAACAAATCATTTTAGACCATCAAAATCAAATTAAAGATATAAAAATAAATTAATGTTGTAAACAATCAAGTAGAACACACACACACACACACACACACATGTATATACATATGTATATATATATACATGTATGTATATACATATATATATACATGTATGTATACATATATATATATATATATATATATATATATATATATATATATATACACACATACATATACATACATACATACATACACATACACATACACATACACATACACATACACATACACATACACATACACATACACATACACATACACATACACATACACATACACATACATATATATATATATATATATATATATATATATATATATATATATATATATATTCGTTCAAGCCAACATGTTATGTAAGCTTTGATTTCATTTATCGCATATAAAAAAACACAACATTCATATAAGTATTTACAACATTTTTTAAAATTACAATTAAAAGATAAATAATCACAAAAATACTAAAATATGAAAGAAGAATATAATATTTAGGGCTAAAAATATCTAACATTTAGCAACACAAACTCTTAGCGAAGGAAACTTTATAAACAAGTAAGATCTCACTTTAATAAGAGGGCACAACACAATAGGAGTGAAGGAAACCTTAGGAAAAAATAGATTCATCACAAAACAAATAAGATTTAAAAAATATAGATTTATCAAAATGTAGCATAATAAAAATGGTTTTACATCAAAATAATTTTATATTGGCTTACACTACTTTGAAATCATATTTAATTAGAATTTACATAACAATAAAATAAGACTTAATTATTAAAAAGAATATTCTAAAATAATTTTAAAGTGAAAAGAGAGGGTTCTACAAAAATATTTGAATTGTAACAATTCTAGAGATAAATAGAAGAAACAAGAAGTATAAAATAGGTCTAGACAACAAGATGAACAAAATCTATAAAAATCAAGACAAAAAAATAACTTTTTTGAACAAATAAAACTACGTCACTCCTTTAATAAAACTACATCACTCCTTTACTAGCACATCTAAACCCACATCAATACATCTTTTGGCAGCCATCATGTTAGAATGTGTCATACTCACACTTGATATGAAGTACACCTTAAGCACATGTATTATCGAAGTGTGATTTATTATGTGCACATAATTATTAAATTCACAATTAATACAGTAGTTATTCCCACATGTGTAAATAATCTCTCACTCACCTCTTATGTTTACTATATAAATACTCTTTGTGTTCTTGTCGAAAGTAATGGATATTAGAGTCATCCTCTAAGCTATTGGAGATGTATTTCTTAGAGAGTCATGTTCTAGTGAAACCATTTTGGTTGTAGATGTGCATTGTATATTTTACGTAGTTTATATAATGTGTGTTTATTGGTGAATCGCTCTCTTATTTGAGTACTTTATGTTGATGGTGTCTATGTGAGAGATCAATGGGCTATGTTGTAATTTTTTATATAGTATCATAACCATTTCTAATATATCAGATACCGCAAAACTGATTTGACCACCATGTTCCTCTATTCCTATGAAAATGATCCCCTACTTCATAATCCTAATAACTCATCAAAGATAAATAAAAATGGACTCGAGTCAATGCATTTTTTTGGTTCTCCCTCCATTATTATTGCACCATTTTTCTAGAGTAAATTTAGAATCCAATACTCAATGTACAAGTTAGTTATAAATTTGTTAAATATACAAGCCCTAATCCCTATATGAATTTCATGTTAGGATGACAAGTGGCATAATGAAAATAAAGAATTCAATCTTAAATCAATTTTTTGGATAAACATTCATGTTAGTTGCCTGATGAAAGATCACAGAAGTGGATATGAAACATGTCGATATTCAAAACTTGACATATTTTCTTCTAGAAAATTATTTATTATTGTATGGACTGTGGAAACATTAGATCTTTGATTCAAATTTTTATTTTTTGATAAATGATAAACTCTTAATTTCAATTTTTGATGTAGTTATAGTTAGAGGTCTTAATTAAGAGATGTCTTCTATTGTACATCCCATAAATGTATTGTCAAAATTCACAAAAAATAACATAAATTCATTGCTTCACAGAGAGATTATGCATCATAATATTTTCCAAAGATACATCCTTATAAGGATTAAACACACAACCATAAACACGGTCTGAAACCTTGTAAGCATCAAGCCAATGCCATAGTATAATTCTAAACAACTCAATTCCTCTAGTTCTTCATAGACCTATGCATAAAACTACTTGTAGTAGTCCTTACAACCCCACCTAGACTCTTTCTCCAATTAGGAATCGGATGCCTTTTTCAATTGTAGGGGATGTATATATATAGACACATAATCCACCTATTTATACTAATTTCTTTTAAGAACCCTTTAAGGCCACAATATTAAAAGCTCATGAAACATCAAGACGTACTACAATCTTTAAATGTTCACAAGTCTTGATGGTAATATATCTCCATATAACATGTCACCTAATTGATGCACCATAACACATCTCAAACCTATTTACCTATTCCAATATCATTTCAAGCATCATCTTAGACACATTACCAATTATCAATGCAAGGTGTCCAAATGACTAGAATTAAGCTCTAAGAAGTTCAAAAGAAATATTTACAAAGGTAAAGTTCATAAATAAGTTCATTGAAACTGCATAATTGATTGAAGCTAACCCCATAAAAATACTCACCATAGATTATGACAAAGCATTTTTAGTAAGAAACCAACTTATGCAAGGAACACCTAAAACATGGATAATCTAGAGCAAAAATGGAAATAAAATAGAATAGATGGTGACTAAAATGAAAATATTGATGTTTTCAACCATACTACAGGCTGCCAAGCATCAAAATGTGTTACTACACTTTATTAAAAATACCTACACATATTTTTGGTTGATGTAAGATTACATGTGGACCAAGATGTCCCTACATTAATTTTGACCTCATACTCTTTCATGCCATGTCATATATGAACTAATGCACCTATATATTTATAGACTTCTCAGATTCAAATCAGGACCCTAAAAATGCACAAGTTGACACACAAGGGTAGAAAAAACTAACAAACGAGGACTAAAAACCCCAAGGGGGCCAAAAAGGGTTATGAGGGCTCACCAAGAAGGTGACCAGAACTATAGTAGTTTGGTTCTCATGGAAAACAAGAATTGTACTACTACATTTTTGGAAAAAAATCAAAACAAGGGGAATAGAGGAGGAGAGAGAAAACTAGTGAGAAAAAGTAAAACATGAGAAATGAGAAGCAAACAGAGAGGAACATGACCAAAATACTTAAAAAATATGTCAACAAGAAACTAATATGAACCAATAATAGACAAACACATAAATATTCTAAAACAATACAATTTGAAAACCAAAAATACCCATACCAAAATTTAAGTGTTTACATATTTCTACAACTAATTCTTTCATCATAAAAGTGTGACTTTAACTTCTATTACTTTTGATCGCCTTAATTTGTTTTGAAACCTTTGTATCTTTTTTCTAATGACATTAATATTAACTATCAGAACACTTCAGTATATTATTACTAAAAATAATGATTTCGAAAAGGTTTCAAAATAAAGTAGTTGATTGGTATTCATAGATCAGAGTCCTTGTCAGAAGAAAAACTGGATCAAAATAGACTAGAACAAATAGAAATGTTGGCAAAGCATGACAAACAAAATAACACCAAAGTAACTATAAAAGGAACATCATAAAATTAAGCACAGGCCACCACTCTAGAAGGAGGTTGGGGATTATCCTTAGGTGGTTGAGCACTTCAAGATGAAGGCTCAACCAAAGGAAGATCAAGTGCCACCAATCCATCCATGGGGTCTAGAGGAGACAAGAATATTGTAATGCCCCACCCAGAAGGAGGTTTCACCACACTATCAACTAGGTTGGTTTCAATAGGCGAACCTCATCGAGAAGAACCCATAGTGAATTTTCCATGGGAGGCATGAGACTCCATCCCCTTGGTTGAGGAGGAGGGGTGGAGAAGTGGTTGCAATTGCGAGAACAACTATGAGCATCTAGGCACTAGTGGTGGTGATCCATGTGGCAGGCGATCTAAGGTGGGTGGAGCTCATGGCAAAAGGAGCACTCCCCCAATGGTCAAAAAGCTTTTTCAAATGCCTTATTTCCATGGCCACTTCTTCCACTTAGGCTTAAATTTGCATAAAGGCTAAAGATATCACAAAAGCTTTGTCATTAATATAGAAAGAACAAGATGTTTCTTCATTGTTAAATGAAACAGAAATTCTAGATTTCTATAATTGAAACAAAATAATCTCTTTGAATAAATTCCATAAAAAGTTATAAATATTGGCCAATTAGTAGAACCCTCAAGGAGGGCCAACCACCATTAGAAAGGATCAGAATGTTAAGGATGAAAGAGATTGTGTATCTATTACCAAGTAGACAATGTCTTGGGACATGTCCGAAAGATATGTTTGAAGGACTAAGGTCTAGTATAGGCAGGGCACTTGGGTGGAGCAAATCCAAGATAAAAAATATGCTCTCTAAGTAAAAGGCCTTGATAAACAAGATACAAAAGAAAATAAGAAAGTTTGATCTCAAACTTAGCATTCCAAATTTGGGTTAGACAAGCAAGCCAAGCCTTGGATAAGGAATTAAAATGTCAGTACCTTATGAACTTACCAAGAGTCGGAGAGAATGGGCCCATGACTTAATAAAAGATAGAATAATTCTTACAATGAATATCACAATTCTACTTCTAAATTTTCTATCAAAAATATATAAATTACAAACCCAATTTATAAAACATTACATCCAACATTTAATATTAAACATACGTTTTATTTTTAAATTTTATCTATCACATAATAAAAATTATATAATCCAAAAAATATTGACCACATAATAAAATTTATGTAACCACATAAAAATCAATAGTCAATTACATTGGGGTCTAATTGCATTCATCATCCAAAAATGCTTAATCAATTACATTGGAATCTGATATCATTCATCATCCGATTAATTTCTTAACTTGCTTTTAGGAGATTAATTTCTTAACTTGCTTTTAGGAAAGAAGATTTTATTGACCACATGACCTAAAAATAAGTAATCAATTACATTGAAATCTAATTGCATTAATCATCTGAAAATGGGTAATCAATTACATTGGAATCTGATATCATTTACCATTATTAATTTATTAACTTACTTCCAGAAAGAAGATTTTATTGACCACATGAGGAACCAGCAGTAGCATGCTCCTGCCAGCAGTTTTATTATTTATGATCCGAAGGTTACATGGTAAGCTTGGAACCTAATGACATTCATCATCTCATTAATTTCTTAACTTGCCTCTAGGGTGTCAAATCTCCATGTTTTCCTTGAAATTGAAAAGTAAAAATGATAGCATCAATATATTTCTCCTTTGTCCCCCTGCTTTTTCTATAAAACTTCAAATTTCATTATTGAAGAGATGTTTTTCATAAATATTCCAAATAGTACTCATTAAAAATTAAACCCAAAATTATATGTATACCCAAAAAAAACAGACACTTCTTGTCAGTTTCCATTACAGTAATTGTTATGTATTTGTATCCATGATATCACAATGGTCTAGCCTTAACACGTTAATGTACTGAGGGGCTGTTGGTTCTTAGAAGTAATGGTGGGATGGATCATACTATATCTTTTTCGTACATGGAGCACAGTCCAAGCGGATGTAAGCAGATTTAGGCGTAGATCCTGTGTTTGAGTCTCTTATATCATTAATAGTTGATTCCTCAGGAAAAGCATTGCTTCTTACAGGTCTGGAAACTTTTGTTTTGACACGATTACTTTATAATCATGCTCTAAACTTAGCGATAAACTAGAGTGGATATCAGAGACGGGATATATTATGGATGGGTGTTCCTTAAACCAGAATTTGAATGGACTTCTTATTGAGAGATGCTATAGAAGGGAACTGTGAACTGCCTGACATAAAAGAATGCAATAAATGGCAGAAAACAAATATCACATTCTCTATTGAAGTGACAGGCTGAAAAGTACTCCCTTTCTACTACTCGTGTAAGGAAAGCTTCTTCCAGTTGTGTGCAACGTACATAGAATGCTGCGATGAAACAAATTTTATTTTATGGTGGAAAAGAATTTTAAAGCATATAGTTCGGATTGATAATTGGAAATGCATGAACCGAACGTAAGAATTTTGTTTTTATGGAGTGTCAGCAAGTCACAACAGTGTTTTAGAAGCATTTTCTGTTACTTTTTAGATTTGTTCAATGGAAAAGGTGTAATTCAGTTGCTTTTGTGCTTCTGAAAAATAACTTAATATACTAGCATATCAAACTTAATCTTACGATAATCATTGACTGAAAGGGAGCTTTTGTTTCTGCGCCTTGTGCATGTAATTTCTGATCTGGGTGGTTAGGAGGGGTCTTTTGATATGTATCATTGTACTCCCTGTGGGGATGGGTCTAGCTATGTTATATAAGTTTTAAAAGCTATTTTTCTGGTTTTTGTGGTTGGTAATGGTGTTTCGATCCCCTTCTCAGCTGATAGTATCTAGCTATCGGGTTGGAGGGGTCTGAATCATTTTTTTTTGCCAGTGAGACCATATCCGAACTGTTTTCCATATTATTTTTTATTCTAAAATCGTTATCTAATAATAATAATCGTCTTATGCATTAACCATTTAAATGATAAAAATTAAACAACTATATAAAAGAAGATAAACACTCTCATGTAACCAGAGCTCACCAACCATTTAGCGAAAAGGTTTTGAATCTTCATTTTTAGAGAACCTAAGAAAAAAAAATATCATAAATCAGAAAGTAAAAAAATCTAATTAAAATTTTAAGTTTTTTTAAAAAAAAAAAAAAATAATCTATAATATTTAAAACAAACCCTACCAAAAAATTCTGAAGGTTTTATTTAATAGATCCAAAGGAAACCCTACCAAAAAAAAAATGGATGCATTAGATGTGATGTGGAGAAAAAACGGTTCAAATTCCACTTAGGTCATCATATGTTATTAAAACTAAAACAAAAACAAAACACCAAAAAAAAAACTATTTTACGTTTTTTGAATTTAAAAACACTTTTAAAAAACCACCTAAAATCATGTTAAAGATATGTTTACAAATGCTTAAGTTAAATTTTAGTTTGTAATAGAATAAAATCAAGGAGATATCCTTTCAACAAAAATTAAAATCAATTCAATTCACATGTAAACAACTTGGCAAAACAACAGCGTTAAATTAAGTGAACATTGAAAGAGTTAGAATGGAATTCTTTTAAAAACTTTAATATGTTTTAGACTCTCCCCTTAAAACTATGCAAAATAACACAAGATTTAATTGGATTTGGGGACTAGTAAATAGAAAACTACAATTTAAGCCCTTCTTTGACTTCATATTACCCTAAATGAATAATCTCCCACAGCCAAGTCCATCTATATATTTGCACTATGTAACAATTTCTTCCTCCCTATCTAAACTGTTGGAGGGTTGTTCTTTCCAGCGGCTTTTTTATTGATCTCTTATCATCTTATCAATATCACGGAGGATAAAAAGGTTTTAAGAAATGAGGATAGTTAGACAATAGCTGGAGTCCAGGTTTATCAACCAAATCAGAGGAATTTTCTTTGCCATTCCTAAAAAGTTCAGCTAGCTTTAATTACTTAAGCAAATGGTAACCTTAGTTCAGCAACTGATATGAGCCACATGCAAGAAGCAACAGATGTTTATGATGGATGCAGTTTTCCTATGCAATTTGTTCACCCAAATTGGTTAAAGAAGGGACCATGATTGCAGAGAAATGATTCTAAAGATATTATCAATGTGTATTTGATTTCAATTGTAAAATTTATAATATTAAACGATTGTGGTTTGGTAGGTAACCCCAAATACTCAAGTTTTCGCCTTAGAGAAATTTACCAATTCAATTTAAAAAAATGAAATAATTTACATCACTGGGGATAGGAATGCCAAAAACAAAAAAAAATCCACAAATATTCATCATTGTAATAAAGAAATTGAAAAATTAAGAATGTTTGTGATTAGGAATACCAAAACCCCCCAATTTATTATAAATTCAATAATTCTCTTCTGTTTGCTTTGACACACAATCGTAGTAATCTAAAACAAAATCCACTGTGTTAGTCGATTTATAAAGTGAAAGAAAATAAATATGAAAGAAGTAGTGCAACAGCAGCCAGGGAAGAGGCAGTGCATGAGAATGGAAGAAACAGACCAGGTTTCTGTAACTGCAACTCACATGCACAATCCCTTCCCGGCTGCAATGACAAACATACATACACATATCCTTACTGTATCCTCCAAATGATATGAACAAGTGCTATCATCCATCCGCATATTTACTATTGTATCAGTGATGTAATTTAACAATCAGCAGAGCTGAGCTGCTCTTTATACACCCTTTTTCATGAGTTAGAGCGAGCAGCTGGTGCAGTACACGAGCAAATGGGTTTGCAGTACAAAATGGGTTTGCAGTACAAACAAATTGCTTTTGAAGTACAATACACATACTTCAAACATTTTAGGGTTTTTTTTAATGTTGTAAACGCTCTTGGATTACTTCAAAAAAATTGTTTTTTACAGGTTTTATAAATATCGGGAAACACTGTCAGATATTAATGACAGGGTTTAATAGAGAGTAATATTACAAATACTATAGCACCTTCAAAGGTATATTTCAAAACAATTTTGGATTATTTTAAAGTCTTTTTAGGTTATATAAATATTTGGAAAAACTGTTGGATATTAATAAAGGTTTTAATAGAGAGTAGTATTAGAAATATTATATCACCTTCAAGATATATGCAAAATAAATTTACTAACTCATTCATAATTAATTTTATGGGATTTATATGGATCATTATATGATTACTTATGGTTAAGTCTTTCAAGATAACTTTTCCCAAATTATTCAAGGGTTAAAATGGACACCACTATCTGATTCAAAACATTCAAAAATCTAGAAATGTTTATAAACTTGCCCATGTTTGACATTACAAATAGAACTCTAATTTAGATTTGAGGTATGTAGTGATATCTTTATTTAATTAATTTCCACCCTTAATAAATACTCTTAATAATAATAATATTTGCTTTTATGTAGTCACAGGGTCAATTAATAACATGTGCACAACTCACAATAGATTCCACAGAGTTCCTTTCCTTATCTCTAATATACATCGGCCGCCATTATGTTTATGTTATAATTATAGTGATCCCCACACGACCACATTAGTTAATTTTA
This sequence comes from Torreya grandis, assembly GCA_037957365.1. Classification (NCBI taxonomy): domain Eukaryota; kingdom Viridiplantae; phylum Streptophyta; class Pinopsida; order Cupressales; family Taxaceae; genus Torreya; species Torreya grandis. The sequence goes on along the minus strand of JARHVA010000759.1, from coordinate 3,468,223 downwards.
TTGCATAGATGGTAATGAGTTTAGTGGTCGTTGTGGAGTCCAAAAACATATTAATGCAGTGTACAAAGTCCATGGACCCCCTATCCCCTAGGGTTCACAGTTTTCACTTTGGAATGACAACACCACATTTGAGGTGGCACCACATTCAAGGTAGGGTAAAATGGGCCATATAATATTTATATATTGATTGTGGTGATCATACATCTCCACGTTACTTCATAAATTCCAAGTGAGATTAGGTCTCAATCTATATTCTAACAAGTTCACTCTATTGCAAATAGGATTTAGATTTAATGTAAAGTGTGTGGGTATGTCCACGTGTCACTATCATTTTGGCACCCATGAGGCATGACCATGGGATGCTTGATACATGGCTTGATCACAGGTTCTTAGAGTCATAGGGTCTCGGAGTCATAAACTCCACAGAGTGACATTAAATCAAAATGATCTCTATAAGACTTTGAGTGGCCATATTTTCTCTAGGTGGTAGGATTTCAAAGTGGGTTCACAAGGTGGTAAAAGATCACATAATACAATAACTATGTTGGTCTCACGACTAAGCCCAAAAGGGTTTTTCACACATTTAATCAGTTTGGATAAGCTCATGGGTTTGCCAACAATGATTTGAACTTAAAGTTTTTTGCAGAGTGGGACCAAGTGGAGGCTACTTAGATGGTGGCATGTGTCACCATCACTACCTCTTGTTGTCACATAGTGGCTATAGCCTATGGGGTGTCTCTTAAACTACAAGCACCCTGTGAGGCTGGATCGGTTTCCAAGTGGCATGAACACATGGCCCTTACATGACTAAGATGAATATGCCTAAGTCCAAAAAGTGAATATTACTTAAATAATAAAGTGGGAATATAATATAACTTGGCCACCATGACTTAAGCCATAAGGCTAAGTTTATTTTTAACCCAATTTAATAGGGAAAAGTGTCCACGTTATTAAGTGGAGTTCATAAACCAACATGTCTGCGAGGTCATGGGGTAGTCACAGTCCATGGAGTCAATGCAATCATTATGTGAGTATGAGTAGCAAGATATGCGATTCTAGGCACTCGGTCCATGGAGTCACCAATTCGTCTTGCCCATAATTTAAGAGTGTGTTTCTCTTGTGCAATGTGGTTGTGCTAAGTGGCACAATCTTCATTACCACAAGAAAATCATAAGTAGTGGCCAAGTATAATACATATGCTTAAGATTGCTTTGAGATAGTAAGTAAAGGAAAATAATTCATAATGGCCATGAGAATGCAGTAAGATGTTTCGTGATTTATAAATCACATCATGGCCAAGGGAAGGAATGGTTAAGTTGGCACAAACAAGATTGGGATGAAGAGTGAGATGCTCAAAATGACATCATCCATGAAGTGAAAATTGTTTCACATACAACCAACATTGAATACAATGTGCCTCGGCTTGCTAGGTTTCAAGGTGATCCCAAAGGAAAAGAAGCACTCTCAATTCATGGAAACATACTAGTTTCCCAATCATAGAATCATACATTTAATGGTTTGAAATGAACATTTATGTGTTTCATCTCACATGAATATAAAATATAATATTTAAACCATAAGGAATAAGATAAAAAATGTTTTAGAATAATCACAGTGATTTCATTTATTCAAAACTTTAACATGTAAATTCCTTTGAAAAGAAAATCATTATTAAATAAACTCACTATGATTTAAAATAATAACAAAATATTCCTTTCTTCTCATAAACATTTAATATTACACAAAAGAACTCAATGAATCAAACACCACATAACAACATTATAATATAACTCTGCCACTATGCAATTTCAAAATTACCTCACTATTTATGTATTTTTAAATAATTATAATTGAACTGAAATAGAATTTAAAATGCATGTACCATGACCTAGGTGTTTTATTGCTCACTAGCTAATGTTTGCATGATTAGAGATAAGTACCAAGTAAGGAATTGATTTTATAACATGTTCCACCTGACCACCCTCATGATGAGTGTGCATTGTCCATAAAGGGGTAAGAGTAATCTTCTGGCTGCTCTTCTATTTTACTTACTATATAACCCACTATTTTCTAGCCAAACAATTTGTCTCCAAACTAATACTATGGCAACATTCCCATTTATCCTCAATTTTGATTTAGTTATAACCAGTGAACTAAAACAAGAAAGGTCACATAAGGATCAAGCAAATAATAGCGATTGGCTCATGGTGGAGAAATGTAAATTTAGAAATACAAGACAAACCAATATCAAATTTTTAAATTTGTTGAAAATAATTTCACAACAACATTTATCCTTGAAATGAAACATATAAAAGTTGTAAGAATATCATAGTGAAATGAGATCCCCAAAATTCATAGTTGATTAAGATCCAAGGGTTTCAAGGCATGTAATCACATGTATATTTAAGAAGTAATATTATGTAGATGGTGAGACATTTAAACCCACAGGAGATAATATGACCCAAAAACACTAACCCTGAGATTGCACCCCCTCTCCTAACACCTTGAGGGAGGCTTTTATGTTATGTAGCTGAATAATGGTGTTAATGGACATGAACGTACTTTCAGACACAAATATTTATTCTTTTCCTTCTTCAACCCACCCAAAAAAATCATAGAGGATATAAACACAATGTATGTATGTATAATAATAATATAAAAACATAAGAGACATTCTAGCCACTCTCTAAAACACAAATGTCCATAAAGGGAAATTTCATAATTAAAATAAGACCCATGGCTCATTAAATTTAATAATATCTTTCAATAAAAGGAAATAGTATGGAATTATTTTTATGCTTTTTAGAGTTCACAAATAACACAAGCAATAAAAGTTTTTTGAATGCAACAAGGTAATATTCAAAATTCAATAATATATAGTAGAGTTAAGACAATTTATCCATTCGCACAATGTACAATAAACACAGTAAGTACAAAGTAACTAAGGGATAAAAGAGAGCATATATTGTATGATATTCTATTCTGGAATATGACAATAATCAAGAATCATCATAGGACTATATTAAAAGTTTGGGTTCTATTTGTTCTACATTTTGACTACCTTTAACCCCTAGACTCTTTTGACCACCATGGACACCTGCATCGACGCTAATGTCTTGATCTTGATAAAAGTGTCCAAACCAAAAAATATATATATTTTGAATTTGTCATTTGGGTTTTTCTGTGTTTCTTGTCAAATTTTCATTGATGTAATAAAATCATGTGCACAAGATGTCTCACTCATTTTATTGATCAAACCCTTATGTATGTTCTTATTTACTCTTGAATGATGCCCTAAGAAAAATGGATTAGTGGGCACACAGTGTCGAACTACCTGTTGTAGCGTAGAATTGCACCCTTGTGGGAGAGTTTCTCAACCTCTCTCACTCCGAGATACATGCATTGGGACAACCTCAGGATGTGGGTATCCTATAGTGAGGTTGAACCTCTAGGTTTTTTATGAGGCTGATTCTTCAAATGCTTCACTTCAGCTCTTATTTCCCACACTAAAATCTACTATTAACTAAGGAAAAGGGATAGGAAGATAAGATAAAAAGGAAATCTGAGCTAAGGGAAGTGATGCACAAAATAGAGAGTGATCCACATAAGGATGAAATAAACACTAATTCAACATAAGATAATTTTTTCTCACACAACCTCACAACTAGTTAATTTGCATAAGTGTTTCATAAACTAGGCTCACTAAACCATACATGAAGCAAAGAGGAATTTCAAAATCCACACCAAGCATCCATTAATGGCAGAAAGAGCTCAAGTTCAGACTTGTAACTAACTTTAAAACACTTAAAAATAGGCAAGAAATAATGACAATGAACATGGAAGAACACTTCTTCATAAGGCCATCATGCACAAGCTTGCTAAACACAATTTTTAGGCAAGAGATAGGTAAAAATTGATCTTTATTTACAAATTTTAACAGGGTTTCTCCTTGTCAAATGAGGATTTTTTTTTATGGAGGATCCAATAGAGATATATGAAAAAAAAAATAACAAGGAAAAGAGAAGAGGCAAGCAAGTAAAATTCAATAAATGAGATCCAACCACCCTCCATGAATTCTCACACACATTTGGGTTAATTAGAACTAATCATTCTTCAACAAATTAACCATCATTAGTTCCAATAGTATTCAATCCCTCTCATTGGTTGAGAAACACACTAGAAGACAAGAAATTATTGAGGATGATGATGTCATGATCTACTAAAAAGGAAAAGTCTAAGACCATCTTTAATGCTCAAGCTACCTTTTCTAATCACCTGATCTTCATTTTTCACTTCCACACCATCTCTCACTTGTCTTACATGTATAAGGACAAAATCTCTATAACTTTGAATCTATATTGAGTCATGTTGCCTTTGAATTGAGTAATTATTTGTCGAAGATAATGGCCATGTTGAAGGATGAGAGCCTCTCCATTAATTATATACACCAGTTCCTAATTTGAAACTTGGGCCAAATATTTTCTACAGATGGAAAACCAATCTAAGGACATTGGTTTTCTTGTATCCATTTATGTTGATATAGGTTTATAGATTGTGTAGCTTCTTTTGATCTTTTAAATGCCAATGACTACTTGTAGGGTTTTATATTTTGATGTTTATGGGCCCATCATCAATTCCTTCGAACAACTTGTTTTGGCCATTTTCTATGGACAATTTGCTTAGACCCTTCCTATGGATAATTTGTCTAAAGGAATTCATGTCTTTAGACTTTATAAAAATGCTCCTTTCCAAAAGGGAGATACCCTTCAGCTTTCTTGAAAGTGACCCCCTTTTTCATCCTTCAAAATTTTGAAAAAGCCCTTCAAAATAATAAAAAATCACCCTTTGAAAGAATTGAAAAGCACCCTTCAACTTATCTGTTTGGACCTTTCAGAAAGAAGACACCTTCAAAAATTTGAAAAGACCCCTCCAACTTTGTGAAAATGATCTTTTGGAAAAAATGTTTTAGCCCTTTGCAAAGGAAAAGTACCTTTCAAAAAAGTTGAAAAGGTCCATTGCGAAGGAAAATTACCTTTTGGATTCCTTTGAATGGATTGTTTGAATTTAAAAATGCCTTTGGGCTCTTTAAAATAGTCCTTCAAAAAAATTGAAAAGGGTCCCCTTTTCCCTGAGATAAGATATCTTTCAAAACTTTTAAAAGAACCATTTTCCCTTTGGAAGTGCCCTTCGAAAAAATGTAATAGCTTTAGTATGTGGGCCAAAAATGGCTAACAATTTTGGCAACTCATAGGGAAGCATGCCTGCTATGCTTGAGAACCCAAACCACTTTCCTTGCCTAGTCCATTAGGCATGGATTCATTAGCCTCTGCAACTCAGCTAGTCTAAAATTAGATACAAGGCTAACCTTTTCTAAAACTTCCTCTTGAAGTAACAAGGACAACAAGAATAAAACAAACATTGTTCCCAAGGCACTAAGGGAAGGGAAATGTGCAATTGAAAAGATGTACATAAGGCACTTAGGAGAAAACAAGAAAAACTATATAAAATGTACAATATATATAATGGCTATAAACTATTCTAATAGCAAGGCTTTAGATGAATCCCATTGACTAGAATGGGTAGTACCTCTCCATCTAGCTGGGCCAGCTAAAAAAATTTATATCATTTGCGGATCAAATAAGGACCACTCCATAAGCTATCAAATTTGATATGGTTGACTGGCTTGGCCTTATTTGAATCCCAGTTGAGGACTATGTCCCCTTCCTTAAAGTCCCTTACTATGGATCTCTTGTCAAAGGATTTTTTGACTTGATCTTGATGTGATTTTAGTGATTTCATTGCAAGGTCTCTCATTTCTTCAAGCTCCATGAGTTCTGTCAGTCTCACATTCATGGGCTCATCTTTTGTTAACTCTAGTTGAGGGGCTAGTTCTAATGCAAAAACTACCAGAGAAATGGGCAACTTGGCCTCCCTTCCATATACTAAGACATATGGAGAATTTTCAATGATAACTTTAGGAGTCACCTTGTCAATGCACAAGGTTGTCTATAGTTTGGTGTGCCATGTCCTCTGATTCTCTTCCATAGTTCTCCTGATGATTCTCAACAAATTCTTATTTTTGGACTCAACCAATCCATTTCCTTGAGGATAATAATTGGAAGAGGTGATGAGGTATATGCCCATCTTGAGAGCCCATTTACTTGTTTTTAGACCAAGGAATGCCAATGTATTATCAGAGATGATAGTGGATGGAACACCAAACCTGGTCATAATGTTTTCATAAAAGTATAGGACTACACCTTCATTAGCTTCTTTCAACACAATGGATGTTAAGCATGAAATATACTGAGAGGGAGGTGAATCAGTATATTATAAATCTTTTACTTAATCTAATTTCTTTTCTTTAACCACTTAATCATGCATTCAAGATATGCAATAAAACTGAAAAAATAACATGCACCACACAAGAGAGAGAGAGAGAGAGAGAGAGAGAGAGACCAAATTTTTACGTTAAAATCCAAAGTGGGAAAAACCATGAAGAAAAATCTCAAGAATATGAATGAGCACCAACTCAAATTACAAAGTTCGTAAGCACCAACTTGCAAGAGCACCAACCCCTTTACGGAGCACCAACACAGTAACTATTTGTGAACACTAACGTATAGGAGCACCAACCCCTCTTGTGTATAAAACACAAATATATCTCAATGTTGCTTACTCAAAAAATGGTAGAACTCTACAATATCTCTTGATTTTCTCTCCTCTTTTCTTATATAAAACAATTACAAAACCATGCACTCTCTTCTATATTACAAATGGCTTCACAAGCTTTTATTTATAGCTTTCCAAATGACCTTTGGCATTCACCCTTTATGACCCTTCAATCCTCATGGAAAATGGCACCAAACTTGCATGACCTTCGTATCCTTACATTTGAAAAGTCGCGTGATGACCATTCATAAGCAAATGCATCCTTTCCTCTTTTGTCTTTATCTTGGTGACTTTTCATATTCTTCAAAGTGTCCCTTCATGTTAAAATGCACCATACCCTCTTTTGTCTTCATATGATGACTCTTGGAATTCCCCAAAATGACTCTTCATGAGAAAATGCATCCCATTCCTCTTTTGTTTTTACCCCATGACTCTTTGACTTCTCCATGGGCCGTGTTTTGACTTATATGCAACCAAAAATATATTCCTTAATATTAAATAAATATTAAAGAATATTATCCAAGATATGAATATTAAATACACCATCAAATGCTATGGGGCCTTACCTTTGACATCAATGATAATATTTCCAACAATCTCCCCCTTTGTCATTGATGGCAATCTCAAACTGAAACTACCACATCCTGAAACCTATACTACACATATCAACTTGCACATATTACCATCTAAAAAATATACAGTAACTCTCCTTATTATAACAACCTATACCTACTCCTTGTACCTATTTTTGCACCTATACTTGTACCTATTTCTATTCTTCTCCCCCTTTGACATCAATGGCAAAGGGCCTATCCTAGAGATAACACTTAGCTCCCCCTCAACTGATGTTGATCCTTAGTGACAAGAAGTAAAATAAATTACTCCCAACTTCTCCTGTAGATACTCAAATGTGTCTTTTGGTAGTGCCTTTGTGAAAATATCTACAATCTACTTTGTAGTATTGATATATTCCATCTTAACCTGTTGATCTGCAACCTATTCTCTCAAGAAGTGATATCTGATGAGAATATGTTTTTTTCTTGAATGCATCACTAGATTCTTATAAATATTAATAACACTTGTGTTGTCACAAAAAAATAGAAATAGGATCATCCTATTTTACCTTGATATCTTCCAAATTTTACTTCATCCAAAGCACTTGAGTATAACATAATACTACTGCAATGTATTCTACTTCAGCTATAGAAAGTGATACCAAGTTTTGCTTCTTGCTTAACCATGATACTAAGATATCACTAAGAAAGAAAGATCCTCCACTTGTACTTTTTCTATCATCCAAGAAACCTACTCAATCTAAATCTATATAAGCAACCAAAGTGAAATCTCTGTCGATGGGATACCACAATCCATAATCCAATATCCCCTTAATATATCTAAATATTCTTTTCACCAACTGAACATGACTATTTTTTAGAGCTAACTAATATCTTGCAACTATACCTACTGCATGCATGATGTCTGGCCTCAAAGCTGTCAAATATAAAAGACTACCAATCATAGATTTATACAAAGATTGATCTATAATAGGTGAATCTTCATCCTTGCTCACCTTATTTCTTGTACTCATTAGTATGCCAACTGGTACACAATCCTCAAAACTAAATTTCTTCAATATTTCCTTGGCATATTTACTTTTAAATATGAAAATTATTTTATCTGACTAAAATATTTGCAATCCTAAGAAAAAAACAGTTCTCTAAGCATAGACATCTCAAATTCTTTTTGCATATTATCAGAAAAATCTTTTGTCATCTTTTCAATATTTTCTCCAAAAATGATGTCATCAACATATATCATAACAATCAACTGATGCTCACCTTCTATTTTGATGTATAGATTATTGTCAGCAAATCTTGTCTTGAAACCTTGATCCTATAAGTATTTATCAAGTCTTGCATACCAAGCTTTGAGAGCTTGTTTTAATCCATATAGTGCTTTCTTCAATATGCATACATGGCTACTATTATTTGAGAGAAGAAATCCCTCTAGCTACTCAATGTAGACCTCCTCTTGTAGATTCTCATTCAGGAAAGTAGATTTGACATCCATTTGAAACACTTTGAAATTTTTAAACACTGCATATGCAAAAAACATTCTAATAGCCTCTTTCCTTGCCACTAATGAAAATTTTTCTTCAAAATCTATGCCCTCAATCTAAGCATATCCTTTACATACTAATTTTGGTTTATTCCTGGTCACTTCTCTATTTTCATTTAAATTATTTTTGTAAACCTATTTTGTTCCTATCACATTGTGATCTTTTGGTCTACGCACTATTTCTCAAGTATCATTCTTTTCTATCTAATTTAATTCTTCATCCATTACCTTAACCCAATGCTTATCATGTCTAGCTTCTAAAAACGTTTTACGCTGAATTTTGGATAACAAAGAGAAATTAACTTGCTCAGATTCACTTACCATCATTATTTTGGTGTGAATTCCTTCATTTATGTCCCTAATGATGTCACTTTCATTATGATTTTTCTAGACATATTTGGATGGGGTTTTTGGTGTTTTTTTTCTCCTTCTCATCTTCAACTGATTCTTCAAAATCTTCCTCTTCAATGATTTCAAGAATGTCTACTGGATCACTGATTCTTTCTGCTCCATCTTCTTATATCCTAACACTTGCATTTTCAACTACTTTCTTGGTTCTTTTGTTATAAAATTTATAAGCTTTACTTTTGCAAGAATAACCAAGAAATATTCTTTAATCTTCTCTAGATTCAAACTTACCTAATTTTTCATCAATTCTTTTTATGAAATATCTACTGTCAAAAACTCTAAAATAATTAACTATCATTAGTTTGTCTTTCCATAACTCATAAGGATTCTTGTCACTGTTGATTCTTAATAAGGATCTATTCTGAATATGCACTATTATACCAACTACCTCTCTCCAATATTTATCTGATATCTTGGATTCATTTAGCATTATCTTTGCCATCTCCTGAACTGTTTTATTTCAGTATTTAACTACTCTATTATTTTGTGGAGTTCTAGATGTTGAATAATGTCTCTTTATTCCATGGTCTTCAAAATACTCAATAAACTGATCTGATATGAATTTTCCTTCTCAATCTAATCTTAGGCACTTAATCTTCAAACTGGTATCATTTTCAATTAATGCTTTGAATGCTTTAAAATGTCTAAAAGCTTTTAATTTTTTCTTTAAAAACATTACCAAAGTCATATGTGAAAAATCATCAATAAGAAACATGAAATATCTCTCACCTTGAGTACTTTGAGCTCTCATAGGTCCACACAAATTAATGTGAATAAGCTCTAACATCTAAGTGGTTGAGCATTCTTTTGTTTTGAACTACCTTCTAGCTTGCTTTCCATGTTGACAAGGTTCACAAAGCATGTTGGATGGCTTTGTAATCTTTAAAATATTTATGATTACTTGCTTCTTAGTGATGTTGTCAATATTATCAAAATTTATGTGTCCCATTCTCCTGTGTCAAATCCAACTTTCTTCAATCTGACTCAAACAACATCTTTGACCTTTGATGTCTGATAACATATATAAATTATTGCATATTCTTTGAGCATCTACAACCAGCACATCTAAATCTTTTCTCCTGATTTCACAACATTTTACATAAAAATTTAGTCTATGCCCCTAATCACACATTTGACTTACACTCAAAATATTATGATTAAGACCTTCTACATACAAAACATTTTTATTTTTAATTCTACCATTATCCAAACTTAGTGTACCTTTTCTGATAATTATGGCAGTAGTATTATCTCTAAATTTCACTATGCCACCATTGATCTTCTTCAAGGTTGTGAACTTGCTCTTGTCTCCTGTCATGTGCCTTGAACATCCACTATCAATGAAACATGTCTTTTTTCATTTTTTGCATGCAAAGCTATTGTATCAACATAGATTTTTCAAGTTGTTTCTTCTGCCATGAACCTATCTAAACTTTCTTCTTGAAGAATGGAGTCTTAAAATTTTAGTCCTTGACTGACTCGAACATGCTTCTACAGTATCAAGCTATGTGTCTAAAATTATTGCACTTGTAACATATTATGGCCTCTTCATTAAACACTAATAGAGGAGCAAAAGAGTTGTCGATTTTGAATGACTCTGCATGAGTTTTTTTCTCTTTATTTCTGAAATGGTTAACCCTTTTTTGACATTCTATTTTTTATGACCATATCTATTACAATAAAAATAGTAACCAAAAAAATAAGACCTATTTGTGCATCTCTGACCTGATTACTTTTCATAGCTCTATTCCTTCCAACCTTCTTTTTTTGAGATGTCCTCTGTATTCTTAACTTCTATTTTTATTTCTTCTTTTGTAAGAGCTTCAACATAGCTCTTTCTTTTTTTTTGTGTTAACCTTGTCTATGAAAGTAGTGGCCTACCCTTTCTCTTTTTCAAATATGATACCTATCTTATCTAACATTGATCTTTAACTTTCTAATATCTTATTTAATATATTAGTGTTATTCTTAAATTTTGAATCATTGACTGCTCTATCATTGTTTTCTTTGTTTATTTTCTCAAGATCTACTTTTAAAGAAGTAATTTCAATAACATACCTTTCACATTCTTCACTTAATATTTTCAACTATGTTATTAAATCTTTTTTCATTTTTTTGGCTTCTTTAAAGTGTGCTTGTAGATCTTCAATTGTTTTCTTTGACTCTTTTTCATTTTTCTCGATCTGGAGCTTTAATCTTCAATTCTTCTTCTCAAGAGCTTTTAACTCTTCTAAGGCATAAATGAGTTTTCCTTCTAAATTCACTTTAACTACATCCTATTTTTCTTCTTGATCATTTGTACTTTTTCTTGTAGAGGCATCTTCATGTATGGCCATGAATAGAATCTCTTCTTCTGAATCACTAACTCCACTATCTTCCTCTGAGCTAAGATCTTTAGAATACAAAATCTTCTTCTCGAATCACTTCTTTAATTTTTATTTGAAATTCTTCTTGTATATAGACTTTCCTTCTTCATTATCACCATTACTCTTATCTAGGCACTTAACTACAAAATGTCCAATCTTTCCATAATTAAAACATTTAAAAGGTAATTTTTCTTAATATTTACTTGTATTTTTTTAGCTTATGAATGAATAAATCTCTATTGTCATCTTAATCATCGCTAGAACTATCACTTGATTCTTGAATCTTAGCCTTATTTTTCTTTGATGTCTTAAAAGTAGCTTCTCTCTTTGAAGGTTTCTCTTGTTTGGTTTGCATCTCATATGTCGTAAAAGTACCATGTAGCTCATCCATCTTTAGCTTGGATAAATTCTTCATCTCTTCAATTGTTGAAAGTTTTTCATCATATCTCAATGGTAAATATCTCAAAAAATTTTGCACCATGATTGATTCTTTTGACTTTTCTCCAAGACCTTGAATCTGATTAACTATTTGATCAACTCGCAAAAGGTAACTTGTTGTATTTTCTTTCTCTTCCATCTTCAAACTCTCAAACTATATTCTAAAATTTTAAAGCTTAGCTTGTTGAACCTTTCCATCACCTTTGTAAATATTCTCAAGCTTTACCCAAGTTTCATGAGCATATTTACATTGCATAACTTTAACAAATTCTGATTTACATAAACCATATAAAATAGCATTTAAATCTTTAACATTATTTTCACTTGCCTTCTTTTTTGTCAAAGTAGTTATAAGTGTCTATGGCTCTTCATATTCCTCCACCACTGCTTGCCAAATGTCAAATCCAAGGGCCATCAAATAAGTCCTCATCTTTATGCTCTAAAAGCATAATTTGTCCCATCAAACAAAGGTGCCTTATTTGTATAAAAACTTTCATGTGATCTAGCCATCATGTTTTCCCCAATCTACCTTCAAGCTGTAAAACTTTTTCAAGTGAAACCTGCCCTGATACCAATTATTAAACATGAAATATACTAAGAGGGGGTGAATTAGTATATTATAAATCTTTTACTTACTCTGATTTCTTTTTTTAACCAATTAATCACACATTCAAGATATGCAATAAAATTGAAACAATTTCATGCACCACACAAGAGAGAGAGAGAGAGAGACCAAATTTTTACATGAAAAATCAAAGTGGGAAAAACCACAGAAAAAATCTCAAGTGTATGAATGAGCACCAACTCAAATTACAAAGTTTGCAAGCACTAACTTGCAGGAGCACCAACCCCTTTATCGAGCACCAACACAACAACTATTTATGAGTACCAACCCCTCTTGTGTATAAAATACAACTATCTCTCAATGTTACTCAATAAATGATAGAACTCTATAATATCTCCTACTTTTCTCTCCTCTTTTCTTATATAAAACAATTACAAAACCATGCACTCTCTTGCATATTACAAATGGCTTCACAAGCCTTTATTTATAGATTTCCAAATGACATTTGACATTCACCCTTTATGACCCTTCAATCCTCATGTAAAATGGTGCCAAACTTGCATGACCCTTCATATCCTTGCATTTAAAAATTCACATGGTGACCCTTTAAAAGCAAATGCATCCTTTCCTCTTTTATCTTTATCTTGGTGACTTTTTGTATTCTTCAAAGTGTCCCTTCATAGAAAAATATGTTATACACTCTTTTATCTTCACATGGTGACTCTTGGAATTCCTCAAGATGAATATTCATGAGAAAATGCATCCCATTCTTCTTTTATCTTTACCCCATGACTCTTTGACTTCTCCATGGGCCCTGTTTTGAGTTATATGTAACCAAAAATATATTTGTTAATATTAAATAAATATTAACACATATTAGCCAAGATATGAATATTAAAAACACTATTAAATGATATGGGGCCTTTATCACCAATGTTAGACCTTTGACATCAATGACAATATTTACAACAATGGCTTCCACCCACCTAGTGAAGTAGTCAATTGTAGTAAGTACTCATTTATGTCCTGCACTTGATGGAGGGTTGATCATTCCTATGAAATCTAGTGCCCATTGTATGAAGGGTTGTTCTACCTAAATTGGCTTGAGAGGAAGGGCTGCTAATATTTTCTTACATTCAAAGAAAGCACACTTTTAACACTTCCTTACCCATGCATACACATCCTTGAAGAGGTTGGGCCAGTAATAACCAGGCCTCATTATCTTTGTTGCTATGGTTCTAGGTGAAAAATGACCTCCTTCAAATCCATCATAGAATTGTTCCAAAATCTTGGTCATTTGGTCATTATCTATGCACATTAAGAGTAATTCATTGAGGTCATTTCTAAAAAAACCCATCAACCAATGCATAAGGTATGGATTGAAATCTAAACTACCTTCTTTTTGCCCTATCCATACCTTGAGGGCACTCACATGTTATCAATAAATGTGTCATATCCTGGAGCCAACTAGTGTGAGGTGGAAGCACATCTATTTTGGTGTTATATTGTGTTACCAAGAAGACCTCTTTGTCTTCATGAAGGTCATTGACCATATGCTCACACAAGTCTTTACCTCTTACTAGCGTAGTGACCTTAATCTCCATGTCATACTCCATGACCTTGGTAATCCAACCAGTTCTCTTTTCATTCAAGTCTTTGTTAAGAAGGAAGTCTCTCACTTCAGGATGAAACACCATAAGATAGATTTTACTATTATAAAGTATTGGCCTAAAAATTTTAAGGATTCTTATTGCTATAAGGACTTGCTTTTCTATAAAAGTATACTTCACCTCATACCTCTCAAGCCCCTAAATAAAAAGTGTTATTGGCTGCTCAAGTCCTTCACCATTCTTTTGCATCAACATAACTGATATGTTATCAATATTGGCAAAAGCATACAATATGAAATCCCTTAAAAAATCAAGATTCATGAGTGTAGGTGCTTAGGTAATGGCTTGCTTGATAGCCTCAAATGTTGATTTACCTTCATTTGACCAAGTGAACACTTGGTTCTTCTTCAGTATAGCAATGATGGGCTTGACCAAGTTTTCAAAACTAGGTATAAACCTTCTCACAAAGTTTATTTTTCTAAGAAAACTTTAGAGTCCCTTCCTATGCTTTGGTAAGGATAAGGCCAATATGGCACTTATTCTATCAAGATCAATAGTTAATACTTATTTTGAGACAATGTATCCTAATATTTTTCCCTCGTGAACAATAAACACACACTTCTTAGGATTCAAACAGATCCCATACTCCCTACGTCTCTCAAAGATCAATCTCAGGTGGTCCATGTGTTCATTGGCATCCTTGGAGAAAAGTGTGATATCATCCAAGTATACCAGCACCATTTAATTTAGTAACCCTTAAAAAACCATGTCCATTGCTCTTTGAAAAGTGGCCCCAACATTTGATAAACTAAAAGGCATCTTTTGGTATGTATACGTGCCCCATTTGGTGGTAAAGGTAATATTTTATTGATCTTTTTCCCTTACCAACACTTGGTTGTATCCTGAGTACCCATCCAAAAAAGAAAAATGTTTTAAACCTACAACTATTTGAATAAGTTGCTCTATGGATGGTAGAGGGTAATGATCCTTCAAGGAGACCCTATTCATATCTCTAAAGTCAACGCACAACCTAATCTCCCCACTCTTATTTTTTTCAAGCACCAAATTAGCTACCCATGACGAGTGTTTGATGGGAAAGATAATCTTGGATTCAATCAACTAAGTTATCTATTTTGTCATAACCTCTTCTATTTTGGGGTTGATAGGCCTTTGCTTTTGCCTCATAGGCTTAACATTAACCTCCAACTCTATGGTATGATGAGCTAACTTTGGATCAAAACCTATTAGGTTACTATATTCCTAAGCAAAGATATCTGAATATTCCATATGAATTTGATTTAAAGCATTCCTTTCTACCTCATTACTTACCTTCTCAAGATTAAGGATCTTGTCCTTGAAAATAAGGACTCTTTCATAGTTCTCCTCATCAGTTGACATCACTACCTTGTCTTTCCTCATATGGTCTCCCTCATGGAAAAGACTTTCAAGGGTGACCAGCACTTTAGGAATATTGTTATATTTTAGTTGAACAATTTGATCCTCATATTGGTGTTGAAATTTACCTTAGTTGGTGGAGGAGAACTCTACTTTATACTATAAAAAACAAGTAATTTGTTTATCATTTTCAAAGACCTTTAGTGGGCTTCATTATCTGGTACTGGTGGCTTCACCACCACCTTGACATGTGGCTAAACGTTGGCCTCTTTTAGCTTACTTGGAATACCAAACTAGGCTCCCATAATTGCCAACATGTCAATATGATGGTTCTAGTTTCTTGGCACATCCTGAATGTTAAAGGCTTCAAAATCTTCAATTAGGTCTCACACTCTATTTTTGTATTACCTCATTAAAGGATTATTCATAATGTTCAAGCCCCTGACTTGGTTTACTATAAGCTCACTATCTTCATATGCTTACAACCACTTGATTCCCCTCTTATTGGGCCATTGGAGGCCATGGATTAGGACTTCATATTCTATTGTGTTGGAGGAGCAACTGAAATGGAACCTATAAGAAGAGAAATACTTATCATCTAAAGGGGAAACCAACATTACCCCTACACCTACTCCATTTTTTGCTTTTTAAACCATCAAAGAACAACTTTCACATACCATTGAGGTCCTCTTTAGGTCTAATGAGGTAAGGTATGAGTTGATTTTCTTCATGTATCGGATAGACACCCATGTCTCTTTCTTCAACACCTTCTAAAGGGTTGATAAATTAACTATCCCCCCATAGCTCACCCAAGAATAAGTCTAAAATCTCCTCAAGATAAATATTCAGTTCCTAACCAATTATAATTGCATCCTCATCAATGATAGTACAATTGAGGTTTATGTTATCTGGATAATGGGGTTCAATATGGAATTGTGCCATGGGCTTAGCCTTGATTGATACCTTAGTCCCATACCTTGTTATGAATGCCATGTAGGACCAATGTATTGCTATATAACCCTCAATTTTGGTTGTGAATTCTATATATAGGTATAGCACAAAGTGAGGAGTTACATCAAGGATCAACACATCTTAAACCACCAAAACATTAGGACAAGCATGCAAAGTCATATTCAAATCATTGATGATACCAGATGGCTATGTGGAAGAACCATCAAGCTGTAAAACTCCCTTGGTATGTGGCTCATATTTGAGGTTCAGTTGATTAGCTATAGACTTTGGCATTACTAAAGTGTTAGCTCCACTATCTACCAAGAAATTAAGCACCAAGGAATCACCAATGATTAATAAAATGTATAATGGAGGAGGTTTTACCACCTTACTTGATCCTTCTCCCAAAGGACCCTTGGTTGCATTGTGAGGACCTCAACTTCTTTGCTTGGTTGTTTACCTACAGTTGTTATAACACCTATCTTGGACAAACCTTCTTGAAGGATATCCACTTGACCAGGTGTGGAAAACATGTCCCACATCGGTACACTCACATTGGATTTATTCATTTGTTCAATAATTTTAATTGGTGTATTAATAACTTTTGCTTGTGCTTTGGGAGCCACTACTACTATTTGTTGAATCTATGAGCTTTGTGGAGATGTCAAGACCTTTGGAGTGAAAATAGGCTCATTAGGCTTAGATAATGAAGGAGTGGTGGTAGGAGGTTCCTTAAATGCTCCCTAGTTGTCACCCATATTCTTTCTTTTAAATCTTGTAATTTATACCACTGGGACGTGAGCTTGACTAGAGCTGGCCTACTAATTGGATACATAGCACTCTTCTTGCACACTGATGACCATTTTAGCATCTAGTTATTTGGTACCTGATCTGATCCTTGTTCTTGTGGAGAATGCTCTAGCTTTGTCATCATGGGGATCTCCATGTTTTGAGCCATAAGAGCTTAATTGTATCCATAAGAAATAACTTGTTGCCATTCGTAAATTTTTGGTGCACAAAGGATTATGAAATAACATCAACTCCCTTTGTATAATATAACAACTTGGATATTCCAAATATGACCTTAAATAAACAAGACTCACATAGTATGGATTTAATAAAACTAATCAAAATCCTCTTAGTTGCATTTTGACTCCCCCTCACTATTAGACCCAAAATAGTATGCACCAAATTGATGGTTTTAAATCTTTCACTATAATATAATCTCATTTTAGGTCATCTTTAGACTCATCGTATGGGAGTTATCACCTCTTATAGTCACCAATACATTAAGTTCAATCACGATGGCAAATGTTACAGTCATGAAGTTGATTCTAACCCATGGGATCTCAAATTACCTAACCCTAAAACCTAATATCACATTCTAACCATTATTTATATCAATACTCCTCTTCCTAAGTTAGTCTACATGCATCTTGATCTACAAGTTACTCTTACTAATTCTGATGACAATGAACCCAATGAGTTATAGACTATTTACAATATTGCAAAATTACTTCTTTACATAGCATAATGGCTCTCTCCATCTCTCCTACCATGAGATAGGACAATTACCTTGATAGATTATGATACTAAAAGTACACCCCTATGCAATGCCCATGAATATTTTTATATAGAAGATGATTTTGTATGAAATGATCTTGGGGTGGATAAACTATTTCACAACCCTTTATTTTTAACCCCTTGCACTTTTAGTAACATTTGTGTATCTACTAAAGATACCTCCACTGAGAATACTCAATAAAATATTCTTACTTATAACATCTCTCCATCATATGATAATGATTACATATTTTCCCAAACCCAATCATAGAACTTGGATGTAATTTATTATAAAAAAACCCTTGGAAGGCCTTTAATCAAGATGTTCATTTAGTTCATATTTCTTCCAATTATAGTGATGATGATAATGAACTAGAACCTCAAGGATATGTTCCTCATGTTAACCCACCATTAGAATACTCTCCATGGGTTTTACAATATATTTTTGAGTTCTCCAACAATCTTGATGGTACCTGTAAGTTCAATATAGTTTGGCCTATTTCTCAATTTTACAATTATACTAATATAGTTCAATATTTAGTTCACAACTACATCGGCCATTCATTAAAAATATCAATATAATTCCATTAACATCCCCTATTTCTTCTAACTATGTACTAAAATTTGTTGACACATTTACAAATAAGCTAAGTATTATCCCTTCTTCATGTTTATGCAATCAAATTATAATTTTGATTATACTTTCTATATTTATCACAACTCCAAATTTTAATTCAAAATATTCATTTATGTTAGTTTTCAATTAATTGGTCTACTCTAGAATGGTTTTTATCCATCCTTGTGTATAGTCTATTCTACCCCTTAACCCTCCATACCTTCTAAAAAGGGTTAAACATTTGGTGAACCTGACCATTGTGTCTTTTCATGTAACTCCTAGCTTGTTCTAGGGTTTTTAGCCTTCTATGGTTTTAACTTGCTATGATTTTTTTTAGATATGAATCTTTACCCTAGGATTTTACCCTCATCCTATTGTAAGGGTTTTATGTTCATACTGTTGGATTATAATAAATGATGATTAATTCACCATAGCACTTTATTGTTTATTTATTATATTATTTTACCCACGAACTCTATTTCGGGCTCTTTGTTATTACATCATCCTATTCTATAGGATATTATTGTGTTATTATTTTGGATATATAATAGCCCATATAATATATTTTGAGTTTAATCTGAATAATATTATATTCTTGATCTTATATTTGGTTTTAGAGCAGGTTGATGTAGAACCTAAGAGGAGCTTGAGCACTCCCAAACATTTGAAGTTCTAAGCTAGCAGTCTTAGTAAAGGGATTGAAAATATATGTTTTTCTCTGAGCATCATAGAGTGGCACAGTAATCAAGACATACACATTAAAAATATTTGAAGCCTAAAAATCATGGACTACATTGAAGAATATAACTATGTCTCTCTATATGATTTGCATTGAATCTTATATTCAGTCTAAGCATCTCTATAAAAAAGTGAGCAAACTCAGTGATCTACATTCAGGTTGACTACATAATTTCAATACTAAGTTAGTTGTATAAGCATTTATCTTGTCATCACTATTTACATGGGACATATTTCAAGCATATAGTGTTTCAATCTTTGAAGGAGGAAGTGTCATTTGATGCATTGGGTGCAATATTGAGAAGTTTGCATCTCATATATCTGTTTGGGAATCCAAGAACAAACACACCTATTTTGATCCCACTTGTTAGGATCTTGCTCCTCAGAAAGAGCACAATATGATTACCAAATACAAACAATTGAACATGCAGAAATAACCAGAAGTACAAGTAACTATAATTCACAAATAGCATAGAATATGAGAGACAATATACAATCTTATATTAACACTTGTATAGAAAAGAATATAATAAAGAGCCGCCACACTCTTCTACCTTACAGAGGCTTCCCACACCTCAAGTGTACAGTAATTCTTCTTCAAAACACTCTCCTACCAAAAATGGTCCCAACACACAACTCACACACAGAATTGGTGTTCACCTCTCCAACCAGTCAGTAATAACCCTACCATTACACCAAGCACTCTACAGTACTTCAAGTAGATCTCCCATGAACCTGCAACCTGCAATTCAATAGACCATACTTACACATGTATATCTCCTATGAGCTTGCAACAACCTGCAACTCAATGATCTTACAATGGAAGGATCTTCCTTGCCTTCCTTTTCAGCTCATAATGGAACTAGGAGGAACACACACTTTATTATCTTCTCTAGCACACTTTACAATACATGCCAATGGGTTTATAAATAGATCCCAGACTTAAACAATAACTTAGACTCTTAGTTTACTAATAATAGACATGTAACTCAAGACTCGAAATAGCCTTTACATGCAAACACTCCATTCACTTAACTAACTGTTCGTGCAACGAACAGTTCTGAAACACATAGGCGACCGACGTCGGTCCCTGCTTGCCTGGTGTTGACCGACGTTGGCTGACTTCCTGATGATGCTAGTTGCCTTTTGCTTCATCTTGACTGACGTCGGTCATGCTGCCGATGCCAGTTCTTCTGGAACTTTAGCATCCTCTTTTTCATCTGCATATTTGAAGCTTTTAGCTCCATAACCTAACAATATCCCACTTGGAGATAAACAACTGCAACTGTACTTATACATCATCTAGTTTTTTCCCTTGGCTCTGTATCCCTCTTCAAGATCACTCTTGAAGACTAACCACCACACACCCTGTGGTGCAACACCTATCATCCAAATCACCTACCACATCCACATCTACAAACCATGTAGAAAATAACTTGACCCTGCATAGCATGTGCACCTGTTGCTGGTCCCTCTAAGAATCCACTGAACTCCCTCCAATGCTTCTTTCCCAGATTGGCTCCAAACTTGTGACAACTCCCACTGCTTGGGAAAACTCAGGTCTAGTACATACCATGCACTTAACCTCATCATGTGAATCAAGACACTGTTCTGTGAATTGTCCAACCATCAGCGTGCTAACCGGTCTCACACAATCATCCTGAAACAAAGTCAACATGTGACCTTCCATATCCCTAGAACAAACTCATGCCAAATAATCTTATTGCTCCTAGATTCCTCATGACATACCTCTGAACTAGCTTTACCTTTAGTTCAGCAATACCCTATATATGTAACCCTGCAACAAGCACATCATACAGTAATAGGATAATGTAGCTAATATTATCCAACCTGGTAAAGAGAAACACAATGATCAAACCTCCATTGTCCTACAGCTTACTCAAGACCATGTACCCTGGCCTTCTGTCTCACATATCCATTTCTGCTCTTCTTCATCCTGAACATCCATTCATCTCTCAGTGCTTACTTCCAGCTGGCAACTCCACCAAAAACTCCTGTTTGGTTCTCCTCCAAGGAATCACATCCTCATCCATGCCAAGCTCCCATTGTTTCCTAGATCTACCTGCTCTGCTTCTTTAACAACTTCCTGGTTCTTTACCATAAGTGAGCAACAAGTAGTGTAAAGAAGGGAAATGACAAATTTAAGGCTTACATACCCTTTAAGTCCTCCATATGGGCACTTGAGACTCCTTGACAGCTTGTTGTCCACCCAAAATTCATCTCAGTGACCAATGTCAGTCACATCCCAGTCTGCACCCGACCGATGTCGGTTCCCTGTGACTGCCTCATCACCGACGTCGGTTCACCCTTGTCGACGTCGGTGTTTATCTGTCCCTGAGTCACTGACATCGGTCTGCACATAGCCGATGTCAGTCCCTGTCTGGACGCTGACACCAGTTTTCTAGCTGACGTCGGTCTCTGTGTTTTGCTTGTGAGAACTGACTTCTACCCACGAGCTCCTTTTGGATCAAACCCTTGTCCAAATCACCCTTGCTCTGCTCAAAATTCTTTTGCCCCTTGTGCTGAACTCTGTCTGTCACCTTCTCCTTGAAAACTAAGGCTTTCCTACTCTTGTCACTAACATCGGATTCCTCAAGAAACATTACCTTCTTCTTCTGCATATAGATATCTTAATCTATGCTCTTCAAATCCAAAAGCACCCTTTGACTCAAGAACATGCATCTCCTTCTTATTCATGTGACCAAGCCTATTAAGCCACATCTTTGAATCTACAGCTGAAGTAGATAACCCAGAAAGAGAATCAGTAATACAAGTAAATAGATAAAGCGTATCTACTTTCTTACCTCTTGCTACAATAAGTGCACCCTTGGTAACCTTCCAAGAGTCCATTGTGAGAGTTACTGTGCAACCCTCATCACTCAAACTTCTTATAGAAATCAAATTCCACTCTAGAATTGGGACATGCATGACCTCCTTCAACACCCATGTGTTACCTGTCTGCAATTTCAGCTTCACTTTCCCTTTGCCAACCATCTGACAAGGCTTACCATCCCCTACACAAATTTCTCCAAAGTCTCCCTGGACATACTCATGAGAAAATTCTCTATTTGGGGATGCATGAAAAGAGGCACCAGAATCTAAAACCCAAGATTCTACTTTATCCAAAGAACATACCAGAGCATCCTATGCAATGAAATCCGCAACATTGCTTCTTCTTCATGTACTTCATGCTGATCTGCTACCAACCAACAATCTTTCTTTTCCTACTCTTTCTTTCCATATTTCCAGCAAGTTATTCTGCCATACCTGGACTTGGACCTCCTGCCATTAAACTTCTCCATTCGTAGTCTACTATCTTCTGCCATTGCTCTACTCCCACTCAAATAGAAACCCCTGTGAGTAACCTGTAATCAACACACACTAACCAGATCTAATCCAACATGTTAGTATCCCAACCAAAAGCTCTGATACCAGTTGTCGGGGAATCCAAGAACAAACACACTTGTTTTGATCCCACTTGATAGGATCTTGCTCCTCAGAAAGAGCACAATATGATTACCAAATACAAGCAATTGAACATGTGGAAATAACCAAAAGTACAAGTAACTAGAATTCACAAATATCACAGAATATGAGAGACAATATACAATCTTGTATTAACACTTGTACAGAAAAGAATACAATAAAGAGCTACCACACTCTTCCACCTTACAGAGGCTTCCCACACCTCAAGTCTACAGTAATTCTTATTCAAAACACTCTCCTACCAAAAATGGTCCCAACACACAACTCACACATAGAATTGGTGTTCACCTCTCCAACCAGTCAGTAATAACCCTGCCAGTACACCAAACACTCTATAGTACTTCAAGTAGATCTCCCATGAACCTGCAACCTGTAATTTAACAGACCATACTTACACATGTAGATCTCCTATGAGCTTGCAACAACCTGCAACTCAATGATCTTACAATGGAAGGATCTTCCTTACCTTCCTTTTCAACTCATAATGGAACTAGGAGGAACACACACTTTGTTCTCTTCTCTAGCACACTTTACAATACATGCCAATGGGTCTATAAATAGATCCCAGACTTAAACAATAACTTAGACTCTTAGTTTACTAATAATAAACACGCAGCTCAAGACTCGAAATAGCTTTTACATGCAAACACTCTGTTCACTTAACTAATTGTTCGTGCAATGAACAATTCTGGAACACACAGGCAATCGACGTCGATCCTTGCTTGCCTGGTGCTGACCGACGTTGGCCGACTTCCTTTCGACGCTGGTTGCCTTCTGCTTCATCTTGACCGACATCAGTCATGCTGCCGATGCTGGTTCTTCTGGAACTTCAGCATCCTCCTTTTCGTCTGCATAGTTGAAGCTTTTAGCTCCACAACCTAACAATATCCTCAAAAATATGATAAAGGTTGGTGGTTTTTTTGGGTATATAAATTTAAAAAAATCAATTTTTAAGCTTTAAGAATTAAAAAAAAAGACCACAAGTGCCAAAACCACCCTTTAGGACCCAAAACCACCTTGAAAATATTTTCTTTACTGCAAATTTTTCAAAAACCACCTCTCAAGCGAACCTATGATATTGGCTAGGGAGTGGTTTTGATTCAAAATCAAAAATTTTTAGCCTTCAAATATAAGGTTTGTCTCTTAAAGACTTGTCATGACACATAGGCAAGTTGGTGGGTATTTTTTTTAGTAAAGGAGAGGTTGTGAGTTCAAAACCCTCTATTTAGTGAACCCTCTAAATTAGAAAACCCACTAAAGTTAGCTATAGTTAACTAATTTAGAGACAAAAATCATATATATATATATATATATATATATATATATATATATATATATATATATATATATATATATATATATATATATATATTCAAAAGAGGCCAAAAAGCCCAATTTATTTTTTCCAAAAAGAGGGGATATCATTTTGAACAATGGAATTAGTGTTTTTACATATATTTTAATATTTTGCAAAACTCATTGTAATATTTTATTTTTGAAAGTAAATTCATTAAAAAATACAAAATAGTGCATTTTTGCACATTTGTAGTGTTTGGTCATAGGTATGCCTCTAACTCATGTTTACGGGTAATGTTGTCACACTTGAGTTACAACATACACAACATAACATAGATAAAACAACAATGTCTGGGTATCATCCCTTTAAATCATCAGGAAGAAATAAGGTTAAACATTCATTGAGCCATCCCTCCATTTTACCCATTTGATTCAGTCAAAAGGCATAAATCTTGAAGGTGGAAATTCTATGTATATAGCAAAGTTACATGTATGTATAAATAATTCCATCTAAATAGGTGCCAATGACTAGCTGAACCTCTTTTAGTATTGTCTAAGTACCACGTATCAATCTCTTTCACATATGTTTATGCTTCTTTCATGTACCATCAAGTATACAGAAAGGGTGAGTTTCTTCCACGTATCACTAGGTATACAAGAAGGGTGCATATAAAGAAAGGATTGGTATATCAGACTAATGGTATAATGAAAGGGAGACCTTAATACCTAGAGTGATAAGGAACCAATACATCACCTTTGGTCAGATTCTACATAATGGCTAGAAATGGGCCAAAATTCTTTCTGCCAAACTTATATCTTCTTCATCGAAACAACTATGTTTCTTAAAAAACTAAAATCAAGACAGATTTAGAATTTGAAGACATTTATCATGTTGTATATGGTGCTCTTACCCAACATGCTATCGACATTGATCAATAATGTAAGTTTGACAAATATAATTAGAAGGCAAAGGTGATAATCATGTTTGGAGTGTTAGATGAGGTACAACCTCATATTCATGAGGCCATAACAGTAAAAGATGCTTGGGATAATCTATAGATAGTCTATGAGGCCAAAAAATAAGGAACCAACCTTCATTTATAGATTCAACTTCATTCTCTCAAATTAAAGTCCAATGAAAAAGTGGAAGCTTTTCTACACTATGTTGTAACCTTGAGGGTTTCACTCCAAGCATTGGGTGAAATAGTGTTAGATTCATCTCTTATACCTATTAGCCTGAGAGCACTACCACCCTTCTACAAGATATTCATGACTACTTTGACAATCAAAGCATAGAAACCCTCTTTTGACAAGTTTGTAAACATATTTCAAAAGGAAGAGTTTATGCATACAGAAGAAGAAGAATCAAAAGAACATGCTCTTACCTCTAATCAACAAAAAGGAAAGAAGTAGATCAAGTCTTCTAAACCAAATCAAGGTCATCAGCATACTTCATTGGAGGATAAACAATAGAAAGTTTGTCTATATGTGGAAAAATAGGCCATGAGATAAAGAATTGTTGGTATAAATCCTTTGCACAAGGATCTTCAAGTAACAAGAAGCCCAATCACCAATAATCATCTCATCTACTTAAAGGACAAGGACAAAAGAAAGGGCATTAGAAGAAGAAATCCAATCATCAAGGCAACATTGATAAATAAGAAGACACCCACTATGATGAGGACTTCCTATATGCTACACAATATTATGATGAATCAATATCATAAAGTTCTATCTAGTATGTTAACTCAGGTACAACTTGACATATGACTAAAATAAAATATTGGTTCTACAGCATAAATGAGACTTCCCAAAAAAATCATATCTCTTGGGGTGATGATTCATCCTATCAAGTTCAAGGCATTGTTAATATTTCCTTACCTCTTGGATGACATGATTTCAAAATCTTAGATTTTCGGTATGTCCTAGGACTCACAAAAAATATTTTATCCATAAGTCAACTACTTGACCACAACCTCAAGGTTGACTTTGATTTTAAAAGTGGAAAAATATGTGTTTGATCAAATGTAAGTCAAAATGTTTAAGAATTATTGCATGAACCTCAAGAGTTGGTAAAATGCTCCAACTTGACTTTGTTTAGTAAAATAATCAAGCACTTATAGATCAAGATTCAAACTCAGCCAATCTGTGGCATCGTAGATATGATCATGTCAATTCTAGAGCACTCAAAAATTAGAACATGGTCCATAGACTTCCTTAGTTGAATAAAAATATAGATCTCTACACTGGTTATCTAGTAGGAAAATAACATCGAACATATTTTGGCCAAAGTTCCTTAAAAGCATATGATAAGCTTGATCTAGTACATATCAATCTATGTGGAGATCTAGTCACTATGGGTTTTAGTATTTCATGATCTTTGTTTATGACTACTCATGCAAGATGTGGGTCTACTGTCTAAAGACCAAATCCCAAGCCTAAAATACTTTCAAAGAGTTAAAAGTAGTAGTTAAATCTAAAATTGGTCATAAAATTAAGGCTCTTTGCTTAGATCGAGGGGAAGAATTCACCAATAAATATTTTTATGCTTATTTTAAAGAACATGGTATGTATCAATAAATGACTCTACTATACACTCCATAACATAATGGTGTTGTATAATGGCATAACCACACTATCATGGAAATGGTGTGTAGCATGATTGAAGATTCAAGGTTGGCATGCACATATTAGGCAAAATCAATGAAAACAATAGTTTATTTGTTGAATAGGTCACCCACTATAGCTCTTCATAATATGACTCCACATGAAGCCTGGACAGGGCACAAACCTTCCATTACTCATCTTTGAGTTTTTGGATGTAAGGCTTATATGCATGTTCCTAAAAAGAAGAGAAAGAAACTGGATAATAGATCCATGCCTTATATCTTCTTAGGGTATAGTGAAGAGTCATTAGCCTATAGAATGATGGAACCTAAAACAAAGAAGATCTCCATTAGTAGGGATGTAGAGTTTGATGATAAAAGTAAAACCAATTTGCTTTCCACAAACTCACATGATTTAGTAATTAGACCTATATACATTTTATAAGGTCATAACCACACTAAAGGTGATAATGATGAGGATGATCAATTAGTTAATGTAGATCAAACCACAAGAATAGTGTAATGTATGCCTAAATGGTATATGAGTACATTAAGAGATGCTAAACTAGATAGAGCTCCATACACATTGACTACTAGACCAAGGACTTGTAACATGACTCAAGACAAGGTCAATTTATCCCTAATGAGCATAGTTGTAGAATCAGTAGATCCCTTGATAGTTTAGGAAGCCCTAGAGTCTAAATCTTAGAAGGATGCCATAGATGCATAATATCAATCATTGATGAAACACAAAACATGGTAGCATGAAGATCTTCCACCAGGGAAGAAGCCAATCGACTGTAAATGGGTCTTCAAAATGAAATACAAATCATATGGAAGTATAGACAAACATAAGGCTCAACTCATAGATAAAGGATATGCACAAAAAGAAGGCATAGATTATGAGGAGACATTTGATCTTATGGCCAAGATCAAAACAATTTGAATGATATTTTCTTTGGCTACATAATTTGGATAGAGGATCCATCAAATGCGTATAAAAAGTGCCTTTCTCAACGTACAAGAAGAATTTTACATGACACAACCAAAAGGTTTTATCTCACTTGGTAATGAAGGAAAAGTATGTAAACTCATAAAATATTTGTATGGTTTCAAATAAACTCCATGATCCTAATACATAAATATTGATGAACATCTCATCCAACATGGATTCTAGAAGTGTCCCTAGATCCAATCTCTACCTAAAATAACAAGGGGGAGAGATTGTAATTATTGTAGTATATGTCGATGATCTAGTCATCACTGGCAGTTTAGTGAAGATGATAGATGTAACCAAGAAAGATCTTAACTAATTATTCAACATGATAGATCTCAGGATTTTACACTATTGAGTTGGATTAGAAGTAATGTAAAAGGAATACCACATCTTTGTGTCCCAAATGAAATATGCCAAGACAATGCTCAAGAAATTTAGGAAGATGGATAGTAATCTAATTGCTACACCTATGGAAATAAGGCTTCAATTATCTCGTACAAATCCATCACCACAATTAAATGCAAATCTCTATCAGTAGTTGTTTTGGAGTCTTATTTACTTAACATATACTAAGCTAGACATCAGCTATGCAGTTGGCTATCTTTCATGGTTCATGCAGGAGCCAACGAAGTCTCATTAGAAAGCAACAAAGTGAATACTAAGATATATCAAGGGTATAATGGACTTCAGCCTAGAGTATAATAAGAATGATAATTTATTCTTGATATGATATTTAGACTCATATCATGCAGGCAATATTGATGATAGAAAATCCACTTCTAGATATCTATTCTTTTTAGGATCTGGTCCTATATCTTGGGGGAAAAAGAAACGGAACTTTGTTTCTCAATCTTCCACTGAAGAAGAATATCACGCTGTAGGAAGAGATGTTTTCAAAGTGATATGGTTACGTTGCATACTAGAAATATTGGGAGTACCACAAAAGACACCTACCATCCTATACTATGACAATGAGAGTGTTCTCAAACTTGTTCACAATCTAGTCTTTCATGAACACACAAAACACATTGAGGTGTAAGTTCATTTCATTCACGAACATATACAACACAACATCTAGCTCTAGTATTTATTGATATAAGAATAACATTAATATGTCTTCACCAAGTCACTTGCATATAACAAATTTGAGGCATTTAGAGAATCTCTCCTTTTCCCTTCAAGCTATGTTGAATTAAGGGGGAGAATGTTAGATTATAATAAATGGTGATTAATTCACCATAGCACTTTATTGTTTATTTTTTATGTTTTTTTACCATAAGCTTTATTTTGGGTTCTTTGTTATTGCATTGTCCTATTCTATAGGATATTGTTGTGTTATTGTTTTGGCTATATAATAACCCATGTAATGTATTCTAAGTTTAAGATAAATAATATTATATTTTTTCTCTTATACATATACTAACAATTTCTTATTCTTTGGTTGGCACATTTTGGCTTCCCAACAACTCCATTTGAAAATTTATCAGTGATTTCTTCTACTTAGGTTGGTATATTCAAAAACCTCTTTTTGTTTGCCAAAAAAAATTGTATGTATTTTTTAATTTTTATAATTTACTATTTTAAGTAAATATTGACATACAAGGTAAATGGTGTACTTATTTTCTAATTAATATTTGGGTTTTGTAAAAATTTAAATTTTATGTAAAACCATCTCTAAGAGTATGAACTATATTAATGATTTATCACAACTACCAATTATTTATTTGGAGCATTCTAGGGTTTTCTTTATGAAACATTACACATTGGTTGGCTCATTTTTTATTCATAATATCTCAATTTTTAAATTCCTCAAAGGTTTTTCATATTCCTATTCTTATAATCATAAACCTATTTTCATTGATCAAAATTATGTACATATTTTTCAAATTATTCATTTTACTAGTTTTATTACTTCTTGTCATATAGTGCGTAAAGCTTACTTATTTTTCCTTAATTTTTTTTGTTTATTTTACATTTTCCCTAAAAAACTATCTCATTTTTTAAAAATAATTGTCCAATCTCCTAAAATTGTTACATCTTTATTGTGCAAAACCTATCTTACTATAAGGTTTTCAACCTTTTAGGTTTTTAGATGGTAAAAATTATTTAGTTTTGATTTTTTATAACATGTTGGATTGTTCCCTAACATTTTTATGTCTCTCTTATCTTATTTTCATCTCTATATTTATAACATTTAAAATAGATAAAAAGGAACATATTCCTCATCCTAACCTTAAGGAGGGTGATAACTACCATCCCTCTAACCAAGTCCGTGTTATCATTACTCCAATGGGTAAGGTATCTCATCCTATAATTTCAAATGAAGGTAAGCAATATATCCTTCCTCAAACATCTCCACCTCCCAAGTCTCCTTTATATGGTGTATGATTGCCTATTCAATCTAAAATACCTAAATTCTTTGCTTGTGAATCCATCAAAGATAAAATCATTATTTTTAACATGTTAATATAAGAGTTACAAAATTAAAATTAGTATTTAAATTCAAATATCACACTATTGGAAAATCATATGACCTTTGAAAAAAATCTAGAATGTGCTAGTGTTAATCAAGTGTTTGTATTTTCATCTATCATTGTCATACCCAACAAGGTTTCATATCAAAATAATAAGGTAAAATATAATTCATCTACAACTATTTATTCAAAAAGTGAACAAAAGGCTAATAAGATTCCAAGTGAAATCCTAAGATAAATGTTTCGAAACAAAATGATTCAACTACATCCTCTACATCCTATAAGGAGATCCAAATACTATTGTGCATATCATAGAATGCATGGGTATCATACATATTTTGTTTTTCATTGAAGAAAAAAATAAAAATTCTCAAAGATAGTGGTGATCCTATAATAGATATATCAATCAAGCAACCCACTCACACTTTGAGTTCCTTTCCTAAAGCACATGTGCCAAAAATGTAAATATGGTTACTAAGGATAATTCAAAGTAAAAATAGTTGTAAATGAACAAATTAAATCAATAAAATATTTAAAGGTAAATCTAGATCAATCAATGTCACAAAAACATCAAGATGAAAAATCTAAAGTTCCAAATTTAGTTACAAAGGGGGAAATCATAAGTCTTTCCTCATATTGATGATAATTTAAACACTATCCTAAGATACTTTGACCCATACTCTTGTTTACTTAGATTCACCATTCAAGAATAATTCTCACTCCATTAAACCCTTCTTGATGATAGATAGTCCATTACCCACTCTAATTCTGCATTTATATTCTCATATACTTTACTTAAGATAGTTTATAGACCATTATAATTCAACTTAGACCTATATCCATTTTAAGTCTGCATTTACATTTATTAGTCCTCCAAGATCAATCTATTCAAAATAATAATTAGTATTCCTTAATTATACCAATACCATGAGTTTACTTGGATTATATCTCATTCATCAATTTGATCCTTCACTATAGATCTTCTAGTTACCACAATTTGATAAGAAGAAGGATCTTCCATTTTACTCAATCTTCTAGTGGATCTGCCTAGATGTCTACCACTTTTAGATAATTTTCAACTATAACCCTATTATTATTGGCATAATCACATCAAAATTCCTATGAAAGACTCAAAATAATGATATTGATCTTATAGATATTTTTTTACATAATTTCAAACACCAACTAGATCTCTTAATGATAAAAAAAACTCGACTCAATCCTAGCTCTACTATAGGACTGTGTGTAGGCCTTTTAGGTCTTAATAAAGATGTTATTGTTATATTTTCCTCTCAATGTCACATTTAATGACATAATTAATTACTATATATTTCTTATGATGGTGAGAAACCAATCTTTGTTCTATTGTTTTCTCAAAAGAGTAACTCAATGATAACACTATTTTTTGAGGTCTATGTAAGCCTAATTCTCCCTTATTAACTATTATTGGATCAATATAGTAAAAAAATTGTTTGAAACACATTTAAAAAATATATTATAATTATCATATAACATTTAAAAATCTTCATACAAGGTTTAGAATCAAAGGACAAAATAAAACAATTAATTCTTATCCTTTTGAGGTTTCTCGATAGACACCTACATGTGGTTCAAAACACAATCATTCATATCTTGTTACACAAAGATTATTTCAACCAAATAAAACTTTTATTGGCTCATAAACACCTTATAACACCTTTCCTCAAAATTTTAAGAGATTACACTTGCTCAAAATTGATTTGTGGATCAATTTGTGCTTACGAACCCTATTTTAGGGTTTCTCATAAACCTCAGAGGTTGATAGCTTATTAACAATGTTTCATAAACCTTGGGGGATTTAAAATATTCCTAACACCTCTAATATGACCTTAAGGACCTTTCATCACTTTTACAATCTTATAACCAAACTCATGCAACCTTTTCTATGTGATACAAGAGACTGCAAATGACTGTAGATACACTAAAAACAAAAGTTTGAAGGTTTCAATAACATGAACTCAGATTCAAGTCTAAAATCACTTCAAATTATATATAAACCTATTTATTCATACATAAATTACATTAATACACTAATTCAAGGGACTTTACACCTTTATTTACGATAAATTTTATCTTCTTCATACACAAACCTCCATTTTCATTGGCAGACTATCATTAGAACCCTTACTCATATATTATCAATTAGAATTCACCTTAGAATCATTAAAACATATGTAATAAATACTAAAACCTATGAACATTTAATTTTTCTCTATATAACATACCTTCAACATCAAATAAGCTTCTTTTATTATTCATTTTACATAGTCTTATTTACATAACAAGGCCTTAATTACCCCTCCATGCCACTGACTCCTCTTGATTCAAAATTATACTTGTTTTTTTACTCTATATTATGCCTTAAATCTCATATCTTTGTAAAAAACTATCATAATTGAGGTTTGGTCTTATCATAGATCATTCAACTAATATTTATCCCTAACAACCATTCCTCTTTTAGCTTTTTCCAACATAGCCAAATCTTCTAGAGGGATATTTCACATTTACATAGGGTGAATATGTATCTACAACATGTTATTAGACCTTTTATGACCATTCCATAAGTTACATACCCTTTTGAGATAGTCACAAGCCCTTTACAATAATTTTTCATAATTTAAATATTCAGGTATGTATTTTGGAGGGAAAACTTACATCATACTAATTTAACCTATTACAAGACAAATGAAGGATTCAATGGATTTTTATTGAATATTTTAGACCTCATAAGACAGCCCTACATCATGAACAAGTACAAACTATGATATTTACATCATGAACATAAGCTACATCATGATGCTCCTGTATCAGACTCCCCTAGTGGGAAATATTTGACCTCTTACTCAAATGAAATTATTGATCCTTCTTCCATTCTTCCAATATTTTGGTACCTTGTCTTCATATTCATGCTTAATGGTACCTTTTATAATATTCTCTTCAAGATTCGTGATCCTAATTGGCTCAATCTTTTCTTCATCTTATTTTTTAAGTCCATTAAGAAGGACTTGACCTCTTTGACTGCATACTCTTCCATACTTAGACATTCAAAGCTAAATTCATAGTTAGTTTTAAAAACTTGAGGCACTGTATTTATTGTCATATTATTTTGAATTTGTTCTTTAACTCATACATCATCATCTTCTTGACTTAATCTATTTAATAACTCTAAATTATATTCTTTAATATCTTCCTCATCTCCTATGAGGTTCAAGTCTTCTGATCTTTGTATGATTTGTTGTCAAATCAACTCTTCTTCTACAATATAATCTACCGTATCTTGATCTAAAACTTGTTTGTCTTCAACTTGTGCCAATTGAGATATATGTTCCTATTATATTTTAGGTTCCATAATCATGTTATTAAGTGTTTCATATTTGGCTTTCATGAGTCCACACAATGATTCATCTCCTTTCTTAAGCCAAACACCTTCACTATCTTGTATTTATGCATTCATATCATCAAAAGCAGTGTTAAAGACAACTTTTAGGCCATTGAATCTATTCAGGTGCTCTTTGAGTCATAATTACTCCTTTATTTTATTCTTCATTCATGTCTTCATTAAGACATTCGTCTTCTTGAAAATCTTCTTCACCTAGAATTTCTCCTTCAACATAGTAGCAATTTTTTTCACCTTCATACATTGCTATCAAATCAATTTCATCTTAAATATAAGCATGTTTTTCATGCTTTCCTTCCATCACGCTCCCAAGATTTATGTCCTCAATTTGAGATTCTCCTTCATTCATCTTTATATCTACATACACACATGATAAGAAATCACCAGGTCTAAAAATTTGAGGCTTGCTTCCCTCTTTCTCCTTAGATTACTTTGCTAACATCCTTAGCTGCTTTCTTAGTTTCTATCTTCTAGTTGTAGTTTCCTCTTTTCATTGATCTCTATGAGAGGCAACTAAACCATTTTCTTTATCTTGAATCCTCCAAGACTTGTGTCATACTTTCCAAGATTACTCTCATCTTAGTTATCTCCCTTTCTATGTCCATCTCTTTCTTCATAACTTTTATCTCTCTATTTTTTTTGTGTGGCAACTTCCTTCCTTTAAGCCCTTCATCATCTTTTTTCTTTGAGCAAGTATGTTTCACCTTGCTCTCTTTTTAATACCTCACATAGGCTTCCTCTTCTTCTTGCCTAGTCTTTTGATATCTCAAGTCCTTTGCCTTGGAATTTTCTCTCTTTTGAGCTTTTACCAGCTCTATCTTTTTCACTTATCAACCTCACTAGGTTGTAGGGCTTTCCACTCAATATTTTTTACTTTTTTTCAATTTAATATTTCAAACAACCTTATTTCATGTCTCTCTTATCAATATCCTTTAAGGGTTATAACTTATTCACTATTCACCTATAAATTACAACCTTTATGAAATTTTATTAACTTTTTAAGATTTGTCTTGAAACTCTGATACTAAAAATTGATGACAATTTAAACACTATACCAAGATACTTTGACCTATACTCTTGTTTACTTACTTAGAATCATCATTCAAGAATAATTTACACTCCATTAGACCTATCCTAATGATATATAGTCCATTAACCACTAATTTTGCCTTTATATTCTCTTATACTTTACTTAAGACTATTTATAGACCATTCTAATTCAACTTAAACCTATGTCCATTTTAAGTATGCATTTTTATTATATTAGTCTTCCAAGATCAATCTATTCAAACTAATAATGAATATTCCTTATTTATACCAATTCCCTAAGTTTACTTGGATTTTATCTCATTCATCAGTTTGATCCTCCACTATGGATCCTCTAGTTACCATAATTTGATAAGAAGGATCTTCCATTTTACTCAATCTTTTAGTGGATCTGCCTAGAAGTCTGCCACTTTTAGATAGTTTACATCTTCAACTCTATTATTATTGGATCAATCACCTAAAAAAAACCTATTAAAGACTCAAAACAATGATATTGGGATTATATAGGTTTTTTTCATAATTTCAAACACCAATTATATCTCTTAATGACAAAAAAACTCAACTCGATCCTAACTCTGCAATAGGACTATGTGTAGGCCTTTTCGGTATTAATAAAGATGTTATTATTCTAGTTTCCTCTAAACATACCATTTAATGTCATATTTAATTATTATATATTTCCTATAATGGTGATAAACCAATCTTTGTTCTATTGGTTTCTCAAAAGAGTAACTCAATGACAATACTACTCTTTTAGGTATGTGCAGGCCTAAACTTGCCTTCTTAACTAGTCTTAGCTCAATAAAACAAAAAAATTACTTGAAAATAACATTTAAAAATATTCATACAAGGTCTGGAATCAAATTACAAAACAAAAAAATTAATTCTTATCATTTTTGAGGTTTCTCGGAAGAAACCTATAGGTGGTTCAGAACATAGTCATTTATATCTTATCCCACAAGGATTATTTCAATAAAAACACACTTGTATTATGTCATAAAAACCTTTTAACAATATTCCTAAAAAAATTAAGCTATTCCATTGGTTTAAAATTGAGTTATGAATCAATTTGTGCTTATAACCCCTACTTTAGGGTTTCTCATAATCCTTAGAGGCTGAAAGCTTATTAACAATGTTTTATAAAACTTGGTGGATTTTAAATCTTCCTAACACATATAATATTAACTTAATTGCCTCACATCACTTGTAAAACTAGGTAGAATATTATTTATTCATATATGAAATACATGAATACATTGATTCAAGTGACACTATACCTTTATTTACAAGAAAATTATTCTTCTTCATACACAGACCTTTGTTTTCATTAGCAGATTGTCATTAGAACCCTTTCTCATATCTTATCAATCATAATTCACCTTAGAATTATTAAAAATATATGTAATAACTACTAAAACATGTGAACATGTACTTTTACTCTATATGGCATACCTTCAACATAAAATAAGCTTCCTTTATTGATCATTTTACAATCTTATTTACACAACATAGGCCTAAAGGCCTTATTTACCCCTCCATACCACTCACTCCTCTTGATTCAAAATTACACTTGTTTTTTAAATCTATCTTATGCATTAAATCTTGTATCTTTTTAATAAACTATTCTATTTTAGGTTTGGTCTTATCACAAATCACTCAACTAGTCTTTATCCCTAACAACCATTCCTCTTTTAGCCTTTTCTAATGTAGTCAAAGCTTCTAGAGGGATCTTTCACATTTACATAGGGTGAATATGTATTTACAACATGTTATTAGACCTTATAAGACCATTACATAAGGTGCATTTACTTTGGAGATAATCACAAGCCCTTTACAGTCCTTCACCATAATTTAAATATTCAAGTATGTATTTTGGAGGGAAAACTTACTTCATACTAATTTAACCTACTACAAGGCAAATAAATCATTCAATGGCTTCTCATTGACTCTTCCGGACCTTTTATGACATCCCTACATCATGAACAAGTAAAAACTATGATATTTACATCATGAACATAAGCCACATCTTGATGATCCTACACCACATATCAAGACACTTTTACTATGACTACTCATGTAGATGATAAGCAATTTATAGATATAAAGGTTATGGACTATCAATATATAAATTTTACTCTATGTCATTTATTAGCTCTCTTAAAAATAAGTTTCAACATGTGGATGAAACTAGGCAATTCTAAAAAATGTAGGATCAATTCAATTAATAATTTCATTTGCTTCAAAACAATGTTCTCTTACTTTTTAGGTTACTTATAAACCAAATTCTTACAATGATGTGCTTGGAAAATCACGATTACACTCAATAAACATAATGGTTGATAGAAAGAAAGGTTGCATATTATTTCATCATCAAGAAAAGGTTACATCCTTTTTTTAAGAAATAAATATATCTCTAGCTACCATACAAATAGATACAAGTAATGAAATATCAGTAAGGCCAAGGGCATTGAACATATTGCAAAAGCGAAATCAAAATCAACTTAAAATAACAATTTTTTTTAAATATAGCATTATTTGAGAGCAAGAGGCATAGTATATTAATAATTCCATCCCCTTAATATGAGAACATGATACACTTTCTAATTATACTACCTCTTCATAGCCACAAATTCCTATGAGACATATATAGAATACCACAAATTCTATAGTGCCAAATATGACACCTATAGATGCTCATTGGTAGTATCACCAATCTAATGTACCATATTCTGAGTTCGAATCTACCTATGAGCATCCCTTGAATGGGATCATATGATGGTTTTATTTTAATATCAAATATTTAAAAATAATAATAATAATAAAATCTAATATTCAATCAAATACAAAAACATTCAAATAAAATCAAAAATACAAAAAGATTTAGCATTCACATGTTTACTAGCTCTTTAGCATCTATGTTGTTTACTTATTAGTAGATAACATATCATTTCTATACACATGTTTCATGCCTACTATAGTGTGATATATGTATACATCCAATTTCTAACACCATTTGTGTTGAAATTGTCAATCTTATTCTAATTGCACTCAAATGCACATTTTAGGTCAAAATCTATAAAACGTCTTAAATTGTTCAAACTTGTCACTTAAAAGTTCTAGTTTAGGTCAAAGTATCCCTAAATAGGGAAATTCATTTTATGAGCTAGCTAACTTTGATTAGATCATTTTAAGTCAATGATAATTTTGCCATTTAATGCTCTAGATCACTCTTTTCTTTTAATTTATTGGTACATGCCATGTACCTTTATTATTTTCTATTGGCAACATCCTAAATGGGAATATGATTCCAACACATCTAATGTCACCTTATAATTCCTCTTCAATCAAATTATAACTCAGTAATATGACCTTTTGACCGTTTTGATTAATTGAGGACCAATTTTCAAATAATTACACAAATGTTGATTAACCTTGTTTAAGGCTAATTAATCCAGATCAAGAACTTAATTAGATTTTCCATGAGAGTTGTTAAATATTTATTTTTGAAAATTGATTCTTATTATCTGCATCACCTAGTGACATCATCTATATGGTGGCACCCATCAAGCCATAGGTGCATAAAATATCAGGATTATGGGTCACCCATGCCTAGTTAATGCCTCCCATGCCTATTTAATGCTTATTTAACTTGAAGATAATTATGTATTTAATTCCAAATATTAGGATTATCCATGGCCACACATCTCAATCTTGAGATGGATGGTCATGGTTGATCCTGACCAATCTCAAAAATCTATAAATAGAGAGGCCATGAACATCATTTCTAGCCTATTCTGGTGCAAAGTTATTATGCTCAAATATTTTCAAACTTAAATATTGTAAAGTTATAATGATAAATTGTTTCCACAAAGCTTCATTGATATGCTAGTTTAGTGATTTGCAATCAAGAGCCTAGGTTTTATGGAGTGTTCTTGAGGCATTGGAGGAGCTTACCACCATTGTTGACAAAGACAAGGATGCTTGATTAAGGGAGAACATGTTTTTGAGCCAAATGGCTATGGTGAATCCATTTGGGAAGGTAATATGGTATTGCTTTCTTTCATTTGTTCTTTATGCATGTTTCATTATTTATGGACTAATTCTTGACTAACTTGCTTTGTAATCCTCTCTACATCTTGGCATGCTCGATGGGACAAGACGCATCCTACACATGAAGGAGATCTTTTTAAAACTTTAAAATATTTATTTAAGCACTTAAAACTCTTGCAAATGGATTTTATAACTTTATGGCCATAGTTTTTACATAGTAACTGATGTTAGTAGAAATACCGATATCAGTTACCTACTTAACTGACATCGATCAAAAAAATTGACATCAGTTGGGTCCCAGTTAGCAAAGTAATCATCATTGCTTGTAATAACTGACTTCGATCATCATGTTTTTCTTAAAACATAGACCTGAGATCCAGTTCTTCAAATTTCATTATTTCAAGCTAAAAAGAGCTTCAAAGCTAAAGGACATGCTGACATTTTTGCTACAGGAACAAGCTTTTGCTTTAATAAAAACATTTTTAAATCACCTCTTGCAGGCTTAAAAATGAATTAGGAACTTTGTTTTAGGTGTTTAACAAGGAATTTAGATGTTTTGGTGAATGTTTTCAAAGTTTGCAACTAAGACCAAGGGATCAAATGAACACCAACAAACATTTTATTTGAGTTTAAAATTGAACACACTTGTCAATTCTTACTTGAAATAGTTGGTTAGTCATATTTTTGTTTGGAAAAAAGAGGAATGTTGTGTGTATGCTCTTCTATTTGTCCCCTATAAGGAAACCTTGGGATCAAAAGTGCCATTCCTATTGCAAATATCCTAATCCAAGGCTTAGAAACAATGTCACCTAAAGCACTCCCTAAAAAATCACCAAAGTTTGGGTGATCTTGAAAACAACCCTAAAATCTTTCTATTTTATGATTTCTTTAGTTTCATGTAAACTTGGCTTGCGAGGGGGACGTCATTACCTCGCATGAGTTCTTTAGGGAAGCTTTGACCCTAGGTTTCACCTTCTGACATTAACTTTATTTGACTCTTTTGGAGTTTCACATGGGATGTATCTGTGTTTGGACATCACACTACACTGGGCAAACTGTAGGATGTAGTGGTTATAAAAAGGACTACTAGATCTTTTTAAAACTAGTCAATGTCGTGGTCACCTATTTTTTGTGCTTGTCTTTTGCATCATTTAATGTAAAATTCATTATGTAATTTATTCCTCTAGAATGATTGAAACCTTGCTAGTTTAGTCAACCCCATTTTGCCATACCCTTTCTAGGATTTAGAAGATTATACTTAAGTACATTTTGGTCATTATTTGCTTGGTATGATTTGAGGATAAAATTGTTTGTTTGTTCATAGGCCATGTCAAAATAATGTATTTGATTTAATAGGGGTAGTGTTATGCTGCCCAAATCATGTCAAAATCTTTTATTACCTTTGAGTCTTCGAAACATAACATTTGACCACATTATTTGAGCATGATTACACCATTAGGATGTTAAATTTGTTTCAAGAACTTGGTTGCCATTGTATCAAAAACCATTTGTTTCAAACCATTTTGTGTATACCATTTGGACCTTGTTTATGCATTTTTATACTTTCTACTCTTGTCTAACTTGTTTGGTCTAATCCTAGTCTTCAACATTGTATTTTCAATTAACCTTATTAAGTTTGGATCCAAACATTGATTAATTTTTATTTAGGCCTCAATTCATGGGGTTGGTACATAGATCTTTTTCTTTTGGGTTGGATAGCTTTGGTTAAATGATTACCCAATGTTGAACACTATTGATTGTTTATTTGTTTGAGTGCCTATCCTCATCAGTTTTTGTGACTTTGTTTGGGAAAACACAACCTTTTTTCAAAAATCTTTGATGTTAGACAATTGATGTTAGGTTGTTTTATGCCAAATCTTGGCACAAATTACTTTTTAGATGCAAATTTACCCTTTCCACCAAGGTTGAACCTTTTGTCTTTTAAACATCACTTTTTTAAATTTGTGGAACTTTAAGTCTTTTTATTTTTAGAGCTTTATTCATTAAATGCAGATATGTCTAGCTACACTTATGGTCCAGTCATGGATAATCCAACTTATGATAGAATGGTTGCATAAAATGACTTTTATGACTTTAGTCAAGACCCCTATTGTGACAATATGGTTTGTGAGATAGATTTCTATCCACCTCACAAAAATTAGTCATAGGAACATATTCAAGATCCAACTCATGAACAAAATGATTGGGTTTATCAAGAAGACTTAGATGCTTTGACTTGTGTAAGCAACCAAACTAAGAAGCATCCAGTTGTTACCATTTTAGGACCTCCTCCTTTGGTTTGCACGAGCACCCAAACTAAGAAGCATCTAGTCATTACCATTTTAGGACCTCCTCCTTTAGTTTTCATGAGAAACCAAGCTAAGAAGCATCTAGTTATTACCATTCATGGCCCATCACTAGTTTTTGATGAACCAATTATTTTTGATCCCTTATTCAATAGTCTAATCTTTGGAGAGTCCATTATTAAACCACAAACCATAATTCCCACTAAACCAAATGTTCCCCACTTTAGAAATTCTATGTTGATCTTCAAGCCTAAACAAGAACTATTACCTCTTCAAAATCCATCTTATGAGGATCAAAATGTGTTCAAAATTGATCTTTTGCAACCAATTATGAACCAAAACCAAAATGTTATTGTTGAAACACCCATTTGTGATAAGATAAACTATGATAAGTTACCTATTCATATGTTACCTATTTTTAAAGAGCCTCATATCCTTGATAAGCCAGTCTTGGTAGAGTTGTCTCTTGATCTTTTCCCACTCATTGAGGAGTCTCACTTTGATAGACACAATTATTTTGAGATGTCCTTTGTGTGGTTCCCTCTTTTTAAGAGGCTTCACATAGATGAGTCAGTCTATGTTGAACCCTTCTAAGATGAATCAATTTTTAATGAGCCCATTATGCCAACATAGGCCATTCCTTGTCCAAAATCTAGCATTCAATAGAACATTATCAAAACAACCATATCAAATGAAGAATCAATATTAGATTCAGGTTCCATTTTTGAACCAACATTGGGTTTAGCATTAGAAATAGAATCAACATCAGTTGTGACATTAGATTCAGAGTCCCTTGCTTCAGAATCAGAATTAGAAATAGATTATAGTATTGGTTGTTACAACATTAGTTACAATTGCTTTACAGATCAATTTGAATATATTTTTGATCCTTCTACATTTTTTTAGGATGATTACTTCAGCATCGACATAAGTTCCCCTAGTATCTTCTATGAGAATTGTGATGCCTTTCACCATCCCATTATTACCACCCAACATAGCCACATTATTGACATTCCACCTCTCATAAGTGTCGATCAAGATCAATAGAATCACACTTTGTTGAATTGCATCCATGGTGACATAGTAGTTGAAGAAGAGCAAGGAGGCCAAGACCAAATTCATGTACCAAAATAGCACTCTCCTAGTGAAACCTTTTTAGAGGTGATAGGGGAAAAACAAAGTCATAACTCAACATCTTCTAGTGAAACTTTTTTGAAATCGCTAGAAGACAATCAAAGTCAAATGTTAACATCTCTTTGTGAAACCTTCTCATAGGTGCTATGGGATGATCAAAATAAATTCATTGGTAAAAACCTCATCAAGGTACAAATATCTAAGCACAAAAATTCTTCATTATTTACTGAAGATAATATCAATGATCAAATCAAAATAGCTTATAATTTACAGCATAATCAAATCGTAGCTACTCTCAAGATCAAGCAACATAACAATTTGATGGTCCTATCAAGAGTATCTTTAGAGATATTTGACCCCACCAAAACCAAAATTATGTCAAATTCAGCATCAACAACATTACATGTGACTAAAAGTTCTGATCTTCATTTGTTTCCCCACCATTATACATTCCATTATCACCCATCTATTTATTACTCACTTATCTCATTTATCCTACCATTGTTTAGCATCACTGGTAGCACTTTCCTTTATCAAGGTTATAAGGATATTTTGTCTCTACATTTAAAGGAAGCAAAATCAATGCTCTATGAAAATCATGAATACATCATTGAGATCTAGATTGGAAACAAGTTCTTAATAGAGCAGTTGTTTCAGAAGGGTTTTGTATAGCAACTTATATAACTGATCATTTTTGTTGTCTCACATATTGACTAGGACATGCATCTCCCTATCAACAAGAGTAATGAAACCATTTTTCATCTACCATTCACCCATTTGCCATTACCATGCCTCACCTCTTGAGGACAACCCTATAAACCCTTTTTAGGTAGTATTATACCATTAAGATCCATGAACCATGCTATTTGAACTACATTGACTTGAGGTCCTTCAGGAATATGTAGGTATTGCTCAATTTTTATTAAGGTCAGCTCGGTCACCCCTTTCTCATGCTCTCACTATTTTGTGAGAAATCTAATCCAGTCATTACTTGAGGGCAAATTTGTCGCCACTATATCCAATTTTT
Organism: Torreya grandis; assembly: GCA_037957365.1. NCBI lineage: Eukaryota > Viridiplantae > Streptophyta > Pinopsida > Cupressales > Taxaceae > Torreya > Torreya grandis. Next base: position 3,424,903 of record JARHVA010000759.1, on the reverse strand, counting down.
TTTATAATTTCATTATACCATTTCCATTCCTATCTAGACCAAAGCTTCTTTTTAGTCATCCTACCCAATCCTATTTTTAATCCTGGTTCATTTGGTTCTTCCCACACCTCTTGTGAGCGTACTTTGATGAAGTTTCAATAATCAATCAAATCCATGCTTATAATGATAGTTTATGAAAGTAGTGTGACAGTTGATCTGGCAAGATATCTTTCATCCTATATCCATGTTTGTTTATGTGAGCTTGATTATAATCACCTATGGGCAAATCAGTGTTTCACCAGTATTGCTACTAATTATAATTACCTATGGGCAAATTAGTATCATTAACTTGTGTCATTGTATCTTAGTTATAACTATCTATGGGAAAACTAAGGGAAACACTTGTTTATCATGCATTATCACATCACCTTGCCATTATTATTTTCATTTGACTGGCCATTTATCAGATTTGAAAACTTGTTAGGACCTAGTCAATTTTTCTTCACCTTTTGTGTGGATAGAATTACTATGACTTGAGGTCATTTCAAGACTATGTAGGTCATGCTCAATTTATGTTGAGGTCAGCTCGATCACCCCTTTCCCATGCTCTCACTATTTTGTGAGTAACTATTAAGTTTGAACACTCTCACCATTTTACGAGCAAATATTAAGTTTGAATGCTCTTTCCATTTTTCAAGCACAAAAACACTAGCTTATTTCATCTTGTCCCATGCACTTGCTATTTTACAAGATCATTCTCTCTCATCTCATCAGTTTCTTGTTTACCAAATTATTCTCATTTGTTTGATGTATCTTCCATTTCTTCTATTCTATAAATCATGCTAGTCTAATCATCATTTTTCTTCTATCCCATTTCTTGGGAGAACTACATTTGGCCTAAAGTTTATATTGGAACATACATTCATAGAACTATGTAGACAACATCCACTTATCTTATACATCTAGAATCATCTCAGCCAACCCATTCCTTTTCTTCTCTTCCCCCATTTCTTCTATTATTGTTCCTCTTTAATTAAGGAACAATTGTCATGTCATTGTTTTTGGCTATGATGTGGTAGAAAGTAACACCTCTACCGCACATGCATGAACATTTGTCTTTAAACCACACTAACTTGGTTTTTATCTGTGTGTGTTTTATTGTGTTTTCCTGGTGTTTTTTTGTGATTTTTCACCTCTCCTTTTATTTCTTCTCCTTTTCTCTTTTTATTACTTCTTGTTCCATTTTTGGTCTTGTGTTTCTTTGTCTTATTTTTCTGTTTGAATTTACTTTTCTCTTTTGTGTTCAAGAATGTCTTGATGGTCCACATGGATCTTGATTATTCATATCTTGGTCTCATGTTGCTAAGATGTTCTTAACTTTTTTTTAAAACATTTTCGTTCCTACTTAAGTCTTGATAGATCATATCTTGATTTCAAGTTAGGTTCATTTATGTTTATTTTTTTCTTTGTCTTTTACTTTTTTGTTTAAATGTAAATCATTGTAATTCTAGTGTTGGTCATTATTTTACCATTATCCTTAGTTATAGATATTCACATTTGAACTGGCTCAGTGCAATTGGAATCTTATGTCATTCTAAGTTATTCATAGTTATGATGCCTAATTTATTTTGCTATAGCAAACACATTGTGCTCAGGTCTCAAAGTCTTGACATCAACATCAGCTCCAATGAACGATTCTCAATAACACTTTGAAAGACCTAGGCTTGTGATATGGAATTAGGCTTCTAGGTAGCATGCATTTCAGGCTTCTTTGTCTATGCTTAGATGTGCATCTCTTTGTAGACATTGTAATTCTAATCAATTTTTGGTCATTTTTCATCATTCCTCATACCATTCTCTCTCAAACTTGGGTGAACTACATTGGCCTGAAGTTTATGTTAGAACATGAGTCTATGAAACTATGTAGGCAATGATCAAGTTTTATTGAGGTTAGCTCATTTATCTCCATTCTTATTTTCACCATCACATGTAAATTTGTGCCCACTCGCTTTAACCTATCTTTTTAGTTATATCCTTGAGCTATTTTTCTTGCCAATCACCCATGTTGGGGCCCACCATCTGAAAAATGTCAGAATCAAATTAGCTCTACAATGGAAAATCATTATTTATTCTTTATCAATGATCAAAATTTTCCCTACTAGGGCAAAACTATTTTATCATGATCAAATCTTCTCTATTAGAGTACTTATTATATTCTCTTTGGACACCCCGTTCTAGTGGTGTTTACCTTCCTAAAGCAGAACGTTCTCCTTTTTTCTCTAATTCTAAGCTGTCCACATTAAATCCCATGATGGAAATATTTTAGTTGTAACTTGTCTCATAATTGATCAATGTCATAAGCACGTAGCTTATACTCTCAAATTGGGTACATTTACAGTGTGTCCTTTACATTTATGGATTATATCTTTCCCATTCCTCCTATCTATGGGGCCTATTATACCTCTCATTTTGTTTTGATCATTGATGTTAATCACATGTGCAATCATTAGCTCATTTAAATGTGATCTATTCCATGGGTTAATCTCTCACTTTCTCTCTCTTTTCAAGAGTCCATCCTTCTCTTTCATCCTAGTATGTCCTCTCAAGGGGGCATCATGGGTCTGTTCCAATTTCTTCTTGACAACCTTTTTTTTGAAAAGACATTATTTTGTCTGAATGTCTCGTTATGCCTTCTCAAATAGGGGTAAAATGTAGACATCCAATTCCTAACACCATTTGTGTTAAAATTGTCTATCTTACTCAAATTGCACTCAAATGCATATTTTAGGTCAAAATCTATAAAACATCCTAAATGGTTTGAACTTTTCACTTACAAGTGTCAATTTAGGTCAAAGTATCCTTAAATAAGGTAATGCATTTTATGGCCCAGCTAACTTTAATTAGAGCATTTCGAGTCAAAATGACAATTTTGTCATTTAGTGCTCTAGATCATTCTTTTCTTTTAATTCATTAGTACATGTCATGTACCTTTGTTATTTGCTATTGGCAACATCCTAAATGGGAATATGGTTCCAATGCATCTAACGTCACCTTCTAATTCCTCTCTAATCAAATTACAACTCAGTAATATGACCTTCTGACTATTTTGATTAATTGAAGACCAATTTTCAAATAATTGCACAAATGTTGATTAACCTTGTTTAAGGCTAATTAATCCAGATCAAGAGCTTAAGTGGATTTTCCATGAGAGTTATTGAATATTTATTTTTGAAAATTAATTCTTTTTGTGTGTATCACCTAGTGACATCGTCTATAGGGTGGCATCCATCAAGCCATAGGTGCATAAAATATTAGGATTATGGGTCACCCATGCCTAGTTAATGCCTCCCATGCCTCTTTAATGCCTATTTATCTTGAGGATAATTATGTATTTAATTCCAAATATTAGGATTATCCATGGCCACACATCTCAATCTTGAGATGGATGGTCATGGTTGATCCTAACCAATCTCAAAAGTATATAAATAGAGAGGCCATAAACATCATTTTTAAGCTATTTTAGTGCAAAGTTATTATGCTCAAATATCTTCAAAGATTAAATATTGCAAAGTTATAATGCTAAATTGTTTCCATAAATTTTCATTGATAAGCTAGTTTAGTAATTTACAATCAAGAGTCTAAGTTTTATGGAGTGTTTTTGAGATATTGGAGGAGATTACCACAATTGTTGACAAAGACAAGGATGATTGATTAAGGGAGAATATGTTTTTGAGCCACATGGGTATGATGAATCCATTTGGGAAGGTAATTTCATTTGTTTCTTGTTATCCTTTGTAATTCTAATAGGAATAGATAAACTTGGTTAGTTAGTTCTTTATGCATGTTTTGTTATTTATGGACTAATGCTTGACTAACTTGCTTTGTAATTCTTTCTACAACATAGGCATACACCAGACCCATAATTCTTGCATATACAAATGTAGGACCTATCGTATTCCCATGTGATATACTATGTTGGGGGCATCTGCTTCTTTGATCATGATTGATACATGTTACATTACTTTATGATCATTTTTACATTATCACATTGAGCTTATATACTAAAACTTACACATACCTATAAATATGTTTAAATATTTCATATTGTACTTAATATGCTATGATTTCATGCCATTTTTTCAAACGCATAAATGCAAGGACTAGTATGATATGTTTATGCTAGTTTCTCATACTTCATTTATTCACATTATCACTTCCTTGAGTGTCTTTTTATTGCTTGTTATTGTCTTGCTTGTGGAACATTTGAATATATTCCTTTCTTGTTGACCCTCATGCCATTGTATGTTACTTTTTATTTGGACATTTGAATATGTCATTTTTCAAGTGTGTGACTTTTGAATATGCCCCTTGTTTGTAGTCTCCTTAGACCTATTTTGTGTTACATTGAGTGTTCTTGTGTGTGCTTGATTGTTTGTTGAATTTGTATTGTTACTTTATAGATTTTGTCATGATTTTTATCATGCATTTTAGGGCTTGTTGTGATCACAAACTGAAAGCTTCATTGACATATCTACTTATACATGATACTTCTATATGTTACATGATTCATACACATATTATATAATTATCTTATCATTTTGAGGTAAGGTAACTACTAGATTTCATTTTTCTCACCTCAAAAGGAGGGGACTATTAGTGGGTAATGTCATAGAGATATTACCTCCACACACATAAATTCTTATAATTTATATAATTATATTACAATTTACATGATTCAGATAGACATTTAGATCAAAATCTTATTCACTACACTGATTTTTATAGATTTGGAATAGAGTTCTCAGATTTGTGACAAATATTATACATAATTACATATAAGAGGTTAAATTTTCACATATATTTCATATTGATACAAATTAGAGGTGCAAATTCCATATAAGTACACCAAAAATTGTAAATACATATTCAAACTTATTTACTAAGAAACCCCATTTTCACTAGGAAAGATCACTTTGAGTCTTTTTTATCTATAATAGTTGGCTCCCTTTAGTAGTGTGGTTGATATTAAATGCCCTAAATGGCCTAACACTATTTCCATTTTGCATTTTTATTAGTTACACCCCTTTACTTATAATTTCATTATACATTCACTTGAGTTGTGTGATTGAGATGTAATGATCTCAATGGTCATGTCACAACTCACCCTTGCACTAGATTGGAGGAATAATTACCTTCTAATATTCCTCTTCAAATCTCTAGGATTTATTTTTAAACCTCTCTCATCTCTAATGCTTTATAAGGAATCATATTTATCAAGCAAAGTACTAAGGAGAAACATGGTTGCATCGACACATAGGTGTATTCCTTCTTTGCTCTCTTTATTTTCAAGCATTTCAATTATGTCAAACTTCAGATTATATGCATTGATTTATATTATAGCATGCTCTTTTTTATACGTCATACACCAAAAAAACATTCGAAGTAAATTCAAGGAAAGTCAAGGTGTGTTATACACACACAAGTACATATTTCTCTCTTTTAACCTAGTAATTTCATCTTTATACATTACTAGATTAAAGGGGAGAAATGTAGATACTAAAATGTGATTTATATATCTTATCAATCTTGTATAATTTTAAAATACCTATCAGGGATATACCCTTCAATTATATACCTTCTTGATGTCCAAAGTCTCACATTCACCATCTCATTGAATCTAATTGTTTATCTTATGGTTCAAACCTATAATTTCTAATAACCTAGATATCCTATACTGCAAAAATATTAAAATTGATATATATCCTTCACTATCAGTTTTAGATCCTCAATATTTGTATAGCTTGTCATAAACTAGCATCCTTCATAATGACACTTATATCAAAAAAAAGTGTCTAGATTCTTATCAAGTGTCTAGTCCTCAAAAGTCATCTAATTTTCAAATCTTTTGAATCCTATGGGTAATCCTAATTATCTTATTTAATTCTAATATGAGATATTTTTAAAATGTGTGTTATAAATACAAATATAATCTTACTCATTATTTATCTAGAAAATACTAAGCAATCACATAATCAAGTTCACTCAATCGATTTTACAATTGAGTTCTAATACACTATTCTTCTCTATTTTCATATCAAACATAAGAAAAATCATATTACATGTTTGAAACACTCAAATAATATTGTATGAATAATATTTTTCAAGTTACAAGATAGATCATTACATGCCTTTACATATAGTATATTTCACCCTTGTGCACGCACAAGGCAACATCTAGGAAAGAACTACATAAGTCTGAGGCCCTCCTTAGATTATTTCTTATGTATTTAGAACTCATTGATAGAGGGTTATTTGAGGTTAGATTAACATTGTAATCCCATTAACCCATTTTTTAAAGGTACAAATACCAAAGGTGAAAAGTTGAGGTTTGATCCATATACAATCATCAATAGCATGTTTGTATGGATAAAATACATCCATAGAAATGTGACAAAAAATATATGAGCTTTTAGGTGGTCACTTTACAATACAATGAATATTCCATATAGGATAGTTACATCGAGATCAAGATAGAAGCATCAACATAAATGTCCACAGGGTGATGCAAGTGAGTATCCAAACCTCTAGAAATAATATTTATAAAATTTGGTGACTAGATCCTGATCTTGTACCTACCTATTTCAACCTCTGTACTTATCAAATATTTTTATGCATTTAAAAAAAACTAAGTATTATCCTTTATTCATATTTATGTAATCAAACTATTATTTTGAGTATACTTTCTATATTTAGCATAACTCTACATTTTAATTCAGAGTATTCATTTTAGGTTTCAATTAATTGACCTACTCTAAAATAGTTTTTATTCATCCTTATGTATAGTATATTATACCCCTTAACCCTCCATACCTTATAAAAGGTGTTAATAGTTTGTAGATAGAGAAAAACCATGTCCCTTATGTCAAAATCACATTCAGATCAGTCTTAATTAGCCTATTGTTTCATGTAGTTTTATGAAATTTGGAGGTTATCCTTGATAATTTGAATGATATTTTCATGCATGCTAAGTGTGGAATCTATTACTTGTACCTTGGAACTTCCTAGAAGGTATATTTAAATACACAATAGTGGCTAACTATAGAAAACTTCATATGGTGTCATCTTGGTGGTAGTGTGGTATGTGGAGCTATACCACCATTTTACAAACGGTAACCATTTGACCCAATGATGTTTTGATATGAGACAAAGTATCAAAAATAGGTCACTAAACATTTTTTAACAATTTTTTTGTGATTATATGTTTGAAAATGGTATCTAAAGCTCATTTTAAATATGGTGTCATAGCAATGAAATAGTTATGTGAAAAGTTACTTGTAAAAAATGGAGTCACAGTCACAAATAATAGAAGCAGGTATTACATGGAGGTGGAAGCTTTGATCAATAAAGGTTTGGGTGAATATGGAGGATGTAAAAGTATGGGTGACTGTGAATAAGTGGGAATACTTGTAGAGATGATCCATCACCACTGGAATAATTTATTTCCCTCCTGAATTTAGTTGATATTCAATGAATTCCATGGAAATGTCAATCCATACCCTAATGGGAATAGGTAATGATTAGATAATGTCATTGTTAAAACCATTTCATCTTTGTCGCACTAATAAGTTTTACATTCTACCACAAAAAAATGATGTCATGTTTAATTCCATCCAAAAAAACATTCTTACAAACCCTTTCATAAGTTTTTGAAAACCCTAAGTGATTGGATGATGGTGGGCATGCAATTATGATAGAATTATATCTCGTAATGTTAATTTGGACACCATTACAAGACAATATTTATGTCATAAATGATGGACATCATAAGATTAATTCAGTTGAGACAAAATATTTTTGGACACTTGCTAGATGAGCCACTAAAATTTGGCATCCTTGTGTCATTTTTATTGGACCTCATGCACCTACTCTAGAATGGGGAATGATAGTGTGCATAGAGTTTTATAGTCTTCATACTTGTAAGGTAATGCATTTGTAATGAAATTTTCCTTACCTTTCTTTTAGTTAATCTTATAGTCATAGCCTAACAGCTTGGTTATGCACTTTATTTTGTTGGGAGAAGAGACTCTTTGCTCTAAAAATTACTTAAACTTTTGATGATTTGTTTTGATGTATAAATATCTCCCTACTAGGTATGTGTGTCACGTTTTGAATACATGAAGGATGGTGCATTTTATTCTCATATGTTAAGCGGGTGAAGTTTTCCTTATAAGTGCCTTGCTAGGGAATGCAAGAGATCAACCTTCTTGCATTATGACATCTCCAATTCTACTTCCTGAGGCATCACTTTAAATGATAAAGGGTTTGGAGAAGTTAGGAATATTAAGAATTAGTGTAATATTCATGGCATGAATTATAAGTTTAAATTTCATGTCTACCACCTATAACCAATGAAATGCATCCTTTTTTAACATGGTTATTAATGGAGCTATAATTTTCCCATAATCATTGATGGACTTATGATAATATCCTGTAAACCCCAAAAATTTGCAAAGGTTCCTGAGTGTTTTGGGGTCTAGTCCAATCTTTCATAGCCTCATTTTTTATGGATCTAATTTTGATCTATCCTTAGATATGACATGCCCTAGATACTCAATTTATTTTTGGCCAAAAGAACAATATGATTGTTTTCCACATAATTGGTTATTATAAAGGATTTGGAATAATTTTTTTCAAATACATCAAATGCACCTCCCATGTGTAGCTATAAACAAGCATTTAATCAAATAATATTAGTATGAATCTTATTATAAATGGTTGAAATGTCTTGTTCATTAATCCCTAGAATGTTGATGATGCATTGGTGAGGTCGAATGGCATGACCAAAAAACTTTAATCACCATCATGAGTTTAGAAAGTTGTCTTAGGAATACCTTATTCCTTTATGTATATATCATGATAGCCTAACCTCAATTAGATCTTCAATAAGAATTAGGCACCATGTAGATTGTCCAATAACTCATCATTTAATTAAATGGTAAAGTTGTCCTTGATCATGAGTTTATTTAGTGATCGAAAGTTAATACAAAATTAATGAGACCCATATTTTTTCCATACCATTAATATGGATGAATATTAAATATTTATGTTTGGTCTAATGACTCCCACCTTTAACAATTATTGTACCATTTATTTTATTTTAGTCTTCTACAAAAATGGTTACTAGTAAGGATGAATGTTTGGGGGTACACTACCTAGAACAATCTAAAAGGTGTGATCTTTAAGTCATTGCAGAGGTAACCCTTTCATCTTCTTAAACATATATGCATGTTAATATGTGTCTCCTTTAAGTGTAATGGTTGGTTTGAATCATATTATTCATTGCGCTAGATGGCACAAAACTAGGCAATAATCCCATTAGATCCCATTTTTAGTAATTCTCCATCTAATGAGATATAATGATGCTTTTTGATCCTAAAGTGAGTCCTTATAAGATTTTATCTTGGCCTTGATTGTTGAATTACATCCATAGTTTAGAAAAGTCTCATAGTATAGGTCTTAGTGTATGAAGCCAATGTGATCTAAAAGCTATGTCCCAACCTCTTAAATGGAAAATAAACATGTCTAATTTTAAATTGTAATCCTCCACTGAGATTTAGACATTGTGGGATTTTTCCTTACAAGGTGAGTTTCCCCTATTTTCTACCATGACTTCAAAACTTGAATAGGGATACACATAACAATCAATTATTTGTCTAGTTGAGGGTCAATGAACTTATGTGTGTTACCAAAATCAATGAGGATTGGAGGGGGTGTTTTATAAAACACCTCTTGACCTTCACTATTAAAGGAGTGGTGATTCCAACCAATGCATAGAATGAAATTTATAGCATTAGGTCCTCTTGGATTTCATGTTCTTTTTTCATTGTATTCTTTTTGGGAGTTTTGTGCATCTTCCCATTTGGCAAACTCAAGAGGTGACTTCACATCAATTATGTATAAATTATATTCCTAACATTAGTGAATTGGTGTGAATTTATCATCACAATTGTAATCAAATTTAATTTATTAACTATCCCACATCTTAGTATTTATTAAGTGTTTGATGGGTGTAGTTTTAGACTTTATAAATGTCAATGTTTGTGGTTGCATGGAATACTTGAATGGGTATGATTGGATGACCTATGCTAAGTTGTGAACTTATCTTTGGCTAAATTAGCTAACCCAATGCATGTCATCATATCCTAAGGTTTGAACATTTTGATTTCAACCCTAATATCCTCTTTTAGGCCATTGATGAAAAAACTTTGGAATAAATCATTTATCAACCCTTCTATTCTTTTTAGTAATTTTTAAAACTCCATCAGATATTCCTAAACAAAACCCATCTACTAAAATTTGGTCAATACTCTTGATAAATCCTCACATGCACTTAGATAAATCAAACCAATTAGGTTTCATAGTTTTTTTCCATTTTGGCATGCCATTCTATTTTGCATACCAATGAAACCACTCAAAAACATATTTCTCCAAGTTGAAAGAGGCTATAAGTATCAACTTTTTGAATGCGGTGTCATGAGAACAAAAATATTTATCTTCCCTATATATGTAACTTCTGAGATATTTACCATCAGATTTAGGAAAGTATAATTTGGGACTACATGGCATTCTCCTATAATTAGAGTTGTGTTAAAAAAATTAGACCTATGTGTAATTTGTGGCCACATAGTTTGTAGAGAGTGCTCATCATGCTTGTTTGACGGGCATTGATGTCAGAGAATTGGGATTTGAGGTCATCCCTTATGGAATGTATTTATGCTATAAGGTTAACAAGTTTTTGATCCATTTCCCTTGATGGGCAAGGTAGAAGGGGTCTAGGTATTTTTGGAAATTATTATCAGATTTATATAAAAAATGATTAGCCCAATGAGATCATCGTAGGTCCTGACTTTGAAAAAAATATTGAATTATTTTATTTTGTTCTTCTATTGATTGGATAATACACCATGTATAGATAATTATTCCAAAATATTCTGACCCTTCTATATTTTGTTGTTATTGTGATTTTTTAGGATGCCAAAATATTCTAACCCATTCTGGATTTTTTGTTACTATGTTTACAAAAAACCAACTTTGGATCTATGAGTCCAAGAATGTTAAGGTTACCATAAGTAAGGTTACTATAGGGTTTATCAGTTCAATGAGCTTGAAAATACACTCATCTAATTTGTAAATAGTGTTAACTTAATATTTCATAACTTTAATTACGAAGGATTGAACCATTTCATATCACACTATTGTCTCTGAGGTCTGACACAAGTAACTTCTTAGATATAACTTATTATCAGTGCATCATAAAAAATAGACAAATAAAGGCTTCCTATGATGAAGTAAAACCCTAGGTATTTTTTATATACCAAAGGTATGGGAAGCTAAAATCTATAAACAAAATTTTCTAAGGCCTTGGTATTGGTGTAACACATCTCACTTCACACATTGATAAAAATGTGCTTAGTCAAAAATGAAAGCTTTCTTTAATATTTTAAAACCCCCAACATAGGGTTTCTAACCTAAAAATAAAAATGTACTTATAGAAGAAAAAATTATGGAAAAAATGAGTGTCACCACTTATATTATTACTTTATGATTACTGAGATCATGATTAGGTGAGGTGAGAGCATACGATGGATAATCACAAAAATACTAAACTATTAAAATGTTGATGGAACACAAACCTGGAAAGAGCTCTGATACTATATGTTAGGATCTTAACTACACACAAATTAATATAAAAACTAAAATATAGAAAATATACACTATAATTGAAAGAAGATAGAAATATTATATTGAAATAACATAATCACACTCCAAAATATTGTGGGCCTCTTCAAGTGGGGTAACCTCCTTTGAGCATGGCTCAATATAAAATATTCAATAGATACCATTTCCTCTTACACAAGCTCTCTATTTAAATTAATCTACTCGATACAACTATTACTTCCCATACATGTGAGATGATTACTAGTAGCTAATGGGACATCTTAAAATACATTTGCATCCAATATTTTATTAATAACTCCTAATACAAAATAAAAGAGTTAGGATAAATGGGTTCTTACAAAATCATATCAAAAAACACATCAAAATTAGACCCTAAAAGATAAAATGTCATGAAATGCTAAGTTTTGAGTATTCAAAAGTATTAGGTTTACCAAAATGTTTTATGTAGAGGGCACCCAAGTGTTTAAAACACTACACCAATCACAATTAAAAGGGGTTTAGATAGATCTAATTTAAATATATTAATGTATCAATTTCCCCCTTTGGCTCAAGTGGCACTTTATGAGTGATATTATATTTGAATCCAATATGTAAAAAGGAATACCTAAGTAACCTTAGTCAAGGACTCCAAATACTAGGTGTAAGTCATTAGGTATCTTATATCCTTAATACTCTATGTTAGAATTAGCTATAGGATCTAATGAATCTAATAGAAATCATAAATAAGAGATAAAATAGTAATAGTAATAAACAATAACTATATATCTAAGATAATAACAAAAATAAATAAATAACTCAAATATGATGAATTAATCTAATAATTAAATATAAATCTAATATGTAATACATAAATAGCCATCACTTATATAGAGCAAGGCGTGCATGATAAAGATCAGGGAACTCACACAACACATGTAGTTCAACTGATATCTATCTACATGAATAGTGGAGTGTAACTCCACACTAACAAGATAGGTGTCTAACTTGTGTAAATGATAAACATAAGTTGACTATTAGTTAAACAATCTTATCCTATCTTACCTTGAATAGTGGAGTGGAGCTCCACTATAACAATCTAGGTGTTTAACTACTAGTTAAGCAAGCTTATCCTATCTGGTGCAAATTATTAATAAACATAATAAACTAATCACAATAATTAATTAGTGTACCAAAATAATAAATAATAAATACAAGTAAATGCAATAAAACAAATAAATGCACCAACACCCCCCCATAGGCAAATCTTAGATAGGGATATGTAGATAAGAGTCCCGACAATGTGTAGCCATATTAGGTACTTTGTACAAATAGATGAGGAAAGGAAAGAACCTGAAGGAAAAAAAACTCCTCCTTAAAATGAAGGTCTAGGAGACCCCCTCTAAAGAACTGATATCCCCTAAAGAATTGATGTCCTGCACTTCTAAAAAAGATCACAAGTGTAGATACTTGCTCTCAATGAAAGGTTTGGAGAAAATATCTACAATTTACTCCTCTGTAGGACAATATTGAAGATCAACGATCTCTGCCTGAATTAGCTCCTTGATAGAGTGCATATGGATCTCTATGTGGTTGGTTCTCTGATGATGAACTAGATTCTTTGAGATCTAGATGGTGCTTTGGTTATCATAGTAGATGATTGATGGATTGTGAAATGGAACACCAAGATCAATGAGAATATTCTGAAACCAAATAGCCTCAATAGTGGCATTAACAGTGCCATGATACTTAGCCTCTATAGATGAAAGAGCAATAGTATTTTGTTTCTTACTTTGCCAACAAAAGGGGTTGGATCCAAAGTGAAAGATGTAACTAGAAGTGGACTTATGATCATCATAATCACCAGCCTAATCAAAATCTACGTATCCCACCAAGTCTAAACCTATACCTATTGTATAGTGAACCTCATATCTAATAGTACCCTAAATGTAGCTCAAAATGCACTTGGTAGCTCTCTAATGAAGCTCATGTGGCGTTTGCATAAAGCATGAAACCATGCCAACTGCATATGAAATGTCAAGTCATGTATGAGTCAGATAGATGAGGCTACCTACAAGCTGGTGATATAATGTGGCATCAACTAAGGGAGTGGAATAATGAACCTCAAGTCTAATTCTATATAAGAAAGGAGTCAGTGTAGGCCTATAATCAACCATGTGAAATTGAGTTAATAGGTCCATGGCATACTTGGGATATGAAAGTGTAATCCTAAAAGAATACTATGTTATCTAAATCTCAAGAAAATAATGCAATAATCCCATGTCTATCATAGAAAACCTATCATGAAGTGTAGTCTTTACACTGCTGATGATGGATGTTGTGCTCTATGTAATAATGAGATCATCAACATAGAGCACCAAATACAATAGTGAATCATCCTACTGTAGAATGTAGACATTTAAATTTGAGTGACATCTCCAGAACCCAACTGAGAGAAAAAATGTCCATCTTAAAATACCAAGCCTTAGGGGCTTATTTTAGACCATAGAGAGACTTTTTCAAGCAACATACCAATGAAAAATCTTGAACAAACCCCTGTGGCTGATCTATATAAATCTCCTCATGACGATATTTGAGAATAAATGCACTCTTCACATCCATCTGATGTACAACCCAACCATGAGCTACACCAATAACTAGTATCAATAAAATAGAATTCATCTTAGCAACAGGTGCAAAGGTTTCTGTATAGTCAATGCCTTCTACTTAGAAAAAACCTTTGGCCACTAAGTTTGCTTTATACTTATCAATATTTCCATCCATTAAAAAATTAGTCTGATATATCCACCTACATCATACTAATTGTTTTTCCTTGGGAAGAGGAACAAGATCCCAAGTGTTGTTCCTAATCAATGAGTCATACTCTTCTTCCATCATTAAATCCCACTCAACTATCCATGTGGCTTCTTGAAAAGATTGTGAATCAGAAGCTGTGGTAATGTAGAAATGTGGAAGATCATGTTGTGACCATGTTATCCTTCTATCTAATGGATCCCTAACAAGAGGGTCTACATCCACCAAAGTTTGTCTAGCCCACAAAGGCATCAATGGGAGAGGATCTAGAGGAGGAGGAGGAGGAACATGTCCTGCTAAACCTTGTTGGGGAGGTATTACCTTATCATCCCTATGAGTAGATGAAGTAGGAGTATCATCATCACTGCTATCTAATTCTTCTAAGGAAGAATAATGAGAAATGTTAGAAGATAATTCTAAAGGACTTTCTTCAAAGTAAACACTTCTTTCTATAATAAACTCATGTGAGTCTAGATCAATGAGTCGATATCCCTTAACACCATCAGGATATCCCACAAATATGCAATTTTAGCTTTGTTTTTCTAAATCATGACACTTGTTTGAAGGTATGTGAGCCCATGCTAGACTGTCGAAGACTCTGAAATGATGCACATCTAGCCTCTTATTACATAAAGCTTCAAGAGGTGTTATCCCCTTTAAATATTTATGAGGAACTCTATTCTGTATATATGTATCATAATTAATCACTTCTACTCATTGCTTAGGTACTAATGATTTTTCATGAATCATACACCTTGCCATCTCTTTTAATAATTTGTTCTTCCTCTCTACTACACCATTTTACTATGGTGTGTATGCAACTAAATGTTGAAGATCAATTCCTTTAAGAGCACAAAATTGTTCAAACTTGTTGTTCACATATTCCCTCCCATTATCTATGTGAAGAATCTTGACATAATTCCCATATTATTTCTCTGCTAGATCTTTGAACTCTATAAATCTATCAAATACTTCACTCTTGAGTTTCAAAAAATAAACCCAATTATATCTGGAATAGTCATCAATAAATGTGAGAACATAGCAAGTTTTACTAAAAGACAAAGTAGGTAATGGACCCACTAAATCACTATGAACAAGTTTGAGGACTTGTGTATCCCTCCAAGCCTTCCCTTTATCAAACTTATCCATTGGATGTTTGCCTAAGGCACAACCATGACATACACCCCTTCAAAACTAAATCTATGGAAGTCCTATAACCATCACCTACTGACTAAGTTGTTGTAAATAGTGGTAGTTCAGATGACCAAACCACTCATGCCATAACTTGCTCACTAAATTAGTGTGTGAGAGCAAATCTATAGAGGAAGACTGAGGCACAAAATGAGATAATGAATAAATTCAAGTATTATTGTCAACTTTTCCCACTGTAACTAAGGCATTATCCTTATATTTTCTGATTGATACAAAATCAGATTTGAACTCAACTTTCCTACCAGTATCAAAATGAGTGATTTGGTAGATAGAAAAAATATTATTTGATAACTTTGGCACATAGAAGACATCCTCAAAGACACCACTATCAACATTAACTATACATTTTCCTATAACATCTACCTTAGAATCATCACCTATGAGAATATGAGGCAAGGAACTTAGTTCTAATCTAAAAAATTATTCTTGATTAGAACCCATATGGTGCGACGCACCTAAGTCAATGACCCATGACTTGGGAGAATTTGCCAGTGTAACTAGTGCCATAGCTTTCCATTTCTTTGAATTTGAAGGAGTGGAAGAATCCTTTGAAGAGGATTGATTGATGTTATTATTTTTGAGAAGACCCTTAAGTTCATCAATCTCTTTCTTCCAACAATCTTGTTCATTATGAAACCCCTTTTTACAATAAGGGCAAGAAGTTCCAATATTTTTTTATGAATTGCCTTTCTTATTAGGGGATTTATAATCACCTTGTGAGGAAGATTTTTGCCCTTTATTCTTATCTTTTTGTGACTTATTTTGATTACTCTGCTTCTTTTTACTTGAACCTGTATTTGATGTTGATGTTAAAACTTGCATTTGTTGAGGTTGACTTGCAACTAGAGGTTGAGATTTGGATGACTTGATTAAACCCATAGCTATTAATTTTTCTTCTTCAACCATTAGAATCTCAGAGAATACATCAAAGGTGGGCATTTGATAAGATGTGCCCAACATGAGCCGATGAGTCTAAAAGATAGAAAAAAAGGATGAATATTCAGGAACCTAATTTGTGTAACGCACTAAAAATCAATTGAATATCCTTTTTATTAATTTTATATTCATAAAGTTGTGCTCTAAGATCTATGACTTTAGTGATGTAGTCTTGTATTGTAGCATAATTTTTAAGATCCAAACTAATGAGTTCATTGTCAATTTGGTAACCACAAATCTCATCTATTTTTCCAAACAATGATGCTAATTTATCCCAAAACTCTTTTGGAGTTATACGTTTGTCAAGATAGAAATTCAAATCTAAAGACATGTAAGACTGAATGCATCCAATTACTTTAGTAGTTTTAAAGAGAAAGTGTTGTAACTCTTTTACATCAGTAGGTGGAGTAAGAAGAGTTGTTATATAAGGTGCATATTCTAGCATCATTAATACATTCTAAGCATTTTCTTTCTATGCATTATAGTTGTATGTTGTTAATAGTGGGAACTTAGGATTCCCCATGATGTAATCAAAAATAAACTATCACAAAGCATAAATCAAAGTACAAAACACATCACAAAACCCCCCTAAATTACCTAGTTTTATCCCATCTAGCAATTATTTTTGGCACTTTATAATTAAGTGCAATTACAAGCCTGGATTATAATTTTTCGAGTTTACAAAAGGCTCATTTAGGCCCTCTAGTCTCAAAGTACAAAAAATATGCACTTTATTATTAAAAAAATTGTACTAATGTGTTGTGCTCAAAAAAATATTAACTTTAAAAAAAAGGGACCTCAATTCGAGGTTGTATGTGAAATTTATGAGCCTTTAAAATTGTAAAAATGAGGATGGGCAAGAGCTGTTGAATAAAAATCTAAATTCTAGAAAAATATGGAAAAAATTAGAAAAAATTGAAAGTACAACAATGAAGAGCATAAAATTTTAAGATATTTTAAAAAAATCACTCAAAAATACCTCCCAGTGTTCAAATGGTGGGATTCTAAAGTTGCCCTTTCAAATTTGCTTGCTGATCCGTGAGGCCTACCCCAAAAAAAAATTGCTTTGCACAGTCTGTACGATCCTAGGAGCAAAAAACAATTTCTTTCAGAGTGACTATGTCCAAATTAGACAAATTTTATATGGATCTATAGGTTTTGATGTCTTCTGAATGCAACCATGAGGTCCATTTTGCTCAGAAATGCTTTAATTTTTAGGTATTCACTAGATTTGGGTGTGGTGCTTTTAGATCAAACCCTTGCTAATTTCACCTCCTATGTCTAATTTAGACAAAATTGTAGACAAGTTTAACTTTCTCATGCACTCTAAACTCAATGATGAGCTTAAAATTTCTCCACAAAGCTCCAATTTATATTTTTATAAAAAATCAAAAAATCAATCCTATATATAGATATTTTTATCTTGAATATTTAGCAATCTATAGATTCAAGATAGCTTTAGTACCATGTTAGAACTAGCTACAAGATCTAATAAATCTAATAGAAAGAATAAATAAGAGATAAAATAGTAATAGTAATAAATAATAATTGTATATCTAAGATAATAATATAAATGAAAAAATAACTCAAATATGATGAATTACTTTGATAATTTAATATTAATCTGATATGGAATACATAAATAGCCATTGTGTATATAGATCAAGGTGTGCATAATAAAGATTAGGGAACTCATATAACAATTGTAGTTCAACTGATATCTATCTACATGAATAGTGGAGTGCAAATCCACACTAACAAGATAGGTGTCCAACTTATGTAAATGATCAACACAAGTTGACTATTAGTTAAACAATCTTATCCTATCCTACCCTGAATAATGGAGTGGAAATCTATTGTAACAAGTGTCAAAGTTAACTACTAGCTAATCAAGCTTATCCTATCTAGTGCAAATTATTAATAAACATAATAAACTAATTACAATAAGTAATTAGTGCACCAAAATAATAAATACAAGTAAATGCAATAAAGCAAATAAATGCACCAACACTCTATACACCTTGTGTAAACATAGACCATAGATCTCCATAAGTTTAATATTTTATGCCTTGATTCCTCTTCTTCTAATAAAGGCATGTTTTTGTTCATAATTATATTGTACTTATGTAAAAATGACATATGTGAAACCAATATATATGGACCCAAATCCTAAAATTGACCTATGAAACATGCCCATATGCTTGATCTAGAAAATAATATTATGTTAGCAAAGGTTGATACAATTGGGAGGGGAACATAGGTAGAAAAAATACAATGTTGGCCATGGTTGAGATAGTGTAAACACAAAAAAATCTATGAATATAACTTGGCATGGTCAAATTAGTATGTAAAATGCATGACACTAGACAAAAAAGAAATAAAGAAGGGGAAATAGCACTGAAGGAGGCTAGATTGATAAAATAGCATGATAATGAGTGTAAATAGGTATAATAGGTGATCATATAATAATCTCTTATAACGTGCCATGATTTTTCCCTTCCTATCCCAATGCACTCCGTAGGATGTGCACTGAGGGAGATTAATGTGTCAATGAGTCCTACAAGATAATTCATCATTAACTAAGAATATAAGTTGTATACAAATCCTTTTCCTAATTCCATATTATGTTCAAGTTGACTTTTAACTTTATGATTAATTTATAATTTAATATTAGTTAAACAATAATTAGATAGTGACTGAAAACTTATCTTAACTTATTAGTATGGAGGGTACTATAGTCATTAGATTTATATTAGTATTTTCCAATCTACAAATTAACACTTGTGTTTGGAGTATGCATAGTTTTTAAGGGGGGGAAATAATGGTTTTCACTCCCACATCTTATTCTACACAGATTTCAATACTCTTCCCATTAGTGGCCAATCATTTCACTTGTATACCTTTTTTACCTAAAGTTTTAATTATTTTCCTAATTTGAGTCTTTATTTTAAGCATCTCTTTAGAGTGCACGTTTTAAGTGATGGGACATATGTTTAGTTCATTTCCACTATTTATTATCAATATTTGTTTAACTATTATTATTAATCTAACATGGAAAACTAATGTGGAATGAAAGTGATAGGATGTATGTTGGAGGAATTATAGAACAATACAACTACCACTTGAGAAGGGTCTCAAAATTGAATGGAATTTTTTTCCTTTGTACACACTTTCTCTACTCTTGATTATAAAGAGGGGTTTCATAAATTGGCCTCATTTTTTATACATGTTATCTTACACATGTTTTTCAAAAATTTTGGATGAAACCTATCCTTTCATATCTCACAATGAGCGTTCTTTGATGTTAATCTTGGTAACATATTATTTACCTTTCACAATAGTTTTTTGATGTTTTATTTGAATGGAAGTATCTAATATTAATGACCTATAAAACCCCTCAATCCATCTTCATCGAATGGTATCTTCTCAAATGGTAAAAATATCTACTCTTTTTTCAAATATAACATTCATTGCCTTTATAATACAGTTTTTAAAAAATCCTAGAAACCTATAAAATGTGAATATGCACCCCTTATAGTAAATTTACTTGAACACCATCCTACATGATTATACATGTATTATTTTGGGCTTTTGTCACAACATATTCAACAAATTTGCAATATTTGTGTAGTCTTCAATAACAATCTCCAACCATCACCATAATATTTTAACAACCTTTCTCCATGGCCCATGGAACACTATGTCTCTCATTGATTTATACAATCTATGCAATATTGCATTTTTAGATCTATCCAACATTTAGTTCACATTCATCGCATACATCCTTAAATAAGAGGGTATCTTATAGAGCTTAAGTTTGGTTCTATAATTTGTACCCATGAGTAAATTTATTCACACTAGCTCTTAACAAACATATTCACATTAGGACAATATTTTACTTTTCTCCTATTTTTTTCGAACACAATTGATAGACTAGAATAATTTATTTTGGCCTTTAACTAGTCTCCATTATTTTTAAGCAACTTGATATTATATAGGCCTTTATGGTTTTTGACATATTTCTCACCAAATCTGAATTAATTCTACTTTTTTAGCTTCTTTGTTGTTGAATTGGGGAAATGGAGTTGCAGTTTCCAATTTTCAGCTTCTTTGTCTCTAGATCGGGGCAATGAAGTTTTAGTTTAACTTTACATTTTTCATCTTCTTTATTGATAAATTTGGGTAATAGAGGTCCATTTTTAGTTTGTATCTTCTTTATCATTGGATTGGGGCAATTAAGGATTTATTTTCAGTTGTTGAGTTTCAAATGTGGAAACATGGTTCACATACCACCAACTATATTATCTGATTTGATCATCCTTCATATTCCTTCTTCAAACCCTTTCATGAATCACATTTTTATTTTTTTAATTTGATATGAATGCATGCATACACAATAAAGTGGGGCATTATATAGACACCTAATTTTGATACAAGGCTTATTAATGTAATGTTATTAGTGTGATTTTATGCATATGGATCATTGGTTAAAATTAGGTACTAATTGGATTTTTTTTTTTGTTCACTTCTTATTTCATCTAATATGTGGCCATGATCTTCTTTATTTCTTTTTTTTCATCTATCCTATATGTTTTTATATGTTGGGGATCCCTTTTCTGTCTCTTGTGTTATTTTTGGCTTTTGGCCATTTTTGAACTAGCTCTGAAAGTGGTTTGACCTTTTTCAGAGCAATCTAAAATAGGTTAGTTTTGCTTATGTGGGCCCGATTGACCAAATTTTACCCTAAGTCAAATTATGTCAACCCCATAAATCTTCAAGCTTTTCATAAGGTCCTTTATTTTGAAAGTGGTCAAATGATAATTAGTGAGGTCAAGTCATAGTTTGAGGATCATAAAATATGTTCTAAGCCTTTGTCATATTTGTCTTTTATTAATAACCTTTTATGCCACCTTTTGGTCATTATAAGGGAATTGTATGGTTTTATAAAAAAGGAAAAATGTGTCAATAAGTAGGCTAATGTGTTTCATGTCATAGGATAGTTTTAAAACTAAGAAGTTGTAATTGCAATGTAAAAAAAAGGAGATCATCTACAAAAGGTTAGTTTCAAATAGTTGTACAAACTGAGGTGACTCATATGGAATTTTTGAGGTTTAGTAATGTGTATTGATATCCACACAAGTCATTTCTAGGCTCAAGTGGCTTCAACAGATCCAAAATTTCCAAAAACTAGTTTCTCTCTCTTATCGCTCCCTTAGATAGGTCAAAAAGGGTCAATGATTTTTAGTTGGTATGGATAGGGAAGAAGAGTTGAAGTGAATGCACTTGGTGGAAGTTATGGGTCCCTATGTACTTTCATTTCATGGTTTTAGTTTCAATATTGGTTGTCTATTCTATATAAACAATCAATAATATTGTTATCACCTCCAAACTGCCTATGTAATCCCAACATCTCATTTTTTCTCATCTAATTGCATTGGTCTGCATGAACCAAGTTGTGTAAGTTGACTTGTAGAGAATATACACTCATGTAATTCTGATTCTAACCTAGTGTGGCACATTTGGACATGAAGAGATAGGCAATATTACTCTCTTGTGCTATAAGTGAGCACCATTGAAGGCTGAAGATAGTGTTTTGGTAGTTACAAAGTTCATTCTCCTGTGAGTGACTTTAGGTCAAAGGTAATACATTGGTTTTCACCCGCTTAGAGCATGGACTATTCATATTTTCCATTAAAGGACCTAGAGTTTGATTGAGATAGGTTTCTAAGACACTAAGTAAAGACTAACCAGAACCCTAATGTGCACAATCACCTGTAGGTATGTATGAATAATTGTAAGACTATCCAAAACCCAAGAGATAGGTTATGTATAATTTAAAGACTTAAATGGAGTTCTTAATTCATTCAAGGTTCATCAACATAGTAAATATCCCCTCAATAAATTCCTATAGTTAGTCAAGTTTAAGGAAGTTTTAAATGGGAAGTTTTACCTTAACTTCTCTAAAAGGAGACTTTATTCCATACAATGTCATTTTGTGGTGCAGGTTTATGAGATCTGTGTAGGCCTAAATGGATTTATCCTTATATCCTAGGCATAAAGGTCATATCTAATCATAAGGGTAAGTTACTAGGTTAGAGAAGATGATGGTAGAATGTTTCTCAATTCAATCATGATCTTGATAGAAGCATTTAGAGAACTACAGTGCCATAGAGCCCAAATGAACCTAGAACTTGCACACCTATAATACACTGATGATAGAAGACTGGATGCATGATATCAATGTATAAATGAGTCCATTCATGTGAAAAATGGTCCTAATGACTTGAGCAGAAACCAAAAGTGGAAACATAGTGCTCAAACACTTATCATCACCTATAAGAATCCTTTATATTTCTTAATGAAAACCTATAGTTTGAAGTGATGACTGCAGACTAGCCTAACCTAATGGAAAATACAAGTTTGGAGGTTTGACAGAGGTATAAGATGAAATTGCCACATATAAATCACACTAAAAGTGATAACATCACACTTCATGTGACTTTTAGAGGGAAAGGAAATAGAACATAGATTGATCCAAGCTAGGCATGAGCCTCAAACTCAATCCACCAAAATATTGCACATAATTATAGACATAAAAGTTAGTCATGAGATAATTTTATGTTAAGGGATCTATAGGTATGATCAAGATTTTAAAATTAATACATAGTGTTATAATGACTTTACCAAGACCTCCATGGTCACATTTGGGTTAGACTAATAAGGGAAGTGTCCATTATTTTTTCTCAAACTAAAGGCACTCGAGCAACACAACTTGCATACCTAGTGCATGAATGATTAAAAAGAGGAAAGGAAGAGACAAGAATGATTTTTGGATGATGTATAGGGTTTAATTCAAGGTGAACAAAGGTTTAAAAATCACTACAGTCACTATAAACACTCAGAAGTTACCATATACTTAGAAACACAATCCATGCCTACTAGGCCTAAGAATTAGGCATGAACTATCAGGTGACTAATGTCATTATTATGGCCATATGATCTTCCTAAGAAACTTGAAAACCTTAATATGAGAGTGGAGGATTGATTGGACTCATTGGTTTGTAGAGAACAATTTAAAACTAGTCATTTTGGCCTAAATCTATCTTAGAAGTGTCTAGAATGCATAGTAAGAACTCGAGAAGCATTTTCTTTCACTCATATCTGTATGAACAATAGGCATGGTGTCTCAAACACTTAAGGATATTTTAGGTAGGTATTGAAATTAAACTCAGTGTCATGGTTGAGGGTTAAGGTCTTAACCTCTATGAATCATCACTAAGAACCTAAATGACCTAAAACCCTCACAAGGACCCGATGAGAAAGATATAAAGATAAATGCATATAGAAGGGGTCATGTTATAGCTTGGAATTTCACCCTTGTGAGAGAGCTATTTAGTATCCCTCACTTATAGATACAATCATGGGGGAAACCTCAAGATGTGGGTGTCTTATGGTGAGGTTGAACCTCTAGGCTTTTTTATAAGCCTAGTTCCTCATGTGCTTTACTTCAGCTCTTGATCTCACACTAAAATCTACTATTAGCTAACAAAAAGAGGTAGGAGGATGAATTAAAAGGAAATATAAGATAAGGGAGGTGATGTACCAAAAATAAGTGATCCACTTGGTCTAGTAAAATATCCAACTACTGATGAATCCAAATAGGACACAGGTTATTCTAGTTTTATTTCAAGGCCATCGGCATGGAGTTTTTGCATGGAGGTTAGAGGGAAGCCTTAAAGTTTAAAGGATTAAAAAATAGGTCTAAGGGAGACACTATGAATTGGTAACACTTCAAAGAGAGCTCAACACACAAACACTTCATGCAATCTTGCACAAAACTAAGAGGATCAAAAGCAAGGTGCTGAAAGAAATCACAGGTGATGAATGACAATCATACATTTTGCAAATGAAACCAAATGTGCACACTTATTTTAACTATAAAAAGAAAATTCTTCCTTGTATTTCTTTAAAAGAGTCTTTTACAAAGCGATTTATATAGATTAATTTTATCTCCAATCTGGGGATCATGTGCTTGGCTCCAAGGCCTCTATTTATATAGAAAGTGGGGAAGAGATAAGAGGAAGAAAGAAAAAGTTGTTGATGGATGGAACTTTGATGTCATACTTCCTTGTTTCCCCTAAATTCACCACTCAAGATCACTAGACAATCCTCTCAAGCCCCTCTCATCTTTAATTTTTTCTTTGGTGCATCTGAGAAGCCATGTTGCATTTAAGCATCGAACAACGATTGGGAGCAAACTATGATGGATGAGAACCTTTATAATTTCTAGATACCAGCCACTTGGACTCTTCTATACTCATTGGTCATCCTTATGCCACTTATCCTTTACTGATTGGCCCTTTCTACTCTAGTTTATGCCACATGGTAGCCTTTCATTAATTTCATCATTATTCTCATGTTGTTAGACTGAGCTTAATTCAAGCACTTGAAGAATCTTGATTTAATATATGTAGAGTAATTTAGGTTCTTTGATCTCCCCAACTTCAGACTTTTCCATATCATTTACTTATAAAGCCTTTTAAGTAAAGTACTTGGAGAAACTTGATTTACTCTATACAGAGTAATTTGGGTTCTCTAAGCTTACTTACTTTGACCTCATCCATCTTAAAGTCCTCTCACTTTGTTATTTATAAGCTTTAAGTCTTTGGGCTTTTCAAACCTGATTACTTCCAACGGCTAGTCACTTATCCTGATTTTGATGTCCATTGGTCCGTCATTTCTTTTGGATACTTGGTCTCAGGCTTTTCTTCCAAAGGAATTTCTTCAGAGGAATTCCTTCATCCTTTTCTTTTAGGCAAATCTCCTGAAGGAATTTCTTCAAACAATTTATTTGAAAGAATTCCTTCAGACTTTCCTCCTTGAAAAATTACCTTTTGGACTTTTCAAAATGGACTTTCCCAAAGGGTGAGAGACCCTTTGGGCTTCCTGCATGTCCCTTCAGACTTCTATAAATGACCCTACCAAAGGTAAAGATATCGTTTGGGAATTTTGAAATGGTCCTTTCAAAGGGTAACATACCCTTCAATAAAATTGCAACTGTCCACTTGGAGAAGGAAAAGCCCTTCATATTTTTGAAGTGTACCTTCAAGTTTTTTGAAAGACCCTTTGAAAAAGTGAAAATGACCTTCAAAATTTTTGGAGGAGACTTATCCCTTGAAGAACCTAAGAAGCGCTATTTTTCAAGACCATATCAAGTTTGTCAAGCCCTTTTACTTATTTTGGACTTCTGACTGCTCATAACTTATGAAGAATAAAGTAGTACTCCTTGGAGAACCTGAAATACACTATCCATGAGTAATTCAAGTTTGTAAACCAAAATTTCTTCTACTTATAAAACATTTAGAAGTCAAACACTGCTAGAAACCTGATTTACACTATGCCCCACAGAAACCTAAAGTTTTCACTATTGGAAAACCTAAAGTCCTCCCAAAGACTTGCCATTTTCTTGCCTGAAAGCTCCCTTTTTATACTTAGGCAAATTTTGATATGTGGGCCAAAAATGGCCAACATTTTTGGTGACTCACAGGGAAGCATGCCTACTATTCTTGATAACCTAGTTCATTTGCTTCATTTTATCCATTGGGCATGGAGTCACTACTTTTGTACGAAGCTAGCTCTATTTGGAAATTTCCCTTGAAGAAACAAGAACAATTAGAACAAAACAAATTGTGCCCAACATACTTAGGGAAGGGAAAACACATAATTGAAATGGATGTACACAAGGCACTAAGAAGAAAACATGAAAACTATATAAAAGGTATAATATATATAATGACTGCAAACTCCTTTAATAACAAGTCTTTAGATGAATCCCATTGACTGGGATGGGTAATACCTCCCCATCTAGTTGGGCAAGTTGTAAAGAGTTATATTATTTGTGTTTATGGATCACATAGGGGCCACTCTATAAGATATCAAACTTGGTATGGTTGTTTGGTTTGGCCTTTTTTTATTCACATTTGAGAACTAGGTCTCCCTCCTTGAAATTCCTTATTTTAACTCTCTTGTCAAAAGCCTTTTTGACCTAAGCTTGATGTGCCTCGAGCATATTCATTACAAGGACCCTTGTCTCTTCAAATTATGTGAGTTATACCAATCTCACATTCATGGGTTCATCTTCTATTAGTTTTATCTGATGGGCTAGCTCTAATGCAAGAAGCTCAAGAGAAATGGGTAACTTGGACTCCCTTATATATACTAGAACATATGAATAATTGCCAATAGTAGCTTTAGGAATTACCCGATCAGCCCACAAAGTTGTCTTCAACTTGGTGTGCCATGTCTTCTAATTATCCTCCATGGTCATCTTGATAATCATCAGTAAATTTTCATTTGTAGACTCAACCAGTCCATTTCCTTGAGGATAATAATTTGAGAAAGTGCTAAGGTAGATATCCATTTTGAGAGCTCATTCACATGTTTTTAAACCAAAGAAAGCCAAAGCATTATCAAATATGATAGTGGATGGAACACCAAACCTGGTCACAATGTTGTCATAGAAATCTAAGAGTGCACTTTCATTGGATTCCTTTAATGAAATGGCTTCTATCCACCTGATTCAAGTAGAGCAATCATTCATGCAGTGGGGTTTGGATTTCATTGGTGTGATCAACCCCCATCAAGTGTAGGGCATAAGTGGGTGCTTAATGCAACTAAACTTTACTTACCCTTAAAGAGAACATATTTTTGACACTTCCTTACCCATGCATAAGTGTCCTTGAAGAGGCAAGGCCAATAGTAACCAGCCCTCATGATCTTTATTGTAGTATTCCTTAGAGTAAAATGACCTCCTATAGGCCCATCATGGAAATGCTCTAAAAGCTTGGCTACTTGATTATCATCTATGCACCTCAAGAACACTCCATTGAGGTCTCTTCTGAATAAAACCCCATTAACTAAAGCAAAAGTTATGGACTAAAGTTTGAAATACCTTCTTTTTGCTTTATCCATACCTTGAGGGCACTCACTTGTTAGCAAAAAGTGCATCATATCATGGAGTTAACTAATGTGAGGTGGAGGTGAATCTGCTCATATGTTATCTTGTGTTACCAAGATGACCTCTTTGCCTTCATTAAGTTCATCAACCATATGCTCACATAAGCCTTTACCTCTTACTAGCTTAGTGACCTTGATCTCCACATCATACTCCATGACTTTAGTAATCCAACCACTCTTTTTTCACTCAAATCCTTGTTAAGAAGGAAGTCTCTTATTCTAGGATGAGACACCATAAGGTGGGTTTTGTTGTTGGATAGAATTTTCCTAAAATTATTGAGGATCCTTACTACTATAAGGACTTTTCCATAAAGGTATACCTCACCTCATACTCTTTAAGCCCTTGATTGAAAAATGCTAATAGTTGCTCAAGTCCTTCACCATTTTTTTGCATCAACATAGTTGATATATTATCAATGTTGACAAAAGCATATAATTTTAAATCACTTGATAAATTAGGATTCATAAGTGTGGGTGCTTGAGTGATGGCTTGCTTGATAGCCTCTAATATAGGCTTGCCTTCATTTGACCAAGTGAACACTTGGTTCTTTTTTAGCATAGCAGTGATGGGCTTGACCAAACTTGCAAAACCAAGGATAAATCTTCTCATGAAGTTTATCTTTCCAAAGAAACTTTTGAGTCCCTTCTTATGCTTGGGCAAGGATAAGGCCAAGATAGCACTTATTCTCTCAAGATCAATGGACAGCCCTTCCTTTGAGATGATGTGGCCCAACATCTTGCCTTCATGCATGACAAACATGCACTTCTTGGGATTCAATGAAATCCCATAATTTTTGCACTTTCAAAAATCAACCTCAAGTGGTTCATATGTTCATTGGCATTCTTAGAGAAAACCATGATGTCATCATAGTATACTAGCACCATTTGGTTTAGCAGCCCCTAGAAAGCCATGTCCATGGATCTTTGGAAAGTTGCACCAGCATATGATAGACCAAAAGGTATCTTTTGGTATGCATACATGCCCCATTTGGTAGTGAAGGTAGTCTTGTACTGATCTTCATCTTTCACCCAAACTTGATTGTAGCTAGAAAATCCATCTAACAAAGAGAAGCGTTCTAATCCTGTAATTACTTGGAGAAGTTTCTCCATGGATGGAAGAGGGTAGTGATCCTTCAAAGAGACTTTATTTAAATATATGAATTCCACATAAAGCATAATCTCCCCACTATTTTTTCTTATATGCACCAAGTTGGCTACCCATGATGAGTGTTTTATGGGAAAGATGATCCTAGACTCGATCAACTTGGTTAGCTCCTTCCTCATTAGCTCTTCAATCTTGGGGTTAATAGGTCTTTACTTTTGCCTCAAGTGCTTGGCATTGGCCTCCAACTCTATGGTATGTTGAGCCAAATTAGGATCAAAACCCTTTAGTTCACTGTACTCCCAAGAAAAAATGTCTACATATTTTTGGCAAAGTGGAATGAAAGCATGCCTCTCACCATTACTGCTTACCTTCCCAAGCTTGGGAAGTTTGTCTTTAAAGATGAAGAATCTCTCATAGTTCTCTTTGTTAGTAGATATTATTATCTTTTCTTTTCTTATATGGTCTCCTTCATGAAAAAATCCCTCAAGTGTAACCAAACCCTTAGGAAGTTTATTCAACTTTAGCTGAATAATTTGATCCTCATATTGATGTTGTAATTTAGCTTGGTTAGAGGAGCAAAACTCAACTTCCTACTATAAGAAGTAATTAGTTTTTTTGCAACTCTCAAAAACCTCCCAGTGGATTTCATTATCTGGTATTGATGGTCTCACCACCACCTTGACATGTGGTTGAACCTTAGCTTCTTTCAGCTCAATTGGAATGTCAAACTGAGCTCCCATGGCCACCACCTTGTCAACATGATGGTTTTGATTTATTAGGACAACTTGAATGTCAAAGGCCTCAAAATCTTCAATTAGGTCCCACACTCAGTTTTTGTACGACCTCATCAAGGAATTTTTTGTGATGTTCAAACCTCTAACTTGATTAATTATGAGCTCATTATCACTATAAGAATGCAGTAGTTTGATTCCTCTTTGGGTGGCCCATTGAAGGCCACAAATCAAGCCTTCATATTATACTGCATTTGAAGAGCAGCTGAAATGGAACCTATAGGAAGAGAAAAGCTTATTACCTAAGGGTAAAATCAACATTGCTCTAGCACATGCACCACTTTTTCCCCTTGATCCATCAAAGAACAACTTCCATAAACCATTGGAGTCTTTTTTAGGTCTAATGAGGGAAGGCATGGGTTGATTCTATTCATGTAGCAGATAGACACCCATGTCTCTTTCTTCAACACCTTCCAAAGGGTTGAAAAATTGGTTATCTCCCCATAGCTCATCCAAGAACAAGTATAAACTTTTTTAGGATGAGTGTTCAGCTCCTAGCTAATTATAAACTCATCCTCATCAAGTATGGTACAATTGAGGTTTATGTTATTTGGCTGATGGAGTTCAATATGGAATTGTGCCATGGGTTTAATCTTGATTGGGACCTTAGTCCCATACCCTATTTTGAATGCCATTTAAGACCAATTTGTTGCAAGGTAACCCCTAATCTTGGTTGTGAACTCTCTAGAAAGACATAATGTAAAATAAGGAGTGACATCCAGGATCAACATGTCTTATACCATAGACATGTTAGGAAAAGCATGTAAGGTTAGGCTCAATTTTTTGATGATACCTGATGGATTTTTGTAAGAACCATCAATCTACAGGACTCCCTTGGTGTATGGCTCATACTTGAGGTTTAGCTGATTAGAAATAGACTTTTGTATGATTGAGGTATTGGTCCCACTATCCACCAAGTAGTTGTGCACTAAGGAGTCATCGATGATTAATGAGATGTAGATGGGGGGCTTGGTCACACTATTTGACCTTTCTCTAAAAGGACTCTTAGATGTATTAGTGAAGAATTTAGCTTCCTTGCTTGGTTGCTTACTTGTAGACAATCATCTTAGACAAACCTTCTTGAAGAATGTCTACTTGGTTGGGTATGGAAAGCATGTCCCACATTGGTACGCTCATGCTAGATTTCTTCATTTGCTACACAATGTTAATTGGAGTACTACTAGCCTTTGCCTAGGTTTTGGGAGTTACTACTATTGGCTTTGTCAGTGAAGGAGTGATGACAAGAGGTTCTTTGAAAGCTTCTTGATTGTCACCCATATTCTTTCTCTTGAACTTTATGTTTGCTAAGACTGGGATGTGGGCTAAATTGGGAGTAGCCTGTAAATTGGATGCATAGAACTCTTCTTGCTCACTAATGACCATTGAGGCTTTCAACTGGTTTGACCCCTAATCTAAGCATTGTTCTTATGGAGGCTACTCTTGATTTGTTAGCATGGGCACCTCTATGCTTTGGGCCATAAGAGCTTAGTTATTACATAAGTAATAGCCTACTATCATTGATCATTGAATGCCTGGTTTGAGCCATTACTTGGGACAATGTATTATCCAAAAGAATAATTCCAAAGCATTGCCCCTTTAGCCTCCTAAGCCACATTGTTCTGAATCAATACCAATGAGTTGGAAGGGCTTGTAGTGTTCAAAGTATAATTATGTTGCCTAGCATAGTTAGGCTACCCCTGCCCTTGGAAACCTCCTTTGTAGGGTAGCCTATTAGCTTGATAAGGTTTTTGTTGAGGTTGATACAGAGCTTGATAAGGCTTGCTGTAAACTTGCCTCTTGACATTGACCACATCATTCCCCAAGGATTGGAGCATGCTTTTCAATTCCAAGTAATTCTTTTGCTCTTGGGAGTTTTTGGATCCACTAGTAGAGGCTTTCACTTGCTTAGGTGAAGGCACAACAGAAATTGTTAGCATTAGAAGTATAACATCAAGTGGAAGAATAACTATAGGAGGTGGTTTGATCTTTGGAAAAAGAGGCATTGGGGGTTTAATATTAAGCTTGCCAACCTAGACTAGGCAATTTTCTACCTTGATGGCCACCTCATATGCATCTGGTAGTATGTCTCCTCTCATAGATTGAATCATTACAACTATGTCACTATTGAGAGTCTTGAGGTAATACAAGAAAGTAAAGTTTAGAGATGGTTAAACAACTACTGGAATTATATCCCATGCCTTCTAAAATCTCATATTGAAGTCTTTCATGACTTCATGAGGAGCTCTCTTGATTATGGTCAGTTGCTCTGTAAGTGATAGATGATCAGTCTTATCTGCAAACCTTTTACATAAGGTTGTTCCCATCTCATCCCATGAGTGGATAGAATTAGGAGCTAGGCCTCTATACTAATATAATGCCTTCTCTTTGAAATATATTTCTAATATACTAATATCCACATTCTCCACTGTGATATTATGAAAGTTGCAGAAGTTGGCTATATCCATTATGTGCTCAATAGGAGTTATAGCTTTGTCTCCTATGTAATAAGGAACACTTTTGAGGGCTACTACTGGAATAAGATCATACTTTGGTAAGTTCAAATGGATTTGGTCACTAAAGCCCATAAAATCTCTTTGGGGAATCATAGCAGCAAGAGGGGCTGACAAAGATCTCCTTGTATAAGTATGTTTTATGACTAGTCTAGGAGGGTTCCCTACATAAGGTTAAGTCTAGGTGAACCTTAACCTTCTTGTTGATTTTAAAGGTAATTCAACAAACTCAAAAGGAATACCTATAGAATTTTATCTTGTAGTCAGCTTTAGCATAAAAGATAGCTACCGCTCTGTCACTAGATAGTTGGATGTTCTTTGGAGTCACCAGATGCTAAAGGATAAATGCTACCACAACTACAAAATGATAAAATAACATCAAATTTGACCAATCTTTTATAAAAATGAAAATAAAATCGTAGTTGTCCCACTAGGCATGCCAAAACTATTATAGCTTGTAATTACACCCCTATGAGAGAGTTCTTTAGGCTCTCTCACTTCCAGCTACAATCATGGGGACAACCTCAAGATGTGGGTGTCCTATGGTGAGGTTGAACCTCTAAGATTTTTATGAGGCTAGTTCCTTGGGTGCTTCACTTCAGCTCTTGATCTCACACTAAAATTTACTATTAGCTAAGGAAAAGAGGTAGGAAGAAGACTAAAAAGGAAAAATAAGCTAAGGGATGTGATTCACTAAAAATAAGTGATCCACTGGGGAAAATAGCCAACTACTAATTAATCCAAACAAGACACATGTTATTCTAGTTCTATCTCAAGGCCATAGGCATGAAGCTTTTGCATGGAGGTTAGAGGGAAACCTTACGCTTTGAAGGATAACAAAATAGGTCTAAGGGAGACACTATGAATTGGTAACACTTCAAAGAGAGCTCGACACATAGACACTTCATGCAATCCTACACAAAACTGAGATGATCAAAAGCAAGGTGCTGAAAAAAATTGCAGGTGATGAATGACAATCATACATTCTGCAAATGAAACCAAATATGCACATTTATTTTAACCAAAAATAGAAAATTCTTCCTTGTATTACTTTAAAAGAGTCTTTTATAAAGCCATTTATATAGAGTAATTCTATCACCAATTCAGGGATCATTTGCTTGGTTCTAAGGCCTCTATTTATATAGAAAAGGGTGAAGAGAGAAGGGGAAGAAATAAGAAGTCATTGATGGATGGATCTTTGACATCATACTTCTTTGTTTCTCCTAAATGCATTTCTTAGGATCATTGGACAACCCTCTCAATCCCCTCTCATCTTTAAGTTTTTCTTTGGTGCATTTGAGAAGCCATGTTGCATTTAAGCGTTGAATGGTGATTGTGGGGAGTGAACTATGACAAATGAGAGGCTTTATAATTTATAGCTACCAACTGCTTGGACTCTCCCATGTTCATTGGTCATCCTTGTACCACTTGTCCTTTACTAATTGGCCCTTTTTGCTCTTGCTTATGCCACATGATAGCCTTTCATTCATCGCATCATGATTCTTCCATTACTAGACTAATCTTAAGTTGAACACTTGAAGAATCATGATTTACTCTATGTAGATTAATTTGAGTTCTTTGATCTACCCAACTTTAGACTTTCCCAGATATTTTACTTATAAAGCCTTTTAAGTAAAGTACTTGGAGAAACCCAATTTACTCTATGCAGAGTAATTCAAGTTCTCTAAGCTTATTTACTTCAGACTTGTCCATCTTGAAGTCTTCTCACTTTGATATTTTCAAGCCTTAAGACTTTAGGCTTTTCAAACCTGATTACTTCCAATGGCTAGTCACTTATCCTAATTTTGATGTCCATTAGCCTATCATTTCCT
Source organism: Torreya grandis (assembly GCA_037957365.1). NCBI lineage: Eukaryota > Viridiplantae > Streptophyta > Pinopsida > Cupressales > Taxaceae > Torreya > Torreya grandis. The sequence continues at coordinate 3,390,993 of JARHVA010000759.1, read as the reverse complement.
TTAGAAACTTGGTCTCAAGATTTTCTTCCTAAGGAAGTCCTTCAAATGAATTCCTTTATCATTTTCTTTCAGGCAAATCTCTCGAAGGAATTTCTTTAGACAATTTGTCCAAAGGAATTCCTTTGGACTTTCCTCCTTCAGAAATTACCTTTTGGACTTTTCAAAATGGACTTTCCCAAAGGGTGAGAGACCCTTCAGGATTTTTGCATGTCCCTTTGAACATTTTTAAATGATCCTCCCAAAGGTAAAGATACCCTTTAGGAATTTTTAAATGGTCCTTTTGAAGGGTAACATACCCTTCATGAAACTTGTAACTATCCACTTGGAGAAGGAAAAGCCCTTTAAATTTTAGAAGTGTAACTTAGGTTTTTTGAAAGACCCTTCAAAAAAGTGAAAAGGACCTTTGAATTTTTTGGAGAAGACTTGTCCCTTGAAAAACTCGAGAAGCACTATTTTTCAAGACCAGATCGGGTTTGTCAAGCCCTTTTACTTATTTTGGGCTTCTGATTGATCACAACTTATGAAGTAATTAAGTAGTGCCCCTTAGAGAACCCAAAATGCATTGTCCATGAGTAATTTGGGTTCATAAACTTGAATTACTTCTACTTATAAAATATTTAAACGTCAAGCACTGTTGGAAACCTGATTTACATTGTGCCCCCTAGAAACTTGAAGCTATCACTGCTGGAAAACCCAAAGTCCTCCCAAAGACTTGTCATTTTCTCACCTGAAAGCTCCCTTTTTCATACTTAGGAAAATTTTTATGTGTGGGCAAAAAATTTCCAATAGGTCAATTAACCTATAAGATGATTTAGACCTACTTGGCACTCTCTCAGTCTAGATATCACTCAGTTGTTCCATACCAACACTTATACGAATGGGTCAAATTCTATGTTTTTTTCAAGTTTTAAAGTGTTTTGAAGGTGCATAAGGGAATTGATAAGTTAAAATCATTATAAACGGTGTGTGAATATGTTTTTTAACTCTTCATACTTCATTCTCACCTCAGTCATGCATGGAAATGCCTCTGATAATTTGGTTATTACAGGCAGTCTTAGATAGAACAGTGAGAAGTAATTTGACTACCTAAATTAGAGATGAGGAGTGTGATATTGAATATTATTGAGGTCTACCTGATGAAATAGAAGAAAAATAATTTATGATGATGTATCTCATATATTTTCAATGAAATTTCTTGAACATGTACAAGCCACCTAAGTGACAAGTGTGAGAATTTAGGCCTAGAAGGCTAGTGAGTAGCTGCAAGGAAGTGAATGAAAATTGTAAAAGAGAAGGTCATAAATTAAGGGACATATAATAACTTTCAAAAATAATGTTTTCAATTTCTCAGTTTAGGGCACATGTGCCAATAACTTTCAAGATAATTTTAGGCAGTTAAGTGAACTCTTCATCAAGAGAGCAGTTTCAAGAAAGACAATGGAGTGTCCCTGCGTCAACTTATAGAATATGTCATGTTTTAGATGGAAACTTGTCTAATAAAACCTCATGACCTATTATTTAACTCCTCTTTCATGGTAATTGGTTTTCAATATTTGACACTTGGAATTATGACTGTTCAACATCCCTCCTTCTCTCTCCTCTCCTATGCTCTATATATTGAAGCCATTTTGGAATAATAAAATATCCATAATTGGTATGGTGAAGCCCTATTGGTTTGACATCTTTTTTTTTATGAATAAAGTTTTATCAAGTTGGTTTAGTCTCTAAAATTCTTACCTAAGTATGTCAAGTAGTCTATTTGGATGACAACTAATGATTGTTTCTCCTTGCTTCCATTATTCTCTTGTATACATTTTGTGAGTATAATTTATTCTAACATGTCTCATGAAGTATATATGTTTTTTAGGTGTATTTTGAAGTTTTAAGGAGATTATAAGTGTCTAATATCAGACCTCCTAGTTACCCACCTTTGGAATTTCATGGAAATCTACCTCCATGTAGAAACACTTATGCAAGAGTAATCTTGAGTTGAGATTAATTTTAGCATTCTGCCTTCTTAGTGCAAATGCAATTATGTTTGTGGAGATATCTTTGGTGTATCAACTCTATTAGTGTAGGTTATTTTTTTTGTTTCCTTCTTCCCTTTTCACCCCCAATAATGATTATCCTAGTGTAGTATGTGAGCCTAAATAGATAGATCAAGGGAGCTAGCCCTTCAATATATAGGTTCACCCCTGTTATAGACAACTCACAGGTCTAAGGGTAATCCCATGTTTAAAAAAATTTAGAGAGATCCGAACAACCTTATCCAAGGGTGAAAAATTTAGTTATAATAAGCCCTTTGTCTCTTATTCCCTTTTTGTTTGATGTGTGGCCCTATTTTACAACTTTTCTCTCTTTTATTATGTTGGCTTGTGCACCAATATATTCTTAATTCAAATTTGATAAGTATATAGATACAAAGAATCATATAAATTTCAATAACAAGTGACCACATAGTGAGAGTATAAACATAGTAAATTATGTTTATCAAATCTTTCAAGTGTTTCTAAGATTTATATTGTTTCATAGTTATACCAAAATAGGGCCTAAAATATATATTATACTAGTTACATTCATTATCATAGGGTGAGAAGGTAGAGGACTCTCTCACTCAGTGAAAAGGGACAATCACATGCACTAGAACTAAATTAAAATCTAATTATGATCACTAATATGTAGTTTCAACCTTCAATGTGTCCTAAGATAATTTACTTTACACATGTTACTTTGTCTTGCATGTGTTGTTAGTAGTTTAGATCAAGTTAGGGTTATATAAAAATAGAATGTATTCAAATGACTATACACATATATGCTACCTATCAAAGACATGATTTTGAAATTTCATTGCTAATGAAGGGTTTCAAAAAAATTTAGAACCCATGGATTTACAAATCCACTTGAAATCCTCCCAACCACTTTCAGTCGAGACTATCACTTTTAGATTTTGAATATGGTCACTCATTTTTTGAGCAGCCTAAAATTGGTCATCACCATAAATCATTACCATCTATATAGGAGTTCCTCTACACTATTTAGAACCTATTTTCTTTAATCTTAATCAATATTAGAACTTACGTAAATCATAAATCAGGTACACATATCTCTTCATCTATTTTATTTTCATTTTTCCTTTTAATTTACCAATCATTCAATCTCCTTTCATTCCTATCCACATGTAGGAATATTTGATTTATTGTATTTAGTTAGATTTGGCATATACCATTATTTTTAAAAAATTGTTTCATGTTTTGATCACTTGTGTGCCCTTTTTTTATTAAAAAAAAGGTTGACAATAGATATCTTTTTTATTAAAAAAAAGGTTGACAATAGATATCTAAGTGCTCATAATAGTACTTCCTTGATGTAATGGGTCACAATATATGCCTAGTTATATAGTCATTCTCAAATTTCTTATGACCCAACACATGTGTCTATTTATATTATTGATTTATAATATCACTAATGCCTCTCCTTCTCAAAATTTTATGCATGCTTCTCAAATTCTTTAAAATCCTCAACATGCCTTCACTAATTTTCACATTCTTTAAAATTCCAAATATGTTTCTCAAATTCCTATTGTTCAACCATATTTTGTGATGTAGGTGTTGACATTGTTGATTGCACCCTCTAAAAGGATACTCAGCTACCTTCATCCATGTGGCACAATGGAGACATTTCTCTTATTATGGGTGGCAAACTTGAGTGATGAATCTCTACATTAGGGGTTAGCTCCCCTTGATGCACTTTGAGGCCCTATATTTCCTATTGTTAACAATGTGGGGGGTTAAAAGAGAGAGATATACTAAAAAATAAAACCTAACTAATATGGTGATGCACCAAACTAGTTGATCTACTCAGCCTTGACCTACACTTTACACCAGGGAGAAGTAAACATACACTTCATTCGAATGAGAACCTTTCCTGCATTAGTGTTTCAATAAGGGATCATATGGAGATACAAGGAGGAAGAAAGTACCAGAGGTGTTCTAAGACACATTATTAGATATTCTATTCACCTTCATGTATACTCTGAGTTGGACACTTCTTGTTGACTTGTAGAGAAGAATTCACAATACACTAGATATGTTGGTATAAACTTATGAAAGCATTAAACGAAATGACTGAACATAAGATAAGACCATATACATATGTAAAATTTCAAGATCAAAAAAGTTAAAATACTTCTTTTGATTTAAGGTAAATTCTTTAGGGCTTCGCCATACAATGTTGAGAGATCCCTCTCAAAATGAGAAGTTACAATTATATAGAGATCTTAGAAAATAGATCATTGACCAGTCAAGGGAATGAAACCCATGTTGTATTAAACAATCTTGTAGCAAAGAATTATCCCATGCTATTGTCATCTCTCCTTAATTTCATATGGGAAATCCATATTGTAGGTGCGTAAGTCATTGCCCTTGCTATTTGAGCCTACAAGAGCATGAGTACTTCTCCTAGTAGTCGATAAGGCCATCCCCCAGTTATGTTGACTAGGCCACACTCTCTTCAATGTTGAGCACAACTAGCTATTCATTAATGGAAAAACAAGAAAACATGGGCCACTCTCTTTAATATTCACAACCAATCCTTTTATTGGTTTTTGGTAGAGACTATTTCACCTAAGTGCATTTACTCTTCCTGCTGATGACCTTTGTGCCACCTGTCCTGGTCTAGTTCATCCTTAGATATATGATTCACTTGTTACACCACTTGGAGCATTTTGAGATTTTGTCTTATGTGCACATGGCTACATTTTGGGTTACCTACCTTATTTTCCCCCTCTTTGCTATTTTCCCGTTTTTCTTGGAAATTCAGGCTCTTGGTGCTTTATTATTTCCTCCTAGGCTCCTTTCTTTGCTTGTTCACTCATTCATTCCTCGGGCTCTAAATCTTGTGAATTCTTTCGACAAAATTTTTGAAGGAATTTCTTCAAACATTTTGGAATGAATTCTCTTTTGGTCTTGTTACCTTTTGACTTTCCTTGGTGGGCCTTTAGGCCTTCTTTTATGAGTTCTTTCAAACAAAATGTTTGAAAGAATTATCCTTTAATTACTTCCTAATGGCTAGCCTATCACCTTGAAATTGACATTCACAAGCCTGTCATCAAACATTTGAATCCCAATGGCTAGCTTATCACTTTGAAATTGATATTCATGGGCCTGTCACCCACTAGGATAATTCCTTCAGCATTTTACAAATGAACTTTTCTGAAACGAAAGTGACCCTTCAAAAAAAATGAAATGGTCCACTTTCATAATAAAGTGCCCCCCGCAAGGACACCTACCCTTTAGACTTTTGGTCTTCTAAATTTCTTCAGACAAAAAGTCTGAAGGAATTCCTTTGGACATTTTTTTTGGAAGAACTCTTCCTTGAATTTTCTTCCTTGGTTTTCCTTCCTTCAAAAAATGTCTGAAGGAAATCTCTTTTAGCCTATCACTTTTTTCAAAGGGCAAGTTCCTTTCGGGATTTTTGTCTTGCCCCTTTGATCCATCTAGATGACCTTGGAAAGGGCAATTTGAGCCCAAATTTACCCTTTGGAATTTTGAAAAGGTCTATTTTACTCATCACCTTCCCCCCATAAGGGCTCCTTGGCTTCCAAATTTGCATTTAAAAATAAATGTAAAGGGCATGTTTGTCACTTAAGTACCCTTTGCAAGGGTACATACCCTTTAGGAATCCTATAAATGAACCTTTGGATTTTCACTTGGTCCATCTTGCCAATGAAAATCCCTCTGAAGTAATTTACTTACCTTTGAAGCATCTGAGACCAAATCGAGTTTCACATTGACTCTTGCTTATAAGACAAATGAGTAAAACCATTTAGAAAACCTAATTTGATCTACCAAGACCAAATCAAGGTTTTCAAGTGGCTTCATTTACAATTTTTTTTACAAGTAAAGTCACCAGTCAGACCCAAAAATCACTTGGCAAGCAAAAGAGGAAAACCCTTGGTTTTTTCTTGTGGGAAGTGGCCTAATAGAGAAACTTTTACACGAGATAGCTGAGGGATGAACTAGCCAAAACTTGGATTGAATGACTCTTGCAAGGAAAAGGTGGGGGGGTGACCAATTTGGCCTGTAGGACTAGAAATTGGTCAACATGTTTGGTGATTCATAGGGGAAGCATGCTTGTTGTGCTTAAGAAGATTGGTGGCCTAAAATTCCATTGGGCATGGAGTTAGGATGCATCTTGAAAAATTGGCAACAGCCTTGTAAAGACCTAAGAACCAAAAAATATTTTTACCCCAAATGATAAAGAAAACACACATAAAGTCTAAAAACACTACACACATGCATAACATCACTTAGGTAAAATAAGGAAAAGATAGGGAAACTATGTACATGATAAAAGAAAGCTAGTGAATTTGCTTAAGATATATCCCATTGACTGGGATATGTATCTCTTCACCATCCAATTTGGAGAGTTGAAAAGAATTATGTTGCTTGCATTAGGTGATGACATATGGGCCCCTCCACAAGGTGTCAAACTTTGTATGCCTTCTAGGCTTGGCTTAGTCCTCATCCCACTTCAAGATAATGTCACCTTCTAAGAAGCTCCTTGGCATAGACCTCTTATCAAAATGTTTCTTTGTTTTTTGTTAGCTATTGGTCATTGCATCCATGGCTTGGTCTTTTGCTTCTTGAAGCTTCAATAGCTCACAATACCTAACTTCTAGGCTATCGCTCTCCACCAATTATAGTTGATGGGGAAGATCCAAGGCTGGTAACTCAAGTGAAATAGGAAGTCTAGCTTCCCTTCCATACACAAGTGTGTACAGTTAATTCCCAATCACCCTCTTTGGAATGATCCTATCTACCCAAAGAGTTGTCTTCAACCTGGCATGCCAAGTCCTTTAATTTTCTTCCATTGTCCTTTTTATGATCCTAATTAGATTCTTATTTGTGGACTCAACCAACCCATTCCCTTATGGGTAATAGTTGGAAGAAGTGCTGAGATAGATATTATACTATAAAGCCCACTCACTTGTCTTTGTTCCCAAGAAATCCAATGCATTATCTAAAATGATTGTGGTTGAGACCCTAAATCTCATCACTATGCCTTCATAGAAGTCTAGGACTGCACTCTCATTGGCCTCTTTCAAAGCTATGACCTCTAACTATCTTGTGAAATAATCCATGGCAGTTAAAACCCACTTGTGGATAGCATTAGAAGGAGGATTGATCAACCCTATGAAGTCCAAACCCCATTCATGAATAGTTGTTCCACTTGAATAGGGTGAAGATGCATGACAACCAGTCATTACTTCCCATCAAAGAAGGTGCATTTTTTTTATCTCTTGAGCATGAGTGTCTCTAAACAAACTAATCCAAAAGTATCCAACCCTCATAATCCTTACATTTATGGCCTTAAGAGCAAAGTAGTTGATGCATCATGGAACTTAGATAGTAACTTGTCAACTTGGTCTAAATCAATGCATCTCAAGAGTACCCCTAAAAATTCCTTTCTAAACATCACTCCATCAACTGGGACATAAGAGAGAGATTGGACTCTAAAATACCTCCTCTTGGTCCTATCAAGACCTTGTGGGCACTCACTAGTTTGAAGGAAATGAACCATGTCTTGTGCCTGACTCCTCATGATTATAGGTATTACTACTGCAGCTTCATCATAGAGTATCAAAATGTCCTCCTTTAGTTCTTTTTAGTTTGTAGTGAGGTGTTCACATATCCCTCTTCCCCTTACCAGCTTGGTGGTCTTAATCTCTACGTCATACTCCATTACTTTGGTGATCCACCCTACCCTTTTCTCATTTAAGTCTCAGCTCAACAAGAAGTCTTTTACACTAGGATGTGGCACCATGATGTGAATCTTGTTGTTAAACAACATATGTCTAAACTTCTTCAAACTTCATATGACTGCAAGTGCTTTCTTCTCAACATACAGGTATCTAACCTCTTAGCCTTCTAAGTCTTGACTAAAAAAATGAGAGGCTATTCTAAATTCTCACCATTCACTTGAGTGAACATAGCAGAGATTACCTCTTCATTTATAAAGGTGTATAAATTGAAGTCCTTGGAGAAGTCTAGACTAGTTAGGGTAGGAGCATGGGCAATAGCTTTCTTGATGCCTTTGAAGCTTTTTATTCTCCTTTTTGTCTATGTAAACATATCATCCTTCCTTATCATGTAAGTTAGTGGCTTGACCAGCTCAGCAAAATTAGGGATGAATCTCCTAATGAAATTTATTTTTCTAAAGAAACTTTATAGGCCCTTCTTGTCTTTAGGCAAGGACAATGCTAAGATGGTGTGTACTCTTTTTGGATCAATAGACAAGCCTTATTTTGAAATGAGATGGCTCAAGATTTTGCCTTCATGGATGAAAAACACCCATTTCTTTGGGTTAAAAGAGATGTCAAACTCTCTACACCTCTCAAATATTTGCCTCAGGTGCTTCAAATGTTCACTTGCCTCCTTGGAGAAGACTATCACATCATCAAGATAAACCAACACAATTTCATTGATCAAACCTTGGAAAGCCATATCCATAGCACATTGTAAAGTAGCTCCATCATTTGACAATCTAAATGGCATCTTCTTGTATGCATATGTTGCCCACTTAGTTTTGAAGGCTATCTTGTATTGGTCACATTCTCACACTAGGATCTAATTATATTTAGAGTATCCATCCAAGAGGGAGAATCTTTCACTACCTATCACCATTTGAAGAATCTACTCCATATGTGGGAAGGGATAGTGATATCTTAGTAAGACTCTATTCAGGTCTATAAAATCCACACATAATCTGATCTCTCAATTCTTCTTCCTGACAGGGACCAAATTGGCTAGCCAAGAAGAGTGTTTGATAGAGAAGATGATCTTAGACTCGATCAATTTGGTGAGTTCCTTCATGAGAGTCTAGATCGTTAGATTGATTGGCCTTTGCCTTTGCTTGATGGGTTTGGCACCCTCCTCTATCTCAATGGTGTGTTGGGACAAGCTTGGGTTAAAGCCCTTCAAATCACGATACTCCCAAGCAAATACATCAGCAAACTCTTGGCATAACATAGTGAAAGCATGCTTTTCCTCTTTTGTACATAACTTCCCAAGTACAAGCAGCTTATCCTTGTAGATCTCTACCCTTTCATAATTTTCTTTCTTGTTTGACATGCTTGCTTTGTCCTTCTTGAGTTGGTCATCTTCATTGAAGATGCTCTCAAGAGTTACCAAACCTTTGGGAAGCCTATTAGTCTTTAGCTAAATAATATACACATCATACTACTACTGCAGCTTGGACTAAGTTTTAGAAATGAACTTAACTTCTTTCAAGAAAATCACTATTTTTTGGTCACTTTCAAACACCTTCTAGTTGGTGACATTATCTGGTATGGAAGGCCTCACAATCACCTTTAAATGGTGCTAATTTTTGCTTTGTCTCACCCCCTTTGGGATATCAAATTGAGCACCAACTACTGCTAGTCTATCCACATGTTGGTTCTCCTCTCTTGGAATGGAAATGATGTTGAAAGTAGTGAAGCTCTCCACAAGGTCCCACACTCTATACTTGTAAGACTTGAGTAAGGAGTTCTTGGTCAAGCTTTGACCCCTCACTTGGTTCACAATCAACTCGTTGTCTCTAAATACCTGAAATTCTTTGATTCCTCTCTTTTTTGCCCATTCTAGGCCATGAACAAGGGCTTCATACTCCACTACATGGAAATTGTAGGAGAACTAAAACCTAAAATTTGAGAAGTATTTTTTATTTGAAGGTGAAATTAGCATTGCTCCACCACTAGTTCTTAACTTGCTTCTAGATCCATCAAAGAATAGCTACCACAAACCACAGTCCTCTAGATCTATCTGCATTAATTTTGGCATGAAAGCATCTTTCTCATACATGCAGTAGACTCCAAGACTAGCCTCTTCAATGAACTTGTAAGGATCATGCTCAAAAGTGTCATTTTCCCATTCATCTAGGATTAGGTCAGCAACTCCTACAAGGGAAGATGATGGAGATTGGTCCACCTAGAGCTCTTCTTCATCAATGTGGTGTAGTTCACATTCACCACTTTGGGTGAGTATAGATCCAGGTGATCTTTATGGATGGGCTCTGACTCAATCTTCACCTTAGTTTCATAGTTTGTCTTAAAAACCATGTAAGACCAATTGGTTGCCAAGTATCCACCTATCTTAGATGTGAAATCCCTTGATAAGCAAAGAGTAAAGTAAGGAGGAACATATACCACTACCACATCATGGGGGATTGAGAAGGTTAGATATGCATGGAGAGTTAGATTCAAGCCTCTTACCACTCCCAAGGTCTTGGCTAGTGATATATCCAACTACATAACTCCTTTGGTCATTTGATCATATTTGAGGCCTAGCTTATCAGCTATGCATTTGGGCATAGCTGAGGTGCTTGACTCACTATCAATAATGTAATTATGGATCAAAAAATCACCAATGATTAGGGATAAATAGAAGGGAGGGACCTTCTCATCCTTCTTTGCTTAACCTCCCATGAGAGGAGCCCCATTTACTATCAACACATTATCATTTCTAGCTAGGATAGCTTGCTCACCCAGCCCATGTAATTCCTTTTAGAGTATATCCTTTTGCCCTAGTAGTGATAAAGAATCTATAATGAGATGTTCATGTGTATCTTCTTCATTTGGTCCACTACATTGATTGAAGGATTACCCCTCTGGAGCTCTCCTTGGGGACATTCGTAACTTGTGGTGCTACTTGAGGAGTTAAAGCTACAATTGGCAGTCTATAATTGGGAAATTTTTTATTTACTCATAATGAAAGAGACATTGTAGGTGCTTGAATAGCTACTTGAGCTTCATCCATAACTCTCCTCTTGGACCCAGTGTTGGCTACAATATAATCATTCTAATTGCTTATACTCCCCACATAGTTGACTACATAGAACTCCCCTTCCAGGTGATTCATAAGAGTAGAATCAGATTGAGCCTACTTTTTGTCCATCCCAAGTTATGTTAACATCTAAAAACTTGAGAATTGGGTTGCCTGATCACCTTATGTGGTCATGCTTTGATTTGGTATCTCACTGGCATAAGTAACCTACTCTTGACCATGCCTTGAGGGTGGATAATAGGGCTGCTCCTGTACCAAATTGTATTGAGTGGGGATAAGAGCCTTGGAAGATGAAGGGGCATTTGGATTATAGCTCTGATAAGGCTTGACTTTTGTAATTTGACCCTGCCCTTGATTATAGTTCTAAAAAGGAGGTCTATTTGTCTGCCCAAACTATTGGTAGCCTTGATTTAGCCTATAACTTTGGACATGTTGCCTCTTGAGGGTAACTTACTCATTGGTAACACTCTACATCAAGCTCTTAACTTGATGGAGATCATTTGTAAGGGTAGTAATCAGCTTCTCTTGATTAGGCAGAGGGGTTAGAGTGGGTGCAGTAGGCTGGATTGAGGGTTGTAAATTAGGAAAGAGTGGCCTATAAGGTATAGGAGCTATCTTTCCTACTTGAACAAGGCAATTTTTAGCAATTATGGCTATCTCATAAATAATGAGAAGAATATGTCCATCTATGGATTATATCATGATAGCAATGTCATTATTCAGGGCCTTCAAGTAGTAAAGGAAGGCATAGCTTTGGGTTAGCCTCATGAGAATTGGGATTTTATCCCAAGTATTTTGGAACCTGGTGTTAAAATCTTGCATAAATTCATGTGGGGCTCCCTTCATGGTGGTCAATTGCTCAACTAGAGAAAAATGGTCACTTTTTTCCCCAAACCTATTTGTCAAGAGGGTCCCTAACTCATTCCATGAACCAACTGAGTTCATAGGCAAGGTCCCATACCATTCCAAAACTTTTCCTTTGAAGGACAAGGCTAGCAATCTGATGACTACAATTTCCTCAATGATATTATGAATGTTGCAGAGGTTGGTTATGTTTTTGATATGCTTAATAGCAGTGATTGGGCCCTCTCCACTAAAGGGAGGAACAATTTTTAGAGTTATCCCTATAATTGGGTCATACTGCTAAAGGTTCAAGGGACTCTGACCATTTAAGGCCACAAAAGGTAAAGCCATGGTTGTGAAATGATTCAACTGAGGTCTCCTTGAGTAGGTGTATTTTATGGCTGGTTTGGGAAAGTGGCTTGCTATGTAAGGGTGAGTATTTATAAACCTCAGCCTTTTTACTAAGTTTAAAGGCAACTCAATAAATTCAAAAGGGACACCCCTAGAAGAAGATCTTATAGTGAATTTTGGCATGGGATGCCACGTTGATCATGAACTAGAGACTAAGTTCTTGAATGGAGTCGCTAGGTGCTGGATTATATCTTCTTATTTGGGATTTTTTATAATATCAAGATCAATACCAATCCTAAAAATTTCAGGGCTAAAAAATTGGTCCCATTAGGCATGCCAAAAATTGTTGACACTATGGATTGAACCCTCTAAAAGGATACTCAGCTCCCTTCCTCCATGTGGCATAATGGAGACATTCCTCTTATTGTGGATGGCAAACTTGAGGGATGAATCTCTAGATTAGTGGCTAGGTCCCCTTGATGCACCTTGAGGCCCTAGATTTCCTATTGATAACAATGTGGTGGGTGAAAAGAGAGAGAGATACTAAAAAATAGAACCTAACTAATGTGGTGATGCACCAAATTGGTTGATCTACTCAACCTTGACCTCCACTTTACACCAAGGAGAAGCAAACATATACTTCATTTGAATGAGAACCTTTCTTGGATCACTGTTTCAATAGGGGATCCTATGGAGATATAGGGAGGAAAAAACTACTAGAGGTATTCTAAGACACACTATTGGATAGTCTGTTCACCTGCACTTATACTCTAAGTTGGACACTTCTTGTTGACTTGCAAAGAAGAATTCATAATACACTAGATATGTTGGTATAAAAATATGAAAGCATTAAAGGAAATGACTGAACATAAGATAAGAGCATAGACATATGCAAAAGTGCAAGCTCAAAATGGAGGTAAAATACTTCTTTTGATTCAAGGTAAATTCTTCAGGGCTTTGCCATACAATTTTGAGAGATCCCTCTCATAATGAGAATTTACAATTATATAGAGAGATTGGAAAATAGATCATTGACAAGTCAAGGGAATGAAACCCATGTTATATTAAACACTCCTACAGTGACAAATTATCCCATGCTGCTACCATCTCTCCTTAACTATGTATGGGAAAGCCATGTTGTAGGTGCTTAAGTCGTTGCCCTTGTTGTCTAAACCTACAAGAGCATGGGTTACTTCTCCTAAAAATTGAAAAGGCCATCCCCAGTTATGTTTACTGGCCCATGCTCTCTTCAATGTTGAGCATAACTAGTTGTTCATTAATGGAAAAACAAGAAAACATGAGCCACTCTATTTAATGTTTTTAACCAATCCTTTTATTGGTTTTTGATAGAGACTATTTCACCTAAGTGCATTTACTCTTCCTACTGAGGACCTCTATCTATCTACCCTGTTATGGTTCATCCTTGGATCTGTGCTTTGACTTGTTATGCCACTTGGAGCATTTTAAACTTTTGTCTTATGTGTACGTGGCTGCATTTTGGGTTACCTACCTTGTTTTCCCCCTCTTTGCTATTTTCCCCTTTTTTTTGGCAATTCGAGCTCTCGGTGCTTTATTTTTTCCTCCCGAGCTCCTTTATTTGCTTGCTCACTCATTCATTCCTTGAGCTCTCAAGCTTGTGAATTCCTTTAGATAAAATTTTTGAAGGAATTTCTTCAGACATTTTATCTGAAGGAATTCTCTTCTAGGCTTGTTACCTTTTGACTTTCTTTGGCAGGCCTTCAAGCCTTCTTTTCTGAGTTCCTTCAAACAAAATGTCTAAAGGAATTCCTTCAAATATATTTTTTAAAGGAATTCTCCTTTGATTACTTCCCAATGGCTAGCCTATCACCTTGAAATTGATGTTCACGAGCCTTTCATTAGACATGTGAATCCCAATGGCTAGCTTATCACTTTGAAATTGACGTTCACGAGCCTATCACCCACTAGGACAATTCCTTTGACATTTTGTAAACAAACTTTTTTGAAAGGAAAGTGACCCTTAAAAAAAAATGAAATAGTCCACTTTCATAACAAAGTGCCCCTTATAAGGACACCTACCCTTTAGACTTTTGGCCTTTTGAATTGCTTCAGACAAAAAGTTTGAAAGAATTCCTTCAGATATTTTGTTTGAAAGAATTCTTCCTTGACTTTTTTCCTTGTTTTTCCTTCCTTCAGAAAAAATTTCAAAGGAATTCTCTTTTTTCTTGTCACTTTTTCTGAAGGGCAAGTTCCTTTTGGGCCTTCTATCTTGCCTCTTTACTCCAATTGGTTGCCCTCTTCAAGGGAAATTTGAGCCCAAAGTTACCCTTTAGACTTTTGAAAAGGTCCATTTTGCTCATCACCTACCCCCCATAAGGGCTCCTTGGCTTCCAAAGTTGCCTTTTAGAAGAAATGTAAAGGGTCTATTTGTCATTTAAGTTCCCTCCGTAAGGGTACATACCCTTTGAGAATCATGTAAATGACCCTTTGGCTTTTCACTTGGTCCATCTTGCCGACAAAAAGCCCTCTAAAGTAATTTACTTGCCTTTGAAGCATCTGAGACCAAATCAATTTTCATGTCCACTCTTGCTTATAAGAAAAATGAGTAAATCCATTTATAAAACTCAATTTGATCTACCAAGACCAAATTGAGGTTTGCAAGTGGCTTCACTTACGAATTTTTTTATAAGTAAAGTCACCTGTCAGACCTGAAAATCACTTGGAAAGCAAAAGAGGAAAACCCTTGATTTTTTTCATGAGAAATGGCCTAATAGAGAAACTTTTTCATGAGGCAGCTAAGGGATGAACTAGCTAGAACCTAGATCGAATGACTCTTGCAAGTTAAAGGAGGGGGGTGCCTAATTTGGCCTATAGGACCAAAAATTGGTCAATAGTAGGAGCATTAACTTTAGTTATTTATTTTTAAAAAATTTGGTATTGGATAGGTTTAAGAGGTCATATTTCATTTATAAGAATCTTTTACATGCTTCACTTTTCTTTGTATTATCTATTTTGTTTTATTTTCAAGTTTCCCGTCAAAACTAGAAATTTAAATTTTTAATTGGTTCAAAGTGTTTTAGGAGCTTTTCTCATCTCCTAGTGAATTTTTATGTCGTGATCCTTCATTGAGGGGTCAAGGAAGGTCTTAAAACATGTTTTTAAATAGTTTTTATGTCTTAACTCGTAACTTACCTTTTCAAACTCAATCAAGATTAAGACTTAGGTTGAGTTTAGTAAGTTAGTCAGATAGTTTAGGAGCTTGAAATGAAGGAGAAAGAAATATAAAATATAGGAGTTTGTGAAAAGGAGAATAAAAAATAAGAAAATAATATTAATAAACTCCAATATATGAATAAAAAGAAGATGAGTTCTAAAAATAGGGTATTAGACAGGACTGTGTAATATATTTTACACTAAAAACAATGAAATATTATATTATTAAGTTTCATGCTTCAAATTCAATATCATATTACATGTAATTATATGTATTTTTGCCTTTAAATCATATTTATTGATTTTTAAGAGTTTTCATTCATGTTATAGGTTTGAAGATATAGTAAAGGATTTTTTTACAGTCAAGAAAGACTATCTTTTATCACTTTTTAAGATTGATTAACTACTAAAATTAAGTGGTAGAATATGATACATGTGTGGGAATTATTATTCAATAAAAAATATTCCAAGATAGGTCTTAAAGTTTAAATTTATATTTATTTTATACTCTCAGCATGTGCATTGTCAGGAAACCCGAAAATAGGGTTTTGAAACACTAAAATCTTTCTAATTCAAAGATGAACTAGAAAAAAATCATGAAACTTTTTGGAAAGGAGTGTTAGAATTTTTATGAAGTGTTGAAAGTTTTTTCAAACTTTTTATCCATCTTGAGGGAAATTCATTCAAGTTTCTTATTCTGTAAGCTTAAATACAAGTCCTAGATACCATGTTCTCTCATTTTCTTGCATTTTCAAATTTAGATAAAGGTATAGCCCAACTTGGTGGGTTGAGAAAATGTATAATAAATAAAAGAGAGGATCGTGTAGCACAAATACTCCTTGTTTAGTTAAAATTTACTCTTAATAATGTTTTAGGCTCGATCTTCCTTAACCCCTGCATCATTTTTTATATCAAAGCATGGTTTGGTTCTACTTCAAAAGTGACCTAAGGAAAAAGATACGTAAATGAGAAGAGTGAAGAGAAGGTTGTGAAATATAAATTTTTAAAAAGTGAAAAATGGCACTTAGAAGAGTAGCCAAAGGTGGTGTTAGATGAGGTCCAAGAAGATAACTAAGAGATGTATTATTGGAAAAGATGAGAAATTTGTAAGCACATTTGGAGGAAATAGAAATTACTCAAAGAAGAGGTGTAATTATGGGTGATGTAAGTGATAGGAAAGAAGAACCACAAGAAGAGATTGTGGAAGAAGAGGAAGAAAGAATAGAAAAAAGAATCTTAAAATCAACTATAAGAGTAGGTTCCAAGCCCAAATTAGAAGTTCTAGTATATGGAGGTAGTCTAAATGTCAAATAAATTATAGATTGGATAAATATAGTAGATAAATACTTTGATTATGAAGGAATATCTAAAGACAATAGGGTTATGATTGTTTATACTAGGTTGAAGGGACATGCATCTCTTTAGTGGGATAGTGTCTAAGATGAAAGAAGGAAAAAAATTAAAGAAAAAATCAAGTCATAGGATAGAATGATAGATAAACTAAACTCAAAATTCATGCCTATAGACTACTAGACAAACGTATTCAAGAAAATCTAAAACTTAAAACAGAAAGATATGAGTATAAAGGAATACACTAAACAATTTTATAAGCTTACAATCAGAGCTAGTCATGTAGAAGAAGATGTTGAGAAAATAACAAGGTATATAAATAGATTTCAATTTAACATACAAGATGAAATCAATTTGTTATCTCTAAAATCAGTGGAAGAGGCTTATCAATTTGCTCTCAAGGTAGAAGAGAAGTTGGTTAGAAAATAAAATCAATAATCTAGAGAAAGAGACATAAATTTTAGAGATAGAGGACAACAAGGTGGTAGAAGTCAATCACAAGTTCATAATGAAGAATGAAATAGCTCTCAAAGTCAAGCTAATATTACAAGAGGAGGTTATTCATACAAATTAAAAAGGACATATATAAGAGGTATAGGAAGAAGCTTTTTGGAGAAAATGTTTCAAATGTAACATATATGCTAGCCATAGGTCATATGAATGTCCTAAGAATCTAAATGTTGGAAATATTGTCATTGACGTCAAAGGTCTAGCATTATTGATGATAAAGGCCCCGTTGCATTTAATGTTATTTATCTTGGCTAATGTGAGTTAATATTTATTTAATATTAACAAATATATTTTTGGTTGCATATGAGACAAAAGAAGGGCCCATGGAGAAGTCAAAGAGCCACAGGATAAAGACAAAAGAAGGATGGGACACATTTTTCCATGAAGAGTCATCTTGGGGAATACCAAGAGTCACCAAGTGAAGACAAAAGAGTAAGGGCACAATTTATCATGAAGGGACACCTTAAGGAATACGAAAAGTCACCAAGATGAGGACAAAAGATGGAAGGACATTTTTGATCATGAAGGGTCACCACATGACTTTTCAAAGGCTTGATTGAATATGAAGGGTCATCCCAAATTGGTGTCATTTTCCATGAGGATTGAAGGGTCACAAAGGGGGAAGGCCAAAGGTCATTTGGAAAGCTATAAATTAAGGCTTGAGAAGCCATTTGTAAACATGAATGAATGAGGTTGATTTGATATTGTATTATCTATCTTAGAAGAGCAATTGTGAGAGTTGAATATGATTTGTATTTGTTATATCTAGCTTAGAAGAGCAAAGGTGAGAGAGAGGAAAGAGATGTTGTATTGAACTATCATTTTTTGATATAGCAACATTGAGAGATAAGTGTGTGGCATACATAAAGTGGTTGGTGCTCCTGTGGGTTGGCACTCACGAATAATAGCTGGGTTGGTGCTCGGCAAAGGGGTATGGTGCTCCTGTGGGTTGGTGCTCACGAATAGTAGCTGGGGTGGTGCTCGGCAAAGGGGTATGCTGCTCCTACAAGTTTGGCTTGCAAATATTGTTTGGGTTTGTGCTCATTCATATACTTGAGATTGTTCTTCGTGGTTTTTCCCACATTGGTTTTCCACGTTATATCTGGTGTCTCTCTCTTTCTTGTGTGATGTTTATTATTTGAGTTTTATTTCATATCTTGAATGTTTGATTAAGGGAAAGTTTTATAAGATATATAATATACTGATTCACCCCCCTCTCTCAGTATATTCCGTGCTTAACACTAAAAATAAGCCATAAAAGAATTGAAGGTAATAATCAAGTTGTTCAAGCTAAGGAAGAAAGTGTAGGATCACCATCACATGTGGAAGACCCTAAAGTGGGAGAGTCCTTATTGCTGAAAAAAGTATTGCTAAATCCAAATCAATAAGTAAAGGAACTAGCCCAAAGGAAGACCTTAATTAAGACTACATTTAAATCTAAAGGTAAGCATTTTAAAATTATAATTGATAGTGGTAGTATAGATAACTTAGTTTCTTCAGAAATGATTAAAATTTTAGGATTAAAAATATTAATGTATCCTACACCATATAAAGTATCTTAGTTTCAAAATGGGTATCAAGTGCTAGTTAATGAACAATGTCAAGTTGATTTTCAGATTGGTAGTTATAAATATAAAGTACTTTGTGAAATTATGCCTATATATTTACCATGTATTGTTAGGTAGACCTTGGCAGTTTGATAAAAGGGTTATTCATGATGGAAAGAGTAACACTTATACCTTGGAGAAGGATGGAAAGAATCAAACACTAACACCATTGAAAGATGATAATAAAGTAATTGAAAACAATACTAAGGTGTTGATAGTGTGTTGAAAAGAATTCTTATACCTAATAAAAGAATAGATTGGTTATGTATTGATTTTCAAGCCCAAAAAAATCATTACATCCATTGAGTTTATTGATTTATCCTTAAAAATTCAAAATTTGTTAGATGAGTATGTTGGTATAGTGGTTGATGAGTTACCTAATGAATCACCACCAATGAGGAGTATAAACCATCATATGGATCTCATTCCAATAGCTAATTTTACAAAAAAAGTAGTGTATAAAATGACACTTAAAGAGAATGAAGAGATCAAAAGGCAAGTACATGAGTTGTTACATAAATATTTGATTAGAGAGAGTCTAAGTCCATATGTTGTACCAGTAGTCTTAACTCCTAAGAAAAGTGTAAAATGGAGAATGTGTATAGATTCTAGAGCCATTAATAAAATAACTATCAAGTACATATTTTTATTTTCAAGGATGGATGATTTAATGAATTTTTTGAATGGAGCACAATATTTCTCAAAAATAGATTTGAAGATTGGTTACCATCAAATCAGAATTAGAGAGGGTGATGAGTGAAAAATAGCCATCGAGACTAATGATGGATTGTATGAGTGGTTTTTTATTCCTTTTGGTTTAATTAATGATCCTAGTACCTTAATGAAACTAATTAATAAGGTGTTGAGGCCATTTACATGTAAAATTTGTATTGTTTATTTGGATGACATTTTCATTTTTTAGTCAATCAAAGGAGGAACACATTTTTCATCTTAAGATGGTATTGAATAAGCTACAAGAAGAGAAATTATTGATTAACCTCAAGAAGTTTAATTTCATAAAAACTAAATTTATTTACTTGAGATTTATCAATTCCATGGATGGTTTGAAAATGGACCAAGAAAAGGTAATAGCTATAATAGAGTGGACTAATCCAAGAAGTATTTTTTAGGCAAGATTTTTTATGGATTATCAAGCTTCTGTAGAAAGTTCATTAGAAAATTTAATGGTATTTGTACACCTATTTTTGAAACTATAAAAGGTGACAATAATAAATTTGATTTGACTAAATTAATTGATAATAAATTTCATATTTTGAATAAAAATATAATTGAGCAGCCTATCTTGGCCTTAGGGTTGATTTTAACAAACCCTTTCAAGTGGAATACAATGTTAGTGGATTAGTTATTGGAGTTGTTTTGAGTTAATAAGGAAGGCCTAATGATTAATTTAGTGAAAATTTAAATCAAATTAATAAGAATTATTTAGCCTATGATCAATAATTCTATGGCATAATTCAAGCATTGAAGAAGTAAAGGCACTACTTATTGCCTAAGGAGTTTGTGATTTATATAGATAATCATGACTTGCAATTCATCAATAAACAAACTAAATTGAGTCAAATACATGCAAAATAAATAGAGTTATCACCAAAAAAAAAATCTAAAACATAAGAGTGGGAAATCCAATAAGATAGCTAATATAGTGAGTAAGAAAAGTATGATCATACATGAATCTCAAGTGGGTAGTTTGGGATTTGAGTCATTAAAGGAGTTGTATGAAGAAGATCCAAATTTCAAGGAAGCATATGAGGATTTTAGGAATCTAACAAGCATGGATAGAATTCCATGGATGGATTAATGATTCAATAAGGATTATTATTTAAATACAAATAACTATGCATACCTATGGGGTCTATGAGAGATAATTTGTTGAAATAAAATCATAATATCGGTTTAACATGACACATTGACAAAAAAAAGACCTTTACTCATTTGAATGCATATAATTATTGGTCATAATGAAAGTTGATATCAATAAATTTGTGAAAAGATGCATAATTTGTCAACGTGCCAAAGGAAAGTCAAAATATAGGTTTATATCAACCACTACCTATTCCAAGCAGGCCATGGGATGCAATGAGTATGTATTTTGTGTTGGGTTTGCCAAGAACACAATGAGGTAACAATTCTATTTTTGTTTTTGTTGATATATTTTTAAAAATGGCACACTTCATAACATGTAATAAGATAAGTGATGCTACAAATATTGATGTTTTTTTCTTTAAAGAAGTGGTAAGGTTACATGGAATCCTTAGAAGCATTATTTCTGATAGGGATCAAAAAATTATTAGACATTTTTTTTAGAACACTTTGGAATAAATTGGGAACTACATTGAGTTTTAGTTTAGCCTACCATCCCAAAACTAATGGTTAAACTAAAGTTGTTAATAGAAGCTAATGGAATCTACTAAGATGTTTTGTAAGTGATAGCCCAAAGCAATGGGATCAAGTGTTATCCCAAGTTGAATTCACATAAAATGATTCACATAATAGAAGTATAGGTTTTAGTCCATTTAAAATTATTTATGGGATAAATCTAAGAGGTTTTTTATGAGCTTAGATATTTGGGTAAGCAAGAGAAGAAGAGTGTTGAAGGTGAAGACTTTGTTACATCCATGCAAAAACTACATGAGAAAGTCAAGAATTAGTTGGAGTTGAGTGTTAGTAAGTACAAAGGATATTTTGATAAAATAATATAGGAAGTAAACTTTGAGGAAGGATATTTGGTGTTAGCACACTTTAGGAAGGAGAGGTTTCCTAAAGGTGAATATAATAAATTGAAATTGAAAAAGATATGGCCTTGTAAGGTCTTAAGAAAGTTTTATGCTAATGCTTATGAACTATAACTCCCATATTATATTGTTATATCACCTATTTTCAATGAATAAAACCCCTATCATTATAGGGAAATAAAATCATCTAAAGATGATAATGAATAGGTCAATGATTGGGAATAATAGCTACCTAAGGTATATAAAGATGAACTAGAAGCTATTTTAGACAAATAGGCTATCAAAAGAACCAAATATAATGAGTACTTCAAATATTTAATCAAGTTACATAATAATCCTCTTGAATATGCTTCGTGGTTGACTCCATCAAAAATAGTTCACTATCGAACTACCATTGAAGACCTCATGAATAGGAGCTCATGAATATTTTTTTACTCAGGGAACCTAATGCATAAGCATTATTTTTAGTATTTATTTTTGAAAATTTTGGTTTTGGATAGGTTTAGGAGGTCATATTTTATCTATAAGAATATTTTCCATGCTTCACTTTGCTTTGTATTGTTCATTTTGACTTATTTTTAAGTTTCTTGACAAAACTAAAAATTTAAATTTTTTAATTGGTTTAAGGTGTTTTATGAACTTTTATCATTTCCTAGTGTATTTTTTGGTCATGAACCTTCATGGATGGGTCAAGGAAGGTCTTAGAACATGTTTTAAAATATTTTTTATGTCTTAACTCATAACTGATCTTTTCAAATTCAATCAAGGTTAAGACTTAGGTTAAGTTTAGGAAGTTAGACAGTTTAGAAACTTGAAATGAAGGAAAGAGAATAAAAAATATGAGTGCATGAAAGGGATAATTAAATAATAATAAAATAATGTCAATAAAATCCAAGATCTAAAAAAAAATTAAGTTCTGAAAACAAGGTATTAGATAGGACTGTGTAATATATTTTGCACTAAAAAACAATAAAAGATTGTATTATGGAGTTTCATGCTTCAAATTCAATCCAATATTACATGTAACTATATGTATTATTTCCTTAAAATCATATTTATTTCTTGTTAAGAGTTTTTATTCATGTTACAAGCTTGAAGACACAATATAAGATTTTTGGGAGTCAAGAAAAGGGTTATAACAGTTAAGAAAGGTTGTCTTTTATTAGTTTTTAAGACTCATTAAGTATTAACATCAAGTGGTAGAATAGGATACATGTTTAAATCAAAAATATTTCAATATAGGTCTTAAAATTTAAATTTATATTGAATTTATGCTTCTATCTTATGCACAGTCAGGGAACCCTAAAACAGGGTTTTAAAGCACTAAAATCCTTCTAATTCAAAAACAAACCAGCCAAAAATCATGAAACTTTGTGTAAAGGAGTATTAATATGTTTTTTAAGTTTTTAAAGTATTTTAAAAGTTTTTTTCTATATTTAGGTAAACTTATTAAATTTTCTCAGTCTGTAGGCCTAAAAACCTTGTTTTCTCATTTTCTTGTATTTTAAAGTGTAGAGAAAGGTATAATCCAATTTGGTGAGTTGAAAAAATGTATAATGATTAAAATAGAGGATATTTTAGCATAAATAATCCTTGTTTAGTTAAAATTTTCTCTCAATAAGGTTGTAGGCCTGATCTTCTCTATAAACTACATCATTTTACTTGTAATGCTTCTCAATTTGCTTCAAATTTTTTTAATCCTTCTACTTTTCAAATTTCTTCTATTCCATCCTATTCTTCCTATATTTATATTAATGAATACTATTATGAATAAATTGTGTGACTTGTAAAATTAGATTAAGATTATTTCTCACGGGTCTCAAAAGCCAAATATTAGTGTCACTTCTTATGATTTCTTTTCAACCCCTTGGCTTATGAAGTGATTTCATACCCATGTACAGTAAGATTTGGGTATCAAAATTTTAAATTATTTGATATAAAAGGATACCCTTCTCATAATAAATTATATTTTTATATGCATTTTGTTTAAATTTTTCCTATAATGATAAATTTCTAAGTAATTCTTGTTAGCCAAAATTGGCCACCATGAGTGAGGACAATTCAAAATTTTGCTTATAGACTTGTCTAGCCTTATTGGTGGTATTTTGAGAGTTTTGGTCATGGTATATTGGTAAAAATTGGTCATAAAATGTGTCTTGACAAGTTCTTGGCCATCTTAGGGTCTCTTGCAAGGTCTAAGAGACTGAGTCATAAGATGTGTTTACTCATTTATTCCCTCCATGAAGGTCTTCTTTGTGTTTTAAAGAGATTAAGGTATCTTATAAAAGTTTAAGGTTAATTTTAAAAGATTAAGATATGTTGACCCATGGTGAGATATTGGTGTTTTGACACTTCCATGGTGATATAATGTCTTATATTGAAAGTGACCTTATAGAGACAAGGTTTGGCAATATGAAACATTGTCATTTCATGTTTAGTAAAGGTTAAGGTAGTTTTGAAGATATTAAAGTAATAGTTTTCATTGCTAATTAGAAGGATCAAGTACATTTTTAGGCCTATAACATGTTTATAAAATATTCCAAGGTCTTTTTACCTCTTGCATGTTCACCCAGGTCAGTTTAACATGCAAGGAGTGGTGGGACCCTCCAAAGATCAAGAAAATGAAGTATAAAATAGAAATACACTTGCTAAGGGATTGTAAAGTAAATTTTTAACATGGATATAGTCATTTCATGTGATAAATGGATTTTTTGAGGTATCTCAGAGGTTTTTAGGGTTAAATCATGCTTTTGGTAGCATTGTCAGGTCCAAAGAATGTAAAAAAATATTCCATCTCCTCTACCAACCTCTTTACAAGCTAGTGAAGGTCCTTTTTAGGTGTTCATTTCATGAAGAGGGAAGAGAGTTGGATCCAATGATATTGGGGGTGAATATTTTCCCATGTTAACTTTAAATTATATGCATTATTTTTAGGATTGAATGGTCATACTTTATGAACAATTGTAAATAAGTTAAGTATCTTAAAACCCTCCTAAAACCCCATCGATAAGTTTTTTTTATTATCTTAGCGAGTTTAAAGGATTAATGGATGAAAATTGTTGGATTTTTGAGATAATAATTGGTATTAATATCTATCTTACATCCTTTCCCATCATCAATTGACATGTGGGAGCATCAAAGGTATAAAAAAATAATGTGTTTTTGTTATTTTTGGAGGTGGTAGGTAGTATTTTTTAGGTTGTGGCATTATTGAGCATAGAATAAGTTGTATTTGGAATGATAAAATTATAAATCACCTGAACCAATATAATCTATACTTTTTAGGTCTCTCACAAGCACCAACAAGGTCAAATTTCAAAGAGATTAGCAAAGCATGTTGACTGTGCATAAAATTCCCTGTAGGTGGTTACCAAAAGATATAAAAAAAAATTGATCCATGGTGTTGGAGTGAATAATTGAAACTTGGGTTCATGTATATTTATTTTTAATTTTATATTAATGATTATTCTACTAAAAAAAAAATTGAATCATTCAAATGATGTTTTGATTAAGACCTTGTTGTAAGATGAGTCAAACCTTTTGAAGCTAAATGGAGCAATGTTGATTCTAGGTTTTGTTCCTCAAGAAACCAATAGTAAAATTTGTTTATTTTGTATATTACTGACCTATTTAAAGAGTTTATGGATTCACTTCACAAGCATTTCTAGAAAAAGATTGCAGGTGGCAACTCACAAGAAAAATGTTGCTTGAACTATCTCACAAGGTCTCAAGTGAAAAAAAGAAAGTAAACAGATTATAAAATAAGAAATGATAGTAATTTTGAACTATAAAAAGTCAAATTTTACTCCCCAAACTCCTAAATTACTTTCAAGTATACATTCAATGTATATGTAGTCAAAATGTTCGCCTACAATCTTTTAAGACTAAAGAGAGGGTCTCATGAACAAACACTATTTGAGGTTATGAGAACTTGTATAGGTGAATTTTTCATTGATACACTTTAGGTTATAGTATATAAGACTCTAATATATATCCATAAAAGAACCAAACTCATAATATCACTATTGAAATGAACTTGTAGGCTGCTGACCTTGAAATACTAGTCTAGTGCTTGTAAATAAGACCAGGGGTTTGAAGGCAACTTGAGAAGTTTAAAATATGTTTTTGGCCTTGAAAATTATTCTAAAATTAAAAAGATAATATTTTATGTATTTTAATACCAATAATAATTCCATTAATTACTTAAACTAAAATGAATGTATAATTGTAGATCCACATTTTTAAGCAAGTGAAGCAAACCTTGTATGAAATGTGAAGTTTGAACTACAAACCAATGTGTTATAGCCATTATCATATGTTTAGAGATTCAATGAAGTTATAAAAAGGATAATAATTAAATAAAAACCTTTTTTTATCCTAACAAGAATCAAACCTAAAGAAACATTTACAAGTCTGTTAAGCAACTCTTTTGTATCTTATTTTCAAGAGTTCAAGTGAGTATGCAAATATTTGCATTGGGATGGTGATTTGAATTGATAGAATAAGTTTTGGAGATCCATTAAATACCATGGAGTATGATTATTATTTATTAAAATTTATCAAAAGGACAAATCACACCTACAACCCATTTGGCAATCCAAAATGCACACAAAATTATGAGAAATTGGCATGTTAGAGAGGTATTGAGGTTGTTCAATGACAAATGGTTGTTAGAGGAGTTAAAATAAGGTGGATAATAAATATTATATTCATTGTATTATATTTAAGTTCCTTAAACTAAAATTTTACCTTTTTCTCTCCTCTCGACCTCTTCAGGGCTATACTTTTGTAAACTAGGGCTAGAAACTTGAAATTTGGCATAACTTGAGTTCTAACCCATGAAAATTTTGTCATCACCTTATCTAGTGTGATTAAAAATATTTTTTATGTTTTGGATCTGTATGGTATTGTATAGTCTCAAGTACTATGGGCTTGCTTTAGGCCTAATTAGGCCTATTCTAGAAAGATGGGTGTTGATAAAATGTGTTTGCATTAGGATTTGAGCCATAAATTTTTGGGTGAATATGGAATGGGATAAAGGGTACTCAAATATTCTTAAATTTTATATATAATTGCTTTTTATATCTCAAAACTTGGAGCTTTATATCCAAATATGGATATAAGGAATAGGCATCTAAAATATTAAATGTGAGAATAATAAAGGAAATTGCAGAACAAAGGTAGAAATACGATTGGTTTTGGATATTCAACAAGTTTTCTATGAATTTAGACTATAAGAGGATGATTTGTCACTTCTTAATCACTCCAAGGGTCAGTTTCAAGAACTCAAGGATGTGTCATCAAGCCAAACATAACTCATATGCCACCTTGAGAATATTTTCATTAGATGAGAAACACACACGTTAAAGGAGAGACTCCATAATTATCCTTTGGTAGTTATCCTTTTTTGTAACTCACTTCATGAGTTCTTGGTATCCGTCATTGGCTCTCTCTCTCTCTCTCTCTCTCTCTCTCTCTCTCCTCTCTCTCTCTCTCTCTCTCTCTCTCTCTCTCTCTCTCTCTCTCTCTCTCTCTCTCTCTCTCTCTCTCTCTCTCTCTCTCTCTCTCTCTCTCTCTCTCTCTCTCTCTCTCTCTCTCTCTCTCTCTCTCTCTTCTCATATATGTTTTCCTAATTTTGACATTGAAATAGATCTTTCACTTAAGTATAGCAAATCCCTGCTTCTTTTTTAATCCATTAAAATAATAGACAAGTTGGTTTTTCCTTCTCTTATGGTTGTGTGATTGTGTTTGTCCATGAATTATTGATCTCATTTAGTGTTAATGTATTCATCCTTGACATGATATCTCATTCTCTCACTAAATGTTTTTTAAAGTCATTCTTGCATGTCATATGGAGTGTTTAAGTAGTCTTGTCAAGGTTAAGTAAGGCAACCTTCCATTAGTATATTTTATTACCTCTTTAAAATCAACCCTCCTTATCTAATCATCATCTACCACCTTCATATTTAAATATTCATGTAAGAGTAGTATATTAGTAGTTTATTAATAGGTTAGCTTCATGATCATTGTGCATCTGTAAATGTGTGGTAGTGGTCAAAAACTTTGGTGCATCACCTCCTTAGTTTAGTTTGATTTTAGTTACCTCTCTTTTTTCCCTTATAATTAGTATTTTAGTAGTAGTTATTAAGTGATGCATCAAATGATATAACCTTATCTATAGGTTCTCTTCAACTATAAGGTCACCCACAAATTTGGAAGAGTTCTCATGCTATCACTTAAGTGAGGAGGCTTGAACAACCTCCTCAAGGGTGCAACTTTTTTTTATAATAGTTATGACATACCCAGTGGGACAATATTTCATCCATTCAAGAGTTATTTATGTTTACATTCAATGCATTAGTATTTGAAATCATGAACATAAGCATCAATGGTGACTCCAAGTGAATCATAGTTGGTATAAGTAGCCAAGTGCCTAAAAATCAAAATATTGGTATATCTTCATAATTATTTTGATGAAAATACATATTCCTTACCTAAACATCCTTCATATAAAGCTAATGATGTTTATGGTTTATCCTCAAGTAGTCCTTCAATAACATATCAACATTATCAAATCACGTACCCATGTCCCACCCCTACTCATGCTCTCACTCAGCCTTGGCAAAGTCATTCTTCCTCTAGTCAATCTAAAGTAGGTTTTTAGAGAATTAAGACTTAAGTTTGAGAGGCAAATTAAAGAGAATGATATAATAAGGGAGTAAAATATGCAGCAAGAATAACTTGCATATTATCCATGAGCAAGAGTTAAGGTATAATAAGGAGCGTATAACCATACAAGTTCAATCTAGGAAAGAGCAAGACTCTCAGTTGCTCATGAGAATGTTAAAGAATGAAATAGTAATGAAAAAGATGGATAGAGGAGTAGAGTTTAGCCAAGTTATCCATATTTATCTCATTCAAAATTTAAGTGACTCATTACAGTTTTCAAGGAGTGAGTGGGCATATTTTGAGGAAGGAAATAAACATGTCCTAACCAATGAAAGGATAGAAATAATAGATTTAAATCAATATATGAAGGATAGGTTAGTAAGATGGGAGAATCAATAAGTCTAATACCATCAACCTCAATTAACCTCTCTAACCCTAAGTCAATCTTATTTTTCTCCTAATCTTCTCCAACTTGCAATATGCCATCAAAAAAGGCTTGATTCTATACAAGAGTTATCCATTCTTACTCAAGATCCTAAAACCATTCCATCATGGAAACCTTCTTGTAATTTGAATATTGATTACATCATGTCAATCCTTGAGAATAAAAATTTTCCCATACATATCCAAATTCAATGAAAAGATAAGTATGTGGAGGTCAAGTCAAAAGAGCTCTCAAGTTCCTCAAGTCCTTCACCTACCTTTCAAGTTATAGCTATCCATGAAGTTTAAAATATGTCAAAGCTTGATAGAGTGATTGAGGAGTGGAAGGAACAATATCTTTAACTCAATTCCATTCTCCATCTCTCCAAGA
Source organism: Torreya grandis (assembly GCA_037957365.1). Lineage (NCBI taxonomy): Eukaryota > Viridiplantae > Streptophyta > Pinopsida > Cupressales > Taxaceae > Torreya > Torreya grandis. The sequence continues at coordinate 3,362,063 of JARHVA010000759.1, read as the reverse complement.
ATATCACAATCAATATATCCCCCCCAAAATCCTAAGTTAGAAGGATACTCTATCAAGTTTCACACAAGCCAATGAGTTCTCTTATCCTCCTAGCCCTTATTTTTATGAAGGATAGCATGTTGCATTAAGGGCACAAGATGAACATTCAATTGAAAATGAGAGCTTATCAATAAATAAATATGAGGTGGATGTTCTTGAGAAGCAAATTCAGTCAGCTTCAAGTGAGCCTCAATAAGGCTATGAGGAGAGCAATTCAAGTGTATATGATGAAGATATCCTTCTTGGTAGTCCCCCTTGTCAAGAAGAAAGCAAATCAATTTTCAAAGATGAGGAGAGACCTATACTTTCTAGCTAATAATTGGATAACATTAAAGATATCATAAATGATCAAGTGGATCAGTTTGGTTGGTATGGCTTTGATGTTGATGAAGAAGAGGACAAATTAGGTTTGACACAAAAGAAACATGATGAATTAGACCTTGGATGGACAGATGAACTTCCATTCTTTATGGATAAATAATAATACTAATCTAGTTGTCATGGATTGAGTCTTGATGAAATAAAAAATGATCATACAGCATTGGATCAAGTTCTAGTTAAACATGAGAGAGATATTCATGAAGACACATTGGTCATTAATCTTGTTGAGTCTCATGAGCAAGAGATAGAGTCTGAAGAGGCAGACTTATAGCTATGTCATGGTTCTATTAAATAAGTTGAAATGTTTTACCAGCCTATTGTCCCTAAAGGTAATATCAAGAATGAGATTTAATTTGACATGATTTCAAGTCATCAAGAAGAAGATTCTTTTTAGGAGGAACTACAGAAATTTCGCTCAAGTTTGGATAGTAAACCTACAACCCATGAGTAGAATGATAAGATGACTATTTTGGCCAAAAACCATGGTAGAGACATGAGTAAGAATGATCTTGAAGATAACATCATAGTTTTTTATCTATTTGAATCTCATGAACAAGTTTAAGGAGGTCTTGAGGACATGTGGCAGTCTTATTTGCGCATGTTCAAGGAATTTGAAGAGCTTTGTAGGTTATCACCTCTAGAAGAATAAGATGAAGTTGTTGATGAGAAGTAAAAAGCTCCTAATAAGATAAAAAGTCCTACAAGTCATTACCAAGAGGTTTAAGCTCATGTTATAGTAATCTATGATGAAGATGACACTTTTCAAGGTGAGTAAGAGATGGAGTTTAAAGAGCCAATAAAAGATGAGGCTGTTGCTACCTTTATGAATCAAATTGTGGCCACATTGGAAGTCTCTCTCTTTCACAAAGAGAAGCATGAGTTAAGTATGATATTCAAAATGAATTTATCTTTATTGGAGATATGTTTGTTTTTATAGATCCTTTGAGTTCAAGCCAAAGATAATGGTAATCAATAAATGAGATGTCAAAGCAATAAAAAAGCATAACCAACAACTTGTACACCATCCTTGTTCATCACATGTAGAAGACTCAAGGATTTTTCCTTTTGATCTAGGAGTATCAGTTCTTAAAGGTTAGTTGTACATAGTAATTTATTTTTTTATCTTCCCTAACTAATTCTTAGCATAGTGTGTATCTTGTTTGTTTTGGTGCCTTGCTTTAGTGTGTTTGCTTCTTATATTATTGTCTGTGTTGAAGGTAGTTAATTATTTCATTCTTCTCAAGAGATTTCATTCAAGTTTTAAAGTCAATTCATGTTTGTGTTGAGCTGAAGTGACTCCATATCTCAATATAGGCAAGAAGGAAACTAGTCTAGGTGCTCAAAAATCTTGTAATCCCAGGAGGTCACCAAAGATGTTAGCCAAAATTGGCCACCATGAGTGAGGACAATTCAAAAAAAATCTTCTATACTTAATTAACATTGGAGGTGGTCTTTTCAGCATTTTATTCTTCATCTATTAGTCAAACTTGGTCATATAAGGTGTCTTGTCAAGTTCTTGGCCATCTTATGGTCTCTTTCAAGGTCTAGGAGAGTGAGTCATGAGCCTTGTTTAATAATTTATTCTCTCTATGAAGGTCTTGTTTGTGTTTTATAAAGATTAAGGTATCTTAGCAAAGTTTAAGGTTACTTTGAAAATATTAAGATATGTTAACCCATGGTGAGATATTGGTATTTTGACACTTCCAAGGTGATATAATGTCTTATGGTGAAAGTGACCTTCTAGAGACAAGGTATGGCAAGATGAAACATTAGTATTTCATGTTTAGCAAAGGTTAAGGTAATTTTGGAGATATTAAGTAATAGTTGCCTTTATTAATTTGATAGATCAAGTGAATTTTGAGGCCTCTAAAATATTTCTAAGCTATGCCAAGGTTTTTTTTCCCTCAAACATGTTCACCCAGGTTAGTTCAATATGAAAGGAGTTGTGGGACCCTCCAAAGATCAAGAAAATGAAGTATAACATAGAAATACACTTGACAAGGGATTTTAAAGAAAAATTTCAAAATGGAGATGGTTATTTCATGTCATAAATAGATATTTAAAGTCTATCAAATATTTTTATGGTTAAATAATGTTTTTGACAGCATTGGTAAGTCCACATAATGCAAAAAATGTTTCATCTCCTCCATCAACCTCTTTGCAAGATAGTGGAGGTCATTTTCATGTGTTCATTTCATGAAGAGGAAGCATAGTTGGATATAGTTACATTTTGGGTGGAGAGGGGACCTTATTCCCTTGAAATTCAAGGCATTTTTTTAAGGATTTAAGGGATATGCTTTATGAATAATCATTAACAAGTTAAGTAGCCTAAAACCTTATAGGCAAGTTTTTTCTTGTCTCAACAATTTTTTAGAAATAATGGATGAAAATGGTTGGTTGTTTGATATTTTAAAGGGTCTTAATATTTATCTCACATCCTTTCCCATCATCAATTATCATGTGGGAGCAGCAAAGGTAGAAAAAAATTGTGTTTTTGTTATTTTTAAAAGTGGCAGGCAGGAATTTTTAGGTTGTGGCATTTTATCATAGAATAAGTTTTATTTGTAATAATATGTATGTATATCACCTTAAAAAATATCCTCTATCCTTTACAAGTCTTTAAAAATAACCAATAAGTTCAAATTTCAAAGAGATTATTAAAGCACGTTGACTGTGCATAAAACTGTCTATAGGTGGTTATCAAAAGATGCATATAAAAGGTTGATCCATAGTGTTAGAATGAATATTTAAGACTTGTATTAATTTATATTCATTTTTAATTTTTTATTAATGGAAAACCATAAACCCTAAGTAATAAAATATATACTCCCGTGTGTAGAAAAAATCTGAATCACCCATGCAAAAAATGAAGGAAAACCACTCACACAGGAAATGGAACTAGATAATGTAAGAAAAGGGAGTGGATCTAATTATCCATAAATAAAATAGATCTTCTTGTCTAGAAAGAGAAAAAACACAGAACCCAAAGGAAATGGTCACATCACTATCTATAAAGAGCAAAAAACCAAAACTGAATCGAGGACACAATCAACAAGAATCCAAACTCTAATAGCCATGAACCAACAAATAATAGGTTGTCTAGGTTGTAATGCAAAATAAATGTGACACCCAATCAAAAATGGTAAATCCAACCCTCTGATGTAGAAAAAATATAGGACTTTTCCCAATAAAAACATAAAAAACAAGATTTGACATCTTGAGAGGCTTAAATAGTGAGTAATGGTAGATTCATCATGGCAAGGATTCATACACACTGAGTAATGATTGTAAAAAACTTGTTCTGATACTATGAAAGAGTTTAGAGAACTCTCACCCAGGGTCAAATATACAAACAATTATCACAAAAAAAAACTATTGATGCATTGCTCAAACAATATCTCACTATATTATACACAAATAGATCATACAATGAGAAATCCTCTATATCTCCATATGAATACCTCACCTTTCATATGAATAGTTAGGTAAATAGGTACATATACAGGTGGAAGATAGGTGAATCTCAACCGTACCATGCATGTGGGACTAACTTTCCCAAAATATGTGGAATAAAGACATCAATCCAACATCCTCATACATGTGGGATAAAATCCCCCAATCTACATAAAAATTACCTAAGTTAACAACAAATGTGTAAGTAAAACCATGAAAGGAAAAAGCTTACACTAACATCAAAAATATTAGTTGATATCTTCTTTGATTCATTTTTTCACTCAATATAGACATGAAAGTTATATTTGCACAAATATATTGAATGAGATAATTAGTGATTATGTGCTTACATTCACTGCTACATGTGCAATTTATGTCACCATATGGGTCGACTTAGCATTGCTATGATTTTTTTCTTGCATGAACCCCATTGGTGACATAAACCTAACATAAAATTAACACTAATGGTGACACAAATAGTTTCAAGGTTGCATCACCAATTTATACACATGACCCAAAATCACTCACCAATTTATTGGATTGCCATTTTGTATTCTTACAAGTGACTTATAAGAGAAGCGTGAGAAGAGAATATAAGTGAGAGAAGGGAAAATGAGTGAAGTGTAATTTTTAGTGGAGAAGTTAAGTTTTGTTTTATTTTATTTTATTAGTGGTTCAATGTTTTGAGTGTAAATTAGTTAGTTAATTTATAGTAAGCATATTTTTTTAATCTTAATTTTCTTAATAAATTTATTAAAATTCATAAAAATAAGATATATATATATATATATAGGTTAAAGTTTGTATTTTAATTTATAATTCTTTTGTGTTATAGATGTGTCAATCTCTGAAAAATAATATTCTTATTATTCACTAATAATATTTAGTATAATGGAATATGATGACAGTATACATAAAGATGATGATAAGGGTATATATATTAAAGAGGGATCCAAAACAATTATAGTGGATGGAGTAGGATGCAACAATTTTGAATAAAATGATTCAAGAGAAGGGGAGGGTTAAGTTTAAAAGTTATGATAAATTGTCCAAAGATGATGTGGAATAACTTGATCATTTATAAAAGATATATAACTTTGAATTCTCTAATTAGTGATAATATGGGGTGTGGCCAATAAATAATCCACTCTTGACCCTTCGGTATTTACATGTTGGGGGTGAAGTTATATGATACACCTAACAATTATCCCAAATATAAGACTTAAGTTGTTCACTTTATCAATAATCAATGTTGGGTTTGTTAATCCACTTGTATCAAATGAACTAATATTGTCTTTTTATGGTCCAGTGTACACTTTCAAAGATTTTAATTCCTTAGTTAGGTGGAATTTTTAGTATATTTATGTATGGTATATGATCTATGCAAAGACTATGGAAGATCAAATTCGTACTGCCCCACAAAAAACCCACAAGATGCATAATCACACATTTATTGATCATTGTCCTCATGAATTTAAAAATATTGATGGTTTCACTAATATTACACATGAATGTAAGCATTCATCATCTTCAATATTTAATACATGAAGTGTTCTAATTGTTGAAATGTTCACACTAGTTATTATTTGTTGTGTACACTTGGTTATATTAAGCTTTTTTTAGGAGCTTAATCATGTTTAAGTGTGTGCACATATAGTCACTCACCACTATGAGTGCAGATCTAGTCACTCATCACTATGAGTGACTTACACTTGGCATGCACTAGGTGATTATTTTAATCTCTTAGTTGCCCACTCTCTCTCTTATTTATAGTGCACTCCTAAAGTGAAAGCATGAAGAGAATGTATGGAGACAACTTCACGGTTTTATTATTTTTGTATTTAGAAGAAATTATATTTTTCCACTTTTTGATTTTTTTTGTTGGGTTATTTTGTATGTGTAAGAATTTTTTGTAGTGATCATGTCTTTCAGGTTGGTCTTATAGATTGTTTATATCCCCTTAGCTATTATAATATGGTATCAGAGCTATAGAAGTTTTTGGTTTCTATTTTTTGTACACACTCAGTAGGAATTTGTGACATGGTGATTAAAAATTCAATTCACCTATGTTAGTGGAAAATATATGTTTCTATAACCATATAGTGCTTTGGAATCCTAGTTGAGGATAAAGGAGGTGTTCCTCGAGTTCTCTGTACACCCAACCTTCATTTTTTATTATTCTTGGCATTAGTTTTAACCATGCCTGACATGTTTTTAGTATTTGTACAAAGTATCAAGTCTTTTTATTATATTTATATTTTCATTTATCTTTTAATTATATGGGACCTCCTACTCTTCGATGGTATAACACTTTTGTATATCACTTCTCCTCAGCATCTTGTTTGAGCGTAAGCCCTATCAACCCTATTGTTCATTATTTGATATATCCTCGGTGAATATGAGTTTCATGTCCTTGCATTGAGCCACTACTCCAAAACCTTTAAAATAGAGGTCCTTCAACTAGAGAAAATCTTCTCCCATCGATATTTTTTGCATGTTGATTATCTTACCCATGGTTGTGTCTCCACTCTTCTCTCACATAGTGAGCAGGCCATCTAACATGATTTAGTTCACATGACTTGTTCTCTTTTTTATCTATCTATCATATGTGATTTACCATAACTATTTTCTAGTTGAAGTTGTCTTCTCTATAAAGCTTTATCTAACTTTATTGGATACAACTCAATCTCTAGGCTCTTTGGCAGATCTAGCTCCCTCCACATGGTTTGATCCTCACCCATGACCCTTTCATCTCCTTCCTCATTGGCTTATACTTCATCCTTAATCTATGACCTATCCATAGTGATGGTTCCTTCCACAAAATAAAATCTACATAGAACTCAACAAAAACAACAAGAATTTGACTCATTCAACCAAAATGCCATAAAATTGGCTATTGTAACTCTAAAAGTAAGCTTTATTTATTTATATATTTTTAAACATTTGTCCAACTAAAATTTAAATAAACGTTCTTGCATTTTAATTCTTGAATAATTCCATCATTATTATGGCTATCATGTATTTTTAAAATCCCTTCTTCCAAGTGGTCAGGGTTCGATCCCTCTCCATTATAAACTATTGTTTTTCAAATGGAGAGGTGGTGTTTTAAAATGAGGGTTTATTTATTTTTTCAAGGGCATTTTGAAATTAGAGATGAATAATTGGGAGATAAATTTTTTCTAATAATAATTTTTTAATGGGAGGCTTTTTAAAAAAAAAAAAGCTTTGTAATATTATAAGCGAGTCTATGTAAGGGGAAGTATTATTTTCCTATTCAAAGATGTGTAAGGGGCTATTTTGTTCATTAAAAATTGTTAAATTATAATGAGGGATCAAATTATTTATTTTGGAAGGTTTTTACTCCTTTCATGTCAAGATTATTCAACTCCTTTCCATCTACCTCATCTTTGACAATGGACACCTGTCTCTTTGAGCCCCTCAACAATTCCAATTACCATGTATGGAAACCAAAAAATGCAACAACTCCTCATGTCAAAAGGCTTGTGTAGAACCTTTGATGACATTGTTCTTGCTTTCACCTCTGAGAAGGACAAATATTAATATTCCTAAAAATAGGATGAGGCTTGTGGTCTTATTGTCCACATTGTAGATGGTATGGGATAAATTTCAACAATTATTTGGAAAAGTAAATGACTTTAAGATGTTGAAATTAGGTGAATATTTGAGTGATTATTTCCCTTATATTTTTTCACTATTGATGACTTTCTAGCTAAATTCAAGCTCCTTAGATCATAATTACAGGTAAGTGATAAAGAAAAAAGTGATAAGGAGTGTATTTTTTTTAATTCTATCAAAACTGAAAGGCCCCTATAGTGTTTTTGCTTTTTCTTTTTATATCATGATGGATACTTTAGGTGATGAGTTTAAATGGCCTTCATTTGAGGTTTTTTGTGATATACTTACTAGAGGGCAAACTAAGTTTTTATCTTTGGATGCTCTTCCTAGTCCTAGTCATACACTATTTTGTAATTCCTCTAAAGGCAAACCTCCACCTAAGCCAAAGCCAAAGCCAAATACATTGCCTTCATACAAACCTACATAATCTATGTCCCAATCTCTTAAAACTTCTAAGTATCCTAAGCCTAAACATCAGTTCAGACAAAAGAATACATATGACCCATGTGGTTTTTGTGATGGTAAAAACCATTCTAAGTCTATATGTTTTTAAAAATGGAAGCTTTGGAAGCAATAATCAAACAACATAAGATTTATATTCCTACTTAGTGTTTTGCAACACATTCATTAGGCAAGGGGAAAGCACTTTTAGTCAGGGCTACATCTACCCCACATAATGAGTGGATATTTGATTTAGGTATTTCACACCATCTCAATCACTCTTAATATATTTTATCTTCTCTTTCAAAATGCAATACCTCATAGATTGTTAAACTTTCTACAAGTTGAATTTTTGGGCTCCAACATAGTTGACATGTAGGATGGTTATATTAATAATGTGTTGTTTATCCTCAAAATATCTTCTAATCTTATTTATGTGTATTGAATTTGTAATTATGGTACTATAAAAACTATGGAGTTTACTCCACATAATTTTGTGATATCTAAAGATCCTACAGAGATAGTAGCTATAATTGTAGTGGATCATACCTAGAAGCTCTACACTTTTTATAGGTTTGAGTCTTCTCCTAGTTCATCTCTTATTGTTCATCATGATTCATTGATAAAATTATGGCATGAGAGGTTAGGGTAATTAAACTATAGATACATGTAACAAATGAGTGCAAAACATCTTGTGAATGGCCTTCCAAAGGTCTATTGTATTAATGGAGTATTTTTTGGATGTCTAGTTTGAAAATAGTATCAAGATCCATTTCCAATAGGTGAGGCCAGATGTGCACACACACATTTAGATTTCATTCATAGTGTCTTGATGACATTCCCAACTCAATTTTATTTAGGATCCAAGTATGCACTCACTTTCATTGATGACAACACTAGATGAACTTGGGTATATTTTCTCGAGTTAAAAAGTGAAGTCTTTCACACCTTCAAGGAATTCAAAACCTTTGTGTAAAAATAATCATATATTCCTATTAAGAAGATACATGTTGATGATGGGGGTGAATACGAGAGTCAAGCCTTCTTATATTTTTGTATTGAGCATGGAATTCAACATCAAATTTATTGTGTCATACACTCCACAACAGAATGGTGTAGCTGAGCAAAATAATATAACTTTGAAAGAGATGTAAAATTGCATGCTCCATTCTAAAATTTTAGGAACAAAATATTTGGATAATTTTGTTTGATGCTAATTACATATAAAATGACATGCCACACAAGGTTGTGAAAAATATGACACCTGAGGAAGCATGGTCAAACATCAATCCTGATATTTATGGCTTTTATGTTTCTAGAATGATGGCATGAGCATTTATACCTAATGACAAACTTAAATATTTAGATAAGAAGATAAAATGACTCATTTGTATTGGCTATTGTGAAGATTTCAAATCTTATCTACTTATTGATCATATCACCAAATATGTCTTTTTTTTACAAGATGTACGAGTTAATGAGCAATCCACTCCACAATAGTCTTCATCTAGCTCTTCTTCATCTTCTTCTTCTAAAGTTGATTGTGAGGACCTAATTTTTATTAAGCATAAAATATACTAAGAGGTGGGGGGTGGGGAGGGTGAATCAGTATATTATATATCTTTTTCTTAATCTGATTTCTTTTCTTTAATCACTTAATCACACATTCAAGATATGCCATAAATTTGAAACAATAACATTTACCACAAGAGAGAGAGAAACCAAATTTTTACGTGGAAACCCAAAGTGGAAAAAACCATGGATAACAATCTCAAGTATATGAATGATCACCAACTCAAATTATAAAGTTCACAAGCACCAACTTTCAGGAGCACCAACCCCTTGGCCAAGCACCAACACAGCAACTATTTGTGAGCACCAACCCATAGGAGCACCAACCCTTTGCAAATATTTGTGAGCACCAACCTATAAGAGCACCAACCCCTCTTGTGTATAAAATACAACTATCTCTCAATTTCGCTTACTCAACAAATGATAAAACTCTACAATATCTCCTACTTTTCTCTCCTCTAAAATAAATACAAACCATGCACTCTCTTGCATATTAAAATGGCTTCTCAAGCCTTTATTTATAGCTTTCCAAATAATATTTGTCATTCACCTTTTGTGACCCTTCAATCCTCATAGAAAATGGTGCCAAACTTGCATGACCCTTCGTATCCTTGCATTTGAAAAGTCACATGGTGACCCTTCATAAGCAAATGCATCCTTTCCTCTTTTGTCTTTATATTGGTGACTTTTTGTATTCCTGAAAGTGTCCCTTCATATAAAAATGTGCCATGCCCTCTTTTATCTTCACATGGTAACTTTTTGAATTCCTTAAAATGAATCTTCATGAGAAAATGCATCCCATTCATCTTTTGTCTTTACCCCGTGACTCTTTGACTTCTCCATGGGCCCTCTTTTGATTTATATGAAACCAAAAATATATTCATTAATATTAAATAAATATTAACATACATTAGCCAAGATATGAATATTAAAAACACTTTTAAATGTAATGGGGCCTTTATCACCAATGCTAGACCTTTGACATCAATGACAATATTTCCAACAATCTCCCCCTTTGTCATTGATGAAAACCTCAAACTAAAACTACCACATCTTGAAACCTGTACTGCACATGTCAACTTTCAAAACATACAGTAACTCTCCCTTATTATAGTAATCTATACCTATTCTACACTTATTTTTACACTTGTACCTATACCTATACATGTTTTTATTCTTCTCCCCCTTTGACATCAATGGTAAAGGGCCTATCTTGGAGCTAACACTTAGCTCCCCCTCAATTAATGTTGATCCTCAATATCAGGGAGTAAATGAAATTACTCCCAACTTCTCTCATAGATATTCAATGTGTCTTTTGGTAGTGCTTTTGTGAAAATATCTAAAATATGCTCTATAGTACTAATATATTCCATCTTAACCTATTAATATGCAACCTGCTCTCTCAAGAAGTGATATCTAATGGGAATATGTTTTATTCTTGAATGCATCACTGGATTCTTTGAAATATTAATAGCACTTGTGTTGTCACAAAAAATAGAAATAGGTTCATCATATTTTATCTTGATATTTTTCAAGGTTTGCTTCATCCAAAGCACTTGAGTACAACATAATACCGCTGCAATATATTCTACTTTATATTTAGAAAGTGATACTAAATTTTGCTTTTTACTTAGCCATGATACTAAGCTATCACCAAGAAAGAAAGATTCTTCACTTGTACTCTTTATGTCATCTAAGAAACTTGCCTAATCTAAATCTGTATAAGCAACTAAAGTGAAATCTCTACCTATGGGATACCATAATCCATAATCCAATGTCCCCTTGATATATCTGAATATTCTTTTCACCAACTGAACATGACTATCTTTTGGAGATGACTGATATCTTGCAACCATACCTACTACATGCATGATGTCTAACCTCGATGTTGTCAAATATAAAATACTACCAATCATAGATCTATACAAAGATTGATCTGTAGCAGGTGAATCTTTATCTTTGCTCACCTTATTTACTATACTTATTGGTGTGCCAATTGGTTCACAATATTCAAGACCAAATTTCTTCAACATTTCCTTGGCATATTTCCTTTGAGCTATGAAAATTTCTTTATCTGATTAAAATATTTTCAATTCCAAAAAAACGATAATTCTCCAAGCATAGACATCTCAATTTTTTTTTTCATATTTTCAAAACATTCTTTTGTCATATTTTCTATGTTTTCTCCAAAAATGATTTCATCAACATATACCACAACAATCAATTGATGCTCACCTTCTATTTTTATGTAGAGATTATTGTCAACAAATCCTCTCTTGAAACCTTGATCTTGTAGGTACTTATCAGGTCTTGCATACCAAGCTCTAGGAGTTTGTTTCAATCCATACAGTGTTTTCTTCAATTTGCATACATGACTACTAATATTTGAGAGAATAAATCTTTCAGGCTACTCAATATAGACCTCTTCCTCTAGATTCTTATTTAATAAAGTAGATTTGACATCCATCTGAAACACTTTGAAAATTTTAAACATTGCATATGCAAGAAACATTCTAATAGCCTCTAGCCTTACCATTGATACAAAAGTTTTTTCAAAATTTATTCCCTCAATCTGAGCATATCCTTTACATACTAATATTTCTTTATTCCTGGTCACTTCTCTATTTTTATTCAACTTATTTCTATAAACCCATTTTGTTCATATCACATTGTGATCTTTTGTTCTAGGCACTAATTCCCAAGTATCATTCTTTTCTATCTAATTTAATTTTTCATCCATTGCCTTAACCCAATGCTTATCATGTCTAGCTTATGAAAAAGTTCTAAGCTAAATTTTGGTTAACAAAGAGAAATTAACTTTCTCATATTCACTTACCATCATTCTTATAGTGTGAATTCCTTCATTTATGTCCTTGATGATGTCACTTTCATTATGATTTCTCTAAACATATTTTGATGGGGTTTTGGTGTCCTTTTTCTCCTTCTTCTCATCTTCATCTGATTCTTCAATATCTTCCTCTTCACTGATTTCAATAATGTCTACTAGATCACTGATTCTTTGTGTTCCATTTTTTTTTATCTTGACACTTGCACTTTCAAATATTTTCTTGGTTCTTTTGTTATAACATTTATAAGATTTAATTTTACAAGAATAACCAATAAATATACCTTCATCTACTCTAGATTCAAACTTACCAAGTTTTTCATCAGTTCTCTTTATGAAGCATCTATTGTCAAAAACTCTAAAATAATCAATTGTTATTGGTTTATCTTTCCATAGCTCATAAGGAGTCTTGTCACTATTGACTCTCAATAATGCTCTATTTTGAATATGCACTATTGTAGTAATTACCTCTCTCCAATATCTATCTGATATCTTAGATTCATTTAGTATTATCCTCACCATTTTTTGAATTGTTCTATTTCTTTGTTCAACTACTCCATTTTGTTGTAGAGTTCTAGCTAGTGAATAATGACTCTTTATTCCATGGTCTTCACAAAACCCAATAAATTGATCAAATATAAATTCTCCTCCTTGATCTGATCTTAGGCACTTAATATTCAAACTAGTTTCATTCTCAACTAATATTTTGAATGTTTTAAAATGTCTGAAAGCTTCTGATTTTTTGTTTAAAAACATTACCCAAGTCATACCTAAAAAATCATCAATAATCAGCATAAAATATTTCTTACTTTGAGTACTTTGATTTCTCATAGGTCCACACAAATTAGTGTGAACAAGCTCTAACAATTGAGTGGTCAAGTACTCTTTTGTTTTGAAACACCTTATGGCTTGCTTCCCATGCTGACAAGGTTTACAAAGCGTGATGGATGGATTTATAATCTTTGGAGGATTTATGGCTGCTTGCTTCTTGATGATGTTGATAAGATTGTCAAAATTTGTATCCCATTCTCTTGTGCCATAGACAACTTTATTAAATATGACTCAAACAACATCTTTAACCTTTGATGTCTGATAACATATACAAATTATTGCCTATTCTCTGAGCATCTGTAACCAACACATCAAAATCTTTTCTCCTAATTTCATAACTTTCTAAATAAAACTTTAGTGTGTACCCCTGATCACACATTTGACTTACACTCAAAATATTATGCTTAAGACCTTCAACATACAAAACATTTTCAATTTTAGTTCTACCATTATCCAAACTTAGTGTACCTTTTTTGATAATTTTGACAGTAGTATTATCTTTGAATTTCACTATGCCACCATTAATTTTCTTCAAAGTTATGAACATGCTCTTGTCTATTTTCATGTGCATCAAACATCCACTTTCAATGAACCATGGCTCTTCTTCATTTCTTGTATGTAAATCTATTTGTACCAACATAGACTTTTCAATTTATTTCATTTGTCATCATCATGTCTAAACTTTCTTCTTGATGAATAGAGCCTTGAAACTCTGGTCTTTCTTGATTGAATAAAACACATTTATATAATACTAGGCTATGTATCTAAAGTTATAGTACTTGTAACATATTATGGTCTCTTCATTAAAGCCTGATAAAAGAGCAAAAGAGTTATGGCTTCTACTTGACTATGCATGAGTTTCCTTCTTATTTCTGAAATTTTTAACCTTTTTTTGACATTCTATTTTCTTATGACCATATCCATTACAATAAAAATAGTAACCATTAAAATAGTACCTATTTATGTATTTTTGATTTGATTTCTTTTTATAGTTATGTTCCTTCTAGCCTTCTTTATTTGAGATGCCATCTGTATTCTTAACTTCTTCCCTTTTTATTTCTTCTTTTGTAAGAGCTTCAGCATATCTCATTCCTTTTTCTATGTTAACCTTATCTATGACCTCCCCTTTCTCTTTTATAAATCTAATACCAATCTTATCTGATATTGATCTTTGAATTTCTAATATTTTATTCAACATATTAGTGTTATTCTCAAATTTTGAATCATTGGTTGCTCTATCATTGATTATTTTATTTGTTTTCTCAAGATCTATTTTTAAAGAAGTAATTTTAATAGCATACCTTTCACATTATTCACTTAATTTTTTCAACTATGCCATTAGATCTTTTTCATTCTTTTTGACTTTTTAAAAGTGTGCTTGTAGATCTTTAATTATTTCCTTTGACTCCTTTTCATTTTTCTTGATCTGAAGCTTTAATATTCAATTCTTTTTCTCAAGAGCTTTTAACTCTTCTAAGGCACAAATGAGTTCTCCTTCCATATTCACTTTAGCTTCATCTTTTTTTTTTTTTTGATCATCTGTACTTTTACTTTTGGAGGCATCTTCATGTATGGCTATGAATAGAATATCTTCTTCTTTTGAATCACTGACTCCACTATCTTCAGTTGAGCTAGGATCTTTAGAATACAAACTCTTCTTCTTGAATCCCTTCTTAAATTTTCCTTTAAAATTCTTCTTGTATGTAGACTTTCCTTCTTCATTATCATCATTACCTTTATATGGAAACTTAGCTACAAAATGTCCAATCTTTCCACAATTAAAATATTTAAAAGGTAAGTTTCCTTGATATTTACCTGTGCCTTTTTGTGGCTTGCAAATAAATAGAGCTCTATTATCATCTTCATCATCGCTAGAACTATCACTTGATTTTTGAATTTTAGCCTTCTCTTTCTTTAATGTCTTAAAAGTAGCTTCTCTCTTTGATAGTTTCTCTTTTTTGGTTCATATCTCATATGCCATAAGAATAACATGTAGCTCATCCATCTTTAGCTTGGCTAAATTTTTTATCTTTTCAATTGCTAAAACTTTTGCATCATATCTCAATGGTAGAGATCTCAAAACTTTTTGTATCATAAATGATTTTTCTAACTTTTCTCCAAGACCTTGAATCTAATTAACTATTCGATCAACCCACAAAAGGTAACTTGTTATATTTTCTTTCAGTTCCATCTTTAAACTCAAACTATCTTCTAAGAGTCTAAAGCTTAGCTTGCTGAACTTTTTCATCACCTTTGTAAATATTCTCAAGCTTTACCCAAGTTTCATGAGCAAATTTAGATTGCATAACTTTAACAAATTCTAATTCACATAAATCACATAAAATAGCATTTAAAGCTTTAGAATTATTTTCACTTGCCTTATTTTCTATCAAAGTAGTTACAAGTGTCTGTGGCTCTTCATATTCCTCCACCACTGCTTGACAAATGTCAAATCCAAGATCCATCAAATAAGTCCTCATCCTTATGATATAAAAGAGCATAATTTGTCCCATCAAACAAATGTTCCTTATTTGTATAAAAACCTTCATGTGATCTATCCATCGTGCTTTCCCCAATCTACCTTCAAGCTTTAAAACTTTTTCAAAAAAAAGAACCTGCTCTAATACCAATTGTTAAGCACAAAATATACTGAGAGGGGGGGTGAATCAATATATTATATATTTTTTATTAATCTGATGTCTTTTCTTTAATCATTTAATATATGCTATAAAATTGAAACAATAACATACAGTACACAAAAGAGAGAGAGACACCAGATTTTTACGTGAAAATCCAAAGTGAGAAAAACCATGGAGAACAATCTCAAGTATATGAATGAGCACCAACTCAAATTACAAATTTTTTAATCACCAACTTGTAAGAGAACCAACCCATAGGATCACCAACCCCTCTTATGTATAAAACATAACTATCTCTCAATGTTGCTTACTCAACAAATTATAGAACTCTGTAATATCTCCTGCTTTTCTCTCCTCTAAAACAAATACAAACCATGCACTCTCTTGTATATTAAAAACGGCTTTTCAAGCCTTTATTTATAGCTTTTCAAATGACCTTTGGAATTCACCCTTTTTGACCCTTCAATCCTCATGAAAAATGGTGCCAAACTTGCATGACCCTTCGTATCCTTACATTTGAAAAGTCACATGGTGACCCTTCATAATCAAATACACCCTTTCCTCTTTTATCTTTATCTTGGTGACTTTTTTTATTTCTCAAAGTGTTATTTCATGGAAAAATGAATCATACCCTCTTTTGTCTTCACATAGTGCCTTTTGAAATTCTTTAAGATGACTCTTCATGAGAAAATGTGTCTCATTCCTCTTTTGTCTTTACCCCATGACTCTTTGACTTCTCTATGGGCCCTTTCTTTGACTTATATGCAACCAAAAATATATTCATTAATATTAAATAAATATTAACACATATTATCCAAGATATGAATATTAAAAACACCATTAAATGCAATGGGGCATTTATCATCAATGTTAGACCTTTGACATCAATGACAATGTTTCCAGCAATTTTTCTATGATGATGATGATGATGATGTTATTGCTACTACTATTATTCATCCACCACTACCACCTTCTTCACAATCCATGCCCAAGTGGGCACATAACACTCTATAGGTAGTAGTTTATTTTATTGGTGATGGTGTTGATACTCATTGCACTCATTCACAAACCTCTGATGTTGCTATTTTGGTTCATGCCACTAAAAATGATCCATTGTTATTTTTTGAGGTAATAGGTTAACCTAAGTGGGATGTTGTCATGCATGAGGAATATTTTCCATTGATGAAGAATGGTACATGGGATCTGGTGCCTCTTCCTCAGGAAGAAAACCTATAAAATGTAAATGGGTCTAAAGACCAAATATGTTGAATATGGATCCATTGATAATTACAATGCTTGGATAGTAGCTAAGTTCTTTTCATAGGTTTAAGGGGTTTATTACTCTAAAAAATTTACCCCTATCGCTAAGATGGATTCAATTTAACTTGTAATTTCACTTGTTGCTTTACATCGATGGTTGGTTTTTTGGATGGATGTGAAGAGTGCTTTATTTCATGGTGGTCTCCAATAGGAGATATATATGTTAAAACCCTAATTATTTGTGAAGGACTCATCATTGGTTCTTAGACTCTATCATTCTTTTTATGGCCTCAAACAAGCTCCTAAATCTTGGTATCAGAAGATGGATAGTTTTTTGTTGAGTTCTGGTTTCTATCATTGTGAATCAAATCATAATGTTTATATTCTAAAGCATGGTGATGATATTTTGATTTTGTTTTTATATGTTGATGACCTCATCCTCACTAGTAGTTTAGACTCCTTGATTTAAGACATCAAGGACAAGTTAGTGGATAGGTTTGATATGACTGATCTAGAACTTCTACATATTTTATTAGCCTAAAATTTCATCAGTCCTTTGAATATATCACTATTGGGAAGTAAAATATGTTATATATCTTATTTTTGGTTTAGCATAGCTGATTGTAAGCATACCCCCACTCCATATCAGTCAAGTGTCATTTTGTCTACTACTTGTATGACTCCTCTCATTGATTCAACTTTATATCAACAACTTGTACGTAGTATTTTATACCTGACAGACTCATCTTGATATTACTTTTGATGTTAACCTTGTCTCTCATTTTTCACATGTACCTCATGAGATTCATTGGCAAGCATCCAAATGTATTTTATGCTACATTCGAGGCACATCACACTTTGGGATATAATACAAACCATAGACTTTTCTACAACTTTTGGAATATATTGGTTTAAATTAGGTTAATGATGTTGTTACTCATAATTCCACTTGCATATTTATCTAAAACTTTAGTTTTGGTCTGGTTATATGGGCTTTTAAAATCATACAACTATTGCATTGTCCTCTATTGAGGCTAAATATCTAGGTGTTGTTAAATTCAGTCAAGAGGTACTTTGGCTTTGATAATTACTCTAAGAGTTTGGCTTCATAAAATAAAGTCCTATTATTCTTTGTTCTGACAACTAAAGTGTGGTTATTATTTAATTCAATCTTATTGAGCATTAATGAAATGAATGTATTGAGATACACATACACTTCATTTGATATCTTACTTATGATGGAGTCATTTCTTGGAGGTCATGCCTATAGTTGATCAGGTTGTAGACATATTTATTAATCCCTTAGCTTCTCCTCATTATCTTCAATTTTGAGTTATGTTTGGGGTGAAAGAAGTTATAGTTGACAATTTTGATCCCATAGGTCAAATTGCAACCCTTATCATTTTAAACTTGCATAACCATGCCTTTTATCTCAGTGTCAGGAATTGGTCTTTGTAATTTTTATAAAGGGGTCATATTCAACAAATCTGAAGGAATTAGGATTTTTTAAAAGTCTGAAAGAATTGACTTTTTCAAAAAAATTGAAAGGCCTTTTCAATTTTTCCAAATAAGGGACCAGTTCAAAATTTTGGAAAGGCATCTCCAAAAGGCCGAAAGGTACAATTCTTTCAAAAATAGGACTCATTCAAGAATTCTGAAGGGTTCTTTTTCCTTCAAAAAAGACACTTTAAAAAAGTTTGAAGGGCTCTTTTCCTTCAAGAAAGTCTATTTTCACAAAATTTGAATGGTTCATTTTTTCGGAGAGGACCAGTCCATTTTTTTTGAAAGGTACTTTTCACAAGAAATGGTCCTTGTTAAAAAGTTTGAAAGGTCCTTTTCAAATTTTTTGAAGGGAAAGAGGACCATTTCATTTTTTTCTAAGGGATAATTTTAATTTTGTTGAAGGGTCTATTGTAGAAATCCGAAAGGACTTTTCAAACTTTTGAATGGTGCATTTCAGAAAATCCAAAGGGTGTCTACCCTTCGAAAAAAGGCATTTTAAAAGACAAAGGGGACCATTACAAAAATTCCAAAATACACTTGACACTTTCTTGAAGGTTATTTTTTATCGAGAAAAAATTCTAAAGAAATTCTCCAAGAGGGTAGTTTCAAAATATCCGATGAGTCTTTCCAAAGGCAAAAGGTCCATTTCAATTCTTCTGCAGGGCAAGAGGACCATTCCATTTTTTTGAAGGTACACTTTCAATTTTGTTGAAGGGTCATTTCAATTATTCTGAAGGATCATTTTAAAATTTTGAAGGACAATTTAAAAAATTTTGAGGATAGGAATTCCTTCAGACTTTTTATCAAAATGAATTGTTCAAGTTTGAAGACTTAATTTCCTTTAGACTTTTTGTTTGAAGGAATTATTCAAAGTGAAAGAGACAAAAACTCTACAAGAAAAGGTCCTTGTCAAAAATCCCAAAGGGCATTTTCATAAAGCTGAAGAGGCATTTACATGAATTCCTTTAGATAAATTATATGAAGGAAAAGTGCATAAAAAGAAAAGCTTCAGACAAATTATCCAAAGGGAAAGGTCAAAAGAAAGAAAAGTCAAGAGGACTTTACAAAGATCTCAAATAAAAAGCCCATAGTAATTGGCCAAAATAGAAAAGGGTAAAGGAAATATAAAGTTACGCAATGAAAATTTGAAGGACCAATTAGTCAGGGACAAGTGGCATAAGCACATTCAACTAGTGGAATTTCAATAGCTAATCAGCAAAGGACAACAAGGACTTCCCCTTTTGACTCTAATGACATGATCTACAGCTCAAATTCAGAGCATGCAAAGTGGCCCAAGAAATATTAGACTACAGTAAAGAGTAAGCCAAGTTTTTAATGCAATAAGCAAATTATTTAGACTTGGAAAAGACATGCAACTACCTTCAAGTGTGGCTCTCTCAGTTTCAAAAGGGAAACTCAAATGCATGAAGGGCTCAAAGAGTTTAATTTTGAATGGTTATTCAAGGAGATCTTAACATATAATTTCATGCATGCACTCTTGTTTATCTTCTTAATCAAAGCATTTTCAAACACTTCTAACTTAACTTCAAGTGGATTTTTCTCTTTGAATATTGGTGTATCATCATGCATGAAGAGAATTGAATTACCAAAGATCTATGCATGTTTGAAGAATTTAAACTTTATTATAAATAAGGATTATGAAATGGGTTCATCATCATTTTCAATGCCAAAGAGCTTTTCATGCAGGACATAAGACAAAATATTATTGGAAGGCTTGGTTATCTTTTGATAGCTAAAGTTGGACTTGTGAGATGTGGGAGTTGATCTCGTCTCTAATTCCAGTGCCAATCTCTTGGCTTTTGTATGTTTTTTCTATAAAAGTTGGTTTTTCAACCTTGAATCAAAATCCCTCTTTTGGCAACATCAAACATTGTCAAAATTTGATTTTTGTAACCTTTTTAGATAAATAGGACTATTTTTTAGATTTCGGAATGTTAGTATAGTGTATTTATGTTAGTGATTTACATATGTGATAGAATTTTATTCCTTGTCAAGTCCTTATTCTTACCTATTTACTAGTTGATTAGATTATGTAGGTCATATTCTATGTTTGATGTCTTTTACCTAAAGTTATAGTGGATGTAAGTGCTAGCTAGTGCCTTGAAAAAATCCTATTCCCTCATTTCCCTCAAGATTTGATCACTAGATAGAACCTTTTCATAAAATATTAATGCATAAGAGTAAATTGGAATTGAAAGTTCAGTCTTTTTCTTGTCCAATCAATATTTTTAGGAGCCCAAATTGAGTGGATGAACCAAAATATAGGTGTATCACCATCAATAGATAGGATTTTTCCTTCAATTTTACCTTTTCTCCTTTTCTTGGTAGTTTGTAGCATAGATTAGAGATCCTAATTGATACACCAAAGGGAGCTAGCCCCTAGAATCTAGAGACTCAATCCATTTATTAGGCCCCCCACAACCTAGGATTGTTTCCATGTTTCAACAAACTGTGAAGGCCTAAAATTACCTTCACAAGGATGCGAGTCTGATTGGCAATAGTTATCTTTGGAGGAGATTATATATGAAGTCCTTCATGCCTTCTTTTTATTTTTTATTTCATGTGTATAGGGGTACATTAACAAGCCTAGTAATTGGGACCCATTTGTGTTGTGTTTTTTCTCTCCCACTAACTATCACTTAAGGGAGGGTATGGGAGTGTTAACACTAGTTGTTATTAGCTGTGTACACTTGGTTATATTAAGCTTTATTTAGGATACTAATCATGCTTAAGTGTGTGCACATGTTGAGTGCACATCTAGTCATTGTGAGTGCACATCCAGTCATTCATCACTATGGGTGTCTTACACTTGGTATGCACCAGGTGATTATTTTAATCTCTTGGTTACCCACTCTCTCTTATTTATAGTTCACACCTGAAGTGAAAACATAAATAGAGTGAGAATTTCATGGTTGTATTATATTTATATGTAGAAGTAATTATATTATTCCAATTCTTTTGGTTTTACTAGTTGAGTTATTTTGTATGTGCAAGAACTTGTTATGGTGACCTTATCTTCTAGATTGATCCTATAGATTGTTTATATCTCCTTAACTATTCATATACTAATGATAGAGGATGAAATGTCTCAAATTTTACCTCATTACAACATGGTAGAAGCAATAAAAATATAAGTTTTGATGATTTTTTCTTATTAATTATTCATTCAAAGGAATAAATCCAATATTTTTAAGAAAAATAAAATATATTATTGATTATGAATAATGATGTATGCCTACCTTTTATTATTAACCCAATTTTTTACAAAATGTAAGTTTCTATAGTTTTTTATTTTCATGTTCAAATCTCAATCATACAAATTATTTATTTTGTATGTTGTTTCCAAATAAATTTAAATATTATTTTGAATTGAATTATTATTATTTTGAATTGTCATTTGAGTTATTATAATTATGTATTATTTATTTTAGTTTTAAAATGTAAAGATATTGTAATGAAATTTAATTAATATGTAAAATGCAGCTCATTTTGTGATATAATACTTTTTTCTATATTAAAATAGTTGAAACAATATCTTTTTATTATTTATATAAGAATTGGATAAACAAGATGATCTTTTTTAAATGAGAAAAATATTTTTCTTGTAGTATATTGTCACTTTTTCTTCATGATGGCGATGACCTAATTGAAATAAGTATTTCATCGCCTACACAATCACCTTGACCATTTCCACCATGCAGACTACATGTTCACAACTCAGAACCTCATGAATTCCCATAACCACATAGAAGATCACCCAGAATGACACATGAACCTAGTAAGATGTTCAAGCTCACTCTTTAGAGATACTATTTTTCCAAGGCCATCAACATCACATGCACCATTTATTTATATTAGATATCATATTATGAATTATTATCATAGACCAAGACAATCATGGATTGACTTCCTTAAAGAGAAAATACAAGGTATACAACCACCGTCACCTCAGTTAGATGAAAATTCTAGTTATAATATAATGTAAAATTATTAAACAATATATCAATATTTTTTATTTTGTAAGAATGTTGTTTGATAATATTTTTTGTATTAATATATTTATCTGTACTTATAAATTTCATTTTTTTCAATTTTTATATAATGTTTTAAACTATATTCTATTATAAAATATTATATTATATTATATTATATTCTAATATTATATTATATATAGTATATTGTAATAAATTATGACATATTTGAACCCTATAGTAAATTATAGTATTTTAATATTATATTACAATTTATACCTTCACCCTAAACCCCTTACTAATATATATTCCTAACCTTGTTTAACCTTAAATTTAGAAGTGGGGACATGGTTAAGAATATATAAGTAGCTTAAGCACAAGGGTGATATACTAATCTATAGCAAGTTAATTAAATACAAACTTAGATAAATGAATATTCTAAATTATAAAAGTGATATATGTTAAATATAAAAAGTACTAAATTTGAAATATGTTCAATTAATTTCAATACCAAAAAAAAAAGATACTTGGCTTTATTGTGTGTAATTAGATCTGTGTTGGACACAGGTATAAGTGTGTAGGATCAGGATTCTAATATAGTTGCAAAATTCTAGAAATGATGTTTCTGAAGCCATAAACACTACCATTGATCTTGGGACACGATCATCCATGTTACTATCCATGATGTGACATTATTATCTAGTATCAAATATGTATTGGGTTATGATGCAACCAAATTCACTATTATGGGGTTTTTATCACCTTTTTATTCATTTTTCTAGATATAGAATATAGGTTATTATGCTCATCTTATTTATAAAACCATAGCTCTTCACCCTTCTTCAACATTAGAATGAGTTAATCCAAAAATGGGTTGGTGGCCTCACGGATTCAAAATGATCTCAAAGAATCCTCTATCATGAGCATTACCTATATATCTAATACTCCAAGGAGGGCCTCAGACTTATGTATTTCTTCCCTATGTATGGGAGTGTCTGTGAACAATGTTGTAATATGTTATATGTAGGATGCATACAATGATCTAGCTTATAACTTGATAAATACTACTCGTGGGTTGTTCTTTGGATGCTTCAGACATTTTTTATGACCGCTTATATGATTAATAAATAAATAGGGATAAATAGGATAGAATAATTTAATTGTGTGATTTATTGAATGAGCCTTGTTAGATGAATAATGACAATGCTTAAACTTGTATTTATACCACACCTTTTGAAAATATCTCATAGTAGAGTTTAATAAGACAAATAGGCCGACCCATAGGTTTTGAATAGTTTATAATTTGGATGAATTTAGGTTACTAGACAATAGATAAATATTTAGACACTAGTGCTGATGTTAGTGTCCCTATATGTCAGTATGTCCATAAAGTTATAAAATATGTATGGATCTGTAACTGACAATGAAGGATATATGTCAAGTTTTGATCTTTTTGTAGTGTATAAGTTATTTAAGTCATCAAAATGATATAGGTTGGATTATAAGATAAGCATTTGGGTATAGTGCAATGATGAATGAAAGCCTTTCAACAGTGGGTAGGTTCAGAATTGAAGGGTAGATCCATGATTGGTATTTTTCAAATGTACAAGACTGAGATGTTATGAATATTCAATTTTAGCACGTACATTTTTCCCCCTTTAATCTAGTAATGCATAAGAATTAAATTACTAGGTTAAAGGAAAGCAATGTATACCTAGGTGTGTATAACACACCTTTCCATTATTTGATCATCCTTTGACTATGTTTTATGTGTATTACATGTAACCAAGATCATGTTATAGTATAAATCAGTGGATATAATCTAAAATTTAAAATAATTGAAATGCTTCAAAATAAAAAGAGAAAAGAGATTACATTTATGTGTCGATGCAACCATGTTACACCTTGGTATTTTGGTAAAATTGATTGCCTATGTTGCATTGAAGCTAATAAAGGTTTAAAACTAAACCTTGGAGATTTTAAGAGAGATATTGGAAGGTCTTGTGCCCCCAATCTAGTATAAGGATGAGTTGTGGCTTGACCATTGAGATCACTAAATCTCAATCGCACAACTCGAGTGTGAATATACATAATCTCGTGAGGGTGAGTAATTTTTTAAACTTATCATATAAATTTGGTGAGATTATTTGATTTAATAAACCCAACCTATAAATATGGTGAGGTTGAGTGATTTAATCATTCAACCTATAAAGAGAACCAACTAAACAAAAAAGTCTCGATAACATTACTTCTTAATGTAATTAGTGCTTCCTAGTGATAGTAATCTAAAGATATAATTGGTAATTTAAAAAAAATTGATGCACTAACATAGAATATGCACCTCTAATATGTCTCAAACTGAAGTATATGTGCCACAAATCTATAAGCCTATGTTTCAAATCTATGGAAAATTGATGTAATGTATGGGATTTTAACCCAAATGTATATCTAAATCATGTAATAGTGCTAGAGATTGTGAAAGTGTGGAGGTCATGTATTTATAACATGCCCCCACTAAATTATAAAATATGTATAAATTTAGAGGTCATGCCTTTATTACATGTGTCCACTGATATGCCCCCCACTTTTTGAGGTGAGAAAATTAGAATCTAGTCGTATCTTACCTTAAAAGGATAAGGTAACTATATTATTTGTGTATGAATCATGTAGCATATATGAGTAACATGTATAAGTAGATATATCAATGAATCTCATAGTATGTGATTGCATCAATCCCTACTATGCATGATATAGATCAATGAAACATCTATAGAGTAACAGTACAAGTTCATAAAATAATCAATCACACACCCCAGAGTACTCAATGTAATGCAAAAAGAATGGTTTGAGGATACTTCATTCAAGGGCCATGTTCAAATGACACACAATTGAAAGCAAAAGACATATTCAAATGTCCAAACAACATACAATGGCATAGGGGCCAATAGGAAATGAACATATTCAAATGTTCCACAAGCAAGATAATAGAAAGTTATGAAATACATTCAAGGAAGTGAGAATGTGAAAAAAATGAAGTATAAGCAACCAACATAAGCATATCATACTATTCCTTGTATATATGTGTGAGCAAAACATGTCATGTAACATAGCATATCAAGTATATTATGAAATATATGAGTATGGATATAAACATGTGTAAGTGTTAGTATATAATATCAAACATGATAATGTATAAATGATCATAAAGGATATGTAACCTATATCAATCATGATCAATGAAGTATATGCCCCCAACGTACTATATGACATAGGTATAGGAGAGGTATAACATTTGTTTGTGCATATATCATATGTCAGTGGTATGCATGTATCACACTCAAAGATGTGTGAAACACGTATGTGTATATAGAAAAATATGGTATATACTAACATGAAGCAAACAACATAGTTGCCAAGGAGCTAGTAAATGTGATAATGTTAAATATTTTTGTATCTTCTGGGTTATTTGAATGTTTTTATATTTTATGGATTATTTTATTTTTTAAGAATATTTAAAAATCAAGGGCTATCCAATTATCCCATCTAAGGGATGATCATAAGGTACTCTATAATTAGAATATAGTGAATCATATTGGTAATACTACCAAGGAGCATGTATAGGTGCCATAATTGGATCTAGAGAGTCAGAAATACTTTATGTATTCCTCATAAGAGTATGTGGTCGTGAATCAATAGTAACAAAAGTAATGGTTCATGGAACCCATTGTTGAGTGTTCTTTGGTTTGTTTGGAGTAGCAGTAATTAGAACATATTTAGTTGTTAAATGTATTTGAGTATATTGTGTTCGGAGTATATCTATTATATATCTAACCCATTATGTGGAGTAGTAGTAAGTGTGAACATATTTAGTAATATCCATTGTATATATATGGTGAAAATGTCTCTCAAGTATAGGTGAATAAGAAATGGGATTACCTATTGCTTACCCTTTCATGGATGATTAACCTTAGTAGGTGTAATCATACTTCCTATGACCCTACTCCTCCCTATGATTACACATCAGCTCAAATGAAGATTACTGACCTAGGTGACCCTATTTGATACATATCTCACTTACATAGATGCTTTCTTGCTCTACATATGGATCCTTTCCACCTCCCTGGCCACTTCGCTCACTGATAGACCCTTCAAATGCTTCTTGGAGCCCTTCTAGGGTCCTGTTGACCACCCAAGATGGGTTATTAACCTAGGTCATGGATTATAATGGAAAACCATAGCCTAGACCACATGTTTCCTTCCCAAAATCCATGGTCTAGGCCATAACCTAGCTATAACGGTCATTTTTGGGTCTCTAATGGCTAGAAATGACTAGTTTTGGGGTTTGTTGGCATTTGGGTACCCTATAACACTCATTTTCATGATTGATCTTGACCCCATTCCTCATTATTCTCTATTATTTTAGATCTCACACCTTATTGAATCTCTTCTTGTTCATTCTTGGTGATCTTGAGCTCACTTAATGATAGAGGATCCCATATACATTTGCACATTGAATTGGAAGCTCTATTGTTGCTTCTAGATGTTCTTGCTTCATTGTGTCTTGATCCTAACTTATACAAGTGGCATTAAACCTAATTTGTGCACCTATCTAGGGATATTACATCCTTGAAAGTTCTCACTTCACCTCTTCTTGACTATTTGGACATTGGTTTGGACCTAGTTCTACACTACAACCCTATCTTCCTCTATTTATATCTCAAACTTGGATTCCTAGTTGGTAGAACATATGCATAATATTTTGGAGCTTGATATAAGGTCACTTTGTTATACAAATTGAAACTCCATTATTTTAGTGTATTATACATTCTTCTCAACCTAAAAACATTGTTCCCTTTGAAAATGTCTTTCATTGCATATACTACTTGGTTTTGGATCATTATATTATTTGGTATGTTCTCTTGTGTTCAAATAGCTTAGTTTACTTGAATCAAATGGTATTCCCTCAATCATTCACATGCTAGAGATAGTTTTGTTTGAACAAAGGCACTAGCTTAGGTTTCTGAAATCATATGCTCTCCTTATCTCTCTCTCATTATTGAAAAAGTCATTTCGTTTCCAAAATTATATTTCAATTAGTAGGATTGCATGCTTTTGAAATGATTTTCATGCTAGGTAGTGTTATCTTATTCAAATAGATTGCTTTCCCATTATTTACACATTAAATGTTACCCCCTTATTGCTTTATTTATTGTGGTTATATTTTTTAGAGGTACCTACATCCTTTGTGTGCTTGATCTCACTAACCCTAACCTAGTTTACGAGTGTGTCTATAGTTTGGTGCAAGCTATAAAAATGGATAGCCTCTATAGATCATGATTGGCCCATAACATCTTGAAGGCTATTATCCTTCTAAGTGTTTACTTAAGTATATTTCATACCCCCTAACAAACCCTAGTGGCTTCATTCAAATTCTTGGATATAGATTCTAACACACTTGATAGGACCCCAAATAAGTTGTCATTCTAGTTCTATCCTATTTAGAACTATCTTAGCCAAATCCTCTTAGTTAGGCACTAGGCTTTGCTTTCAATTATGTTTTGGCTCTCACCCTAGTTGTTTTGTCCTTCTTTGGTTTTATTTCCATCTCCCCCTGGGGTCTCTGACAGTTTACCTCTTTTGTTGTCTTCCCACTTACTCTTGATTCAACACCTCCATGGCCAACCTCCCACCATTGGGATGCTCTTGTTGCCATTTTCAGGGTAGGGTATCAACCTTGAGTTCACTCATGAATAGGTTGTAATAGAAATAGAATAACATAGAACCCTTAGGGTCTCTGACATGTCTTTACCTCAAGACCAAGGTTTGCCAATGTCTTGTAAAGAACCAGATTGGCAAGTGTACAAACAATAAACTCAATATACTTTCCACCAGTTTGAGCTCTACTCATTCAAGGAGGATTCTCTTTGGCCTCAAAATGTTTTTCATTCACTTGTTTAGGGTGATGATGACCCCCTTTCATGATTGAGTCTTGATGAGCTATGTAAAATCATTGATGATTTTCATAGATGGATTCAAGTGAATGAAGAACACCCCTCTGCCCCTAGGAGTACATGACATGCTTCCGCTCAAGATAGAGATCACACCTGCTCTGATTTAGATGCCTCAGCTAATTCTCACCTAATTCCCCCACCTCTTTCTTAGTGAGAGACTCTATGGAAAGAACCCCTCATGTCCATGTTTAAAGGCATAGGAATCTTGACTTGATGAGGCATCCACACCATGTGGAGGCCTCCCATCCTCCTAACCCTTCCTTTAGAGTTTTGGATGAGCACATTGATTTTGATTTCCACTTATGGACTAGATTCACATGATATGTGTATCCCAAACATCACTAACCTTGTATGAAATCTCATCTTATGACACATGGCTAGCATCATAGAGATCTGGGTCAACATGACTATTTTTATGAGCATGTTATGTCATCACATCCTCCTCATAGGGAACAAAACCTATCATGTGGTTGTTTACCACCCTATGATTGGGATGATTTCCATCATGAGTGTCTCCCATTTTAAGAACTACCTCGACATCATCCCCTTCATGATCAAGGTTTTTATGAGTCCTACTAGCATAGGCAACATCATAACCTCCATGAGCCACCTCAAGGAGCTCATCATCAACCTACTATTAACTATGCCTATGAAGATCTCTATATAAATCCTCTATCCCCTTGGGTGTGTGATATTCCCCTTCCTAATCTAATCTTTTAACTTCCTAAATTAAATGGGACTTGGGATGCTTGTCCCACAGATCATATAATAGAATTTATGATAGCATGTATGGATTGGTAATAGGATGAAGGCATGGTGTTGAAGCTCTTTACTCAGTCCCTGTGAGCTAAAGCTCTTGTTTAGTTATACAATCTACCACCATATTCTCTTTCTATCTTCCAACTCCTAGATGACTTTCTCTAGTACTTTGATATTTTTAGACCTTTTAACCTCAGCATTCAGTCACTTACCTTCATGGCATAGGCCAAAGGTGAATCAAACTTTAACTTCATATGTAGGTGGAGTTTAGTCATCCATACATGTAGGATAAGGTTATTAGATGATCAAATTTATGATATGTTCATGTGAGCATTAAGATAGGAAGTGCACCTTAAGGTCCTCAAGCATGAACCCACCTCTTATGATGAAGTTGTTAATGAGTGTTTGAAGATCAAGGTATTTGAGGTATATGCAAGCATTCACCCTATGCCATCAAAAAATTCATCCTCTTCATGTGATCACAATCACAAGGAGATCAATGATGGTGTTACTAATTCTCTTGTGGAGAAGGACAAGAAGGATGGCTTCAAGGTCAATGCTCTGAGTAAGAGGCCAACTAAAAATAAAACCCTCAAAATGAGCACTCTAAGACCATGGATAGTGTTCCCTTATGATACCACCAATTTTCTCAACTTCCATTGGATGAAGGGCCATGATGATAAGAATTATGCTGCCCAAAAGTCTAGTGCCATGTCCTCACCACCCCTACATAATTATTCACTTGCATAACCTAACCACAAATTAAATGTTTTTAACGAGCCTCTACCTGACCATGAAAAAAGAAGAAGAAGAAGAAATATAAGGTTAAGGCCCATCATTCTTCCTCCTACTCTTCTACCTATTCAAAATCCTCTTCCCTGGCTAACCCAAAAGGGAAATTGAAGTACAAGAGTAGACAGGTCATTATTGTTATTGACATGGCCTCTACTAGGAATGAGTGCTTTGTCAACATGCACTCAAGTTGGGCTACCAATCCTATTGGAAATGCTAGTGGTGTGGGGCCCTCTACCCAACCCATAGGGATAGGGAACCCCAAATTTAGATTTAACTTTTGACATAATAGCCCTCCCTAAGTTAGATAGCATTTGTACTCCATCATAGAGGATTTATAGGGGCTGTCGATTGGAATCTCCATTTGGTACCTTATTTACCTTTGCCTTGATCAAAGGGGACTCATCTTCACTAAGCTTGGTCTCTCTCATAAGGGTCCACTGTAGGATGATGTTGAGGTTTTATTCAACTCTGACATCATTGATCACCCTTGTCCTCCCACATTGTCTTTTAACCCTACCTCCTTGCCAAATGTTTTAGTTCTTGTAAAGAGGGATAGGTTCCCACTCTAAATTAAGACCTTTTTTGATGATTTTCATATTAATAGATGCATCATTGATGAGGGATATATGTTAAATATCATTCCCCTATGTGTGTTCAATGAGCTTGGGATTAGTCAGAAGAAGCTCTCTAATTCTCACCATTATTGTGTTGGTTTCAACAGTGACACAATTGTGCCAATGAGAAATATGAAGTTCTTAGGTCAAGTTTGGCCCCAAGATAGTTATGATTGAGTTTTGTGTGTTAGACTTGGATCTCTCATACAACATGATACATGCCATCACATCATTAATGTTTTGCATGGTCCAGTTCATGTACAAAGGTGAGGTTTATACCATGGAGATTGGCATATATCCCTAGGAATTTATTTATCAAAAGATAAATCCCTCTGGAAAGGCTTTGACTATTTCCTCATGGGGCCTTATGGACTCCCATAAGGCCTCCACCTTTGAGTCTTACTTTTTCAAGGATGGATGTTTTGATCTAGTTGAGTATTGATCAGCATTCACTCCTTTAGAGTCTAGCATGCATCTGCCAACTCCCCCTCTTGCTTTATGATGCTAGGTTGGATCTTCCCTTCTTGAAGACCTTTTTTAGGAAGTCTTCTTAAATGTTGAGCTTTCCCTATCATTGTGATTTTCTCATCAAAGTATAATCTCTCTCAATGCATCTCCCATGGAGGTTGTTAGAGTTGTTGAGTCTGATATCGAGTGCTATTTCATTCATATTATGCCATGAAACCTATTCAAGGAGATAAAAACATACATCAATCTCATGAAATATTGTTATAAGTATCACCATCCTCTTTATCATTTAGGTTTGGATATTTATCTTTCTGATGGCCCAACCCCTAGCATCCCCATAGTGCATGTCATGTTGGTTGAGCTTGAGGAATTAGACCAGTTGCTTCCTTCTATGCTTAAGTGTTTCAAGGAAGTAAATGATATGGATATTGAAGGATCTATAGATTTTAACTTTGGGTACCCCTATGAGGCCAAATATCATTAAGATCAGTGTTAGCCTTAATGAAAAGGAATAGGAGGTCATGATTGCCTTTTTGTGCAAATTTTTGGATGTATTTGCTTTGGAATACATTGATATGCATGGCATAGACCCTTATGTCATTCTCCATAACCTTGTTATGGGTGATGATTCTTGGCCCATTCATCAAAAATAGTGATCGATGATGGTCAAAGTCTCTCAATTAGTTAAGGCCAAAATCAAAAAACTCATATGAGTCAGTTTCATTACCATCATTGACTACCCTTTATAGGTTGCTAGCATCATCCCTATCCTCAATAAGAATGGGGTTGTTCATATTTTCATCAAATTCTAAGATCTCAATTTGGCTTGTCCAAAGGTTAACTTTCCCACTCCTTTGATCGACCAAATTTTAGACTCTACTGCTAGTTTTGAGATCATATCCCACATGAATGGATTCTTGGGGTACAATAAAATATATATTACACCTGAAGACTAACATAAGATGACATTCAATACCCCATGGGGTAAATTTTGTTATGCCAACATGCCTTTTGGTCAAAATAATTCTAGGGCCACATATCAACATGCCATGACCCATGTTTTTCATGACCTCATCCACAAGATCATGGAATGTTATGTTGATGACCTCCTCAAAAAATCTCACAAGTGAGATGAGCATGTATGAGACCTCAGGATCATATTTGAGCTTCTTAAGGAGTATCAGATCAGCCTCAACCCTAAGAAGTGTATTTTTGGTGTCTTGACCAGAAGGCTCCTTGGATTCCTCATTTCATAGTGAAGCATCAAAGTGGATCCTGAGAAGATCAAAGAGATCCTTGAGATGCCTCCCATATGAAACCTCACGCAATTATAATCTTTTTTTAGGAAACTCAACTTCCTTAGACATTTCCTCGAGGAGTATATGCACAAATCCATGCCCCTCACACGTCTCTTATGCAAAAACACCCATTCTTATGGGGCCCTAAGATCTAGAATTTGAGGAGTTGAAGTGCATGATTCACAACCCTCTCATCCTAATGGCACCTATCAAGGGTCATGAGTTCATATTGTACAACTCTATCACTCATATTATACACCATTAGAGATAGAGTTATTTACTACATCTATCACATGCTAGTTATCCCTGAGCTCAACTATTCTATTGTCGAGAGGTAATGCCTCTCCCTCATCTTTGCCATAAAGAAGTTGTGACATTATATGTTGGGTCAGACCACTAATGTGATTGTCCAATTTGAAGCACTTCACTATTTTATCAACAAGACACATCTTGCCAATTGTACTGTGAAGTGGATCATGCTTATTTAGGATTTTGACCTTCATCTCATTAACCAAAAGTTCACTAAGGGATTAGCCATATCCGATAAACTTAACAATTTCCTACTACCTAACCCTAGCAAGGAGTTGGTTAATGATGCATTCCTTGATGAGATGGTCTACTTAGTTGACTAGATTGATGTCTTTAAGTATAATTAGTATTAGTACATTGTCAGCTACCTTGAAACCTAGTCTTATCCCATCGATGTCGCTTCATGGGAATGCTTTCAAATCCATAATCTTGCCACTCACTATGTCATCATAGGTGGTGTATTATTCAAGGGAGGTTTGGATGGTGTGTTGATGTAGTGTCTATCCCCTAAAGACACCTCTCTCATGTTAGATTAGTCTCATAGGAGTGTCTATAGTGGCCACCCAAGAGGGCAAGCCACCACTCAAAGTATTATTAGGATGGGCTAATACTAGCCCACTCTTGTTAAGCATGCCATCTAATATGCCAAGATGTACAAGATCTGCCAGTTCACCAAGGATGTTATTTATTCCCTCAAGGGCCTCTTGAATTCTATCTCAACCCCTTGGCCTTTCTTTATTTTGGATCTTGACTTTGTTAGTGAGTTCAAATATACCTCTTCTAATGACCATCATTAGTTCATCACCACCACTAATTATTTCAAAAAGGAGGTTGAGGTTGTGCCCCTTAGCAACATGAGTAGGAATAATATTACCAAGTTTGTCTTGAACCAACTCATTTATAGGTTTGGGGTCCCCATCATGATCATTGTCGATAATGGCCTAGGCTTCCAAAGCCCTGAGATGCATGAGCTCACTAAATGTTTCAATTTTCAAATCCATTTCTCCTTCACCTATTACCCCAAGTAAATGGGAAATCTAAATTTTCAAACAAGACATTGAATAAGATGATCCTTCACATACTTTCCTAGTTCAAGCATGACTGGCACCTCATGCTCTATCCTACCCTTTAGGCCTACCAAACTAGTTTCTTCACAAACACAAGGGAAACCCCATATGCACT
The DNA here is from genome assembly GCA_037957365.1 of Torreya grandis. NCBI lineage: Eukaryota > Viridiplantae > Streptophyta > Pinopsida > Cupressales > Taxaceae > Torreya > Torreya grandis. Next base: position 3,328,035 of record JARHVA010000759.1, on the reverse strand, counting down.
CATATACAGGTTTGAGGTCATCCTCCATCTAGAGGTCTTAATCCCTTTGTTATGGGTTAAGACATTCATATCACTTTTGATGAGGAAAAATGTGTCACTCACCTCATCGATCTTGAATAATTGGATGAATGTCACATAGATACTATCAAGCACAACTGTGCTTATCAACATCACCAAGGCCACCAGTTAGAGAAATTGGTGCATCTATGTCCATTCAAATTAGTTGAAATAGTTCTCATTTTTTACAAGGAGCACCAAAAAAGAGGCAAACTTTCTCACAAGTGGTTTGGCCCATTCATGATCACCACCTCATTGAACAATGGGGCCTATCGGCTCTCCACTCTTGAAGGCAAACCCTTGTGGCACTAGATCAATGGATTATACTTAAAGACATTCCACATCTATGGCCTACATGGAACTCTTGGGAAACCCACTTATGGTGATATGGTGGATATTTCCTACCTTCACGCACCACTAACTTCTATGTTACCTGTATATATGTGTGCACATGGGTTCTTTCTTAGTAGTTCCTACCATCTAATCACATGTATCTAGTATTCTATCTTAGATGAAGTGTACACATCACACAAAAAACCATATACACATGTTCCAATAATGATAAATAATTATATATACATCATAAAAATACATGATTTTCTCTAGGTACATCATTTGGCTTCCTCTGAGCCTAGGCTCATAGTCCCCAAAACTGCCATAAGTGTGGCTATATGTAAGATACCCCCTAGTTAGCTTATGATTGGGCTCTATCTATAGTAGTCCTATTCAAGGTGGAGATCTTGATCTCTACCTCTCAATCATTCAAGTCATTATCTTTTCCAGGGCAATCAATCATTTTGCCCTCTTTCTAGGTACCTCCACTCCTCTAGTCTGATACTGAGCTAGCTTAGTCTATTGCCAATTGATCTCAACCTCCGCTTGAGTTAGATGTGCCTTAGCTTGTGCTATAGCTACCTCATGCTATCCTAACTCCACTTCTAGTTATGGGATCTAGTGTTATGCTCTTGTTAACTTGAATGATGCTCATGCACCTATCAGCCAGTAGCAAGTATGTGGCTCTACCCCCACCAGTAGATGTATCACTCTCTTGGTGAATGGTGTTGTTACCACATTAAGGAATATAACCCTATGCATTAGATCCACTTAGGACCTAGTTTAATTGGGTTGGTCTCCTACACACACATAACAGATATGTTAGTCACATATTGGCTCTCACTAAAAGAAGAGTACTATAAAGACAAGAGTTATCTAACAAATACAATTTTCTTACTTGATCATGAACCTAGTCTTTGAATACCTCCTACTAGTCATACTCCTCTTAGTGGTGGTGGTGGCCCTCATTGTGACTACCTCTCCCAATCCTAGGCTCCCTCGTTATGTCTCAACCACACTCTCTGCTTAGCTCTAGCCAGCCTAGGTTGTGCCCATCTCTCTCGTGAAGAACATGTCACCTTGAATACTAATATGGTTCTTACAGACCTCAAAACTCCTCTTATCCTATGTATTCCTTCACTCTAACATCCTCTACCCACACCACTAACATGTATAGATCTCAAACGTAGTTATCTACTATATTCTAATCTATGTGGCTCATGTAGGACCAGTCCTATTCATAAATTATGTGGCCCATACAACACTTTTTGCTAGTACAAGGTATACCTCATTGCCCCATGGTGTCCTCAATCAGATCAATGGGAGCCTCTCATAATCCTATGATAGAAGTAATCTCAGTTGTGTTAGTCCTCCTACCTTGATGTGATGGATGTGATCTAGTGATTAATACATTCTTCCTAGGATATACTAGGCCAATGTGTACCTCTATCCTCCCTCTACTATCTAGATAACTCCTATCTAGGATAATGGTATCCTCCCTATAATCTAGCTAGTATAGAGCCTTATAACCATGGTACCTGCTATCACCATCTTTAGTTGTAGGATCCCTAAATATGTTTGAGTGATCTCCATCCCATAGTTATTCTAGTCTCAATAGAGCCCCACTAGATAGAGTTATGTTGCTACTATGTCTTACACCTATGGTAGATCTATCTCTCTCCCTATAATCTCTACCCTATAGAGCTAATAGACATATTTGATGCTTAGGATGGCCTCTAGCTCAGGTCCCAACAAGAACATGTGCCTCTTAGGTACCCATACAGTCACTGGTGCATTCATCAGGTCTTTGAAGTAACATAATGATGGTATATGTACCAGTATCCATAGATTTATACTCCATAGGTAATCTTGATCCTCTATAGGTAGAGAGTCAACCTCCTTAGCCAACCATGTTGGTACTCTCTCTCTCTCAATTAGTCACCTCACATGGTCACTCTCCCTAGTTGGTCACTCACCTCCTTATAATGTCTCTCCCTCTTTTGGTATAGTGACTCCTTTACATGTCTATATAACCAAATAACATATAAATGGATTAGTCATGATAGATATGGGATGATAAAAAACATTCAATACATTATCTAAAACATACTTTCTTTCTTCCCCCCTCTCTCATCTCTTTTGGCCTTTTTTGGGCCTTCTTAGGCTCCTCAAGGCCTATTTTGGCCCCCTTTCTGACCCAGGCCAGAAATTTTTGGGAAAATTTATGGCCTAGTAGTGGGCCAAGCCATGGCCCCCATGGCCTGGTAATCACCCAAGCCATGAGTTTTCCTAAGAAGACCATGGCCTGGGCCATGGCATTCTAGCAAGCCCTAGGGCTTCTCAAAACTCCCTCCCCAGGCCTTCACTTGGCTTACCACTTGGCCTGGAGATTTTATCTCCACCTCTCAAGCATTTTGATTAGTTGGTCTACTCGATTCATCTATCTAATCATATAGATTCAATCAAAATACTTGTGGGGCCTCCTAAACCCTAAAATTTTATGCAAAGGACTTACTTGGACCATCATGTGTGCCTGTGGTGTACTCCTCACATCATCTTAGGCTATGCTTGGGCTTTAGTGGTTTGTTGGCTCTCCTCAAAATGAAAATAGGTGTGAAAATGACATCTTTTTCACTCTTTTTCCTCTTTTTAAATCTCCTTTTTGCTTTTTGTGGGTCCTTTTTTGGGTTTTTTTCCCTCTATTACGTTCTAGACCATGAAACCTTTATCTTAGGAGTTTTGACCCATTCTGATCACAATGGTGGCCTCCATTTATCTCTTGGAGGAATTCTTAGGCATGATCTACCCTTTTTTGGTCCTCAAGACCCCTTTCATGTCCCCATTAACCTCTTGGGCATGTGCCCCATCTCGTGGCACCTAAGGATAGAAGTTGTTTGTTGTGCTTCTTTTAGTTAGTCATTTCCCTATAGTTTTATAGTCAATTTGTTCTAACTTCTATTTATCTCTTTCACCATGGTTCTTGCATGTGGTATCAATTTTTAGTTATGGTGGTTCAAGACTTACTCTAGTCTCTATTGGCTGGTCTTCATCTTCAACAGAATTCCTACCACCTTCCCTTGTCACCTCTTACCATAGTCGATATTGATCAACCATTTTGATTGTGACTTAGTTTCATTATCTGACTCCCTTGTGTAACTCACTTTCCCTACATCACATTGTGATAATCCTTATACAACTACTAGTCTTGTGTCCTTAACCCCCATCATAATACACCTCTCAGTAGTGATTCACATAGATGGTGGCAATAGAGGAAACCCAAGACCTACCACTGTGGGTTGGGTTATCAATGATTTGTGGGGCTATGAGCTTGTTGTAGCTAGTTTCTTCCTTACTATTGAGACAAAAAATGCCACTGAGTATCATGCAATCATTGATGTCTTGGTTGATGCATGTGGGTTAAGTGCATGCTATGTGCAGTTATTCTATGACTCATTATTAGTCATGTCTCAACTCACCAATGCCTAGTTTATCCTTAGCTTTGAGTTATTCCCCCTTTTTGAGGTAGTGTTTGATTCTCTCTCCTCTTTAGAGGATGTCCAGGTCACCCATATCCCTCACAGGGAGAAAACTAGGGCTAACACCCTAGTGAACATCATTCTAGATTGTATAATGTAATTTGATATCACTTATGTCCCTTTTATACAAGATTTATAATTGGAGCTAGATTTGGATTTGAATTATGCAGCATTTGCACTCTCACCTATGGATCACACCGTTAACTTATTTTATCACCATCCTTATCTAGTAAGTATAAGAAATGTTCTCTTTTATCATTTTATTTTTTTCTTTTCTTTACTTTTGTGTGGCTTCTAGGTACTACATAGTACTCCTTGTTCATTCAAACATCGACTACTTATACCTCGAGGGCATATGTAATCATACTCCCTATGATCCTACTCTCCCTATGATGACACATTAGCTTACATATAGACTACTAACCTATGTGACCCTATTTGATACATCTCCTACTTGTATAAATGATTTCTCACTCTGTATAAGGATCCTTTGCACCTCTCTAGCTTCTCTGCTCATCGATAGACCCTTGAAATGCTTCTTAGAGCCCTTTTAGGGTCATGTTGACCATCTAGGATGAGCTTTTGACCTAGTTCATAGCTTATGGGGGAAACTCATAGCCTAGGCCACATGTTTCCTTCCCAAAATCCATGGCCTAGGCTATAACCCAGTTAGAATGGTCATTTTTGGGCCTCTAAAGCCTATAAATAGATAGCTTTGGGGTTTTTTGGTGTTTGAGTGCCCTATATCACTCATTTTCATGATTGATATTGACCCCCTTCTTCATTCTTCTCCATTCTCTTAGTTCTCACACCTTATTAAATCTCTTTTGATTCATTCTTGGTGATCTTGAGCTCACTTTGTGATAGAGGATCCCATATACAACTGAACATTGACTTAGAGACTCCATTGTTGCTTCCAATTCTTCTTGCTTCATTGTGGCTCACTATTATCTTTTAAAATTGGCATTGTAACTTATCTGTGTACCTATCTTGGGATCTTACATCCTTTCAAGTTCTCACTTCACCTCTTCCTAGTTATTTGGGCATTAGTTTAGAATTAGTTATACACTATAACCCTGTCTTCCTCAATTGTTATCTCAAACTTGAATTCATGGTTGGGAGAACATCTGCATAATATTTTTGAGCTTGATCTAAGGTCACTTTTTTATGCAAAGTGAAACTCCATTATTTTAGTGTAGTATATATGATAGGGTTTATCATTTGCATGTTAATTTAGCTCATTTTGAACATGTTTTAAAGTAGTTTTTGAAGTTTATGCATTCTCCTCAACCTGAAAACATCTTTCCCTTTGAAAATGTCTTTAATTAAATAAACTACTTGGTTTTGGATCATTGTATTGCTTGGAATATTCTCTTATGTCCAAATAGCTTAGTTTTCTTGACTCAAATGGCATTCCCTCAATCATTCACATGCTATAGATAGTTTTGTTTGAACAAAGGTACTAGCTTAGATTTCTAAAATTATATGCTCTCCCTATCTTTCTTTCATTATTGAAAATGTCATTTCCTTTACAAAATCATATTTCAATTAGTAAGATTGCATGATTATGAAATGATTTTCATTCTTGATAGTGTTATCTTGTTCAAATAGGTTACTTTATCATTATTTATGCATTGAATGTTACCCCCTTATTACTTGATTTACTATGGTTAGATTCATTAGAGATATTTGCTTCCTTTGTGTACTTGATCATGCTAGCCCTAACCTAGTTTACGAGCCTATCTATAGTTCAAGGTAAGATGATAAATTGGATATCATCTATAGATCATTAGTGTCCCATAGCATTCTAGAGCCTATTAGCCTTCTAATTTTTTGATTAAGTACCCTACATACCCCCTACCAAACCCTAGTATATCCATTCAAATTCTTGGAGATACAGTAAGTTTTATGAGTAGTTGTTTGGTAATAAACTTATCTTATTCAAGTGGATGTTCATATGGAATTTTATAAATTATCACTATTATGTTGGTATGAATGTATTTAATGCACCCATGTAACATGGAAGGTATTGTACAGATTTTATGTATCCAAAGTCATACCAATAACATATAAAATACTCTCATGTATTGTATAACTAAAAAGGTAGTAACCACTTATGTTGGACCAACCTGTAAAGGTAAGTCAATATCACCAATAATATGTTGTGATGCCCCATCGAATGCTTTGACCATTTTTGTCAAAGGGTATAAATCATCATGTGTATATCCTAATTATGTAAATAACATCATGGTATATACATTCTCACTAGTATCATTATCAGTCATAATGTTATGTATAGTTTGATGATCAAGGTAAGCTCAAATAAAGAATGAATGAATATCTAAGTCGCCATCTATAATTTCATTGTCATTAAAGGAAATGAATGTATTTGAACCATAAGAGGTGTTGTACATGTATAAGTGCCAAGAATACCATATAATAGGTTCCCATAATGTGGTGGATGATGATGTGCATGATATGCCATTTTCACTTCTAGGTATTTATTATAATGATCTTGTAATGGATTGTTAAATATCTTATGGTTTTGATGGTCATCAAGTTGTGAGCCAAAATCCTTGGGAGAATCATCAAAGGTGATATGTTAGTTATCAATAAGGTCTTGAATCTTGTATTTTAATGTACAACAGTTATTTGTAGAATGCTTAGGGCCTTGGTGATAGTTACAATATGAATTAGCATCATATTATTTTGGTAGAGGTTGACTCATATCAACCTCTCTAGGGGGAAGGAGAGATATGATATGACACTCCACAAGCTTCTTAATTAATTAAGCTAGAGACTCGGGTAATTATGTAAATTATTTTTTAAGTGCATTGGATAAGATGAGTTAATTAGGTTGTTTTGACACTACATTATCCATTGTGTTTGTTTATTTTTTATATTCTATAGGTTTTACCTTGTAGCTTGGATTTATATGAAACTTGGTAGAAGATGTAAATGATGTGTTTTATACATAATTAAGCTTGTTTAAGGAAATAAGTTTTGAATTTCCTGATCTCAGGTAATATGGCATAAGTCATCAAAAGATTTTAACTTGTTGAAGATAAAAGACTCATGTAATGGGGCAAGTAAACTTTGCTTAAATATGTATTAAATCTTTTTATATATCATTGGATTTGTCATTTTGGCTAACATTGTTTTATAACTCAAGACATATTCATTGATAGGTTCATTGGTTCCTTGTTTAATCTTAGCAATTTGTGCATATGAAATAATTTTAGTGATGTTGACATAGAAATGTGATAGAAACTAAGCTGCTAGTGGTTTAAATGCTTTAACTAATTGGATTGGTAAGCCATAGAACCATCTTAAGGCATAATATTTTAGGCTCATTGGAAATGATTTAGTCAAAATTTTATCATTTAAAGCATAATCAAGGCATGTTGCATAAAAATATCAAAGATGTTATTCACGATCACTCTTACCATCATAAAATGTGAACTTGGGTGCGTCAAAACTAGTTGTCAAAGAGTGAAAAGATATCTCAGGTGCTAGAGGATTATGTAATACTTCTTGTGAATCAATAACATGAGTTGATTTCAAAAAAAATTGTTCAATGTTGGTAATCTTAGCTTCCAAATGTTTTATAAATTGAAGAAGATTTTGCATTTTAGACCCATTGGGATTAAGATTTGAGATTTTAGAAGTCACCAAAGGAGAGGAAAACACCATTGGTGTTGATGTATGCATTGAAACCAAAAATTGAGTTTAAGTATTAATTATTACCATGGAGGATGTAATGACAAATGGTCCATATAAAGGTTCACCATTATTAGATGTGGATGTGCTAGCCTTAACATGGTTATTGATTTCTTCTTGGATAACATGTAAGAACACATTAATGAATTTTTTATTTGTCTTTAAATTGTTGAGTAAGGCTTATTTATCTTCCATTTTGGAATGATATTTCTTAGAATTTTCCATGTTTGATAAATATAAATACAGTTGCTAAAGGAAATTGAAAAACTCATATCTAAAAATTACTAAAATCAAAAACCCTATATAACTAAAAACCCTAGATCAAGTTAGGGGTTGTGTGGAAAGACATAGTGGTTTGGTTCACAAAATGTTTAAACCTAAATTTAGAAGTGGGGATAGGATTAAGAATATATAAAAGTATTAATCACAAGGATGATAAACTATATAACAGACGAATTAATTATAGATTCAGATAAATGAATATTCTAAATTATAAAATTATGATATGTTAAATATAAAAGGTATCAAAATTGAAATATTTTCAATTGATTGCAATAACAAATAGAAATGATACTTAGCTAGGTTTATTATGCATAATCAAATCTAGGTTGGACATAGGCAGAAGTGTGTAGGATCAAGATTCTGAGATAATCATCATATTCTAGAAATGATGTTTCTAGAGTTGCAGACACTACTATTGAACTTGGGACACTACTATTGACTTTATTATCTATGATATGATGATACTATCTAATTTGGAATATGTGTTAGATTACAATGTGACCAAATTCATTATTATAGGTTTTATGTCACCTTTCTACTAATTTTTTCAAATCTGAAATGTAGGGTGTCACTCTCTTATTATTGATCAAACTCTAACTATTTACCCTTCTTCACCCTCAAAATGAGTTTTTCAAAAAATGAGTTAGTGGGCTCACGGTGTTGAGTTGACCTTAGAGACCCCTCTATTAGTGAGTGCTACCTACATAGCCAATACTCCAAGGAGGGTCTCAAACTTATGTAATTCTCCCCTATGTTTGGGAGTGTGTGTGAATAATTGTGTATTATGTTATTTTTAGATGAATGTAATGACATAACTTGTAACTTGAAAAATGCACTCATGGGTTATTCTTTGGATGTTTCATACCTTTTGTATGATTTCTCCTATGACTAATAAATAAGTAGGGATGAATAGTATAGAATAACTCAATTGTATGATTAATTGAATGAGTCCTGGTAGGTGCTTGCTTAGTATTTTCTAGATGAATAATGAGAAGGCTTAAACTTGTATTTATATATATTTTGAAAATATCTCATAGTAGGATTCAATAAGATAAATAGGTCGACCCATAAGTTTCGAATAGTTTTCAATTTGCATGACTTTAGGTGACTGGACACTACATAAGGATCTGGACACTAGCATCGACGTCAATGTCCCTCTATGTTTGGTAGTGTCTATAAGGCTAGAAAATAGATATGGAACTATAATTTATAGTGAAGGATATATATCAAGTTTTGAGCTTTATATAGTGTACAGGTTATTTGGGTCATCAAAATGATATGGGTCAAACTATAAGATAAATATTTAAGCACAGTGAGATAATGAATGTGAGTCTTTCGATAGTGAGTAGGTCCAGAACTAAAGGGTAGAACCCTGATTTGTATTTTTTAAATGTACAAGACTAATATGTTAAAAATATTCAATTGTAGTATCTACAACCCTATAACCCAACCCCTTAGGTTAATTAATGTATCTTTTGTCTCCAAATTAATCTAAATCGCTTATAACCAATGTCCATAACCTAAATCCCTTACTAATGTTCCCTTTGTCTTTATATTAACCTAAGTCCCTTGTTATTGTCTCCTGACATTAAAAAGTGTCATATTGTCCCCTTGTCTTAAACTAACCGAAGTCTATAATTGATAGTCTTGTCCCTAAATTAATTCCCAACATTTTTAATATTTTTTTAATGTTCAATAATTAATAATAAGAATAAATATAATAAAATGGGGTGATGCAAACCTCGCACTAATTATGTCATAAAAACCCTAAATTTAACAAAAAATGTGAAAGAGCCACCCTTTGCCTCACCCCTTTTTTTGTTATTTTAAATGCAAAAAAGGGGACAATATGATAAATAAAGTCACAAGAGGTAGTAAAAAAGATAGAGAGAGAATAGAGGAGGTCCCTTCTACCCCTAAAATTGTTAGGAGGAAATTTAGATGAGCTAATAGTTTAGCAAGAGGGGATGAGAGGAGGATATTATTAAGAGAAGATGGAGAGGAGTCCTCCAAAAATTTATGGAGACTAAACAAACTATGTCTGAAGGAAAAAAATAAAACTATGTAAAACCCCTTAAAAATTGAATGATAGAGGTATGGATATATTTTTAATTAATTTATGAAAATTTTAAAAAATGAAACAAATAAATAAACATTAATAAAAACTCTCAGAAAAAATCCTATTAAAAAAAGTATGGGAAAAACCCCTAACATAAACTCTTGCTAAAAAGGGTTAAAGTCATAAATCTTATAAAAAAAAACTAAACAAAAATCCTAACTAACACCTTATTAAAAAAATTATCAAAAATATTATGAGAAAACCCTATTTAGAAAACCTTATTGAAAAATGTTAAAATCATAAAGCCTTACAAAACCCCTAGTTTAAAATCTTAAAAAAAATATTAAGAAAAAATCGTAGCATAAACCTTATAAAAAAAATCTTGAAGTTATAAACCTTAGTGAAAATCCTAGACAATTTTTCAATCAAACAAGTTTTATAAGTTTTATGTTAAAATTAGAGTTCCTAATGAAAACCTTAAATAGAATTTATAATGTTCAAATCTTAAACCCTAGTAGAAACTCTATATAGCAACTAGAAATCAAAAATCTTAATAATTTTATTGATGGTAAAAAGGTACTTATTTTTTCAATTGTCTTTATTTATAAAAAATAAATAATTTAAAAGTTAAATTTTCCAAAAAAAAATAGGATCATAAAACATGTAATCCACTGATTAACGCATTTTTTTTTTTAAATGTATTGCATAATGTAAGTTGTCATAGATCCAATATTCGTGCAACCACAAAATAAGATATAGATGAGTATTGCATCCTCATAAACCTTGTCGATCATTCAAACTTCTAGAAGCATAAGAGTGTCACACTCTTTAGGAGCCTCAATGATCTAAAATTGGTATGATATCGGCCAACATAGATTAAAAATTTTAAATTATATTTTTTATTATTTTTATTTATTAATATAAATTTTTCAATTTTGAAGACAAACCTATTACATATTTAGAACTATATAGTGATGAGATGGAAAACTATAATGTGACTTGTTGACCATCGTCTGCTAAGACTCTATGAAAGTAAACATTTTATTTTATTTTATCATATTTCAAGTCATGTTATTTAAATTTATTTTTTTTAATTTATTGGATTTTAATTTTATTGTTTAATTACAAATCCAAATCTTATGTACCTTTGTTGTAGCTTCATTGTGTTCATGCTCATAAATTGAGACAACATGAGGGTCCCCTCAAGAAGTCTTGATGAGATTCCCCTGATCATATGGAAGGGGAGATAAAGACGATGATCCACCTGAATTTAAGATTATTGACTATCTCGTCTCACACTAGATGAATCCAAACATTAAGTGTCAGCTATTCTTCAACTCAAATAATATATTAATAATGAGATGAAATTTTTGTAAAATGTTTGGAAAAATAAGCCTATTATCATAAATATTCTCATCTTTTAAATTATTATAAATTATTTTATATATTTTTTAAATTGATTTAATTTCTTTGTTATTTATATTAATGTAAATATTTTTAAAAAATTAAAACTAATTTAACTTTTTTATTTTTTTTAAGGTACTTTAAAAACATAATAGTTTAAGAGCCAAGAAATTGTTTAAAAAAAATCTTACATTGTTACATGGAGAAAAAAATGAGTTAATTAGTGCAATTCAAGTGGAGTTTGATAGAGCCCATTATAATATGAAAATTATTAAAATATTTTCAGTGGACACGATTAGGAGGATGAGAAGGCATATGTGGGTAAGGTTACATAATTAGTTTGAATGATTTTGTTTATATAAGGTCACATTATTAGTTTGAATGATTTTTATATATATAAGTTTCTAATAATGTTTGATATATTTAATTTGCATGAGATATACATAAAAAATATAGATGGAGAGAAGTGAAGGCTCTGACAAGTAAGCATAATCATAGTTTCTAGAGAGAAATTATGGGATGAGTGACTCAAGCAAAATAGAGATCGATCTATATGCAAATTTAAAGAACAAAACCATAGCACATAAAATTTTGTTATTTTTTATATTGATTGATAAAATAAATTGTAAATTTTCAGATTAATGTAGTAGTCAAAAGTAGCCAAGACAAGGCACATAAATCCAAATTGATTTACAGGAAGTTTTTAGGGATAAACATAATTCCTTGGGACAATTTATGTGATGATTGGCTCAAGCGAAATAGAGCTCGTAAAAAAAAACCATGGCATGTAGATTTTCTATTTTTTTTGTATTGATTAATAAAAAAAATTGTAACTTTTCAAATTAATGCAAGGGTCAAAAGTAGTTAAGACAAGGCCCATAAAACCATATTAAGTTAGGAGAAGTTTATGACTCATCGCTTAGGCCAAATGATTATAGAACAAGCTACACACAACTTTGTAAGTTTATTTGAATAAACTAGTTTGTAAATTTTAATTTAACATTTATATTCTATTGCAAGAGAAACGTTATGACTATAGGGCTAATATGCAAGTATTGGAGTAGTTGAAAGTCCTTGGATGAAATACTAATGTGTTAAACAAGTGGGCCCATTCTAGGGACCTTGTGTTGGGAATGCATTATTCACTATTTTGTTTTAAAATGATAGTTTATAATTATTTAATTTATAAATTTATTTAACTATTTAACAATTTTTTAATCTTAAGTACGTAAATAATTATTAAATTGTGTCTTTGTAGGTTAATAAACCATCTATAATAATTAATGCTCCTAATTTTGTAGAAGATGGTGAGGATGATCTTAAGTATGGTGAATAATCAATGTATTGATGTGACATACATAATGCACTGATAAATGATCATAATGATATCATAATAAATGGTGATCATGATGAGAATTATGGTCTAGTTGGTAGCCCTAGTTTTTTAATTTGTATTTTAAAAGTGATAATACATGCATTTCACACCTACCAATGTTATTGTACTACAAATGGACAATTATTTATTTTCTCATCTACAACATTATTTTCTCATCTAAGATATTAATTTATATATCATTTTTCTACGTAATTATTTTTAGGTCAAATTGTAATATTGTGTGTGTGTGTGTGTGTGTGTGTGTGTGTGTGTGTATTAATATTAGAATATTTTTAATTAATTATAATATAATTATTTATAATTATAAAAATATATATTTTTAGTAGTTTATTATCATTGAATTTATGTTGCTTAATTCTTCACAAATTTGAATGAAGCTGAAATAGGAGAACTGTTTTGCTACACAAAGTCAACGTGACTAAAGTGGTTAGTCTTGTCAAAATTACTTGGAACTTTCACCACTCGAAATACCCAAAAAGATCAATTTTCAACATGAATCTAACCCGAATGGCAGTGCAAATTACACTTAATGTAGTATTGATTTAAATATTGATTACATAGATGACTCAGCTACCAAATAGTAAACTTTAAATTATCTTTGCTCATAGTTTGCTTCCAATTATTAAAGGCATAGTGGTATTCAACACTCACCATTATTTAGATAAACTTTGTCATGTGGTTAGAGACTTTGATATTTTTTTTAAAAAAATAGAGAGAAATGTGCTTAAGTATGGGTTAAATGTTCTAACTTCTAGTGGTGCCAAATTTCAAAATGAGACAAATTTTAAGGCTAAAAGTAATGACAATGTTTTTCAACTTAAAAGTGATGCTAAAAATGCAGTAATTGTTGTAGATCAACCACCTAATAAACTCTTATTATTTAAACAAAAGGAACGTAGGCAATTTATAAGGTTAATTGAAAGTCCATGAAATGTGTTAAAAATATTGGTTGAGTGTAATATGATTACTTTGCTTCACATTAAAGAATTTGATCCTTCATGACTATTGCCTAAAAATTATGATGAAAATGTATTTTGTGATTATCATAAAAACATGAAACATGTTTTAAATAGGTGCATTACTTTGAAGCATAAATTATAATATCTCATTAATAATAATCAAATTCAATTGGAAGGAAAAAATAATAATTGAATCAATAATAGATCCACCAAATCAAGACTTTAAATATTTACCAACCATCTTTCAAATCGTAATACTTAACCAAAAGATGAAGGAAATGTTGAAATGATAGATAGACAAGATCAAAAGGAAACACATGAGCTTTTAATGCTTATTCAATTTTGTGTGGCTATTACAATTACAAGGAAGAACACTCCTCCTCCAATTGTATTTCATGATATTAAGATTCCAAATGATAATGCATACAATGAACCTTTATTCATAAGAGCTTTTATTCAATTTTGTGTGGTTAGTACAATTATAAGGAAGAGCACCCCTCCTCCAATTGTATTTCATGATATTGAGATTCCAAATGATAATGGATACAATGTGCATTTATTCATAAAAGTTTACATGGGGGAATTTAGAAACAAAAATGGAGTTATGATTGATATTGGTTTAAGAATCAATGTATGTATTGTAATGTCCCTTTCTTATTTAGATTACGATAATATTATTATTAAAATATTGTTAAATACTTTTAAGTAAAAACAATAATATGTCTGAGTTATCAAAATTGACTTATGTTGACAACTTATTTCTAAATTGAGTTATAATAAATAAGGGGACTTTTTAATTGATGTAAGTCAGTGTTTGGCTATATTCTACTATTGAGTTGTTTTTTTTAATAATTGTTTTTACCTTCCTTTTAGAGTACCCACTTTGGAGGAGGAATTGGAGGGAAAATGGGTATAAAGAGATATAGGGTGATCTAATTTTGGGATCTATCTATTATTTTGGAATCAATTTCTAATTTTTAAACATGATCGCTTACAATGCAGCTTGTGAGGATGAAAACCCTCACTAGTTTTAGTATTTTGGGATGGAACCCCTCGAATACTTAGTTGGGGGCCTCATTCATAGGTCACATTTGCATTAAAATTTCATCTTCACTCATTTGGTCCACTTGTAGATGGTGGCGAACTTGCTCGGGTAGTTGTGTATGGTAATTAGAGGTGCAGCAAATCACCTTGGATAGTTTTAGAAGGGTAAAGACCTTGTTTGGGTGGATTTAAAGATCAGATGTAGGGTTTGGAGGATGTTGAAGGGTGGTTGTAGCAAGGGATCAACCCTTTAAAGTCAATACAGTCATTTTATATCCACTTGGAGTATTATGATTTGTTTGGGGTAGGTTAGACATTAATTTTTCATTATGTGATGAACAAAATATTTAGTTTCTTCCATCATTAATTTGGTAGTATTTTATAATAATGTTTAGACCTAATTTTATTGAAAAAAAATAGACATGTGGACTCAAATGATTATTATTTCTAATATTATGCTATTTATGATGGTTTAGTGAATGTCGGAAATTCATTTTATATACGTAAATAGCTATTTTTATAATTCTATAAGTTTTAATTAGAGTTTATAGCTATTTATAGATTTATTAAAATTGGTCTGAAAAGGGACATTACATTGGTATAAGAGTCATCTCTTAACTATTTGTGGGATTTGAGTTGTTTACAATGGATTGGTGACCTAAGTTCTTACCAAAGGAATAATACATAGATATTATCTAAGAGGTGTGGATGCAAATATAGAAAGAGCAGTAAAAAGCTAACGATCATCTTGAAGAAATAAATAGAAAAGCAAGACAAAAAGTATAGACAAAAAGCCAAGATATTAAGAATCAACTTATGAAGCAATTTTTTATCAACTATAAAGCCCTAGATTTATTTAGAAGAATGCAAAATATTGATCCTATTCAGGAGGCATGGTTGGAAGAGAAGTGTGGTAGAGATGAGGTCAAACTTTTTGCTTTTGATGAATATGATAAGAAGGTTGATATATGCATGTTTTGTAATACCTTTGAATAATTATTGGAGGTATATATAGAAAATAGAAATAGAAGTTTGAAGAAGAAAGGTGGAAAGCCAAAACTTCAAAAGGATCCCAAGGAAGAAATCAAGAAGCAAGAGATTTCAAATCTAAAAGAAGTTAGTCAGCAACCCTTAAAGGAATCTACCATGCAAGTGGAAAGTGAAGGTTCTTCAATAGAAATAGCCCTAGAAGTTCTTATCAATCTTCTGAGCATTACAAGGATGGTTGTGTCAAGGCAACCCCCTCAAAGGCTCCTATTGATAAATCAAAATAAATAAAATCATGTCAAATTTATTGTTTCATAATATGTCATTTCAGATTTATTGCCATCATGGACAATAAGCTAAGAAGGATAAAATAATAAAGGTAGATCCTTGGGCTCAAATTACATTTTTCATAATGTTAAGAAATCTAGGTGATATTTCAAAATCTATAAAGGATAAAATCTTTGATTTTAATATCATTATTATTAGTAATTTCACTAACCCATATAGATGGATTAAAAATAAATTAGAATTAACCTTGGAGGACCATATGGAAAATACTATGAAATACAATAAGATTCAGTGGTTGAATCACAAGGGTAAAATATCTCAACTATGAGCCATAGGTCAGCAACTACAACAACAACACATTCAGTATCAACAAGGTACGATTCATGCTTGGGAAACATATAAAGGGTATGCTTGAATAATCAATTGTTATTTTGTAAGTTAAGTTGAATGGTTGCCCCCTATATAAGGTCCATGGTATGCTAGATAGGGCAGTAACAACTTTATCTTCCTATATGGATTTTAATTCAATTGCTAATATAAATTTCAACCTGGGCATGATGTTATCCATATTTAATGAGTTGTATTTATGTAATAGATTGTGTTTGCATCATCATGATCTGACATTTTTCATCAAATGTCAAGAAGGTAAGTCACTAAGCTACCCATGTATACTAAGGTGGAGTTCTAGAGATATTTCTAGAGATGAACAAGGTAGACATCATGTGGATATTCATATTTTTTAGAATAATTGTATGGTGGTGTTTAGACATTATGATGGCATATGGGACTCAAGAAAAATTCTAAATGATGAAGTGGATAGAAGCTTTGAATCTACTCTGACATTCTTTATCTTTATAAATTGGTTAGAAAGGGAGAACACATTACAAATAGCTATGTTCCAAACCTTTCACCTAAAGGCTAACATCATCACCATTTCTAGCTATTGCATAACAACATTTTCATCCATATAAATACTTCTAATTGTAAGAGTTCCTATTTTTTCATTTGTTTCTAATAATGAAGTATTTCCAATCATTGTTTGGTTTTTTACAGCTCCTGCTGACTAACTTTGATGATTTTTTCCAAGTATTCTCTATATTGTAGTTGTTATACCAATATTGTGTTGTTGAATTCTAGGATTTATAAGTTTGAACTACTACCATCAATCACATATAGTCATAGTACAGTTCCTTTGTCTTTGTAAAAGATTGAGGATATACTCAAATGTCATGGAGAAAACACCATTTTCTAATACACCAAGCAGAATCCTAATGAAAGATGGTGGAAGTCATTGTTTATTCCTCGTCAATATTAGGAGGGCATGATCATGAACTTCATCACAAGTCCTCACAAGAGTCAAAAAAATATTACTATTATGATTCATTAGCTCATTTGGGACAGGGCGACTCCAAAAAATTGTACAAAAAAATTTCAACAATAAATGAAGAAATCATGGGGTGATAACATCCTACCATCAAAGGGTATAAGGAACACCTTTAAGACAACAAAAAATCTAATTTATAGTTTTTTTGTCATCACCATTATCATCGACCACATTACTTCATTAATTCTCATATAGGTGGGTTTACAAGTGCCTTCAATCAAAGGAAGGAATTATTTTTTGCTTGAGGCTACTCAAGGGATATTTGCAGTCCCTGCATGGTTGTTCTTAGCCTTTACATTACCCATTTGAGCAAAGGAGGGTGAATCCCTTATTTTCAACCTAAGGTATGATAGTGATGATCATATTTTAGATTTTTTTTCTTCCTCTTATGTTGCTACAAAAAAAATTTCATCATGTGTAGCATGTTAAAAATGGTGATAAGATGAAGAACACGTTGAGTAGCAAGGATCATATAGATCCTTTCATACAAGTTCCAAATGGTGTGCACATAAAAGAGTGGGATTTGGGTGATCATTTGAGCTACAAGGATGATCATTCCTTGGAACTAAGTTTTACACTTAAATACAAGGCTATGGAGAAAGTCACCATTACTGGGGTAGTGAGATGCTAGATTAGGGAAGGTGGTAAGCACAATAGAATTTTTTTTTGTTGTTGTTCAAGGTCCTTTGACTCAACATAACATGGTTTTGTTGGAGTCAAGCTACATACATATTTTCCACCCTTGGATGTGTGAAGGACAATTCAAGGAATATAAGAATCTTAAAAATGGCTTCACCATTCTAGATTGTAGACCTATTTTTATCCACATTCCCAAATTGCCCAACATTTTTTTGACATCCATACCAATGGTTCATAGCATAAAGTTGAGTGTTTTTAGTGTGTCATTGTTGTTGAAGTATTTCTAATCAGAATGTCATTTTTTCCAACCTCTAAATTATTTTCGTTGATGTATTTTATGAGGTATTTTTAGTATAACATTTGTTGTATCATTATTTCATCTGTTGTCAATGATAGTTCCATCCTCCTTTACCCTTTTATGACAGCTGTAAAAGGATTTTTAGTCACATGGTGGAAGAATTTCTAGCCTACTATCAATGTTGAGGCTTGTACAACTAGTACAAATTGGTTTTCAGACACTACAAGTCTGATTTTGAGGGAGAAAATGCAATGTTTTAGTCATGCTTTGGGTAGCATGGAAGGAACTAATGGATTTCAAAGTAATCATGGAAATCACACCAACTTTAAGAATGTTGTCTTACAACTCAGTTTTAGATTCTCTAAGGCAATAATAAGGAAGAGTTTATTCAAAACATGGGATTGAAAGTTTCCAAGGATGAAGTGGGATCCAGGTATTACAGAGATGGTCATTTGAGAAGAGCTCAAGTAGTTCAGATTGCATTTGCTTGAGGGCAAGCAAATTTGGGAAGGGCAAACTGCAATGTCCTTTTTTTTAAGATTAAGATAAAATTATTATTAAAATAAAAAGTATTTTTAAATAATTTAAGTAAACATAATAATATGTATGGGTTGCCAAAAGTGACTTATGTCAGCAAATTCTTTCTATATTTTTTTTATAGATTGATAAATAGTTTTGAAGGGATCATACCCTATTACAAAAAGGCTCAAAATCTAGATATAGCAAATAAAATTAGTGGTTGAAAAGAGGGGTCCACTCCCTAATACAAAAGATCAAGATCAAGATAGACTTGGAAGCCCAATAGTAGAAAAACCAACTGCTAAGAGTAAGACACCAAAATAGCAAAACAATAGCAGATACATAGCAAAAAGATAGTAGAAATCCAGGGGTCAAATTCTTTCTAAATTGAGTTATAATAAAGAAGGGAATTTTTTAATTGATGCAAGTCAGCCCTTGGTTAGATTTTACTATTGATTTACTTTTTGAATAATTATTTTTACCTCCCTTTTGGAATGTCCGCCGTGAAGGAAGAATTGGAGGGAAAGGGTGTATAAAGGGAGATAGGGAGATCTAATTTTGGGATATATCTATTATCGTAGAATCAATTTCTAATTATTGAGCATGATCGCCTACAATGTAGATTGTGAGGAAGGAAACCCTCACTAGTTTTAGTATTTGGATATGGAACCCCTCAAATACTCAAATGGGGGCCTCATTCAGAGGTCACACTTGTACTGAAATTACATCTTCAGCCATTTGGATCACTTATATATGGTGGTGAACCTGCTAGGGAAGTTGTGTAGGGTAGTTGGGGGTGTAACAAATCACCTTGGACAATTTTTTAAGGATAATGACCTTATTTGGGTGGCCTTAGAGGCCAAACATAGGGTTTGGTTGACATTGAAGGGTGGTTGTAGTAAGGGATCAGCCCTTTAAGGTCAGTGCAATCATTTTCCAACCACTTGGAGTGTGGTAATTTGTTTGGGGTAGGTCAAACATTGATTTTGCATTTGTGATCAATAAAATATTAAATTTTTTCCATCATTAATTTGATAATATTTTATAATAATTTTTAGACCTGATTTTATTGAAAAAAGAAAACTTATGGACTCAAATTAAAAAAATTATATTCTACTATTTATGAGGATTTATTGAATGTTAGAAATTCATTTTTTATACATAAATAACTATTTTTAGAATTTTGCAGTTAAGGTTTGCAATGATTTCTAGATTTATTAAAATTAGTCTGAAAATGGACATTATAATATTGACAAATTTATCAATGGTCTTGGAATCTATAAAATATATTTAACAAATGTGTCGACAACAATTATAGAATATGATAATATTTATAAAGAGCTACTTGGTTGTGATATCTTGTCTATTGGGATGAGTCATTAGATAATTTTAACTTTGTTTTATGTGGTACCAATTAATAAATTTTATGATGTTTTCCTTAGTAGACCATGAATACATCAAATGAGAATGCTCTATCTCTACCTAGTCAATGTTAGTGTAAGTATTTATTTTTTGAGATTTATTTATTTGTGAATATTATATTTGCTCACATGGAGTTTTCATACATTTGGGGCATATGTTTGCTTAGGTGAAGTTAGTGTGCCATAGGTTTGACTGGAAGACTAGGATGTAACTCCTTTGACCACTTTTTTGTGGAAGAGTTACACCTCTGTTTCAAGCTCCATTGACCACCAGTTATGAAGAAGTTACTTATCTATTTCAAGGTTCTTTGACCACCATTTGTGGAGGAGTTACTCAGTACTCCTATATGTATGCTTCACTTCATGAGCTTTCTCACTTAATGGAATATTGGTTTTGTTCCATTTTGGTCCCATGCAATAATATTATTTTGTGTGATTTCATCTTGCTTCAGCTTCATTGTGGTTTGCACTAGCTTTGTCTCATATGATCATTCAACCATTGCATTCATATTATTTGGCCCTGAAAACAACTTGGATGTGCATCTGACTCATCCCGGTAATCATATGTTTGGTTATGATATTTAACTTTCATTGAAATCTAGACTTTATTTGCATATGTTGTGAAGCAATTTTTTAGATGGTTTGAAAAAAAATCATTGTTTTTTTGGAATCTCAAAAAATTTGGGGTCTTTTTGGAATATTAAAAATTGAAAGGGTCATTTTTCATTGAAATATGTTATACTATCTATGTAAGGAAGGTTTTTGCAGAGTTGGGTTCCAACATCATTCTATCAAGAGTTGTTGTTTGGTCTTGTAAGGTTCATTCATAGCCTTATTTCAGTCTTTATGGTCTATTTTTATATTTCATGACTATTGCAGGTTTTTGGGTCAAATATACTCAGCTATTTATTTGAATAGCTCCCTCACTTGGTGTCTTTCCTTCAAGTAAGGATACCATCCAAAGGTCTTAAACCCCATGAGGATAGGCAATTTTTGCATTGTGAGTGTTGTCAATCAAACCCTGCATCCTTGTGAAGGTACTTTTAAGCCTTCATAGTCTACTAGAACATAGAAACAATATGAGGTTGTGGGTGACCTGCTAGAACATAGTCTCTAGATTATGAGGGCTAGCTCCCTTAGGTGTATCAATGAGGATCTCTACTCTATGTTGTAGACTACCATGGAAAAGGGATAAGGAACTTGAAGGGGAAAGCCTACCTAATGATGGTGATAAACTAGAATGTTGATCCACCCTACTTGGAACCTTGAACATTAAACAAACAAGGGAAAAGGAAGACCTTTGATTTCAATTGATCACTATGCTTAAGTATTTCATGAGAAGGTTCAATCTAATGACAAAAACATGAGGGAAAACTATGGAGAGAGGTATGATACAAGACACTTTGCATCCACCTAACATCTACTTATAGCTTCAGTAAAAGACATATAAAACACTGAACATGACCTGCATAACATGATAAGCTAGCAACTAGGTATGAATCAAAATTTGGGAAGGGAGAGAAATCTACCACATATGCAAATTGTTGAATGAATGTACACTATGCCAACACTTGAAATCTGAAAGTATAGTCCTCTTATTGATTAAAGAGGTTACACAACTCACCAATGGTAGAGTCTAGTCTTACCAAGAGAGGGATGGATGATAGGGATAAGCTAAAAATCCTGCTTAAATAGCATAAATTACAAGAAAATAGTGGAAAATAGAAGAGAACTAAAAATATAAATAACTATAGTTTTAGAAATTCAAAAATGGATTTGTATTTGCATGTGAAGTGCTGAAAATGGACCATGTCCTCTTTTGGAAGCTCCTTCACATGCATGAAACTTCTGGCTATTTGAAATGTTTAATACTTTGCCCGTTCATCATGCAAGACAACTTTATTTTCAGAACTAAAGCATTCTTGTTTTCTTAAATGTGTTCACTTCATTGGATTCACTCACATTAGTTTGTATTTGATCTTTATTCATCCTACCTTTGTCTTTATTCTACGTTTATCTTACTTCTTGTTCAGTTCTAGTTTAGTCTTGTTTGTGCTTATGTCTCTATTCATGCTATTGATCATGCTCAGTTCACTTCGTGTTTTCTTTGGATTTTCCCATGTTCTACTTTAATTCAAGATTTAGGTTTTATTTTGGTCAGGCCTCTATGTTTATATTTTCTTGTGCTTCTATTTATTTTCATTGGGTCTTATCTTGTCTGGTTACTATCAAGTTTTCAGCTCTCCAGATTTTGCTTTTCATCCTTTAGACAAATTCTCTGAAGGACTCTCTATCTCTTCTCTTTCTCAGGACTTGGCATTTTCTTTTCTCTTTTGGCCTTTGATTACGCTTTAGCCTTCAATACTGTATTCCTTGCTCATGGCCTTGTCTTTTCTATCAAGATTTTTTTCCCTCCCAAATTCCTTGTGCCTTTGTTTTATTTCTATCGAGCTTTTCCCTGGATATATCCTTCATTGGGTTTTTTTATGAATTCCTTCAAACTTTTTGTCTGAAGGAATTCCTTTGAACAAAATTTCAATTGAATTTTTCTCCTTTGGCTATATTTCCCCGAAGGGCATGTGCCCTTTGGGAATTTTTGAAATGTTCTTGACACTATGAAGGTGCCCTCCCTAAGGGCTTATATTTCCCAAAAATTCCCTTCAGAAGAATGGAAAAGGTCCTCTCACCACCTGAGTGCCCTCTGCAAGGGTATTTCTACCTTCAAAAGTTCCCTTCAAGCTTTTCCAAATGGTCCTTCCATCAATCAAGGTGCCCTCCAGAGAAACTATAAATGACCCCTCAAAATTCTTGCAAAGGTCCTCTTCATGCTTGAAGTGTCCCCCACAAGGGCGCATACCCTTAGAGGTTTTTGAAAATGACCCTTCAAAAAAAATGAAAGGTCCACTTTATTATTGAAGTGCCCCCCACAAGAAATCACATGCCCTTCACAATGTCCAAGACCATTTTGGGCTTTACAAGGGCCATTACTTATAAAAAATTTATAAGACAAGTTGATGCACAAACCCACTTCCCTCTATAGACCAACTCGGGCCCTTGGATTTCTTTTACTTATAAAAGTAAATAAGTAAGACACCCCCATAAACCTGATATGCATTGTAGACCCATTCAGGGTCTTTGAGTGCTTAAACTTATAAAAGCTAATAAGTAATGCAACGTCACAAACTTGATTAACATTGAAACTACCATAGACCCTTTCGGGTTCTCTAGGTGCTCTTGTGTATTACTTATAAAGCTTATAAGTAATGTTGTCTCACAAACCTTAATTACTCTTTAAGTGCTAGAAATGATCATTACCTGATGAGAAAATGCATCTACCTACACAAAAGTGACTTATCCTCAATTTTTCAAGGGTCAAGACCTAGTTTTCAAGGCAAATGGTCATGGTGAGTGAATTTTTGAATGGTAATGGTGATGATTTGACATGTGGGGCAAAATTGTCAACATTCTTGGTGACTCAGCTAGGTAGTATGCCTGCTATGCTTAAGGACCAGATCATAGATAAACTCTTGGGATCATATAATGACTGAAAAATAACACATGAATAGCCATAAAACCTTGCTTTTGAAAGGACACAAATTTTAAATACAAAATGAATGAAAGGGAAACACACAAAATCAAGGGAAACTAGCTAACAAAATAAGCATGCAAAAGCACTTTATTGGAAAACAAGTTAAACTAATGTGCTAGAATAGCACTTGGAGGAAAGCAAAACTACTCTAAACTAGCTCAACAAACCAATACACAACATGATCCACCCAGATCAAAAGGGAAATTCATGAGCTAACTCCTTTCAAGAGATGGCACAAGTTGCAAAGCATGATATTTACCAAACATAACTTTTGCTAAAGCACTCTTCTTGCTAATAGGAGTAGTTATATGTTCATGTGCTTTGGATGATGCAGTTAGGCCTCCAACTTCCATTTTCATATGCAATGATTGAATATATGAATCTAGGATCCAATCATCTTCCTCCCATATTGTTCTTTGTTTCATTAAGACTACAATTTTTTCCTTATTCATCAGTTGATCATATTCTGGTACATTCTCATTCAATGATTGTATTGGTGATTTAGTTGGTACACTCTGATTGGCATCTTCCTTATGATCCATTTGATATGGCACCTTGTCAAAGTCTTTAGATCTTTGATAAGCATCCAAACATAGTTGTAACATGTCTTTAAATTCTACTTGATGAACAGATGCAATAGTACTCTCTTCAAGACATTTAATAACCTCTACTTGGGGTGAAGATGGACTATCAACTTTTGCACAAAAAATTTATAAGTCATCCCAAAGGCTTCATCATCATGATCAACTGAACAGACATGAAAAACATCAATATTCTTACCATTTAAAATATGATGATTACATATTTCTACCTTTTGGATAGAGTCATATGGAATCTCTTAATTTGTTGTGCTTGCTTCATATTCATCTTCTCTAGAGAATGGCATCTCATCTATCCACTCAAGTTCTATCTCATCTTATTTTATAAAATCCATAATAGTGTTGCTTTCTTGAAGCTCCAAAACATTAGTGAAATCCTTAAATGAATCATCAACCTATTGTTCTATCTCATCACCAACATCTTCCATCCTAAGCTCCTTAATTTCATTCATGAAATCATGGTACAGTTGTTGCCAATGATCAGCTTCTTTAAGAGTATGCTCCATCTCACCACTAGTTGTATGTGAATTGTCCTTATGGCTGCCTTTTGAAGAAACATTTATTTTTACTTCATCTATATCAGCTACTGCAATCTCTTGAGAAACCTCTTGTGACTCTTCTTCTTTGGAAAAATGGAAAGCTGAATCATTCTTGTCATGACCAAGTGGTGTCCCAACTATGATTTCTTACTCTTGATCACTCAAATCACCTTTCTTTTCTATCTCTTTGGCTGCATCCTCTTCACTTGGCTCAAAAATAAGAGGTTCTTTCTCTAAAAGTGACATGGTAGATCCCTAAAAAAAATCAAAATAGTGAGAAAGATCTATAGAAGCTATCATAGATACCTGATTTTCTTCATGAGGTTGCTCTTCTTGAACCACCTTCACCTCATCAAAGTTAGAAATTTCCTTGTCTTCATGGACAACTTGAACTTGAGGGATAATGGATGATGAAAAGGGAATACAATATGATTTACTCTCATGAATAGGATCTTTAATAGGCATATGAGTTGGCTCTTAAATAGGCTTTTGACTCTAACTAGGAAGCTCCCTTGGTAAAGATGAAACATAGTTAAGAACTTCATAAGAATAAGGAATATAAGACCCTTCTATAGGCAAGTGGCTTAACTTAATTTTCTACCTTTCACAGACCTCTTACTTCTTTAATACAAAGATGCACAACTCATTTATCTTTACTAGATCATTGGGTACATTTTCGAAAAGACTATTCACTTCTTCATACTAAAATTTGAACAATTTTTTCTTGCATATGCTAAAAAATTTAGCTCAATATCATTCATTATCTTTTGGAGACAAGGCTACTCATATACAACATCATATCCATATATGAAATGTGGAATCTAGTCCTTAGATTGATATGGTTCCCAAGGATGGTAAGAGTCATGATTTTGATAATATGGATCATGGGAAACTTGATAATATTCATCATAGTTTTGACAAAAATACTAAAAAGGCTGATATGATTCATTATAGGGTTGATAAGGAAACATAGCATGGGAATTATCTTCATACACAACCATCAAAACTCATTCATTGTAGTAAAAATAAAACTGACTTACTTGAAACTATGCCCAGATTATTAGAAGTAACTACTTTGAGCTTAGAAACACCAAATATTTCATGAAGAACACTAATGCAACTATAATTTCACCAAGACCAACTCTAATAGGTCCCACCAGGCATGCCAAAAACTATTATCAATTAGACCTTGCACCCTTGTGAAGGTAGTTTTAGGCCTTCATGATCTACTAGAACATAGAAATAATCCAAAGCTGTAAGTCAGGCCAAATTATCACCAGTGAGAAAGGATGAAAAATAGTCTCTGATGGTGTCATGTAATGTCCCTTTTAGGATTTAAAAATGAACAAATTAGATTTATTTTGAAACCCTTGTGAAATCTAAATATGCAAATTCAACAACTAACAAAATTCTTAAAATAGACCAGCAACTCAAAAATTAGTCTTCCAAACCCTATTGACCTGATTTGGGACTTTAAAACCCTAGGCAATTTGGGGAGAACCCAGATTCACACACTTATACTTCACCAAAATTCATAAAATCAATTTATATTATAGACCTTGAATTTAGAAATCAAAAAATACACTCAACCCTTGAAACTTAGAATTTTGGAATTTATTATTCACCAAAACATCTGAAAACTTCATAAATATATATCTTCATTCAAAATTGAGAATTACAACACACTTGAAAGCTCAAAATGATCTTTGAGGGATCAACTATCACACCAAATTGAAATCAAAATTTCCATACACCGAAACATGCCCAAAAAGTTACCCTAAATTCCCAAAGGGGTTTTCCCTAGGTATAGAGGGGGTATAAATCAGCTCCAAATGTTCTAAAACTAGAAATTAGTGCCCTGACATAGATATGCAACCTTGATGCCCTAAAAATGGCCTCAAAACCCTGTCAAATGGCCCCAAACCAAGTGGCCTTCCTCCTTGACCTAGTCACCACTCTTGTCATTAATTCATCACACCCTAGGAAGGGTCAAACCTTTATTTTATAAATATGATGATCAATTACAGCATCTGAAATGAAGCTTCTCACTATGATAATTAGAGGGTTTCATCCCTGATCCTTTATAACCTTAAATATTTTTGTCTCCAATGCCTTGAGTTAAGCTTTTCATGTTTAGTCTCCAAAATCAATATCCAAAATAGCATGCCTTCACATTGAAACATCATCTCCTTTTTATATTCTTCCCTTTAAGGGTTATGTTCTTTTTGAAGGGAAAATTCAAATATTTAAAAGGGCCAAACCCCTATAACTTTCACTTAAGGCCTTGGAATGCCCATGACCCTCAAATTCCCCAACTTAATTACAAATTGGAATAATAAATCACTTTTAACAAATTAAAGAATAATATTACTATTATTTAAAAATATTTTTTATTTTAATAATAAAATTACTTTATTTTTAGAAAAGAGGATATTACAATCTTCCCTTCCCAAATTTGTTTTCCCTCAAGCAAAAGCAAGCCCATCTATTATTATCTCAAAAATACCTGGATCCCATTTCAATCTTGGGAACTTGCAACCCCAAACACTTACTTCATAGCCTTGAACTTTAATACATCCCCTATTATTATTATTGACAGAAAACAAACTCAGCTAGCCCCAATCATGCTTATCATGTGCCATGATCATTGTACTTTCCTTGGGTATATGCAAACGATGCACTCTTTGGCTCTTAAGAGTCTCTTTATGAACACTCATATGGGTTATTTTTAAACTTGTATATAGAACAAACATGTTAATGAAAACCAAAGTTATCCATATCCCTTTTTCATTCATCCTTCCTTGCCAAATAGGAGTGTGGTTCAAATCTCCTTCCTTACTTGAACCCTTAACCATTATCTCATCTTAATTTTTAGTTGGAAACATGTTTTTGGTTGCCCAAGAAGGCAATAAAGGTCTACCAATGTTGTCCCAAATAGTACCAATCCTATAATAGCTTCCCCTATGCTTAAAAACATTCCCCTAAACTTAACATTGCACCTATCCCATGTTCTAGAGACACTCCCAACATGACTAAAATCAACTCTTTATTTTACATCCACATGTGACCTTTCAATTTGGTGAAAGAGATTACATCCTTTTGAAGTTTTCATTTACAACATACCTTCAACATGGACTTGATGACCCTCAAGCTCATACCAAATGAGTGACTATTGTTGTGGGCAGCATGGTACAAAAGGTATGATTTCTTCCCTTCATGGTTCCCTTGGCCATTCTTAACCATGCATGCACCTTAACGGGGTGACATCCTCCTTCCTTGGTGGAATCCTCCATTCTTACGTGCCAAGAACTTCATTTCCAGCCAAGACCCCCCCATATTTATGAGTAGTGCTCCTTTAGGGTAGTACAAAAGCACCCATTATGACCTCTAATGATCCTTAAGGCTCTCCCTTCAAGCCTATGATAGGGTTCACAACTTTTTCTAAAATAAGTAAACTTGAACAAGATTAGAACCATACCCTTTTTATGACCCACTTGAGTGCCCCCTTCCAAATTCCTATGTGATCATCTTCATAGAGTTGGAAACATTGCCATGAGGCACAAATAAATATCAATCTTGGTAGTTATTCACCTTCATGTTTCCCTTTCCAATCATAACTCCAAGCTGATGTGAGTACATAATAAATGTAGAATTCTTTCACCTTTGGAGCCACCCTTAGTTTTCCCTTCCCTCTTAACCAAGTGGATAGAGTTTATGTCCCCTTCATCTTTTCCCATTTCGACATTCCAATTTTCCTTCCTAAAAGTATGTTTCTTTGGGAAGAGTTGAACACCACTATCTATATATTGATTATCTATCTGGGGGGGCGGGGGCAGGGGGGGCTATCTATATATGGATGTCAATGATAGGGACTCATATGGACTTTAGAGTGTGTCCAATATGAGAGAGTACCTTAACACAAAAATTTCAAAATCAAGGGTAATTACATTACTAAGAATGAATTCAGTTTCTATTCTTACAAGGAGCTACCTCAATACTAAATTTCTATAATTCCTTGCACTCAAAATGGATGGATTTCTCACACATTGGAGTGGCCGAATGTCCACAAAAACTAAGAATTTTCTCCCCTCTAAGTGGGTTGAGTTTTCACAAAAAAACTCAAAATTTTCTACTCTTTACATGGGCTGATTTTTCACAAAATAGAGGGTTGTCCCAATAAGAAATTTTCATAATTTTTTTTACTTAAGAAACATAGGGTGGGATACATTCCCTCATGCTATAGTGGTTGCTCAAACTCAGAATTTGTAGTCCCTTCTCAAGGTCTAAAAATTTCATGTAGATCCCACATCAGTAAGGAGAATTTATGACTCCCAATGTTTGAGTCTTATGGTGGTATTGATGGATTCTACTGCACTTCTCTACTATCATCACCCACTATAAAATATGAACTATAAACTATCTCAACATTCATCTCAAAAAGTGGATTATTTAAACATTAAAAGTTATTTATATCCTCTTGTTCAAACCAACCTTCCTATTGATCTAACTCTACATTTGCAACTTCTATTTTTTATAAAAATGCTCTAAATCAAAACCTTCTTTAAGTCTAACAATCTCATCAATTACCTTCTCAATTTCCTTTGCCCATGCTTCGTTATCTTGCTCCCTAAACTATTCTGCAACATTAATCTAATTTTTTTTCTCTTAGAACTGCCCTTTGGGTATTTTCTAAAGAGTTCTTAGTTGATTCAATCTCAAAGGTGAGCTCATCAACCTTAACCTCCATTTCCTTAGATACATTTAAGGCCTCATCTACAAATTTGATGGCCACATCCTTATCTTTAACTACATGTAGATATTTTAATTTCATTATTTCTATTGCACCCTTAAGTATATGTAAATCTGCCATATTAACAATTTTTTCAAGGTGTTCTCTCTTCATATTTTACATTAATTTTTTGATAGACTTTTTTTTTTTATCCAACCCTATTAGGGCTTGCACTTCCCTCTTATCTATTACTAACAATTGATTCTTCTTGTAGTCATATAAAATATAAAAATTAGTAGTTTGAGTGTGGCTTGTGACATCCAATCCATAGGTCTTTTTTGCATGCTCTCATGACCCTTTTAGGCACCTTTTTACTTATTCTCAATCATCAATAGACTTTCAAGACCTAATTCTAGCTCAACTAGTCTATATTTCCTATGATAATTCCATCCCCTCCAGGTCTTGTACCTTTAAGATAAAAGCACCTAACTTGGAATATAGCACCGGACCCTAGGGTGTCTATTTTTGGCGTTCATGTCCAATTGCATTTTTATCTCTAATGATCACTTCCTTTCGGTTCTTATCCTTTTTCCTTTTGGCCTAACATGAATATATTTGAATCATGATCAATAGACCTCTATAAAATCCCATTCAAAGTTTATTTAGAAGGGGTTGGCAAATATCACAAAGCAAGCAAGAATACAAGCAAGACTACTCAAGAATATTTCCCTATTCTCTATATACAACTATCCAATACAGCTACAAGTTTATTCAAACCCTTACACTAGTCCCTATCCATCTTAAGCACACTCAATTTAACATTTTACATCTTCATACACACTATTGTACAAAGCACATCAAGTAGAAAAACTACATATGGCTTGATCTCTCTTCGGAGTATTGGTATGTAGGTAGTGTGCCCAAACAAGGGGTGTGATACACGTTCAATGCATCTTAAACACACTAACGCCCCTCTCTTTCTCAAAGTTTGTCAAATTATAATGTATTCTAGGGTTTGAAGACTAAATCAACACTACAAGAAGTTCTATAAACATCCAGCATCCAAAATTTCATAAGCAAGCTCACACAGAGATAGCAGACAAAACCTAAAAAGCTCGGGCCTCCAAGACAAAGTGGTAGAAGAGGACTATAGCATCAGACCCCAAGGTGTCCTATTTTGTTACTCCTATTCTTTCATGAAATGAAGGCCAAATCTTAATTTATGACACTATCCCAATCCTACACAACAAATTCTAGACCTTGTCTTAGTTGTCTCAATCCAATTTAAGCTAAGTTACATTTCTCTTCATTTATTACTATTTTTAGAAAGGTTCAAATTACAATTAAATTATACAAATTAATAGCTTAATTATCACAATATTATTTATTGATTTAATTAACTCAGACCCTTAACTAAATTAGGATAGGACTCTAATATTCCTAAAATTGTTAAATCATCTAGTGAACTCGACTTACTTCATTTGTGCATAAAACCCTTAAAACTCTAGGGTAAATTCCTTGCTAATTTTTTCAATAATTTTTTGATTTTTTACTTGCCTATTTAAATCAACAATTTAATTTAATTTAATTTTTAAATTTTCATATTAATTTTAAAAAATTATTTTTCTTTGAAACCCTAGTTGCACATATTAGGTCCATTAAAATCAAGAATTTTCCAATAATTTTTTAATATTTTACCTACATATTTAAATCAGAAATTTACATCAAATTTTAAAATTCCATAGTAATTTTAAACCAATTATTTTCTTCAAACCCTAGTCACATATACTAGGTCCCTTTAAATCAAAAAAATTTCAATAATTTTTTCAATTTTTACCTGTATATTTAAATCAATAAATTCATATTAATTTTTTTTAAAATATCATTTTTCAAAACCCTAGTTGCATATACTAGGTCCCTTAGTTTGCTTGAGGTATCACCTTACATCTAAAATCAGATTCCACATAAAAATAAAAATGGATCTTACTTATTTACACATATTTCTTGCATTTTTTGCAAACAATAAAGAGACCATACTCAGTCTTATCATGTACATGAATGATGAAGTTTACCATATGTTAGTACAAAGCTTCATTCTTTGCATTTCATGCTTACTTTTCATAATATGGGATGGTATTAAGAAAGTTATTGTTAAACATAGGAAGATCCCTCTCCTTCAAATCAATGTTTATTTATCTTTAATATAAGGTTTCATTACTTAATTTCTATCTCTCATATGGAAATATTTTTAAATTTATCTTGCTAAACATATTGGAAATATCATATCACATATCAAAGCTTTTTATGCATTAATGCATAATTCCATGCTCTATATCCCTTGCTTTCTATCTCTTATTTGGAATATTCTTTATAAACATATTGTTATACAACTTATAACTCAAATTTCATGCATTTCATTCCACATACATGATTTCTACCTAGATACATATAACTCTTTTGCTACTTCTATATTCAAATTACAACAATATAAATGAAATCTAATAAAATTTATAATGTATAGTTCAAATGATCAATCTCATGTTTTTAACTCTACTTTGTCATCTCAAACAATGACAAAAGAATGTTTAAATGATAACTCTCTTACTCTTACTTCTAATATTTTAAATGAAAATAATGCATTCACTCCATTCAAAGATAACATAGATGCACATAGTATTCCAATTTCACATGAAAATTTATTGCATATTAGGAAAGAATTTCCTTCTCCTCCTCTCCTCCGAGAGGGTGATAGCTACTTTCCCTTTAACCAAATCCATGCTATCACCCCTCCCAAAGGTGAGGTAGCCTATACTATTGTTCCTAATGCATACATTCAACCTATATCTTCTTCAAACCATCTTCAACATATGTGCTTACATGTTCAATCGAAAGCAACAAGGGTTTGCACTTATGAGATTCTAAGGGATCAAAACACTAGTATGAGCAAGTTAATTTCAGATTTACAAAGGTAGAATCAGTTATTAAATGACATGATCAAAAACATTAAAAAATAAAATTATAATAAAAAAGCCTCAAAGGCATCTTATTACCAATCATGTATATGCACCTTCACCTAGTCAATTAGTTGCAAGCAATGTTACATATCAAAACAAGAAATCACAACAAAGTAACTCTATAACTAGTGATTCAAAAATCATTCAAATATTAAATAAGAGTTCAAGTGAGGTACTAATGGAAATGATTAAATATATGTTGATCAAACTACCTCTACATCTAGTAAGAACATCCAAATATTATTATGCATATCATAGAATGCATGGGCATCACACAGATTCATGTTTGGCATTGAATAAACATATACGACAGATAATTGCTAATGAGGAACCTGTACAAAGTAAATCAGTTAAGCAATCATTGGTGACATAGGAACACATTCACAAAAGGTCAAATTCAAAAATGGTATAAAAGTGGTTACCAAAGCATAACTCAAAACAATAAAAAGATCAAAAAGCAAAATTAGAACAAAAAACAGTACCACAAGCACGAATAAAGCATGAAAAAGATGCAAATATACCTCTCAAAAATGAGGATTAACTTTCAAATCAGTATGAGTTTGGTCAAAAATATCTACAATAGTTTGATTATCATGGTCAAGGGTTGGGCAAGCAGGCTCAAGGCATCACTACTCCTATTCTAGCAGTTGATAATTTTTATTACCAAGAATAGTATTTATTGAACATCCTAAGTCAAATCATTCATATACATAATTTATCAAAGAAAAAGGTTCAGACACAAAAAAAAACAACACTAACATTCCATTGGTTCAAAATCAAGATGATAATGATGAGTGGAACAATACAAGTTATTATGATTTCCAAGATACCAACAATAAATATAAATATTTAGAGTCATATTTGCAGCCATTCCCTTGTGCTTCATAATCACACAAAATTCCTTTGTTTTATATAGGACACCATGATATGGAATCTCCCATGAGACTCATTGGCTAGTATCATTTCTTCTTAGTATTACTTATACATAATTTCTCAGTTTTCCTATACATAATTTTTCATCTTGATTGTACATAGCTTATTTTCAAAAAAATTGTACATATTTTCTTTTTACTTGATTGCACATAGCTCAATATATCAAAAATATCAAAAACATTCAAATATATCAAAATACAAAAACAATACAAAATATCAAAAATCTAAAAACATTAAAAATTGTAAAATACCAAAAAAAATCAAATATATCAAAATACCAAAAACAATATAACATTTCAAAGTACAAAAATATTCAAATATATCAAAATACCAAATACAATATAACATTTCAAAATACAAAAACATTCAAATAATTCAAAAACATAAAAACATTTAAATTATATGTATTTACCATGCTTTACATTTTTACTACCATGCTAGACATACCTTTGTTGTTATATGCTATTGTTTATCGATTTATCTACATTACCATGCTTCACTTGATCTTCTTTGAGTGTGTGCAGTGACTTCTAGATTCTTAATTGCTTCACTTTACCCATTGAGGGGGCATCCTACTTATACATTCGATACATACACCAATATATCTATCTCTTGGGGGCATCTTCTACATGACTACACCATCCAAGTTATGTCATTCCTACACCACACACTTTAGTTGTCATATTGATGTATATTATTTACTAGCTTACATAGATTACTCTATTGACATTTCACTAGTATATAGCACTTGTGTATCTCTTAGCATATACCTAGTCTTGTACTCCATGTTTTGCATACTTTCACTTCTTGATTTGATTAGTTAGATGTTATTATATTTCCAATATTTATATGCTTTCATTTTTTGCTTTGTGTAGCTAGATATGTTTGCATTTCTTAGTTCTAGTTTTTCTCCTATACGTGCCTTAGGACATTTTTCAACATTATTTTCTTTTATTCTTATGTGTGCCTTAAGACATTTGCCAATGTCCTTTGCCTATACTCTTCTCTATGATTTTGGATTTCATGCCAACCTTGCTTGTTTCTAATTGTGTGTATGTGGCATTTGAACATGCCTTGTATGCTTGATTTCCAATTTGAGTGACATGTGCCCATATCCCTTATTTGTTTGGCCCCTTGGCCACTTTTGTATGTTTCTTACTTCTTGCCTCGTGTGCTTTTTGCTTGATTGATTTTCAATTATTTTCAATATCATGATCCACATCATGCATTATCTTGCTTTTTTGGATGCTATGATGGACATCATGTTTTATCCCTCCTTGACAACTAACAACTAATAACTAACAGCTAACCAGACTTTCAGTTATAATTCATTACATTACATATACTATTACATTGGTATATCTATCTAGGCATACCCCTATTTATCTAATAATCTCCATTACAAACCATGTTATATCTTGAGATATCTTCTCAATTATCATTGTTATATCATATATTTTTGAAATATAACATACTTGTAAGGCTCTTTTTTCTACAGATAGTCATTACAGGGTCTTCATTCCTACCTTCAGAAGAGGGGACAACAAATAAAGGTTTTACCACAAAGATCAGAGCTCCTAACAGTCAAAAAAATAGCTTTTAAAATACCTAGAACAATAACCAAACTCCAAACCAAGCAGAATAGACTAGACAGATAGTGAGAATTATAGAACAATCATCAGAATCAACTCAAGATAATATCACCAAGATTAGACTATAGCACCAGATAGTAGGATGTCCAATTATAACACTCATATCTAAATAGCAAAAAAACTAAATTTTTTATAAATAGGCAAAAAGGTAAGCTCAGCTACAATTTTGCACATACAGAGCAGATTAGAATCAGTAGTTTTAGTATAATTTTTCTTAGAGAATCTAGATATAGGGGGCATCATGTGAGAAATGATGGCTCTTTCTT
Source organism: Torreya grandis (assembly GCA_037957365.1). Taxonomy (NCBI): domain Eukaryota; kingdom Viridiplantae; phylum Streptophyta; class Pinopsida; order Cupressales; family Taxaceae; genus Torreya; species Torreya grandis. The sequence goes on along the minus strand of JARHVA010000759.1, from coordinate 3,292,388 downwards.
CCAGTTTCAAATTAGGTAGTTGGTATAACTTCTAGATCAAAATCCATGTGTCAAACACTAGTGATTGAAGGCAATGTGCATGGCACATTTGACTTCTTTTCTTTTTGAGTTCAGTACATTACCCAAGTATTCTCATTAGTTATGTGCCTTATTCTATCTATAGGTGGTTGGAATTATTGATAAGTGGCTTCCACATAAGCCTATTACCCAATTTTGGAGTGGCTTTCATATAAGTCTAATCTCCACCTTTTTTGAGCGACCAAGAGTAGCCTAGTTTCCAATACACATTTGGTTATCCATGCCACATTATCATATTATAGAACATTCATGGGATTCAGGAGCCATATCATATGACACACATCTCATACTGATATCAGTTTAAAGCTTCACTTCATGGAGCAATGATGGAGCCAAAGAACTAGCTAGCCTTTGTATTCTTGAGCCACCTACTCAGAGGGATTAGACACATAGTCCAAACATCGATTAGCACATGCATGACCACATAGCTTTACTTAGTGGGAGATGATGGAGGCAAAGGGCTAATCTTTACATTTTTGAGCCACTCTCAAGGAATTAAACACTCATCTCTATTCATGACATTAATTTTGGTACAACGTCATTCATCACATACCTAGCATCACAACAGGTTTTGTATTGGTTCATGTACTCGATGAGGTGTATTCATTCCTTTGTCTTCCTCTCTCTCTTACCCAACTTTGTAAATTATTATTTTAGATATAGTTTATCTAGTAAGAATTGGTCTACTTTTTATTTTCTCTTATAGATTTACACTTCACAACATGATCTCTTTACATACACCCAGCATCACACAACTTCATGAGCTTCACCCTTGCAGATAAGTTTAGCTACGCTTTCTATATTTCCTTTATCCTAGTATTTCACTTTGTTGCATCACTAGAATAAAGGGGAGGTAAATGTAGTCATATAAAATATAAAAATTAATAGCTTGAGTGTGGCTTGTGACATCCAATCCATAGGCCCTTCTTGCATGCTCTCATGACCCTTCTAGACACTTTTTTGCTTATTCTCACTCATTTTTAGACTTTCAAGACCTAATTCTAGCTTAGCCAAGCTACATTTCCTATGATATTTCCATCCCCCTAAGTCTCATTCCTTTAAGATAATAGCACCCAACTTGGACTATAGCACCAGACCCTAGGGTGTTCATTTTTGGCTCTCCTATCCAATTACATTTTTAGCTCCAATAGTCACTTCCTTCTGATTTCTATCCTTCTTATCAGCTTAACATGAATACATTTGATCCATGACCAACATATCTCTATAAAAACCCATCAAATTTCATTTAGAAGGGGTTGGCAAATATCACAAAGTAATCAAGAATACAAGCAAGACTACTCATTAATATTTCCTTATTCTCTGCATACATCCATCTAATATAACTACAAGCTTATTCAAACCCTTACACTACTCCCAACCATCTCAAGCACACCCAGTTTAACATTTTGCATCTTCATACACACTATTACACAAAGCACATCAAGTGGGAGAACTACATATGGCTTGATCCCTCTTCAGAGTATTGGTATGTAGGTAATATGCCCACATAAGGGGTGTAGATACATGTTCAATGCATCTTACACACACTAACCCCCATCTTTCTCAAAGTTTATCAAAGCATAATGGAGTCTAGGGTTTGAAGACTAAATTATCTCTACAGAGAGTTTCATAGACATATAGCATCCAAAATTTTATAGGTAGGCTCACATAGAGACAATGAACAAAACCCAAAAAGCTCAGGCCTCCAAGACAACATTTGTAGAAGAGGACTATAACGTTGGACCCCAAGGTGTCCTATTTCAGTGCTCCTATCCTTTCATGAAATGAAGGTCAGATCTTAATTCATGACACTATCCTAGTCCTACATAGTAGATTCCAAACCTTGTCTCATCCATCTTAGTCCAATTTAAGATAAGTTACATTTCTCTTCATTTATTACTATTTTTTTAAAAGTTCAAATTATAATTAAATTACACAAATTAGTAGCTTAATTATTACAATATTATTTACTAATTTAATTAATTCAGACTTTTAAATAAATTAGGTATAGGAATCCAATATTTCCAAAATTATTAAATCACTTCTAATCCCCCTCATGAAATCTAAAGTCATGCAATGAAAATGAACTATTGTTAGAATCAATGCAAAAATCAGCATTCTCTTCTAAAACATACCTTTCCATAGCGTTGTTTTGAAATATTTCTACTTCATAGGGTTCTTAAGAGTGTTGTTTTTTCTCCATCTCAGGTTCTTTAATAACTTCAAAAAAATTAATGTTGACCTCTCTTCTTCTTCATGTTTATCCATCCTTCATAGTTCTTTTTTCTATCCCAAACCCTACTGATAGGGCCCCTTTTACTGCCCCAAAGTGACTAATTTTTGTTGTTCTAAAATTGTATCCCTAGGCTTCCCTAAAGTGTTATCCCTTTGTTTTTCAAAGGGTCTCAAAGTGATAAACTTTCGTTGTTCAAGGGGTATAATTTCCTATTTTTTCTCTACTGCCAAATAGGGCCTCAACTTCTCCTCACATTTTCTAACAACATTTTCAATCAGCACATGTGCAACTAGAGAAGATTTTTGTTCTTGCCTCACATTAACCCCTAAGATAAATAATAATTATTGAGAAATATCATCACTCTCATTTGGAGCCAAACTCATATTTTTTGCATAAAAGTTACAACTTTTTCTACATGATTCTCATTAATAGCTGCAAAGAAATGTTGAAATATTTCAATAATAATATTATCACATTTTAAATTCAACATCAAAATACTTGCCCTGATTTTTGCCATAGTTTATAGAATTGTAACCCTCCTAGCAAAAGAAAGTCCTTTGTTTTCCTCTAGACCTTGGAAACTCTCCATAGTCAGAGAATATATCTCCCTCATGGTTTTGCTACTGTAAAGAACCTTGGGAGCTATCATTCTTGTAATTTCACTAATACAATTGGTAACCAAAACCTTTACGTTTTTGTTTGGGTGTCTGAAGAATTAGGGTTGGACCAAGAAAGAGGGTTTGCACCACCCATTTTATTATCACATATTGTGACTGATTTACCTTGGATAACCCATTTTTTACTTCTATCAAGATGTTGAATAGGTCACGTATTTGTTGACATAGACGGTCTAGCTTCCTTCCTACTTTTTAAAGCTTCTCTTTTCCAACTTTTTCCATCATACCACATTAAAAATTTTATCTAATCCCACAAGATGGTAAGATATAAGCTCTAATACCACTGTAATGTTCCATTGAGGCTAAAAAAGGAATAATTTGGATTTCCTGGGAAACCCTTGTTGTGAAATCTAAATATGCAAATTCAACAATCAATAAAATTTTAAAAATAGACCAACTCAGAAATTAGTCCTCCAAATGTTATCAACCTGATTTGGGGCTTCAAAACCCTAGGCAATTTGGGAAGAACTCAAATTCACACACTTCTAATTCACCAAAATTCAAAAAAAATAATTTATATTGTAGCCCTTAAATTTAGAAATCAAAAAATACACTCAAACCATGAAACTCAAAATTCAAGAATTTATTATTCACCAAAACATCTAAAAACTTCATAAATTCATATATTTATTCAAAATTAGAATTAAAACACACTTGATAGCTCAAAATAATCTTTGAGGTTCAATTATTACACCAAAGTGAAATCATAATTTCCATACACTAGAACATGCCCAAAAAGTGACCCCAAATTCCCCAAGGGGTTCACCCTAGGTAGAAAGGGTCTATAAATTAGCTCCAAATGCTCTAAAGCTAGAAATTAGTATCCTTGCATGGATATGCAACCTTGTTGTCCTGAAAATGGCCTCAAACCCTTGTCAAATGGCCCCAAACCAAGTGTCCTTCCTCCTTGACCTAGTCACCACTCTTCTCATTAATTCATCACACCCTAGGAAGGGTCAAACCTTTATTTTTTGAATATGATGATCAATTACAACCTCTAAAATGAAGTTTTCCACTATGAAAATTAGAGGGTTTCATCCCTAATCCTTTAGAACCTTGAAGGTTTTTGTCTCCAAAGCCTTGAGTTAAGCTTTTCGTGCTTAGTCTCCAAAATCAATATCTAAAATAGCATGCCTTCACACTAAAACATCATCTTCTTTTTATATTCTTCCCTCCAAGGGTTGTGTTCCTTTTTTAGGGAAGCTTCAACTATTTAAAAAGTCCAATCCCTTTTAACTTTCATTTAAAGTGTTGAAACACCCATAACCCTCAAAGTCCCCCACTTAAGCATATTATTAATCCTGAAGGGATAACTATAGTCTTCAATTCAGTTTAACTTTCGATTAAACTGTGCATTGTTCACCAATCAAAATTCATTATTTTTAATATATTATAAAATTTAAAAACATGTAATAGTTAAATTGCACATTTCTTAACAAAAAATATTAAAAATATCATTTAAAAAAATTGTCATTGGTGGAAATCGTTGAGATGTTATTAATGGATGGATTGATGACATCATAAAAAATAATAGTAATAGTTATTGTTCCATGATAGATATGGGAATCTCTTAATAGAATGCTCTTACAGTTTTTATTATTATTAATTGTAAAACATGGTATGGTTATTGTCCATTATTGTCTTTTTAAAACTTGCATCAATTCCTCAAGATCAGAGGCCTTGTGAGACATATAGAATACTTCCAGTGCTGCTACTATAGGGGATAAATCAAATTTTGAATCCATTCCACAGACTGTGCAAAGAGCAGGGAATAGTAGATCATTAGTCACTCAACTTTCCAAAGTAAAGGTTAAATATCTGTGTTAAAAATATTTATTATGATGCCACTAATAGAGAAAAAAATTGTGATATATTATTTTATTTTTGATGAGGGAATTATGAAACTCACTTTAGTTTGTTTTTTTATTAATGGGTGTGTCAGCGCTTTTTTTTGTCTCTATTTTTTTCTTCTAAGGACATTTTCTTTTGTCTCATGCCCATTGCATTTTATTCCCATTATCTAGGTTTAAGTGTGTTAAACAAAATTTTGACTTTCATAGACTCTGCTAGGGTTTCAACTTGCTATGGGCTTGTAGATAAAGCGATGGTAGATGCAGGGGAAATGATTCATCTCCAAGGTGATCGCGACTGGGTTTGGGGTATTTATATCTCTAAAAAAAAAAGTTTGAATGTGTATGATCATTTGTGCCTGTACCTATCTCCTACACTTAAAAACCAAAAAAATAGCCTTTTCCTATACCTGTAAACTCTCCTCTTTCTCAAAAGTCGAGCTTCACATGTTGGATTGCATGTGCTAGAAAATAGATTATGGTTTTACTAAAATGGTCTGATGTTGTTAAATGTTATAATGTGAGTACATAATGGCTTCAAGTGTATTGGACTAGTTTTTTGCTTTACTTGAATAGGGCTACCACAGTTTTTTTTGGTCTTTCATTCACACAAGTTCTGTTTTAGGTTACTATTTATTGAGAAAAATGAAGCAAAAAATGTTGTTTTTCCCTCCCCACCATGGATAGTTGAAACTAACCTTTGATGATGAGACTTAAAAAGTAAATCCTAGACCTGTGGGTGGGGGCGAAGTCATTCAAAACCATAATGGCCATCCAAAATTAGTTTTCTCTCTAGATATTGGATGGGGAACAAATAACTAAGTAGAGGTAATGTTGTTCCTAAAAGACATACAGATTGTTGTCTTAAAGTTAAAAGGTTGGAAAAGGATGGCAATGATAAATGCTTCACCGTAATTTATCGATGCCTCAACAAAGATAATTGTTTCACCCTTGCCAATGGCTGATTATCCACATAATGTGGAAAATCCTTAGAAAAAATCTTAATACTCTTAGCAAAATAGACAATCAAACATAATTGAGTCCATAATAGACTCATATTTTGATAAGATTGATTAGCCATGCTCATCTTTCTTTTTTATGGACTTCATTATCTTGATGGTTTTGTATATTCTTAACTTCTGCAAACATTATCTTGTGGGGGTTGTATATTCTTAATTTATGCAAACATTATCTATATACACCTTTAGCATGTTATCGGTTTTAGGTTCATTTTGTTTGTGAGAAGGCTGTTGAAGCTGTATTTCTGTGATTCAAGTATCATGGTACTAGATGCTTAGATTGAGGCACTTCCTAAAGACATGTTTGGGTTCTTATCATTGGATTTTATTATTATTATTATTATTATTATTATTATTATTATTATTATAATATATATATATATATATATATATATATATATATATATATATATATATATATATACATATACATACATACATATATATATATATATATATATATATATATATATATATATATATACATACATACATATACATACATGTATATATATATATATATATATATATATATATATATATATATATATATACATACATACATACATACATACATACATACATACATATGGATTGAAAGCATGTTGTATGTTTTATTAATTAAAATATAGTACATTTAGATGAAAAAGGTTGGTGGTATGAAAGCACACTCTAAATAATAAGCACTAACTAAAAGAAACAGGTTTAGTAATTTGAAGATCAAGGTTCAAAGTTAAATATCAAAAAAAATAAACTAAAATTAAAAACAGGAACATGTGACTAGCTTATTGGAGCTTTGCTCCTATACCTCAGGGGCTCCTTTGGCTTGTGGGGATCAATTTCTGAGTGCATGGTTGCATATCAGAGATCCTAGTTATTACTAGCAGGCCATTTAATGACAACCACAGGGCTTTTTTGAGTAAACCTTGTTCTTCAAACCTCATTTTTACCTTAACAAACATTTTCTTTGCACTTTTCAAGATCTATTTGTTGCTTAGTTTTTCATAACTCCTCATGGAATTCCTAGGAGCAGCTACCCTAGGATCTTCATTATCTTATTTGGTGTCCCTCATAAAACATTGGATTTTCTTTTGGTGCCCTTCATAATCTCGGATAAAACATTGGATTTGGATTTTTTTGATTGAAGGATAAACATCCAATAATCCATCAAATTGGTAAAAGTATTTTTGCTTAGAGTAGTGAAGAGGAAAATGGAAAGTGAGTCTAAAATTTAGAGATCTAGCTTCATATGGCTTGTTTTGTTAGGTATGTGGAGCTAAAAGCTTCACCATGGAGCATAGACAAACAGGTTCGGGTCTACACAGACGCCGGCATCGGTCAGGAGCGACCGACGTCGGTCAGTTGCAGTTCAGAGGCGCCGACGTCGGCAGTATGGTCGGCCGGCGACGGTCACAGGCGAACAGACAGGAACCGACGTCGGTTACCTGCGTGTCCAGAGAGCTATTTCCGAGGACAGAAGCGAGTGTTTGCATGATGAGTTTGAGTTGTAGACTCATGCTCGCGTCTCTATTGTTAGCAATGTTATTTTTAGAGCCCTTGTTGAAGAGGCTTAACTGTTTGTTGTAAGAGCATGCTCAAGTCCCCTATTTCTATATGTAGGAGAGATCTTCTAAGCTATTGTAAGATGATGAAGTGTATGAGAGTGTAATTGAGTACGAAGTAGAACATTGTGAATGTTTGAAGGACTGTACTTTAGAGAAAGCTCTTGAGGAATAGAGATCTAGTGAGAGATCTTGTGTGCATCTGAGAGAGGTGTGGAAGAACAAAGTTCTTCATTTGTATTCCTATTGTAAAGAGTTTTTAATACAAGTTTTCAGGGTGTTTTCTTGTATATCTTGTTCTGTGCTATTTATCATTTCAGTTACTTATCTATCTGATTTATTTCCGCATTGATTGCTTTCATAAGTGTAATCCATTGTTGGTTGATCCCCAACAAGTGGTATCAGAGCTCAGGTTCACTAACAGGTGGTTCAGATCTGTGTAGTGTGTTCGGATTACAGGTTGCTCACAGGGATTTCTGTTTGAGTGGGAGAAGCAATGGCAGAGGAAAGTAAGTTGAGAATGGAAAAGTTTAATGGCAAGAACTATCAGCACTGGAGAATGCAGATAGAGGACTATCTGTATCAGAAGGATCTTTACTTACCGTTAGGTGGGATAGCAAAGAAGCCCAAGGACATGGAGGACGAAGAATGGGAAGTTCTTGACAGAAAGGCTCTTGGTTCTATAAGACTGAGTCTGGCCTCCACTGTGATATCCAATTTGTCACAGGCAAAAACTACGGTAGAGTTAATGACCACGTTAGCTAATTTGTATGAAAAACCCTCCGCTTCAAACAAGGTATATTTGATGAAGCAGTTATTTAATTTGCATATGCAAGAAGGTGGATCTGTTTCTAATCACCTGAATGATTTCCATGGTATTGTTAATCAGTTAAGTTCTGTTAATATTTCATTTGAAGATGAAATAAAGGCTCTTTTAATTTTATGTTCTTTGCCTGAAAGCTGGCATGGCTTGGTAATGGCAGTTTCTAATACTGCTTCTGCTTCGAATATTTTAAAAGTAGAGGATGTGGTTAGTGTTATTTTGAATGAGGAAATACGCAGGAAAAGCACAGAAGAGACTTCTGGGACATCCGGGAACGCTTTAAATTTCGAGAGCAGAGGAAGGCAAAAAGAAAGGAGCAAGAGGAGATCAAGATCTAAGTCTAAGGGAAGAGGCAGATCCAAATCCAGGAATGGCAGAAGGCCACAATGTTGGAACTGTGGAAAGTTGGGGCACATAAGCAGAGATTGCTGGTCAAAGCCTAAGGAGGACAATCAGCACGAAGGAAAGGAAGAGACAAAGGTTGCAGGTATTGCACAGGATGCTCTTATTTTCTCTTTGCATAATAACATAGAATCTTGGGTACTAGATTCTGGTGCGTCTTTCCATGCTACCCCTAACAGAGAATATTTCAGTGACTACGTCCATGGAGATTTTGGAATAGTATACTTAGGGGATGATGAGCCTTGCAAGATTATTGGCAAAGGTAAAGTGCAGCTAAAGATGCAGAATGGCAACACATGGGTGTTGAGGGATGTGATGCATGTTCCTAGTTTGAAGAGAAATCTGATTTCTGCAGGTAAGCTTGGTGATGAGGGTTGTACAGTAACTCTCACAGCAGATTCTTGGAAAGTGACCAAGGGTGCACTTGTTATGGCCAGAGGTAAGAGAGAAGGTACTCTCTATTTGTGTAATTGTATTACTAACAAATCTCCTTCAGTTTTATCTACTTCAGATGTGGATGCTAAATTGTGGCACTCAAGGCTTGGCCACATGAGTGAGAAGGGGATGTCTATCCTTAAGTCTAAAGGTATGCTTTCAGATTTGAAAAGTATGGATCTAGAATTTTGTGAGCATTGTGTGTTTGGAAAACAGAAAAGGGTTAGTTTTCTAAAGACTAGGTCTACTAAGAAAAGGCAGAAGTTGCAGCTTGTTCACACAGACGTGTGGGGACCGGCTCATGTAGCCTCTATTGGCGGATCACAGTACTATGTTACATTCATAGATGACGCCACAAGAAAGGTATGGATCTACTGTATTAAAAAGAAATCTGATGTTTTTGATACTTTTAAGATATGGAAAGCCATGGTTGAGAATGAAACAGGCAAAAGATTAAAGTGCTTGAGATCCGATAATGGTGGTGAGTTCTGCAGTCTTAAGTTCAAATTGTATTGTTATATGAATGGGATCCGTAGGCAAAGGACGGTTCCAAGGACACCTCAGCAGAATGGTATTGCTGAAAGGATGAACAGGACTATTATGGAGCGTGCTAGATGTATGAGATTGCATGCAGGGTTGCCCTTAGAGTTTTGGGCAGAAGCAGTTGACACCGCAGTGTACCTGATCAACAGAGGACCCTCTACAGCTCTGGATGGTGGAATTCCAGAAGAGGCATGGACAGGTAAAAAGGTTGATCTTTCATATCTCAAAGTTTTTGGTTGTGAAGCCTTTGTGCACATAGATAAGGAAAATAGAAAGAAGCTAGATGCTAAGTCTATGAGGTGCACGTTTATAGGCTATGGCTCAGATGATTTTGGTTTCAGATTTTGGAATCTAGGAACTAACAAGGTAATCAGGAGCCGTGATGTTGTTTTCAATGAAAGGGTGATGTACAGTGATCAGACAAGGAAGCTAGATCAAGCTGGGCAGAGCAATAATGAGTTGGACGAAGTTATGGTCCAAAATGAGCTCGCGGGAAAAAGAAATAATCACTTACAGGAAAACACAGAGACCGACGTCGGCAGGTTTGGCACCGGCGTCGGCAATACAGAAACCGATGTCGGTCATACAGAGACCGACGTCGGCAGACCAGGCACCGGTGTTGGCCAGGAAGAACCGGCGTCGGCCAGTAACAGGTCTACAGGTGGTCGAGGTCGGTCACTGTCATAAAATTTGGGTGGACAGATTGTGGAAAACGAGTCCAAGACACCAATCAGGAGGTCTGAAAGAGTAAGTAAGCCTCCAATTAGATACTCTCCTTCTTTATATTATTTATTGCTAACCGATGGTGGAGAACCAGAAAGTTTTGAAGAAGCTTTACAGGTGGAGTCCAGGAGTAAGTGGGAGCATGGCATGATTGAGGAGATGGAGTCCTTAAGAGAGAACCAAACATGGGATTTGGTTGAATTGCCGGCTGGTAAGAGAACACTGAAGAACAGGTGGACTTACAGGTTAAAGGAAGGTGAAGATGGTCAGATGAGATACAAGGCCAGATTGGTTGTAAAAGGGTTTGCACAAAAGCCAGGTATTGACTTTGGCGAAATTTTTTCTACAGTTGTTAAGATGACTTCTATAAGGGTTGTACTATCTTTGGTTGCTTTTGAGGATTTGCATCTCGAGCAGCTAGATGTTAAAACAGCATTTCTTCATGGAGATTTAGATGAGGAAATTTACATGGAACAGCCAGAAGGTTTCGAGGTCAAGGGTAAGGAGAAACTAGTGTGCAGGTTAAAGAAAAGCTTGTATGGCCTCAAGCAAGCTCCAAGGCAATGGTACTTGAAATTTGACAGGTTTATGACTGAGCATGGTTTCAGTAGGTGTCAATCAGACCATTGTGTATATTTTAAGAGATTTGATAACAGTAGATACATTATTCTATTGTTATATGTAGATGACATGCTGGTTGCAGGGTCTCACATGCAGGACATCTCAGAGCTCAAGGAGAAGTTAGCTCAAACGTTTGCTATGAAGGATTTGGGAGCAGCTAGGAAAATCCTTGGCATGAGCATCAAAAGAGACAGAGAAAATCACAGGTTGATATTGTCTCAAGAAGATTATGTGGACAAGGTGTTGAAACGGTTCAACATGCAGGATGCGAAACCGGTAAGCACACCTTTGGCAGGACATTTCAAGTTAAGTAAAGAACAATGTCCCAATTCACATGATGAGGTAGAGTACATGAACAAGGTTCCATATTCTTCCGCAGTAGGAAGTTTGATGTATGCAATGGTGTGTACTAGACCAGATATTGCCCAAGCAGTGGGAGTAGTAAGCAGGTATATGGCCAATCCAGGAAAGGAACATTGGAAAGCAGTACAATGGATCCTTAGATATCTGAGAGGAACCAGCAGTAGACACTTATGCTATGGAGGTTCAGATACATCTCTACATGGCTATGTAGATTCAGATATGGCAGGGGATTTGGATGGCAGGAGGAGCACTACAGGTTATGTTTTTACTGTAGGTGGAACGGCAGTTAGTTGGATTTCTAAGTTGCAGAAGGTTGTAGCCTTGTCAACTACAGAAGCAGAATACATTGCAGCTACAGAAGCTAGCAAGGAGATGCTATGGATGACACGGTTCATGGAAGAGCTTGGAAGGGAGCAAGGAAGTTGCAGATTGCATAGTGACAGTCAGAGTGCAATCCACTTGGCTAAGAACTCAGCTTTCCATTCTAGAACCAAGCACATACAGCTAAGGTACCACTTCATACGGCAGGTATTGGAAGATGGTGAGTTGAAGCTGGAGAAGATCCATACAGACATGAATCCTGCGGATATGCTAACAAAGCCGGTTACTAAGGAGAAGTTGAATCTTCATTCAACTTCTATTGGTCTTCATAATTAAGTTGAAGATGGAGGAGCTAGAAGATCTTGCTGTACAGGTATTGGTGCAGCTGGTTTATCTCCAAGTGGGAGATTGTTAGGTATGTGGAGCTAAAAGCTTCACCATGGAGCATAGACAAACAGGTTCGGGTCTACACAGACGCCGGCATCGGTCAGGAGCGACCGACGTCGGTCAGTTGCAGTTCAGAGGCGCCGACGTCGGCAGTATGGTCGGCCGGCGACGGTCACAGGCGAACAGACAGGAAACGACGTCGGTTACCTGCGTGTCCAGAGAGCTATTTCCGAGGACAGAAGCGAGTGTTTGCATGATGAGTTTGAGTTGTAGACTCATGCTCGCGTCTCTATTGTTAGCAATGTTATTTTTAGAGCCCTTGTTGAAGAGGCTTAACTGTTTGTTGTAAGAGCATGCTCAAGTCCCCTATTTCTATATGTAGGAGAGATCTTCTAAGCTATTGTAAGATGATGAAGTGTATGAGAGTGTAATTGAGTACGAAGTAGAACATTGTGAATGTTTGAAGGACTGTACTTTAGAGAAAGCTCTTGAGGAATAGAGATCTAGTGAGAGATCTTGTGTGCATCTGAGAGAGGTGTGGAAGAACAAAGTTCTTCATTTGTATTCCTATTGTAAAGAGTTTTTAATACAAGTTTTCAGGGTGTTTTCTTGTATATCTTGTTCTGTGCTATTTATCATTTCAGTTACTTATCTATCTGATTTATTTCCGCATTGATTGCTTTCATAAGTGTAATCCATTGTTGGTTGATCCCCAACATGTTTTTCAGTTAGTAAAATTTATGACAAATTGGGAAAATAAAATGGCCTTCTAGATGTCTTGTATTCTATATACAAGGAATTGCTTGCCTACCCATGCCCTCAAGAAAAGAAAAATATATCGTTGTCACACTTTTATGCATTTTTTGTTGGGAATCATCCAATGAATTTGAAAATTTTCAAGTTGCACCCAATTTTTAGTCCTATACAAATTTATAATTATAGCAATAGTTAGTTTCAAAGGCATTACTTAATCACCTCTCATTCAGATTTGATTGTGACCCAATCCTTATCAGTGCTTGCAAATCAACAAATCCCCTATATACATATACCTAAAAGGAAAAAAAACACCACTGCTATAGGATAACTGCAAGTAAAATAGACTATGATCTGATGATTATAATCTTGAAAGTATCTTATGTCTTCACACATATGACTATATTTCCATTTTTAAGTTGATAGCGGAGTGCACACACTGCTTTGTATCTTCAAATTTTAATTTTAGTTAGGATAAAATCAAAAGAAGTTAGTTTGCATTCAATATGGGAGCTCTACATTTATTTTAGACAAGTGCATTTGACTCGATCATAAAATGTGAGTGATGAAAGCAGGGGATGGTAAAAAATGGATTTATTAAGAATCCATGCTCACCCATACGAGTCCCTTAGGTCATTTAGTTTTTTATTATTAACTAGTTGATATATATTTTTAAGCCAGAAATTTTTGCTTTTATGCCTTCTCTCCACACTCAAAGAAGCATGAAGGGTTCTAGTGAGGATTTAGAGTCTACATCCCCTACGTGGGGCATAAGTGTTTGAGAATTCTACTATTTTGATTTTGTGATGAAGATTATCTTGAGTTGAGATCCAAGCCATATAGAGTCTAGATAAGCCCTCACATCAACAAATCTAAATTTTCTTGGGAGGTTGAGCCATATATAGGCTAGATAGGCCCTCATTTCCTCATAATTCTAGCAGATGAGATCTTTGTTATTTCTATTAATTCAAGCAAATTCAAGATTGAGGGTATCTCAAAGAATTTAAACTAAGAAGGTTGTATGATATAATGATATATTTAGGATAATTTGGGTTCCCTAATGCCTCATTACTAAGGTCATAGTAGTTGTGTGTTGTCATAAATTCCAAATCAAAGTTGTAGTGTATTGGACCTACAAAGCAATTATTCCTTTCCTCTAGATTTTTTTTTATTCAAAACCATACCTTTATTGATATAACTATTGTAAATCAGACTCGCACCCTTGTGAAGGTAGTTTCAAGCCTTCATAGTCTGATAAAACATGGAAACAATCCTAGGTTGTGGGTGACCTAATCAGCGGATTGAATCTCTAGATTTTAAGGGCTAGCTCCCTGTGGTGTATCAATTAGGATCTCTACTCTACGCTACAAACTTCTGGGAAAGGGGGAAAAGGGAAACATGAAAGGAAATCCTATCTAATGATGATGATACACCTAAATTTTGATTCATCCACTCAATTTGAGCTCTTAAAAACACTAATTAGACAAGAAAAAGATTGAACTTTCAATTCCAATTGACTCCTATGCATCAGTATTTCATGAAAAGGTTTTATCTAGTGATCAAAGCTTGAGGAAAATGAGGGAATATGCCTTATTCAAGGCACTAACCAGACACTTATATCCACTATAACTTCAGCCAAAAGACATCAAACATAGAACATGACCTGCATAATCTAATCAACTAGTAACTAGGTAAGAATCAGGGCTTGACAAGGAAGAAAATTTTATCACATATGCAAATCATTGACATAAATACACTATACCAGCATCCTAAAATCTAAAAATAGTCCTTCTATTTATCTAAAAAAAATTACAAAACTCAAATTTTGGCAGAGTTTAGTCTTGTCAAAAGAGGGATTGATAATTCAAGGCTAAAAAACCAACTTATATAGAAAAAACATATAAAAACCAAGAGGTTGGTGCTCAAAAAGGAGGGATCAACTCCCACATTACACAAGTCCAACTTAAGCTATCCAAGAATAACCAAGCCTTATAATAATATCCTTTTGTCTTATGTCTTGCATGAAAAACTCATTGGCATTGAAAATGAATAGTGGGCTCATCTTGGACTAATTTGTTCCATGCATGAAAACTACACCACAATCTTCAAAAGAATATGTCTCTTGATTGAACTTGAAGCTGAGTTGGATCATCGAATGCATAAGATGACTAGGAGATAAGCATGACTTCAACAAATAATCAACTGAAGCTTTGACCAATCAACTCCAAATGACCTTCCACTGTTAAACTCCTTGAGCCCTTCATGCATTCAAGTCTCATTTTTGGAACTGAGAGGGTCATGCTTGAAGCAGATGCATGTCTTGGACTATAGATCCTACTATAGATGGAAAAAATAATATCTTTATTAGTTTTTTGCATGTTAATGCTATGCTGGACACGTCTAATCGATCTTGGGTCA
This sequence comes from Torreya grandis, assembly GCA_037957365.1. Taxonomy (NCBI): domain Eukaryota; kingdom Viridiplantae; phylum Streptophyta; class Pinopsida; order Cupressales; family Taxaceae; genus Torreya; species Torreya grandis. The sequence continues at coordinate 3,277,177 of JARHVA010000759.1, read as the reverse complement.
CTCTGTATGTTTTACATGTGAGACTGTAGACGACATTGATCTGCTTACCATAGAATGTGCTTATGCCACTTGTCATTGATTAATTAGCCCCTTGGAATTGCTGACCATTTGGCCTAATCTTGCTCCATTGATATGTTTTGAGCTAATTCCTTTGGGCTATTATTTCTATCTATTTTTTGCAAGCCTTTCTTTGGAATTATTTCTTCAGACAAATTATCCTTGTTTTTCTCTTTGGACCATTCCTTTAGACAATTCTCTTAAAGGAATTGTTTCAGGCCTTTTCTCTTTGGGCCATTCCTTCCAACTATTTGCCTTCCAACGTTTATCTCTGTCACTTTCCCGTAGATAAATTATCCGTGGGAATTCATACCTTCGGGATTTTGAAAATGATCCCTCATAACTGTTGGAAATGGTTCTCTTGGCTTTCTATTATGGCACTTTCCTTAGGATAATTTTCCTAAAGGAATTATTTCTTCATCCTTTCCTTTGACTTTTTTGATTGGTCCCTTTCTCGTGGACAATTTGTCTGAAAGAAATATATGTCTTCGGGTTTTTTTACAATGGTCCTCAAACTTCTGAAATGTACCCTTCAGAGTTTTTGAAAACTCCTTCAGAAAAGTTGACAATCCCCTTTTGCCTTTTTGAATTTCCCTTCGGATAATGTTTGGTTCACTCATCCTTTCAAAAATGCCTTTTTCTCGAAGGGCAGATACCCTTTAGCTATTCTGTAATAGACCCTTCAAACTTTTGAAATGATCCTCGACAAAGTTGAAAGTGTCCCTTTGGAAGAATTGGAATGGTCCACTTGCCCTTCATAAAAAACTGTAAAGGACTTTTTGATAATTGACTTTTTCGAAGAGAAAGAACTCTTCAAAAAAATTGTAAGGGATCTCAGAACTTTTGAAATTGACCTTTTGGCCAAAAGAAATGACCCTTCAAAATTGTTCAAGTGAACCTTTTCGAAAGGTAAGAGACCTTTGGAACTTTGTGTTATACCCTTCAAAAAAGTTGCTTTGGTCCTCGGAAAAGTTAAAAAGCACCTTCGGAAAAGTTGTCTCACCTTTCAGGGTTTTTGCAATGGACTTTTTCGAAGAGAAAATGACCCTTCAAAAAAAATTTAAAGTCCCTTTCTTTGGCTTTTTGTTCATTTCTTTCCTTCGAACAATTTGGCCAAAGGAACTATTTCGGCTTCTCTCCTCGGGCCTTTCCTTCAGAGAATTTATTCAAAGGAATTCATATCTTTGGAATTATTAAAAAGGACCTTCGGAACTGTTTGAAAAGACCTTTTGTGAAAGAATAAGATCCCTTTGGACTTATTGAAAATGACCCTTTTTTGGACCCAAAGAAGCCTCCATAATGTTTTTCTCATAAAAAATCCTCTGAAAACCAAAGTGAATGCCTTAAAAAAGACCTATTAATCATGCATTATTTCAAGGACTTTTTAGGACCAATAACTGACTCACAAGATGTACTAGCATGATATGCAAAGTTTTGAATGATAAGGGTTGCAATTTGACCTACAAGGTCAAAATTGTCAACAATACCAAACTACAATACAACATTAGTCATACAAAAAAATTGAGACATGAAAGTGGAGGAAATTGATGGAAGAACAGAAATATTTGATTAATTATTTACAGATTTTAAGATTAACAACTGCTGGTAATAATGGACCGCCCTTAATTTCTAACATAATAGAATTAAGTCTCTTGACATGTACAGTGAAAAGTGAATGTCTAAGTAGTAGAGTACATCATCACCATTGTTGAGACAAGCAAATAGTATGGTAATTCCCTTATGTACATTTTAATTTTTTAGTATGTTGTGTTCAGGCTAAGTATACCAGTCAGTTCAAGTTTCTACAATGAGAATGAAATTGTGATTACCATATCACATCCTAAGGGTCTGAGCATAGTCACATATTCATTATTTTAAGGAAATACCATGGTCCTTAAGTGAACTTTATCAATCAAGCCTAGTGAGTAGTACCATCAACACAAGTGGTAGCACAACACACTTCCTAACAGCTACAACCAACCAATCAGTCAAGTCATTAAGTACCGAAATAGGGATGAACACAAGCAAAGCATTTATTAAGATTTTCCCATAGTTATCACAACATAGAAGCCAAACATTGTTAGACAAATTGAGCTCATATGAAATCACTTATGATGTATAACTGAATAGGTTGCACCAAGTTGTCTCATACTTATGTTCAAAACTGAACCACTCTTTACAAGTGACAAACAAGACTTTGATTCATGATAATTGATTTCAGCCTACACATGTAAATCAACCCATTCTCAGCACCGTTATGCAATGTATTTGTTCTACAACATAATAATCAAATGTAGTAATAAAAAAATAGATGTATGCAGCATTATGCAGTTGTATGCCCCTTAAATGATTGTGTATAAGGTAAAGTGAAAAAACCCGTTCTTTCCACAAGATGAGTCTGGTAGGCCAAGTGGCATAGAAACATACTTTTTTAAGCTTTTAGTAGCTCAATGAATTTCTCATAATTTTATTATCCTTATAGTTTTCAGGTGTTTTCATGTTTGGGTGGTGTAAATTAAAAGTGCCTTATGAGATCTATTTGTGGGTAATATCGGTGATTCAATTTTCATTTTAAAAAGAGAACCATATTGAGCTTAGATTTTTAGAGGCAATTTTCACCATAGTTGGTAAAGTGTTTTCCTCCTACCAAAGACATTTGTAATGGAAATGACAGTCCATGGAAATAAAATGCAATGGATGTGCTAGAATCTGGCCATTGGCAGCTTTGTATATAGAGTGAAATTTGCATTATTTACACTTGAAATATTATATATTACATTCTTTTAATTTAATTAAATAACACAAATAATTTATTTTATATTTTCGTAAATTTTGTTATACATATCCCAAAAAATCAAAATCCTAACACTAATAAACTCTATATATTCCTCTTAATTAGAATTACTAAAACCACATCAAAGCCCCCGAGTATGACAATTGAGCTATGGTTGATTTTTTATGGCTTTAATGATGGTTGTACATAACAATTTGTAAATACTTGGACAACTGCAGATGCTCATTTTTTTGGCTTATTGATAAAGTTTGGCATAAATTGATAATGGTAACTGAATATTACTTTTACCTGAGTTGACATGGTCTTTTAACTGACTGCAGGGAAGTATTCCAGCTGAGGTTGGGTTGTTGTCACTTCCAGAAAGCCTTTACTTGGGAGAAAACTATCTCACAGTACACTTCCCTCCTCTCTTGAAAACCTCTCTTGATATTTTTTTGTTTTATCATGTTTCTGGTTATTTTCTTCCAAAATATTATAATTTCATTACATTTTCTCTGTTTATAGAGGTTTTGATAGTTTCAGTGCTTTTGACATTTATAGTTATTTTTAGTAAACTTTAATATTGATTTATCTAAGGATTTGGAGTTCATTTCTATGATGCAAATCAAATTTTCAATCTGCCTCCCTCTCGATGTCGGCTTCATTCTCAAATGCATCATAAACAGTTTCCCCTAATACTTCTGGTACACAGTTCAAGCTTTTGCCCTTCATTGTCAATGTTTGGGATAACTTAATGTTGTTAACTGAATTTTTGTGGCAGAAGGATGAGCCTTAATATTGGTACTGATAGGGTTTGGCAAGAGTTAGCAAGGCCATGTATGCAATTTGGCATGGGTCAACTAGGTTATACCTTAATCATTCATTCAATGGACTTTAACATCATAAAGTTTGCATGTAAGAGACCTTGTTTCCATAATGTACAATATGTGACATGACCCAGTTACAACATTATAATTAGCCACTTCAATGCAATACTCATTGCTTCTTCAGAACAAGGCAACACAAAAGTCCATCAGTATGAAACTCTAATTCCTTAACACTATAACATGAACTCTGTATACTTATGATTGAATTACCACTCTTATGAATTTCTTAATTCTTATAATAGTTGCCAGATTTATAATTACAATGATTCAAGTCTAATAACTATTTAAACAGAGTAGATATTCATTCAATAATTTTATACTAACATAGTCTAGGCAGATTATGCTACCCAGTCAAAACTCAAGTAAAGGTAGAAAAACTACTATTAGTTTAGAAGCATGAGCAAATAGGATAGAATAGGCCACATGATCACTTAAGTAAATAAAACTAAACTTACCAAGAGTGATAATGGTTATTCAATCACTCACACATCCATACATTCTAGGTCCAAACAACCCTTGGGTAGTCACCAGTTCATAATGATGAAAAGATCAATTTTTTCAGGGATCATCTATACAAATACATAATAGAAGTATATGCAAGTGAATTCAGATCCTGCCCAATGTAGCACAATTCAAGATGAATACACCATCAAGGATCAAGTGATGGTAATAGAGCTTCGAAAAGCATGAATGTTAGTAGAGTACATCATAACCATTGTTGAGGCAAGTGAATAGTATGGTGATTCCCTTATGTACATTATAATTTTGAATATGTTGTGTTCAGGGTAAGTATACCAACCAGTTCAAGTTTCTGCTACAACGGTCCTTAAGTGAACTTTATCAATCAAGACTAATGAATAGTACCATCAACACAAGTGGTAGCACAACACACTTCCTAATAGCTACAACTAGCCAATCAGTCAAGACATTGAGTATTGAAATAGGGTTGAACACAAGCAAAGCATTTATCAAGATTTTCCCATAGTTATCACAACACAGATTTAGTAGGTACTACATATGCATCAGCTACAACATCCCAAGTTTCAGTTGATAATCCAATATACACTAAGATACCATGATTACTATAGTTGGGTACATGTTAAGACCAATCATGATTAGTGTTTTCCATATCAACCTCGGTTGTTATAATCATCAAACCATGTCTTCTCAGTAATCAATCAATGCCGACAAGGTAACAAATATATGCATAGGTTATTGGATTTCCCAACTTCCATACATTATCCCTTGTCCATGCACACTTACAAAAGACTGAAAATGAAAAGAAGCCAAACATCATTAGACAAACTAAGCTCATATGAAATCGCTTATGATGTACAATTGAATAGGTTGCACCAAGTTGTCTCATACCTATGTTCAAAATTGAACCACTCTTTGCAAGTGACAAACAAGATTTTGATTCATGATAATTGATTTCAGGGTAAACATGGAAATCAACCCATTCTCAGCTCTGTTATGTAATGTCTTTGTTCTACAACATAATAATCAACTATAGTAATACAAAAATAGACCTATGCAGCATTATACAATTGTATGCCCCTTAAATGATTGTATATAATGTAAATAGAAAAAAACCCTTTCTTTCCACAAGATGGGTCTGGTAGGCCAAGTGGCATAGAAACATACTTTTTGAAGCTTTTAGTATGAATGTCTAAGTAGTAGAGTACATCATCACCATTGTTGAGGCAAGCTAACAGTATGGTGATTCCCTTATGTATAGAATAATTTTTGAGTATGTTGTGTTCAGGTTAAGTATACCAGCCAGTTCTAGCATGGACTTACCAAATCTTTAAAGCAAATATAGGATTATGCCATCTGTAGCTATAAATTATGCAACATATGCATTGTCTAGTTTCAAGGTTTATTGAAGCAGCAGAGGTTTATTAACTTTGTTTGAATATACCTAGTCATGTACGTATCTTTTTTTGTTCTTACAATAGGTCTCTTTTCAACATACAATTTTGTGTTGACATAATTGTATTATTCATCCATATAAAGCTAATAATCCCGATTGTAAAGTAGTAATTCATTACATTATTCATGAAATTTTAAGTCAGAAGACTATCTTTTAGGGCCCAGATTGAGAAAATGAAATCTATTTACTTTAATCTGAGTCAAAAATTGTCTTATAACATCCACATCCTTGCTACCATGATAATTACAAAATAATTCTATACAGTTTAATGAAATAACTTTGTTAGTTATAACCAGCTTTGTTGAGGTGCATGTAATTGACCAATATTGGACCGCATGTCCAAAATGCACCCAAAGCCACACCCCAACTGTGTCAGGTACAGTTTAACTCACCCCCTGGGACATTTTGACTAGATGCCAATGTGACACTAATTTAGCATATTGCATCCCCATAGTGGGAGCCTAGACAGGGAAATTTGTGATCTACCAAGTTTCATGATTGCCTTATGTTTGAAGTTCCAACTTTCAAGCTCAATGTTTCACTCGACCATGTTTTTCTATGAAACAAAGTTTTAAGAATCTTCAAGCACATGATTTCATCCATTTTTTATGTTGTGTTGTTACTTTATGGCTAGGAGGTGTCATTTCAAGGCTTTAGCAATAGTGAACGCCCCCACCCAAACTATTTTCCTTGCTGATAGACTAACAGTACATACAGAGGATTCCTAGCCATATTATATCAAGTAATCATTTAATCTCCACAAGGCTTTAAGATCTTGTACAACTAACTGATAATATTGCAACCTCTGTTGGATCACCTTTACAACCTGTTGTAGTTATTGTCTTTTGAGAATACCTATAACATATTCGAATAAAATTTATTTATATCAATAGATTAGACTACCAAAATTCAAACTAGAAAACAATTTTGTTTTGCGTGATCTACTGTTATAGTAAACCACATCAAATATGTTTGACTAATACTTTTTCACATCTGCTACTTAACTATATCTACCCACAGGGACTTGGCGCATGGCACCCTTGTTACTCTTATTTAAAGTATTTTAAAATAATTTTTATTTTAATAATAATAATACTTTATTTTTAGAAAATGGTACATTACATGTGGACCAATTAAGATAAAACTCAGATCTAGGGAGCAAGTTTAAACTTGGTGGTCTGAACAAAGCATCGACTCTCTCCTTGAGAGATCTTCCTTGGAGATTGATGCAGATTACTGACCAGAACCTCTGCTGCAAACTTTGTGCCATTGACCTGGTTTTCTTGTGCTAAGCCACTTGTGGCTTTCCCATCCGAGCTCTCATTCTGCCTACTTGCCGTCAACCTTCTTGAACAAATCTCTACAAACCATCCTTCATGTGAATTAGAAAGTGGTTTTCCTTGTTGATTGGCAAGTAAAGTTTTTTTAAAATTAAATCACTTTTGTTTCAAAACTATAAATGCACTATAGTCTTTGACTTTCAATACCATAAGTGTTATCATTTCATAAAGGGTGTGAAGGTCACTTTTTAGACAAAACTTGCTTTGCTTTTATTTGGTAAATGTACGTGGGTAGAGTGTGACTTTTTTATTATTTTTTAAGTAAAACAATACATTGTAACATTTTTATTATTGTTTTTTTAATTAAAAAATAATATTATATTGTGAGTTTATTAAAGACGGAAAGATTGTTTTGTAATAAACACTTCATATTTCCACTTGTCAAAGACTAGAAGGTGAGGTTCCGTTTGGCAAGTGAAACCTCCTCTCATTCAAAACATTCATTTCCTCTCTCTTACTCATTGTTTGTACTAGTCTTCTCTTGGATGCATTATCGACGGAGCCCAACATCTTCTTTTGTCTATAAATCTCATCTTTTCAACACTCACACTAATTACTCTAGATGCACTATCGACTGAGTCCGATGCCTTTTGAGCATGCTTTTGCAATATTTGGGGGGCGTCTTTCTTGTTGATAGTTCCGAAAGTGTACTTTTTTGTGTCACTTTTTCTAGTTTTCTCTTGCACTTTCAATTGTGCAACAACTACAACTTGCACTACTACTACAACTCAACCCAACACTAAAATGGATTCAAGTTTAATCAACCAACAAACTCCCTTTAACTATTACGAATAGAAATTCAATATGGTAATCATTCGAAAGAGTAAAGGTTTATATAGGATAACCATGAGTGAAGAAACTGAATCTAGCACGGATACAAATAAAGTTAAGTGGTATAACTGTAGTGATGAAGCCTTGGGCTATTATGTCTTTCTGTAGCCCCTGATCTCTTTTTTCACTTAGAGCTTGCCAAATCACCCCATGATGTATGGACCATTCTGGGAAAGCTATTTGGAGAGTAAGATGTGATGAGAGGTCACAAACTTGAGAATGAACTCATTAGCCTAAGTCCTACTAACTTTGACACCCTTCAAAAAAAATTCACTGAGTTCAAGTCCTTGAGATTGTAGTTGAAGAATGCGAGATGAAAAAAGAAGACGACCAAATTATTCTTTCTATACTTTCTAAACTAGGTCCTAACTATTTAGTCTTTGTCTCCACATTCCATGCCACTAAAAGTGTTTTGGGCACTACATGGAAAATGCCTTCTTTAGATGCTTTCATTATCGACTTAACCAGAGAGCAAGACAAGTTGATCTAGATGGGCACATTGAAGTCCACAAAAACCTCAAGCCCTAATTGCTAGGAATGGGAATGCAAAGACTTCAAACAAAGAGAAGAGGAAGAATAATAAGGATCAAGAGAAGAAGAAAAAATCAACCTTTGCCAAAACCAACACTGAAGCCTCCTCTTCCAATGAAAAACTTAAGAAAGAGAAGGTTAAGTGTGTATACTGTAAGAAAAATAGGCATGATGAACACAAGTGCATGAAGAAGCAAATAGATCATCTAACTCATCTCCTAGAGAAGAACAACATAGGTGTTCTCGAGTCTATCAAGTATAATTCATCAACCCAAAATTCTAATAAGGCAAAGGGAAAGGGGAAAGAGAAAGAAATGGGCAAGGCTTTTGTCACTCTTGCAACTTCAACATCTTCATGGGTTATTGACGCAAGTGCTTCTCACCACATGGGCTCTTCACTAGTTGAGTTTTTTTCATTAGAGCCTTGTAACATGTCTTCTATTAATTTGGGTGATGACACTTTTGTACCAATTGCAGGTTGAGGGACCTATTGAAATGGAAAGAGGAACATTCAATAATGTTCTAAAGTGTTCCTTCTCTTTCAACCAATCTCCTATCAGTGTATCAAATCACTCATATCAGCAAAGGCATGAGGGTTGAATTTTTACTAGATTCAGTTATCATCAGGTAGTTGCATAATGATTCTATAGTGGCAACGGGTAGGGTAGATCACTAAGCCAAGTTATACACCTCGCATTTTGCACCTGATTCTTCTCCGATTGCATTGTTGACCTATTCATATAAAGTTAGTAAATTATGGCATGAATAGTTTGGCCACCTTAATTACCGCTACCTTAAACAGCTTAGCAAAAATGGCATGGTCATATGCTTGGCTCGAGTCCAATTCTCTAAAGGACTTTGTAAGCGTTGCTCTCTTGGAAAGCATCTCGAAGCAAACTTTGACAAAGGCAAAGCTTGGAGGGCTTCACAAGCATTGGAGTTAGTTCACAGTGATGTATCTCGGCCTTTTTCCAATCTATCTTTTACAAAGGCTAAGTACATTCTCACTTTCATTGATGATTTCTCGAGATATACATGGGTCTACTTCCTTAAGCAAAAGTTTGAAGTGTTTGAATATTTTCAAGACTTCAAGGCACTTTTTGAGAAACAATCTAAGAAATTCATCAAGGTTCTTCAAACTGATAATAGAAGTGAATATGTTAACAATAGATTTGATTAGTTTTGCACCACAAAGGGGATTGATTTACAGCAAACAGTTACTTATAGTCCTCCACAAAATAGAGTGGCAGAATGCAAGAACAGATCCTTGAAAGAGATGGCTAGTTGTATGATTCATTTTAAGCCATTGGCACCTCAATATTGGGTTGAAGCCATTAATTATGTTTTTTATATTCAGAACATGGTTCCTCACAAAGTTTTGAAAGACATAACTCCCTTTGAAGCTTGGCATGGAAGGAAACCTAAAGTTGCACACTTTAGGGTTTTTCGATCTCCATCTATGGCACGTATATCGAAGAAGAAACACAAAGCTATGGACCCTCACTCTAAGCCTTGCATCTTTGTAAGTTATTTGGATGGTGTCAAAGGGTATCACCTTTTACATTTGACCACACATGAGTTGTTCATAGAGAGAAGTGTTCTGTTTCAAAAGAGTCCCAAAGACTCAACACTTGACACTTCTTCTCCTTCATTGGATTCACTTGGACTTGATGATTCTTCTTCTGACTCAGATCATCTAGAGCAAGTTCTTGAGCTAAGATCTTCTTCTTCCATTTCTAACAGCAAGGGCAGTGGTGGGGAGTCTTCTACATCCACCTCTAGTCATGTTTCAAGGATGAGGAGTCAGCGCCTAACTCACCCACATCCAGGTCCCTTTGGGCTAGGCAAACACTTTAGAGTGCAGGCACTTGGCTAAGGGATCCAGTAGATTGTATACATATTTGGACAAATTATCAGAATGGTCCACATACTTTTTTTGCTTCATTTTTGGATCCACAGATATTCCAAGAGGCTTTAGGCATACCTAAGTGGGATAATGTTATGTAGGAAGAATATTATTCCTTAATCAAAAATCACACTTAAGATTTGACTTCACTTTCTTAGGGAATGAAGATGATTCAATGTAGGTGGATATATCGGACTAAGTTTGCATTAGATGGGTGAGTCGATATATACAAGACATGATTGGTCGCTAAGGGTTTTTCACAAGTAGCCGGCATTGACTACTCAGAGACCTTGGCACCTTTGCAAATATAACTTTGATCCGAATCGCACTAGCTATAGCCGCAACACATGGTTGGGATGTGTACCAAATGGATGTAAAGAGAGTTTTTCTTCACAGAGACCTTAAGGAAGAGATCTACATGGAGCAGCGACTTGAGTTTGTTCAGGATTTATCCTTTGTTTGCAAACTTAGAAAATCCATCTATGGCATCAAATAGGCCCCTCGAGCTTGGCATGCTAAGATGGGTTCCTTCCTCCTTGCTTCAGGTTTCACCGGGTGTCATTTAGACTCCAATGTTTACTTTTTGCAGTAGGATGATTCTTTACTGATATTGGTCATTTATATTGATGATCTTTTGATCACTGAGAGTTCCTTATCATCTACTACAACGACAAAGGTATCTCTACAAGATAGATTTGACATGATAGACTTGGGTCTTATACATTACTTCCTCAACATCGAGATTTCCAAGTTTGATTCAGAGATTTCACTTGCATAGCCTAACTACACTCAATCTTTTGGCCCACTTTCACATGGTTGATTGTAAGCCATCTCCAACTCTCTTTCTATCAGGGGTTAAGCTTGAGGTTGATTGTTCTACACCTTTGGTCGATGCCACTCAATATTGACAGTTTGTTGGCAGCCTCATTTATCTAACTCATACCAGGCCCGATATTTCATAGGTAGTAGACATTATTTCATGATTCATGCAAGAGCCCCATGCGTTGCACTGGAAAGCATCCAAGCAGATACTGCATTACATTCAGGGCTCTTATAGATTTGAGATTCAATATAAATTTGGCACAGAGGTTGATTTGATTAGTTTTTCAAATTTAGATTGGACTGGTGATACTCTAAATCGCAGCTCCACTTTAGGTTAATTTTTTTTAGGTTCTTGTCCTATCAATTGGTCTAACAAGAGAAAAAATGTTATTGTTATATCATCCACAGAGGCAGAGTACAGGGTAGTTGTTAACGCAGCTACTAAGGTTATTTGGTTTCAAAGAATTCTGAGTTTGGCATTCGTTTCACGCAGCCCACCATTATCTATTGTGATAACCAAAGTATTATACAAATATACAGATATCCAGTTCAGCACTAATAGACCAAATATATTGAGATTCATGTGCATTTTATCTGGGAGCTTATTCATAGTTAGGTCATCGAATTGACATTTTGTCAGTCTTCAGAGCAAGTTGCAGGTATATTTACTAAACCCTTCACCGAGAGCATGTTCATTCATCTATGAGCTCTTCTTAGGGTGCAGTGTACATCAACAATAACACCATCTTCAGGGATGGCTTCTAACATCTTCACTTCTTCTATGTCTCTCTTTTCGGGGGGAGTTTTTCCTATGAGTTTTCTCATTTTCTCTACTTTATGAGAGATTGTTTTGTACATGGATCCCTAATCAAGGCTAGTTGTTGGGACCCATATTTTACACTGCCTACCTAAGTTATACTTGGGAGGGGAGAGAGGGGGTGCTTATGCTAGAAGGGGAGGTGGTTGTGAGTGTAGGTATTTATTTTTTTGGATTTATTTATTTAGGAATATTATATTTGCTCAGGGGGATTTTTTTACATTTGAGAAGTATGCTTGCTTAGGTGGAATTAATGTCATAAGTTTAATCGAAAGACTAGAATGTAACTCCTTTGATTACCTTTTTGTGAATTAGTTACTTATCTATTTCAGGTGTCTTTGACCACCATTGGTGGAAAAGTTACTCAACACTCCTATATGTACGCTTCACTTGATGAACTTTCTCATTTAATGGAATATTAGTTTTGCTTTGTTTGGGTCTTGTGCAATAATCTCACTTTGTGTGATTTCATCTTGTTTCAGCTTCATTGTGGTTGCATTAGTTTTGTCTCGTGATCATTTAACCATTGCATTTGCATTATTTGGCCCTAGCAACAACTCTAATAGTCAAAACATAATAGTGTGTCCCAATTTTTTTCGCCTAAAGAGGTTGTATACATCCCCATGAGAATAACTTGAATTTGGATAGTTAATATCAATACATGTTTTTTAACTTTTATATATAAAGACACAATACATCCACATTTTTTCAAAATTTTAAAAAAATGTTAAGTATCGTTCTGATCTATTTTTTAATTATTTTTCAAATATTTTTTGTCAATCCAATATAACATAATATTATTTTATTTTATTTTATAAATTCACTTTCATTCCATTTTATTATAATTTTGAGCATAAACTGATTTTTTAATATAAATTAAAAATTGTCCATTTAATTTCATACAAAATATAAATTGACCTTTTAATTCCATAAAATTAATTTATAATTTTGAATATAAACTAATTACTTTTTCAATATAAACTTCACTTATCTTTTATGAAACATATCAATGAAAATTGTCGATTGATGTTTTAATTCCATAAAACTAAATTATTTTAGATCATAAAAATTTGTTGATACTTTTAAGAGAAATATATTGACGATGAAAATATAAATTAATTTAGACATTAAACCTTATATCAATTAAAACTATGATCATCAAATGTTACATGAAACTTTAAATTAAAAGAATTTAATAAAATTTAAAGAATTGAATGTAAAATTTAATAATACCAAATTAATTTAATAATTTTATATTCTTAAGGTTGTGGTGTACTAATTAAAGCGGATACATTTATATCATAGCAACTACCACCCCGCTTGTGTTCCAGATTGGGTGTGGGCTTACCTATACCATAATTAATTTGTATTCAAAAATACTAAATTAATTTAATATAAAAAATATCAAATTTATTACTTCTATCAAAACTATGGGTAATGCCACATAGGGATGTGTACTGGTTCGTGACTCAAAACTAAGGGATGTTTACCAGCCATAACTCAAAAATATGGGATGTGTAGCACTGGGAAATAAAGGTAGTTTAGTAATTATGGTTGCCTATGGTCTAGGTTGATTGATACAATTGATTTGATTAAAGATAAGTAGTCAGAGCCCAAATTAATGAAATGTTTAGTTAGTTCAGATCATCAAATGTTTAGTATTTAGAAATTAAAGTAATTTAGTAAGTATGATTATTCTTAGATGTAGGTAGATTGGCAAGGTTTGGTTTACCCCATTCAAATCAGGTTTGATTTAAGGTAAGTAGTTAGAGCTCAAAATCATGAAATGTTTAGTAGTCAGGATTCAAATTATTAAATGTTTAGGATTCAGAAATTGAAGTAATTTAGAAAGTTTGGTTACTCTGAGTGAATGTAGGTAGATTGGCAAGGTTTGGTTTACCCCATTCAAATCATCAAATGTTTAGTATTCAGAAATAGTAGATTGACAATGTTTAGTTTATTCCAGAGCTTCGTCATTAGGTCAAAACCTATAGTTAATTTTTTTCTAAAAACATGTAAGATTTAATAGAAAGAAATTCCTTTGTAAACTTCTACAACAAGATCTCATATGCCAAATTAGTGTTTGGTTTGGACGGGACCTAAAAGACAACCCTCTACAGTTAAAAATAGCGTACAGGCCTAAGTGAATATCCAACTATGGCATTTCAACAAAGTTCAAAATGAAGAAATTCAACCTTTACCATATCTGTGATCAAGCTAGATATTTAAAAAAAATCAAGAAAGCAACAAAACGTCACACAATTGATACTGTGATAAAATATATTAAAGGATTGGTATTACCAGAATATTGTAGTCTTAAAAGGATGACTAAAACATACGATGATTTCTGTAAAAAATCATAAGCTTTGCAACTATGTAAAATATTATAGTGTAGCACAACATTGTGAAACTGACAATTGCAACAGCTGACCGCCTAATGATATTGGGGTGTGGACTAGTCCAATGCTCATGATATTTACTCTCTGCATTATCTAGTGTAAAAATGAAAATAGTAGTATTCTAGAGACCAAGTAAGTTTCGGCAAGTCGTCTTCTCTTACAATACAAAGAAAATGTTGCACTGGAAGTAGCAATTTCCTCCAAAACCCAAGACAACTAATGTTTCCTAGTTATTTAATGCTTGCAAATGGACAGTCAGTCAACCATTATGTTAGTAGGAGGGGCACTTCCATTATGGCATCGCCCCCATTGGGATAAATATCATGGTCTATTGGGTATATATGTTACCATGGACCGAGCCTACCAACCTGAATGAACAAGGATTTTAGACTCGCAAAAGCAATTCCAAGATGCACTGAAGAGGCATATCCAACTTGGGAGCAATCCCATAAGTTCCTTTTACCAGGGCATAAGTCCAAGTTGTGTTACTTCGAAGGATATTGGAACATGAAAATATTCTAAGCTAAGAAGGCATGCACACAAGAAGCATAGTTTCATTGCACCCGTTGAAGTTGACAATCAGAGTACCGTGACCACTACAGATAAAATCAAGAAGAAGAAACGAAAATGCAACCGAAGGCTCACAATGCAGGCAGGAGACACAAAAGACAGACAAAACAAAAAAAAAAGTTTAGAGGAACTTGAACCCAAACCGAGAGAAGAAGAAGCCAGTAAAAGGATGTGGATCACCATACTGAACCAATACAAGTTAAAGGGGCGTCCTAAATTTGTAGCCTATTCCAGGAATAGAAAGGTAGTTCTTTACCACAAGAACAAAAGGGTGCGAGTCTGAACTGGTGGTGCTGTTTTTGTTCAAGATTGAAAGAGCTTTTCACCTCAAAGAACTAGCCTTTGAATCAGCAGTTGCAGGTACTGTTCAAATTAGCAACTAACTAAACATTCATAAGCAATTGTTCGTTCAGATTTAATGGCTGGAATCATAAAGCAATAGTAACAAGACAAATGAAAATGGATCCCTGCTTCTGCAACTCTTTCAGCAGCAATGATTACATCGTATAGAGTCAATATCAAGCCACAAATTCAAGGGAAACTCTTCAGTTTTCACGGTCAACTAAAACGAAATGAAAAACAATAACAGCAACACAGAAATTAATGAATTTCCAGTGTTATAGGCTATAAATAAAAAAGCTTGATTGTGTACTACGATAAAAGCAAAAATAAATATACATTGAAATCCTCAAAGTGAATCGTCATTACATTCATGGCTCATGATGGACATTAAAGATTATAGATATGTAATAAAAATAAGATTAACAAAATACTGTAAATTTAACCAGTCCCAGATCTCTGGAATCACTCCCGCTGCTAAATGTTTTCAAGACACTGCAGCAGCTTCTCCAAACCACCGTCTCCTTAGAGCAAGTACGACATATACCAATGAGAGTAAAACTGGGACCTCAATTAAAGGTCCAATAGTTGCAGCTAGGGCTTGTTCAGAATCTATACCGAAGCTTCCTACTGCAACGGCTATTGCTAGCTCAAAATTGTTACTTGATGCAGTGAAGGATTGTGTGACAGACTGGGGATACGAGATTTTCAGATACCTGCAAACAGAAATGGAGGAAAAGAAAACTATTCCAAAGTACATGATAAGAGGTACTGCAACGCGAAAAACCTCGCCAATGTTGCTGACTATGTGATGTGCTTGAATAGAAAACATCACAAATATTGTATATAAAAGACCAATAAGCGCCCAGGGCCCAATGAAAGGAATAAACTTGAATTGGAACCACTGCTTCCCAAAGATGGACCGCAAAGAGAATCTAGTAACAATTCCTGCAACAAGGGGTACTCCCAGGAAAAGAAGTACACTTTTTAAAACATCCCAAGAGTTAAAATTTAATCCATGCCCCCTAGAAATCACTTTCAGATAGAAAAGAGTGACAGGAGTAAAAAAGATAATTTGCAGAACAGAATTCATAGCCACGAGAACAGCACAAAGTTGACTATCCCCTTTTGCTAGTTCATTCCAGATGAGGACCATGGCAATGCATCTCGCAACACCTACTAAAATGACACCAGCACGATATCCTGGGAGGTCAGGCAGTGTTGCCCAAGCTAAACCTGTCATGAGGGCTGGGCCAATAATCCAATTCATGATCACACTCAAAAATAAGTTTCTGCCCATTTCCCTGCTTTTCACCATTTTTCCAATAAGTTCATATCGAACCTTACATAAAACAGGGTACATCATAACCCATAAACCAATGCATATAGGTAGAGAAACTGAAGTAATTTCCGCCACTTGAAAGGATTTCTTTATTCCCTTCACATAGTACCCAATAATTACTGCTAGCACCATAACGACCAGTATCCACACATAAAGGAAGCGATCCAGGAATGAAAGTCGCTGGAAAAGACCTTTGTCTGGGGACGATTAATGAATAAGAGTAAGCATCAAATACAAACCACTAAATAAAAAAGAGATATAATGAAGACTGAAGACCGCTGTGTACTATGACTAAATAAATAATGAAAGACCTAATCTCTGGAACAAAATATGTGATTTGACTATAGAAATAATCACAGCCTTAATCTCTGGAACAAAAAATGCAAATTGTCTTGAGAATCTTAAACTCGGATTAGGCAACTATACTTTCAAAAACACTTCTACAGAAGATTAAAATTTCTTGCACAAGGCTGAGCACCAAAGACAAAAATCAGTAACACTCAAAAAATGCCTACACGAAAAACAGTTACACTGCAACTAAAGAAATGATCAAATTTCTTATTTATGAAATAGAGTAAAAGTTGTCCTGAGTTTATTGGAGATAAGTATACATATACACTGTGATCAAAGAAATAATCGCAGCTCTAATCTCTAGCCCAAAAGGGCAAGTTGTCTTGAGAATCTTGAACTCGGATTAGGTCATTACATTTTCAAACACACTTCACAGAAGTTTGAAAATTATTGCTTATGACGAATCACCAAAGATAAAATTAGTAACGAACAAAAATTGCCGAGACCAAAAGCAGTACCACTACAACTAAATAGATGATCATACTTCCCATCTTTAAAATTAACTAGTTGTTGTTTTGACTATACAGTGCGAAGGGTATGTAGCTGATTTGACACTTATACTGAGGTTAATATATAGCCCTGAGGCACAGATAATAGCTCGGGGATTTTGAAATGTTATTGTTATTATACTACCATTATTATGAAAAAGGAAATCATAACTGCAAAAATTACAATGTTTCTTACTGTAATGATATAATTACAACTGACCTTTGAGGAAAGATATGTATATTATGAAAAAGGAAATCATAACTGCAAAAATTACAATGTTTCTTACGGTAATGATATAATTACAACTCACCTTTGAGGAAAGATATAATCAACCTGCAGGGTGTTGAGAATTCTGTACCATCCATTAATTTTTAGCTTCATTATTTTAAACCTTTAAGGATTAAAGTTCTAAATGCTAAGCTTAAATAGCTCTATTTATGTTTTAAAACTAAAGCTATTCAAATAGTGGACTCACCCCACTTATTTGAATAAGAGCCTATTTTTTAAAAGGAGCCCAGGTATTTAAAGGGTGTAAGCTAAAGAAGTTGCGGGAAGGAAATGGAAGCCCACCGTTATATAATATTCAAAAGAAAAGCTCCATCTTCTTCTTTTAATAAAGAAGTAGCTAAAGTAAAATCACAAGAAAACAAACTACGGAAGGAAATGTTAGCCAATTTTCACAGCCAGTTTTGCATCTTTCATTTTGGCTAAGTGCAGCATCCTTATTTGTCTATCCCCACAGCAAAGTGTCAAGTGTTATTTCTTTCAGCAAGGTTTTACTTCGGTTTTTTTGTCCAAGTCTCAAAGGAAAAGTCCGAAACAAAAAGTCCGAAGGAATTGGTCCATCTCAAGATTTCTGAAGGGTCACTCGCAAGATTGCCGAAGGGTCTTTTCTCATGGAAATGTCCTTTGCAGAAAGTCCGAAGGGTACATTTCAAGATTTCCGAAAGATATCTTCAAGATTTCCGAAGGAAAAGTGTCCTTTGCAACTTTTCCGAAGGAATTGGCTTAAATAATTTTTCCAAATGAATTGTTTCCGACTTTTTGTCCGAAACAATCTTTCTAAAGGGTCATTTCTCAAGCGAAGGGACATTTTCAATATTTTCGAAGGGTCTTTTCTTGGATTGGTCCTTTGCATTTTTCCGAATGAATTGTTTCGGACTTTTTGTTCGAAAGAATTGGTCACTTACTTTTCTCCGAAGGAATTGGTGCTCTTCCAAAATGTCTTTTTCCCCTGAAAGTGTCCTAAACAGATTCCCGAAGGGTACATTGCAATATTTCCGAAAGAAATGTCTTCTACAAAAAGTCCGAAGGGTCTTTTTCATGCAAAGTGCCCTACACATTTTCCCGAAGGGTCTTTTCTTGAAAAAGTGTCTTTTTTAGGGTTTTCGAAGGGACATTCTAAGAATGTCGAAGGGCATGTATAGGCTTTCGGAGAGGCGAAATGAAAATGCCAAAGGGTTATTCTCGGCAAAAGTGCCCTTCGGAGAAAGTCCGAAGGGACACTTGCAGAAAGTCCGAAAGAAAGATTGTTTCGGAGAAAAGAAAAGGGTCCACGAGAAAATTGTTTCGGACTTTTTGTCCGAACCAAAAAGTCTGAAGGAATGGTCCCAGTAGAGTGATGGCTATATGGACATCAACTTCAAAGTGATGAGCTAGCCATTGGTGTTTAAACAGTGGGTCCCAAGCAAATACAAATGAGGCTTATCTCACCATTGATCAGATCACGATTTGCGTCATTTTTTGATGGCCAATCAAAAGAACAAAAGGCTGAAGAGCTTTGCAGGATTCAAGCATTCGACTTGGTCGAGCTGAAATGAGTTTTCAAAGGATTCTGACAAATGCCATGAAAGCATACACGTAGACTTGAAGGGGTTGCCTCTCCAAGGCCAAACAGAATGAAAGCGACTCTTCCCTACGCCGTTGAACACCTCAGCAAAACAACGAAATCTACAACAAGTGGACTCTCATTTGCGTAACCGATTGATGCCATTACTCAGCTCGAAAATATCTTGTTTCTGCTAGTGCAACCGTTGGGGAAGCATTTTTGGGAGAGCAAGCTAGTTGTGTAACCACTTGAGGTGACATGGATCAATCGAATGGCTCAAATGAGCATCATTTGCAAAGACGGTTGCAGCTGAAGATGGAGACTCCTAACAGAATGATTCCTCTTTCTGGTGCCAAAGGCCTCTCACTTCCCTTTTGCTATAAATACAGCCCTTGGGCTAGTGTAAAAACACCCACACAGTGTCTGGCGAAGCCCTGCTAGATTGATATCACATTTTGCCTTTAAAGTATTAGTACTAGTTTGTTTCTTTCAAGTTTCTAAACAATTGTCAGAGCGTGTAAGTGATGTATAGTGACAGCAAGTGATGATTTTCCATCATTTTGCCCCTTTATCCTTCATGCCTGAGAAAGAGTTCTCGGTCTAACAGGTCATGTAGAGTGCGTCTAAGTGTATTAAATTGTTGTAAATGTATGACTGTTTTTGGAATGTGTAATATGTCTTTCAGTTCGTTTACCTTGTGTTGTTTTATGCATCTCGCCTCTATACTGAAATATTTGTGTTAGAACCTTTAGAGCTTGAAAATGGTCTATGCATTTCGCTGTATTGTGCATAAAATATGATATCCACATGGAAGATAATCTTGGTGTATCACCACTCTTAGAGTAGGTTTTCCTTTTATGTAATTTCTAACTCTTTTTCTTTCAAGAAAGCTGGTGTAGATAGAAGTTGTTTTGCAAAGATACATTCAGAGAACTAGCCCTTTAAATCTAGAGGTCCATTTCTTCTATAGGTATACCCACATGCCTGGAAATGTTCCAATGTTGCCCAAATCTGGAAGAGCCTTGAACACTCTCTTTTAGGGTGCAAGATTTGGAGACAACAAGAAACATAGGCATCATGAAAAAATTGGGGAAGATTTTTTGAGCCACTAAAAATTAAAAGGAAGCTACAGCAGTGGACAAAGTGTAGAATTTTATTCAATTCTCTTCTACTTACAACGGTGGGCAATTATATATTGAATGTTTTTCCCTCCCTTTTCTCGTCTTCTTCTGTACATTATATGAGCTCATTTTAGTAAAAGAGTCGATGTTAAATAGGGGGGTGGTGAGGGAAAATTGATGTGTAACATTGTCAGATTAGTATGACATATATCTATTTTCACATCATCTAGTCCTCCTTTGATTATGTCAAATCACGAGTTTCATTGCGAAGGGCTTCGCCAGGTATTAATTTTCACGTAAGGTAAGCTGGTACTCTCACTCCTCATAATGATGAAGGGCTGCATTACTTTTATAAACAGCTCATTTGCATGGTAGGATAAGTTGGTTAAGAGAGGTGAACCAGGGGAAAACGTAGGACAGTAAGCAAGCAGTCTGCATTAGTCTCAAAACAAGTAAGGTATGGAAATCCTTGCAAACTCTTCCCCTTATTTCAATGATCTTCGAGGAAAACATTGAGGCAGAGAAAATTCAGTTTTTTGTGATACACTTGTGTTGTCTACTGAGGCATGGAGAGGAGGGGTTGAGAATTAAGGCTGTGGGAAAGGGAAATGGGGGATTTTTTTTTTATGTTTCCATGTCATTTTGAGATTGCTTCTTGAGTCAAAACTTGGGTACTCTTTATCTTCCAATATTTTCCCATGCTAAAATTTGCATCATGTTTTACTTGCTGATTTCGGTCTATGCACTTTTTTAATGTATGTTGAGACACTCTTCCTAATCTGCAAGCTAACCAGGAAATTGGGGATAGAAATGGCATCATATGTAGGCAAGCAAAGCATGGATAAAATGGATGGCCCACCCTTGGCCGCTGCACTTCATGAAGAATCATGCAGAAGAAGGGGTGAATGGGTGACCGATTGATCCCTTGGGGAGAAATTTTTCAACAGATGTAGACCAAGAAATCCAAAATCCATATATGTGGTTGTGTATACATCACATGTGGAAAGCTACTAAAGAAATTGATGACAATGACATTACTAAAATTGGCAATCTAATAAAAGCAATGACCCTAGACCCTAGTCAGTCAATTGGTAGGAAGATTGTGTTTGATATAGCTTAGTCTTTTATTTTTGCACATATGATGTCCAATGTTGTTGGTAACTTCACCTTGTATGAGGATCATGCGGATATAGAATGCTTTATCCAGGTTTTAGGAGAAGAGATTATTCACAATCAGCATCATATATTGGAAGGATTAAAGGCCCAAGCATTGGGCAATTGGTGTTGACCAAAAAGATGAATGTGTAGCTTCTGCCTGAACCTACATTCTCACCCCCAACCTGTTGTTCTCCTCTCGAGGAAGATGATGAAGTCCCGATGGATGTCAGTATTGAGAATGTGGTAATAGTGGATTAAGAGAAGCAATGTGTCTAAACTATACTATATAACCCTTTTTTGGCATGCTGAGTGGCCTGCATAATTTTCCCCCTGCCAACAACTATCAGGTATTTTTTCCGTAATACTCTCAAGGCTCATGGGTAATCCTTAAGAGGGCATGATAACTAACAAGACTGATAACTACATATGCATATATACATGTTGTCTTCACTATGTTATGCGAGTTTCAATGGAAGTTGGTTTCATAATGAAAATAGGATGGATAAAAGCTGCATTGAAGAGTTTTGGACATGAGACGAAGAGTGCCTATTGCACTTGCATATTGGTTTGGCATTATGTGGACTATCCATGGTTTAAAATTGGTATGTGGTTTCTGTCAAGGTAGCAGTTATTCAGGAATGTGCTGAAGTCTATATGATCCATGTAATGTCCCTTTCTGATAATTTATCAACTCTAAAGTTTTATGTGATTCATTTTCAATACTCGATATCAAACAAATACTAAAACATCCCACATGCAGTATCGATATTGAAAACATAATTGAAACTTCACTGAATCCCTTATTGTATTGAGATGAAAGTGAACAAAATGCTAATAATGAAGCAACCTAAACAATAATAGAAATTCAGCCGCTCTTCGTTATCAGCTTCAAGCTGATCTCTATCTGCTTTTTTGCCTTCATCTAGCAGTTTCCTCATACTATGCGCAATGAAAATTGTGCCTCCCTAGTGAGCTTCAGGCTGACTTCTCACCTCTTTACCCGTAGTCATGTCTTTTGAGCCCTGTGCAAAGATATTTGTGCTCTTCCTCCCTTCACAACTCCATAAAATTTGTTCTTCCGTGCTAATGTAGGTTGCTCCTACATGCCCATTCTTCTTAGCATCCTCAGATGCTTCCTTATGGAATCTCATCTACATGCTCTCCACCATCTCTTATCTTTGGGGCAAGTGACCCGTCTCTACTCCCCTTGTCCATTACACACCGTTGCATATGGACTTCTGCTCACTTCTCTTCTATTGTTGCTTATGCAAAACAATCATTAAGTCTATGGGATTCAAGAGTTCTCATCTTCCTCTTCTCTTTTATCATCTCTCAAGAGGATCTTTCTTTCTACACACTGCGATCTTTGTGTGCTTCTCCTATCTCTTCTTTGTGCGCTCTAATACACATTTTCATGCATGCCCATCTACACTATTCCTCACGTGCATTGTTGCAACACTTTCTATGTGCATCCTCTTCCCTTGGCGCAAAACTTAACTTCGTGCAATCTAGTTTGTCCCCTCCAAATCTTCTCCATCTCTTCTCTATTTGTGCACATCCTTTGTCTGGTGCAGTATTCTCATGTTGTCTCTAGGACAACTCTTCAATTGCAAGCTGGCTTCTTCTCATCATTCTCCCCTCAGGCATTAGACACGTGCGTTGCATTCCACCTCATCTTCATCTTTGTGCCTTCCAAAGGGCACATCTCCTTTGCTTGGCAACTATTCTTGCATTTCTCTTGCGCAGCTTCTCTTTCGCCTTCCTTCTTCCTTGGCGCAATGTTGTTTGAATTTGTGCTCAAGCTATCTTCAACTAGTGCTCACTCCAACTCCTCTATCTCCTCTGGTGCACCTTTGGACACATGCCACACTTTCACTTTTGCTACGCTCAGCAGCTCCCAATTGCGATCTAGGCAACTCTGCTTCCTTATTCTCTTTTGCAGCATCTCTGGCTGCTTCTTCTGCCTGCACTTCCTTCAAGGAAGTCTCTTCTTCAAGCCAAAAATCTTCTATAGCCTCTCCTTCCTCATGTTCGGCCACTATTGCATCCTCTCAATCTTCTGCAAGGATAGCTTCCTATTTTGAGGATTGCGTACAATTCTCTTGTTGTTTGCTACTCCCTAGAACAAACTCACATCGTTCTATTGATAGCTCTCTTCGTGCGTTGCCTTTTGTCATGTCCCCCTCTTAGACATGACATTATTGAAGACCTTTAGTCTTGCCTAGTTTCCCAACGGCTAAGGGAAAAAGAGAAAAAGAAGGGAAACATTTGGTTTTATGAAGAATACTTGTAAAAGCACTTTATTGTTATAATTTCACTTAAGTTGGGGCTTTTTTAAGGGTCATGAGTATTAATCCACTTAAGTGAATTATAAGAAGTATTCTTTTTATAATTTGAAAAAAGATCAACAAAGGTATTTCCCTCCAAATTGAGCGCTTCACTTGGAGAGAAGTATAAAAGCATTTGAGGGTTCTTGTTGAAGGACATCTTGGATAATAATTTAAATTTATAAGTTTTGAGCATAAAAAAGCTTGAGCTTTTGACTTGAAGACAAAAACTTTCAAGCAAAGAGATTGAGGATGCAAACGCTCATTCTTCCGTGGGGCAACTTTATCTTGGAGTTGCCATTGATCATCAAAATTCAAAAAAGGCAAAAAAATAGGCTTTCCAAGTGGGGCGAATAGCTTGGAAGGTTGGCGAATTGTTCTAGGAGGGTGGTGACTAGGGTTTGGAGACCCAAGTTGGATTTTCAGGTTTGAGACCCCTATTTTTAAAGTTGCATTTGGATCTATGGCTGGAAATGTTCAATTCCAGCCAGGGCGAATTGTTTGGGAGTTGTTTATGGGGTTTTGATAGGCTATTCCAAGCCTAAATATTATTCATTAATTTTCTACTATTATTTCTAAATTAATTTTGATTTTTATGAGGGTTTTTGAAGGACATTTGGACCTCATATATATTCATAAATTCATAATAAATTCTGCCTCTTTATTTAGTCATTTTTGTGCAATTTTATAAAGATGATGTGAAGTGTTTGTTGCATGATAGATCAGCCATAAATATAAATAAATATTTCAGTTTGGGACACCTAGAGTTTGAAGAAAAATTCATATTTTGGAGGGGCAAAACTTGCTTGTTGGAAACCCCAATTGGTGCATTGGGTTTACCCTATTTTTGAAGGGTTGATTTCAGCTAGGGTTCGCTGTTGGAAAAATCAGAAACTAATTTTCAGCTAGGGTTTGCAGTAAATTTCTGAATTCAAAAAATATCCTGAAAAGGGGGCATTACACCTTTTAAGGCAACCTTCTCCTCTGGAACTCAAGCCTTCGAGTTTTCTCCACCACCCAAGCTCATCTTGCTAATGCACTATCTAACTAAGTAGTTTTGAGACCATTTAATCCCAACATTTTACCTTATGCTTGCTCTTCCATCTCCTTCTCTCTTGGAGATCTCTCTAGCTTTTTGTTGCATTACCATGTAGCCTTCCCTGTGTGAACTCCATCTTTCTAAAGTCCTCTATACCCTTCAGTGTGAAATAGCACTAGACATCCGAGACCCACTCTATCATTTCCTTTGGGCCCTCTTTGCCAGAGAACTTTTGTGCCTTGACGTTGAGCTAACTCTTCGTGCACCTGAAAACCTTTATGGGCTCTTTCCTCCTATGGCTCTCTCCTTGATTGTCTATCGGATCCTTCCTCCCAATAGCTCTTCTTTCCACTAATGCCATCTTTTTCTTGCAACTTATACAACATGGAGGTTATCTCCTTCATCTTCCTCGAAATCTGTGACTTTGGGTCACATCTTGTCCTGGCTTCTAGCTAAGCCATATTTTGTGCTTCTTGTTCTCTACCCATCTGCACTTGATGGAGAACAACCTTCTCTAGCATCTTCTACCCAATATGGTGATTGGAAGATGCTCCTACACCCTAACTGCTTCATGGTCAGCGATTTGTCGATGCCCTAATCCCTTTCATGAGATTCATTGTCAACCCACTTGTCCTTTGCATATGAACTACCTCACGGTCAGGGATCTATCAGTGCTTTCTCCTCATCCACGCCTAGACTACCTCACATTCGGAGATCTATCTGCAACCTACTTCAAGTCACTCTCGCACTCTAATTGCCTCTGTAATGTCCCTAAATGGGACAAATTAGCAAATAAGGGGTTTCTCCCAAATTCCCCTTAAATTTGATCCAAAAATTTGTAAAACCTAGTTGCAAATAAAATCCACAAAATCCTTATTTAATGCTAGAAACCCTAGATGCCAAGAATAAGGGTTTCGTAGAGTATTTTCTGCCAATAAAATAATCTGAAAATAAATAATAGATTTCAAATTTAAACCCCTCAGAGAAATACCTTTTTTCCTTCCTTTCGAATGCCACAAAAGATGAAGGAAAAATCAGTTTTAACCATGAATTTTCTGTTGTTCGAAGGATATAATATCTCTGAAACTCTTGCAAAAATCGTTGCCCACCTCAAAAATATAGGAGAAAATACCAACGCTAAATTTTGGCCTCTAAATCACCAAATTGACCTCTCTAGGTCAATCGCCACTCTTGGAAGCCCTGGAAAAATAGCAGAAAAATAGGATGGCAATTCTAGCCTTCCTCAAGCAAGAAATTATTTTGAAAATCGTTAGAAAAATTAATAATAATTTCTGAAAATTATATATTAATTTTTCGTCTTCAATATCCTTCACAATAGGTCCAAAATACCTCAATGATGATTAGAAAAATATGGAATAATTGCATAATATAATTTAAAAATATTGTCCACAAAAATGCCTTCAAACCCTAGCGTCCACTCTTCCAAGTGGTTCGCTCCACTTGCAAAATTGATAGAATAATTTTAGCAAGCAAGAAATGCGAAAAAACACAACCAAACCCTCAAAGCAATCACCAAACCCTCCCAGGTAGTTCGCTCCATCTCTACGACAGAAAACAAGCTTTCCGTTTGCAAAATGTAGTGTCAATAGACACCTTTGTAAGATTGATCAATCACCAAGTAGAGCAAATCTATTGGGCATGCATCCCAATAGCCTTCTTCACGCAAGAAGAACAAGATAACAATTTCAACATATCCTCTTTGAAGCCTTCGCTATGTCTTTATAACTTTCCAAAGGGTTTGAACCCCTTTTGCAAAGATAAACATCTTTCCTTATCTTCACTTTAGCTCCATGCTAAAAATCCCCCTTTTTGAAAATATATTAATAATTAACCTTAATCAAAAAGAGTAATAAAAATTACTTTAAGGCCAATATTTCTCTTAAGAACTTTAGTGGTACAAACCACTTTTAAAATATTTTATTAATTAATTTAATAATTGTCTTGTGATAAAAATCACTATTTCGACAATTAATAAAATAACTTTCCCCAATAAGGGCTCCTTTAGTCTATGGGGAGATAGACTAAAGATCTTCATACCTATTTAATTAAGAGGGGAAAAATAGAGACATTATAATTCTCTCCTCTAGAAATTGTTTGCCCTCAAACAATTATAAATTGGGATGCATTAAAATTTCTTCCTCCTCCCAAGTAGCATCCTCAAATGATAGATCCTTCCATTTGATTAAGTATTTATTAAGACTTTGGTTTCTTAACCTCTTCTCACGAACCTCCATGATAATTTATGGAATCAATATAATTTTGCCTTCCTCATCCAATGGAGGCAGCTCTAAAGAAGCAGTAGTATGCTGCCCAAGAACCTTTTTAAGGCAAGAAACATGAAACACATTATGGATCTTACCTTTTTCTGGAAGCTCTAATTCATATGCCACTTCTCCCACTTTGTTTTTCATCTTGTATGGTCTATAAAATCGTGGTTTAAGTTTTTCCACACCACTTTGTTTTAGTGAAGATTGCCTATAAGGCTGCAACCTTAAGAAGACTCAATCTCCAATCTCAAATGACATTTCTGTCCTATGTTGATCTGCATATAATTTTTGTCGATTTTGGGCACTTTGCAAGTTTTCTTTTAGAGCTCTCATAATGTCATAGCTTTGTTGTGCCAAGTCCTTTGCCCTAGGCACTCTACTATCTGTCAGAATCAAGTCAATGAAAGAATGAGCATCATAACCATAAAGTGCTTTAAAAGGAGTCATACCTATGGATATGTGAAAGGTTGTGTTGTAACAATGTTCAGCCATATGCAACCATTTTACCCATGTTGACTGCTGCCCTGAAATGTAGTTCCTCAAATATCCTTCCAACCATTTATTCATGATTTTTGTTTGTCCATCAGTTTATGGATGATAACTAGTACTAGGAGTGAGCTTTGTACTTGTTAATTTAAAGAGTTCTTGCCAAAATATACTCATAAATTTGTTGTCCCTATCACTCACAATATTTTTGGGCAGCCCATGTAACTTAAAAATTTTCTTAAAAAATACATAAGCAACCATACGAGCATTATGCTTAGCTAGAAGTGGATAAAAATGTGTAAATTTTGTAGGCCTATCAACCACTACATAAAGACAATTTTTACCATGAACCATGGGCAATCCAATAATGAAATCCATTGAGATACTCTCCCATTTTTGTGATGGAATGGGAAGGGGCTGCAAGAGGCCTGCTGGAAAAGTGTGCTCACTTTTATTCTTTTGGCATACGAAACACTCTTGAATGTATTTGAGGACTTCTCTCTTTAAATAAAATCTTCCCCTCACAAGTTTGTAAGTTTTAAAATACCCTTGATGGCCCATTAAAGGAGTATCATGGGCAGCTCTTAAGATCATTTGTTTTACCTTGGATTCGGGCACCAAATAAAATCCTTCTTTGTAAAGTATGAGCCATCTACAATTTTGAATTTGTCATCAACAATTACTTCTTCAAACAAATTGTTAGTAAATTGATTTTTAGCATATTCCATGGAAATCAATTCTTTCCAATCTACTGTTATGAAAGACATGGAATATATTTTTGCATCTTCTTGTAAAGCTTTGTTAAATATATAAGCGATTTGAGGTGCTCCTTTGACAATACCTTGAATTGTTATCTCTTTATTATTTACCTTGAATTTGAGCATTAAACTTTGATAATTGAGGGTAAATTCCCCCAATGAATGCAACCATTGGACCCCAAGAACAAGATCCATCTCTCCAATGTCAATTACATAAAAATCATCACATACTTCATGCTCCCCCAAGGTAATAGGAAGCTTGGTGACCCTTTTGGTACAGGAATAGAACATCCATCTGCTATGGTTACTTTGAAACCTTAAAATCTTCAACAACCAAATCTAGCTTAAAATCTTGAAACCTTAAAATCTTCAATTAAGACGATTACCTTGTGATCTTTTATAGTCCCTCCTACTCTGAAAGGATAATATTTGGGTGCTCCTGAAAGAGAGGCAACAGTGCTGCCCACATCTTATTCGTCTTCTTTATGTGCATGCTCATCATCTACATGGTTATTATGCTCATCATTAGTATCAACAACATCAAGATCTGAATCAATGTCAATTACCTCTATATAATAGACATGCCTTTTGCCCATACAACGGTGGCCCTTGGTCCATGGATTTTTGCATGTGACAATGAAATATAAGCCTTGTCTCCTTAATTCATCTCCCATGTTGCTGCTGTAGGGCAGCGATTTGTGCGGTGGCGTATATGGTGAAAAAGGCTTCCTTGGTGGCTCATTTGGTGGTGCTTTGGACTGCCCACCTTGTGTTCTTTGCTGCCCACTCAAAACGGTCCTTGGCTACCTTGCATTTGTTCCTTTTGGCAGTGAATAGGTGGCTGCTCTTGGCTGTCCCTTTGGTCCTTCATAACCCCTGTAGGCTGAACATTCTAGATCCAATGCCTTAGTGATGGCATCTTGCAAAGAGAGAGGGTTAAAAGCTTTCACCAACCCTTTCAAGGGTTCAATCAAGCCCTCAACAAATAAAACAATTAATTGTTTTTCACTAATGTCAAAAACCATTACTGAAACCTTCTTAAAATCAGTGACATACCTTTCAATATCATGTTTTTGTTTGAGTTGTGCCAACTTCCAAAAATGTCTATCTGGGTTCTTTCTATCAAATCGTTCCATGATTTTTTGGCCAAATTCTTCCATGATAGCAATAGATCCGTGGTCTTTTGTGATTAGGCCATGAAACCACCATTCATGAGCAATTCCCTCCAAATGTAAGGTGACGAATTTTAGAGCCTCTTCTTCAAGTATGGGGTTAAGTGACAGATATGTTTCTAGCTTTTTTAACCAAGACCTCACATGAAGTTTATCAAAACCATCAAAAACCGGTAGGGAAATCTTACCCAACCTTTGTTGCAAGTCTCTGCGGGGTTGTGTATTTGGAGCCTTTGATTTGGTTCCTTCACTTAGCAAAAATATTTAAAATTTAACAAATTCTTTGTGGCCAAACTTAGCGCTGCATATTCCTCTTGGAGTGTATTCCAAGTATTTTCTCTTTGAGTCCTTTTCCTCAATGCTGGTTCTTTCTGGAAAAAATTGGCATTAAAGAGTTTTTGAGATGGATTAAAAAAACCCTCTCATCATTGTTTGAATGTCTTCTCCATTACAGAAGTGATCTTTCTTAGGAAAGGCATCTTTCAACATAGCTGCAATTTGCACACTCATACTCTGTTGGAATTCTTTCTGGGTTTCCTTGATGAAACCATGCATAAGCTTATACTGTTCTAGCAAAAACCCTTGCTCTTGGTCTCCCATTTCTTTTCCTCTTCTCTGATACACTAAGTAGTCTTTATCTGTTTGCATCCAACAACCAACACACAAGTATCGGTGCTCTGATACCACTGTAATGTCCCTAAAAGGAACGAATTAGCAAATAAGGGGTTTCCCCCAAATTCCCCTTAAATCTGATCCACAAATTTGTAAACCCTAATTGCAAAAAAAATCCACAAAATTCTTATTTAATACTAGAAACCCTAGATGCCAAGAATGAGGATTTCGTAGAGTATTTTCTGCCAATAAAATAATTTGAAAATAAATAATAAATTTCAGATTTAAACCCCTCCGATAAATACCTTTTTTTCTTCCTTTCGGATGCCACAAAAGATGAAGGAAAAATCAGTTTTAACCACAAATTTTCTGTTGCTGTTCGGAGGATAAAATATCTCTGAAACCCTTGAAAAAATCACTGCCCACCTCCGAAAAATAGGAGAAAATACCAGCTCTGAATTTTGGCCTCTAAATTGCCCAATTGACCTCTCTAGGTCAATCGCCACACTCTTGGGAGCCCTGGAAAAATAACAAAAAAATAAGACAGAAATTCCAGCCTTCCTCAAGCAAGAAATTATTCCAAAAATCTTTAGAAAATTTAATAATAATTTCTGAAAATTATATATTAATTTTTCGTCTTCAATATCCTTCACAATAGGTCCAAAATACTTCAATGATGATTAGAAAAATATGGAATAATTGCATAACATAATTTAAGAATATTTTGTCCACAAAAATGCCTTCAAACCCTACCATCCACTCTCCCAGGTGGTTCGCTCCACTTGCAGAATTGATAGAATAATTTTAGCAAGCAAAAAATGTGAAAAAACACATAACCAAACCCTCACAGGTAGTTCGCTCCACCTCTAGGGCATAAAACAAGGTTTCCGTTTGCAAAAAAGTGGTGTCAATAAACACCTTTATAAGATTGATCAATCACCAAGTAGAGCAAATCTATTGGGCATGATTCCCAATAGCCTTCTTCACGTAGGAAGAACAAGATAACAATTTTAACATATCCTCCTTGAAGCCTTTGCTATGTCTTTATAACTTTCCAAAGGGTTTCAACCCCTTTTGGAAAGATAAACATCTTTCCGTATCTTTCCTTTAGCTCCATGCTAAAAATCCCCCTTTTTGAAAATATATTAATAATTAACCTTAATTAAAAAGAGTAATAAAAATTAATTTAAGGCCAATTTATTTCATTTAAGCACTTTAGTGGTAAAAACCACTTTTAAAATATTTTATTAATTAATTTAATAATTGTCTTGTGATAAAAATCACTATTTCGACAATTAATAAATAATTAATAAAATAACTTTCCCCAATAAGGGCTCCTTTAGTCTATGGGGAGATAGACTAAAGGTCTTCATACCTATTTAATTGAAAGGGAAAAAATGGGGACATTACAACGTCCTATAGGCAATCTGTCGACGCTCCACCTCTCCTCACTAGTACAATTACTGCTTCACAGTCGGTGTTCTATCAACACTTACACAACATTCCAGTAGGTTGCTCACAACCTTACAATTTCTAATACTACCTACTGTTGCACTCTCTGTTGCAATCCTACATAGATGCTTTGGGCTTAAGAATTGTTTCTGCAAAGTCTCCCTCCATGATCCTACGTTCTCACATTCGGCAATTTGCTAGCCTTCTTTTACTTCTCATTTCACTCCTTTGCGACCTTCTCATGGTGGAGAACAATACTCTGCTAGCTGCCCCACGTTCAACGATCTGCTAGCCTTCCTTTTGTTGGCTCATATCTCACTTGCCAGTTCACCCTTTCTCCTTGCATCTCTCAAGGTTCACGACCTTGCTCTAATCTCGGTTGGTGCAGCCACGGTCAAGGGTCCCAATGAAGGGATACCTTAACCACACAGCCCTTAGAGTTCCACATAGCAAATATATGCTGAAATAGCCTTTGTTTCATTAAACTTCAGGGTTACATGACATTATAAGGTTCTCTACTTTACAATGGAGCACTCAACTCTCTACAACAATGGATTCTTCAGATCTCCACGCACACTGAGGCTATGGCCCTTCTTTGAGCTCTCTTCTCTCTCTCTCCCTCTTCTCTCTATTTGCATTTCAGTAAAGTTTTTCCTAAGGAGTGAGGCTTCCTCCCTTTCAAATGTCACTTGGCTCGCCTTTTAACCATCGAGTTGCTATGTGCCCTTTGCTTACCTTGTAAGCATGTGCTGACACTGAGTTGACGTGAAGTCACTTCGAATCTACATGAATCTCTGTAAATCTATAGGCCTACGCAATAGCATAGCCCCTACAAGATACTTTGCGCCACCCAAATCTGATCTGCCAAACACATTAGATCTGTGTGAATCAACTCCACCGTTTTATGTACTTTTTTATTGCAAGTCTAGGGCCTAGGTGTCTAGTCATACGTCTACCCAAGTCGACTGCCAGCTCGTGCTTCCTGTTTTGCTCCTAAATGCCCCACATGTTGATTAGGTGCAACTCTTCCCTTGCCTAAGCGGGACATAGCTCTACACATGCTTCGCTACCCTCGAGCAATGTCAAGGTGTTGTGTCAAATAGGCATTGCTCGCGACATAGATGTGCACATGTTTCGCTTCCCTCGAGCAATGTCAAGGTGTTGTGTCAAATAGGCATTGCTTGTGTGTTGATTTTTTGTTGCTATCCCCTGTGATTCTTCGCAAGCCTCTTGATACTTTTGTGCACTTCAGCATATGTCCCTTCATATAATTGTGCTTGCTAATCCTTTTATGCCTCATTTGCAAGTTTAACTCTCATGCCCCTTCTATGCAAGCCCAACCTTAACTCCGGCAACGACCTTGCCTTAGTCCTTGTCCTTGGGTCGCACAACCTTCTGCGAACAATCTTTTGTGCCTTCGCTATTTACACCTATGTGTTGCGTCTAGTCTCCTACTGCTCGTCGCACAAGCCTTCAAATTTTGCCTATTTATCCTAGGCACATTCTCTCTGCCTTTGCACAAGGTTCCCCTTTCGCGCTCCATGCCTTATCAAAATTGTGACCCTTTCATTCTCCAACTACCGCACAACTCTCAACTACCCTCCTTCCACACACATGGACTCTTGTGCAGTCCAGAACAGCCATCCAAAGCATTGTGTTGTGCAACTATGCACAACCTAATTTGGTTTATTTCTAGACTGACCGACTCTGTTTATGGGTGATGCAAGATTGTCAATTTCCTGGGATGCTTTTGCATCAATATGCTCCTTCTCAACGTCATGGATCTGGTTTTTTTTACTACTTCCCAAGCAACAAGGGAAGGCACACATTATGAGTTTCTTTGCTATTACTAAAGTTATTTCGGCCTCTGTATGTTATGAGAGGTTCTAGGGGGAGTGATTTGCTTCTTCCTAGGATTAATCAGGCTATACCCTTAGCCTTGGATACTCCCTAATGAGAATTATTGAATCTTGCATTGGCCCTTTCATAATTATAGAAGATGACACAAATGATTCCTTTGGCCTAGGTCTTGAAAAAGATGTATGATGGGAGTAGCTTCCAGGCTCTCCAACTTTCATCTTCCCATGTTCTTTAGGGGATTTTGCTCTCCCACATGGCTATTTGTATTGGTATCTTAGCCACATGGGTTGGGGTTTTAATTCTTTGGGTCCCCATTTATTTCAAGTGTTTCAATTGTTTTATTTTAGTTAGTTTTGATCCTAGGGTCCTTTTACACTAGCACTTTATATTGCAATTGGATGTTTTCTCAAGTTCCATTGACCTACTTTTGTGCATTCATGGACATTAATATAATTCATTTCTTTATTTCTATGAGTTCATTTACATTTTCTTGATTTTGAGATATTTGGGACTCTTTGTTACATGAGATGGTCGTGATGAGGCATTCTATTGATAGTGATAAGGTAATACATTGATGGGCCCGTTTATGAATTTGCATTGGTTCTTAAAGTTTTGGGTTCTTGAGCCAATGAGTGTGGCTTTAAGGGGGATATTGATATGGCAATCCACACTCCAAGCTTGTGGACATTATTATGACGATTAGTTATATCAGTGCACTTTGATTCTTGTTTTTCGGTTGATACAGCTTGTTGATGTGTACTCACCAATTGGTGCATTTTGGTTCATGCTTTTGGGTAGATGGAGCTTTCTTACATATACCTAGGTTTCACCCACTTTGTTTCTTGCTTCTAGGAGGTTCGAACTTGCTTACATGAGTATTGTTTCAGGTTTTTTCTTTGAACCCAGAGTTGAGGATGTTCATGGTGACAGGCTTGATGCTTTGACAAATGATGATGATTTTTTCTTTTAGCATGGACTGCCTGATTATGGAGTTGTCTCTTGCGGCATGTGTGGCTTGTATTAGAGTTGCTTCTTGTGGCTTACAATGTTCTGTTATGGAGTTTGGTTTTTTTCAGTGCAGCTGGCTTTGGATATGGGAAAATGCTTGATTTACATTTTTTTCACAAACCACATTTTTTCTACTATAGTTTGGGCTATTGCAAAAATACAGGGATCTTAGTTGCAGGTTTATAAACCTACAATTTGGTTTTACAATATTTAGTCCTTGTACTTCTTTTAAAAGTTTGCTCATCACACTTAGTTTTTGTTAACAACTAACAAGGGCATTTTATCGACTTTGGCCTAATGTGAAATGGCATGAACCTTGCAGTTTGATCAAAACTTCCTTGCAGATTCACAATTGCAGAAGAAAACATCAAAATTTGAATGCGTAAGCTTCTGCAATACAAGTTTCTGAATTTTCAACTCAAATGCCAAAGTTATCTAGAACACTGAAAATAGAGTAAGTTTCTGATATTATCATGTAGTTTGGTTTCTTATATTGTAGTTACATATCTCCACATTTTATCTGTATAAATCAACTCCCAAGGAAAAATAGCATGACTTTTGTTGTGTATGTCCCATACAATTATACAATCATTTTGTAAGCCATATCATAAAGAATCTTGAGAAATATCATTCAACTCCTTTTTGCTTGCTTATGAAGGGTCCACCTCTTGCATAATTTTCCACTTATTCAACTTATCTTGCTCGGGTCTAAAACAAGTACCTTCATTTATACCATACCCCGTTTTGTTTCATTCTGCATGCAGACTGTGTGTATGTCCATTGGCAAGTATTATAACCCTAGGTTACACAGTCTAAGGTTGTTTATTTGACACTCTAACTGTGATTGCATCAATTGATATCAAAGCTGGTAACAACTCTGTGAAAAGTAAGAGTCGAATTTTCGTCATCTTGCGAAGGTGCACAGAGAGCAAAGTGATTAAAGAGTGGTATAGAGAAGTGTGTAGCCTACGTAGGTTTACAAATAAGATATTGCAGCAACAAGTTCAGGTTGGGAGAAAGTCCTGATGCATCCAAGAAGAGTGGGAAGACCTGGTGCAGTGGCTGCCAATATGGCAGAGAGATTGGATGAGATTGTAGAGATGTTGAGGATTATGCAAACAAGAGTAACTGATTTTGCAGAGGATAGAAGAAGGGGATTTGTCCCAAGGGATGATGTGAGTGATGTTGAAGATGAAGAGCTAGGAGTAAAAGATGTGGGACCAGCACCTGAGTAGTTGGATGAAGGAGAAGATAGGCTTGTTGGAGCCATCTCAAAGATTGGAAGAGGAACCAAGATGAAAGTTCCCAGATTTTCAGGAACTTTGAACCCCAAGAAGTTGATTGATTGGCTCACCGAGATAGAGTATTTCAAGTTTGATGAAGTGGCTGGCCAAAGGAAGGTAAAAGTGGCTCAAACCAAGTTGAAAGGTCATGCATCCCTATAGTGGAAGGAAGTCTAGACCGAGAGGAATATGAGGGGTAAGGACAAGATTACCTATTGGGAAATGATGGTGGCAAAAACAGAAAGGCAAGCTTCTGCCTGTAGATTATCAGTTGGACTTCTTGAAGAGGCTACAAAACTTGAGACAAAATGAGCTGAGTTTTAAGGAGTGCACGGAGGAGTTATACAAAATCACAATCTGGGCTGGTTATAGTGAGATGGATCAAGAAAAGGTAGGAAGGTACATCAATGGACTTCGGTTGAATATTCAAGACATAATCAACCTAGTAAGGTTGCATATGATGGAAGAAGCATACCAATATGCTTTAAGGGCGGAAGAGAAATTGTCAAGATTATTCAATGGAACATGCTACAAATGTGGGGACTTTGGTCAAGTGCCCTCACGCTCAATGTGATGGTGAAAGAAGAAGAAATGAAGGTAGAGTGCAAGTTGCACAAGCAAATGTGGAATCCGTAGCATTGCTAGAGCGTACAAAAGAACTTGAGCAAGGAGAGATTTTGTTAGCAAGGAAGACAGTCTTGAAAGTTGAGAGGAAGAGTGGAGAAGAATGCCAAAAAAGACACATTTTTAGAACCAAGTGCAAAACAAAAGGCAAGTCTTGTAATGTTGTGGTTAATAGTGGAAGCTCAAATAATTTAGTGTCCACTAAGATGGTATGCAAGATGAATTTAAAGTACACCACACCCAAGTTCATATAGGGTGTCTTGGTTGTTAAAGGGGCATGATATCACTATAAGAGAGTGTTGTGAAGGGGATATGCAGTTTGGTAGGTATAGGGACAGGGTCTTGTGTGATGTTTTAACCATGGATGCATCCCATGTTTTTTGGGGAAGGCCATAAAAATTTGATAGTGAGATGTTGTATGACCATAGAGCTAGCACCACAAGTGTTAAGAAAGATGGGCATAGGTACACTTTAAGTCCCTTAAAGGGAAGGGAGGACAAGGATGAACATAATAGCCATCTTGTCATGTGTGTTGACAAACATGTTTTGCTAAAGAAAGAGGTGGAAGGCCCTCTCTTATCCAGAACAGAGGTAAAGGAGGTTAAACGATTGTTTGTTGCAATAGAGAAGAAGATGGG
Organism: Torreya grandis; assembly: GCA_037957365.1. Classification (NCBI taxonomy): domain Eukaryota; kingdom Viridiplantae; phylum Streptophyta; class Pinopsida; order Cupressales; family Taxaceae; genus Torreya; species Torreya grandis. The sequence continues at coordinate 3,240,136 of JARHVA010000759.1, read as the reverse complement.
GCAATAAAATCTGTTATCAGTAGGGTGTGTACAGCACAAAATGAGGAGGTGTTGAGATTAGGCAGGTAAGGTTAGCCCAAGGTCAATGAAGGCTAGAATGGAGATAGTACAGTGAGTGTTTAGTGGAAGAGGACAATTTGCAAACAAACAAGTGGCTTGAAAATATGAAGGTACCTCACATGGTGGAAAGGCGCACCATGGCTTTACCACTAAAGCCAAAAGGATGGTTCTACCATCCAACCCAAATTTGTGTGCACAATGCTCACAAAATCTTACCTTGAATGTATGAATGATGCAAGAGCTTTTGGGTCCACAAGCAATCTTGCATCAACTAAAAACACAAGTTGTGACAAGTAGTGTTCTCAAGCCTTGGATGGATGAAGGTTCTAAATTCTTTCGAGTTCTTGCATGCATTTTTGCAAAAATGCACTCCTAATAATGACTGTATAGTTTTAAGCAGCAACCAAAGACATTTGTCCCTATATGCTTGGTTCTGCACAAGTTTTGTTGTGTTGATAATTATATGTAGTTCCATGGATCCTTCTTTGACTAGGAAGTTCTACATAGCTTAGTAAGACTGCAAGGTCCCAAGAAGTAACACACAACTTTGGGTTGTTTGCACATGTAATGTTCCCTTTTCTAGATTAAAATAATTAATAATATTATTTAAGTTGGGCCCGGTCATTTCTAATCTTTTGGGAAACTTAATAATATTATTATTAAAATAAAAAACATTCTTAAATACTTAAAGTAGAAATAATAATATGAATAAGTTAGCCAAAAGTAATTTATTGTCGGCAACTTATGTTTTATTATTAAAAGAAAGTAAGTTTGGAGTTGGATTGGAAAAGGTATAAAAGAAGATGGAGGGGTTGATTTAGAATATCTATCAATCATCTATTATTTGACATTTTTATAAGTTGACTAGTTTGCTTATACTTTAAGCCATTGAGGATGAAAACCCTCTTCGGTAATCAAATCTTGGGGACGAAAACCCTCAACTTCTGCATGGTGGCTTCATTCAGGGGGTCACGTTGGGTGTGAAGGATTGTTGGATAAGGCACAGGGGTTTGATTTATGTATGGTGTGGCAGCTAGGGCATCCATCTGAGGTTGACACAGCAGCTAAGGCATCAATTAATGGTGGACACAGCAACTAGGAGGTCATTGGGGGTGGACGACCTGCCTAGAGGAGTCATTCACATGCTTTACCAGCGTTGGGAGGGCTGACATCACCCTAGGAGAGAAGATTTGAAGGTTGTTCCACTTTGGCTTCATCTGGTTGGTTGATAATTATTGAATTTGCATTTGTATAATCAGCTGTAAATTATTTAATTTACATGCCTGGAATTTATTGAAAAAATCAGTTTTGATGATGTAAGGATTCTACCATGAAATAAATTGAATTTCCTTAATTTTCAAAAGGGTTTCTATGTGGATTGTATTTTTTCTATCATGTTTTATGGATCATTTTCATAATTATGTACTTTCATGTTACGGTTTTAGTGAAAATCTAGAATTGTATAAATCTGCCCTAAAAGGGGCATTACAGCATATTCGTCAAGTTCTGTGTAACTGCAAGTTAAGCATTTGTGCACAACTTCCAAGATCTACAGCTCGCATGCAACACTTGGGTTGCCATTGTTTGACCAGAAGAAATTTTGGATCTAAGTACTTACTCATGAACCTGTCTCTGCACAACCTTGTTTATTGCATGCAACCACACATATTCTATGCGCATATTCTTTTGCCTACTTAGGCATGCAAGTTTCACGCACCGCTCAATTCACAATTCATGCAGAAAAGAGCAGTGACTATTGATTTAAAGGTTGAATCTTCACTTAAAGATGGAAAATGAATCAGTCTTCGCATAACTGTGTTCAAACTACGTGTCAACTATGATCTGCGTAGATTTCCACTTAGACCACCAGTGCAAACTTGCACAAAGTGTGCATCACCCTGTGATGTACTCAGGATTTGATTCATGTGCACACAAACATAAATCACAGTATAATCTATTATTTATTTGCTCATAAGCTTACAATAGAGGTCCTCTGTCAAGTATACAAAGAATATTGAAAGTAAGGCCTTAATAGCCTAAATATTCCGCAAACTAGGAAAGAAATCTAGATTTGGTACGTCTCGGCCTGGTGTGAAAAAAAAACATAGTTGCCGACGTCGGTTATACTGCCGTCGTCAGTCGACTCGTAGTCGTTAACTTGCCGACGTCAGTGATATGTCGACCGATGTCGGTCTCTATAGCTCTTTGTTCGCCGATGTCAATGCATAAACTTTTTGTTGATGCGTACGGATTTTCATGGATCTGTACGGAAATCGTACGGCCGCTGATATAGCACTATCTGTATGCTTGATCCTGATCTGTAGAATTATGGGCTAATAAAAAAGATCTATATCTGGATAATTCTTGAATCAAAACCCAAAATAATGAAATACCTGTAAACCCTTGTGATAGCTTCTGGGTGAAGTTATCTCTCAAACTTGTAAACACCTGTGATAACTTCTGTATGAAGTTATCTCTCAAATTAGCAATAGATCAGCTGATATTTCACAGCCTCTAAATTGCACACAATGAAGAGTTGACATTCTCCACTGCAAATGGAATCCTGGAACCCTTGGCTCAGTCTTCATAGAAGAATTCTCCAAAATCAATAATCAATAATCAATGGCTAATCCAAACTCTCTCCCATGAGAAACCCTTATACCCTCCAAAGGTGTGCTTGCTAAAATTAGATTTCCTCAAATTAGAACTTGGGTTTCTTAAATTAGAATTCCTCAAATTAGAACTTGGGTCTTAAAATTAGACCAATTCTTAAATTAGAATTAGGGTCTTAAAATTAGACCAACTAATTAATAATTAATTATTAATTATTAATTATTAATTAGACCAAATAATTAATATTTGATTAAATCAATCAAATATTAATATCTCCCTTAATTCATATCCAAAAAACCCGAACAAAAAAAGCAAGCCCAGCTCCATCAAGACCCTCTATCCATCCCATTAGCCTACGAAGGTCGCATAATAGGCTAATCCTCAACTCTGAACATGTCAACTCAAAAGGGGACATGACAATCCGCCCCTCCTAAAATTGCTTGCCCTCAAACAATTGCTGAATGATACACCCATCAATCCACCTGGATCCCAAATGTAGTCATGATCTTCCCTGCTATCAATCAATGCAAACTCCATGCCATGTCCATCCCTAGTACTAAGATAAGCACCCCAACATCCAATCCATAAATGAAAATCAGCAAGCAACTCAAGCAAACTCTTTCCCTGAATAATATCTAAATCTAGATTGTGAAGGCTAGAAATAGTCATATCATCATCAACCTGTGACCCGATTGTAACAGAAAGCTGAGTCCCTACCACATGTGATAACTCCTGAACTGCACTCACCTCAAGACCAAGCTCATCCTCATATCTCTCCTATGTTGGTGCCAATGTCCACTCGTCATCGCACACTATCATGTCATGTCGTATGAGCATCTCCATGCAATGAAAAAACATATATCTGAAGTTGTTGCCCCATATTGCCTTAAGAATATGTGTCTTCCCATCAACATCAAAGTGAACCTCCATGTCCTTAAGACGAAGAGTAACTTCCTCAAATGAATGAAGCCACTTCATACCCAAGACTAAGTCTATATCCCCCATGTTCACCACATAATAATCAGCCTTGAACTCGTAGTTGTTCAAGCGCAATGGGAGGTCTCTAATCATACACTCACACCTAAGAGTGTGACCATCGACTACCTTAACTCTAATGCCCTCAAAATCTTCAGTAGTGAGTCCACATTTCTCCACAAATCTAGCATCTATGAAATTATGTGTGGCTCCTGTATCAAGAAGGGTGATGACCTTCTGCCCTGCTAAAACTCCACAGAGTCTGAATGACTCATCCAACTGAATGCTGGATAGGCGTGCCTCCTGTATGTGAAGCTCTAACTCTGCCACTGCCTCCTCAGAACTATTCTGCTGTTCAAAATCCTCTGAATCTAAATCCTCATAATATGCCCACATCACACGATTCGCTTTGCCCTTAGGCCTCAAAGGGTAATCATGATGGATATCATATGGACCTTTGCAGTAGAAGCAAAGCTTCTTCCTATGTAGATCATTAAGCGCCTCATGATCCAAAGGTGGTGCTGCTGGATTGGCCTTTGAATCATTCTTTACACCTGATTTATCTATGCTGAAATCCAGTCTCTCTATATCTCCGTTGGAGCACTTATGGTCTCTAGATGAAGAAGTACCTCTGGAGTTAGATTTATTGGATGGGGCTGCCATCTCCATACTACGTGCCTTCTTCATAGCTACCTGTAATGAAGGCAGATCAAAGCCTTTGATCCAACCTCTCAACGGTTCTGTCAATCCTTCCATGAAGAGTACTACAAGTCGCCTCTCTGAAATGTCAGGAACCATAACTGATAACTTCTGGAAGTCACCAATATAAGACTCTAGACTGCCACTTTGGCGCAACTGTGCCAACTCTCAGAAATAGGACTCTAGATCCCTCCTGTCAAAATGCTCTACCAGCCTATCCACAAACTCCTGATAAGATGTGATCCGATCATGATGGAGTGTCACCATCCCGTGGTGCCACCAATCGTGAGCTACTCCCTCAAGATGTAATGTAGCATATCTGATAGCATCTTCCTCGGCCATCGGTCGCAATGTGAGAAACGTATCCAGCTTACTAACCCAGGCCTATGCTGTCACCTTACCACTACCGTCAAACATCGCTAGTGTGAGCCTGCTCGTAGCATGCTTCAAATCATTGTTCTGGGGTCTTGGTCTCCCATTCTGTCGACCTCGGTAATGTTCTTTCCTTTATGTGAGGAATCAGTCAAAAGTAATCATCTCCCTGACCACAGGTGGTAATGACTCCCACTCATCAGTCGCTATCCTAAGTGTGTCTGTAAATGCCTCCTCATGCTCCTCACCTGCTATCACCTCCTCTGCCTCCTATCTCACAAAGGTAGGCCTAGTAGGCCTATTAGCTATACGAGAAGCAGTCCCAAGGCCTCTCTGTGATCCTGCATCACTCCTGACATCTTCACGATGTGGGGAATGTCTCCTTGGAGTACCCAATCTCGGCAGTGCTGCTGCCAACTGCTGTAATACTTGGTTATTCTACCTTTGCCCTTCTCATAGTTCTCTAAGAGTAAGTAAAACCTCTACATCATCTTGATCTCTAGGATGGTGAGGAATACGGGCCCTGCCAATATCGTCACCCATGTCTTCCGGCGGTTGTTCTAAAACTTGAGTGCCTTCAAGCAAAGCTCTACTGCGCGTGAAATACCCATGTGGTCCCAACCCTTGTGGCTGCATAAGATTGTCAACCCCTCAGGATGGCAGGATTTAGCTCTGATACCACTGTAATATCCCTTCTGATATCAAAACAAAAGCTCTGAATTGCTTATCTAAATTTTTGCAAAAATATCTTTAAATAGATAAATAAATCACAGTATAATCTCTTATTTATTTGCTCATAAGCTTACAATAGAGGTCCTCTGTCAAGTATACAAATAATATTGAAATTACAACCTTAATAGCCTGAATATTCCACAAATTGGGAAAGAAATCTGGATCTGGTACATCTCGGCCTGCTGTGTAAAAAACACATAGTCGCCGACATCAGTTATACTGCCGTCGTCGATCGACCCGTAGTCGTTAACTTGCCGACGTCGGTGATATGTCGACCGATGTCGGTCTCTGTAGGTCTCTGTTCACCGATGTCGGTGCCTGAACTTTTTGTTAATGCGTACGGATTTTCACAAATCTGTACGGACTTCGTACGGCCGCTGATATAGCACAACTGTATGCTTGATCCTGATCTGTAGAATTATGGGCTAATACAAAAGATCTATATCTGGATAATTCTTGAATCAAAACCCAAAAAATGAAATACCTGTAAACCCTTGTGATAGCTTCTATGTGAAGTTATCTCTCAAAAGACCTGAAATACTGTGATAACCTCTGTATGAAGCTATCTCTCAAATTGGCAATAGATCAGCTGATATTTCACAGCCTATGAATCGCACACAATGAAGAGTTGACGTTCTCCACTGCAAATGGAATCCTAGAACCCTTGGCTCAGTCTTCACAGAAGAATTCTCCAAAATCAATAATCAATGGCTAATCCAAACTCTCTCCCATGAGAAACCCTTATACCCTCCAAAGGTGTGCTTGCTAAAATTAGATTTCCTCAAATTAGAACTTGGGTTTCTTAAATTAGAATTCCTCAAATTAGAACTTGGGTCTTAAAATTAGACCAATTCTTAAATTAGAATTAGGGTCTTAAAATTAGACCAACTAATTAATAATTAATAATTAATTATTAATTAGACCAAATAATTAATATTTGATTAAATCAATCAAATATTAATATCTCCCTTAATTCATATCCAAAAAACCCGAACAAAAAAAGTAAGCCCAGCTCCATCAAGACCCTTTATCCATCCCATCAGCCTACGAAGGTCGCATAATAGGCTAATCCTCAACTCTGAACATGTCAACTCAAACATTTTGGTGTGTGCTGTAATTCCTCATTGGAAGCAATAATATTTTGTTTGTTTTGTTTCATTTCTTGCTCGGACTGTGCATAGGTCTATTTGTGAGTACTGTAACCCTAGGCTACATGTTCTAAGGTTTTTGTTTATTTGACACCCTAACCATGACTGCATATATAATCAGTAACAAAATTTATGCACTTTGAGTTAAGGCATAATTGAAATGAACTTACTATAAGTTGATGAAACTATCACTTGGTTTATGAAATTGAAGATTTGATCAAACACCCTTTGTATTTCTGATGACAGAGAAAAACCTCAAAACTTGTTGAAATACAAGTTTTTCACAACTTAAACCCCAGTGCCATGTAGATTTAAAAAAAGAACCAGTGGGGATGAAAACTAAAGATTTAGATAGTATGACCTCGCACTTCACATTTTCCTTAGATCGTGTGTTTTCAGTTTCCCTGTCCTTTATGGGATAGAATCAACTGGCTCTCAGGATTTTCTTTCCTATTTCTTACATTTTTATTACATGTAGGATACATATCAACAATTTCTCCACAGACATTGACTCCAGATGAACAAATACCTCTGTCAAATCATGTATGTGCATCTATGCATTCAACTTGCAAGTTATATCATAAATAAGTGTGAGAAAATGTTGGACACTTGATCTCGGTTGTAAAGAGCTATCATTTTGTTAAGTAGCTGGAGCTTCTACTGTAACTTTTAATTAGATATTTATATTTTTTGTGGGATTTTTATTAGTAATCGTTTCTTCTAAGAAATAAAGGTCATAGAAATGATGACTACTCATAGAAAGTGGTCATCGAAGTGATGACTTTATAAACGGTCAAAAATCCCAAAAAATACAAATATCTAAAGAGTTTTAATTATTTTGCTACTTAATTCATGTAGTAGCATTTCATCCTCTTCAGCTGAGTATCATTTTGGCAATGGATGGAGTGTATTGCCTTGACACGTCACCAAAGTAGTTTCAAGCGCATGCTAAACACTAATAAGACTCCAGATGGATTTTCTATTATCCCACAAGAAAAGGACGAGTACCTAATTGACATTTCCTTATCTGAAGCTACAATTTACTTGTTGCTTGGCATCTACACTTATAGGTGCAACATAGCCTTTGTACTACAAGATGACAAGAGCTGGGACAATGAATAATTAGTACGATTCAAATAGCATCTCCCAACAAATATCCATCTTTCCTCCAAACTAAAAGGGATATAAAGATCACTTTCCATAAAATCCTTTTTGTAAATCCTTCCCTACTTAATACTATTTTTCAAAAGCAATTCAGAATTTTTGGGCTTGTGCATTATGTTTGAGGACTTCATAATACAAATTTGGGGAAAATAATAGTAGGCATTCTTGGCAATATCTTTATAGCTCTCCAAATAATTTCCTCAGCATACACAAAAGTTTCCTACAAAGCTCAAGCATAACCTGTGAAAATTATTCAGTCTTCAATGTCAAACGCTTCTCCTGCTCATAAATGTTTTGGAAGCGGAGACTTCCCAGAAGTGCCCTGAAATTCTAAAACGTGGGGTATTTTCCAGATGTTTTGGCCATTTTGTTCCAAATTATCAATAACAGAGCTACCAACTTATACACGAATTTAACACCAGAAAATACCTCAAACACAACCCACAATAACCAAGTGAGTTGGTTTAAAGAGGACATAACATATTAGTGTAAAGCATGTGACACCAATAACAGCCAATTTATCACGTAAATGATAAAATGTCAAGCAACATATATGATTCATCGCTTCTTAGTCAAGTAATCTTATTGAAAATACTTTGTTATTCCCAACAATTTAAAGTGAAAATGAAAGCAAAGATAATCATTTTTTCTTAGTTTAGCAAGGCTTTTCGAAAAAATTGTGTAAGTTTTTTCCAAAAGCCTTGCTTCAATGTTATTAACTGTGGAAGCCTTAAATCTCTAATAGTTATATTTAAATAAAATAAAAACTCAGCACAAAGTCTGGCTGCTTTCTAACCAGCAGTCGCACATAAACCTCTAACTTAAAAAATTAACCAGGTAGCACAATAGGGGACACTGCCTATCTCATGGAAGTAACTGAATATCAAAGAGGAAACAACAGTTAAGCTAGAAATACTAATGTCAACTATGTCAGTAACATCACTAAAGATAAGACCTAGCTATATTACCTGGCTGCTTTCTAACAAGCGGTCGCCCATAGGGGGCACTGCATATCTCATGGAAATAATTGAACAAATAAAAAAGGACAAAAAATACTAATGTCAACTATAGGATCAACACTAACCATAAGAACTAGTTACATTATCTTTGCAAGAATTGAAAATAATGATTATGATATCACAGATATGAAAAAGAAAACAGTACCTTCCGTTTCATTTTCACTTTCATTTTTATGCTTGTCGGATATAAGTTGAGCCTTGCATATAAACTCTTCCCCCGTAGGAAGCACAATAGAAACTCTCTCTTCATTTTCAAGATTCTGCAAAGTCGTCAGCAACGTCATTGTATGTATGTGAGATTTCTGGATCAGACAGCCTGAGTAAATTAACTAATCTTACAACAGAAAGGTTAGAACATAGTATTGAGACTAGGACTGATTTCATAGGCCCACAATCGTTTTTAGTGTTCACTGCATCTAAATAAGAGAAAGTGTGAAATGATTATAGCAGAGAAGAGAGGGACCCGAAAAACCTGGGGGTCACAATGGCAGTGCAAATCAGAGCCATTACCGACAGACTGGGCTGCCACGTCGACATAGTCTCCTTCCGGATTTATATAAAATCTGCAGTAAATGAGTCCATCGTTCTCAGTTTTTGCCAGCAGTGACTCCTGGGAAGTGCAGATGCATAAGCAAGTGCAAGTGCTTTCACATGCATTTCTATTACTGCTGCTGCTGCCCACAGCCCCTTCCATATCCATCTCTCACTTTGTTCTTGCGTCTTTTCCTTCTCCAAGAATCGTTATTTATTGTCTATCAGTTGATTTATCACCTGTACTCGGTCGGTACGCAGCACGGATTGATAAATCCCGAATATTCATGGAGAAAATGTCCCCACTGGTGCAAACACAGATTGAATTTTTTGGTTTGTTTGTTTGTTTGTTTGTTTTTTTTTTTTTTTTGTTTTTGGGTAATGTGGGGTTTTGTAAAGCCAAAAAGTGTAAATTGGTAGTAGTATTTACTTTAAAAAAAAAGAATTTAATATTTTTTGTAGAGATGATGCTGGAAAATGAGGTTTTGTGTTCCTTCACAAGTTAATGCGTTGTGTGGAGAGGAGATTTTGTGTTTCGTAGTGAGTTTGAGTAATGACGAAGTGGTGGAGAAGGGGAAGGCCATATAAAATATGAAAGCACTAAAGTATTTCAAAGTGAGTTACACGGAGATGGTAAAGGGCAATGACAAAGTATTTCAACTAATGGATTTGAAAAAGGCTATGTGGATATGCATGCAAAGTTTAGTGACATGTCACATATATCAATGCAATTTGTAGCTTCCACCAAAATGTCTCAAATACCCTATACATGATTGAAACAGGGGTCATCTTAACAAAAAAAAAGGTGTCAGATATCCAACAATACTTCTGAAAATGTAGAGAATGCATCACATGTCAATTTAAATGAGTCTAAAACTAATTAGATGAAAATTCTGAATATTTTAGCTATTTAAAACCTAATTAGAAGAATCTAAAACCAATTAGGAAAAAAATGGAAGAGGCTTCTTTAATGAAAGATGCCTTATATATAATCTAATTGACCGATGTAGGATGTCATATGCAAATAGATATGGATATATATATTTCCAAGTTTTTTTCATTCTCATTCTTAGTAACACTAATAAAAGCTATTATGTTCGTAAACGATATGAGCCCTCTGGTGTACAATATCACTTGGACAATGTCTTGTCCTAACATTAGTGACATTGTATCATTGATTTGAGTTACATATGAGAAGTGGAGACTTACCACAATCAAATTAATTGTCATGACATCCTCATCCACCATTCACAATAGAAAATGACCAATCAAAGATGTCACCACCTAATTTGATATAACTGACATGTATCATTTTTTGCTATTGTTACATTGACATGTCAATTTAAATTTTAACTTAGCGTGTGTAGGTGTAAATTATATGGGATAAGTACTATCCATATATAATATTAAATTAAATACATAATACATTATATAATATTAACGTCGATGAACATGTTACCATTTAAAAGACATAAATCTTTCTCTATGGTGAGATATTGACACATAGAGCAATTACATCAGTGTTAAGAACATATAGAAACACCATACTCAAACCCTTAGAAGAAAGGGCAAGGCCATACAAAACATGCAAATAGTGAAATATTTCAAGGTGACTTTCATGGTGATGGTGAGCGAAAATGACAAGGTATTTTAGGTGATATCATACCCCAAACCCAGATTCAAAGTAGCTTTTAGATTTATATGACCAGTGCCCATTGCAAACGGGTGCAACTTGTAAGGTGGCAGCATCTTTGATTGGTTGTTTTCTATTGTCAAGGGTGGATGAGGATGTTATGAGAGTTGGTTTGATTATCGCAGGGCTCCATGTTTAATGTTTGACTCAAATCAATGATGGAATGTCTCTGATGTAGGGACAAGACATTGAAGTCTTGGAGTCTATCTTGTAGCCTATTTGTTCATGTTATAGGGGTGCATTGATAGATGTGACATGTCACTAAACTTTAAATGTAATACCATGTCATTACCCCTCACCATCACCGCCCATCTCACCTTAAAATCTTTTACAGCTTCCATGTTTTGTATGGCCTTGTCCTTCTCCACCACTTCACCATCGCTCAAGCTCACCATAAAGAAACATCTTCTCCCTTCACAATATATTGTCATAATGTATGAAGGAACACACAAACTCATTTTTCACTGTCACCTTCCCCAAAAATATTGAAGTATTGTTGCATATTATATCGTGCACAAAAGGTGAGATGAGATCAACAGTCATGGATTTCAAGTGAGATGCAACTATTGATTTACACTATTTCCCTTTACAAAACTATGCTTTACCAAAATAGAAAAATACAACCCTTTTGACATAATTTGCACCTTTAGAGAAAGTGTTAGTAAGTAGTATATCATGGCATATTAGGGAGATGGGAAAAGAGCGATGTGTCTACTTGGCTGGCAACCATAAAATATGATCTTGCATAATGAAATGAAACACAACTACATCACGTAGCTTCACATTTAACACCTAGAATGCCACATGGTTGCGATTTCAAACACTCATGTTTGCATGGCACACTGCAACTACCTTTTCATTGTTTCCATCTTCACCCTTGAGCGAAACTTACATCTTCTTGGTGTCCTTTGATTCATGGCACAAGTACACCACATACGCATATCCATCTGGGTGTGGCACACCACCGACTTTTGCCTATATTTGCTCTCGTATAGAAGCCCAGTGATCGAATATTATTGCTTCACTGATTTTGAATTCTTTGGAACCTATGTCACCAAAACATTAACATGATTTGTTCCTAGCTTAGGCATGGTGTAGTCAATCATGGATTTCAACAAGGTTGCATAGTATTTGTTTTCCCATTTTACTACATGACTTGTTGACCATTTTTGGTCACCACGAAGGAGCAGCATCTGAATTTAGTTCAAGCTTTAGGATCACCTACAAGGTTTTCAAGGTTTAATCAAAGTTTAATGAAATGGCTAAAAGACTTAGTAGGTTTTCAAAGTTGGCCTTCGTATTTTTTGTCAAGGAAATGGCCTTCACATTTCTTGTCAAAGGATGAGTCGAATATTTTGGGGAAAGGAGAGTCTACACAAATCCTGAAGACTTTGTAAAATTTGTCTAAGTGTTTTACTCTTTAGAAAAAGTGTGTCGTGACTAGTCAAAACTTTTGCAATGACCATTTTTGTGAAGGCTTCAGGTCCTTGGAACAATTGTTGTGAAGATAATTTATCTGAAGGCTTTAGTTCTTCTAAATAATTATTCTGATAAAATTGAGGATAAAAGGCATGATAACAAAAGTCACAAAGAAGAGAGAAAGACTTGTTTTCATGAGAATTGTCTCAAAAAATTTGCACGAAAGCTCTAGGCAAATGTTTTGAAGCCTATAGGAAGCTCGAAGAAAACTTCATGAGAATTTTCTAAGTGTTTTGGTCTTCAAAAAAATGTTGTGAAGGCTTATCAAAAATCTTGCGAGAACAAATCTTTGAAAGACTAAGGTTGCAAAAGCTAAGGCTCAACAAAACTTACAAAGACTAAGTTTGGAACAAAATTTCCAACAACAAAAATGTGAAGACTTAGGTCTTTGAAAAAAATGTGGTGACAATAAAAATCATGAAAAGAGTCCAAAGCAAAAGTCATGAAGAAGGGAAAAGAAGCTCGCACTTTGTGTCACTTTTGCATGAGAGCTCAATAATAAAAGTTTTGAAGAGTAGGAAGAAACAAAAGTCACAAAGGGTTGAATCCGAGTGATATGCACAAAGACAAAAATCTTGAGAAGCTACCACATGGCCCAACTGACATGCCCACAACATAGATCCTGATCGAGGATCCGAAGGGAGTGACATGAGTAGTGACATGGAATCCACAAAAAATGAGCTTGCACCATGTGTCTACCCTAATAAATGTCACGTCAGCAATGCACCAGCTTAAATTTGGCGGTCCATCCGACTGTCAAAAGTGTCAAAGGCATGAAGATTCAAGGTAAAATGGGTAGTTACCATTTGAAAACTCTTAATGTGAACAAGATGTCAAAAAGCCTAAAAATAGTTAGACTTGAGTGTGGATTTGTAACTCCCCAATAAAGAAAGGAGGGCAGTTTCAAGAGATCAATAATGAGTCATCGAAGACAATGGAGAACTCCTATGCCATCTGTCAAGAGAGTATCATCAAACAAGGCCAAATCATGTAGGAAAAGAATATATGACTATTTTCTTGCATTTCATTGATGTTGTAACTGATCTCATGGTTGGATGAGAGCCACATAGGATTCCCACATGTCCACCTTCTCTCTCTCTTCTCTATTCTCCTACATATACTCTTGTAAGTGAAGTTAAAAAGATCTTCTAGCTAGTTATGGCATAACCCTACTAAAATTGATATTGATTCTACTTTTGAAGTGAATACAAACTGATTTATGCCTTCTCCATCTTGCATCTAGTGTTCTCATGATGAATTGTTGATGAATGGTAGTGATAGTGTTCAACTTATTTGTATTTATCCTCTTCATTCTTGCCTCTTTGTGAATAAGTCATCTTCTTGCAGGTCATATGGTGTGTGTCAAGTAGTTTTACAAAGTTTAAGCATGGAAATCTTCACTAGTGTCTTCCTTTGGACCTCTTGATTATCCCTCTTGATTGATGCATTAGTTATAGCCTTCGTATTGAAATTATTATGTTGGAAAGACTATCTTAGAGTTGTGATATCAGATTTCAACATTGTTTTAGTCCATAGTATCAATCATAATAAAGTAGAGGAGAACTATAATTTGGTACATCACCCCTTTTAGTCATTGCTTTCATGCTTTCTTTCTTCCTTTTCCTTACAATTTGAGTAGGCGTAGTGTTATTTTAGGTGTAGCATCAAGGGAACCAACCCTCTCTAGAGGTTCTCTTTAGTCATAGGCCACCCACAACCTTAAAGAGTTCCCACTATGTCAATTGGGTGAGGAGACCTAAAACACCTCCTCAAAGGATGCAACTTGAAGTGACAAGATTTTTTCGCATGCTCGGTGGGATAAAAATTCATCAACTAAGGAATGTTTTGGTGTTGTTCTTCAGCATATTAGCCTTTAAAGGCATTTTCAAAAACACCAATGGTGAATCCAAGTTATCTATAGTGGGTTTAAGCAATCCAATTTCTTAAATATCATCAATTGGTATGTGTTTCAACCCTTCTTTTTATGAAAATGCATCTTTTGTACCATCATATCCTTCATATCAAGTTGAGAACATTTATGATTCACCTCAAGTAGCCCTGAACCAACAAGATACTAGTATTCCCATGACATTTATCCCCCTCCCATCTCTGCTCATGCTTCCAATCAACCTTGGAAAAGCCATGTTCCTTCTAATTAGCTTGAAAAATATTTTAAGGAGACAAGACTTGACTTTGAGAGACAATGTATGGAGAATGATAGGGAAAAGGAATATAATAGACACCAAGAGGAACTTACATATTAGGCTTATATCTACCAACAAGAAGTAAAGTCATGGGAGAGATATAATGAAGCTACAAAAGATCAAATGCAATAGTTGCCCATGAGAGCACAAGGAATTGAATCCAAACATCAATTGTTCCCTCCTATCCCTAGTTTTAGACATGGCTATTCAAATGAATCCACTTGTTTCAAAATACCAAGCTTTAGGACTCCCAATCATATGAAAGAGTCTATGCTTGTGCAGACTCCATCCATTCTTTCTCAAGAGTCTCAAACTTCTAGACTTCTTGGACCAATCCTCTCACACCAACCCAAAATCAACAAGAAGGAAAGGTGGTAGAGGCCAAACTAAGAAAGTTTCCAAGTTTCACAAACACTTCACCCACCCCTCTAGTTAGAGTTGTTCATGAAGACCAAGGCATATCAGAATTTAATGGGTTGATTTCTGAGTGGAAAGAGAATAATAGAGCATCCCTAGCACAAATTTATTTTCTTCCTCTCCAATAAATTTTGAATGAAACTATCATTTCCAAACCTCAAATTCTTAAGAGTGCATATTCAACCCCAAATCCAATTCAAAAGCATCCTGTAATGCCTTGTATTCATATTCCACCAAGTGGACCTTCTTACCCTCCTACCATCTCCCTTTTTTAAGGAGTACCAGTTGTATGGAAGGTAAGTGAAGATCATCTAGGGGAAAAAGAGAGTGTTTCAAGTGAATGTGATGAGGAAGTCATCATTGGCAGTCCTCATTATACCATTAGATCATGCTTGAGACAAAAGGAAGAAAATCAATCTTTTTGGCATACTCTTGATGATGAGAATGCTAAGCCTGAAGAAGAAGACATCAACTTGTTTGAGGAATTACCACTTGGTGTGATGGAGGAAGACCTTGAGAGTGTACAAAACATCCAAGAGGATCATGTGTTTTAAGAATAATTGTTGACCAATTTTGGTCCTACAGGCCAAAAATTAGGCTCCCCTCTTTCTTTCCTTGCTAGGCCGGTTAGCCAATCTATGATGAATTCACCTTACTACAATTTTGGGTTTTCCCTTTGTGACAGGCTCATTTCTATAAAGAACCAAGTGATTTGAGTCTTGCAGGTATTTTTAGTTGATCTAGGGCTCATTTTGTTTCAAGCAAATTACCTCGGGCAAGCCTTTTATCAGCAAAGGGATGGGCCAGTTTCAAAGAAGCACAAGTCTATTACAAAACTCTAAAGGTCAAATGCCCTTGCAGAGGGCAGGAAAGTAACAAATGGGACCGTTCAAGCAAGCTCTGAAGGACAAATTTGGACCCAAAGTACCCTTGTGGAGGGTAGAAGGTGCATTTGCAATAGATCAAGGTAGAAAGCCCAAAAGGGAAGTTTCCTTCAGAGAAAGTGATAAGTCAAACAATGAATTTCTTTAGACATTTTTTTTGAAGAAAATCCATGAAGAAACCAAGGGGAGAATTTCTTCGAGTAAAATGTCTGAAGGAATTGCTTCGGACATTTCTTCCAAAGAAAATTACCAAAGGAAAGCCGAAACACTGAAGGCACGAATTCCTTCGGACAATATGTCTGAAGGAATTCCTTCGGATATTTTGTCTGAAGAAATTTGGAAGGCAAAGAAACTTGAAGGGTAAGTGCCTTTGCAGAGGACTCTTGGCCATCAAAAAGGACCTTTTCCTTTTTCTAAAGGGTCACTTTCCCTTCAGAAAAGTTCATTTGCAAAAGTCGAGGAAATTGCTAAAGGATAATGATGGACCCAAGAATGTCAACTTCAACATGGTGAACTAGCCGTTGAAGGTTCAAACATTTGGTGATAGGCCCACGAATGTCAAATTCAAGGTAGTAAAAGAGATGTTGATTTTCAAATGATGATGGGCCCGTGAGCATCAAATTCAAGATGGGTCAATCGTCAGAGAAAAACAAAGGACATTTGCTTTGGACAAAATGTCTGAAGGAATTCCTTTGGACATTTTGCCCGAAGGAATTCAAAGGCTGAGTGACCCACCAAGAAAGGAGCTAAGAGGAGGCAAAGAATAGCCCAAGAGCTCAAATTACAAGGAAAAGACAAGAAGTAGCAAGGAAAGAAAGAGTGAAACAGTAAATCTAGAACATGGCACACACACATAAGATAACGCTTGGAACGTTCTAGAAGACACATCTAACCAAGCACAAACATGAACTAGATCAACCTAGGTGGCAAAAGAGGCATCAGTAGGAGAAGTAATTACTTGCAGATGGAATAGTCTCCACCAAACTGCCATCAAAGGGAGCATGAACATTCAATAAGAGTGGCCCATTTTTCTTTTTTTAGCATTAATAAGCAAAGAGTTGCATGAGTTTTAAAGGGAGGTAGCATTGTCGTTCAAATAATAAAGTGACCCATGCTTTAGTAGGAATATTAAATGTAGTTTGAGCAATAAAGTCAATGTCTGTGACATGTACAACACGGTTCTTCTAGGCATATTTATGGAAAGATGATAGCAGCATGAGCAGATTCCTCTTACCAAGGTGTTTAATGCAGTATGGGCCATTGATTCCTTGAAAAGACTAAGGGTTTTTCTCTAAATTTTATATATTGTAACCTCTCAGCTAAAAAATGATATATCTCACTTGTGTATGGTGAAGCCCTGATAATTTTACTTTTTAATCAAAAGAAACATGTTTTACCTCCATCTGATTTGTTATACTTCTGAATATGCCTGTGTATCATCATTATGCTTAGTCATTTTATCTTAATGTTTTCATAAGTCGATTCCAGCATATCTAGTATATCCAAGACCATCTTCTGTAGGTTAACAGGAAGTGCCCAGGTTGGAGCATAGAGGTAGAGGAGAAACCATTTGAAAGTGTGCTTCTAGAGCACCTATGGTAGTTCCTCTTCATTGTATCTCCATTAAGCCCCCTTGTTAAAACACTCATGCAGTCTGGTCTTTTGTTTAAATGAAGTTTATGTTCACTCCTTTTGATATAAAATGTTGATAAAAGATGAGTAGATCGAATCATTTGGTGCATCACCATTTTAGTTAGGTTCAATTTTGGTAACATCCTTTTCTCTTTTCACCCCCCCATTATTAGCAGTAGCAATTAAGGACCTCAAAGGTGCATCAAGGGGAGCTAGGCCTTAATCTAGAGATTCATTCCTCATTTTTCCAAGCCCATAGCAAGAAGAATGTCTCCATTGTGCCGCGTGGAAGAAAGAAGCTGAGCCTTCTTTTAAATGATGCAATCCACAATGTCAACAATTTTTGACACGCCTGGTGGGACCATTTTTCATGCTCTAAGAAGTTTCAGGATTGGTGTTGGTCCTGTTACTGCAAGAGTGAGTAGACTAACCCAACATCTAGCGACTCCATTTTTAAGAACTCAGCTTCTGGTCAGAGATCAGCTTGGCATTCCATGCCTAAGGTCACCACAAGATCTTCTTCCAAGGGTGTTCCTTTCGAATTCGTTGAGCTACCTTTAAACTCAATAAAGTGGCTAAGGTTTGCAAAGACTCATCCTTACATAGCAAATCAATTTTCCAGACCTACCATAAAATTTACCTACACAAGGAGACCCAAGTTGAACCCTGTCATCGCCATGGCTTTACCTTTTGTAGCCTTCAATGGTTAGAGCCCTTTAAACCTTCTACAATATGACCCAATCCCAAGGACAACCCTTAAGAGTGTTCCTCCTTTTAATGGAGAGAGGCCAATTACTGCTATTGAGCATATCATAAATATAGCCAACCTCTACAACATTCATAATGTCACCAAAGACAACATAGCCATCAGGTTACTAGCGTTGTCTTTTAAAGGCAAAGTTTTGGACTGGTATGGGACCTTGCTTATGAATTCAGTTGGCTCATAGAATGAATTAGGCACCCTCTTGACAAATAGATTTGGAGAGAAGAGTGATTATCTCTCTCTAGCTGAGTAATTGACCACTATGAAAAGAGCTCCGTATGAATTTATATAGGATTTTAATACTAGGTTCCAAAAGACTTGGGATAGAATCCCCATTTTAGTGGGGCTGACCCCAAGCTATGATTTCCTTTACTACTTAAAGGCTTTGAACAACTACATTACTATCATGATATAGTCCATGGGAGGATAAGTGTTACCCACTGCCTATGAAATAGTCATAGCCACCAAAAATTATTTGGTGTAAGCAGGAAAGATAGCTCCTAGACCTCATATGCCACTCTTTCTTGAATTACAACCCCCAGTTCAGACTATTGCACCCACTTTAGCTCCTCTTCCTGGTGTAGAAAAGCTGACTGCTACCTTGCTAAATGACCTCCATGAAGTTAAGAGTTTGTTACAAAGTGTTACCAATTAAATAGTGGCTCTTAAGAGGCAACAAGCTCAAAGCTATTAGCCAAATCAAGGATACCAGCAGTTCAGACAAATGAATAGACCTCCTTTCCAAAATTATAATTAAGTACAGGGTCAAATTACCCATGTCAGACCTTATCAAGGTTATAATCCAAGTTCCCCTTCATTGTTTGAAGCTCTTGTTCCCACTCAAAATAATTTGGTATAGGAACAACGTAATTGCCCACCCTTGGGGTATAGTCAAGAACAAGTTGCTTATACTAATGAGTTTCTAAAATAATGTATGAACATGCAAGGCCATCAAACAACCCAATTCCCAAGTTTTGAGGCATCAACACAACCTGGGATGGACAAAAGGCAAGCTCAGTCTGATTCCACTCTTATGAACCACCTAGAAGGAGAATTCTATGCAGTCAATTATGTGGAGAGTAAGAATAACTAGGATTATTATGTTGCAGCGAATACCAGGTCCAAAAAGAGAGCTATGAAGGAAGATCAAGTAGCTACTCAAGCATTTGCAGCATCTTTTTCATCACAAATGAACCAGAAGTTTCCTAATTACATGTAGCTAGTTGTAACCTCAACTCCTTGGGTTGCACCTCAAGCTGTAAATGCCCCCAAAGAAAATTCAAAAGGGGGAAACCCTCCAATAAATGTGGTGGACCAAATGAAGAATCTACACATGAATATTTCATTGTGGGATTCCTTAACAATGCCAAGATAAAAGGATATACTCCAAAAAGAATTACACAGGTTGAGTGAACAAGTTGTCCCAACAAAGGTTGATAATGTGTTGATTATGAATGGGGCTCTTTCCATGGGAGGTCAAGTAAATAAGGATGAAAAGGTTCCTCCTTTGTATCTATCCTTGGTCATTAGAGATTTCTTGGTTCACAATTTCATTATTGATAGTGGAACAAGCACCTCAGTAATGCCTAAATACATAGCTGACAAGCTAGGACTCAAATATGAAGAAATGACCAAGGGAGTTCTGTAGTTGGATGGATCACCAGCGAAAACATTAGGAGTGGTAAGAGGCTTGAATCTAATGCTTCATGCCTATCCAACCTTCTCTGCTCCCCACAATGTGGTAGTGGTAGATGTTCCCCCTTACTTTGCTCTTTGCTTATCCAGGGATTTCACGTCTAAGATAGGTGAGTACTTAGCAGCAAATTAGTCTTACATGGTTTTTAAGACCAAATATGGAACTAAAGTGAAGATTGAGTCATAGCCCATCCACAAAGATCATCTAGAGCCATACTCGTTCAAGGTGACAAATGTCAGCTACACCATCATTGACGAAGAAGAATTTCAAATAGACCAATCCCCACCCTCTTCCCTTGAAGGAGTTGCTGACCTACTCTTAGATGAATGGGGAAATGACAATTTTGAACATGACCCATACAAGTTCATCATAGAGGTAGGTCTTGGAGTTTATTATATGCATGAAAAAGGTACTTTCATGCCAAATTTGATGAAGGCAAACTAAGAGATATGTGGTTTATGACAATTTTTCTTTGATGGATCAAGAAGCAAGTTGGGAGCCGGTGGTGGAGAAATGCTAGTTTCACCCTCAAAGGAAAGATACTTTTCAAATTTTAGGTTCCAATTATCCTGAACTTGCAATGTTGTAGAATATGAGTCTCTCATTCATGGTTTAGAGTGGGCAAGAAAAAGAGGAATACAATAATTGCAAGTTTTTGGAGATAGTGAGTTAATTGTAAACTAGGTGAGAGGTCAAAACTCAACCAAGAATTCCTTGCTTAAGTCTTAAAAGCATAGGGTGTGGGACCTAATAGAAATTTTCCTTGCTTTCAACATTATTTTCATTCCAAGAGAGCAAAATAAGCAAGCAGACAGACTAGCAGCAGTTGGTGCTCAGTTTGACATTCTCAAGGGAATAAGTCAGGACAATAGTTAGCACCATTTAAAAGTGATAATAAGACCCTCCATACTTGATAATGTCACCAATTACCAGGTGTTTGACAGTGACCATTAGATAGCACTCTTCTTATAAGAGGAGGTTGAGTTCATTTTTAGGAATCAATCCAAGCTGCAACAACAATACAACAGTTAGATTATTTTACTGAAGAACAAACTTCCTAAAGGTTTAGTCACTCTCAAAATCATCTTCATTGAGGATGACCAACTCAAAAATGATAAAACAAGCCTCACAACCAATAAGGAAAATTATGAAAGAGTTAAAATATTCAAGGATAGGCTATTTTCACTTGGGAAGGTATGTACAAATGATGAAAGACATTCTTTTATTTTGTTATGCTAAGAGTTTACCGATGTCTTTACTTGAGAGTATAATGACCTGAAGGGTTTTGACCCAAGCTTGGCCCAACACACCATTGAGCTGGAAGAAGGTGCCAAACCCATCAAACAAAAATAAAATCCAATCAATCTTAATATTGAACCTCTCATGCAGAAGGAACTCACTATGCTAATTGAGTCCAAGATCATTTTTCCTATCAAACACTCTTCTTGGCTGGCCAATCTAGTCCCTGTTAGGAAAAAGAATGGGGAGATCAGACTATGTGTTGATTTGAGAGACCTTAATAGAGTCTTGTTAAGAGATCACTATTCCCTCCCAAGTATGGAGAAGATCCTTCAGATGGTGAGAGGTAGTGAACATTTCTCCCTCCTGGATGGGTATTTTGGGTATAACCAAATTCTGGTGCAAGACTGTGATCAGTACAAGACAGTATTCACCACCAAGTGGGGAAATTTTGCCTATAGGAAGATGCCATTCAGACTGTCAAATGCTAGAACTACCTTCTAGCAAGCCATGGATATGGCTTTCCAGGGTTTGATAAATAATATTGTATTGGTCTATCTTGATGATGTGATAGTCTTCTCCAAGGATGCAAGACAACATTTGAAACACCTGAGGAAAATCTTTAAGAGGTGTAGAGAGTTTGGCATCTCTCTCAACCCAAAGAAATGTGTGTTCACTGTCCATGAAGGCAAAATCTTGGGTCATGTCGTTTCAAAAAAGGGTTTGACCATTGATCCAGAAAGAGTACATGCCATCTTAGCATTGTCCTTACCTAAACACAAGAAGAGTCTGCAAAGCTTCTTTGGTAGAATAAATTTTATTAGGAGATTTATCCCTAATTTTGTTGAAATAGTCAAGCTGCTAACTTCCATGCTGAAGAAGGATGAAATGTTTACATGGACAACATGAAGGAAAGATAATTTTTAAGGGATTAAGCAAGCTATCGCCCAGGCTCCCACCTTGATCAGTCCTGATTTCTCCAAGGATTTCCACTTTTACACCTTTGGAAATGAAGAGGTAATCTCTGCTATGCTCACTCAAGCAAATAATGACTTGAACAACCTCTCGCATTCTTTAGCCAGGGTTTAGAAGGGTTTGAAGTTAGGTACACATATGTTGAGAATAAAGCACTTGTAGTTATACGAAGCCTAAAGAAATTCAGAAGTATGTTGTCAAAAAACAAGATTCATATCATGGTACTACATCCTAGTGTCAAGGATTTCTTGTTAAGCCATGACTTAAATGAAAAGAGGGCAGGGCGTATCACTAAGGTAATGAAATACGATGTGGAGATCAAAACCACCAAGATGGTAAGGGGAAGAGGGCTATGTGAACACCTCGCTATAGACCTTAAATAGTAGGAGGGCATTTTTATACTCCATGATGAAGATGCAATAGAAGAACCTGTAGTCATAAAGAGCTGGGCACAAAACATGGTTCATTTCCTTCTAACTGGTGAGTGCCCATAGGGCCTTGATAGGACTAAGAGGAGGTATTTCAGGCTCCAGTCTCTTCCTTATGTCCTAGTTGGTGGAGTGCTATTTAGAAAATATTTTTTAGGGGTACTCTTGAGATGCATAGACTCAAATCAAGTCAACAGGGTACTATCCAAATTTCATGATGGACCAGTTGGTGGTCACTTTGTTCCTAAGCCCACAACTGCAAGGATTATGAGGGTTGGTTAATTTTGGCCCGCTTTGTTCAAAGACACTCATGCCTGTGTACAGAATTGCCAAAAATGTGCTTTCTTTGATGGAAAATAATGGTTGACTGCAATGCCTCTACAACCTATCCAAGTGGAATATCCATTCATTCAATGGGCTCTGGACTTCATAGGGATGATCAACCCTCCTTCTAGTGCTGGCCATAAGTGAGTCTTGACTGCTACAGATTATTTCAAGAGATAGGTAGAAGTTGTTGCTTTGAAGGAAGCCAATGAGAGTGTAGTCCTAGACTTTTATGAAGGCATGGTGATAAGATTTGGAGTCCCAACTACCATCATTTCAGATAACACATTGGCTTTCTTGGGAACCAAAACAAGCGAGTGGGCATTAGGATACGACATCTATCTTAGTACTTCTTCCAACTACTACCCACAAGGAAATGGGCTGGTTGAGTCCACTAATAAGAATTTGATCTGGATCATTAGAAGGATAATGGAAGAGAATCAAAGGACTTGGCATGCCAAGCTAAAAATAGCCCTATGGGTAGACATTGTCACTCCAAAAAGAGCAGTTGGTAATTCACCATACACATTTGTGTATGGAAGGGAAGCTAGACTTTCTATTTCACTTGAATTACCCACCTTGGATCTTTTCTACCAGCTGCAATTAGAGGAAAGTGACAGCATGAAAGTCAAATTTTGTGAATTAATGGCGCTTCAGGAGGCAAGAGACCAAGCCATGGTTTCCATGACCAATCATCAGTAGCAAACAAAGAAGCATTTTGACAAGAAATCCTCATCAAAAGACTTCTCAAAAGGTGACATTGTCTTGAAATAGGATGAAGACCGAGCTAAACTTGGAAAGCACATGAAGTTAGATTCCTTGTGGAGTGGTCCATATGTCATCACTCAATGCAAACAACATAATGCATTCCAACTCTCCAGGTTGGATGGTGGAAAACTACATATCCCAGTTAATAGGATATATCTTAAACATTGTCACTAAGCCTTATCTTGTTATGTACATATTTTCTCTATTTTTTCCCTCATTTTCCCTAAGTGATTTTGTGAATGTTTGTGGTTTTTTAGCCTTGTGTGTGTTTTCTTTACCTTTTGGGGTGAAATATTCATGTTGATTCTTAAGTTTCTCAAGGTTATTGCCAGCCTTTCAAGCTGTATCCTGACTCCATGCCCAATGGACCTATAGGCCACCAGTTTTCTTAAGCATAACAAGCATGCTTCCCCTATGAATCGCCAAATATGTTGACCAATTTTGGTCTTGCAGGCTAAAAATTGGGCTCCCCTCTTTCTTTCTTTTCTAGGTCTGTTAGCCAGTCTCTGATGAATTCACCTTTCTACAATTTTGGGTTTTACCTTTGTGACAAGCCCATTTCTATAAAGAACCAAGTGATTTGAGTCTTGCAATTATTTCAAGTTGATCTGGGGCTCATTTCATTTCAAGAAAATTACCTCGGATAAGCCTTTTATCGGCAAAGGGATGGGCTAGTTTCAAAGAAGCACAAGTCTTTTAAAAAACTCTGAAGGTCAAATGCCATTTGAGCAGCAAAGTCAATGTCTATGACATGTACAACGTGGTTCTTCCAGGCATATTTATGGAAAGATGATAGCAGCATGAGCGGATTTCTCTTACCAAGGTGTTTAATGAAGTATGGGCCACCGGTTCCTTGAAAAGACTAAGGGTCTTTCTCTAAATTCTATATATTGTAACCTCTTAGCTAAAAAAAGATATCTCTCACTTGTGTATGGCGAAGCCTTGACAATTTTACCTTTTAATCAAAAGAAGCATGTTTTACCTCCATTTGATTTGTTATACTTCTGAATATGCCTATGTATCATCATTATGTTTAGTCATTTTATCTTAATGCTTTCATAAGTTGATGCCAACATATCTAGTATATCCAAGACCATCTTCTGTAGGTTAACAGGAAGTGCCCAGGTTGGAGCATAGAGGCAGAGGAGAAACCATCTAACAGTGTGCTTCTAGAGCACCTATGGTAGGTTCCTCTTCATTGTATCTCCATTAATCCCCCTTTTTAAAACACTCATGCAGTCTAGTCTTTTGTTCAGATGAAGTGTCTGTTTGCTCCTTTTGATGTAAAATGTTGATAAAAGATAAGTAGATCGAATCATTTATTGCATCACCATTTTAGTTTGGTTCTACTTTTGTAACATCCTTTTCTCTTTTCACCCCCCCCACCCATTATTAGCAGTAGCAATTAAGGACCTCAAAGGTGCATAAAGGGGAGCTAGCCCTTAATCTAAAGATTCATTCCTCATTTTTCCAAGCCCACAGCAAGAGGAATGTCTCCATTGTGCCGCATGGAAGAAAGAAGTTGAGCCTTCTTTTAAAGGGTGCAATCCACAACATCAACAATAACATGAGCATAATCACAAGAAGGAGATATTATTCATCATGATATTTTTGCACTAGCTGAAGAGGCTGCTAATGATTTATTTGAGTGTGCCAAGGACTGCTTTGAGTTTCAAAGACACAGTGAAGGTGTAGACTTTAGTTCCTTCTCCATTCTTGATGTGGACCCCTCCATACTAGCTCCCATGAATCCAAAAGGGAGCCTAAATGAGCCACAAACAAGTGAGAGACAACTACAAGACTTATTTGAGGTCCTATAAACAAGTTATGTGCCTTTGCAAAGAGAGTATAATCTGGTCAAGGCTGAGAAGGGTAGTCCCTTAAGCATGCCATCCCAAGGGTCTAGTTCACTTGATATTAATTTATTTGATGTTTTCAACATTGGTTATAAACTCTGTGATAAGTTTTCAAACCTTGAAGAAATTGGGATTCCCCAAAGTAACCAAAGAGAAAACCCCAATGAAGAGTGGTAATAATACCTTGAGCTCATTCAAGATATTGAGACTCTTTACATGCCTACATCTCCTTGTGAATAAATTGAGAGGGTGGTTGTCAAGATTGGATAACATGCTCAAGAGGATGTTGATCAAAGCATATCTCAAGAAGACCTTGATGAAGCTAGGGGGAAGTATTTGAAACTCATTGAAGAGATTGAGCAACATGCAATAATTGACAAGTAAAATGACATCTCTCAAGATGTCATAAAAGGCTAAGAACAATGTTTAAGAGAGCTATTAGAGGTTGAGGTTGCAGTTGTTCCTATGAATCAAAATATGATCACATTAGAGAGTTTCATCAATGATGAAGAGCACCATGAGGTGAGCATTGAACCACAAGATGAGTTTGTCTATATAGGAGATATGTTTGCTTCAATTGATCCACTTGAAAACATAATAAGGATGTTGATAAATAGGAAAAGAGCTTATCCAACCATAATGACACCCAAACAATATCTTGTTCCTCATCTTTGTCAACCATGTGGAGAAGAACTAAGAGGTTTTTGCTTTGATCCAGGAAGAATGGAGGTATTTTGTGCCTTATATATAGTAGGTTCATCTTTGCTTTCTCTAAGTGCTTCTAGCACATATTTTTTTGGTTGTTAGTTGTTTATTTTCCCTAAGTGTCTCTTGGCACATGTGTGTGTCTTGCTTTGTTGTGTGCATCTTTTTTTTTATATGTATCATGAAGGTATCTTTAGTTTTTTAAACTTGTTCCAAAGGCTATGTCATGATCAAGTTCAGTTTTGGTCTCTGAAGAAAACAATGTTCAATGACTCCATGCCCAATGGACTATTTAAGGCCACTAGTCTAAAAGCTTAGTAGGCAAGTAGCCCACAAAGGTCTCCAAAATTTTGACCATTTTTTATCACTGTGGAGGATCAACATTTAAATTTAGTTTAGGCTTCAAGATCACCTGCAAGGTTTCAAGGTTCAGTCAAAGTTCAGTGAAATGGCTAAAAGACTTAACATGCTTTCAAAGTTGGCCTTCATATTTTTTGTCAAGGAAATGGCCTTCACATTTCTTGTCAAAGGATAAGTCAGATAATTTATGCAAAGGAGAGTCTGCACAAATCCCAAAGACTCTGTAAAAATTGTCTAAGTGTTTTACTCTTCACAAAAAGTGTGTCGTGACTAGTCAGAACATTTGCAACAACAATTTTCATGAAGACTTTAGGTCTATGAAATAATTTTTGCGACAAAAATTTCCATGAAGGCTAATGTCTTCGAAAAAATTGTTTTGACAAAATCTAAGACATAATACATAATAATAAAAGTTATGAAGAAGTGAGAAAGACTCATTTTCATGAGAATTATGTCACAAATTTTGCACAAAAACCCTATGCAAAGGTTTTGAACAAAAGTTTTGAAGCCTATAGGAAGCCTAAAGAAATCTTTGTGAGAATTTTATAGGTGTATTGGTCTTTAAAAAAGAAATGTTGTGAAGACTATTCAAAAATCTTGCGAGAATAAATCTTTCAAAGACTAGGGTTATGAAAGCTAAGGTCCAACAAAACTTACAAAAACTAGGTTCATAACAAAAGTTCTGACAAGAAAAATGTGAAGACTTTGGTCTTCAAAAAAATGTCACTACAATAAAATTTATGAAAATAATCCAAAGCAAAAGTTGAGAAGAAGGGAAAAGAAGCTTTCACTTTAGCAAGAATTATGTCAAAACTTTTGCGTGAGAGCTCAGTAACAAAAGTTATGAAGACCTAAAGTTGAGTGATATGTGTGAAGGCAAAAATCTAGAAAAGCTGCCATGTGGCCCAGTTGACAGGCCCATAGTATAGATCCCAATTGGGGGTCTAAAGGGAATGGCATGAGAAATGACATGGACACTGTAGAAAATGAGCTTGCACCACATGTCTGCCCTAGAAAATTCCACATCATCAGTGCATCAACTTAAATTTGATGACTTGTCCGACCATCAAAATCGTCAAAGACATCAAGATTTCAAGTAAAATGGGTAGTTACCATTTGGAAACTCCCAATATGGAGAAGATGTCAAGAAGCCTAAAAATAGTTAGATTCAAGTGTGGCTTTGTAACTCCCCAATAAAGAAAGGAGGGTAGTTTCAAGTGATCAATAATGAATCATTGAAGCTAATGAAGAAATCATATTCCACCTTTCAAGAGTTTATCATAAAATAAGGCCAACTCATGTAGGAAAGGAATATATGATTATTTTCTTGCATTTTACTGATGTTATAATTGATCTCATGATTGGATTAGAGCCATCGTAGGCTTCCTACATGTCCACCTTCTCTCTCTCCTCTCTATTCTCCTATATATACTCTTGTAAGTGAAGTTAAAAAGATCCTATAATTGGTTATGGCATAGCCCTACCAAAATTGATATTGATTCTTACTTTTGAAGTGAATACAAACTGATTTATGCCTTCTCCATTTTGCATCTAGTGTTATTATGATGAATTATTGATGAATGGTGGTGAGCAAGTCATTTTCTTGTAGTTCATATGGTGTGTGTCAATTAGTTTTACAATGTTTGAGCATGGAAATATTCACCAATTGCTTCTTTTAGACCTATTGTTTATCCCTCTTGATTGATGCATTAGCTATAACCTCTATATTGAAATACTTAAGTTAGAAAGATTGTCTTGGAGTTATGAAATCAGATTTCAGTCTTGTTTTAGTCAATAGTAACAATCATAATCAAGTAGAGGAGAACTATAATTTGGTGCATCACCCCTTTTAGTCATTGCTTTCACACTTTCTTTCTCCCTTTTCTTTGTAATTTGAGTAGGTGTAGTGTTATTTTAGGTGTAGTATCAAGGGAGCTAACCCTCTCTAGAGGTTCTCTTTAGTCAGGCCACCCACAACCTTAAAGAGTGCCCATTTTGTCAATTGGGTAACGAGACCTAAAACACCTCAAAGGGTGCAACTCAAATTGACAACATGACTCTCACATTCTTATAGTGTATCCTTCATCACAACAATGGTGTGTGAACCTTGCGTTATGTCCAATTCCTTCAACACTATGAAGAGCTTCTGTGAGGAGAATGAGTTTTCATCAGCTACGTCATGTGGAAGGAAATATGTCTTCTCACTATTTGGAATACTAGTTTTCACCAACTGCAGAGATACTTTGGTTCCATTGTGTAAATTCCTATGATACTCATTTTAAACTCCCTAAGACTAGGCAAAACCAACCAACCATTCACATTGGTAATAATGCATGACATTAATATAGAAACCATGTTTAAGAAGATATGCATTTGTCTAGAAACCTTGTTGAAAATCCCTAGGGTACTCACTGGAATGCTACCATCATAACTAAAGAATGCATGAAAGGGTTGTCAGAAATAGGGTGGGTGTTACAGTTGACGATGACATTTTAGTCACCACTCCTAGTGACAACATTGGTGGTAGTGTAGGATCAGTCAAAAATTATGTAATGTTAATCACTATTTTGATACACATAAATATTGTATAAATGAAAAAGTGTCTGGGCCCTACCCATGAAGATGCCTATGGTGTAAATATAGAAAAAGGCATAATAAATGACAATCCAAGACTAAACTTAAAAGAGTACCAAAGTCACACCCTAGGCCAAAAAGCAAAAAAAAACTATTGAAAATTACATAATACATGACATCAACAACAACCCATAAATAACATGAAACAAAAAATTAGGCCACTAGTGCAACCAATCCTATAGTGGAAGGAAGAGGAGGCAATGAAATTTCAAGTTTGTCTCCCCTACTTCACCCATGGGCATGTGGATCATTAAGTATGGGTTCCCAACCATATTATTCATTAATTTGTTCAAAAACTTCCTCTATTTTTCATGCCCATCTCATCTAGAAGGAACAAACCTAGAGTGTCCATTTCTAATTTGCAATTAGGGCCACCCTCCATGACCCCCCAATGGATATAATCATCAATGAAGTAGAGGTTGGGTAGAGAATGTTGAGTGGCTCCATGATTTGCAAGACCCCCTACTATGGTCCGTCCACTCTTCCCTTCTGAGAGGCTCATGGTGCAAAGCATCTGGGGGACCTTACTGACAGTACAAGGGGTGTTTCCCCAATAACCAATGAACATGTAGAGGTGTTCAACCTCCAAATCCACTTTCTTAGTTTGTACTTAAAATTGTAGCATGGCATTTAACAATTTAGAAATTTTGTTAAGAATAGATAAATATTTGTAGATGTTCTTTATTATATACATCAAATTTTCTATCTTTCCAAGGAAGAAAGAAAATCTCAATAAAAAAATGTGTCAATTTTTATTAAATATCATAGGAAGAAAAGCATACCCTAAAATAACCATGTGCTAGGAGAAAGGTTTTAGTTGAAAGGGTTGAAAAAATGAGCGAATCCACCTCTAGGTGTCTTGGGCTCTAACACAAAACCATCAAATGTGTTTTAGAGACTCAGTTTTACCATAGGTAGGACATTTGGGAGATGGGATCCCTATATAAAGCAATATGTCACCCAAAATAACTCCTTGATAAAGAATGTATTAAGATAAAATGGCCTTTTGGGCTCTACAATTGCAATCCAAATGGTTCAAAATATCCTACTCTAAATAAGGGAAGAACTATTAAGATTCCACAGTTTGTTGAGCATTTTCAATGGCACACTTTTGGGAGATAGCCATCAATAACCAACTATGGGTTTGTATTTAACCAAGGGAGTGGACACACTCAAATTCAAATCTTTCCACCATTTAAGAGAGCTTTTAATTCCAATTTTATGCATGGCATCATTTGATATAGCCATATGGGTCTCAATAATGGATTCAAAATCACGGGTGTTAAGCTTGAACTTGGTCCTTAAGTTTTTCTAACTAGCCCAAGTTCTAAATTGGTTATCACATATATACCCAATACCTTGAGTATGTTTGTAAAAGAGCCAAAGGGCTTTGATTCTAGGAGCCTTAACCAGGGCCTTCTCATTAATGGCTATAATTAGGGACCACCATAAGGTGTGAGAATTAATGGAGAGACTAAATCTAAATCCATCCCCCTTCCACACCAACCAAGGCTTAATGGTCTCCCAGTTATTTCATAATCTTTTAGCCACTAATATGCCTATAATCTTAATAGAAATAGGAGTAATAAGTAAATTTTGAAATCCTGAATTTTTGTAGGCTCTTCGTCTATAAGGATTGTTTAAGGAGATGCAATGCCTTAGAAGAAATTTCCATGTTTTTTTCCTTCGATGGATATAGGGATGCATTTAACACAGAGGGAAATTTCATGTTTGGCAATGTCAATAAACCCTAGTTGACCAACCTCCCTGGGTTTGTAGCAAATATCCTAGGAAATTCCTTGAAAGCTTTTATTACCTTTTGAATTGGCCTAGAGGAGGTGTCTTAATAGTTTTTTGAGCTTCTTATAGGTAACCTTAGAGGGAACCCAACAAGAACATCAATAGACATTAATGGTAGCTATAAATTTGGAACATATTTTAAAATTTATTGCCAAAGAAAGAGGTTAAGTGATCCAATAGTATAGATTTTTATCTACTCTCAAGATAACATAGTTCCACAATTCAACTTGGGAAGTTTGAAAGGCAAAGGGAATTCCCAATAATTTAAACATCTCACCATGGGTAATCCATTTCCACTAGTAAGCTCTAAGCCAACTAGGTAAATGACCATAAGATTATCTATAGCACCGAGTCTTATCCCACTAGATACTAGAGCCAGAATCCAAGCATAAAACTTGAAGGTAATCCATGGTGTTCTTAACCACCATTTCTTCTTCCATAATATTCAAGAAAGAGTCTTATGCAAAGCATAAATTAAGAATTTGGTCTTAAGGTGAGTGGGGGAGGGTAATTCCTTTTACTAACCCTCTATAAGCATAGTCCCCAAACAAATAACCAAATCCTTTCACAACTAATACATACAATGAATGAGCTAATGGGCAGTCTTGTTTGATAAATTGAAAAAGATCAAAATTATCAAAATAATGGCCATTAATGGTGTGTCATATCCTCAAAAATTCAACCTTAATTTTTTTTGAATAATCAAGGATATGTATGCCTTTGTCCAAATAGTGATAAGTAATTAAGCGTGTATAAATCAAATAGTATGTCAACATCATATGCATAGAAATTATCTCAATAGGAATAAAATTAAATAGAGTTATTGTGAAAAATTATTGGGTCCGTTACAACACTCATAAAAAAGGTTATGATAATCTAAAGGGCTTGCTATTAAAGCTTCACCTCAGTTACCATCATGGCACAAATTTCATCCTATGCTGATTGATGTAAATTATAGAAAACTGTACCAATGTAATTTACCCCAGTCAAAATAGGGTTTTTGAAGTTTCCTCACAACCAATTCCTTAAGCATAGTATACTCAAGTGTCTTTGGTAATTGGGATTAGACACAAGGTTTAGAAGTATTATTACAACAACATATAGTGAAGTTTTAACAATCACTTTATTAGTTATCTAACAGTGGTGCCAACATTAGTTAACAAATATGACACACAAGAAACCCAATAATATAATTCATAATCAAAGTAGCACATTTTGGCCTAATCCTTTTGTTCATTTCCATAAAAAGATCAATTATTGACAATTAGTTTAGTTTATGCTTCAGTTGATCTCCAAGCTTCTTTCATAAACAACTGAGTATCTTCTTCCTAAAGGAAAAGTTTTAATAAAACTATACTATTTATCTTCTTAACAAACATCTATCGAATAGTACCATGGAAATACCACTTTCAATGTTGGTCAACTTAATAATGTTAATCCAATAGAATCACTAATTGATATGTAACATATATGATTAATACCAATTTCATCCTATTACAAATTGCCTTTAGCTTTCTCAAAGCAAGAACAAACATTTTCGAGTTAGCTAATGAATGAAATAATAAAACTACTTTTCTATCTACCAATTGAATTTTAACCATAATAAAATGCAAGATATTCAACATCAAACCAAACCATCAAGTTAATATCTAACACCTTCCAATAAATGTATTTAATAGTTTCATGTAAAACCTAAAGGAAGCATTTCAAATTGAATTACCTGTTTTTGATCCACATGCTTGCAAAGATTTGATTCTTATGATTAAAGAAGTAAAAACCTTGCCTTTAATCTATCTAGACATGATAGTCAAAATTAAACCATTGTTACATTATCAATTCAAGAAATCCCTCCTTCATGAGTTCTGCATTTATACTAATAAAAACAAAATTTTCTTGGACTGAGTTCCTTAAGATCTCCATCTATAATATTGAGCAAACAAATACCTTTTATATTTGTAAGGAATATGTTTAACCCAACCATGTTAGATTATGAATCAATCTACCATTCCGAAGAGGAGCAAGGTAAACTTAACTTTTTAAACCTTTTCACAGTAATATATCTAGTTCAACACAAAGAAAATGAGATAGCATTTGATGATCCAAGAATACTTAAATTTGTAGTTTTGGTACACAAGAAACAATACAACATTCCCCTTGCTTTGCCATAGGGGGTGAACACCACCTACATTTTTCAAACTACGTAGTTCATCATGTCATTATGTTATTCCCAAAATCAGCTACGCTCGTTTTGTGGACAACCCCTACGAAACTTGTCCATTTCGTAATCTATACTCTAAGTTCATCATTTAAGACAAGATTCTCTTGATCTCAAGTGAAGTTGACTGACATCTTGGAAAAGTTTACAACACTCCCTTGTCATGATTTTTTGAAAATCACGAAACCCATTGTAGTCTTGATTTGATCAAAATGTCAATTTTGATTATTTTTAAGGTGTTAGCCTAATTTCATTCTTTCCATGAAAAAGCAGCAAAAAATGCTGCTCTTGCATGTTTTCATTCTTTCCATGCAAAAGTGGCAAAAATCACCACTCTTGCATGTTTTCATTTTTCCATGCACTAACGACGATTTTTGCCGCTTTTGCAAGTTTTTCATTTTTCACCTCTTTATGCATCGGCGGAAAATTTTGCCGCTAGTGCATGTCTCTCCTATCCTATGCATCAGCGGTAATTTTTGACACCAATGCATGACCTTCCCTGTCCTATGCAAGGGCGGCAATTTTTGCCGTCCAAGCAGAAATTAATCAAAATAATGATTTTTGCATGGCATTTATGGCCGTGCATGCTGAGTTGGTAAAACTTGTTTTAGGGTATTTAATTTGCCTTTTGATTGTCATTTTGATCATTTCAAGTTTTCTAAGACTCTTCCCTGCAATCATTCAACCGTGTAAGCGAGTAAGATTACAAATTCACCAACTGCCAAGCTTAGGACTTTGAGATTGCCAGATAAGTTTTAGTTTTTATTTTTACTTCTAGTTTTTTTTTTTTTTTTTGAGTTTTATTTTCCTTTAGGTTGGTATTTTTTTTATTTGATTTTTGTTTTCAAGTTCCTTCCTCATTTTATATATTTACCCTAGTGAGCCTAGCTAGCGGCTAAATCTGCCAACCCTCCTTTCGTGCCATAGATTTTCATTGCATGTCATCAGTGAAGTTAGCTGTTCAAACATTAGAACTATGATTTCCTAACCATTGGTAGTGTCAAAATTGTTCACCGCTTGCAAGTTATAGACTTCATTTCTAACAAAGTGTAAAAGTGACCAATTTTACTGCTGAAGCAGTCATATATTTCCTGCATGGGTGGCAAATTTTGCTGCTATGACATCTAAACAAATTTCTTGCTTTATACCTTGTCGGCATTTTGTGCCACCCCTACACATTAAACATGCCTAAGTGAAAATTTTTGCCGCTCATGCAAAATGAAGTTTCTCCCACCTGCAGTGTCAGCATTTTTTGCCATTTCCGCATGCAGATGACATGCTTCAGCTGTAAATTTCACCACCTCTACATAAATACAAATTTTCTCCTCCTACAAGGGCAAAAATTTTTACCACCGAAGCAAAAGACAAATACCCCCCATATGCAAGGGAAACAATTTTTTCCGCCCATGCAAATATCCTCTCAAATTTTATAACTCTGGGATATTTTCAATTTTGCCCTTTTGAGCCCGCTTTCCTCCAATTTTTTGGCCTACTTGCACTTTAGCCCTTTTAGGTGCATCCTCATGGTCGTGATCATCGACATGTAGTTTTCCCAGATGCAAATATTTTTCCTAATTATATGATCATGATTTATGTTGTAGTTTATTTTGAGGATCCTTCTTCATCGACATCCTTTTGGTTGAAGTCCTTTCAGATGACTGAGTTTTCTCTGAAGAAGTCAAAGGCAATGAAGTATAAATATCAAGGTTTTTTTCCAATCACCTCGATTACTTATAATGTTGACGACATTAAAGATACATAGATCGGTCATGTAGACATCGCTGAGTTCGTGGAAAGAACTAAGTCAAGCAATCTCAGTCATGAAATGAAAAAGATAATTGACAATAATATTCATTTGGTATCTTCTTTCCCTATAGCAGCTCACCACACAAAATTTGTTCTCCAATGTGCTCAGTTCTATAATAAGGATACCAAGGCTATGTTAGACGCTAGTGGTAATATGATAATTAGACTGGATCTTGAGTTCATTGATAAAGTGTCCATGTGCCCTCCTACTACAGAAGTGATAAAACTTGATTTTGTTGAAGCACAAAGAGAATATGATAAAGATCCTAAAAAGCAAAGAAGGTAATAAACAATAAATGGGTAAAGACTCTAAGGGCAAATTTGTCAAGGTGGCTATAGAGTTTTCCAAGAAGTGACTTTACCAAATAAGTTTGTGATCTGATAACTCTTCTCAGCAGGATAAGAGGTTTGCCCTCTTCCTCGCAATTTCATGAATGGATGTATCCCTTCATCAAGATAATTCTCCAAGGCAAACAAGTAATCTTCTAAGGAGAATAAGTCAGTAATGCTTTACACGAGCAATTGACGAAGGTATCCATTACCTTCAAATTCTACATGACTTCTTACCTGGTCTATATTGCAACTTTAATGAGAGTCTTTCCGAGTTTAACATCAGAAGGAGATATGAGAGTAACCCTAGTGTATCAATACTACTCTCAGTTAACATTAAAGGGTTTTATTCATCATTTTAGGAGAGTGAATGACACTTTATTTACAGTATTTTTGCGTCTTTTTTATCCTTAATTAGAACAAAGAAGAGTGTCAGATGAGGCCTAGATAGTTGTGAATGATTTTGGATGTATGTTCTTATAATTTCCTTCTTTCTCATACCTAAGGGTTGGTTTTTTTTAAGTTCATCCTTATATGCTTCCAAGATTCCCCTCAGATAAATTAGTCTTAATGGAACTATGTAGACAAATAATCATCATGCATAATAAATAGATGGAACTCAAGAAGCCTAGTTTCAGGTTCCCAATTGAAATTGATAGGTTTTCAGTGTTAACCGCTGGAAAGGCTAGAGCCATGGAAACTGAAATGCAACTCGTGAACTTGAATCAATTCAAAAGAAAATTAAATTTTAATTATAAGGTCATGAAGGATGTAATCACGAGGAAAACCTAATTTCATAAACCTATGATTGAGGATGTTTGGGTAGATTTGAGAACAGTAGAAGATGTCAGGAAAATGGATTACAATAGGTTATCTCTTGAGTAGATTGAATATATGGGACTTGCTGATGTCCCTAAGAATTTGGTGGATGATGGAGATTTGATTAATGATAGATACAATACTGAATAGATTGCCAATGCGCCTCTTCCTCCAATCCAATGGTCACAAAAAGCTCTAACTTCCTTGATGAAAAGATTTGAACCTATATTGGTGAACACCAATAATTGGTTAGCAAATAAAGGAATTACTTTTAAAGAATTCATCATAGGTTTAGAAGCTAAATTTCAAGAAGAAACAAGAAGAAAAGCAAAAAATAGGATGAAGAAAAAAAGTGATGTTCCTTCTTCCAAGCCACAAGCCTAAGATCATATTTATGACGAAGAAGTTGAAAGTTATAGAAATAGAGTCAGAAATAGAAGATATGGGAGTTGAGAAATAAGGCGCTAAAGAACCAATGATGGAAAAAATAGAGACTGACAATAGGCCTACAAATCAATCAAAGAAGGAAACTTTTCCTCCACAAGGGGATGTGAAATAAGAAACATGAATCTCTTCTTCCTCGCTTGACACACCTATTGCAACTCCTTCACTTGTTTCTTCGATTAATGTTCACTCTTCTAGATCACCCTCTCCTTCCAAAATAATTTTTGACAACCCTCAAAGCACTTTTGAAGATATTCTTCATTCCTCAAGGTCAATTCCTAGTTTTTCATCTCCATCTTTTGATATTTAAGATAGTTTTGCTTTTGATCACTCAACAAAAGGTGTAGTTTTTACTGATACTCCACCTATTGTTTCCACTACCTGTGCGAGTTAAACTCTGATAACACCAACAATGGAGATAGATCGTAATGTAAGTACTTCTGTGCTCCCACCATGGTTATCAGCTTATACACCCAAAAGGAAGAAACAAGCCATCTCTCCGTATGAATTTAATTTCAATAAAATGGTGCCAATAAAAGCCAAGGCCCCAAAGAAGCCAAAGATTCTTTCAAAAATGATTGGGGATAAGGGACACAAATTTTTGGAAATTGCAAGACCTCCACAAGATGCAACCATTGAAAATTTTGATGTAAGTGATTACTCTATCTCTAGAGTTGAATTAGGTAAAATAACTCATGAGAGTGCCAAGAGTGATATGCAGTCAGCCATGGACATTTTGATTCAAAAATTTGATAGAGAGAAATAAATGAAATATCACTACAAAGCAATGGTGGAATAATTGACTACAGTGGTAAGGAGAATTAGTTTCACTTTAGAAACAGTATCTCTTGAGGCCGTTTCCATAGAAGACCGCATTATTTAGAAAGTGAAAAAGACCTATCTCAAAAAAAAGTGCTTGAAGAGTACTTAGACAAGATGCATGCACAAGGAGTTTCCTTACTCATAGAGTTATTTGAGAAGATAGATAAAATGAGAAAAATAAGAACAAAACTTGATGATCTTATTAATGTTATTTCTCAAGATATTGAAAGCATAGAAAAGTATCTTGACAAATGGATGGATATGAGGAAACTAAAAATAAGCACTCTAATATTAATTGGTGTCATTACTGATAAAGACTCTTACACTGAAACTAAAGAGGCATTGACATATAGGATTCAAGTGCTTAAAAAGTTGCTCAATGACCTCGAATCTTCAAAGAAACTCAGTGAGAAAAATGATGTCAATATTTTTCATAAAATTGGAGGAGCTACCTTGCAAACTTACATCACAAGATAACCAATTCCTTTCAACAGAAGAAATGATTCAAGAATTTGAAGGTATGTTCCATAAATAATTTGAAGATAAAGCATTTTCAATAGTATCTATGGATAATATTTTGGATAATCAGTTAACTCTGGATAATCTAAAAACTAGGTTAATTAGTCAGAAAAAATCAGTCATAATAGTAAGAGATACCATAGTCAGAGCTAAGATGATTTTCAAGAATACTGTTAGTCCAGATAGTATTAGGATGCAAGTAGTTATCACTATGTATGATGCTCACATGAATAAAAATGAGGATATAAATTAAAACTATTTTTCTTTGGTTTAATTTTCACTTTTCAGATGTACTTTTATAACCGCTTTAGACATTTTTACATGTACTTTTTTCATATGTAATTATATGTAAAAATATAGGAAGTCCTAAGTCAAAAAGGACTCTTATCTTTGACTCAATCAAAGTAATTAGGTCTTTTTTAAAAATCCTCAAGGCATCTCCCTATAAATAAAGAGGGACTCTATTGTAAAAGGATCCTTTTTTTTTTATTGGAAGCAAAACTCTGTCAAAATTGAAAGGCATTTTGAGACTTTGAGCTCAGATTGTAAATTCAAGTTTTATCAAGTGAATGAGAAAGCAAGTGAACTTTTAAACTTTGTATTAGAATAACTTGTGTTGTGTAAGAAATTGTTCTTATGTCCTTTTCCTAATACAATCTTATCTATTTAATTAAATAAGTAGAGTGAGCGAAAATAATCTGGAAGATGTTCTGAAGTTGATTATGGAGACTTTGTGCTACTATAATTGTTTTTAGTTTGTGTTTTATTGTTTTAGAATGGAAGATATTGAAAAGACTTTGAATTACTTATATCTTTTGTGATTATATACTTTGTTGTAGTTTTTGGTGAAGACTTTGGGCTGCACCTCATTCTACTGTGATATAATTTATAAATCAACAAAAGAAGCAACAATAGGCTTTGTACTCTCATAGGTTTCTTGTGAATTCAATTAATATAAAGAAAATTTTCTTTTACTTTGTAAACATCATTTTTGAAAAAAGAGAAATGGATGATATGATCTCACCCTTGAGTTAATTTTTAGTTTAGATTAGTTTATGATAGTTTATAGGAAACCTCCCCTTGCTGAGAGGAGAGATTTATCTTATTACACTGTGGCTGATATAACCATTTTGCCTTCAGTTAGCTGACGACAAAATATTCACCTAATAGTTTTTTGGTGACTCTGTTTGGGGAAGAACACAAAATTTAAAGCCTCACGCTTCAAGTTGAAGCATTTCTAGTTCTTTTCCATTCTACATTCTAGCGATTCATGGTATACGTGAAGCTAGAGAGCTCGAGGTATTATTGATCCTATATTTGAATTGATATAACAAAATAGTTTTGATCTCTTGCCCCTACGATCTCGCCTTGAATGAACCAGGAGTTTTCCTCTTACCAATGCTAGATCTCCAATACCAGGTGAAGCTTTTAATCCTAGTGTTAATAGTGTTTTGTCTATTCATACTCTACAAAGGTTTGTTATCCCTCCTTTTAATCATCATATCATGGTAGTCCAAGGCCCTTGGGGTAACACTTTTGGCCCTCTAAATATAACCTCATCTTTACATGAGCTACCTTGTAGTTCGAGAAAGAATTTTTCTAAGTTCTATGGTGATGAGAAAGTTCACTTTGATGAGCATATCATAACTTTTTACATAGCTTATGGTTTGATAGGCGTTGAATATGAAGATATAGCAGTAAGACTTTTTGTAGAAACACTGTAAGGTACTGTTGTAGATTGGTTTTATCATCTTTAAGCTTAGACTATAATCAATTGGAACACTCTTAAGACCAAATTTGAGGCTAGGTTCAAACCCATAGAAGATGCACACTCCTTATTAGCTTAGCTTACACAAATAAAAAAAGAGCCTCATGAGCCTATGAGAGACTTCATCTCTAAATTAAATAAGCTAAAAAATAAGATTCTTGCAATTGCTCAGTCAACACTGAAAAATCTTAAGTGCTTATTTATCAATTCTCAACTTCTCAAAGTGAGTTTTCTATTAAGGCGGGCTAGCCTTGTAGATCTTTCTGTAGCTCAGATTTTAGCTACCAAAGTTAAAGATGATCTTATCCTTGTAGGTAAGATAAGAAAAGATTCTAACAAAAATAGATTTTTCTATTCTACTAAAAATTCTTCCACAAGCACCACTGATCTTATGGTGCAAAAGTTAGCAAATGAATTACTGGCTCTAAAAAGGCAGATGTCCCAAGATATGTCTGCTCCTTCTTATTGAGATATATCAAGGAAGACATTTACCAACAATTCATATCAAGGCAATGCTTCCATAATCAAGGGCAACCTAATCATCTTCGTCACACACAAGGGAAGCTTGCCATTAAAACAACACCGATCAACTCAGCAGTTGGTTATTATGAAGCCGAACATGATCATTCTTTCCAACCTGAGTTAGACCAAGAAAATGATGTTAATCTCTTTGTATAAGTAGAAAAAAAATTATCTGGTGACTCTGCTATTAGTTTTTTGAATTACCAAGATGAAGCTAAAAAAAGAGAGGTGTAGGATGGAGCATATGCTATTTTTACTAGGTTTCAAAACCAGTCAACTCAACAAGTTGATAAGGGAAAAGTAAGAGAAGAACCTCAGCCAGTGATATCAATTACTAAATGGGGAACTTCGTTGCCTTTCCAATCAAAGGTCCCAATGGCCAATAAATTAGTAAGTACCACAAACAATCCTATACCTTCAGCTTTTATTCTTCAGACCAGTACCACATCAAATAAAAATCAGAATGATGGACTTCCTTCCTCCATTTCTAGTTCATTCTAGTTATTTGACATAATTGATCATGCTAGGAAGACCAAGATCTAAATGTCTAAAGTTGAGTACTTACAAGCTAATCCTAAACAAATTGATAGGTTGGCTAAATATGTCAAAAACAAAACCATCCCTACAGGACAAGATTTTCCAAAAATGACCTAGGATCCACCAAAGAACAAATCCACCCAAAATAATCTTGTCACTATTCCTCTTGCTGCCTTTGAAAGATTAGAACCTTTCTATGTTTCTCTATTGGTCATAAGTTGAGCAATTGTATAATAGACTCTAGAGCCTCTGATAATGTTCTACCGGCCAAGGTAGCAGATTCTTTTAGTCTTACCTTAACTAAAAATTTAAGAGATGTTTCTCCATGGAAAACAAGCAAGTACCACTTTTGAGTCAAATCAAAGATGCTCAATTTGCATTTACGGCTTTTTCAGACAAGAGGATTAAGATGATAGTCTTAGTGGCTAATATTTCAGCTTCTTATGGCATTCTACTCGAACATAATTTTTGCAAAGATGTAGGTGGAGAGTTGAACATGAACCTATCTGAAGTAAGGAT
Organism: Torreya grandis; assembly: GCA_037957365.1. Taxonomy (NCBI): domain Eukaryota; kingdom Viridiplantae; phylum Streptophyta; class Pinopsida; order Cupressales; family Taxaceae; genus Torreya; species Torreya grandis. The sequence goes on along the minus strand of JARHVA010000759.1, from coordinate 3,198,665 downwards.
ACATGTTAAAGGTGTCATGCAAAAGTTACTTCCTAAGAAAGAGTCAAAATATATTGTTACCCAAACGTCAAACTCTAAAGCTCAAATTTTATTTGAATCCTCAGGAATGGGTAATTATTTTCTATTTACTAAATATGTTTTTTATTTATCAGATGAAAGTTTATTAGGTGACAATTCAAATAATTCAGACAGAAAATTAGAAGAATTTTTAGAGAAAAGTTCAAGAAAAAAAGAATCTTCCTTCACTAATGAAGAGTAATCTTTAATAAGATCAAATTCTAATGAGATTTGGATTTTAGAATTTAATGGCAGCTTCTCCTCTACCGATTCTAGAGCTAGAATTGTTTTGATACATCTACAAGGATATATTTTTCCTTGCTCATATAAGTTGCAATTCAACAATACTAACAACGCCGTCGAATATAAATCATTGTTATTTAGATTGAAAGTTGCTCGTGCTAGAGATGTTAAGATTCTTCATGCCTGAGGAGATGTTGAATTAATGGTTTGTCAAGTAATAAATAAGAATCAAATCAAAAATAAAATATCATGATATTATCGAAATCGTGTATGAGATTACATCAAAAGTTTTGATGCTTTCAATATTTCTACTGTGCAAAGAGAGTTTAATGATCGTGCAGACTCATTGGCTATCTCCACAACCCTCATAGTTTCTCATAAAGATTTCAAAGGGAATAAGTACACTATTGAGCTGGTCTTTCGACCAAGTGTACCTGATAATGCTGACCATTGATAGGTGTTTAATGGTGATAATCAAATTATTACTTTTCTCGAAAAGATGGATAACTTTAAGGAGCTCTACTTTGAAGGTAGTGAATCTCTACCACAAGAATCAGTTCTTGAAATAGATTCATAAATTGGTGAAGAGTTTCTTCAATTAAAAGGGAATAAAATTTCAAAAAGTTTAGTTTCTCTTGAAAAACTATTTGATAGGCATGACAGATATATCAAGCAGCAACAACAAATGGATTCAAGTTCCTCTAAGGAGTTTGATCAAGTGAATTTGAGTTTTGAAGAAGATCCCAAAATGGTCAACATTGAGAAATGTTATACTACTCACGAAAAGTTCAAATTCATTACTTTTTTTCGTCATTACATTGATGTTTTGGCATATTCTTATGATGATTTGAAATCCTTTAGGTCTAAAGAAATTTAGTATAAAATTCCTCTTAAAGCTGGGTCATTACCTCACAAGTAGAAATAAAGGCAATATAATCCTAAAATATCAGGTACTATCTTTTCCAAGATTTAGAAGATGTTGAATGCAAGAATAATTTTTCCAATTCATCATTCTACCTAGATCACAAATATAGTTCCTATAAGGAAAAATAATAGAGAAATTTGTATTTGTGTTGATTTCAAGAATCTCAATCAATCTTCTCTAAAGGATAACTACCCACTACCCATCATGAATCAAGTATTGCAAATAGTAACTGGGTCATAAATGTTATCAATTTTATATGGTTTTTCTACGTATAATCAAGTAGAATTTAATGAAGCAAATCAATATAAAACCACTTTCACTACACCTTGGGGCACATTTGCATATCACAAAATGCTTTTTGGTCTGATTAATGCTAGTGCCACCTTCTACAGAGAAATATACCTTGCCTTCAGAGATAAAATAAGGAAGTTTATCATGATATATCTTGATGACTTGACTATTTTCTCCAAACATCATCCTGATCATGTGCATCATTTACAAAAAGTGCTGGAACGCTGTCGGTAAAATAGTATTTCTCTCAATCCTAAGAAGTTGGTTTTTAGGGTTACAAAAGGTAAACTTCTTGGTCACATTATATCCTGAGAAGGCACAAAAATCGAGTTAGAAAGAGTCAAATGTATTCAAAATCCTATTCTACCCGCTAGTAAGATTACAATTCATTCATTCTTTGGAAATGTGAACTTTCTGCGAAGATTCATTCCTGAATTTGTAGAGAAAACTCATCACATCATTGACATGATGAAGGGTAAAGCTAATTTTCATTGGACTATGAAAGGCAAAACAACATTTGAAGATATCAAGAAGGCTATTGCTCATGCTCTAGTCCTAGTTTGTTTAGATTATACCAAAGATTTCATAGTATATAGTTATGCTTCTGATCATATAATTTAAACCATTTTAGTTTAGCAGAATGAAAGTGTGGAATCTCCCATATCATTTATGAGTTATCCCCTCAAAGCTCATGAATTTGAATATTCAAACATGAAGAATGCCTATGTCGTGGTTAAGGCAGTAAAATATTTTTGATCTATATCTTAAATTCTCATACTGTTGTTCTGGTGCCTGATACAATAGTAAAGTCTATTTTAACTCAACAGGAGTTTGATATTAAAAGGAGAAATTAGATTGATAAAATTCAAGATTTTGATCTTGATATCAAACCTACTAAGCTTGTACGAGGAAGAGGTCTTTGTCAATTGATTGCTAATAACATACCAAAAGAAATAGAACATGAAGAAGCAGAAGTTGAGGACATACCAACAGTTCTTTTTATCACTACTACTGATGAGTGGTATTTCAATCACTCATTTTCTTACATATGGTGTCCTACCCATCTGCCTTATAAGGAAAAAATAACTGTTAACTTGAAAGCTGCTAACTATGTCTTATGGGACAATGGTTTGTACAAAAAAAGCCTTGATGGAGTCTTTCTTCATTGTATTGATAAAGCGCAACAAAGTAAACTTTTAGACTCTTTCCATAATTTGGCTTGTGGAGGAAATTTTTCTACACTTGTGACATCTCACAAGAATCTATGAGCTAGATACTATTAGCTTACACTATGTCAAGATGCATACAATTGGGTACGTAGATGTGAGTTATGTCAACAGTTTGTTAGAACACCCAAGTTAGCCGCATTACCTCTTAAGCTGGTGGTGATTGAAAAACTTTTTCAACAATGGGGTATCAACTTCATTGGCACTGTGAACCCATCCTGAAGTGCCAGACATAACTATGTTCTCATGATAACAGACTATTTTACCAAGTGGGTGGAAGCCATTCTAGTTAAGCATGCTACTTCAAAAGTGGTATGTAATTTCCTTAAGAAAAATATTATTTCCTGATTTGGAGTTCTAAACAAGATTATAGCAAATGATGCCACTTGTTTTTCTTCTCATGAGATTACTGACTTTTGCTACAATAATAGGATTATTCTTTCCCACTCCTTAGACTATTATCTATAAGGAAATGGTCAAGCGAAATCAAGTAACAAGAATTTGGTTACTATTATCAAAAAACTAGTAGATAACAATAAGAGAACTTGGCATAAAGTGTTATTCAATGCTTTGTGGGTAGACATGATTACACCTAAGAGGGCAATAGGTATGTCACCATTTCAATTTCTGTATGGTCTGAATGCGGAGATACCAATTACCTTGGAACTACCAGCACTAAAGTTGGCAAAGGTAGTGGAAGACCAAACTTTTGAAAATTTTATTGATAAGAGGATCATATACCTAACTAAACTAGAAGAACAATGAACTATGGTAGTAGACCGTATTGCTGAATATCAAAATCAGGTAAACAAACTCTTCGATAAGAAAGTAAGGATTTATGAGTTTTAGATTAGAGATCAAGTCTTGTTTTGAGACAAGAAGAGAGAACCAAAATGAATGCATGGAAAATTTGATTCCTTGTGGAGAGGCCCATTCACCATTCAAAAATTCTATGGTGAAAATAGTTTCTTACTAGAGTATCAAGATGGAACACCATTCTCATTGCCTCACAGTGGGCAACATCTGCAACACTTCAATCCTTGAAGTATCAGATACATTTATTTGTACATTTGTATAATTTTATGTTTTTATTCATTTTTGTTTAGTTTTTTATGTCTTTTTCTTTTTGTTAGATTGATTTCATGGCTGAATGGCATGGATGAAGGCACTTAGAGACTAGATTCTACTCCTTTTGATCATTTCAAAGATCAATCGATGGAAGTTTCCTAGTTGGAGCCAGTTGTTATTTCCAAAATCAGCTACACTCATTTTGTGGACAACCCCTACAAAACTTGTTCATTTCATAATTTATACTCTAAGTTCATCATTTGAGACAAGATTCTCTTGATCTCAAGTGAAGTTGACTGACATATTGAGAAAGTTTACAATAATCCCTCGTCATGATTTCTCAAAAATCATGAAACCTGTTATAGTCTTGATCTGATCAAAATGTCAATTTTGATCATTTTTAAGGTGTTAGCCTAATTTCATTCTTTCCATGCAAAATCAGTAAAAATCACTGCTCTTGCATGTTTTCATTCTTTTCATGCAAAAGTGGCAAAAATCACCACTCTTGCATGTTTTCATTTTTCCATGCACTAGCGGTGATTTTTGCCGCTTTTGCAAGTTTTTCATTTTTTAACTCTTTATGCATCAACAACAAATTTTTCCACTAGTACATGTCTCTCTTATCCTATGCATCGGCGGTGATTTTCGCCCCCAATGCATGACCTTCCCTATCCTATGCAAGGGTGGTGATTTTTTCCACCCAAATAGAGATTAATCAAAATCTTAATTTTCATGCGACATTTATGGGCGCACGCACTGAGTTGGTAAAACTCATTTTAGGGCATTTAATTTGCTTTTTGATTATCATTTTGATCATTTCAAGTTTCTTGAGACTCCTCCCTGCAATCATTGAACTGTGCAAGTGAGTAAGATTACGAATTCACCAACTTCCAAGCTTAGGACTTTGAGATTATCGATTAAGTTTTGGTTTTTATTTTTACTTCTAGGTTTTTGTGTTTTTTGATTTTTATTTTCCTTTAGGTTGGTCTTTTTTTTTATTTTCAAGTTCCTCCCTCATTTTATAGCTTTACCCTAGTGAGCCTAGCTAGCGGCTAAATCTGCCAACCCTCCTTTCGTGCCATAGGTTTTCATTACGTGTCATCGGTGAAATTAGTCGTTCGAATATTAGAACTACAATTTCCTAACCATTTGTAGTGTCAACATTTTTCACCGCTTGCAAGTTATAGACTTCATTTCTAATAAAGTGTAAAAGCAACCAATTTTATCGCTGAAGCATTCATACATTTCCTGCATGGGTGGCAAATTTTGATGCTATGACATCTGAACAAATTTATTGCTTTATGCCTTATCGACATTTTTCACCGCCCCTGCGCATTAAACCTGCCTAAGCAAAAAAATTTTCTACCCATGCAAACTGAAGTTTCTCTCACCTGTAGTGTCAACATTTTTTGCCACTTCCACATGCAGATGACATGCTTCAGCGGTAAATTTCACTGCCTCTACATAAATACAAATTTTCTCCTCCTGCAAGGGCAGTAATTTTTGCCGCTGAAGCAAAAGGAAAATACCCTCCATATGCAAGGGCGGTGATTTTTGCCACCCATGCAAACATCCTCTCAAATTTCATAATTCTGAGATATTTTCAATTTTGCCCTTCTGAGCCTGCTTTCCTCCAATTTTTTAGCCTACTTACACTTTAGGCCTTTCAAACACATCCCCATGGTCTTGATCATCGACATGTAATTTTTCTAGATTACCACTATTTCCCCTAATTGTATGAACATGACTTTTATTGTAGTTTCTTCTGAGGATCCTTCTTCATTGACATCCTTTTGGTTGAAGTCCTTTTAGATGACTGAGTTTTCTCTAAAGAAGTCGAAGGCAATGAAGTATAAATATCAAGGTATTTTTCTAATCACTTCAGATACTTTTAATGTTGATGATATTAAAGATATAGAGATCGGTCATGTGGACATGGCTGAGTTCGTAGAAAGAACTAAGTCAAGCAATCCCAGCCACAAAATGAAAAAGATAATTAACAACATTATTAATTTGGTATCTTCTTTCCCTGTAGCAGCTAACCACATAATTTTTTCTCCAATGTGCTCAGTTCTATAATAAGGATACTAGGGCTGTGTTAGATGCTAGTGGTAATGTGATAATTAGACTGGATCTTGAGTTCATTGATAAAGTGTTTATGTACCCTCCTACTACAGAAATGATAAAGCTTGATTTTTTTGAAGTACAAAGAGAATATGATAAAGATCTTGAAAAAACAAAGAAGGTAATCAATAATAAATGACTAAAGACTCCAAGGGAAAATTTTTCAAGGTGGCCATGGAGTTTTCCAAGAAGTGACTTTACCGAATAAGTTGGTGATCTTATACTCTTCTCAGCAAGATAAGAGGTTTGCCCTTTTCCTCACAATTTCATGAATAGATGTATCCCTTCATCAAGATAATTCTCTAAGGCAAACAAGTCATCTTCTGGAGAGAACAAGTCAGTAATGCTTTGCACAAGCAATTGATGAAGGTATCCACTACCTTCAAATTATACATGACTTATTACCTATTCTATATTATAGCTTCAATGAGAGTCTTTCTGGATTTAACATCAAAAGGAAATAGGAGAGTAACCCCAGTGTATCAATACTACTCTCAGTTAACATTGAAGGGTTTTATTCACCATTTTAGGAGAGTAAATGATGCTTTTTTTTAGTATTTTTTTGTCTTTTTGATCCTCAATTAGAACAAATAAGAGTGTTAAATGAGGCCTGTATAGTTGTGAATGATGTTAGATGTATGCTCTTATAATTTCTTTCTTTCTTGTACCTAAGGGTTGGTTTTTTATAAGGTCATCTTTATATGCTTCCGAGATTTCCCTCAGATTAGTCTTAATAGAAATATGCAGATAAATGATCATCGTGCATAATAAACAGATGGAACTCAAGAAGCCCAGTTTTAGGTTCCCAATTGAAATTGGTAGGTTTTTAGTGTTAATCGCTGGAAAGGCTAGAGCCATGGAAACTGAAATGCAACTCGTGACCTTGAAGCAATTCAAAAGAAGACCAAATTTTGATTATAGGGGTGTGAAAGATGTAATCAAGAGGAAAACCCAATTTCATGAACTTATGATTGAGGATGTTTAGGTAGATTTGAGAACAATGAAAGATGTCAAAAAAATGGACTACAGTAGGTTATCTCTTGAGTAGATTGAATATCTAGGACTTGCTGATATCTCTAAGAATTTGGTGGATGATGGAGATTTGATTAATGATAAATACAATACTGAACAGATTCCCAATGGCCCTCTTCCTCCAATCTAATGGTCATAAAAAGAGCTGACTTCTTTGAGGAAAAGATTTAAACCTATATTGGTGAACACCAATTATTGGTTAATAAATAAAAGAATTCCTTTGAAAGAATTCATCACAGGTTCAAAAGCTGAATTTCAAGAGGAAACAAGAAGAAAAGCAGAAAATAGGATGAAGAACAAAAGTGATGTCCCTTCTTTTTCCAAGCCACATAAGCCTAAGATCATATTTATGATGAAGAAGTCAAAAGTCATGAAAAAAGAGTCAAAAATAGAAGATATGGGAGTTGAGAAACAAGGCACTAAAGAACCATCGATGGAATAGATGGAGACTGACGATAGGCCTACAGATCAACTGAAAAAAGAAACTTTGCCTCCACAAGGGGATGTGCAACAAGAAATAGGAATATCTTCTTCCCCACTTGACACACCTGTTGCAACTCCTTCACCTATTTCTCCAATTAGTGTTCCCTCGTTTGGATCACCCTTTCCTTCCAAAATAATTTTTGACAACCCTTAAAGCACTTTTGAAGATATTCTTCATTCCTCAAGGTCAATTCCCAATTTGTCATCCCCATCTTTTGATATTGAAGATAGTTATACTTTTGATCACTCAGTAAAAGGCGCAATTTTTATTGATACTCTACCTATTGTTTCCACTACCTGTATGAGTGTAACTCTAGTAATGCCAACAATGGAGATAGATCATAATGTAAGTACTTCTTTGCTCCTACCATGGTTATCAGCTTATACACCCAAAAGGAAGAAATAAGCCATCTCTCCAGATGACTTTAATTTCAATAAAATAGTGCCAGTAAAAGCCAAGGCCTCAAAGAAGCCAATGATTCTTTTAAAAATGATTGGAGATAAGGGACACAAATTTCTAGAAATTGCAAGACCTCCACAAGATGCAACCATTGAAAATTTGGATGTAAGTGATTACTCTATCTCTAGAGTTGAATTAGGTAAGATAACTCATGAGAGTGCTAAGAGTGATATGTAGTTAGCCATGGATATCTTGATTCAAAAATTTGACAGAGAGAAAGAAATGATCACTACAAAGCAATTGTGGAATAATTGACTGTAGTGGCAAGGAGAATTACTTTCACTCCAGAAACAGTAACTCCTGAGGCCATTTCCATAGAAGACCCCATTATTTAGAAAGTGGAAAAGACCTATCTCAAAGGAAAAGTGCTTGAAGAGTACTTGGACAAAATGCATGCACAAGGAGTTTCCTTACTCAGAGTTATCTAAAAAGATAGATAAAATGAGAAAAATAAGAGCAGAACTTGATGATATTATTAATTTTATTTCTTAGGATATTGAAAGCATAGAAAAGTATTTTGACAAATGGATGGATATGAGGAAACTAAAAATAAGCACTCTAATATCAATCGGTGTCATTACTGATAGAGACTCTTACACTGAAACTAAAGAGGCATTGACATATAGGAGTTAGGTGCTTAAAGAGTTGCTCAATGCCTCAAATATTCAAGGAAACTCAGTGAACAAAATGATGTCAGTCTTTTGCATAAATTAGAGGAGCTACTTTGTAAACTTATATCACAAGATAACCAATTCCTTTCAACAGAAGAAATGATTTAAAAATTTGAAGGTATGTTCCTGAAAGAATTTGAAGAGAAGGCATTTTCAATAGCCTCTATGGACAATATTTTGGATCATCAGTTAACTCTAGATAATCTGAAAACCAGGTTAACTAGTCATAAAAAATTAGTCACAACAGTAAGAGATGCCATAGTCAGAGTTAAGATGATTTTCAAGAACACTGTTAGTTCAGACAGTATCAGGATGCAAGCAGTTATCACTATGATGATGTTCACATGAAGAAAGATGGAGATATAAATTAAAACTTTTTTTCCTTGGTTTAATTTCCACTTTTTATATGTACTTTTGTAACCACTTTGGATATTTTTACTTGTACTTTTTTCATATGTAATTACATGTAAAAATATAAGAAGTCCTAAGTCAAAAAGGACTCTTATCTTTGACTCGGTCAAAGTAATTAGGTCTTTTCTAAAAATCTTCAAGGCCTCTCTCTATAAATAAAGAGCGCCTCTATTGTAAAAGGATTTTTTTTTATTGAAAGCAAAACTCTGTCAAAATTGAAAGGCATTTTGAGACTTTGAGTTCAAATTGTAATTTGAAGTTTTATCAAGTGAATGAGAAAGCAAGTGACCTTTCAAACTTTGTATTGGAATAACTTGTGTTGTGTAGGAAATTGTTCTTATGTCATTTTCCTAATACAATCTTATCTATTTGATTAAATAAGTAGAGTGAGTGAAAATAATCTGGAAGATGTTCTGAAGTTGATTATGGAGACTTTATGCTACTATAATTGTCTTTAGTTTGTGTTTTATTGTTTTAAAAAGGAAGATATTGGGAAGACTTTAAACTACTTGTATCTTTTGTGATTATATACTTTGTTGTAGTTTTTGGTGAAGACTTTGGGCTACACCTCATTCTACTGTGATATAAGTTATAAATCAACAAGAAAAGCAATGATAGGCTTTGTACTCTCATGGGTTTCTTGTGAATTCAGTTAATATCAAGAAATTTTTCCTTTACTTTGTAAACATTATTTATAAAAAAAGAGAAATGGATGATATGATCTCACCCCTGAGTTAATTTTTAGTTTAGATTAGTTTATAATAGTTTATAGAGAACCTCCCCTTGCTGAGAGGAGAGATTTATCTCATTACACTGTGGCTGATATAACCATTTTGCTTTCAGTTAGCTGACGACAAAATATTTACCCAACACATTAGTATTGTAAGAAAATTATAATTTTTAACAATCTCCATTTTAACTTGCTAGTGTTTGCTTTAGTGCAAAATCTTGCACCAAGAAACACAAGATCAAAAGACCTTCTCGCATTCCCCTTTGAGAGGGTACAGTTACCACTGCTACAAGGATAGTCTCTATAGTGGTAGATTATCCTTGGGTATCTTCATGATAAAGAATGACATCACAACTATAGTCAAGAAACATGACATAGTCACAATCCCTTTAATGCAATAATGACCTTGGTAAAGCAATGAGGACTGACATCAATTATGCCTCTATTTATGCTTAAAGTTCATATGTGACCTATAACCAAAAGATAAATTCTACACATGAAATATAAAATAATACCACTATACTGACAACATTTTGGAAGATAATACAACATGCAACTTTAAATTACCATTGCCATTAATAAAGAAATGATGTGATCGATATATTACTTCCTCAATAAGATAAGCCAAATGGAAATATAGAATTGTAATAAATATAATTGTCACTTCCACTTGTAGATAATAGTTCCAAAATAGATTTGCACCACCTGCTTTTTCATGGAAAGATCAATCCAAATTAGTTACTCTAACAAAATCTAAGCATTATGTTTTATTGAGTATATCTATTACAACTAATGCATCTCTTTGACCTGAGATATTCCAATGTAATTTGTAGTCAATTCTAAGGATAAACAAAGGCATCCTTTATGAAAGAACAAAATACCCTTTGGATATGATCATGCACAGTCCATATTTGGATTAATACCAATAACACACACACACACACACACACACACACACACACACATATTATAGCTTTCAATGCAATGATATAAGATAAAAATGAATGAGATATTCTAATAAATCAGAGTAGCATAATCTAGTTTTATTCTAATATTCATGCACAACTGAGTTAAACTAAGCTATGGATTTAAACCAATGCCATAAAATACAAAAAATAAGGCATACTTGCCTTTACATTAACATATTGGATTAAAATAATATAAAAATGGTTTTCCCATTATATAATAACAAAATTATTGCTAGAAGGAAGAAATACCAAGAATGTTATAGCTATATAATCCAACATGAAAGAAGTGATTTACTAAACTCTTTACATAAAGTAAAACTACCATGTTCATATTATTTCAACCATTATCAATACAAATGAAATATATAATTACAATGAGGCATATTACTTGAATCAAGGACATAATATACATACAAACATCACAATCAAGGGAATACCAATGTAGGCTAAGTATATAATTGACCTAATTAGGGCCCTTAATACCTACTCAAATTTGCCTACACTAAACAATAACTTTATACACTGCAAAAAAAACAACATAATATATAAAATAGAGTTAAAACCTTGGATGCTTCATTATTTCATTGTCATCAAAAGGGTTTTCCCTACAGTTATACAATGACAATCAACTATGTAAGATTATGCAATCCATCCCAATATTGCTCTAAGCAGAAAATATAAAAGTATACAAATAAAACAATATAACAAATTTTCATTTCTATACATCCACCAAGTAACTTATTTGTGCAACCACTGATAAAGGGGAGAGTAAGATGATCCCAACCATCAATGGCCCTTACCACCCAACCATCAACCATGAACATGCAATAATATTTCTATCAAAAGTATAATGCAATAAAAACATACACAGGTAAAAGAATGAGAGAGAGAGAGAGAGAGTGCAATCACTTTACACCGTGTAAAACATGGTTTATCTCACATAATGGCAACACAACATAATACACCAAAAATACAATAGTGAGCTCAAAAAACAAGTATTTTTCCAACTAAAAAAAATATAACCATCCAAGACTATAGCCTTAATGTATTAATTTTACCACCATTTAAGGGATTGAAACTTTAAGATCACATTCACACCAAAAATAACTACTAGGGTTTGCTACCAAGAAAAAGATACCTTAATGAACATAATTCTATTAATCAAAACATTGCCATGGTAGAAAAGAAAAGAGAGAGCCACCTCATAAGTCTTGAGGACCATAGGGGGAAGATGTGAATGAGGAATAATGTAAGACCTAAAATGTCTTGCAAAACTCCCATTCTACCTTCTCCCTCTAATTCATTTTATCCCTAAGTTCTCCATGGAACTCAAAACAAAAACAAAAATAACATAAATGAAAAGAATAAAAACTAACATAACTCACTTATCAATTAACGACTACATGCCAAAATTATTGCCTCTTCTAATTAACTCCTTGCTTTTCTCTTTTGCTCAGATGCGTGCTTGGAAACTTTCCAAATGAACTATAGATCCACAAAAAATACCTTCCATATTTCAACCAATGAAAAATAAAAGCTAAGGAAAAATGGAGACCAAAAATAGAAATTCCCCATAATGTCTTAGCAGAGATTCACCAAAACTATCATATGAAACTCAACCCACTACCTCCATTATTCTTCTTCCATCTCATTTTCTTCTTTTTCATGTATCTTATCCATTATGATATCCCAAGGTTAACACCTTCATGGCTTTCAAATTAACCAATTAAAACCTTTTAATCAATTTTCCAATGATTAATAACCTTTTAACTCATAATAATGTCCCCTAGGTCAAGGCTTATGACCATGATGCCTTTCTGCAAAGTGAGTGCTATCAAGTGCCTTAAAAATTTTACCAATTAATAACACTTTAAAAATTAAGTGAAACAACTTAATATCATAGCAATGTATACTATTCGAGTGCATCATAAGATATGCAATAATGAACACTATTTATGTAATGCCAATCATAATCCCTAAAATTGATAGTCAACAACTATCATCACAACATAAAACATAACATAAACACAACATTTTCCCAACAAATTATGAAGCAAAAATTAAGGAAATGGTTGAATTATGGGTGTTTGTGTGCTCTTTCATCATTTTACCTTTGCATACATGTATATCACTGTTGTGATGGTTCATCATACTCTTCCATTCCTTATCCTAGCTCACTGTTTTGTCTACCTGAAATCATGTAAACAACATCAAAAACACATTTACAGAGAGCATACTCATGTAAACTATTAAAAAATGTAATTACCAGACATAAATATTTGTACTATATGAAATAAAATTGAAACATAATGATTGCATATAACTTAAAACACAAGTACAATCCATAACAACAAATCAACTCATAAAAATAGAAAGGTAACTTATTATAAGGGCATTGTAATAAAGGATAACCAAGATGGGATATGACATGGTGATATAAGCAAAATCATCTTTAAAGAGATTATAGATAGAGTGAACAAACCTATGATGAAACCAAGGGCTTGCAACATAACAAGAATGAAGGGCCATTCAATCATGGCATAAACTTTTTCAAAGATGTTTTTAATAAATAAAGATTTTTTATTAGATGTGTGAGCCCATTTCATCCCTTCCCAAATAATAATGATGTTGTCTAGTATATATACACATTGAATTAATCTAGATTTCTTGGGCTTGACCACCAAGGGAAGGAAGTACCTAATTCTTAGGGCCAAAGCCTTCGTAATAATTTTATAAGAGACATTTAAGAGGGTTATGGGCATCCATTTTATGATTAGATTTGGGTCACCAAAATTAGGGATAAATTATATATTTATTTTATTGATGAGGTTGCCAAGAGAACCCATAACCATAGTTTTCAGATAAACTTTGTGGAAATTAGGGCCCACACAATCCCACAAGGTTTGGTATAACTCACAAAGAAATACATCAATAACTGGGGCTTTGTTATGATCCATAACAAACACTAAATTATGAATGTTTTCAATGAAGAGGGGCCTATGCAATTATTTGGCTTGGTGTGATTTTACAAGGAACAACATCAAGGATTTTTTGTGAATTAATATGCCTATCTTTAGAAGGGGGTTGAGCTTGAAAAACTTGTTTATAGTGTTGGATAAAGGCTTGCAGAATGTTTGGGAGATCAATGAGATTCTCACTAACTTCCTTTATAGCTTGTATTTTCATATTAGAATAATGATCTCTTAGCTTGTTGAAAATTTTATTGGAAAATCATCCCCAATCTTCAACGAGTGAATATAAATCTAGATTTGGGCACCACAAGCTTGATGAAATTTTAATAATGTAATCCTTTACCTTAGCTCAATAGTTTTATTTTGTAGAGTCTCATTAGCGGGGATTTTTCAAATTCCTAAGAAACCTGATTGGATTCTCTAAGAGAAGGGATTTATCCAATATCTTATAATCCTATCATTTCCTTGGAAAAAGTTGGACTAAATGAACCAAGGGGTGGGGTAAAGGTTTTACAATGGTGAATAGGGTTAAACAACCCTAGCTTGTTACTCATGTAAAACCAAGATCTCGCTCACCAACACACCACCTCATTGGTAGATGCCCTTATTTGTCTTCTATAGATTTGACCATGATGAAATATCCATAAATTATCTCATTATTATTTAGGAGTTGCTCCATTAGCCACTACTGTAGAACTACTCATTCCATAACATCATTGGAGAAGTAGATATTAACTAACCCAAGGTATGCTTGTTAAATTAAAACACCACCAAAAGTACATAGTTATACATATCCAATCCCCAATCAATTATAAATGAGGTAAAAATTATCACTATTATAATGATTACTCTACCACGTCCCACGTCATGGCTAGGCACATGACATGTAGTGTTAGGACGAATGGTTTTCTATGCCATATGGAGAACAAAATAATTAATATTCACTTTCTACAAAAAGAAAATATGTAAATTTTTTTTTTTTACAAATAGCCTTAACTATTTGCTTGTTATTTGAGTAAGTTAAACAGGGGACATTCTATGAATAAATATTCATTTAAAACCATAAATGTTCACAGCTTCACCATATTGGACTTCAAGTATCGCAAAGTGGTTGTTCATAATCTTGTGTTACTGATCTTTAGTAATAAATTCCATAGAAATAAATTATCCATAATTGTTATAGGGGAAGAACTCATGAGTGTCATGACACTTGATGATAAGGGGAAATAGGGGTTTCCCTAGGCTATGGAGCCAATATAGGGACTTTTTGAGTTAAGGATTAATGTGATTGAAAGAATAAGAAACTGTAAGCTAAAGACTTGTGTTTTTTGAAAATCACATTGGCTACATGTGGATTATTTACCACAATGGGGTTAAGGTCTACTTATGAAACCATAGGGGCCTTAACAACTGGGGTTTGGATGACTAGTTATGTATTTTCCACACTGACAACCATGGTCAGGTTAGGTTTGATGACGAGTGCCTTATTATTGTAGTTATTTTTTTTTGTTCAACTAAAAATTTATATCCATCAATGGCTCCCATAGGGATCTATTTTGATCAATCGTGGCTTTGGTCGGTGGATTCATAGTGGCCATAAGAGATAATCCTTGATATTGTGGTCTAATGACTGATACTAGAAGAAAGTGTTGGGAAGGTTGATATACATCACTTAGTGGGTGAAAATTTGTCTTTAAATCTAGATATCAATGGTATATACATAATAATTTAAACTTTATCATTTACCAATGCTTTCTCTCTTATAAGAACATATCAAGTCTCAATCTATCTGAGCGCATACCTTAAAGTGTGCATCAGGAAAGGGGTTGACATACCTTTGGTTTTTCATAGGATTGTTGGCCCCTATATCATTACCTAAAATCACTACAAGCTACCATTATGTAATTACCAAACAATAAAAACCCACTTATACACTCCCCTAAGTAATTCACTATCTAAAATAGCCCCTACCTAAGTAACACCCATTTTTATTCATTGTTCTACATGTCAACCTAATCGATGTTGTTGGGAGTTCAACACACATTAATGAACTCTATTGGACCATCTGACCTAGTTCGAGGCCTAATGACTCTATTTCCCACCAAATAAGATCTAATTGACTAACCTTATTAGCTAAATTCTTGGGAGGGTTTAGGATCAATCCTTGGGCTATAAATACCCCATTAACTTCATTGATAAATAAAGAATCATTTAGTTGTGCATCATTAAAACTTGAAAATCTACTTATACTATCATTTAGAGGTTTCATAGCTTAGGGTTTTGCCTTGGAGTAGTAACATTCATCTTGTAGAGGTATTGGATACATATGATAAGTCTTATATCATAGAGATGATCTATCCTTGTAATAATTAGAAACCACAACAACCTCTTGCAAAGCACCATTGGCCAAGGGAGAGATTAAGGCATGATAGGTTTACTTCAATGAGGTAAGTATACTTCTAGCTCTTCATCTTGATAAAGTAGATGCTGCATAACTAATTGATTGAATTGTATCTTTCCTTAGATTACTTCTATATTATCTTAAATAAAATTATCTTTGCTTATTTATTATCTTCCCCATTTGTGCCACAAGATTTGCTGAGAATTAGATTAACTTGTATGTTTATTTACTAGATTAGCTTGCATGTTCATTTAGTATATTAACTTGCTTCCTTTCATTATAGTATAAGACCTAGCCAGGGTTATTACATGATGAAATTTGACTAGAGGCCTTAGAAACCTCTCTTTTACTATTCTGTAGTGAGATATCCCTTAGTTAGGTTTAGTGGATCCATAATTGGTCATGACCCCAATATAACAAAGTATTCTTAAACAAATTGTTAGTTGATTACATTTTCTAATATTGGATATTAATGAGTAGGATAAGTTGGAGACCTGCCTTATTTCATTTTCATACAAATGGTCTCACAAAGGTCTTGTGTGAGATCAATATATATATATATATATATATATATATATATAGACACATCATTGTGGTCTGGAAATGTAAATTCTATCAATTTTGAAGCAAAATAACTTACCTAAGGGCTTAACCAATGATTTTATTAATTCCCAAAATGACATAGGTAAGTTTGGAAACTCAATCCAAACTAGGAACTTGTGATTATCCTTCTCAAAGACAACAAAATATCAATTATAAGGGGAGAAAAAACAATGAGATTCTAACATAGCATGGGCTATGATTATTAATAGAGACACAATGTTCATGGTTTTCAAAATACAATAGGAAGATACCCTTGGTTAAGTTTTGCACCCCAATGAGATTGATGCCATGAGGCTGCTATTATGCTTGCACCCAATTTTTAAAAGACTCCATGAGAATACACCCCATAAAATATCTGATAAGAGTATGAGAGTCAAGCCATTGGCAAGCTTTATAAAATTTGATCAAATCCATCAAAACATCTGGAGAATTTTTCTAATAAGGGGGTACATTACCTCGTGGAAGACATTGGGTATAAAGTTGTGTGCTTTCTTTGGCAACATTATTATTTCCTCCAGAGTGAGCTCCATCTAATGATGAAAACTCATGAGGGGGGCATTAAATAAGAAATTTATCACCCAAAGGTTATAATTCCAAGCTACAGGGTATTAAATTATATTCAAGGTAATGTGAAAATCTCACAGAGCTGAATAGAGTAGTGATAGGGTGATAGTAGGGGAAAACCCTAGGACATTACCAATGTGACAAGTACTCTAGAGTGTTATATTAAAATTAGTTTCTTTTGAGATAATTTCAATATCATATGAATTCATTTTTGTGATTTTTTTGACAATTTTTTTAAAGTATGGTTGAACCTAAAATTGTGTTGATGCTAGAAAACAAGGAAGGAGGACATAAGGACATAGAAAGTTTAGAGAAAAACATTAAATAGTAGATAGTTATATCATTTTTAGACATTCAATTGAAAAATAATGGACAAAAAAAGATAATAAGTATTGTGTCACTTCAAATTGAAAAAGTGTGGGACAATCAAGGAGAATAAGTATTGTGTCCTTTCATTGAATTCAAGAAATCTTTTGACAGAGTTCTTGGAAATAAGTTGTGGGAAAAAAATTGTATTTCTAAAAGAATACATGGTAGTGGTCCATAGGCTCTATGAGTAGGTTAGAGCCAAAATCATATCACATGTAGTATTATCAAAATGATTCAATAGTGACATAGGGGTTAAATAAGGATGCCCACTATCACCCATTTTATTTAGCTTTTAATTTGACAAGCTTGAATAATAGATAGATAGACTAGGGGGTGGTGGGATCCAGGAAGCTACCTATGCCATAAAACTAATTCTATATGGAGGTGATCTTATTTTGACAACAACAATAACCCAATGCTCAAGAGATCATTTGAAATAATTGAAGCTCTTTTGCCTAGAGGTCAGTGTACAAGTCAACACCAATAAAACTATATCATCTTCTTAGGTTGAAAAGATAATAAGTATGTAAGCTTTATATTTAAGGGTAACCCACGTGAGTTGGTATTATATTATAAATACTTGGAGTTATATCTCACTAACAAACTCAATTAGGGAACATGCATAACCAAGAGAATTTGAGACTCTTTTTAAAACATATATAAAGATTTTGATTTTTTGGATTGGAAGACATCTAGAGTCTTATATATGATACTAGTAGTACTATTGGTGATCTATGGGTGTGAAGTTAGGGCCAATAATACATTTCTGGTCTAAAGTGGTGAAAAAATGAGAGAATAAAAAAAATAATCACAAGCAACTTCTAGATTAAAGTGATGGTCTCATATAATATCTTCCTTGCATGATGTGGAATCCCTTAGGGCATACACACAACAAATAAAATGAGGAAGTAAGGTGAGGGTCTACACAACAAATGTCTAAAAAATTATCCTTTAATATTTCACACTTCAAACATCATTAATTGGAAAGAAGAATTACAAACCTTATTATAGGACTATGTATGTCCTAGAATCAAGGAAACCACCAAAACTAATCCTTCCTTACATTCCTAATAACTAGGATGAGATCCCTAAAAAATAAGATACACATACATAGGAAATAACAAGCCTAACTACTAGAAAAAACTACATCCATTGAAAAATAGAGATTACCTTTTCTCTTCCTAACCAACTAAGAGATAATCTAGGAAATGGTTACTGAGAGTGAAAAATAATTACTTCTCACTTGGTACCATGCACACACGGTGAAATAAAACTATAGACTAAGTTATAACCCTATGTTTCCTTATCATTCCTACCACCCATATAAGCATTAATCTCCAATGATTTCAACAAGTTAGGTTACATCAGAGACATATGGTGCTTAAAAAACCATTCGGCCTGCTCTGAAAGATAAACTTATTTGGAAACAAAGTAGGATGTGGTGGACCCCTAACAAGTCTAGTGAATCTTCATATCAAAAACTCTATTGACATCCCCAAAAAATTAAGAATGTGGAATAACATATGGAGGATGGTTGATAGGAACATTAGACTCTAATTTCAATTCATAGTAGTGTTTAAGGATATTGGCATTGACACCATTATGAATGCCTAATTTTGTAAAAAGATATAGGAGAAAATCATTCTCAAATATTTGTTGGAGAATGGTGTAAGGTCCATAGTGGATGGGACTGACCTTAATATCGAGTTTCTCCTAAAAGTGACCTTTATCCAAGTGTAGAAAAATATTGTCCCAAACCTGAATGTATTGAGTAACATGATGATGATCCATTTATTGTTTTTATTTATCTAGAGTTTTTAAAAGAATCTGTACATATTTGGATTAGAAATCCTATAAATTCTAGATGAATTATTTGGCCTTATCTTTCTCTTTTTGCATGTGCCCAGAACTAGAAAAGGGCAAGGTAAGGGTGACTCACATAGAGCCAAAGGGTGAAAACCAAGGCAGACCTCAAATGGATAATGTGTTGTGGATAATGGACTACTCAGCTGTATACATGTTCTATGTGGGTTAGGTTCAAATCCCACTCATTAGGTGAGGTTTGGTGGTATATACCTAGACTTTGTACTAAAGTGCAATTAAATTATTTGGTATGACCATTTGATTGTGGATGAAAAGTGGTGGAAAAATTAAGGGAAACTCCCAAAATTATCCACAAGGATCTACAAAATTGGTCCATAAAACATGAGTCATGGTAAAAAATAATGTTGCTAGGCAAACCAAAATAATGCCAAACATATTTGAAGAACAATTGGGCTAGGTCACTTGCAGAATTGAATTTATGGCATGGAATGAACCTAGCCATATTTCCAAATGGATCAATAGCCAAAAAACACAATCATGGTGTTGAATTATCATTAGATAACCACTAATTGATTCCATGGAAATGATTTCCCAAGGATGAGAAGGGATGGGGAGAGGAACACTTAAGCCAAGCTTGTGGTTGGATAGTTTAGAGTGGCAAAAAATTGCACACCATTACAAAAAGTGAAGAATATCTGGTTAATATGAGGCCACTAGAAGAACTACTAAAAATAAAGGAATGTTTTTCACTTACCAAGGTGACCATTGTAAAGTGAGTGTTCCCCCTTTGTAAGTGACTAATAATGATTGTGAAGCACACAAAGATTTTCAAATTTATAAATAACCCTTCCTTTATATGAAAGTCCTAAACATGTAAAAAATTGGAAGAAGTTGGATGGAAAAGACTTGTGAAAATCTTCATGAAGTCTGGATCATCTACATACTAAGAAGACCATGTCTAAAATCTAAATGCGAAGTGGTGAAAATAGTCAAGGTGGTAGTTGTAGGAGGGTGAATTAAGCAATCAAGAACTATATTTTAGGTCCCCATGTTTTAATTAATCACTAAAGGAAATTGTTGGATATATGATGTCTATTTTATATGCCTAGCTTATTGAATTTCATTATATGACTGAAGAAATTGTAAAGACAAATGATCTATGTGAACCACTATTTATTTCGCAAGAATTTTATGCCTCTAATATTTAATGGATTAAAAAAAGGCATAAATCTTCTTGTCATATGTAGACTAGTTCCTTTTTTCAATAGAGAAATACTTTAAATGATATGTGATTGGGTGGCCATTCTGCTTCAAAACTACACCAAGTGCCGATTGGGATGCATCTTCCTCTATCTCCAAAGGCTATAAGAGATATGGATTTTTTTTGGAGAAGTCCACAACATTTTATTTAGATCGATGAAGGCATGATTATGTTATATTATTCGTTGAAACACTACATTTATTTTTATTAACCAATGTAATGGTGAGGTTAAATATGAATAACCAAATATAAACTTGTGTTAAAAAATTGCAAGGCCAAGAATCAACTCTATGGTTGGGGAAGGGGTTGGTCACTTCAAGAGGACTTTAATTTTTTTAGGTTCCATCATGATTCCATAAATATAAATTACAAAACTAATATAATATATTGAATATTAGCCATAAGAACACATGGCTAGGTTTCCATATGATTGGTTTTGTTGCAATGTGTGAAGAACATGCTTCAAGTGTTGTAGATGTGTTTTCCAAGATTTGTAAAACACTAGAATGCCATCCAAATATATGGTGATAAATTATCTTAAGAAATATATAAATACCTCATTCATCAGCCACATTAATGTGGTAGGAGCATTAGTGAGACTAAATGACATCAGTAACCATTGAAAAAGACCCATCTTCATCTTGAAAGGTGTCTTCCACTTGTCCTTTAATTGAACCTGAACTTTATGATATCTACTTTTGAGATAACCTTATAAAATAATTTGTCCCCCTAAATTTTATCTAGAATGTCATCAATGCGTGGAAGTGGATACCTATTATTTATTGTTATCTTATTCAAAGCTCTGATACTAGTGATGTGAAATCTTGTAGGGGATCTACTCAATGAATGAAATGAGGAAGCAGTATGAGGGTCTACATAAGAGACATGAAATAAATTCTCCTAAAATAATTCACACTCCAAATTTCATTAACTATAAATAAGAATTGTAAACCTTATTATAGGACTCTCTATGTCTTATAATCAAGGAAACCACCAAAAATAATCCTTACATTCCTAATAACTAGGATGTGATCCCTAATAGATAGGATGCACATACATAGGATAGAGCAATCCTAACTACTACAACAAACTACATCCCTTAAAAGGAGGAATTACCTTATCTCCTCATATTTAAGTATGAGAGAATCTAAGAAATAGTTAATGAGAGTGAAAAATAATTACTTTTCACTTATTACCATGCACACATGTTAAAATCAAACTATATAATAAGTTATATCATGTGCTTCCTTATCATAATAAAAAATGAGTACTTTTTATATATAAGTAAAATCTATGATATGTCTCATAGTCTATATAAATAAGGTAGAGAACATATAGGAGTAGGTGGCCAAAGGCACTGGTGAGATAAGAGTTAAACAAAATAAAGAGGACATAGATGAAATAAAACATGTGATGGATGAATAAGTGGGCATTAACTAAAAAGAATGCTAAGTCACAAGTTAAGAAATTTCAAGTTATGCAAGGGAAAATTTTAAACTAAGCATGTGGTAAGAAGAAAAGGCAATACTACATGATTGAGTTTAACCCTCCTCATGGGCATAACCTAAAAAATTACATAGTGGGAAAATCAAATGGAAAATGAAAATTCTCATATCCCAATTAAGGACCTAATTACATTAACATAGATGCAACACTGATATGTGGAAAATCCCAAAATAAAGTTGGGAAGAGATAAAATGTGTTTTTTGCGCAGTTGGCATGGTAGAGACAAAAGACGTTCAAGTTAACTACTTGGACATACGGGGGTTTTTTATGACTAACATATTTGATTTTAAAAAATGGGGAACTTTTGATCAAAATTCATAGTAGGAGAACGAATCTTTAAAGGTATAATAATAACATAGATTCAAGCTAGAATTATGTCAGGGCTCAAATCTACACCCATGGCTATTATGAAAGAAGGGAATTAAATGAATTATTTCACAACATTGTCTCACTCACTCTTCTTCCTAATAGGGTATGAACACAAAAAACTTACAATACGATATACTCTCCTCAAATCTAACTTTGCAACACCAAAGAAGCATCCATAATAATCCAAATGGTTAATCATTAACACACTGTATACATTTTTTAGGTAGATGTATTTAAGAAGTATTTTATACTTTTTCCTCATATTTGGTGATCAACAACCCAAATCTAATCTTGGAATATTAATGACTATTATTGATTCATTATTGCCTTACAAAATTTTCATATACACCTTCATCGAGCCCATCAACAACTAAGATTAGCCCTTGCTAAATCAATATTTGGTGATAAATCACTATCACTTAAATAATTTCATCTTTGATATCCGATCAGGAAATTGATAGTTGAGATCACATATCACAAATCTATAGCTATCGATGATTCGTTAGTGGTCAATGAATTTTTTTGTCTCCACCTCCACCTTATCCATCAATGACCATGATGTGATCTATACATGTGGTGCCAATGCACTAAATCAAGACTATATTAAAAATTTCAACCTTCATCCTTCGAATCTCCACTTTACCTTGTCAATCAATGACCATGATTTGATCTAAACACATGGTGCTATCAAATTAAATCAAAATTTTATTACAATTTTGAGGAAGGGGATGGAACAAATTATTTCATGATATTGTCTCCTGCACTCATCTTCATAATAAGGTTTGGACACAAATAATAACTTACAAGAGGGGGTCTGCTCTCCTCCCTTCTTACTCTACAACCCCAAGGGAAGCACCCTTGATAGTTATAATAGTTAATTGTTAACACATTAAATACACATTTTTAAAATATATTATGATGGATTTTACACTTTGTCCTCTAATCTAGTGATTAAAAACCCATATTTGATCTTGACAGATCAATAATTATCATTGATTCATCATTGCCATATGAATTTTACATATGAAATTTGACACACTAATCAAAAACCAAGATTAACCTTCATCAGATTAACAAATGGTGTAAATATTTATCATTTAAATAATTTCATCTTCAACATTTGATTTGGGAATGGATGACTTAGATCATATCTCATGGATCTAGGATTATTCATGAGTGATCAACTAATTTTTGTCTCCACTTGATCTGCCTTGTCAATCAATGACCATGATGTGATCTAAGCACATGGTATCATCATGTTGAATCAACAATGTATTGTAATTTTGTGCCTTCATCCTTTGAATTTACACCTTCACCTTTTCAATCAATAACCAAAATATTATATAGACATATGGTGTCATCATGCCGAATTAAGATTATATTATAATTTTTGGCCTTCATCCTCTAAATCTTGGTTGTGCCACTATGTCTCATCCTTGTAATTTTTAGTTTCAATCCCTAGGTCATCGATGTGACCTTGCATGGATGCATTCATCACATCACATAAATTTTTTTTGCTTGCGTGTGATTGGGCATGGCCTTCTCATCTCATCTTCACATAATATAATATGTGTTTTAGCCTTCATCCTCTAAATCTTGGTTGTGCCACCATGTGTGATCATTACAATTTATTATTTTAACCTCTAGATCATTGATGTGCTGTTGTATGGATGCAATTATCGCATTCTATAAATTTTTTATACTTACATGCCATTAGGCAAGGTCTTGTCATCTCAATTTCATATAATATGTGTTTTGGTATATAAAAGT
The DNA here is from genome assembly GCA_037957365.1 of Torreya grandis. Taxonomy (NCBI): domain Eukaryota; kingdom Viridiplantae; phylum Streptophyta; class Pinopsida; order Cupressales; family Taxaceae; genus Torreya; species Torreya grandis. The sequence continues at coordinate 3,174,337 of JARHVA010000759.1, read as the reverse complement.
CTTCATGCATTCAAGGACAAGCAAAGCAAGACTAAATTTATGAGTTTTTAAAGGTTGCACTTGTGTCCACCTTTGTTAAATATTTTGGATTGTTGATGGGCTTCAAGTCTTTGATGTGTGAATTATTTTTTAAATCTTGCACTTCACCTTTGTTCAATTTTTTTGTTTCTTAATGGGATTCAACTCTTTGATGTGTGAAGGATGCATAATGCCTTAGGGATTTTGATTTGTTGATGGAATTCAAGTATTTAATGTTCTAAGGATGTTTAACTCAATGGGGATTTAAATATGTTGATGGGATTCAAGTCTTTGTTATGCAAAGGATACTTAACCACCTAGGGATAAACTCATCATTACATTTTTAGTGGTTTTGATATACAAAACCCTTTCTATGGTTAAGCGAAAGAAAAATGAGACCAAATTTGTGAGTTTTTAAAGCTTGCATTTCATGTCCATCTTTGTTAAAAATAACTCATATGGCTTTCAATTTGTTTATGGGGTTCAAGTCTTTGTTGTGTGAAGGATATTTAATCACCGAGGGCTAAACTCATCATTACATATACTAAATGATATGGAAAAAGCAAATAAATAAATAATAATATACTACCTATTATAGCTTGGAATATCACCCTTGTGAGAGAGTTCTTCATTCTCCCTCTCTTCTAGCTATAAGCATGGGGACAACCTCAGGATATGGGTATCCTATGGTGAGGTTGAACCTCTAAGATTTTTTATGAGGCTAGTTCCGCAGGTGCTTCACTTTAGCCCTTCATCTCACACTAAAATCTACTATCTGCTAAGAAAAAGGGGAAGGGAGATGATTGAAAAGAAAATCTAAGCTAAGGGAGGTGATGCACCAAAAGAAGTGATCCACTTGGTCTGGGAAAAGAGCCAACTACTGATGAATCCAAACAAGACATAGGTTATTCTAGTTCTGTCTCAAGGCCATAGGCATGGAGATTTTGCATAGAGGTTGGAGAGAAGCCTTACACTTTGAAGGATAATGAAATAGGTCTATGGGAGACACTATGAACTGGTAACACTTCAAACGAGCTTGACACATAGACACTTCACATAATCCTACACAAAATTGAGAGGACTAAAAGCAAGGTGCTGGAAGAAATCATAGGTGATGAATAAGAATCATACATTCTACAAAATGAAACCAAATGTGCACACTTATTTTAATTAGAAATAGAAAAATCTTCCTTGTATTGATTCAAAAGAGTCTTTTACTAAGTGATTTATATAGAGTGATTCTATCACCAATCTAGGGATAATTTTCTTGGCACGAAGGCCTCTATTTACATTAAAAAGGGGGAAGAGAGAAGGGGAAGAAATAAGAAGTCACCGATGGTGGGAAATATGATATTGCACTTTCTTGTTGCCCCTTAATGTGCCACTCAGGATCACCAGATAATACTCTTGAGCTCCTCCCATTTTTTAGACTTTCTTTGGCATGTCTGAAAAGTCATGTTATGGGAAGCTAGAATGTTTCTTCTTAGTGTGATGCATTTAAGTGTTGAACAATGAGTGTGGGTAATAAACCATGGTAGATGAGAGCCTTCATAACTTCCATCTACTAGCCACTTGAACTCTCTCATGTTTATTGAACATCCTTGTGCCACTTGTCCTTCACAGATTAGCCCTTTCTACTCCAATTATGCCATGTGGTAGCCTTCCATTCATTGCATCATGATTCTAGCATTTTTAGACCAAGATTAAGTCAAGCCCTTAGAGAATCTTGATTTAATCTATGTAGAGTAATTTGAGTTCTTTGGCCTCTCTAACTTTAGACTTTCCTAGATCCTTCACTTATAAAGCCTTTTAAGTAGAGTACTTGGAGAAACCCAATTTACTCTATACAGAGTAATTTGGGTTCTTCAAGCCTACTTAATTTGGGTTTGTCCATCTTGAAGTCTTCTCACTTTGCTATTTCTCAAGCCTTAAGACTTCAAGATTTTCAAACCTAATTACTTCTAATGGCTAGTCACTTATCTTGATTTTGACGTCCATTGGCCCATCATTTCCTTTGGACACTTGGTCTCAGGTTTTTTTTTGGCTTATTTTTTTGGGCAAATCTCTTGAAGGAATTTATTTAGACAATTTGTCTGAAGGAATTCCTTTGGATTTTTTTTCCATGTCTATCTTTGAAATTACCCTTTGGGCTTTTCACAATGGACTTTCCTTAAGGGTAAGAGACCCTTTGGGATTTCTTTGTGTCCCTTCAAACTCTTGTGAATGATCCTCTTAAAGGGAAAGTACCCTTCCAGAATGTTGAAATGGTCCCTCTAAAGGGTAACATACCCTTTATAAAAATTGAAGTGTACCATCAAAAAATTTGACTGGTCCCTTTTTCCCCTAAAAAGCTCCTTTGGATTTTTTGAAAAAGACTCATCCTTTGAAAAACCTAAGAAGCACCATTTTCAAGACCAAATCAGGTTTGTCAAGCTCCTTTACTTATTTTGGTATTCTAACTACTCATAACTTATGATGTAATCAAGTAGTGCCCCTTGGAGAACTCAAAATACACTGTCTATGAGTAATTATGGTTTATAAACCTAAATTACTTCTACTTATAAAACATTTAGAAGCTATGCACTGCTGAAAAATTGATTTGCAATATGCCTTCAAAAAAACTTAAAGTTGTCACTACTAGAAAACCTAAAGTCCTCTTAAATACTTACCATTTTATTGCCTGAAGGATCCCTTTTCCATACTTAGGCAAACTTTTATATGTGGGCCAAAAAAATGGCCAACATTTCTAGTGATTCATAGGGAAGCATGCCTGCTATGCTTGAGAACCCAACTCATTTGCTTTGTTTGATCTATTGGGCATGAAGTCACTAATTTTGTATGAAGCTAAATCTTTCTAGAAATCTCCCTTAAAGAAACAAGGACAACTGAAATGAAATAAATTGTGCCCATGGCACTTAGGGAAGGGAAAAAACACAACTAAAATGGATGTGCGCAAAGCACTTAGAGAAAAAAATGAAAAGCTATATAAAATGTACAAAAATATACAATGGCTACAAACTCTTCTAATAACTTGGTTTTAGATGAATCCCATTGACTAGGATGAGTAATAACTCCCCATCTAGTCGGGTGAGCTAAAAAGTGTTATGCTGTTTGTATCCATGGATCAAATAAGGGCCACTCCATAAGCTGTCAAACTTAGTATGGTTTCCTAGTTTGGCCTTTTTTAAGTCCCATTTGAGAACCAAGTCTCCTTAATGAAAATTCCTTATTGTAGCTCTCTTTTCAAAATATTTTTTGACCTGAGCTTGATGCACCTCCAGCACCTTTATTGCAAGGTCCCTTGTTTCCTCAAGTTCTATGAGTTCTTGCAATCTCACATTCATGGGTTCATCTTCTAGAAGCTCCAGCTGATGGGATATCTCTAATGCAAGTAGCTCAAGGGAAATGGGTAAATTGGCCTCCCTTCCATACACTAGAACATATGGATAATTGCCAACAATAGCTTTAAGAGTTATCTGTTCAGCCCACAAGGTTGTTTTTAACTTGGTATGTCACGTCCTCTGATTTTCCTCCATGGCCCTCTTGATAATCCTAAAAAAAAAATTATTTGTGGACTCAGCCATTCTATTTTATTGAGGATAATAGTTTGAGGAAGTGCTGAGGTAGATGCCCATTTTGAGAACCCATTCACTTGTTTTCAAACCAAGGAAAGCCAATGCATTATCAGATATGATAGTGGACAAAACACCAAACTTGGTCACAATGCTATCATAGAAATATAATACTACACTTTCATTAGCTTCCTTCAATGCAATGGATTTCACCCACTTGGTGAAGTAATTAGTTACAGTAAGCACCCACTTATGCCTTACACTTGATAGAGGGTTAATCATACCAATGAAATCCAAACCCCACTGTATTAATGGTTGCTCCACTTGAATCAAGTTGAGAGGGAAAGCTACTAACCTTTGATTACCTATAAAAAGAGCACATTCCTGACACCTCCTCACCCATGCATAGGCATCTTTGAAGAGTTTGGGCTAGTAGTAACCAACCCTCATGATCTTTGATGTAGTAGTCCTTGGAGTAAAATGACCTCCTACAGGCCCATCATGGAAATGCCCCAAAAGCTTGGCTACTTGATCATCATCTATGCACCTTAGGAGCATTCCATTGAGGTCTCTTCTGAAAAAAACCCTATCAAATAAAGCATAAGGTATGTACTAAAGTCTGAAATACCTTCTTTTAGCTTTGTCCATACCTTAAGGGTACTCACCTATTAACAGAAAGTGCATCATATCATGGAGCCAACTAGCATGAGGTGGAGGTACATCTGCTTGTAGGTTATCTTGTGTTATCAATATAACGTCTTTATCTTCATGAAAGTCATCAACCATATGCTCGCATAAACCTTTACCTCTTACTAGCTTAGTGACCTTGATCTCTACGTCATACTCCATGACTTTAGTAATCCAACTAGCTCTTCTTTTGTTCAAATCCTTATTAAGAAGGAAGTCTCTTACCCCAATATGAGACACCACAAGGTGGATTTTGCTATTAGATAGCATTGACCTAAAATTCTTGAGGCTCCTTACTACTAAAAGGACTTGTTTATCTATAAAGGTAGACCTCACCTCATACTCTTCAAGCCCTTGACTAAAAATTCTAATTGTTGCTCAAGTCCTTCACCATTTCTTTGCATCAACATAGCTAATATATTATCGATGTTAGCGAAAACATACAATATGAAATACCTTGAGAAATTATGATTCACAAGTGTGGGTGCTTGAGCAATGGCTTGCTTGATAGCCTCAAATGTTGATTTACCTTCATTTGACCAAGTGAACACTTGGTTCTTCTTTAGCATAACAGTGATGGGCTTAACCAAATTTACAAAATTAGGGATAAATGTTCTCATGAAAATTATCTTTCCAAGGAAACTTTAGAGTCCCTTCTTATGCTTGGGTAGGGATAGAGCTAAGATGTCACTTGTTGTCTCAAGATCAATGGATAGCCCCTCATTTGAGATGATGTGGCCCAGTAGCTTACCTTCATTCATGGAAAACATGCACTTCTTGGGATTTAAATAAATCCCATACTCTTTACACCTTTAAAAAATTAGCCTCAGGTGGTTCATATGTTTGTTAGCATTCTTGGAGAAAACCATAATGTCTTCTAAGTAAACTAGCACCATTTGGTTTAGTAGCCCCTGGAAAGCCATGTCCATGGCTCTTTATAAATTTGTGCCAACATTTGATAAACTAAAGGGCATATTTTGATATGCATACATGCCCCATTTAGTGGTGAAGGAAGTCTTGTACAGATCTTCATCTTTCACCCAAACTTGGTTGTAGCCAGAAAATCCATCCAATAGTGAGAAACATTCTGATCCTACAACTACTTGGAAAAGTTACTCCATGGATGGCAGGGGATAGTGATCCTTCAAGGAGACTTTATTCAAATCTCTGAAGTCTACATAAAGCCTAATCTCCCCATTCTTTTTTCTTACAGGCACCAAGTTGTCTACCCATGATGAATGCTTGATAGGAAAGATGATCCTAGAATTGATTAACTTGGTTAGCTCCTTCCTTATCAGCTCTTCAATCTTGGGGTTAACAAGCCTTTGCTTTTGCCTCACATGCTTAGCATTGGCCTCCAACTCAATGGTATGCTAAGCTAACTCAAGATCAAAACCCTTTAGGTCATTGTACTCCCAAGCAAAAATGTTTGCATACTCTTGGAAAAGTGCTATGAAATCATGCCTCTTAGCCTTGTTGCTTACCTTCCCAAGCTTGTCCTTGAAGATGAGGACTCTCTCATAGTTTTATTCATCAATTGAAATCACTACCTTGTCTTTGCTTATATGGTCCCCTTCATGAAAAAGGTCCTCAAGTGTAACCAACCCCTTAGGAAGTTTGTTCAACCTCAGCTAAATAGTCTGATCCTCATATTGATGCTACAATTTAGCTTGGTTGGAAGAGGAGATCTTAGGTTCCTACTATATGAAACAAGAAATTTGATTATCACTCTCAAAAACTTACCAGTGGGCTTCATTATCTGACATTGATGGCCTCACCACCACCTTGACCTGTGGCTAAACCTTAGCTTCTTTTAACTCATTTGGAATGTCAAATTGAGCTCCCACAATTGCCAACCTGTTAGCATCCTGGTTCTGATTTCTTGGGACAACTAGAATGTCAAAGGATTCAAAATCATCAATTAGGTCCCACACTCATTTTTTTTAGGACCTTATCAAGGATTTTTTGTAACATTCAAGCATCTAACTTGGTTTACTATGAGTTTGTTGTCCCCATAAATTTATAGCAATTTGATTCCTCTTTTATTGGCCCATTGAAGGCCATGGATCAAGCCTTCATATTCTATTGCATTTGAAGAGCAACTGAAATAGAACTTGTAAGAAGAGAAAATCTTATTACCCAATGGGGAAACCAACATTGCCCCAACACCTACACCATTTTTGCTCCTTGAGCCATCAAAGAACAACTTCCATAAACCATTGGGGTCTTCTTGAGGTCCAGTGAGGGAAGGCATGGTTTGATTCTCTTCATGTAGCATATAAACACCCATGTCTCTTTCCTCAACACCTTCCAAAGGGTTAAAAAATTGGTTATCTCCCCATAGATCATCCAAGAACAAGTCTGGAACCTCTTCAGGATGAGTGTTCAACTCCTGGCCAATTATAAACTCATCCTCATCAAGGATAGTATAATTGAGGCTTACATTATCTGGTTGAGGGGTTCAATGTGGAATTATACCATGGGTTCAACCTTGATTGAGACCATAGTCCCATACATTGTTTTGAATGTCATGTAAGACCAATTTGTTGCAAGGTAACCCCCAATCTTAGCTGTGAACTCTCTAGAAAGATACAATGTAAAGCGAGGAGTGACATCTAGGATCAACACGTCTTGTACCACATATACGCTAGGACAAACATGTAAGGTTATGTTTAAATTCCTAATGATACCTAATGGCTTTGTGGAAGAACCATCAAGCTACAATACTCCTTTGGTGTGTGGATCATACTTGATACTCAACTGGTTAGCAATCGACTTTGACATGACTAAGGTGTTGGCCCCACTGTCCACCAAGTAGTTATGCACCAAGGAGTTATCGATGATTAATGAGATATAGAATGGGGGTGCTTAGTCAAACCACTTAACCTTTCTCCCAAAGTAATCTTGGATACATTAGTAAAGACTTTAGCTTCCTTACTTGGTTGCTTACTTACAACTATAGAAATACTCATCTTAGACAAACCTTCTTGAAGAATGTCTACTTGGCTGGGCATGGAAAGCATGTCTTGTTAGGTTGTGGAGCTAAAAGCTTCACTGATGCAGACATGGAGGAGGTTGCAGATGAGTTGTGGAGTGTCAGGAGACACCGACGTTGGTCTGGCCAACTGATGTCGGCAAGATTAGACAAGGAAGCAACCGACGTCGGTCAGAGATCGGCCGGCGTCGGCGACCCCCAGGCAGATAGGGACCGACGTCGGTCGCCTGTGTGGTTCGACTACGAGTTTATTACGGGCAGTTAGCTAACGAACCAAGTGTTTGCATGATGAGATCTATTTTTAGACTGAGAGCTACGGATCTAATTATTGTAATTAGATGTCTAATTATTGTTTGGATGAGATCTATATAATATAATCATGGTTGTATTGGAAAGTGGTTCTAGTTTGAGTTGAGCAAAGTTAGCTCCTTCTGTGTGTGAGGTGAGCAAGGGTGTTCCTCCTAGTTCCACAGTAGTACCAAGGTGGGTGCTGGTTTTGAAGAGTCAGCAAGATTCTTTAGGGGTGTAGGATCTTGGTCAGCAGGTGTGCATGGCCTATATAAGAGATCTACATGGTAAGTAAGATCATTGATCTGCAGGTGTATGTGTGTGCAAGGTCAAGGTTCACAGGTGTGCAGAACCAGGTTGACTTGCAGGTGTGCAAGATCAGATAGGATAACAACACAACAGGGAGCAGTATCAGGCAGGATCTACTTGGAGTACAGGTGTGTACTCAGATAGAGCAAAGAGGAAGGCAAGGGAGTTCCTTCCATAAGTATGGTCTGTTGAATTTCAGGTTGTTGTAGGTTCATGGGAGATCTACTTGAAGTACTTTGAGTACTTGTGGAGTGCGTGGAGCACTTGTGGAGTGCATGGAGCACTTGTGGTGTGCGTGGAGCACAGGAGGTGAACACCAACTCTGTGTTTGAGTTGTGTGTTGGGCCCTGAGAGAGAGAGCTTTGAGGAGAGAATTACTGTTCACTTGAGGTGTGGGAAGCCTTTGAAGAGGTGGTGGAGAAGAAGTGGCATCTTCTTTATTGTATTATTTTCTGTATAAGTATTAATACAAGTTGTGTATTGTCTCTCATATCATGTGTTATTCTGAATTCTAGTTACTTGTGATTCTGGTTAATTTCCGCATATTAAGTTGCTTGGTTTGGTAATCAATTGTGTGCTTCTGGTTTCACGTATCCTGACATGTCTCACATTGGCACGCTCATGCTAGATTTATTCATTTGCTCCACAATGTTGATTGGCATACCCCCAGCCTTTGCTTGGGTTTTGGAAGTAACTACTACTAGCTTTGTTAGTGAAGGAGTGTTGATAAGAGGTTCTTTGAAAGCTTCCTGATTGTCACCTATATTCCTTCTCTTGAACCTTGTGTTCATTGAGACTAGGGTGTGGGACAAACTGGGGGTAGCTTGTTTATTGGATACATAACATTCCTCTTGTTCACTAATGACCATTGAGGCTTCTAGATGGTTTGACCCCTGATCTGAGCCTTGTTCTTATGGAGGTTTCTCTTTCTTTGTCAATGTGGGCACCTCTATGTTTTGGGCCATAAGAGCTTGGTTATATCCATAAGCAACAACCTACTGTCATTAATCATTGAAATCTTGGTTGGAGCCATTAGTTGGGATAATGGATTATCCAAAATAATGATTCCAAGGAATTATCCCTTCATCCTCCTGAGCCACATTATTCTGAACTGGGACCAAGGAGTTGGAAGGGTCTACAACATTCAAATTATAATTATGCTGCCTAACATAATTAGGCTACCCCCATCCTTGGAAACCTCCTTTTTAGGGTTTCCTATTAGCTTGGTAAGGCTACTACTAAGGCTGATATGAAGTTTGATAAGGCTTGATGTAAGCTTGCTACCTCTTGACATTGACCACATCATTCCCCAAGGATTGAAGCATGCTTTTCAATTTTAAATAATTCTTGTACTCTTGGGAGTAATTGGATCCACTAGTAAAGGCCTTCTCTTGCTTAGGTGAAGGTACATCAGCAATTTTTAACATTAGAAGTATAACATCAAGTGGGGGAATGACTGCAAGAGGTGGTATAATTTTTGGCAAAAAAGGCATTAGGGGTCTGGGAGTAAGCTTTCCAACCTGCACTAGGCAATTTTCTACCTTGGTGGCCACTTCGTATGTATCTAGTAGTATGTCTCCTCCCATAGACTGAATCATTACAGCTATGTCGCTACAGAGAGACTTCAAGTAATACAAGAAAGCAAAGTTTAGAGATGGTCTAACAACTGCTAGAATTCTATCCTTTACCTTCTAAAATCTCATATTGAAATCTTACATGACCTCATGAGGAGCTCTCTTGATTGTGGTCAACTGCTCTATAAGTGATAGATGATCACTCTTATCTACAAACCTTTTACATAGGGTTTTTCCTAGCTCGTCCCATGAACTAATAGAATTAGGATCTAGGCCCCTATACCAGCCCAATGCCTTTCCTTTGAAAGATACAACCAATATCCTAACAACCACATTCTCCACTATGATATTATGAATGTTGCAGAAGTTGGCTATGTCCATTATGTGCTCAATAGGAGTTACAACTTAGTCTCCTGTATAATAAGGGACACTTTTGAGGGCCGCTACTGGCATATGATCATATTGTGATAAGTTCAAAGGGCTTTGGCCATTGAAGCCCACAAAATCTCTTTGGGGAATCATAGCAGCAAGAGGGGCTAACAAGGATCTTATTGTGTAGGTATACTTTATGATTGGTTTAGGAAGATAGCTTCTTACATAAGGGTGAGTATGGGTGAACCTTAACCTTCTTGCTGAGTTTTAAGGTAATTCAAAAAAATAAAAAATAATACCTATAAAATTTGATATTATAGTCACCTTTGGCATGAAAGATAGCTATTGCTTTGCCACCAAATAGTTGGGTGTTCTTTAGAGTCGCAAAATGCTAAAATATTATTGCTACCACTACTACGAAATGATCAAAACAACATCAAATTTGACCAATAATTCATGAAAATGAAAATGAAATGGTAGTGGTCCCACTAGGCATGCCAAAATTGTTATAGCTTGGAATTTCACCCTTGTGAGAGAGTTCTTCAGGCTCCCTCACTTCCAGATATAATCATGGGGACAACCTTAGGATGTGGGTATCCTATGGTGAGGTTGAACCTTTAGGCTTTTTTATGAGGCTCATTCATCAGGTGCTTCACTTTAGCCCTTGATATCACACTAAAATCTACTAAATACTAAGGAAAATGGGAAGGAGGATGATTGAAAAGAAAATCTAAGCTAAGGGAGGTGATGCACCAAAAGAAGTGATCCACTTGGTCTGGGAAAAGAGCCAACTACTGATGAATCTAAATAGGACACATGTTATTTTGGTTTTGTTTCAAATCCATAGGCATGGAGCTTTTACATAGAGGTTGGAGAGAAGCCTTACACTTTGAAGGATAACAAAATAGGTCTAAGGGAGACACTATGAACTAGTCACACTTCAAAGGAGCTTGACACACAAACAATTCGTGCAATCCTACACAAAACTGAGAGGACTAAAAATAAGGTGCTAGAATAAATCACAGGTGATGAATAAAAATCATAAATTCTACAAAATGAAACCAAATGTGCACACTCTTTTTAATTAGAAATAGAAAAGTCTTCCTGTATTACTTCAAAAGAGTCTTTTACAAAGTGATTTCTACAGAGTGATTCTATCTCCAATTTAGGGATAATTTATATAGAAAAGGGGGAAGAGAGAAGGGGAAGAAAGAAAAAGTCACCAATAGTAGGAAATCTAATGTTGCATTTTCTTGTTACCCCTTAATGCACCACTCAGGATCACCAAACAATACTCTTGAGCCCCACCCATCTTTAAGACTTTCTTTGGCACATCTGAAAAGTCATGTTATGAGCAGTTGGAATGTTTCTTCTTATCATGATGCATTTAAGCATCGAATGACAATTGTGGGTAATGAACCATGACGGATGAGAGCCTTTATAACTTCTAGCTACTAGCTGCTCAAACTTTCCTATGCTTATTGAACATCCTTGTGCCACTTGTCCTTTACTGATTGGCCCTTTCTGCTCCAATTATGCCACGTGGTAGCCTTCCATTTATTGCATCATGATTCTAGTGTTTCTGGACCAAGCTTAAGTCAAGCCTTTAGAGAATCCTGATTTACTCTATGCAAAGTAATTCAAGGCCTCTTCAACTTTGGACTTTCCTAGTTCCTTCACTTATAAAGCCTTTTAAGTAGAGTACTTAGAGAAACCTTATTTACTCTATGCAGAGTAATTCAGGTTCTTCAAGCCTACTTACTTTGGGTTTGTCCATCTTGAAGTCTTCTCACTTTGTTGTTTCTCAAGCCTTAAGACTTCAGGGTTTTCAAACCTGATTACTTCTAATGGTTAGTCACTTATCCTAATTTTGACGTCCATTGGCCTGTCATTTCCTTTGGACACTTGGTCTTGGGTTTCTTTTTTGGCTTATTTCTTTCAGGAAAATCTTTCAAAGGAATTTTTTTGGATAATTTGTTTGAAGGAATTCCTTCAAACTTTTTATTTGCATCTATCTTTGAAATTACCCTTCAAGCTTTCATAATGGAATTTCCCGAAGGGTAAGAGACCCTTCGGGCTTTTTGTGTGTCCCTTCAAACTCTCATGAATGATCCTCCCAAAGGGAAAGATACCCTTCAGGAATTTTTAAATGGTCCCTCCGAAGGGTAACATACCCTTCAGGAAAATTGCAACTGTCCACTTGGGGAAGAAAAAGCCCTTTAGAAAAATTGAAGTATACATTTGGAAAAGTTAACTGGTCCCTTTTTTCCCTAAAAAGCCCCTTCAAATTTTTTGAAAAAGACTCGTCCCTTGAAGAACCCGAGAAGCACCATTTTTCAAGACCAAATTAGGTTTATCAAGCCCCTTTACTTATTTTGAGCTTCTGATTGCTCATAACTTATGATTAATCAAGTAGTGCCCCTTGGAGAACCTAGAATGCACTATCTATGAGTAATTAAAGTTTGTAAACCCGAATTACTTCTACTTATAAAACATTTAGAAGCTAATCACTACTAGAAACCCTATTTGCACTATGCCTTCAAAAAAACCTAAAGTTGTCATTGCTGGAAAACCCAAATTCCTCCCAAAGACTTACCATTTTCTTGCATGAAAGCTCCCTTTTCCATACTTAGGTAAACTTTGATATGTGGGCCAAAAAAATGGCCAACACTACCATAAGTAAAATTTTGGAAATTGTATACGAACTATGAAATATTACCCATGGAACACTATTAGATTCATCAAAAACCTTTTGAGTATTTGCTAATTGTAATGTTGTAACAAAGTTTATCTAAAATATGATTGTAAGAAAAGATGTTATAAGAGTTAAGGCATAGGGAAATTTAAAACATATACAGTTTAAGACATTGCATATATATGTTCAAACAAATGGACACTATTATGGGAAATAAATGGGGTAAGGTATTAATGAACTATAAAACCAAAAAAAGGTACAGTTACACATGTTTTGGATTTATAAATGTAAAATGGTTTATATTAAAAAAATGTTAAGTTGGCATGTCTCTTATCATTTCAGAAAGCCTCAAAGTGTTGAAATAATGCTATCAAATGTTAAGTAGCTTCTCTATAGAGAAAAAAATATATTTTGTCTTACAAAAGCTCTATAAGAAATTTTATGTGTGAAAATCCCAATTTAGGATAAGATCCTAGAGTTTTTTTATTCACCATGCTATATGTATAAAATGTTTGTCATGCCTATCTACCGGTTACAGGTGTTGAGTATCGTTTAACAAGAGGCCGATTCCCTACTTCTCTATATTTTAGAGAGCAAAATATATTTTTGTCTTATAGAAGCTCTATAAGAACTTTTATTTGTGAAAATCCCAATATGGGATAATATCCTAGAGTTTTTTGATTCACCATGCTATACAAACCCAATTTGGGATAAGATCCTAGAGTTTTTTTAATTCTTTATGCTATATGAACATTTTTGATTCACCATGCTATACTAACATTTTTTTGTCTTAAAAATTTGTAAATTATTTGTCTTACATCTCTGGTAAAAAAAAATGTTCGTATAGCATGGCGAATAAAAAAACTCTAGGATCTTATCCCAAATTGGGATTTTCACACATAAAAGTTCTTATAGAGCTTCTATATGACAAAAATATCTTTTGCTCTCTAAAATATAAACAATCTACTTAACAGTTACTATCATTAGAGGCTTTTTAAAATGATAAGAGACATGCTAACATAATGTGTTTTTGAATATAAACCAGCTTACATTTATAAACCCATCAAATGTGGGACTATACCTTTTTTTCTAGTTTTAAAATTCATTAATACCTTACCCCACTATTTTCCCACAATAGTGTCCATTTGTTTGAACATATGAAGCATCCAGGATCCAAGGATCATATACTTGTACATGTGGGACAAGATTCATAAATAGAAGGATTGTTGCAGGTCCATATCATTCAACATATATTTGTGATCTGGAAAATTGCCCTCTACCACCATGCCCTAAGATGATTTTTCCCAAATTGTATAGATCTCATGTGTTTTTGGGTGTCATCTGTCTCCTTTTGAACTTCATTGTACCTGCTTACTTATTCATAATTTTTTTGATAAATAAACATTAATCCTCACATTTTTAAGGATCAATCTCAAGAAAGTAAAGTCATTACGAACATTTATAGTCTACTTGTTTCATCCATTTACCATGTTGAAGCTTTGTATTTGTAGGCTAGAGTAGAAGGTGTTTGGTTTGACATTACCCTCAAATGATAAATTATCCTTGACCTAGAATTAAGTATTAAATCATTGATTTGATTTATTCCTAAAGTGATATGTAGTTAGAAAGAATACTTGTAAAATGGCTCCCAATGCTAGTGTTAAATTTTCCTAGTGAATCTTCATCATTAACATCAACTGTAACAAAAACAATAGACTATAATGTAAGAATACTCTTGAAGGAGCATTTTATCAAGGGAAATTGGTTGAACATGATAACATGTGACAAATTAAAATGCATTAATAGTAGTATCCCTTAAGATTCCACCTTAATCCTCAACTCATCAAATGCATATCATATTTGATCCAAGCCCTTCTAATTATTTTCTGATTCATATTCTCTTGAGTTTTGATCACTCTTTCAAACTATAGTCACTTGAATTTTTTGTAGAGGACCCTTTTCTATTGTTTCTTTATCATGTTTTCCCACACTTGGTCTATTTGTGTACATTTAGATAATTTCAAACACCTTCAACATACATTATACTACCTTTAGCATTGATTAATATAGATTCCCTCATAAACACCATATATATACCATGTGTCAACATCAAGATCCTTATTAATCATCCTCTATTCAAGTTGATTTTTGTTTTGAGCCTTTTTCCCCTTAGAATCAAAATCAATGACTCATCAATTTTAAATAGGTTAGAATTAGTATTCCACTAATTATGACTCTCATCCTTTTATAGGTCATTTATTCCTTACCTCAATTTCCCATGCCTTGAGTGTTGCTTTTCACTATCTTTTATAGTTGATGTATATGCATATGTGTCATAAAGTGCCCTATATAGGCAAATATATCTTAATTCATTTCATCATCTTCTATCCATATGTATCAATTTTATACCTCCAAGTTATTGAGCCACACATTGAGTTTATCCATTGCACACTTGACAAGTAGCCTGCACATCAAGTCTAGAGTGCACTCATCATCAATCCAAGTCTTTTACCATCATATATTGAAAGGGTTGGGTTAATCATGTTATCCATAATGTGCCTTGACATAGGTGATGTAAATGCATTTTGTTTGTATACATAAATATTTCATACATGCAGTTGGTGGTGTTTTAACCATCAAACAGATAAAAATCCTTTTTGATAGGCCTGACTTATAAATTTTTAGCTATTAACCCTCGTAAAGACCCATTACTTATAGAGATTGCCAAATGCTTTAATAAAAAATTCAAGGTCTTTAATTCCATCATATTTAATAGTTGGAGATATGTTTCCAATATCAATGGATATGATGAAAGGAGTTAAATGTTTAGTTTGAATATTTTGAATCATCTTGTTATGAAAAAGAGTTTGAGGAATTATATTCCCAATGCCATCTCTAAGAGGAGGAGGGATAATTTTTTTGTTATTTTGAGGCATGATAAGAGGAGGTTTATTAGTCATTTTTAATATATGATGTTGCATTTGAATCATTCAAAAATGTTTATTGTTTTCATTAGATTCATTTACTGGACTATTTGATCAAGAATTTGAGTGGTATCAATTGTGGTATTTTGGTTGAGTAACATTAGGAGGTGGAATATTTGTGTTGGTAGGAAGAGCATTCCCATTGTTAGGAATGGGAATGTTTCCTATATGAGGATTCCCTAAGGGAATATCTGTTAAGCTAGTATTTATTGCTCTAATGGTATAGAAAGGAAGTTTAGATAGGGTAGTATCCTAAAGAATTTGAAGTGGATTAGAGCCATCTAGATCATCACTTTGGGTTATTTGAACCTTGTTTAAAATAATAGAGTTAGAGGAAGGAGGGGAATAAGTACACCATGAGAGATTATCCTCTTGGGTGGTTAGGTTGGGTAAGAAAGAGCAACTCATGTATTTTATAAATAGGTTAAGGTTATCAAGAAAGATTTTAACAAGTGATTTCATGATGCTAAAATAAGATAAAACAAAAGCTAAAGATGTGAAGGTTGTATGTAGGAAAGAGTGTATATGAATAGAACTAAATTGGCCAAAAACTGAACTGGGTTAGCCACATAAGTTTCAGATTTAAAACAAAACTATGTCGGTCAATAAGTATACAATCGGGTAGGTTGATGTCGTTTGAGCAGGAAAAAATCAGGGTTAAAATAAATTATGTTAGCCAACAAGTAAAAAGTTGACCAGTCGATGTAGTTTATCACTAAAATAGAAAAGATCAAATAATATTAAAAATAACTAAGTTATCCAATATGTATAAATTCAACTAGGTCTATGTAGTTTTAGGTAGGTAATATAGCATAAAAACTAGAATTAGACTAGGTTGAGCTAGTTGATTGAGTTAGATAAATAGGTAAATAGAACAATCTATAGTAGACTAAGTCAAGTTGGTTGATGAAGTTATATAATCTAATATTTTTTTAAATGGTTGAAATTTGGATGATGTAGTTCTAAACACAAACTATACAGCTAAGCACACAAGTAACTTGGTCAAGTTGGTCTATCTAATTATAATACATAACACAAAACTTGTATCAATGTTGGCTAATATAAGTCTGAAATACAATATAAAATAACAAATACAAAGTATCAAAAATGTAATTTTATAAGCTAATTAATTATTAAAAAATAAGATCAAGAATTTTTACTAAAGGTTTTGACTGAAAGTGTAGGCTTCCAAAGATACTTGCTTGTTAATTGGATAGTATCAGCCCATTATTTTAGAGCACTAACTATAAAGGAAGTACCATTCCCATATTCCACTAAACCTAGTTTTAAAAGTAAGATAGAAGTATCTTATTGGTGCTAACCACTAACCGATGTACCACACAATCAAATGGATGGCTAGATTCGTAAGGTTCAATAAAGAGAGAAATCCTAGGCATTCTTGAAATACCATGAGATACGTGGAAACTAAAGACCATGTTTATCTCTATAATATCTCTATGAGTATTATGGAAATCCACTCATGCCATGATATTTGTAAATAATAGATAAAGACCATAAACAAAGTATCAAGTAGCCTTACACAACAATAGCTAGGTAGTTTTAAAACAGTTGATACACAGTTTCTAGGGAAACCCAAATAAAGTGAAAATCGATGTTTTAAAATCTAAGTTATAGTTTATAGAAAGTAAATAAATAGTCAATAAACTAAAAATTAAATTGAGCTTAATTACTATCTAATATATGTTAATTTACCTTGCTTGAACCAAAAAATAAAATAATCAAAACAAGATCGACTAGGTCGACCAAGTTGGAAAAATAGAACATAATGAAATCAACCTGATTGACTTAGTCTGTTGGAAAAATATGCCAAAATAAGAAAATTCAAGCATGTGACTTAATTTTTTAGGTAGAAAATAGAAATAAAATTAGATCAAGTTAGTTGACCTAGTTGACTATATAGTTACAATTTTATGTAACTAAGATACTGGTAAAAATAATAGTAATTTTAAAATTTTGACTAAAAAGTGGGAAAATAAATTTTCTTAAAAATTAATAAGGTGAAAGTACTAAGTTGGTTAGAGTGAACTTGGAAAATAAGACTAAGTTGACCAGGGAAATGTACTAGTTTTTCCCAAAGATGTTGAATTATTATTTTAAATTGGGTTGTCCAGGTAAGTGTTAAGCATGTAGAGGTGGAAAATAATAGTATTAAATAGAGTCAAACTAGTTGATCTAATATAAATAAAAGTGATAAATGAAATAAAATAAAATTATGTCGATCAGATTGATGTAGTTAGTTAAGAATAAGATGTTAAAAATAAAATAATTGAGTTAGACGTAGAAATTAGAAAAAGAAACTAGGTCGATCAATTAGATCTAGTTAGTTTAAACTAAAAATCCTATGAGCAGGAGACAAAACCAAGTGGACAGGCTCGACAAAGTTAGAATACCTATGCATAGACTATAGAACTAGGTCGACATGTTCAATGAAGGTGAAAACATATAAATAGAGAGCTAAACTAGGTCAAAAAGTTTGACAAAGTTATAAAACTTGCACATAAAGATCCAAACTAGGTTGGTAATCTTTATGAAGTTAGAAAACCTACACACAGAGACCAAACTAAGTCGATAGGCTTGATAAAGTTAAAAAACCTATGCACATAGTGTTAAATTGGGTCGATATGCTCGATCCTATTAATTATAAATAAAAATTAAAAAATTTTAAGGGTTAGATTCACTTTGGGTTCACCAAAATGTATGCTAGTGAAATAAGATAAATCTACAACTTATCCTACTCAGTAATATCCAAGCTTAGACAAGGTAATCAACTAACAATCTGCTTAGCAATACTTTGTTACATCAGGGTCATGACCAATGATAGATTTTTTAAACCTAAACTAAGTGATCTCTTATCATACAATGGAAATGAGATGTTTCCATGGCCTCTAGTTAAATGCCATCATATAATAACCATAGCTAGGTCTTATGATTGTAATAAAAGTAATCAAGTTAATCTACTAAATAAACATGTAAGCTAATCTAGTAAATGAATATGCAAGCTAATATTGTAAATGAATATGCAAGCTAATCTAGTACTCACCAAATCTTGTGGCACAAATGGGGAAGACAATAAACAAGAAAATATAATTATATTCAAGACAATATAAAATTAATCTAAGAAGGAGAGATACAATTCAATCCTTTAGTTTCTACAACATCTACTTATAAAAATATGAAGGCCTAGGAGTATACTTACCTTGTTGAAGTGAACATGTCATGCCTCAATCTCTCCCTCGGCCAATGGTGTTTTAAAAGAAGTTGTTGTGGATTTTAAAGATCAAAATAATAAATCATCTTTAGGATACAAGACTTCTCTTATGCATCCAAGACCTCCACAAGACAAGTGCTACCACTTCAAGGCAAAAACTTAAGCTATGAAACCTCCAATTGATAATATAAATGGATTTGTGAGCTATAATGATGCATAATTAAATGATCCTCTATTTATAAATGAAGCTAAGGGGGAATCTATAGCCAAGGATTTACCCTAAACCCTCTTGGAAATTTAATTGATAAGGTCAATTGTGTCGACCTTGTTCAGCAAGAAATATAGTCATTACATCTCAAACTAGGTCAGGTGGGCCAACAAAGTACCATAACATGTATTGAGTCCCAACAGGGTCGATCGCACTGACATTTTATGAAAATTTGAATAAAAGGGGTGTTATTTAGGTAGGGGTTATTTTAGATAGTGAATTATATAGGGGAGTGTATAAACATGTTTTTATTGCTTAGGGAATTGGATAAGAGTATCTTGTAGTGGTTTTTGGTAATGATATAAGGGACACAATCCTATGAAACACCAAAAGTCTGCAAACCCCTTTCTTAGTGTACCCTTTAATGCATGTATTTTTTATCACCAAATCTTGCACCCTATAAGAGGGTGTTCAAGCCTCTTCCAAATTCGGGTAACATGGAAACATTTCTAGGTATGTGGGTGTACCTATTATGGAAATGAGCCTTTATATTTAAAGGGTTAGCTCCCTGAATATATCTTTACAAAGCTTATCACCTAAACTAGTATTTACTTGTAGAGGGAAGAGTTAGAATCAACATGAATTGAACCTAGTCTATAGAGGTGATGCACCGAGATTGTCTACACATGACCATCATATTCCAAGCACTATGGAACAAGGCATACAAACTAGTCTCAAAGTCCTAAAAGGTTCTAACATGAGTATTTCAATATAGAGGTGAGATATGTGAAATAACACAAGGCAAATGAACCAAAAGGTAGATTGCACATTCCAAGGACAATTATACACTTGAAAGAGTTTGACACATTTAACTACACTCTATATGACTTGTTAGACTAAGAACTCTTACTCAGATATGAAAGGATAAAGGAAAGAAGGATAAAAGATTATCACTTCTTATCACTATAGATCACTTACATACTTAGACAGTTATTTGAGAACTCAAAAACAAACTTGCATTAATAGCCAAAGTCAAAATATGACATCAGTCTAGAAAGGCTTCACCGTACATGGATGTGGTATCCCTTACAAAGCCAAAATGGAAGCTACTTATATAACTTATGAGAGAGAAGAAAAGAATGAAGTTCAAGGGTCACTAGAACATATGTCCAAGCATGTGAACTAGTTATGTTGTAGGTGCAACTAAGTGTGAAACATACAATGAATGCCTTCCAAGCCAAATGTCCATGTAAACCATGATAATATTCCTTTCAAAATAGTGCAATGACTCTCCCACAAACCTTTTTGAAATTGTTTCCATCATGGATCATCTTTCGAGCATTTGAAATTGACCTAGGAGAGTCAACACATAAGTACTATTTGAGGGGGTTGAAACATGCTAGACAAATATAATATGCTCTCTTAACTATTATCTATCTTCTAGACACATATCTTCACCATTTGTAATCATTTATTGATTTCTTGGACTTTGATCTTTACATTTGGCAGTCATTGTTCATCTCGAACCTCGACTAAGTTTTCATGGTGGCATATGAGTTCAAAGAGCTTGCTTTGCTACATGATTATTGATCTTACATATTTACTTATGTGGCATTCCCTTGCCACACTGATCATTACTTTCTAAACTATGTCTATGATATTCACTTGCTCTGGTCAAAAATGACTCCTTGGTTCAACATTTATCCATAAAAGATGACTCAAACCAATCACATTTTTTCTTATTGGCTTCGTAGATCCTCACTGTTAGATCTTGAATTTTTTACCTCCTTCACACCATAAGATCTCCAAATCCTAATTGTTGATGCTGTGGATTGCACCCTTGATAGAAGGATGAGCTTCTCTCTTCCACGCAGCACAATGGAGAATCCTCTCTTGCCTGTGAGTCTGGCAAAACTGAGGGGAGAATCTCTAGATAAGGGCTAGCTCCCTTTGATGCATCTCTGAGGTCTTGGATTTCCTACTGCTAACAATGGGGGGGGTGAAAAGAGAGAAGGTTTACCAAAAAATAGAACCTAAACTAAACGGTGATGCACTAAAAAATGGTCGATATACTTATCTTGAACATACGCTTTCCACAAAGAACAAGCTGATATACACTTCATTTGATATGAGACATTCTTCTACATTAGTGAGCTAGGGGTCCTCTAGAGATATAGGGAGGAAGAACTACTAGAGGTGTTCTAAGACACACTATGGTAGCCTGTTCACATTTGCCTATACTCTACTGTGGACAATTCTGACTAACCTGTAAAAGAAGAACTCACAATACACTAGACATGCTGGAATCATTTTGTGAAAGCATGAAGGAAAATGACTTAACACAAGACAAAGCCATAGACATGCAAAAGTGCAAGCTCAAATGGAGGCAAAAATGCTTCTTTTTAAATTCAAGGTAAATTTTGGCAGAGCTCCGCCTTACAAGCTGAGAGATATTCTTTTCAAGTGAGAAGTTATAATATATATATAGAGAGGAAGCAAATGGTGCCCCCTCTGAAAAGACTTTGATGCCCTTTTTTACAAGTGGCCCATGTGCATTAAGAGCATTGAGAAGATAAAACCATTGAAAGTGAATGTTATGTTGGTTGTCAGTCTTGACTTTGGTGTTCAAAAATTAATGTGAAAGCATGGGCCGCACCTCTTTTTTTGCAAACAAGACTGCTCCTTCAAGATATTCACGTAGTTTGTCTACTCATTAATGCAAAGTGTGGAAAAGTAGGCTGCATATTCACTATTCACGCTCCTTGATGACCACTTGGTAGAGACTGTGTCAGCTGCTAAAATAACTCCTTATGCTGACACCTCCCTTTTTCCACTTGGGCTATTTTGTCCATATCTCGTTATTTTGTCTCTTCCTAGCTTTGTCTTTTCTTGGTTTTGTCTTTTGTCATCTCTTGGCTCTTTCTAGCAATCTGAGTGCTTGGGGCTATCTTCTATCAATCTTTGGCTCTTTGGGCTCCCTTCTCGGCAGTCTCTTCATTTTGGCCTTAAGGCCTTTGAATTCTATCAAGTTTACGATCAAGCATTTAAATATCAATGGCTATTTCATTGCCATAAAGTTGATGTTTGCACGCTTGTCACCATTTGAAAGCTAATGACTATTCTATTATCCTAAATTTGACGTCTTTAGGGACATCATTTGACATCTAGATTCCAATGGCTAGTTCATGATGCCCAATTTGATGTCTACGGGCCCATCACCCCTTTAAATTCCTTCAGCTTTCCCTTTCCTTTAGATTTTTCCTTTGGTCATGCTTTTATCTTTGTAATCTCCCAAAGGGAAGGTGTCCCTTTGGGCCTTGAGAAAGGTCCCTTTCATGGTCGCTGAGAGCCCCCCGTAAGGGCACCTACCCTTCAGGGTACTTCGGGCGGTCTTGGTCTTCAAATCCTTCAAACAAAATGTTTGAAGGAATTCCTTTAGACATTTTGTCCGAAGGAAATCTTTCTTTTATGTCTTTCCCACTTGCTACTTTCTGTCAGGGTTTTCCATCGGGTGAATTCCTTTGAACAAAATGTCTAAAGGAATTCCTTCAAACTTTTTGTCTGAAAGAATTTGCTCTGTTCACTTTGCTGCATGACTTTTTTTTTAAAAATTCCTTGTTTGTTCTTTACCTTGTGAATATCTTCAGACAAAATGTCTGAAGGAATTCCTTCGAACATTTTGCTTGAAGAAATTCAACCTTTGTCTTATCTTTTGCCTTAGCATTTCTGAAGGAAAACTCACCCTTTTGATTCCTCCGTGTTGTCCTTGAAAAATGTCACTCATTTTTGGGACAACCTACGGACTATTTTGGCCTTGCACAGACCAAACTTTCTCTCTTCCCTTCTCAAAATTTGTTTTGAGCTTTCAAATTCCTCATTTTTAAGCCTTTTTCGTAAAGGGATTCATATATTCAATAGGTTAAAAAGCTTCTACAGGCGAGTTCAGTCAAAAGAACAAGTTACTAACACTTATTTGTTTCCAAGATTGGTTCGGTGCCTTGATTCAATCAAAAGAGTTCAATCGACAAATGATAAATAATAAAGGCTTGAACCATTGAACTTTGAAACACTTTGGTTCAAAGGTTCAATGGGTTCAATGACCAAGTTGGTTCAACGCGCTTGGTGCAAAAGATCAAAAAGACTTATCCAAATAATGAAGAATGAGCCGATTGAACCATTGAACTGTTGAACCAAATTTGGTTCAATCGGTATGTTCAAGGGGCTACCCCAAAGTGAAAAAGGCAAGTGCCCTTGTGGAGGGTAGGCAACATTGGTTCGAAGGTCAAAGAAAAGACAGAATTCCTTTAGATTTATTCAAAGGCCCAAAAGGAACAATTCTTTCAAACTTTTTGTTCGATGGAAATGATTAAGTGAAGAAGGCCAAAGGAATTTACTCAGGAAGAAAGCCCGAAGAAATTGAAAGGAACAAACGGCTAAGGAAAATAAGCTTTCTTTCAGACTTTTTGTCTGAAGGAAAAGTCCGATGGAAAAAGCCTGAGAGCCAAAAGCCCACTGAAGAAGCAAGAACTTGCCAGGAAAGTTGAAGCCTGAAGTCTGCCCAAAAAATCCCGAGGGGTAGATACCCTTGCGGGGGACACTTGACGTCATAAAAAGGACATTTTCCAAAGACCTGAAGGGACACCTTCCCTTTAGGACGTTCCAAAGGCTGAATAAAGATGCAAAAAGGAATCTTCAAAGACTTGGACAAAAAGGACTTTAGTGGATGAACTAAATGAACTGATTGAACCATTGAACTGTTGAACCAAATGGTTCAACTGGTTCAAGGTTCAAAGGTTCAACCAGAGCTTAAAAAGATAAACCAATGATTGAACGAGACATAGAATAAACTAATGAACCGATTGAAATTTGAACCGAAAGAGTTCAAAGTTCAATGGTTTATAGGTTCAAAAGTTCAAAGGTGGCCTCAGTTAAGAGAGAAGCAACAAATAAGTGATTCAACGGATGGTTCAACTAAGGAGCAAAGAAGCGATTGAACCAAGAAGCGATAGAATAAAAGAGACATAATGAACCAATGAACCGATGAACTTTCAGTGGTTCAACGGGTTCAAGGTTCAACATGAATCAAGTGATCGAATGAAAAGAGATTCTGAAGGCTCAAATTGCTGCAGGGAAGAGAAGATCGATGCAAAGGACCAGAAATATCTTTGAAAGAGTTATTCCTAGTAGGTGAAACAGTGGATCGAGTAGACTTCTGAGTGCACCAAACCAAGGATGCAGCCTATTTTTCTTCCATGAAGTAAAGACAAATTGGAAAAGGACCAGATGGTCCATACCAAGGAAGAAATATATTAGATGAAGGGACATGCCATAGTTATGACAGTGCACTATTCTCAGCATGGTCTCTCCAGACAGGACTTAAGGCGCATTGAAAATGTTGACTGCAGCATGGGCCTTCTCATGGAAAAAGGAACCAATCCTTGCGTAGTGGCTATAAGTTTGTTTATTCTCTCATTTGTAAAGGAGACTTTTTCATTTTTTACAAGAGTGAAACTCTGTCCATTTTGAAAGAAGAAGATTGAGACTTTGAGCTCAGATTGTAATTTCATTTCATTTTTATCTGAATGAGAAAGTAGGTTGTTTACAGACTTTGTGATGTTTTGGCTTGTATCACTTTAGGAGATCATTCTTATGTCTGTCTTCTGAAGGTGTTCTTATTCATTTAATTTGGCAAGCAGAATTAGTGAAGGTAAAAAGGGAGGTGTCCTGAAAATGACTGTGAGAAGACTTTGTTCTTTCATAATTGTTTTCAGTCTATATTTTTCCTTTTTTTTTCTGTGTTGAGGATTCTGGGACAACTTTGTGCCCCCATTATCCTTTGTGTTATACTCTTTGGGCAGTTGAGGTGGAAACTTTGTGTTCTATTTCATCCTGCTGGTTACTGCGCTCTTTATCACCAATTACTTTTACTACTTGAAAGAAACTCCTGCTATTTCTTGAAAGAACACTTCTAAAAGAAGAGAAGTGCCTTTAGTGTTTTCACCAGGCTTTTCTCTTTTGTCTATGAGCATCATCTTTGAAAGAAGAGAGATGGATAGTTTATTCTGTCCCATGTGTTATTTTCTAATTATTTATATTGTATATAGCTCCTACGTATCTATAGGGAACCTCCCCTTGATGAGAGGAGAGATTTGTCTCTAGTTGATGTAGTAAAGTTGCACACCTAGCCGACCAATCTTCCTGCTGTGGTTGATCAGACCTATTTTGTTGATCAATATGCTAATTGACAAAATATTCACCCAACAATTTTTAGTGACTCCACTGGGGATGAATGTGCAGTCTGAAGCCTCAAGTTTCAGATTGAAGCAGTTCCTTCCCTTATCCATTAAATAGACTCTGGTGACTCTGTTCCATGTCTTATCCATTATCATTATAGCCTTACCATCTTCCTCCATCTCCATTATTTTATCTGATCTGCAAAACCAGAGCTGCTAGAAAATAGTATGCAGTTTGAAGCCTCAAGCCTCAAGCTGAAGCAGGGCTAGTTCTTTTCCATTTTTTATTCTGTAATCTGGCCACTCCACCCATATTTGTTATCCCTGTTTGTCATAATTAAATCATGACAGTTTGAGGCCCCTGGGGTAACTATTTTGGCCCACTCAACTTGACTCCACCTCTGCATGAACTTTCATGTAGTTCAAGAAAGAATTTCTCTAAATTCTTTGGTAATGGGAAGGTTCATCTTGATGAACACATTACAGCTTTCAGCATAGCCTATGGTTTAATAGGGGTGGAATTTGAAAGCATAGCGGTCAGGGTATTCATAGAGACACTAGAAGGCACTACTGTAGACTAGTTCTACCATCTGTAAGCTAGATCAATGACTGACTGAGATACACTCAAAGCCAAGTTTGAAGCCAGGTTCAAGCCTACAGAGGATGCACATGCTTTGCTGACCCAACTCACTTAGATGAAGAAGGAACCTCATGAGCCTATGAGAGATTTTATTGCCAAGTTCAATAAGCTAAGGCACAGGATTCCCATGGTCACCCAGCTGACACCTCAGGATCTCAAATGCTTCATCAACTCATAAATGCCTGAAGTGAGTTTTCTATTGAGACGGGCTAGATACATAGATCTTGAGGCTGCTCAAGACTTGGCTACTAAGCTAGAAGATGACCTTATTTTGGCAAGAAAGATAAGGAGAGATCCTAACAGAGGTAAACCCTCTTCATCTTCTGAATACTCACCCACAGCCACCATTGACCCAATGGTACAAAAGCTGGAAAATGAACTGCTAGCCTTGAAAAGACTAGTGGCACAAGGTATGTCTTCTGCTCCTTCATACAGAGATGTACCAAGAAGGACATTCCCTAATCAGCCATATCAAGGCAACACTACCAGAAGTCAAGGACAACCAAATCGTCTTCTTCCCCCATAGAGGAACCTTGCCCTTGAAGCACCTCTAACCAACTCAATAGTAGGATATCTGGAAATAGAACATGTTTCCTATTTCCAACCTGAGTTCAAGCAAGAAAATGATGCTGGTCTCTTCATGGAAGATCAATAATAATCAACTGGTGACTCCCACATTAGTTTCCTAAATTACCAAGATGAACCTAGAAGTGAAGGTGAAGTAGATGAGGAATCATACACAGTATTCACCTAGTCTAAGAATTAGTCAGCCCAGCAAGCTGATAAAGAAAGAACAGATAAATGAACTCAGCCTGTAATTTGAATTGCTAAGTGGGGAACCACTTTGCCTTTCCAGTCAAAAGACCCAGTGATTGCCAAGAAGGTTAGTACATCAAACATCTCTGCACCTTCTACTTCAACTTCGCAGATCAGTCTTTCCCCTCCCAAAAATCAGAAGGATGAACTCCCATCCTCTCTTCCAAGTCCATCTCAGTCATTTGACATGATTGATCATGTCAAGAAATCCAAAATTCAAATGACTGAGTTGAATCCCTGCAAGCCAATTCTGAGCAGTTAAACATTGGTGAAGAGCTAGGTGTGGACCTGTTTGAGGCAAAGATTGTGGTCACCCAAATGTTAGCCCCTGCTACTCAAATTCTATTTGAGCCTTCAGGCAGGGGTAATTACTCCTTGACCATAGAGGATGCTCATGTCTTAGCTGATCAAAGTCCCATGGCTGGCAATCTAGGATTTGATCCAAATCAGGCATCAAAAGAATTGGTAGGGTGTAATACAAATCAAGAAGGATCTTCCATCTCTGATGAAGAGAAATCTAATAGAAGATCAGCTTCTGATGATGTTTGGATCTTGGAATCTGATGGCAGCAATTCTTCCACTCATGCTGGATGCAGATCTCTGTTGCTCAAATTGAAGACTGCTCAGGATGAAAAGATCAAACTCCTTCACACCAAAGGGGATGCTAAGCTGATGGTTTGTCAGGGGTCTAATGCTGACAATCAAAATTTGTGCTAGACAGAACCAGCAGAACAACAAGCTATGGTGGTGTACCATAGTGCTGTACTCCAAAATCAGCAAAAGGAGCCCTTCACCAAGAGAGCAAGGAGTTATGGTTTTCAGTTTGAAGACCACGTCCTACCATGGAGAAAAAAGAAGAAAAACCAAAGAGGAAGATGTAGAAAATTGGTTTCTTAGTGGAGAGCTCCATTCGCCCGTCACCATTTTTGGGGATAGAATGGTTTCCTGCTGGTTTATCAAGATGGCATCCCCTTTTCTTCACCTCACAAGGAGCAGCATCTAAAGTACTTCAATTCTTGAAGTATCAGATAAGTTCACCTGTACATATGTATATCTGTATAGTCTTTAGTTCTATTTTGTGCTTTTTATTTTTGTTTTTAGCGCCTTTCTATAGCCCAATGGCATACTTAAAGGCACTGGAGATTTTGGTTTCTACTCCCCTCAACTGTGTTTCAAGTTTTCAAATGAAGGAAGTTCCCCAACTAGAGCCAGCTGTTGTCCCCAAAAAATGTCACTCATTTTTGGGACAACTTATAGACTATTTTTGCCTTGCACAGACCAAAATTTCTCTCTTCCCTTCTCAAAATTTGTTTTGAGCTTTCAAATTCCTCATTTTTAAGATTTTTTCATAAAGGGATTCATAGGTTCAACAGGTTAAAAAGCTTCTGTAGGCGAGTTCAGTCAAAAGAACAAGTTTTTAACACTTAGTCATTTCCAAGATTGGTTTGGTGCCTCGGTTAAATCAAAAGAGTTCAATCAGAAAATGATAAAGAATAAAGGCTTGAACCATTGAACTTTGAACCACTTTGGTTCAAAGGTTCAATGGGTTCAACGACCAAGTTGGTTCAATGCACTTGGTGCAAAATATCAAAAAGACTTAGCCAAATAATGAAGAATGCGCTGATTGAACCATTGAATCATTGAACCAAAGTTGGTTCAATCGATTGGTTCAATCGGTAGGTTCAAGGGGCTACCCCAAAGCAAAAAATGCAAGTGCCCTTATGGAGGGTAGGCAACATTGGTTTGAAGGTCAAAGAAAAGACAGAATTACTTTGGATTTGTTCAAAGGCCCAAAAGGAACAATTCTTTTAGACTTTTTGTCTGATGGAAATGATTAAGTAAAGAAGGCTAAAAGAATTTACTCGAGAAGAAAGCCAAAAGAAATTGAAAGGAACAAACGGCTAAGGAAAATAATCTTTCTTTTAAACTTTTTTTCCGAAGGAATTCCTTCAGACTTTTTGTCTGAAGGAAAAGCCCAATGGAAAAAGCCTGAGAGCCAAAATCCTGCTGAAGAAGCAAGAACCCACTGGGAAAGTTGAAGCCTGAAGTCCACCTAAAAAATCTCGAAGGGTAGATACCTTTGTGGGGGACACTTGACATCAGAAAAAGGACCTTTTCCAAGGACCTGAAGGGACACCTTCCCTTCAGGACGTTCCAAAGGCTGAACAAAGATGCAAAAAGGAATCTTCAAAGACTTGGACAAAAAGGACTTCAGTGGATGAACTAAATGAACCAATTGAACCTTTGAAATTTTGAACCAAATGGTTCAACTGGTTCAAGGTTCAAAGGTTCAACCAGAGCTTAGAAAGATAAACCAATGATTAAGCGAGACACAAAATAAACCAATGAACTGATTGAACTTTGAACTGAAAGAGTTCAAAGTTTAATGGTTCATAGGTTCAAAAGTTCAAAGGTGGCCTCAGTTAAGAGAGAAGAAACAAATAAGTGGTTCAATGGATGGTTCAACCAAGGAGCGAAGAAGCGATTGAACCAAGAAGTGATAGAACAAAAGAGACAAAATAAACCAATGAACCGATGAACTTTCAGTGGTTCAACGGGTTCAAGGTTCAACATGAATCAAGCGATCGACTGAAAAGAGAGCCTGAAGGATCAAATTACTATAGGAAAGAGAAGATCAATGCAAAGGACCATAAATATCTTTGAAAAAGTTATTTCTAGTAGGTGAAATAGTGGATTGAGTAGACTTCTAAGTGCACCAAACCAAGGACATGGTCTATTTTTCTTCCATAAAGTAAAGACAAATTGGAAAAGGACCAGATGGTCCATACCAAGGAAGAAACATATTAGATGAAGGGACACACCATAGTTATGGTAGCACACTATTCTTAGCATGGTCTCTTTAGACAGGACTGAAGGTGCATTGAAGATGTTGACTGTAGCATGGGCCTTCCCATGGAACAAGGCACCAATCCTTGTGTAGTGGCTATAAGTTTGTTTATTCTCTCATTTGTAAAGGAGACTTTTCATTTTTTACAAGAGTGAAACTCTACCTATTTTGAAAGAAGAAGACTGAGACTTTGAGCTTAGATTGTAATTTCATTTCATTTTTATCTGAATGAGAAAGCAGGTTGTTTATAGACTTTGTGCTATTTTGGCTTGTATCATTTTAGGAGATCATTCTTACGTCTGTCTTCTGAAGGTGTTCTTATTCATTTAATTTGGCAAGCAGAATTAGTGAAGGTAAAAAGGGAGGTGTCCTGAAAATGACTGTGAGAAGACTTTGTTCTTTCACAATTGTTTTCAGTCTATGTTTTTCCTTTCTTTCTATGTTGAGGATTCTAGGATGAATTTGTGCCCCCATTATCCTTTGTGTTATACTCTTTAGGTAGTTGAGGTGGAAACTTTGTGTTCTATTTCATCCTGCTTGTTACTACACTCTTTATCACCAGTTACTTTTACTACTTGAAAGAAACTCCTATTGTTTCCTACAAGAACACTTCTAAAAGAAGAGAAGTGCCTTCAGTGTTTTCACCAGGCTTTTATCCTTTGTCTATGATCATCATCTCTAAGAGAAGAGAGATGGATGGTTTATTCTTCCCCCATGTGTTATTTTTTGCTTATTTATATTGTATATAGCTCCTACGTATCTATAGGGAACCTCCCCTTGATGAGAGGAGAGATTTGTCTCTTGTTGATGTAGTAAAGCTGCACACCTGGCTGACTTATCTTCATACTATGGTTGATCAGACCTATTTTGTTGATCAGTATGCAGATTGACAAAATATTCACCCAACACTCTGCAAGGGTTCCCTACCCTCTGCAGGGGTACCTTTGGATCTGGAATTGCCCTCCACAGCTTGCTGGAATGGTCCATTTTGTGCCTGACTTCCCTCTACAAGGGTTTTTTAACCTTTGAGCTTTGTAAGAGACTCTTATTTGTCTAAGGCATTTGCTTAAAGTGAAAATCTCCATACTGAACCAAACCTTGCAGGGCCTTAGATTTTTCAATGTTCTATAGGAATAGGGCTTATTGCAAAGAAAAGGAGATTTTGCAAAAGGTGGGTACATGACTAGACTGAGGGTTCAGAGTGGTAGGGAAGGAAGGAGACTAATTTTGGCCTGTAGGACCAAAAATGGTCAACAAATTGGTGATTCCCAAGGGAAACATGCCTGCTATGCTTAAAAACCAGTAGCCTCAAAGTCCATTGGGCACAAAGTCAGAACGTAACTTGAAAAAGTTAGTAGCAGCCTTGAGAGATCCAAGAATCAATCATGAAGCTTTCTACCCCAAACACAAAGGAAAACACACACAAGGCTAAAAAACACTACCTGTGCAAACAACACTTAGGGAAAATAGGGAAATAAAAACTGAAAGCAAACTTCTATGTACAACTGACCAGGTATATTTGCCTCCCTCCTAGATCAAAGGGAAAACTTCTTAAGTCTCCTTCATGACAAGAAAACTTATGGTGCCAGACAGGTGACTAAATGGACTGGAGATCTGGTGACTTTCCCTTCTTCCCTACCACCTTGATTGGCTTGTATCTAAATGAATCAAGGGAAAACATGCTTCCAACATATATGTATTCTTCTTGTTCTTGGAAGCTTGCCTCCTTTTGGTTCTTCATGCTAGTGTGTTTCATTAAGAAATCAATGGTTACTAGCTCATCACCATAAGCCCTGTGATATGCATCATGGATTGGCTTGCCTCCTTCTACCTCATTGAAGACATTGTCAAAATCATCTTCTACTTGATCATGGATTTCTTAAAGAAGGGTGACTATTGTGATGTATGAAATGAGACCATAGACTGATTGCTCATCCCGTAGAACATCACCTTCTTGTGAAAGGCTCTCTTCTTCAAAGCTTTCCTCAAGATAGACAAGCCTCTCCTTTTCTTACTCAAAGACTAGAGTCTCTAGTTGTTCATAGACATGCTTCTGATCCTCCTCCAACTCGAGTTCCATGGCATAGTCATCCTCCCCATTAAAGCAACAAAGAAGTTCATCAAACAAGGGGGGAGAGAGCTCACCATGCTTACCTTCCTCTTCATATTGCTGGAACATCTGCATGTATGCATGACCTGTGTCTTCTCCCTTGTTAATGATGTATTCAAAAGGAGCATCCATGATGATTTCATCTTCATTATCGCTCATGATAGCCTCTTGGGCAGCCACAAATTAGATCCTCTCTTCTTCACTTGCTTCCTGCAAAATAGGGTCCTCCTTGAGAAGGGATGAAGTAGAATGCAAATGGTTAAACTCACATGGAAGAGGAAGTAGTCCTTGAGCTAGAATCGAATGATTCTCTTCCTTATATTTATCCAACACTTCATTTATATCAGATGTGGCCTGATAGTTGTCTTAAAGGAGTGTAGATGGGGTGTGTTCAGATATAGGATCTTCTACTTGATCTGAACCATCCATCACACTTTGGCTGAGGAACCTCATTCTGGACTCCAATTCTATAATTTTCTTGGCTATATTCTCTTGAAAGAGCCTTTCTTAGAGGTCACAAGCATCATCACAATGATTAGGAGCAGCTTCATCTTCCTCAAGGTTTTGAGCAAAACCTTTCTCCTCCTCCTTTCTACCCTATGATTCCATTGTTTGCTTCCAAATCATGACCTTGTGATTGGAAATTTTCCCTTGTGAATAGGCAATAACTTTATCTTCTCCAAGGTCCTGAGCTAGTTCAGGACATTCCCTTTTCCAACTTGGAATCTTGAAATCATGTTGAAAGACCTGAGGAGGTTGAAGAAGATTAGGAAGAGACTGTTGATGTACATGAAGAGCTTCTTGAAGAGAGACATGTTGGTTCATGGTATTCCCTTCAAAGGAGGATTCAAAATCTAAGGAATTGAGAAGGTTCATTTCCATGGGGGGTTGCTTTAATGCCCTTTGATGTTTGAAAGCTAGGTGCAAGGGATTAATAGTAGGGGTAGTTACTGCATCAGATGAGCTAGAGTGAGCAAGTGTTATCTGGTAGAAAGGATTTGGTGCACAAGAAGGGGCTTTATTTAGAATAAGAGGGGGTATACAAGTCTGAGTGCTTTGAATGGATGGACTCTTCCATTTTGCTACCTCCTCCTCCATGGATTGTAAGGCCTGAGCTTGCTTGAAAAAACACTCTTTTTTGTACATAAGCTCCTACTAATATCTATACTGCTCATCCAATCTGTCTATCTCCATCACTTACTTCTCAAACTCCAGTGTTACTTCCCTTATTGTTGAAGGGTAACTAGGAGAGTTGATTAAGGTGATTCCATGAACAACCTGAGCTTGATCAAAGTTATATGAAGGAAAACAAGGTCCATGGTTCTGAGCAATGGAATTATATATACCAAAATGTGATTTCTTGATGGCACTAGGACTGCTTAACCAGCTGATTCAACTCGGAGTCACCATTGGTGTCGATGAAAAATCCTCCATAGGCTGGTTTATTGAAGAACACACCAAAAATTTTCAACTCTTTGGATAAAAACTAGTTTGTCCTACTAGGCGTGCCAAAAACTGTTGACACTATGGATTGCACCCTTGATAGAAGGCTGAGCTTCTCTCTTCCACACGACATAATGAAGACTCCTCTCTTGCTTGTGGGTCTAGAAAAACTGAGGGGAGAATATCTAGATAAGGGCTAGCTCCCTTTGATGCATC
Source organism: Torreya grandis (assembly GCA_037957365.1). Classification (NCBI taxonomy): domain Eukaryota; kingdom Viridiplantae; phylum Streptophyta; class Pinopsida; order Cupressales; family Taxaceae; genus Torreya; species Torreya grandis. The sequence continues at coordinate 3,141,100 of JARHVA010000759.1, read as the reverse complement.
TCTGAGGTCCTGGATTTCTTATTGCTAACAATGGGGGGGGGGTGAAAAGAGAGAAGGGTTACTGAAAAATAGAACCTAAACTAAATGGTGATGCACCGAAAAATGGTTGATCTACTTAGCTTGAACATAAACTTTCCACCAAGAACAAGCTGATACACACTTCATTTGATATGAGACATTCTTCTACATCAGTGAGCTAGGGGTCCTCTAGAGATATAGGGAGGAAGAACTACCATAGTGTGTCTTAGAACAGCTCTGGTAGTTCTTCCTCCCTATATCTCCAGAGGACCCCTAGCTCACTGATGCAAAAGAATGTCTCATATCAAATGAAGTGTATATCAACTTGTTCTTGGTTGAAAGTGTATGTTCAAGCTAAGTAGATCGACCATTTTTTGGTGCATCGCCATTTAGTTTAGGTTCTCTCTTTTCACCCCCCCATTATTAGCAGTAGGAAATCTAGGACCTCAAAGATGCATCAAAGGGAGCTAGCCCTTATCTAGAGATTCTCCCCTTAGTTTTTCTAGACCCACAGGCAAGAAAGGAGTCTCCATTGTGCTGCGTGAAAGAGAGAAGCTCAACCTTCTATCAAGGGTGAAATCCACAGTGTCAACACTAACTCTCATGTGTCATTTTATCTTTGAAATTACATGAAATTTACCTTGATTTGGTTGTTAAACTTTGACACTTTGACCTCATCTTGCTACTTCTTATGTCTTTGGATCACTTTCACTTCATCGATCTTCATAGACTTGCTTGATCTTTAGCTCATCACTGTGTTAATAAACCTTGAGCACTTTATAGAATTTAAGTCTATTCACTCCATTGGATCCCTTTTTCATGATTGAGTACAAGCCATTAGATCTTCTGACAAGATTGATCATTAACTCTGACTAACTTACGCTCATTGGGTCTCTATCTGATAAGCTCCATGAATGTGACACTTGTCACTTGTGTGCTCACTCGAGGATCCTTTTGACAATTTAACTTCATCATGTTCCATTGGATCGTCTGCATATGATGAAGTACAGGGCATTGATCTTGATCAACTTTAATCTCTTTAAGGGCCTTTTAAATATAAATGGCTACTTTATGAAGCTTGAAATTGATGCTTGCACAAACATTCTATTTTACAAGTCCAACTTTGAATATTGATAACTTGAGCTAGATATATCACAAGGGTATGAAATTTATAAAGTGTGTTCATGGGATAAAGATCTATAATTGCATGTAATCTATTCTATTGTGGGGTCTTCCTAAGTGAAGATAAAAGTTTCACAAGTGAGCTAGTCTGTTCATTTTTGGATGACGTCGTAGTGGCGGTCTACTTCCATTGAGCTCATGCAAGGAATTGTATGTTTGATCTTTGAAGCTCAAATAGAATTTTGAGGTTTATACAAACCTATTTATTGATCATTGAATGATTTGGACACCATGAAGACCTACCACTTCTATACATGACCCTAAAATAACCTCTAATATATGAGATAACACAAATATTAAACTAGGCAATGACCAAAACTAGAATGGCATATGAAATGACATCAGATGAATTATAACACACCTTATGACATTGTATCAAACCCCTATATAATTTTTTGACTATAGGGGGTTGACCCATTTTGACTGTGGTAAAAATGGTCATCTTTGGTGATTTCTCAAGGGTGGTATGCTTGCTATGCCATGACTAATTGCCTAATCCTGTCCATTGGGATATAGAGTCACATGTACAACATATTTACACACAAATGCTTTTGACAACACATGGCAATATGAAACAAGGAAAAAACACAAAGTAAAAACAAACATATGTTCAACTAGAACACTACACTCACAACTAAAATGAAACACCCACCTAATATACTATTTATAGGGTAGAACTTTATCACTCAATATCAATGTTTCAAATGTATCCCATTCATAGGGATAGGTAGCTCTTTTCCATTCATCCTTGATAGTTGGAAAGAGTAGCTTTTAATGAACTTGATGATGACATATGGTCCACTCCATAGGGTATCAAATTTTGCATGTCTTCATAGTTTTTCTCTATCTTCATCCCACTTCAACACGATGTCACCTTCTTGAAATGATTTTGGAATTTCCATCTTGTCAAAAGACTTCTTCATCAGTACTTGGTGATGCTCCAAATCTCAATGAGCCTTATCTATGGTCCCTTAAAACTCCATTAATTCTATCAATCTCACTTCCATTAGAGTATTCTCAAGTAACTCTAGTTGGTGTGATGACTCTATGGCAGACAAATCTTGAGAGATAAACAACCTAGCTTCTCCCATAGATAAACACAAAAGGAGAATTCCATGTTGACCTCCTGGGAGTTATCATGTCAGCCCATAAGGCTATCTTCAATTTGGTGTGCCAAGCCATCTGATTATGCTCCAGGGTTCTCTTTATGATTCTGATCAGGTTATTGTTAGTAGATTCAACCAATGCATTAACTTGAGGGTAATAATTGGATGAAGTCCTAAAAAATATTCCATTACTATTTGCCCAATCAACTATCTTAGCACCTATAAAAGCAAGAGCATTATTTAAAATAATAGGAGTGTTAAAACTTGTTAGATGCTCTCATAGGACTCCAAGATATCATTCTCATTAGCTTCTTTCAATGCTACTACCTCAACCCATATTGTAAAATAATTAGTTGCTATGAGTATCCATTTATGACCAACACTTGACAGGGGGTTTATTATACCAATAAAATGAAGACCCCATTGCATGAAAGGTTGATCAACTTGGATAGGCTTCAAAGGGAGAGCTACAAGATTCTAATTTTCCATAAAGAAAGCACATTGTACACACCGTCTCACCCAAGCATGTCAGTCCTTGAAGAGGCTAGGCCAATAATAACCTTCTCTCATGATCTTAGTAGCTGTAGTTCTTGGGGAGAAATGACCTCCTACTATCCCATCATGAAATTTCTCTAGCAACACCCTAAACTGATCATTATCAATGTATCTCAATAGCACACCATTAATGTCTCTTATAAAAAGGACATCATCCATAAGACAAAAGGGAATAGATTGTAATATAAAATATCTCCTTTGTGATCTACTCATATTATTAGGATACTCACCATTCTGAAGAAATCTGATCACATCTTATGTCCAACTCTGTATATGCAAGGAACCATTTGGTTGGGAGTAATCATGATTGACTAAAACGTCTTCTTTTGACTCATGAAAATCTAAAACTAAGTGTTCAAAAATAGCTTTCCCTCTTACCAACTTTATTTCTTTGATATCAACATCATATTCCATTACCTTAGTGATCCATCCTACTCTTTTCTCACTAAGGTCTTTGCTCAAAAGGAACTTTTTGGTACTAGGACGAGAAACCATAACATGAATTTTATTATTTGAAACCATATGCCTGAACTTCTTTAATCCCTTTAAAATAGCGAGGACTTGTTTCTCCATAAAGGTATAATTGACTTAATATTATTCTAAACCTTGACTAAATAATGCAATATGCTGCTCCACGCCCTCATCATTATTTTGCACTAACATGGCTGAGATAGTGTCAAGGTTAGAAAATGAATACAACATGAAGTCTTTGTCAAAATTAGGATTCACAAGAGCATGAGCTTGTGCAATTGCCTTTTTTATGGCTTCAAAATTATTTTTACCCTCTGTAGTCCAAGAAAAGACCTTGTTCTTTCCGAGCATGGATGTGATGGGTTTCACTAAAGATGCAAACCCAGGTATGAATCTCCTCAAAAAAATTATCTTTCCTGAGAAACTTTGAAGACCTCTCTTATGAAAGGGAAATGATAGGGCAAAAATAGCCTCTATCCTTTCAGGATCAATAGCCAAACCATCTTTGGAAATAATGTGTCCCAAGATCTTACCTTCATGGATAACAAAGATGCATTCCTTTGGATTAAGACATACTCCATATTGCCTATATATTTCAAACACTTGCCTCAAGTGTTGTATATGTTCATTATCATTCTTGGCAAACACTAATATATCATCTATATAAACCAACATCTCATTAATCAAACCTTTGAAGGTCATGTCCATGGCTCTTTGAAAGGTAGCACCAACATTAGACAAACCAAATGGCATATTTCTATAAACAAAAGTCCCCCATTTAGTATTAAATGTTATCTTATACTGATCATCATCATTTATAAGGATCATATTAGAACCTGAATATTCATCAAGAAGAGAGAAATGTTGAGAACCTGAAACTACTTGCAAAATTTACTCCATTGAGGGTAAGGGATAGTGATCTTTGAGTGACACTCTATTAAGATATCTGAAGTCCACACAAAGTCTTATCTCCCCACTCTTATTTATAATAGGCACAATATTATCTACCCATGTTGAACATTTGATAGGAAATATTATTTTAGATTTAAGGAGTTTAGTGAGCTCTAACCTCATGAGTTGTTCAACCTTGGGATTGATGGGCCTCTATTTTTGTCTAACTAGTTTAACTCTAGATTCTAACTCAATAGTATGTCTTGCTAGGCTAGGATCAAATCCCTTTAGGTCTTTATACTCCCAATCAAATATATTGTGAAACTCCCTACACAAATTAATGAATTCTTGTTTTTCTAATATAGAACATACCTTGCCTAGTTTGAGGAGTCTATCTTTGAAGATCAAGACCCTTTCATAATTCTCCTCTTTTGTAGACATACTCACATTTTCCTTATTCTTCTAATAATTCTCATTAAAGACACCTTCTAATCTCACTAGACCCTTAGGTATCTTATTTCTCCTTAGTTGCACAACCTAGTCACCAAACTACTCTTGGAATCTCTTTGATTCCTTGAGGAGAACTCAGCATCATTCTGCAAGAAACATGCAATGTGATTATCATTGTCAAACACTTTCCAAGACACCTCATTATCAGGTACAAAAGGTCTGATAATGATCTTAATGTGATATTGTTTCCCCTCTTCTTTTATGGCAATTGGAGTATCAAATTGAGCTCTTATGGTAGCTAGTCTATCAACATAATTATTTTGATCCCGTAGGACTGACTATATGTTGAATGCATTAAAATATTCAATAAAATACCATACCCTATGATTTTAGGCCTTAAGAAAAGGGTTCTTATTAGTAACCACATTCCTAAACTGATGAACAACCAATTTATTGTCTCCATACACTTGTAAGCTCTTGATTCCTTTTCTCCTTGCCCATTGAAGGCCATGAATTAAACCTTCATACTTAGCTACATTACAAGTACAAATGAAATAAAATATATATGAAGCATAGTATTACTATTTAGATGGGGAGACTATCATGACACCATCTCTTACACTAATTTTACTTCTTGAACCATCAAAAAACATTTTCCACATCTCATCTTCTTCATTTTCCTTGGCAAGTAGAGGTGTTGGTATTTCTCCTTCATGTATGCCATATAATCCTAAGTTAGTTCCATCCATGAGATCATAAGGACCATGCTCATAATTTTTATTACCATATTCATCAAGAAACAAATCTACAATACCTTCAAGTTTGGAAGAAGTGCTATCATCTACAATAAAATCCTTCTCTTCATAAACTACACAATTTAGATTAGAACTTGTCTCAATGTAAGGTTATTTATGAAACCTTGAAAGAGGTTGGGTCCTAATTTTCACCTTAGTCCCATACCTTATTTTTAAGGCCAATAAATACCAATCATCTAAAATATAGCCACCAATATTGATAGTGAATTCCCTCGAGAGGTAGATTGCAAAGTGGGTTGGGAGATCAACAACAACTATATCTTACAAGATAGGGAAACTGGGACAACCATGTAAGAAGACTTTCAAGTTTCTTATCAATCCTATCATCTTGGAAACTATACCATATAATTAGATAAATCATTTACTATGGGGTTCATACTTTAGACCCAATTTATCATCTACCACCTTGGGCATGATCGAAGTTGAAGCTTCACTATCAACTATGCAATTATGGACCAACTTGTCACCCACTATGAGGGTGAGGTAGAATGGTGGAGGTTTCTCAACTTTGGTGTATGGTTTAGTAATGCTATTGTAGATACTTGCAAAGACAACATGACTTTGACCTTGATTTGAAGGAGGGACACTAGTAGGGATAACAAACAATTTATTTTGTAGGAACTCTTTCTGACCAAGCATATGCAAAACATCCCAAAGGGAAATGGAAGCTTTAGTAATTTTCAATGAATCTACGATGTTTAAAAAAGCCATACCTAATTTCTCATATATTCTTGGAGGAAAATAAATTCTTGGAGCCTAAAGAGTTGGAGTGATTTGAATAATCCTTCTAGCATTCTAATTTGATGGAAGTGTAGGATCTTTTGGAACTATCCCACTTGCATCTATGCTTGGCTACCTTATAGGAGGACTGGATGAGCCAATAGGCACCTTGATATCACCACCTAAAACCTTTCTTTTGGATCTAGTTTTATCTGTAATCAAGGTTCCTTGATTAAGCACAAAATCATCCTCAATCAGGAAGTTGGTGAAGACCTCTTCTTGAGGATGTTCACCTTCACTTGTTTGCATCATAACCTTATCCTCAATAGATAGGAGAGGAGTAAATTCTCATTGAGAAATAAGAGCCTGCTCTCCACCTTCACTGATGTCCATAAATTGGCCTTGTTACCAATTTTTACCTTGCACCAAATTTACTATGAACAGGTACCATATCTCTTACATTGGTGATATAATTATGATTGTATGCATTAGCAGGCCTATTGGGATTAGGATGCCATTGGCCTCTTCCTCTTATATACTATTATTGATAAGGATAGGAATTATGATAGGGACCTTTTTGCATATTAGCTTGCCTATTTTGAGCTTCCAAGGCTAGGAATTTTGCTTTCCAATCAATATTATTTTTCGCATGTCCAAGGGCAACCTTAGATTTGGTACTGACACTAAGAGTTTGAGATATAGTTGGAGAATTAGAAGAAGTGTGAGACAATGGAGGCATATAAACTTTAGGTGGTAATCTTCTAGCTTGGATGAGATTATTTTCAGCTCTGATAGCAATTTCATATGCTTAAGGGAAGGTGGAGCCACCCATAGACTAAAGCATGACAACAATTTCAATGCCTAATATCTCTCAAATGGGTTAGGAAAAAAAAGATGGGGGGTGGCCTCATAGGAGGAGGTCATTTATTCCAAGTCTTTTGGAATCTCTCATTAAAATCATGCATTGTTTCTTTAGGTCCTCTCTTGATTAGATTAAGCTGGTGTATACGAGAGGCATGGTCACTCTCATTTCTAAATCTTGGAGTCAACAACACTCCAAATTCATACCATGACATGATGCATCCAAATTATAGAGTCATATATCAATCAAGAGACTTCCCCCTAAGGGACATGGTAAGAAGTCTAATAACAATGTTCTCTTGAGTGATATTTTGGAAGTTACAGAAGTTGGAGACATCTCTAATATGCTCACTAAGTGTAACATGACTTTCACTATTGAGTTGAGGCACACCTTTTATGGAATTAAGAGGAATAGCATCACATAATTGAAGGTGGATAAGATTTTTTGTATTGAATTTAGGAAAATCATGAGGTCTAGCCATTTCTTCTTCAAAATCTTCAATTTCTTCAACTTGTTCACTCTCTTGACTTCCCTCACTAGCAAAATATTCAACCTATTCTTCTCTAGCAAAATCTACTGGTTCTCCAAAGTGCAGATTGGGAAGAGGATATTGAACTTTGAGGGGGATTTTAGGCTAAAAGTGTGGGTCAATGGGATTGAAAAATCTTCCAAAGGATGACCTAGTGAGAACCATGAATTATGGGAGGAGGTTTATAACAAAACAATGGTCTTGAACTATATTTATCTTGGCAGAGTCACAAAATGTTGAGAAGCACACCAATTTGTATTTGATGTTTTCAAGACTAAAATTTCTCCTGATAAATTGTCTTGAAGACAATGTCCCATTAGGCGTGCCAAAAACTGTTGTCACCAAATATTGTACCCTAGAAGAGGGTGTTTAAGCATCTTCCAAATTTGGGTAACATGGGAACATTTATAGATATGTGGGTGTACCTGGCATGGAAATGAGCCTCTATATTTAAAGGGATATGATGTATGGGAATCTTAAAAATTCCCAAGAGTTACTTAAGAACATGTTTTAGAATCATGTGGTTGAGTTAAATTTGAATCAGGGTCCATTTGAGGTTTTCCCACCTTTTCTACATTTGAAATTTAAAATTGTCTAATGAGAATTTGAGGGTGTTCTAGTGGGTCTAAGCGAGTCTTGAAGATGTGTACTCGATAAATAAATATGTAAATGACCTTGATGGTCTTAATAAGGTCATAAAGATGTGATAGAGTCTATAAGTCAATTATATGAACAATTGGTAGTCATGTTGTTTGACCACCCAACATGGATTTGGAGTTGATAGAAAGTTTCTTGTTTCAATAAATGGTTATGGAGTAATTTTTTAGTGTCTATTTGATAATTTAAAGGTTATATAGAGTGGTAGGGTTCTTAGGAAGGAGAGGATGGATAGAAGAAACAAGGCAGACAAGATTATCAAAAAAATGAGGTTTGCCAATGTGTGGTACATGACTATGTAAGTCATTTTGTAAATGTTCAAAAATTTGAATGAGTGACAATGGTGTGTTTGAAAATAAGTTTCTTGAATATCTATGATTCTTGTATAGAGACTAGAATAAGTAAGTTGGTGGTTAAAGGAAATGAATTTTCATAATAGACCCTTGTTCATGAATTGATTAGCTTTGTTACAAATTAAATTTCTAAGGTTGACAATCAATACATTGTGATGACTATGCTTCGATTATTCTTGAAGTTGTTGTTTGAGATTATAAGTCACAAAGTAATGAAATATAACTTTTTAGTGTTGAGTCATATATATACTTATAGATAGTGCTCTATTTGTTGGAAGTACAAACATGGAATGAATTGTGTGCTCCATCTTATAAAGAGATGGTCATTGATTTCACTTGCAGGGTGTATTCAACATTGTAATGGGTAGATTGACTTTGTTTATGAGTTTATCCTTATAGGAAGGACAAATGAATCCATTTCATACTAATAATTGGGTTTGAAACCCTATAATTTATCATAAGCTTAGTATATTTGCATGGTGATTGTATGTGCAAGAAGGAATTGATCTAAGAATTGAGTATTTAGTGTTTTGATGACATTAAGATAAGTGATTATAAAGTGTGGAGGATTTTATAAAACTTTTTTTTTAATATTTTATAGGTTTATAGTGCCTTGATATTGAAAGAAGAAACAAACCCTGAGTACCATGTTGTAAAGGAGTAGAACACATTATTCACCATGTTTGGAGACTGAGATAAATGTTTGAAGATTATTTTGGGAATTCAAGGTGATTAGAATAGGTTTATATAAATTTTTGAAGATAGTGATAATATTTATATAGTTGTTGAAGTTATTTTTAAGGAGAAAAATCCATTAAAAACCCTGCTTACCCTGTGCCTGCTGGTGGAATGCAAAGTTGTTAAGACTAAGTTTTTTTTTGTGTTTGCTAATGATCTGTGGGGTTTTAGATTTTTCTATCTAAAATGGAAATTTTTGTATGGTCTATAAAAACCTATTTTAGTTATATTGAGGTCTTGAATCCTCATACAAAGGCAAATATGCCTTTTTATAGGCTCTTGACCTTGACAGTGGCCTATAAACCCTGATTCTAGGGTTTAGGGTATAAAACGAGATTAGACACTTGAAAAATTATCAAAAATTTTAGTCTTGAATTATTTTATGTTATCTCATTGATGGAGGTGATTTCCTAGTTTCCATGTATGTACAAGTACAAAAAAGAGGTTGTGATCTAATGCTAGACCTAGTGAAAGAGTAAGGGAATAAGGGTGGTATCAAGAAAAGAGTATTTATCCAAATAAGGAGGTCAAAAAGTGATTTATTCACCTAGAGGAGATATGAAAAGGTAAATGGTTTGTATACAAATTTTGTACATGTTTCAGACTAAGGAGGTTTGCAAAAATGGAGGGCTAATTAGTGAGAGGCCTAAAGAAGGAAGTACCATTTTCCTTGAGATTTGTGTCAAAGGGTTAATGTGAGAGTTGTATGGGAAAAATGGGTCCTTTAATGTATATTTAATTTTTGGTGAAGGTTTATCATATGCTTCCAACAGGGAGCTTTACCCAAAAATAATGCTAGTAGGAGACAAAAACTAAGAAGCTTGATTGAAGTAAAAGGAACTAACAGTTGGATTTGATGATTTGAATAGGGATAAGAGAGAGTGTTAAAGAGAGAGGAAGATTTATATGATATTGAAACCATCAGGGAGAATGAATGAACTATTGAGTGCAAAGAGAAGCTTTAATCAAGGAGATAGGCTGAGTTTGGTGTAGAAGTTTATTCTAGCTCTGCATTAGGCTAACTCCCTAAATATATCTTTGCAAAGCTTATCACCTAAACTAGTATTTACTTTTAGAGGGAAGAGTTATAAATAACATGAATTGAACCTAGTCCATAGAGGTGATGTACCAAGATTATCTCCACATGACCATTGTATTCCAAGAACTATGGAACAAGGCATACAAACTAGTCTCAAAGTCTTACAAGGTTCTGACATGAGTATTTCAATTATAGGTGAGATATGTGAAACAACACAAGGCAAATGAACTAGAAGGTAAATTGCACATTCCAAGGAAAATTATACATTTGAAAGAGTTTGACACATTCAACTACACTCTATATGACCTATTAGACTAAGAACTCTTGCTTAGATATGAAAGGATAAAGGAAATAAGGATAGAAGATTATCACTTATTATCATTATAGATCACTTACACAGACAATTATTTGAGAACTTAGAAACAAACTTGTATTAATATCCAACGGCAAAATATGACATCAGTCCAATAGGGCTTTGATGTACATGGATGGGGTATCCCTTACAAATCCAAAATGGCAACTACTTATAGATCTTTTGAGAGAAAAAAAAATAATGAAGTTTAAAGGTCACTAGAACACATGTCTAGGTATGAGAACTAGTTATGTTGTAGGTGTAACTGAGTGTGAAATAGACAATGAATGCCTTCTAAGCCAAATTTACATGTAAACCATGATAAATTCCTTCCAAAATGGTACAATGACTCTCTCATAAACCTTTATGAAACTATTTCCATCATGGATCATCCTTTGAGCATTTGAAACTGAACTAGGAGATTTGACACATAAGCACTATTCGAGGGGGTTGAAACATGCTATGATAGTTATAATATGCTCTCTTAACTACTAGTTATCTTCTAGACACCTGTGTTCACCATCTATAATCATTTGTTGATTTATTAGACTATATACTTTACATTTGGTAGCCACTGTTCATCTTGGACATCGATTGGGATTTTATGGTGGCATATGAGTTTGAAGAGTTTGCTTTGCTACATAATCCTTGGTCTTACATATTTGCTCATGTGGCATTCCCTTTCCACTATGTTCATTCCTTTATAAACTATGTTTATGATATTTACTTGATCTAGTCAAAAATAACTCTTTGGTTCAACATTTATCTATTGAAGCTGACTTGGACCAATCACATTTGTTCTTATTGGTTTCATAGATCTTTGCTGTCAGATCTTGACTTTTTTACCTCCTTCACACCGTAGGATCTCCAGATCCTAGCTCCCACATACCATTTGATCTTTGAACTTGCATGAAATTTACTTGACTTGGTCGTTAAACTTTGACACTTTGACCTCATCTCACTACTTGCATTTTTAAATCACTTTCGCTATGTCAATCTTCCCAAACTTGCTCAGACTTTAACTCATCACTATGTTAATAAACCTTGAGCATTTTATAGCATTTGAGTCTATTCGCTTCATTGGGTCCCCTTTGCATGATTGAGCATGAGCCATTAGATCTTTTGACAAACTTGATCATTAACTCTGAGTAGCTTATGCTTATTGGTTCTCTATTTGACAAGCTCTGTGAATATGACACTTGCCACTTGCACGCTCACTCAAAGCTCCTTTTGACAATTTGACTTCATCATGCTCCATTAGATTATATGTGTATGATGAAGTGCAGGCCATTGATATTGATCAACTTTAAACTCTTTAAGGGACTTTTAAATTAAATGACTACTTTATGGAGCTCAAAATTGATGCTTGAATGAACATTCTATTTTTTAGGTCCAAATTTGAATCTTCATAACTTGAGCTAGAGATCTCGTGAAGGTATGAAATTTATAGAGTATGTTTAGGGGATGAAAATTTACAATTGCACATGATCCATTGGCTCACAATGTCTTCCTGAGTGAAGATAAAAATTGCACAATTGAGTTAGTTCATTCATTTTTAGATGACATCTTGGTGGCGGTCTACTTCGATTGAGCTCATGCAAGGAACTGTATGCTTAATCTTTGAAGCTCAAATGAACTCTTGAGGCCTATGTAAACCTTTTCAGTGATCCTTGAATGCTTTTGACACCATAAAAACTTGCCACTTTCATACACGACTCTAAAATGACCTCTAAGATATAAGATAATACAAATACTAAACTAGGCAATGACCAAAACTATAATGACATATGAAATGACATTAGATGAATTACAATGCACCCTATGACATTATATCAAACCCCTATATAAGTTTTTGACTATAGTGGGGTTGACCCATTTTGATTATGGTAAAAATGGTCAACAATACTCAAAGAGATTAAGATTCGATGGGTTATTGCAAGAGAAAAAACATCAGTAACTGATAAAGTTTAAAAATGTTATGTGTGTACACATCATCACTAGATAAAATATGAAAGTTTGAATATACAAGGAAGAAGTGAAGAATCATATGGCACTACAATCCTTGTTAGATCCCCTTATATTAAGCCTTTATTTTTTTCATCTCCCAATAAGTTATTTATCATATGTGCTTAGCTAATCAACACAAAGTATTGGCACCTTCTTCAAAGACATATTCACAAGGTTGACTCAAGTTATGATGTACTTAACCTTTGTTGATCCATGCTTGGGCTAGGCTATCACCATTTTGAATTCATTCAATCACATCATTGCATCAATGGGTTCATTATTGTCTTACTACCCATGTTACATTGTGTAATCCTTTTGAGATTTCTTCTGATCATGGTGTTCTATGTATTACAATGCCTATCATTACTTTTTTATGTATTCACAAATCCATTTGTGGAGATTTGTCTCCTAAATTCATACATTGACAAAATCCTAAATTCAACCAGTTAAAAGTCTATAATAGTATAAAGATAGTGCATTATTGTACATGTTATATTGGTTTCATTCCCAAGATTTGTCGACCTTTCAAATCATATGCAGTCAAGTTACTGGTAGAATTCTTCTCTTGCACATAATATTTAGATTACTTTAATTTATTTATTATAGCAGTTACATTTGTAATTTTGAGGTCAAATAGTTTATTTTTTATTTGAATAATGTGTATTTAGGTAAATGTTGTTTAATATTTTAAATATATTGAGTCTTGTGCCATATAATGTTGTCTCTATCCTTAATTAGTTTATTATAGGGTCCATGCATTAAATCCAATATTTAATTAGATTTAATAATTAGTTATTCAAATATCATAATTAGTCTTGATCTTAGGTTGAAAACCTATGCCAAAAGTGTCAAAGTTAACGTTAATTCTAGGTTTGTGAGTCATTATAAATTTTTTATTAAAAAATAATAAAAAAATAAAATAAATAAAATAAAAAAATTACCTTAATTTTAACTATTTTGTGCCCTAGAACGCGTGCGCGGGCGCGCGCGCGCACACACACACACACACACACACCATTTTAAAAATTTAACATGGGGGACCAATATTAATTGAATATCCTTTTGACGTCTTATGAAGCATAAGTCTATGATACATAATTTTTAAAAATATGAGTTCAAGGAATGTATTTGATGCTTAAGAAATTTATTTGACTATCTTGGTTTCTAGTTGTTTGCTTAACATAATCTGCAGGTTTCATCTCAATGTTTTTAGGGTATTTTTAAAGCTAAAAGGAATCAAAGCTCTATAGAAGCCATACTATGATCCACTCTTTGCCTTTGATTTCCTTCAAGTGCCTACCTTGGGGTTTTAATTTATGATTTAAATGGATAGCCATGCTGACGTGTTATCTTATTTAGTAGGTTCTTTACTTTTATCACATTTAAAAAAAATTATTTTGTACTTAGGCATTTCCCAGACCATCCTAAAGTTTACCTTTACCATGTGGCCTTTTTCCACTCATTCAAATCTCCAAGTTAAAAGTATAAGTCACCTAACAACCCACATGTGATGTTAGCAAAGTATTTTATATGGACAGTCTCGGGCAAGCAAAGCCACAAGAACTATCCATGTGTCATCATCATGCTTACCCAGCCTCCTGAGGTGATGTTAACATGAAATTTTATATAAAATATCCCATGTAAATAGAATAGAAAAATCCATCCACATATCATCATCCTGCTCACCCAGCTATCGAAGGTGATGTCATCCAAGACTCTTTTATGAAAACTCCCAGGTAAGTGGAGCATTGAGAGGCATCCACATGTCATCATCTCACTAAATTGTAGGTGACATCATCATAGACCTTTGTATGGATACTTTTAGATAAGAAAACCATTGAAAGCCATCCATTTATCACCATCCCACTAACCCATCACCCCAAGAAGTAAAGTACAGTAGATCATACCTTAGCCACTAGAAGAATAATGACATACAAACATGTGCCCTCCAAAGACACATGAGTCAACATCAAATATACCATTGCTAAGTATAAAAAAGAAAAAAAGATACATTTATCATATTAAGATGACTAAGCATCCAAAAACATGTAGAAGAAGCCACATGGCATTAAAAAGGCCATGAAAGTTGGTTTTTATGAATTTAAAATGAAAAGACTAGGCATGAAAAAAAGAAACCAAAACAGTTGTAGCCATTAATTCACATGAAATAATGAATTGAAGCATTGAATTCTCAAAGTAGATGTCACTAAATACATATATTTTGAATTGCCAAATCTAGTTAATTACATTGCTTTCAAACATATGAGTGTAAATTGTGAATCTAGAGCTCTCTTATAATGAATAAATTTCCAACTTTTCATAGAGAAAAGAATTTTCAAACCAAAGATTTAATGGTAGCCACATCTCGCATTTCAGTTCCCTTTGCATAATCTATTTTAGGGTCGACTAAATTCATAGATACAACCTTTGATTTGATAGCCTTAAACCATAAATTTAAGAATTATTTTACCATTTAGGATATGGTCATGGTAGCCACGCCTTACAAAGTTGATGGCCAACTATCCTTCTTCAAATAAAAATACATAGATAATCTACTGGCCATTAAAGCAATGGGTCACCACAACATGAAAACTAAGCTTGAGGTAATACCATGTATAAACATCTTATTTGATTTATTTATGAATGGATTTTTTTTTTGGAAAGATACTACACTTCAAGCTAAGTAAAATACCACCTACATATATCAACACTAATGCCTTTGAGAATTACTATATACTTTTGGTGCCTGAGACTTCATACATGCAAGATATGATCAACACATGGTTTCTCACTAACAATGTTAGCAACAAGTTGTAGGAATGGGCTGGTAAACCATGTAATTTTGTAGTCTAAGGCCCCACCTCTACCATTCTTATCATTGTTTTTAGGCCATGGGTAAGAATTTATATGGCCCTTTTGAATAGGGTATATGGTTTTTCAACCATTTCATATGTTAATGAGATATGGGTCCCTCTGCTGGGATTGATTTTGACATCTAAGAAGGTCATAACATTTATAGAGGTCATTAGCTTGAACTTGATTCTAAGAATCAATAATCCTAAAATTTTATCAGATGACAACTTCTACATGATATCATACATAGTGGATTGTATAACTTTAACGGTCCACTCGCCATTTTAAGGACCTTGACAACCATATGTAGAGTATCCTTAGAACATGATATGTGATGAATTCAACATTATCCATATCCAAACTTTAAAGAAAAACATGAAAAGGCTAATTAAAACCTTTTACCCTATGGTTTATTAGGTTATTTATGAAAATAATATGCTTAGTTTTTCTATAAAAAAAGAGATCTATTTGAAAAATGGGTGATTATTATTATACCCAGAGTGCATAATAATTAGAATAGAGGGTACTAGGGAATAACCATTATACCTACCTAGGATTGTTCCTGATAAGGTTGTTGAGCAATAAATTACTGCTCAATTGGTAGAGAGTGTTGACACTGAGCTAAGTAAAGTAAAGTAGGTGGTTGTCCATCCCACCCCTCTTAGTATTGGCAGAGTGCAATAAATAAGGTGGGAGCATCTATAAATTTTTGGGAAAATTAGGATGCATTATGGCTTCACATGGGTACCCTAAAAATAGTGGGACCATTGAGGGAATGTCATGGCACACCTCAAGAAATATGAAAAGAAAATTAGGATCAATTATAGGCACCAAGCCTATGACCATGACAACATTTTCATGAATGTTAAAGATGATTCTAAGGTGTCCATTAGGATGCAAAAATCCAACATGTTGATGATTATGGTGTAGAGGATCCAATATGATCCTACTATCACCAAAGAAGATGCTAAAAGGATTGAGAAGTAGCCATGGGTTTCAAAACCCATTTATGGACCCCCTCTTCAAATAGAACCAAAAACACAAGAAGTTGGTCCATCTGGGTTAGTTCATAATAAAGAGAGAGAGGGGATTATTCCAACTTAATTTGTACACATAGTTGTTATTACCTCCCCATAACATAGAGTTGAGTAAGAAAGGCCTGAAAGTCAAAGTGGAATAATTAACATATTTTCTATCTTTTCTTTGCCTTCACTAACTATATCACAATAGGTAACTCTCCATTCATTCTTGTCTCATGTTTCTATTACTTATCCTCCTTTTTTACCACCATTGGAAATTCCCCAGTATCTAGGGAAATGACCATCTACCACCAATACACTCCCTCCATCTCCCATTTCACCTTCAACTAGGCTAAACTCTACTATCATTAAACCAATACTTACCTATTTAAAGAAGCCCAAGACTCGCACCTATTTCTCTTCAAAAAGTGGAATTGAAGGAGGAACCAATAGAATTCCCCAAATAGGGGGAGAATAAAATAAGAGGCACATGAAGATCAAACCCTATCATGGTTTATAATAATAAAGAGGAAGAGAGAAGGATGGCTAATGGAGGCTAGGTCTCTGAGATATCAACCAACTAGTCATGGTCCATTAGTGAGACCATAAAATTAGACCTAGAGGATGAATGACTATATGAGGAAAGTGCCCAATCAGGGGGAATAGAGCTAGTAGCATGATCTAAAGAGGCCAACCAAAAAAAATTTATTTTGGTAGTTACTAAACTATTGTTAGGTAGAGAGGGAGATACAATAAGAGAAGCAAAGTCCCAATTGTAATCTATAGTGTAGGGGTCATCCCTATATACATCTCCAAGCTCTCTACCTTAGATCACAATAATGTCAATGACAATAGCTAGTACCCCAACTATTCCTCTTTTGGTTGTAAGTTCTCCAGGTTCACATTCTTTGATAACTTAATTTCTACAATTGTAACTAGTGTGACACATTCTTTTGCTCAAATAAACTAGCCTTAGTTGTTGTTACACTACCAATTTCACCCACCATAGCCCAACTTACTATTGTGGATCCTATGGCCACTATTGCTATAAATTTTGGTGTTACATATACTTATAATATTCATTATTTTCAAAATATAGTAAACACCCAAGTGACGTATTCCTTATTTAGTGGGACCAACCCTCAATCCCCTAGTCCAAGCTAAGGGGTACATTTTGAAAACCTAGTATCTACCTCTATTTTTATTGCACAAGTCACCCCTCTTAGGCATCTACATAGATATAAATTCCCATTAGCAGAGCTACATATAAGGAGACACCTACAATTTTGGTGCACAAGGTAGAAAGGAAGGCTAAGTACATCATAGACACACCAATCCAGAAGCAAGTTACTAGTTAGAGGAAAACTATTCCTCATTTTCATACAATAGGGACATCATCCCCAAATCCTATGTTACCTCAAGGATCATCCCCTTCACCTAATCAAAAGATATATCTAGCAAAATAATCATCACTTGAAGAATAAATAGAGCAACTAGTTGCCCTAAATATTCCTTCATAAATAAGAAAATTATAGTAGGAAGAAGAAATAGGGAGACAAGATTTGGTAATAACTAAATAATCTACAGTTAAATTAAATTTTGATAGGCAAACAAGCACTTTAAGGAAAGTCAAGAGGAAAATTGTGATGGCTGAGAGCCAACAAATAGAGCTGGAGTAGAGAGAAGATATATTCTCTCTGACTAAGAGAATGAAGTTGAATCCTTCAGACCCAAATAGGATAAGGGAAGATCCTTATAATTTTATAAATTCAATGAGATGGGTGATTGAATAAATGTTTAGAAGTTCTAATCAAGTTATGTAGAAGCAACTAAAGGTGAGCACCAGTTAGGCCCCTAAGGAGATAGTAGACAATTTATGAGGGATAACAAGGAAGATTTTTGATACCATTGCTTCAATAACTCCACTTCCTAACCAAAATGGGGAGACATTCTTTATATATTTAATAAAATAAAGGATATGGATGGAAAATTGTGTTTCATTAGCCAATAAATAAGAAATAAGGCTTGCACCCACCTCAATTTAATGATAGCATCCGAGGTTGTTTGGGCACATAATTACATTGCTATAAAGAGGGATAATATATTAGACTAACATCAAGAGATGCATGATTTGGTCCAAAAAAATTACAACTAGGAGAGGGAAGTTATTTCTATCCTAATATAAATAAGAGTTGTTTAAATAAGCACTCCACATGGGCAACTAGTGCCCAAACCCATTTTGAGAATATTCTACAAGCAAAATTGGACAGCTTCAGAAAAAGATTAAGGGCACTGTTTATAGAACTAGTGATGAGCTAATGAAATTGGTCAATTTTTTAGATATATGATTATTGAGATGAAGTCACTGTACACTGGGGTTAGAGCTATAATGGATATACACAAGGCAATGGACAAGCTTCTTTAGTTATTCAAAAGAGCTCTCCTCAATTTTGAGACCATATAGATTGATTTCTAAGTGAGTCATGTGTTTTATCTTTAGTTGGAGGTAGCTAAATAAGAAACTAACATAACAAGGGTCATGCTAACCCCACCTCAGACTATTGAGCTTCCTAAATATACATTGGTACACACTTAGACTAGGTTAGCTTATGTCCTACTTCTAACAACTACTTTGGGTTCATCATTAGTTATAGTACTTGTTTCAGTTGTAGCTCTATTTACAACTTTAATTTCATCCATGTTAGCTCCTAATTTGATTGTCATAGTTTATATTCTTTCAATGGTGCCACATTGACACTGTCTAATTATATGTATGCACTTGCATGGTTTAGTTGAGATAAAACTATTAGTTCCAAACTTATTTAACACACACACACACACACACACACACACACACACACACACACACACACACACACACACACACACACACACACACACACACACACACACACACACACATATATTGTATTTCTAGATAAAAAATTCTATTTTGAGTGAGCAAAGATGTACATGCATTTTTTGCATGAGATTATCATACAATAGTAATTTTATAATTGTATTATTTAACTTCACTTAAGAGATGAGGCCTTCCCCATCCCAAGCTTATATATACTTGTATCTTCCTATTTCAGATAGAGGATAATTTTGGCTATTAAGATTAATAGGAAATTCTAAAAAGTTCTATGAATTTGGTCTTGATGTGTAAATCTTGATTCTTATTAATTTTTTAGACTGTGTAAGATGCATTCTCCTTTTGGTATCTTAGTTTGTGTATGAGTTATCTTTATAATAAAAGTATTAATTTTAAGCTATCACTAATTTGAATGCCTTTTTCATGTTGATTATAATCCCCCTTTGTAGATGTGCAATAACAATCTAACAAATGTGGAAACCTTTGGTTATGCATTTTTAAGTTTAATGTGTTTTGATTCCATTTGAATCTTCATTATGTTTGATTATTAGTGTGCTACAATATCTTGCAACAAACATTGGTCTTTTTATTTCTTTTCCTACCTAAGTTCAAGTGTTGGTCTTGAAAGGTTTCATCTTGTCTGGTTCATAGACTTGTTTTCTACCCTTCCCTTCCCTATTTTTTGAGTTTCTTTTAAAATTCCTGCCCACCTTAGTTATAACCATCATCCTTACACCCACTTCAAGTAGATCTACGTTCATCCATAGCTGACCCATTCATGGTAAATAATCTACTTTGTTCATCATTATTCCATCAATAGGTCGTTATAAAACCAAATACCTTGCAACTTGTGCCTTGGAGTGAAATCCTTTCATTGATCTTAAAATGTTAGAGGCTACCTTGTAATATCCTTAGGGTGTGCATAAAACCCAAATCAATATAAGATATTAAATTGGTGCTATAAGGAGGGCTCGAACCTTTACCTATATTGTCTTTGAAAAGATCACTTAAGTTGCATTGAAAGCAGTCAAAAGATTAACAAGGCCAACCTTAGACACTAACTTACTATTCCCACCAGTGAAAATCCATAAAAAATTTAGGTTTGATAAAGGAGTTGGGAGAGAATCTAGGGCTTAATAATTATATCCATGTAGATAGCCTCATCTCCTAATACTCTAGATGGTCTAACCCTAGTCTTAGCCTCAACTCTAAATTCCATCTCAAGATCTAACCTAACTAACTAGTTATGCTATCAATGTTGATGGAGTTGTCCATGAATTATCTAGAAACTTGGAGAAATATCTACCTTCCTTTTCTCCCTCAGGAGATAGGACTGTTGAAGAGTATATCAAGGCATTTAAGGCTACTCTTGGGATATTGAATGTGACCCATGAAGATGTGATCTATAGACTTTTACCCATCACATCACAAGACGTGGCCTATGACTAGTTTCTAAATATCCCATAATGTTCACTTACTTCTTGGGAAGAGTGTCAAAACACTTTTTGGCATAATTTTTCCAAGTCACTAGTTCAAGTGTTGTTTACCAACACTTTGATAATTAAGGTGATAACCTAATAACCCAATCTGAGCCTTCAATGCTAGGTTTCAAAATATGTACATCATATTATAAATTACTTACACACCCAATGAGGAGTTAGCCCTAGAGATATAGAAGAATGCTCTGGACCCTGTGCCCATTACATTTATACAAAGAGTTATTGGTATTGACACATGACCATTGGCTTATGTCAAGACTATCAACATAGATAAATAATTGAATCCATACCTGTAATCCTTGACCATACTCAATCTTGGTCCTATTTTCCTGGCTTTCAGTTCAATTCTACATGCAAACCAAAATACTATGGCCCAAAACTAGAACCTAATTTATAATGAGTTTCTTTTAACCCAGGTTCCACCCAATCAACATCTCAATTTCCTAAATAATTCTACCCATTACTAGTGAACCTTGAGTTATTCATTAATACCAATTAATACTACTACAACATAGGGTATGAATTTTGATTCCAAAAAAAAATAATTAGAATCAATTTATAGGATGGTTTAGGAATTGACCAACAAGTTTTTGAACATGCAGAAGCATATGGGGAACACTGGAGAACAAAATACTAATCAGAGCTTCATATTCTAGAGATACAATAGACCTTTTAATAGGTCTAAAAATAATCAATAATATCAAGTGCCATCCAATAAGATATTATAGATAAATATCATGGAAGTAAAACTTCCTAATTGGAGCAGGGTTCACAACATAACACAATATGGTGAATTAGACTACTTCAAATTATGTACTAATTTTGAGATCTTTTAGGAGATGGATAAATAGGAGAATTTTTATAATCAAGTAGAGCCATATTCATCAAGTGCTTTAGGATATCCTAGTATAATAATGGTCTTTGAGACTTATAACTTACATTTCCCAGTGGAAGATGACAATGAGATTGAGGATAATATTGATGAGATCCATGCCTTCTAATAGTACCATTAGGAAAGAAACAATTACAATTTGAGAAATAAGTAGCTTGTGACTACTTCAACACCTCCTAATAATAATGCAATAACTCCTCCTGATCCCAAAGCCAAAAATAATTCACCTCCTCACATGGAAAAAGACAAGTTATAAATATCAAAACACCAAGGCAAAGGAGGGTACAACATTATCGAGGATATGAATAAGATTAAATATAACATCAGTCTTCATGAGTTAATCACCAAATAAAGAGAGATGTTTCTCAAGGATCTGATAGGGAGGACATCTAACAAGTCCAAAATTGCCCACACTAATGTGATTATATATAAATATAAACCTGAAGTACCACCATTTTTTATAAATGTTCAGTAAGAATGTGCATAATTTCTTGGTTGAATATGGAGCCTCAGCCAATGTGATGTTGATAAATATCTATCAAAAATTGGGTTTGACTCTAGATAAGTCAAAAATAGTGGTTCTATAGTTAGACAAGTCTTTGATTTCATGTGTCATAGAATTAACAAACATGTGTATTTAGTTGGTATCAAAACCAAGTGTAATAAACCATTGATATCTTGGTTGTGGACATTCTAGAATCATACAATCTACTGCTGAGTTTAGATTGATCAAAGACATTGAATGGATACATTGACATACATTTCTTACACATGTGGCTACCCTAGAAGGGATTAGTAAACTAGATCAAGGTAGATCAAGAACCAAAGATGAGATACTATATTATTGAGTACAACTAAAGGAATGAGAATATTTAATTAATATCTTCATATGTAATTGTGTATACTTTTACCACCAAATACAATCTTCATGAATAAGAATTTTAAGGTCTTTATCAGTTATAGACCCTTCATTTTGATAGTACCTGATTGACTCAAGGTTCTAGTGTTGGTGTGCCCCTCACATTTTCAGAAGGGAGGTATTACTTACTACATAAAACTTGTAGTTCCACTGCACTAACAACAAAGCTAAGTATGAAGCTCTAATTTTAGGCCTATTATTTTAAATAAAACATAATGTCAAGAAGTTATAAATCTTTGATGATTGAGTTGGTTGTGAATAAAATTAGAAACAAATATCAGTGAAACTCATTTATTGAAATAAGTAAAAGTACTAAGCATGGGACCTAATTGAGTCCTTTGAAGCATTTGACATGAAATCCATCCCAAGGGAAGATAACCAAACAACAGACTAACTATCAGATTCAACTACCAATCTGGCACCACTCCAAGAGTCTAAAATTCAAAAAATCTTAGTGGAATTATTTCCTTACTCTTCTTTCCTAAATAATGTAGATAACTTCTAGGTGTTCGAGGATGATCATTAAATTATGTAATTCATGAATAGTTATGGAGATTTTGAAGCCCATATAATAAATTAAGAATATGTTGAGTTGATGTGATTGAAGACTTTGGAGAAGATGGAATTTTGAAACTAAAATAAATTTGAATCCCTTTGGGCATGGTCTCCTTGGAATAAGCTTTTGATGTAGATCCCTGGGATCCAAAGTAAAAACAACTCAAAGTAATAGAGTTTGATTTCATCAAAGAGAATCTGGGAACCAACCAACATCCCCAATTTGTGAATGTTGGATTGAGTTGCATAAAGGATGAAAATTAAAGTTTGAAAAGATTGTTTGTAGAATACAAAGATGTCATTAGATGGATATATGATGACTTTAAGGTCTTAGGCCCTAGTGTGATCACTCATGCCATTTCCTTGAAGCTAGAGCACAAGCCTTTTAGGTAAAGATAAAAGCTAGTGAATCCAATCATGGGACCTCTCATATAGACTAAAGTATAAAAGTTACTAGATGCTAAAATCATTTTCCTAATTAGACATTTGACCTAGGTAGCCAATCTAATACCAGTCAAAAAAAAGAATAGAGAAATTAGACTCTGTGTTGATTTTAAAAACTTAAGCAGAATATTAGAAAAAGATAATTACCCTTTACCCTCTTTGGATGAGCTAATTCATATGGCAAGTGGATCTGATATGATGTCTTTCTTGGATGGATTTTTAGGCTACAATCAAGCCTTTACCATCAAGTGGGAAACTTTTACATATAAAATGATGTCATTCTACCTAATTAATGCAGGAGCCACTTTATAGAGAGCAATGGATTTTTATTTTTAAGGACCGGTGGGGAAGTGTATCATCATATTTATAGATGACCTCACTATGTTGTAAAAAGATGGATATGATCACATAAAACATCTATAAAAAGTCTTTGATAGATGCAAATGATATGGGGTCTATCTGAATCCAAAGAAGAACATCTTTGAAGTTATTAAAGTAAAGTTGTTGGTCCATATCATGACCAAATATAGAATATCCATCGATTCAAAATGGGTATAGGACATTTCTAAGTTGACCCCACTAGATAGCAAGAAAAATCTAAAATATTTATTTGGCAAGATTAACTTTGTGAGGAAATTTATTTCTAGTTTTATAGAGATTGTCAAGCCACTGAATGATATGTTGAAACAAGATGTCAAGATCAAGTGGAAAATAGAGGCCAAGAAATCCTTCATGGACATAAATAATACAATCACCCAAGTTGTAGTTTTAATTAGTCCAGACTTTAATAAGGTTTTTTATCTTTATTAATTCACCTTAAAACATACAATTACTGCAGTGGTTATGCAAAAAGTGAAAGACAATGTGTATCCAATTACCTTCATGAGCACTAATATGAAGGATGTAGAATTAAAATACTCTATGATTGACAAATAGATATATTACTTGATCAAAGTTGTCAAAAAATTCAAGAATTATATTTTGAGGAATAAAACATACACTATTGTCCCAGTCCTAGCTATCAAGTTTAGGCTTGGCCAGAATGTGTTGGGTGAAAGAAGAGGAAAATGGATGGCTAGACTTCAAGAGTTTGACCTAGATATTAGACCCGATAATATGGTAATAGGCTAGGGAATCATCTAGATGATGATTAAAATTGATCCACATATCCACATTGAGCATATCAACAAAGCTCAGGTAGTTGGTGGAGAATGGTACTCATAGATTATCCATTACTTACTTTCAAGAACATGCCTCTTGAACTAAATAGAGAGCAAAGGCAAGCCCTCAGGCTCAAATCAACTCATTACATGATCAAGAAAAGAGTCTTATATATAAATAAATATAAATACATATATCTAAGATGCGTTTCAAAAGGATAGGCTATAGACATCCTGAACAACCTGCATCAGAAGATATGTAGTGGGTGTCCATTAAGAAACACAACAACTTATAAGATTTTAATGATGGGATAATACTAGATTACATTCTTCAAGGACACCCAAAATCACATCAGAACCTATCATGACTTTCAAGTATTCAATAAGATAGAAGTAAATGTTCCCATGCCTTTATATCTAGTCATTGAAGGACATCCATTTGCCCAATAGGGGCTTGACTTTTTAGAGTAATAAAACCAAACTCTTTGATAGGACATAAGTTTATCCTCATAGCAAACAACTATTGTACCAAGTGGATAAAAGATACAACCACTAAGAACTCCCAGGCAATTTATGTCATCAAGTTTCTTGAAGAAAATATATTGACCATGTTTGACACTCCCATTTCCTTAGTTTGTGAGAATGGTCTAGCTTTTCAGTCTTCTGAATTTACAGAGTGGGCCTATGAAAATCAAATTACAATCAAGTTCTCATTAAAATACTATCCACAAGGAAATAAAGTAGCTAAATTCACCAATAATAATCTAATGGATGCCATTAAGAAGTTGACACAAGACAAACCAAGATAATGATAACTCTTATTAAAATATGCAATATAGGTAGAGAGAACTAGACATAAGCAAGCCCTTAAAGCTTCATATTTTTTTCTGGTGTATGGAAGGCAAGCAGTCTTCCTCATTAATCTGAATATACCAACCTAAAATTTCATACAAGAGTATATGGGAAAATATAAAAGGATATACGATAGACTATTAGACATAGTCCAGATGGAGGACACAAGAGCTGAAGCATTGCACAACATCAATAAACATAAGTATATTATCAAATGATGGTTTGATAAAAAAATATAAGATCAAAGACTTTTGAATTTTAGATGTAGTGCTTTTATGGCATAAAAAAAATGAAAAAAGGATGTCATGATAAGTTCACTCCTTTATTAATTGGACCATATGAGATATCATAAATCCTGGATAACAATGCCTTCTGATTGAAATACCTCTAAGATAATGACATAACCTTTCTAGTTAATGGATAGTTTTTGAAGCACTATATCATGGTTGCTCCAACTATAGATGTAGTTGATTGAATTATAAGTAAAAATTTAGACTAGGAGCAGATTAGATTTCTTGCTTTGTAGATTGTATTTCTTGCATTCTATATTAGGCATCCTGTTTTCTAGAATTATTTTCATTATTTTTTGTATTTTACTTTTAGTAGATTAGTTGTATGCTTTCTAGATTAGTTTTCTCTAGTTGTAGAATAGATCGACCAATTTCCTACAATGAAGATAAAGAGACATGCCAAAAATAAGGGGATAATATATAAGGAAACATGATTATTATTCACAAGGATTTATTCTGATAAGACTAGATTGTCTGAGATTGAGGTATGTGATGTGATTGAGCTAGGTTATGCTTAGGGTGAGTAGGTTCTCTGAATTTATGGGATTTACTTTGATAAACTCATGAAAATTCTAGAAGATTTTCCATTTCCAAATATTAATTGCAGTATTTCATTTTAAAAATTGGGTGAAAGATAATAAACATAGAACTGAAGACACAATGATAGGGACATATTGAAAATATAGGTTTTATTATACATATAACTAGCCAAGGGTGGTTCCCAACCCTTTTCTATCTGTCATTAAAAAAATCAAAGCATACAAACTGATAGAATATAGGTGATTCAAGTAATCTCTACTAGGGCTATGGAAATATGGCTGGAATTAGATCAAGGATTTGAGTGGAATCAAAGGTATCTATGTCAAGGCTATGGATGCTTTGCTGGTAGTAGAATAATGCCAAAACTTTCCTTATTATTTGGTTACAAAATCAAAAGTTAAAACAAAACCTACAATGGTTATTTAGGCCTCTATCAAAATTTTCATAACCAAGGGGAATTAATTTCACTAGATCGCACACACAAATATAAGGAATGGAAAGGGTTAGTTTATTAAATGAGAATGTAAGATTTATTGGACATATAATGGAGCTTGATAAACCTATGAATTATATAATATAAACATATGTGCAAAGTGTTTGATTGTGTTTTTTGTATATTTTTGTACATATTCAGCCCTGAAAGTCTGATCGAATGATTAGAGAATGTGAAGAGTCTTTCATTTTATTTCTTGGAAGGGTGGAAGGTGAAGAGACAACAAGATTTTAAAAGGCTATAAATAGTACTTTGATGTAATGAAAATGGCCCATTATAGGGAAGAGCTGATGGCTTGTACACATAATTCAATCAGTCAATCAGCCAACACATTTTATTCAATAGGATAGTACAAATATATAGAGATAACTATTCTAACTCCTTTAACCACTCTCACTAATCTAAGATGGTTGTTTTAACAATATAGGTTCTCTCTAACCACTAACTATCCATAGAATCTCTCACATCTTATTAACCATTAATACGATATATATTATTTTTTATTAATAATATATCTAACTAATAAACTATTCTACCCAATAATAACTTTATCGCATTGACTAAATGGTAAATAACAACTAATAGTAAATAGCTATTTACCACATAGTAAAAACTAATTACCATGGAAACTATAAATTCCCAAAATTATCTCCATCATAGGTCACATGGGAAGATGAATCACAAACACTAAATACTATATTACCCTCCCACAAGATTGACATGCGGATGTTGGGTTCAACTAAAAATGCAACCGATACATAATTTACAATAATTACTTAGGAGAGGAAAATATTACAAAATGCTTTTTGAACATAGACTTATTTTATGACTTATGACTCAAGGAAAATTACAAGTACTAAAATAAGACGATGATAAAATGTGACTCTAGACATAAAATAGACTCTTAACATTAACACTTAACTCCTGTTATGTTGACAATAATGACCTTAAATTCCAAATAACATAACAACAACCTTAATATACCAAAAAAATAAAATTGACCAAATGACTCAACTAGACTATTGACCAAACTATAAAACATTTACATAATGCATTATAGACCCTATAATATAAAATATAGATAATTGTTAAATAAAAACACTATAGTCTTAAAACTATATAACTTAAAAACCTAAAAACCAATACTTGACCAAAACCTATAACTAAAAATAATAATACCTAAAACAAAACATAACTTTTATAAAACCAAACAAATAATGTAAATTGCGGACTTAGAATATTAACCCTAATACCATTAACAACTTTAATTAAAAATAAAATACTAATGAAATATAATATAAAAAGTAAATAAACACTACTAAACATAACAATACGAAACAAAACCTAAAATAGAAAATTTCTTCTACCATCGTGCATGGAGAATTATAACTAAGAAGAACACCTCCAGGCTGGGTCTTCAATACAAAAAGTTTGCAGGGTTGGATATATGGGTTGAGTTGATGGTAGAGAAGATGCTAAACTTTTGAAACAAAAGATGTCACCACCATGTAGAGAGGATAGGAATGGATATAGGTTGCTTCTTGCATAACTAAAGATTAGGTATATAAGTCATTTTAAGGTCAAATCAATGCTAAAATTAATATGTATTGGTAATAGAACTTATCGATATCTGATGCCTATCAAATAGGTAAATTTGAATAGCTTTGTGAAGGTTGAGCATGGTTTCGAGTCAGGTATCTTCTCCCTTGGAGTGATCCATAAAGGATGGGAATGTATAGTGGAGAAAGATCAGAGATAATATTGACAATGATAGTAGAATGAATGTAGATCTAGAATCTCTAATTAGGAGTACGACTTACTTTCAATGTATTCAATGCAACTCTGGTTCATAGAAATCTATGCATGTAAATATTTGCTTCAAATATCCTTTATTGTATATCCCTATATACATAAAAAATTGTAAACTATATATATATATATATTAAAATACATATATCCTTTTTTTTAAAGGATATATATCAATTATTTTTCAATTTACCCAATGCACACAGTGAATAGTAATGGGTGGATAAACTACAGAAAGAATGGAAGGGATGTATAGGGAGAAGCATGAAAATGAATGGTGAATGTCATAGACTTAGAAGTGGTCTACACTACAAAACTTTTGACAAGATTCAAGAAAGGGTGAACAAATATATGAATAGTAGTTGCATGTGGTCTGCACTATAACTCTATTCAAAAATTATTTTGATGAAAATCACAAGTGAATGCAATGTACAAAAAGGTCCCATTAAGGTGCATGTTATGATACCAGATAATGAAAATGGCCCATTATAGGGAAGATTTGAAGGTTCGTACACATAATTCAATTAGTCAGTCAACTAGCATATTTTATTCAATAGGATATTACAAATATATAGAGCTAGCTATTCTAACTCTTTTAACCACTCTCACTAATCTAGGATGGTTGTTTTAATAATCTAGGTTCTCTCTAACCACTAACAATCCTTAGAATCTCTCACATCCTATTAACCAACAATACTAGATATATTGTTTTCTATTAATAATATATCTAACTAAAAAACTATTCTACCAAATAATAACTTTACCATATTGACCATATAATAAATAACAACTAACAGTAAAAAGTTATTTACCACATAGTAAAAAATAATTACCATGGGAACTCTAAACTCCCAACATGATGTAATAGACTATGGTTTGATGTGTTGATATAGATTAATATAAATTGTCTTATGGTTTTCCTTTATTTTATTTTATGTATGGTGTATGCACAGTTAAGTACTTTGCTTTGATTTATTCTATAATTTGATGCAATACAAGTTATGGTTCCATTCTATTATATCTCTTTAGTCTAATTAAATATGTCATACATGGCCTGTATTATTTTTGTCTTTCAGGCACCTTATTAGACTCTCCACTCTGCACACTATCCTTATAATTAGCATGTTCTGGTGTTATTTCAAGAACCACTATTAACAGTGGTGTGGTGAGCATGAAACCAAATTAGATGAACTATGATGAGACATTTTCTAGGGTTGAGAGACATATAACGATGGATAGATGAGAGAATTAATAATGTTATAGAGGAAGAATCTTAAAGAGTCAAAATGATTATAGAGGATACATCTATGGTGAAATCTATGAAATTTTCTAGTGTGAATTACGTAGATTGTTAGCTGTGTGGTTACTCAGATTATAATACTTTTACTTTAGTCTAGGGATAAAATCATTTATAATTTGGATTGAGGACAAGTTAGAAAAATTTCACAACCTAGATACCAACTGGTATCAAGAAATAAATCACTAGATGAAGACTATGATCGATGATTAAATCACAGAGTTCACAGTACAAAGATACATAAGTTTTGAGACTGCACAAGATAAATTTGTTCAAGGAATTAGAGGGAAGTTTTTGTAGTGACTACCCTTGTTGATCAAGATGTTAGTTATGGAAAAGGCCATGGTGCCTACTCTATCAAACATGGAGTAGTCACTTCGGGTACCATGGGGGTGCATGCGAGAGAAATTGGATGATGAGGAGTTGAGTAAGATGAACTTGAACCTGATACCAAAAAATGGAAGGTGAAAAGACTATGATCAAAAAGAAGTTTTTGGGACTTGAAAGATATCTATGAAAATAAATAAGATGGAATAAGAAAAATGACCTTGAAGTAACTATGAGTAGGACTAGGAGTAAAGTAGAAGTTACTAGAGATGGATAATTAAAAGGAAAAGATGTTAGAGAAGAAAGGTTGCTGAAAAAAGGTGTGGAAGATACTAAAAGAAAAGGGTAATGTGAATATGAGGAAGGGATAGATGAGAAAGAGGATGTTGGAAGTAGAGATGCTGATGTAGATTAGTTAGGAAGTAGAGGTAGGTCATAGTTAACTAGAGGGATTTTCACTAGAACTAGGAAGGAAAATTACTAAAAAGATATTAAATTTGAAGGTAGTACTATTACATGTTCAAGTTTAAAGAAAGAAAAAGTTGGAAATAAGCATCATTCATTTCAAGGGTATGCATCCCTCAAGACCAATTTATTTATAGAAGGTAAAAAAAGTACATAGAAGGAATCTAATTCAGGCTGGTTTAACTCCTTTACCAATAAGTTTGGAAGGATCAATATAGAAACCAAGTGGGCATTAGAAAGAAATAAGTCACAAGACACATAATTTTTTGGGTTCAAAGTAGCCTATAGGCACGGTAACCACTATAGAATCACTCAACTGCATAATGACAAGTGTGTAGACACTACCAGTTATAGTTATTAATATTTAAACACTTGTAAGAAAAACTAATAATCAATCAAATATGGAACTTCATGTAGGTATGTTTGTACCTTTAATATTGTATTATGGATCTTTGGATCTTGAATAGTACTTAGTTACATGCAATATGAAATGGGCTATAAAAGGGGTTACATTAGACGATGTGAAGAAATGCAAACTCATAAGAGCTTTGGGAGGGTGTGCTTTGGAGTTCATTTGTGAAAAAAATGTTAATGCCCTATATTTAAAATAAGTCAAATATTTTTTGATAACATAATTCAACGTAAAAAATGCTTCAGTCAGGTGATTCAATATCTAAAGGAGTTTTGGCAAAAATTAGGTGAAATGATTAGAGAATATGATCTTAGGTTATGCGACGTAATAAATAAAATTGATTTTATTCTAGAAGATAAAGATAAGATTGCTTGGTTTTTAGAATTATTATAACCAAGAATAAGGTTTGTTATTATGCAAACCCAATTCTCCACCAAAGATGATGCTTGATCTGCTACCATTAGGGTTGAACAAATAGAAAAATATGCAAATCTTCCCTCAACAAGATCAAAGGTAGAAGCTAAATTAGATGCTTTTATATGGAGGATGAAAAAATGCATGAAAATGATAAGCCTAAATTAGGTTTATGGTATGTAGAGTGTGGTCATGAGGGACATCATAGGAATGACTATGTGATATTCAAAACAATTTTTTGTGAAATATGTAGGGTAATTAGACATCCTACATCCAAGTGCCATCCCCTCCAGTAATATATTCAAAACTTACATAGCATGTATTGTAATTTTTATAAATCTATAAATCATGATGAGACAAGTTGTCACACATTACATGAGTTAAAGAAAGATATAACAAAGAACATCTTTATAATTGCAGCCTAGTAGATACCCACTATGAAACAAACAATTCTAGGATTAGATGTGGAGATGACAAATGTCACTTAAGGTAGTCTAGGATGGGTGCCTTCATCACTATAATATTAGATTCTATACTCACTACATTACAAGCCATAATGCCTAGCAAGATGGAATAATATGCCATCTCCCTCGTATCAATATTCTAGTTAGTATGGACAATCATAAAACAACACAAATATTCAACAACAATAGGCAACTTAGACCCCAAGTTATCCTCAACATTAGTATGGGGGATATGATGCATAGATGAATCAATAGGGAGGCTATAATGGAAAATAATCCCAAGGGTTGGTATATCAATATAATAAAGGAGGCTATAGAGGAGGATATCATAGTAGATATCAAGGACGTTGCAATAATGATAATTGATAAACTTAACTACCCATGCAATGTTATCTATGCAGAGCATTTAATCAATACGCGAGGAACTATCCCATAAATACTCAAAGGCAATTTTATTATGTATATTGTAGGATCAAAGGTCAACATCAAATGAAATACTACCATATTTTGGATAAACAAATAAAGGAGAAGCCAATGCATAACATAAATATGATTAATGTGCAGCCAAAGTAAAATGAATTTGTGCAAGCCATCATAAGGAAACAAAGGGATGAACAAGGGTTATATCCATTAGAGATGCCTTGGGATCTAGGCATTAGAAAATGTTAGTGGGATAAATATATTGATCCTATAAATGAAAAGAATTTAATGTATCAAGCTGTGCAGGTATTATAGGAAATATAATAAAAAATAGTTTCTAATGAGGATAACACTGCTATTGATGCTCAAATATATGGGAAAATTATTTGGATCGTGTGAAAAGAAAGTGTTGTGACCACTTTGATAGATTTAATGAAACTAATCAACACATTTTGTAATGAGGATATATCCCAAAATATCATGAACCTCTTTCAAAATCTTCTGGAGTGTTTGTAGTGAGGACAAACAAGGGCCGATAAAGTAGTGTGGTATGTCAAGACCAAGAAGCCCTGGGATGTGGATTCATGATTAGAAATCATGTTGTCTAAATATGAAATCCCAAATGTAGTATTTAAATTTATAAGTACCATCAATATTATTTCTCATTCAACATGGGAAGTCATTGGCTGACTGACTCTAAGTTACAATCTAGTAACACTAAGCTTAGTAGATTACGATAGATTTGAACCTATTAGCCAACTAGAATATGTTGAAATTAAAGTAGATGAAATTATCTTGCAAGGAGACTTCAAGAACATTGACATGAAGATAGTAGATACCCATTACCCTACCTTAATCAATAATAAATGGGCTTATGATGGCCAAATGACTAATAATACTATGTGCAATTAGTTAGAAGCACATCAAAAAGATAAAATAGTAGTCATACCTTTAAACAAATCTGAACATAAGCCATATATCATTCCTAAGGAGATAAAGTCTCCTTATGCTTATGAGGACAAAATTTGGTTCAAGGTGGGGATAGATGAAAGACAAACTGGGGTGCACACTGTGTAATGTCAAAATTGGAAGCCCAATACTACGTAGTAGAAAAAATACCGGTATTCAAACCATTTATCACAAAGTTTCCAGTTAGACAAGTTTAACTTGAATAATGTGTTTTTCATTCAGTATATTCACCAACAAATTATGAGGTAGAATTCTATATAATAATAGTGAAACTATGATGGATTACATTGAACTTACCCCTAAAATAATTCTACCCTGAGATTTGACATCATCCATAAGTGGTGACTCAGATGCACACATCCTGAATTGGTCCCATAAATATCATGAGTTATGACATCTATGCATGGTATTCACTGAAGAATTCCAAATACCTCAATATTTTATGATCAAGGATCTCAATCCATTCTTATTGAGGCTTAAGTACCATGTACCAGAGGTGGAACAACAAGTCAATGTACTTAGTATTGCACTGAAAAGAATTGATGCAACATGGTGGGTTGTGCACAAGAACACATATATGTATTGGGATGATTCCTATAAAATCTTGTGTATAAGGTTTCAATTACCAACTAGTATTAAAGCAAAATGGCCTTTTTTTCAAGAGGGTCAATGTTCTAAACTACACATCCATCAGTGCATGGATATATAGACTACACAAGGAATAGAGACTTGATGTTAGGTGAATATATTTAGTCATACCCTTGCACCTCTTACAATAACTTGGTAAATGCATCAAGAGCATAGAAGAGAAACCAAACACAGGTCACAAATTCAATAGGATTTTATCCAAACTTTTGTATTTGAAGATTATAATCCCTTAGTACGTAATGCCCTACAAAAGATCAAAAAATTTCTATGTCACAAATGTATAGAGGATTTAACAAATGTTATTGAATCATCCTCTCATCAAAAAGATATGCAAGATCTAGATCAGGCACTGCACAATTACAAAGATAATAAAAAAGAATAGCTCCAAATTCAACCATGTAATAGAATAAACAATGATATAAAATATTCTAGTGATAGGCATAATGATGGTGATCTTGATTTAGAAGGGTTCTTTGAATCGCAGTGTGAAGAGGAGCCTAAACCAGTACAAAGCACAGAGTAGGTAAAAGAAGAGAAATTGTGTAGTACTGACATCCCATAATGGGAAGGCAAATGCATTTTTATAAGATATTATGCCTAGTAGATTAGGCAAAATATATCAAGAACTATTGGAAAAAAATCAAGGAAATATTGGGATAAAAGTTACCCCTAAGCTTATAACAGTGGGAGATTACTGGGGACAAGAGCAAATGTTTGAATCCCTACAACTATTAAAAGACTATTAGGATGTGTTCCTAAGTAAATTTCTAGAGTTAAAAGGCATAGATCCATCTTTGGGAGAAATTCATATTGATCTAAAATAATGTGCACACCTGATTAAAAAGTGTCCCTATAGACACAATCCTAACATGAAAACTAAAGTAAAGGCTAAACTAGATTCAATTTAAGAATCTAGAATTATTTATCTAGTTGAGAAGGTAGAATGGGTGAGCCCCATATTGGTACAACATAAAAATATGGGATAAATACAAGTGCATGGGAATTACCATGTACTGGATGATGTGTATGTTAATGATCCATTTCCTATCCCTTTTACTGATGAAGTAATTGAATCTGTGACTAGATACGAGGTATATTCCTTTATGGATGGTTTTAGTGGGTACCACCAAATTTTGATTGTTAAATAAGATCATGACAAAACTAGATACTAAATGGGGGTCATTTGCATATAAGGTAATGCCATTTGGTTTAAAGAATGCACATATTGTCCTTTCTACAGATGTGGTAAATGCATTTAAAGACTTTATTCATGATTTCCTACATGTTTATCTAGATGACTGGTCAGTCTTTTTTCTATTTAAATGGCACTTGTCGAAGATAATATTGATGCTAGATCAATGTAGGTCTTTGCATATCACCTTAAATTTGAAAAAATGTCTATTCAGTACACCTTTTAGTGTCTTTCTAGGTCACATGGTGTACAATGATAGAATTTTGGTTGATCTAGCTAAAATTATTGTTATAGTAGGAATGTTGCCTCCTACAAACTCAATTGAAGTGCACACTTTTTTGGGTCATACCAAATATTATAGGAAGTTTATAAAATGATATGCAACTATATAAACATCAATAGAGAATTTACCATGCAAATACACCAAATTTGAATGGACACTAGAGTGTCAAATAACATTTATTGAGTTAAAATAAAGGTTGGTAATAACACCCATCTTGGTATTTCCTAATTGGAAGAATCCATTCCATGTACATATGGATGTTTCAGGCACTACAGTCAGAGCCATTCTAGCATAGCTAGGTAAAGGTGTTATAGACCATCCAATACATTTTACAAGTAGGAAACTCTCAGCTACAGAAAATAATTACACAACCACTAAGAGAGAAGTACTCACCATGGTCTTTACATTATAAAAGTTTAGACATTACTTGTTGGCTACTCCTTTTGAGTTCTTCACAGACTACTAGGCATTGTGATACTTGGTAAATAAACCAATGCTAGGGGGATGGGTCTCAAGGTGGTTGATGCTCTTCCAAAAATTCTAATTCTAAATCAATGTGAGGCCAGGATGGGAGAATGTGGGGCTAGATCATATTAACTGACTATGCAATGGAGAAGAACTAGATGAATTCAAAGATGAATCCCTTGAGGTGCATCTATTTAAAACTACTGTAGTTCCTGATAGCATGGAGAACATCAAAAAATTCTTGGAATAAGTAAATTTTCTTGCACATTATATAGAGAAAGATAAGAAATAGATGGTTACCAGAGTTATGCCATATAGTCTTATTAATGAATTCTTGTACAAGTTGGGTAAAGATGATGTGTTGTGTAGGGTATCTCTAGAACACGAGTGATCACAACTGCTTCAAGAATCTCAATAAGGAATTGCAAGAGGACACTTCATAAGAGACACCACTGATAGGAAAATACTTTAGGGTGGTTTATAGTGGTCCACACTTTCTTAGGATGCACACAAAATTTCTAAACACTACAACATCTGTCAATGAATGGGTAAGCCAAATCAACAAGATGAATGCCTTTAGTTCCTATGCTTACAAAATAGCCTTTTAAAAAATGGAGAATTTATTTTGTTGGACTTATAGCTCTACCAAGTAAGCATAGTCATTCCAGATACATTATCACTATGACCAACTATTTTACAAAATAGGTGGAAGCTATTGTTGTAGACACCTAAAACTAGCCACCAATGGCTTCATATCAAAATTTAGACCAATTCTTACCAACCATTGTAAATTAAGCCTAAGAATCACTAAATTCCCTAAATTTACTTGTGTAATACTCATGAAGGCTTAAAATTCTGTTGAGACAACCCTAAAATTGGGGTATCTTACCTTAAACAATAAAAACCTCTCATTGATTCATCTCTAATCATTACACGACATTATACCATGTAATTTGGGCTGTAAACCTATTAAATGGGACAAATAAACACATGACATTAATTCAAATCTTGAAAAATTCTAAAAATACTAAATAGAATTAATTAAAATTCTAAATAATATCAAATGCCTAAATTGAAATAATCATGAGCAATTAATGAATTATCAAAAGGAAAATTCAAAAATCAAAGAATATCCTAGAAATTCATAGTTACCTTTTTATGAGTTGTCAAATATTCAAATATATCTCAACATGACTATTCATTTTAATCATGACCATTTAACACCTTTTAAATTTACTGGGGTTAATTAACTCACTAAGGTTAGGGTTTAACCCATTTCAAACTCTAACTACATTCTAACTCACCTTGAGTTGAGGTTAGTTGCTAAACCTATAAACACAAGCCTAGACCTCTTCATTTAGGAGAGATTCAGCATAGTAAAGTTGTAATTCTAGTTTTAGAGCAAGATTGCATCACAATAGTGTTATAATGCCAAAATCACAAGCCAAACCATGGTGCCAAGGAGAGAAGGAGCCACACAACACCATTTTTCAAAAACTCTTTGAGCATAAGCTAAGCAATCCAAATAAACACATCATTTGGAGCCTTTAAGGAAGGTAAGGAATTTTTAAGTTCTTTGAATTTTAGTTGAGCTTTGTCATTTGTTATTTATTCACTAAGATCACCCATGTGATCTAGGAAAGCAAGTGTTATGCATATTAGTGTGTTTTTATTCAAGTTTTATTACTTGTTATAACACATGATCTAACCACCCTTATTGGATTCATTGATCATAAATGGCATGCTTAGTGGGATATTAAGCACCCCATGTAGTAAGGAGATGAAGATGAAAATTAAAAATTGACAAATGAATGCTTGAATATCTTCAAATTTGTAGTTTTAGTTTTACCTTTGCCATATTTTTAATTCTTGAATCAACTTGGATCTACACAGAGACCGACATCAGTCAGGCCTAACTATCATTAGTTTTTCCAAACCATAATCAATTATGCCTATTTGAGCTTGGTTTTGTGTAACCTTCATCGATCGATATACAGGGTAAAACATGGTTTATAAAACTTACAGTTTGAATCTTTTTAGCATTGCCTTTTGTGATTTTTTGGTTTCATTAAATTTTATACTCTTTGTCATACATTGTGTTGTATGTTTATGAGAGTTTTTATCATATTTTGGACTAACCTAACATTTTAATTTTGTGTGGTTTTGCCTTTAGTTTCATAGGTGACTGACATCGATCTTAGTTGATCAGTATCAATCCTTTATTGGCATCATTATTACTCTTTGAGACCGATATCAATTGCCTTAGAACCAACATCAGACACTTATGACTGAGCACGATCACTATGTTTTTTTAAATAAAATCCTAAGAGATACTTTTTCATAGTTTATTTGCTCATCATTTAAAGTGATTCTAAGTAGAAGTAGACTATTTAACCATTGCAGGGCCAAGGCATGATTAGAACACAACATTTCAAGTTTAAGTGGTTCTCACATTTCATTTTGGGTACCTAAAAATAATTAGCTAAGTCACTCACACTTCATTTTAGGTACTAAAATAAATTTTTTATATCTTGAATATTTGATCTTTGGTGCTTAAAAGGAATTAGAATTGCTAATATTTTTAAACACTTCATTTTTGGTGCTTAAAATGAATGCTTAAGTCTTGAATACTTATGTTTGGTGTTTAAAAATGAATTTAGGCTAAATCTTGAACATTTAGGTTTTTGGGCTTAAAAATCACATAGATGTTTTTACTTAAGTTATTTTGTGTAATTATTTCAAGATTTTACACTTAAGCTAAGGGACCAAGTAACGAAATTTGTCACACATTTCAATTTGGTACCTAAAATCAACACTTAATTCAATCATAATTCATTGAAAATGTTTGTTTAAACTTATTTGTTTGTTTCTGTAAAAAAGAATAGTGCATATATGCTCCTCTCCCATTGTCCCCTATAGGAAACTTGGGTGATCAAAAGTGCCTTTTCATTTGAATTTATGCCTAGTCTAAGGAATATAAAGAAAGTTGTCTAGGCTCTCCCCAAAATCCACATGGTTTGGGTGATCTAAAAACAACCCTAAAGTCTTTCTACCTAGTTTTATTTTCATGTAATTTATCTTGTGAAGGGGAGGTCATTGACTTTTACAAGTTATTTAGGGAAGCATTGACCCAGGGTTTCATTTCTTGGCAGTATTTCAACCCCACTCCATGGTGAGGTATACAAATTAGGGTATTTCATACTATGAGATCTAGGGAGTTGAATGACTAACCTCTTCTTTCATAACAAAGGCCTAAATCAATTCCAGTCAACCCTGGGATTCCACTAAGTAGTCCATAAATGGAATCATCATGCAAAGGAATAGACCCTTGCATGATAAGTTGATTAGTATGAAGTAAATTGGCATGATGTTTCTCTTATGTTGTCCACTCTTGGGATGAAACTTGATGGTCATAAATTATAAGTCTTAGTCAACCCCACTCTCCATACCTGATAGGATCTAAAACATTATACTTAGTTGTATTTAGTCTTTTTCCTTTTATTGCTTGGTGTTTTGAGTCTAAAACTTTATTTGTTATACCATTCCATAAACAAGTTTTTTTGTCTACACTACTCCAATTTTTGAGGAGGCATTATCCCATCCATTTGACACCTTACATTAACTTAGAATTTTTATCAAAAATATTGTGTGTATCACTTGATTGAAATGGGTAATGTTATGTTGTCTAAGTCAATTCAAGTTTTGAGCCTTATAAGTCTTTGAAATAAAACATTGCTTATAATTTTTGAGAGTGATAATGTCGTTACACTACTAAAATTATTTTAATAGACTTATCTTGTCTTATATTCAAATTACCATTGTTTAAACCAATCACATGTGTCTTGTGGTATCTTTGTTTTAGTGTCGTTATGCTATTCAAATTTTCCTAGCTTGTTGGTCAATAAATCCTAAGTTTTCTTGAGTTGAGTTTTCAATTAATTTTTATAAGTTTGGATTCAAACATTGATTGACTTCTGTTTAGGTCTTATCTCATAGGGGTTGATATACAGATCTTTCTCTTTTGGGTTGCATAACTTAGGTTAATTTTTTACCCAAAATTCAAAAACCATATTATTTATGCCTTGATTTGAGAGAAACACTCTATCTCCAAGTGCCTTTTGTTTAGTGACTTATACCAATTTGATCAAATTTATGTCTAGAATAAAGTGCCTAGTTTATGCCAAAGTGTTCCAAGTTTTTTAGATTAAATCATCCTTTTATTTCAAGTCTAGATTTTGATGTTGCATTTGGCCAAGAGTCCTTGCACATGCCTTGTTTGAGCCTAGCATTTGTTGCCACATTTGACTAAAAGACCTAGCAACTTTTATTTTTCCTATATTAGACCTATTTGGAACATCTTTGGACCTAGAGTTTGGCATCTTATTTTTAGTTCATTTATTTGACCTTGTTTGTGTGAGACAGTTAATGTTACACTATTTTTACCAAGTCTTTTCATAGACCTTTAGGAGATACAAATCCATTCTTTTGACCAAGTTGGACCTAGTTTGAACCTTTTATCTTTTTAGACATAAATTTTTAAAGTTTATAGAACTCTAACCTCTCTTGTCATGAAACATTTGCCATTGATTTAACCATGTGTCACTAGACACGTAGTGGAGTCATGTATAAACCAAGTTATGGAAATGTTATCACACAAGAGGACTTTATTCAAGACCCTTATGAAGACAATGTTGTTTAGGAGATGAATTCTTATCCACACTACAACACCCAATCAGGGAACATAGTCAAGATCTTTTGGCCTATTATTTAGTTAACACGCCTCCCTACATTGAGAAAGACCAAGAAAAAATGTCCCAATATTTAGATAGTGTACCTTTGGTTATAAAAATATTACAACAATAATCATATTATGTCACATTGATGTCAGCCTATGATCCTAATAGAGCCACAGAGGTAGGGCATGAAAACTTGCCATGTCTAGTAAGAGGGCCTTATAATGTGTCTTATAATTAACATGCCTCTTCTAGTAACCCTAATTCCATTGTACCAATGCCATATCAAGATATGTTTATGCTTACCACACAAAGGGTCACATGGAGGACCACTTAATTCAAATGCAAACATTATACCAGACATATCAAAACCTATTGCATAACTTTAATAATATGGCCATGTCAAATGCACCTCTTATTAAGTCATTTCCTTCAACATGAGTCTTACTTGAGTTGACAAGCCATAAAAATCAAGGTTTTGACCTAGTTACACAAATTAATTCAAGATAAAACATGTTAAATACCCCAACCATCGAGGAAGTGTCTTATGCTTTTATGCATAATAGTGAGCCAAACATAGTGGATAATGCACAAACAATGTCCAATATAAACCAAAGTGGTGTTAATGCACAAACAAATAATCAACAACAAAATGTGCCATTAGTCAACACTGTGAGTGGTTCACAAACTTAAAGATTAGGAGTTTATACTTCCCAACCTCAAACAACTACCTCTTATCCTCAACTAGCTACTTCTTCAAACACCCAACAACAAGGATTAAATAGTCAACCAATGACTAGTACCATACCATAGTATAATGTGATGAATATTAATCCACCCTAATAGGTGATGAGTAACATTCCATAATAGTAGGAACTATCTAATGTACCCACATATTAGAGGAAAAACATATTACCACCTCAATAGGGGGCAACCAATATTCCACCTTGTTAGGTAGCAACAAACACACCTCTTCAGTCAAAGACTAACATGTCGATCCAAAACCAAATGATGTCTAACCAATAACATCCAAGTATTGGTAAATGATAAATGCCAAATCTCCAACATGCATCCACTTCTCAATAAGGATTCATGTAACTAAGAGGTTCCAATGTTTGACAAGTACTAATTAGGCAATAATTGCCTTTCGTGCCAAATGTACCACAAGTTTAGTGATAGAGCCTTGTTTCAAAATTTCTTCTTAATCAACAAGGTATGATTAGTTGGAAACATGTCCTATTCAACCTCAATAGGAATAGTATGACTATATACCTCCATCCCAATCATAGTATTCCCAAAACCAAGCCTACGTACCCAATCCCAACCAGAATATTACATGGTATTACATTTAATTTCAATAATTTTAACTTAATACACAGATG
This sequence comes from Torreya grandis, assembly GCA_037957365.1. Classification (NCBI taxonomy): domain Eukaryota; kingdom Viridiplantae; phylum Streptophyta; class Pinopsida; order Cupressales; family Taxaceae; genus Torreya; species Torreya grandis. Next base: position 3,098,687 of record JARHVA010000759.1, on the reverse strand, counting down.
TGTATTCCTAGTCATTTACCTAATGAATCCAACATTCCCCAACATATACCTCCATCATACCCCAGTCAAAGTAATACACTTTTGATTGTCCAATCTCCACATCAAGATAATGATCCCATTGGTTTCCTCATGTAGGAGCTATAACAAATGAAGGATGCAATTTCCCTTATCCAAATCAATAAATAGACTAATAAATTTAAGTTGGATGATGTGTGTTTTTACCATTTCAACATGGATTACTTATGATTATCATTTCCTCTAAGGTATGAACCTATAAAGTTTGATAAATATAAGGGGAAAGGTGACCCCAAGTTTCAGTTGATGGAATTTTTTGTTGCCTACCAACTAGTGGCATATAGTGAAATATACCTTTTGTTCTTATTTATACGGAGCCTAGCAGGGTAAGCATTGGTATGGTTTCAAAAAGTGCCCAAAAATTTGTATCTAATTTTGATGATCTTTTGAACAAGTTCATGCAACACTTCTCTTACATTCTCAAACATGAGATTTCATTGGTAGATTTGATGCAAGCAAAATAGAAGGTTGGAGAAAGCTGTATAATCTATTAACAGTGATGGAGAGTGCTTGCAAGTTGATTCACCCATAGTCTACCAAACAAGCAATTAGCAGCTGTGTTTACCAAAAATTTACATAGTGAGATATCTTATAATTTGGAGTTGTAGTGTGTACACATTTTTAAAGAGATCATTGAAAAAGTACTATTGATTAAAAGAACCCTCATTAAAAAAGGAATCATTAAAATAACCTCATCAAATCATAGCTAGAACCAAAATTAGAATAATGGCCAAAATCACAACCAAGTCTAGGCACAAATGTTGTAACAAACCCAGGCCAATAACTATGACAAACCTAGGTAGTTCAATCATAAAAAAAATGTTATAGGGAATAGATTAACAGAGTTGTGACATATCCAAATGGTTTAAACACCATCTGCATAACCTACATTGCATATGCACATAAATCCTAAACAACAACCTCTTCAACAAATGTAACAAACATAATAACTTTGACCAACACAATAAATGTAACAACCTATGCCTTTTCAAAACCCTCTTCCAAGGATAAATGTGCCTACTCATCATGTCTTTAGTAAACTTGGATAACCCATTGAATCTATGTTTTGTAAGCTCACCATAACTAATTTGATTAAATGGCCTATTCCAAAGGGCTTTCCTAAGGGTGCTACTTCTCTAGATTGGTACAGGCCAAATGAATTCTATGAATATCATCAGGTCAATGACCATAATTTGCACTATTGTGTGCAAATTAAACATGTGGTTGAGAATATATTAGAAAATAATGAGATCATATTGGATCATAGAGATTACACATCCATTCATAACCTTGACATTTATCATAATCCTTTTCCCCAACATAACAATCAACAATAACAACAATAAGTTCCAATGCAACAACAACAATAACAATATCAATAACTAAGGCAAAATCAACAAAACCAACCATAGAACCAATAATGTCAAAGCAATGGACAAAACCAAGGCTAGAATGATGCTAACAACTAATAAACCTATCATGTAATTGCACATAACTACAACATAATTGTAGGCCATATTGTAGGAGACCGTATTAACACCATTTTCATTAATCCAAGACCAAGCACCAATCAGACAAGACAGTTGCTAATCATTCCCAATCAACCAACCCATGTTAGTAATCCTTCCTTGAACTGGAACTACATACAAACAAATCAACAAGGATTCCCATCGTTAGACCTTATAATGATAACTCATCATTAACCCATGACCACACATAAGTGCACTAATACCTGAGACTTATCCTATTTGGTCCCCCTCCACCATAATTTGTTAGCAACAATTATATTATACCTAATCTTGATTGTGTAATCACAACTCGATGGTCAAGGATTACCATACTAAGCCCATAACCATTTACCACTTCATCCCATCTAACCACCCGTTCTAACTAAAAACAAGCCATTTACCACTAACCAAGATAAGACATTTGACATTGTGAAATAATTACAAAATATGCCAACATAAATATCCATTTTAGATTTGTTTCACATGTCTACTATCCACAAGAACATATTGATAGAGTTCCTTGGTCAATCCCAAGTTCCTAATAACATATCTCTAGACAAATTTCAAGCTTTGGTTGGACATCTATCTCCAGGCCAATAATTAACCTCCAAACAAAGTGATATATCATCCCTTGGCCCACTGCATAATAATCTATTGTACATTAAAGTTTACATAATGTGACACAAAGTGAAACATGTCCTCATAGGCAATGGATCAGGCCTAAATATTGTGTCTCTAAAGCTCATCAAGCTTCTTGGGTACACAATAGCTTATCGCCAAGTAAAAATGATGACCATCAAATCCCATGATAATGAAGAATGAGAATAACAAGGCACAATTAGCTTATCAATTATCATTGGGCCTTTGACCCATGATACACTATTGATGCAGGAACATCTCTACCCATTGTACATACTAGTTTATTTTACATGTATTGAGTATTTTATAAGTTTTTTTATTCATATTATCTCTATAGGAGTCCATAAAGTGGTAGAAATTTGTCAAATTTAAATTTGAGACCTTTAGGCATTTTCTCTCCTAAAAGACCAATTCAAACCTTTGAATAATTTTGTAATGTTTCTCAAATGTTTTGATGTGGTTAAAATTCAATATATTATGACCTTATGTCTTAGGATATTTCAATAATGTTGTAGGTTATTTTATGCTTCTTAGGTGGTCAAGTAGTTAAAATACCTTCCTCAATGTACAAGAGAGGAATTTAGAGTAGCTACACCAGTTTTGATAATAAAAAAAAGTTGCAAGTGTTTTGAGAAGGATAGGTCATTCAAGAAAGATATCTTGAATGGAGGGGTTGGAGTATGAAGGAAGATTATATAATAACCACAAAAGAGAGAATAAAGATCAGTTATGTTCATTTTAAAGAAGACATCTATGTGTATATTTGTAATGTGTTGTGAAAAGTTGACTGTATGGGAACAATCAATGATGGAAGTGTCAAAGAAGTCAATTTTTGATAATATTCATAAATTTGATGATTTATTTTTGTTGTATTTGATAAATATTTTATATTCTTATAATAATATTTCATATATATGGTCAAACAACTCCAAGTTGGGTCTGCATATTCTGTGTTGTTTACATCTTGTTGAAGATTTAGGGAAATAAAAATTTAGGAGGAGTTTCTATTGGTAAAGGATTTGAAGGTGTATCTCATTGGAAAGCATCCAAAACCTTTATATATTATGTTTTATTGATAAAGATATCTAGAGTACATCAACTCATATATGTTTGTATGCATGAGGAAATAAGGATTGACTATACATTTCTGTATGGGATGGACTGAGTGTGATTTTTGCATAAGGAAGGATTCCATGATAATTAAATGAAATTCAAATATATATAATTTGGTACGTATCTATTCTAAAATCATTAATACTATTTAAAAGTTGGAATATATGTTTATATCTAGGTTTCCTAAAATGATGTTGTAAACCACTATTGAAAAGACACAGTCTGCCAAGGAACACGATAGAGGAGGGAAACAGAGTTGATTTTTATGATTGTGAAGGTCTCAAGTGTTGTATGGTATCTATGGAGTCTTCAACGTGTTTTAAAAATATTCTATAAAGTTTAAACACATCATTGAGACCCTTTTGTTGCATAGAGTCTCGTAACTATATAATAAAAGTTACACAATTAACCCAAGTTCTTTATGAAATGGTTTATCAGAGTTAATAAATGGTCAAGTTAGCGTGAAAGTCATTTTGAAACAAAAATCCAAAAGAATACATTCTCAAATTTGACAATCCTGCTAAATGTACACATTTCAACGCTATTTTAGAATAACAGTCAATAAAGGAAAGTAGGGTATGAGGTATAGATATGAAATAAGGAAATCTAAGGGTGGAATAAATCATAAAGAAAGACTAAAAAAGACTATTCTAAGCTCTATTAGGGCCATGAACCTAAATCAACTTTTGCGTTTAGTCACAAGGAGTTGAGTAGTGAGAAGGTAAGATTGAAACAAGAGTGATGTAAATAGATTGTGTACACAAGGCGAACAAGAATGAGTAACAAGGCATGGATTAAGGTGTAGTAGAATATAATTGAAGTCTATAACATGCATGTATAAGTGCATTAAAAAAATAAAGAACTAATCAAGAAAGCCAAGATAAAATTTCAATAGTCAGGAGGTATTTGGGTAGAGGTAAGTGAAGGTGTATGGATTTAATATTTTTATTTAATTGAGATAAATACATTAGAAGCCCTCTGCATCATGTGGTATTAGAGTAGGAATATTATATTGAAAAAGGTATGTTTGAGTTTTGTTGATTCATTTTGTACATTGTGATTAAAATTATTGAGATATTATGTTGAACAGTTGCATAAAGGTGGTTATGAGATGACTAATGAGAATGTAAGAATAATATGAAGATGTTGCAAGTATATGTGAAAGGAGAGGCATAAGTATAAAGAAGATAGGTGGAAAATCCCTTAACTAAGAAGGCTTAAATAAAATGAGAAGATCTATTGAGAAGCTCAAGAAGGAATCTCATAAGTGAGCTTGAAAGAGAGAGTCCTATAGGTAGGATAAGAGAAAGAAGAAGTCCTAAGCAAGGACAAAAAATAGATTGACTCTAAAAGAGAGAGTCAAGTGAGAGACCCAAGTGAGGTCATGATGTGTCAAGTAAGAAGAAGACAAAAGATGAAGTTGAAATCAAGGCAATCTAGAAATATAAATGAAGAGGTAAGGAAGCTTCAAATGATTATGACTAATGATTACTTTGCATGTTAGCATACAGGTGAAAAGTTGTATATCGATTGGAAACATGAGCAACATGCTAGTAAAGAAGAAATTGATTGGATAGCTGTGTATGGTGATACAATCTTGTGTTATCCTAAATAGGGTGATCCATTGGATGAAGATGAAGAAGAAAGAGGAGTTATAGTAGTACCATGCTCATGATAAGCAACAAGGAAGAATATTTTAGTCAAGAAAGATTGGAGGAGAGCCCAAAAGTATAAGGTATTTATTTTAATGTCATTTTCAATTAGTATGTTGATATAGATGTTGCAGAGGATGATTTGTATGAGATTACTTTGGAACTAATGAATGTGTTAGCTGAAGGAAAAGAAGGTGCAATAGTACCAAGTGCAGTGTTGGACATATATGAGGTGGAAGTAAAAGAGAATGAAGAGGAAGCATAAGTTGAAGTGATTGAAATATTTGAGTTGAAATAGGTTAAAGTGCTTTGTTGGGCACCAATGGAAGATAAAAGTGATGTAGATAAGTGTACAACAAAAGAAAAGAAGCTATGGCATCAAATAATGGGAGAATATGATGATATAAGTCTCAAAGGAGATAAGAATAACATCATGGCAGTTGAGTTGGCATTGGAGAGAATCTTAAGCCAAGAGGAAGAAGAGTTGGCAAGCAATGAACAAGGAGAACTCAAAGGGAAAAAGAAAGAAGTGGTTTTAATTGACATGTTTGCTTCATGTGCAGGTCATTAGAAGAAAGTGCAACAACTGTCCCTGAATATATTGAATAAGTGAGGTAAGAAGAAGAATAAGCAAAAGAATAACAAGGGAGGATCCATCATGAACAAGCATCACAAAGGCTTGTATGTTTCAAAGAGGCCTTGGGATCTAAGTGGACATGATCTTGGTAGAAACATGCTATAAAGAACATGATTGTTATATCATTTATAACTTTATTGGAAACTTCTTTTCTTGCTCCTTAATGATATGATGTAGGATCATCTCTATCCATGTACATACTAGTTTATTTTACCTGTCTTGAGTATCTTATAAGTGTTTTTATTCATATTAGGTCTATAGGAGTCCATAAAGTGGTATAACTTTGTCAAATTTGAGTTTGAGACCTTTAGGCATTTTCTCACCTAAAAGGCCAATTCAAATATTTGAATAATTTTGTAATGTTTCTCAAATATTTTGATGTGGTTAAAAGTCAAGATATTATGACCTTGTGTCTTAGGAGATTTAAAGAATGTTGTAGTTTTTTTTGTGCTTCTTAGGTGGTCAAGGTAGTTAAAAGACCTTCCTCAACGTATAAGAAAGAATTTAGAGTAGTTACACCAGTTTTGATAATAAAAGAAAGTTGTAAGTATTTTGAGAAGGACAGGTCATTCAAGAAAGATAGCTCGAATGGAGGGGTTGGAGTACGAAGGAATATTGTAGAATAACCCCAAAAGAGAGAATAAAGATCAGTTTTGTTCATTTTAGACAAGACAACTCTGTGTATATTTGTAATGTGCTATAAAAAGTTGACTGTATGGGAACAATCAATGAGGGAAGTGTGAAAGAAGTAAGTTTTTGATAATCTTCATAAATTTGATGAGTTATTTTCATTTTATTTGAGAAATATTTTATATTCTTGTAATAAGCTTTCATACATTTGGTCAAGCAACTCCAAGTCGGGTCTACATATTTAGTGTTATTTACATCTTGTTGAAGATTTAGAGAAATAAAAACTTAGGAAGAGTTTCTATTGGTAAATTATTGGAAGGTGTAGCTCATTGAAAAGTGTCCAAGACCTTTATATGTAATTGCTTACTGATAAATAAATATAGAGTAGATCAACTCAGACCTATTTGTATGCATGAGGAAATAAGGATCGAATATACATCTATGTATGGAATGGATTGAGTGTGATTTTTTCATAAGGAAGAATTCCATGGGAATTAAGCAAAACTCAAATATATACAATTTTCTATGTATCTATTATAAAATCATTAATATTATTCAAAATTTAAAATATATGTATACATACAAGTTTCATAAAATAATGTTGTAGACCACTATTGAAAAGACATAGTCTGCCAAGGAACTTGACAGAGGAGGGAAAAAGAGTTGATTTTGATGATTGCAGAGGTCTCAAATGTTGTATGGAATCTATGGAGTCTTCAAAGTGTTTTGAAAACCTTCTATAAAGTTTAAATACATCATTGAGATCCTTTTAATACATATAGTCTCATAACTATATAATAAAAGTTACATAGTCAATCCGAGTTCTCTATGGAATGGTTTAATAGAGGTTAATAAATGCTCAATTTAGCATTAAAGTCATTTCAAATCAAAAATCCCAAAGAATCCATTCTTATATCTAACAATCCTACTAAATGTACATGTTTTAATGCCATTTTGGAATAACAGTCAATAAAGGAAAGTAAGGTGTGAGGTAGAGATATGAACCAAGGAACTCTAACAGTGGAATACAGTGTAAAGAAAGACTAAAAAAGACTATTCTGAGCTCGATTGGGGCCATGGAACCTATATCAACTTTTTGAGTTTATTCACAAGGAGTTGAGTAGTGAGAAGTTAAGCTTGAAACAAGAGTGACATAGATAGATTGTGTATGCAAGGAAAACAAGAATGAGTAACAAGGAATGCATTAAGGTGTAGTAGAATCTAATTGAAGTCTATAACATGTGTGTATGAGTGCATTAAAAATATCATGAACTAATCAATCAAGCCAAGACAAAATTTCAATAGTCAGGAGGTATTTGGGCAGAGGTAAGTGAAGGTGTATGGATTTTTTATTTTCTTGCAATTGAGATAAATACAATATAATCCCTTTGCATCAACTATGCTATGTGTTAGACCTTGATTTGTCATATAATATGATTTTGGGTAGACCTTGGATACATGAGATTGGTGCAATCCCATTGATATTGCACCAATGTATCAATTTTTCCCATTTAGGAATGGAGGTTACTATTTTAGGAGATTTGCATTTATATGAGCATTTTAAGCATTTATAGGTTGAGTTCAAAAGTTATAACTACCATTCTAACATGAATCTATTTTCCAAGAAGGAGAAGGGGAAATAAATACTTGTTGATTCACCAGAGGCCAACTACATTGACTATGATACCCTTGATTCACTTTCCCACATGCCATCTCCTGAAATGTCCAATCATTATACCATCTCGGCTACTAGCCAAAGAAAATATTTGACCCACAACACCTTTCACATTTTAAAGCTTCCACAAAACCCAAAGTCCTTTAAAATCCTAAAAGCCAAACCACTCATGCAATGGTAAAGAAAGGGCAAAGTCCATCTGCATAGTTTAGCACCTATTAGTTTCATAATAGCCTTTGGCCAAGAATAGGACCCTCTCAAAGGTGATAAATCATGATTGTATAATGATAAATTGGTTTATTGTTACAAAAATTACAAATACCCCATTCCTAATCAGATCATGGAGAACCATGACTATGAAGGAGGAGGCCTCAAGAGAAATCAATAGGGAATACTTGAGACAATTTCTATGACTAGGTACAAAATAACCTATGGACTTAGATTTAAACTGCATCGGGGTGACCCCACGTATCTTATTCGAGTTCCAACACTAATTACTAGTGATGACAATGCCAACAATGAAGTAGAGTTCAATCATAGCCCTTTTGATGACAGCCCATACCAATTTATTTGACAATAATGTCATTTGTACCCTTTGACCTATTATTTGTTATAATCTACTTCCATTATATTACCCCTAACTGATATACTGGGGCCAATAAGAGTTACACATGCCAGTTGATGAGTTTTAAAATGATGAGGCCTTATATGATTTTATAGGCCTTAAGGACAATGTTCCGTTGGGAGACCACAAATAAGGGTTCTCAATCAAGTTGGATCCTAAAGTATATTTTGGAGAGAGGGTGAACACCCTTAGCCAAAAATAATTAAATAAAACATTAATATCCCAAAGTGAAAACCTCTTTGAGGTACTTTTAGACCAAGAAAATAGTAAATATAAATGCCAATCTAGTGGTGAAAACCTATTTTAGGTGCCATTATATGGGGTTGTTCAACCTTCTTCAAGCATAGACTAGGAAACCACCAACAACAAACTTGTCTATGAGTTTGACTTTAGCCTTGAAGAACAATAGACTTTTGATCAAATCATCTAGGATACCAACAATGATGAACTTATCTATGGTTCTGAATTCAGTCTTGAAGAACAATAAGGTTTTGATCGCATCATCTAAGAGTTTCCAATCACATTTTTCACATGGCCATCCCTATCTTTGGGGGATTATAATTCATCATGCCTAAGATAACTTGAGGAACTAATACTAATAGAGGACTCTACTATTCTAGGCCAATTCAAATATTTGCCCACTATTCTTGAAGATAGTTCGACCCTTCTAGTGGAAGAGATAATATAGGTTAATATCAGGACTCTAGATGACACAAAATCGATAAAATTAGGCACATCCTTCATCGAGTAAGAACATGAAGTCTTAATATCCCTATTGAGGGAATTTGTAGATGTATTTGCATGGGCTTATTCTAACATGCCTGGTTTGGACCCCACCTTGGCTGTTCACCACCTTGTGGTACATCCTGATGCCAAGACACTGGAACAAAAATTATGCAAAATACGTCCTTATATTGCTATATTAGTAAAGAAAGAGTTGGAAAAGATCTTGGAAGCAATATGTATTAGGCCAATTGACTATTTTGAATGGATTTCCAACATTGTGTCAGTTAGTTAAAAACCAAGAGGAATCAGAATTTACACTGATTTTTGTGACATAAATAAATCCTACCCCAAAGATGACTTTCCTTTGCCTAATATTAACATGATTTTTGAATCCACAACATGTTATGAGATGCTTTCACTGTGGATAGATTCTTAGGCTAAATCAGATCTGAATCACACCAAAAGACTAGCATAAAATAATGTTCACGACTTCATGGGGAACATTCTGTTATCAGGTTATGCCATTTGGTCTCAAAAATGCAAGGGCCACTTATCAAAGAACCATGATAGTCATATTTCATGATATGATACATGACATTGTTGAAGACTACATCAATGACATACTAGGTAAATTAAAGACTAGGGTCAATCATCTAACAACACTAAGAAGGATATTTGAGTGACTACGTGAATATAAAGTCAAGTTTAACCTTAAAAAGTGTGTTTTTGGAGTTACTTAAGGAAAATTTCTTGGCTTCATTATATCTTGTTGAGGCATTGAAGTTGATCCAACCAAAGTACGAGCCATGATATAAATGCCACCACAAACCAATTTAAATTAGCTCTGTAGTTTTTAGGGTAAGATCCAATCCATCAGATGCTTCATATCTTAATTGGTAGACAAGTGCCACCCATTTACAAAATTATTTAAGAATGGTGTGACATTTCTTTGGGATGATGATTTTCACAAAGATTTTCAATAGTAAAAGGACTATCTAGTGAATCTTCCAGTTTTATTACCTCCTATGCTAGGAAAACCATTTCTTCTATATCTACTGGCCGTAGACAAGGCCTTGGGGGAACTTATAGGTCAACATGATGATAATGGAAAAAAGCATGCCAAATACTATCTAATCTATACATTGGTCACATATGAGCATAATTATACACCCATTGAAAAATCCTATTTAGTTATGGTCTTAGCAACTCAGAAACTACACCACTACATGTTAAACAACAAGACCATGGTTATTTCAAAAGTAGATCCGCTCAAGTATCTACTATCTAAAAAAATTTACAAGGTTACATGGCTAAATGGATCATGTTTCTCAGTGAATTTATGATCGAGTATGTCAATCCGAAAGCCATCAAGGGAAAATTTATTACAAATTAGCTCACTAAAGTACCCCTTGTAGATACATAGCTGTTAGCTTTCTAATTTCCAGATAAATCCATTATGACCATCATTGAAACACCTCTTGAGGAGCAACAATTGAAGCTATATTTTGATGGATCATTCACAACACATAGATTGGGGGAAGGTCTTTTGTTTATAACACCATAGGGAAATCTAATCCCTAAATAATTTAGAATCAACTTTATTTGTACCAATAACATGGCCGAATGTGAAGCACTCATTATAGGGATTTGATAAGTATTAAAATGGAACATACAACATCTAAAGGTTTATGGTGATTTTCAATTAATCATCAATCAGGTTACATACCATTTTTAGACCAAAGATGATAAGCTAGTTCCCTACAAAGCCATGGTCGACACTTTCAAGTAACAGATTGATGATATCTAGTTTCAACATAGACCAAGAGCCAGAAATAAAACAATGGATGCTATAACCACCATTGGATCTCTGATTCAACATATAGATATGACCAAAGAATACAGTTTCTTATTAAAAATCTATTAGTGCCATCTCATGAACCTTCAACTATCGTAATGATCTGTGATATTGTTGGTCTTAGCTCTACTTGGTATTCAGACCTATACACCTATATCCATGACCAAATTATGCCATCATACCTATCTCATCAACAATCTAAAGCCTTTGTCCATAATGCTACATGTTATATCTTACTTGGACCAACCCTATACCATTAAAGTTTTGATGGAATTCTACTTCATTATTTAAATTTAGTAGAATATAAATTAGCATTACAATAAGTTCATGAAAGAGTATGTGGATACCACACTAGTGGGGCAGTCCTGTCCAAAAATCTCTTATGTACTAGGTACTATTGGCCAATAATGGACATAGATGCAGCTATATATGTGAAAAGATGTGATAAATGTCAACAACATGCCAATCTAATAAATGCCCCAGCCAAGAATCTGAAACTAATGTTGACACCATGGATATTTAATACATAGGGCCTCGATATCATTAGGAAGATAAACCCCACTCCATCTGATTACCATAAACATATCCTTACCACCATATAATATTTCACTAAGTGGGTTAAAGCTATACCCCTCACTTACGTGAATGGAAAACAAATTTCTAAATTCATTTTAACCATCTCATTTGCCACTACGGTATCCCCTCTGACATTATATATGATAATGGTGGATCATTCAAGAATAAGGATGTCAAATCACAATGGTTGAGTACAAGATCAAACAACATTTATCCATGACATATTATCCTCAAGGTAATGGCCAAGTAAAAGCATCAAACAAAACCATTATCAACATCCAAAAAAAGATTATCAATGATGTCGGCCATGATTGGCACCTTTTAATATTTCATGCCCTATGGGCCTATCATACGAATCACAACACTCCCATAGGTGCCACTCCATACTCACTTGTTTATTATATTGAGACTATTCTTCCCATTGAGGTTGAGTTACCTTCATTATGCATCTTTTTGAAGTATGTCCTAGATGATGAAGAATATCAAGTAGCTCACCTACAAGAGCTAAAGTTGATGAGAAATGCATGGATGCCATAAATAGACTTCAAGCATATTAGAACTAACTCTATGGCCACTACAATCAGTGCATGAAACACAAAGAAATTGATCTTGGTGATCTTGTTCCAAAATAATTCCATGATCAAGAAGAAGCATAATGGCAAGTTCAAGCCCAACTGTGTAGGTCCTTTCATTATTGTTGCAGACTATGGTGCTGGAGCATACATGCTCACCACACCATATGGAGACAAACTTGATGAGCCAATGAACATTATACACCTCAAGCATTACTTCGCTTGAGTAACTTGGCGTATTGTCTATGAGGACCACTTTAAGTTATACCATATTATCAACATTCTTATTTATACCATACCATTCTACCATTCTATCAGTTTGCCATTCTACCATACCTTTTCTATTGACCAAGTTGTTTTGACCCTTCCTATCGAGCTCGTTTGGCCTTGGTTCCATTCCATTAGTTTTGATTTTAGCATGAATATTCAAATTAGTTTTAGCAATTATTTCAAGTATTCTAGATAGAGGCCATATTTTGGAGTAGTATGACAGAGGTTTTGGTAGTTGCATCCTTCATTTATTATTCCATCATCTATACCATTTTTGGGACTAATTATAACCACGTTTGATAAAATTAGTGTCTCATGGTCATGCTACTAATTATAATTGCTTATGGACAAATTAGTATAATCGATCTATGTCATTGTCTCCTAGTTATAATTACTTATGGGAAAACTAGGGGCAACACTTATTTATTATGCCTTGATGTACCATCTTGTGATTCCTATGCCATACTGTGCCATTATGCCAACTATGTCTATTTTTTTTGTATTGGTTACCATGCTAGTAAAATTCTTTTGCTGTAAGGTGGGACTACTACGACTTGAGGTCCTAAGGGGACTATGTAGGCAACACTTGATACTTGTTGAGGTTAGCTCAATCACCTCTTCACTACGCTCTCATCATTTTATTAGCAATCTATAAATTTGAACGCTTTCACCATTTTACAAGTAACCTAAGCCAATCCTCTCACCGTTTTGTGTGCTTGGACCATTTATCATCTCTTCATTCTCCATCAAGTCGAGATACTCCAAAAATTCCAAAAAACATTTAAAATTTGATTTAGAAAAACTAAAAACACTGATCACTTCTTTGCCTTAAGGATTCTGGGAACCCTTACTAAATCACAAGAAACCATTTGTCATTTAGTTTTCCCATCCTTATTGGCCCTTATCCCACTCTCTTGCCATTTTGCATGTTCATTGACCATATTTTCTTTCTCATCATTTTTTTTCTATCCCATTTCCTTGGAGAACTACATTTGGTCTAAATTTTTTGTTGGACATGACATCCATGGAACTATGTAGGCAACGTTCACTTACCTAGTGCATCTAGAGATAGCTCGGCCACCCCCTTCTTTTTTTTTTGTTCCCCCATTTTGTTTATTTATTAATTTGTCACCTATTTTCTAGGGGTAAATTTTATCATCTTGTTTATGCCATGGTGTTTATACTAACATTGTGATTAACTATTTTTTGTTTTTTTATTGTTTCTCTTTGTTTTGTTTCTTTTCTTTTTCTTTTGTATTTTTATTTGTTTATTTGTGTGCTTGTTTATTTGATTTTTTATTGTGCATTGAGTCAATTTACATGAATTTATTGTGTGATTCCTTGCACATTATTCTTAAATCTATCCATATTCATATGTCAACATTGTCATCATGGTTTTTTATCATTGGTGCATTATTTTCAATTGTTTATTATATTGGGAGTCAGTCCTTATGCATATTTCAGCCAAGTCCTCATGATATTCTATCATGATGCCTACTGTCACATGCTATAACAAAAATCAAATTAAAGAGTTTCATCGGTGAATGTAGTAATGATATCTCCTTGGCACCAACACCAACAATATTCTTGATCTAATCCAAATCATATCCCAAACAAAGTAATTAAACAATGAAATAATTTTTCTCCTTGCTAGTTTGAACAAGCATCTCCCTACTAGCAGGATGCCTAATTCATATTTATCTTCTGTATCATGTTTGACATAATTGGTATACAATGATTATAATTACCTTTGGGAAAATAATTTTACACCATCCCACTTGCATTACCAATGATTCTAACTGCGTTTGGGAAAATCATTGGGTTTCCACCAATTTGAGGGTTAATGATTACAAATGCCTTTAGACAAATCATTCACTTTCTTTTGCCCAACTGGGGCATGTTTTTATCCTACCAATGATTCTAAATACTTGTGAGAAAATCATTGTTTTCTTTTTAACTGATTATAACCTCCTTTGGGCAAATCAATCTCTTGTTACCTTAAGCCTTTGTCGATGATTATAACTACCTTTGGGAAAATCACCACATTTTTTTTATATCCCACCTATGCTGATGATTATAACCACTTATGGGAAAATCATCCTATTTGTTTTCCCTAATTAAGGCAACTCCATATACCATTGATTATAACCACCTTTGGGCAAATTAGTCTTTTTCATTTGTTTAGACCGTTTATTGATCACTTTACCAACCATTCCTTTGAGGGTGTACCCTAAAATTCATCTATTATCATTGAAGTCATAAGCATACATGACCCTTTCAATATTTGATAAGATATTACTGTGTTTATAGCTTGAAACACCTTCCCAAATAGGGGCGAATTGTAAACACCTAAAATTGGAAACCAATGGCTTCATACTAGACTTCAGAGCGATTCTTACCAACCATTATAAATTAAGCTTAAAAATCACTAAATGTCATAAATTTTCTTCTGAAATACTCATCAAGGCTCATAATCTCATTGAGACATCCCTAATTGGGGTATCTTACCATAAACAATAAAAACTTCTCACAGATTCATCTCTAATCATTCCATGGCATTATAACATGAAATTTGGCTTATAGACCTATTAAATGGGGAAAATACACACATTATATTAATTCAAATCTTACAAAATGCTAAAAATACTAAACAAAATTTATTAAAATGCTAAATCAAATCAAATACCTAAATTGAATTAACCACGATCAATTAATGAATTATCAAAAAAGAAGTTCAAAAATCAAAGAATATCTTAGGAATTCATAATTACCTTTATGTGAGTTGTCAAATATTCAAATATATCTTAACATGCCTATTCATTACTAATCATGACCATTTGACACCTTTTAACTCTAATGGGGTTAATTAACTCACTAAGGTTAGATTTGAACCCATTCCAAGCTCTAACTACACTCTAACTTGCCTATTCATTACTAATCATGACCATTTGACACCTTTTAACTCTACTAAAGTTAATTAACTCACTAAGGTTATATTTGAACCCATTCCAAACTCTAACTACACTCTAACTTACCTTGAGTTGGGGTTAGTTGTTAAACCTATAGATATAAGGCTAGACCTCTTCATTTAGGAGAGCTTGAGAATAGTAAAGTTGTAATGCTAGTTTTAGAGCAAGATTGCATGAAAATAGTGTTATAATGCCAAAATCACAATCCAAGCCAAGCCATCAAGCTACATCAAGCAAGCATGATCCAAACCATGGTGTCAAGGAGAGAAGGAACCACACAACTCAATTTTCTTAAAACTCTTTGAGCACAAGCCAAGCAAGCCAAATGAACACATCATTTGGAGCATTCAAGGAAGGTAAGGAATTTGTAAGTTCTTTGCATTTTAGTTGAGCTTTCTCATTTATTTTTTGTTAACTAAGTTCCCCCTATGATCTAGACGAGAAATTTTTATATATTTTAGTGTATTTTTATTCAATTTTTCTTACTTGTTCTAGCACATGATCTAACCACCCTTCTTGGATTCGTTGATCACAGCTACTACTCCAAACTGCAGTGTGAAGGATGCTACAAAATTTTCAATTGAAAACATTATCACAGTTTAGATGTCTAGTTAATCTGGTAAGTGATAATGGCACACGCTTACTTCATAATATTATTAAGACTCTCATGGAAGAATTCATGAAATCGCACCACACAAGCACAACTTATCATCTGCAGGCCAATAGAAAGGTAAAAGCATCAAATAAAGTTTTGGAATCTCCAGAGAGATTATTGGGTGGATTGCATTCCTAAAATTATGTGGGCCTATCACACACATTATAAGCTAGCTATCATGTTCACTCCCTTCTAATTATTATATGGCCTCAAGGTAATAATGCCTATGGAATACATTGTACTTAGCCTATGTATTATGATGATTATGAGGTTAGTGGATCATGACTCACTAAGGTCACAGTTGTTGGATTTCACTAAGATGGAAGAAGACAAGATAAGATATTAATAAACACAACAAATTAATAAAAAAATTAAAAATCATGGCATGATCATAATCTGTGGTCTAAATAATTCTACCCAGACCAAACTATATTGTTGTATAAGAGCATATTTAAAGCATTCCCAAGAAAGTTGCACATATGATGGAAAGGACCCTATGTCATTCATGAAGTATCACCACAGGGTACCATAATTATAAAATATTTATAGGGAACCATATTACTAGGGTGAGTCAATGGCTATAGGCTTGAGCTATATCATCTTTAATCTCTATCATGCTGCTAAAAATTGAGTGGGTTCTAAGTAGCACCATGTAGTTAGGATTTTATTTAATGTTGTTTGCTTTCTATTTTTTTTCATAAGATAAAATGTTTGATAATGTTATAATTTTTGTACAACACATCATAACCACCACAACCAATTATTATTTCAAGATGTGACCAACTTATTGAGACATCTCACCAAGGACAACTAGCTAAAACTACACCAAGATTTGCGAAAGAATTATTTCTTGTTATTTTTATCCAACATCCTTTCACCTTATATAGCCTTCAAAGGCATTTCCCAATGGGGGCATCCCATTAGCAATGTACCTTTTCATTAACCAAAGTGTCTTTTATTTTATTTTAATTAATTTCAATTGACCTTCCAAGATGGGTGATTTTAATAAGGCAATAATATAAATAAAGAGAGTCAGCCTTGTCATTTAAGCATTAATGATTATATCCATAAAACTCCTTACTAAAATTAAAATTTATTGGAAGCTGGTCCCATCAACATAAAATTGTTGCTATTGTAAATTAAATATATTTAACTGTTGGTCCTTATTAATTAATGTTGGTCCCTTTCATACTTGGGCACTCAAAACAATGACATTAGTCCTTCCATCCTTGGGCATTAATTTCTGAAAAGGTCACATTTTTAAGGGAAAATTATGTTAGATAATTCTGTTACTTTTTGACACTTCTATTCACTTCCAAAAACAATTTCATTTGACACTTCCATTCATATCCATTACAATTACTTTAACATCAATGATAATTATTCTAACAATCTCCCCCTTTGTCATTGATGGTAATCCCCATGAATTAGTATATGAACTCCCCCTTTCTGTGGTTCTCCTCATTTACTCCCCTTGACTTCATTTCTCCCCCTTGACATCAATGGAAAAGGAATGTTTAAAACAATCACAATGTATTTCACCAAAATATCTATGGGATTGAATAATATAATGATTAGTTCCCCCTTCTCATGTTCCTTATGATGGATTTAATGACTGAGTGAAAAATGGATCACTCCCAATTCTTGCCTTAGAAACTCAAAAGGTTATTTTGAGAGAGGCTTTGTGAAAATGTCTATAACTTGCTCCTTTGTAGAGACATACTCTAATTTTGCCTTCTAATCAACAACCTGCTCTCTTAGAAAATGATACTTGATGGGAATATGTTTAGTTATTGAATGCATAATTAGATTCTTGGAGATGTTTATTATGCTTTTATTGTCATAAAAAATAGAAATTGGATTGACATACTTAATTCTAAAATCACTCAAGGTTTGTTTCATCCAAAGGACCTATGTGCAACATGATACTACTTCTATGTACTCAAATTTATCCATGAACAAGGAAATTAATGTATGTTTCTTGCTCATCCATGACACAAGACTCTTTCCAATAAAGAATGCACCTCCACTTGTATTCTTTCTATAATCAATGTTGCCTTCCCAATTTGCATCAATATAAGCTATCAAAGTGAATTCCTTTCCTCTTAGGTACCACAAAACAAGATCCATAGTGCCTTTGAGATACATGAATATCCTTTTGACTACCTATAAGTGTGTTTATTTTGGTGTTGCCTAAAATCTGGCCACTAGACCACTCCCTGCATGATATCTAGTCTTGATGTAATAGTATACAATTACTTCCAATCATTGATCTATACAAGATCTGATTGACTTCTGTTAACTCATCATCTTTGATCAATTTACACCCTATTACCATTGGAGTACTTACTAATTTACAATCATCCATATTGAATTTTTTCAACATTTCCTTAATGTATTTGGTTTGAGAGATGAAGATTCCTTTAGTTGATTGTGTATTTTTCAACCCGAGGAAAAATGATAACTCTCCTAACATAGACATTTCAAATTCTTGTTGCGTTACCCATAAAAATTCTTGAGACATGTTCTCATTATCTCTACCAAAAATAATGTCATTAACATAGACAACTAGAATTAATTGGTTCTCACCTTTAGTCTTGATGTATAGGTTACTACCAGCTACTCTTATCTTGAAACCTTGATCAAGAAATTATTTGTCAAGCTTGATATACCAAGCTCTAGGGGATTTCTTTAGTCCATATAATGCTTTCTTCAACCTAAACACATAGTCCTTATTCCTTGTTAGAGATAAACCTTCAAGTTGATCTATGTAAAACTCTTCTTTAATATTCCCATTAAGAAATGCAGACTTCACATTCATCTAATAGACCTTGAAATTATTAAATCCAACATATGCTAAGAATAGTCTTATGGCTTCTAATCTTTCCAAAGATATAAAATTATCCTCAAAGTCAACACCTTCTACTTGAGCATAGCCTTTATAGACCAGTCTTGCCTTATTCCTTGTTACCTTGCCATCTTCATTCAGTTTATTCCTAAAGACCCATTTAGTTCCTATTACATTCTTGTCCTTTGGTCTAGGAACAAGTTCCCAAGTTTTATTCTTCTCTATTTGGTTCAATTATTCTTCCATAACATTGATCTAGTGCTTATCATTGCTAGCTTCTGAAAATCTCTTTGATTTTATCTTTGATAATAGAGACAAGTTTACATTTTCTAATGTATTCATTAACCTTCTTGTAGTTTGCACTCTAACATTAATATCACTAATGATTTGATTATATATATGATTTTTATGAACAAATCTAGATGGTGCCTTTGTATCTTCCTTTTTTTCTTCTTCTTGACTTTATTTTGCAACTTCTTCTTCTTTCTTGAAGTTTGATTCTTTTGAATGAATATTAGTTAGTACACTCACTTGTTTAGGCCTAGTTTCATCCATTTTAACACTGGCACTCTCTAAAATTATTTGTAGCCTTTTATTATAGCATATATAGGCTTTACTCTTTGAGGAATAACCAAGAAAAATACCTTTATCGATTCTTGAGTTGAACTTCCCCAAGTCTTCATCATCTCTTTTGATGTAGCATTAGCTTCAGAACACTTTGAAGTATTTGAATGAAGCTGGTCTACCCTTCCACAACTCATAGCGTGCTTTACTATTTTTAACTCTGATTTTTCCTCTATTCAAGATGTAAACTATGGTGTTGACTACCTCTCTCCAATATCTATTTGAAAGCTTGGATTCATTTAGCATTGTTCTTTCAACTTCTTGCATAGTTTGATTCTTTATCTCTAAAAATCCATTTCGTTATGGAGTCCTAGTGGTTGGGAAATGTCTCTTTATTCCATGCTCTTCACATAATTCATTTTAGAAGAACTCACCCCCTCAATCTGACCTTATAAATTTAATCTTTAGATCCATTTCATTTTCAACCAAAGCTTTAAATTTTTTGAATGCCTCAAATTTATCTTTTATAAGGGTAACCCATGTCATTATAGAATAATCATTAATAAGCAACATAAAATAACTCTCACCTTGTATGTTTTGCATACTTGTGGTTCCACATAGATTTGTATGGATCAATTCCAATGGCTTGGTTGTTGAATACACTTTTGATTTGAAACTTGCTTGTGTCTGCTTCTTATGTTGACATTGCTTACAAATAGTGTTTAAAGGTTTTATGATTTTTGACATGTTTCTTACGACATTCATAGTGTCAATTTTCACTAAATTGTCAAAATTTATATGGCCCATTATTTTATGTCATAGCCAGCTTTCATCAAATTAACTCATGTAGCATTCCTTTCCTTTTACTTCACTGAGTATGTCTAGATTATTCGATGTTTTTTTTGCATCTACAACTAATTTTCTTATGTCTACTCTCCTGATCTCATAGCCTTGAGCATAAAATGTGAGCATGTGTCCTTGATCACACATTTTATTGAACTCAATAGGTTATGCTTCAACCCTTTAATGTATAAAACATTTTCAAATTTTGTCTTTCCATTATCAAGGCCGAGGGTACCTTTTTTGGAAATCCTAGCCATATCAGTATCCCTAAACTTTACCACACCTTCACTCATTTTATTCAAAGTGATACATTTGATTTTATCACTTGTCATGTTTCTTGAACACCCACTATCAATATACCACTATTGTCCTTCATCTTGTGCATGAAATGTTGTTTGAACACACATAGATGTTTTTTTTTTGATTAACTTTCTCTTTCTTCTATCTCCATATTTTTGTATATTCCTTTTTTTTATAATTGAGGTATTCACCTTCATATTCTATTTAGGGGTTTCTATGAAAACACCATACAAAACTATGCTATGTGTACATAGATGTTACAATTATAACATATAGTATTATTCTCATTGTAATTCAATAGTGGGGCAAATGAGTTATAGTTTCTATTGGAAACTCCATAAGTGTCTTTTCCATATAGGAAACTCCATAAGTGTCTTTTCCATAGTTCCATGAATATTCATTTTTTGCATGTTCACTACACTCTATTGCTCTATGACCAAATTGATTGCAATAATAACAATAACCATAGAAGTAGCTTGTGTACCTTATCATATTATTCTACCTTGACAGAAATTATCTTCTGAGATCTCTAATAGAGATGTTCTTACCTCTGTTTTCTCTATAAGGAGGATTGACATGCTCTATTTTTTTTTGCTTTCTATATTCACAGAATTATTAGGTGCATCTGCATAGCTCTTTGGCTTCTCTATATTTACTTTCTTTGATGAGTTTGTAGATTTGAAATTTGCCATTTTTTAGTGTTCTTTTGGTTCTCATAATAGCCAATGCCATACTTAATGAATGATGACCTTTGACTATTTAGTATGTTACTCAACACTCCATTACTCTTCTCAAGTTTTGATATGTTCTTCTACTCATTTATTGTCTTCTCCAATTCTAATTTCAAGGAAATTATTTCAAATTATTACATTTTCACTCATCCTCCTTTATTCTTAATTTGGCTCTTATTTCCTCCTTGATTCTTTTCATTTCATCTAATTGAGTATTTAATCCATTGATTACCTTATATGATTCTTTAACATTTTGTGTCATCTTTGTTTTCAATGCAATATCTTAGTCTTCATATTTTTGAATTTGTACTCTTTGTTTCAAATTCTTTTTCTTCAACATTTCTATCTCTCCTAAGGCACAAATCAGATCTTCTTCAAGATCTACCACTCCATTTTTGAAATCATCCTCTTCTTCCAAGGTGTCTATACTTACAAAGGCTTCGAGTTTTGTTTCTATTTCCATTATTAGGGTTCCTCCCTAGTACTATCTGATATTTATTCATCGCACTCATTGGCTGAGCTACTATCCTTTTTGGAATAGAGGCTTTTCTTGTACTTATTGGAATTTTTTTTATACCCACTTTGTTTGAAGTTTTTATTGAGGCTTGTTTTCCTTCTTTTTCCTTTCATCGTTATTATTTTATTCATCTTCACTATCATCCTTATTAAGACACTTGGTAGCAAAATGTCCTATTTTATGATAATTAAAGCATTTGAAGGGTAACTTACCTTTGTATTTTTTGGACCCTTTTTTAAGATTTTTGACAAATAGAGCCTCTTTTTCATCTAGTTCATCACTGGGTTCATTACTTGATTCAATTTCTTTGTTTTTTGTCTTTATTGAGGCTTTGAAGGTTACCTCCCTTTTAAATGATTTTTATTTTTTAGTCCTCATCTCATATGCCATGAGAATTCCATGTAAATCATACATTGTTAATTTGTTTAGATCATTTATTTCTTTGATCACAAATTTTTTTGCATAAAATCTTAAACGTAGAGACATTAATACCTTTTGGAAAGTTATAGATTCTTCAAATTTCTCACCAAGCCCTCTGATAATGTTGATAATTTCATCTACATGAAGTAGATAGGTTGGAATATTTTCATCCCCTCTCATATTCAAACTTTTGAATTATCTCCTGTGAGTTTGAATCTTGGCCATATTTACTTTGTTATCTCCTTCATAAATGGTCTTAAATTTATCCCAAATATCCTTAGTCGAGTTGTATTGCATTAATTTTACAAATTAGATCTGACAAACTGCATAGAATAACATTCAGGGATTTTATGTTATTTTCATTAGCCTTATTTCCTATTGTATCTATTGATGGAGTTTTTGGTGTTATATATCCATCCACAACTACTCACCAAATGTTAACACCAAGGTCCATTAGATATGTCCTCATCCTTATACTCCATAATGCGTAATTTGTCCTGTTGAATAGTTGGTGTAGAAACCTTGTTGAACCTAATGAATAGCCATATGTGATTCTAGGATATACCTTCCAATGGTTAAAATGATCTTGAAGAAACCTTGCTCTAATACTAATTATTGAGCACGCACCACATTGAGAGGGGGGGTTGAATCAGTGTGTAATACTAATTTAATTTATTTCTAATTAACTTTCATAAAGAAAACATTCACATAAGAAAAAGTAAATGCACAACACAAAATTTATGTGGAAAACCCTCAGTGGGGAAAAACCACACTTGAAAGGCTGCTTGGATTTACTATCCAAATCCAACCATAAGATTAATAATTCTTTTTTCAAAAGTTATATATGAACTAACCTACTTGGAGACACCAATCCCTAATGCCAAGCACCAACTTATCTCTAGACATTGCTCTCTTTGAATTGAAGCACTAACTTCACTACCAAGCACTAACTTAACTAAAAACATTGATCTTTCTATTACGAGGCACTGAACTCAAATAATCTCCACCATCTCACTATTGGTTTATTAAAAAATGATGGCACAATAAATTTTTGCTCTTCTCCCTATTCTCTCTCTTCTACATCTTCTTCTCCTTATATATAATATAAATAATTATTTATTATTATTTTTCTCCAACATCCTTTCACCTTATATAGCCTTTAAAGGCTTTTCCCAATGGGGGCATCCCATTAGCAATGCATCTTTTCATTAACCAAAGTGTCTTTTATTTTATTTTAATTAATTTCAATTAACCCTCTAAGATGGGTGATTTTCCCAAGGCAACAATATAAACAAAGAGAGTCAATCTTGTCATTTAAGCATTAATGCTTATAGCCATAAAACTCATCGCAACCAAACTTTATTGAAAGCTGGTCCCATCAACATAAAATCATTGATGTAAATTAAATATATTTAACTACTGGTCCTTACTAATTAATTCTAGTCCCTTCCATACTTGGGTGCTCAAACCAATGCAATTGGTCCTTCCATCCTTGGGCATTGATTTCCAAAAATGTCATGCTTTTTAAGAGAAAATTCCATTAGATAATTCCATTACTTTTTGACACTTCTATTCACCTCCAGCAATAATTTTGTTTAACACTTCCATTCATATCCATTACAATTCTGTTGACATCAATGATAATTATTCCAACAAGGTTAAACCATAAATGACATGGCATTTCAAAATATTGCAACAGTTTTAAAGTGGATTTGGCATTAAAATGACAAGTGGATGCATAAAATGAATTGATTAGCTAAAGGGATAACTACTCACTAATAATAACTGCCCAAAATTAAATCAAATATCTTAGGCACCAAATGTCCTTATCAAGATGATTTCCAACATCTAATATTAATTTCAAAGAGAAAATTTATGCGCATGCATTCAATGAATTTAAAGGAGGCAATGACATGAATTTGGGCACCAAACAACTATAAAATAAAAGATATGGACAATGATCAAACATTACATACTCTAGCTAATAAAATATTTTTACTATTGGCCTCTTGACTATCTCTTTGTGAACAAATTTCACACCAAGGTGCAATTTCTCAGAATTATCATCCTCTTTGCTCATTCATCTAGTCATAGACAAAGGCCAACTATTGATCCCACTATCGAATGCTTAGAAGGAGGATATGGGAATAGGACTAAGGCTCTGACAAATGAAATAAAATGATATATAACTATTTGATTTCGTCAACAAGGAAGAAACTACTCCATTTTCTCAACAATCCCAAGGAGTAGTGCAACTAAGAACTTTAACACTATAACATTCACTACGAGGTTCTGACACCAAAAGGTTACTCAAGCTACCTACATTCAGATAATTAGATGAAGTAATGATGACATTATTGAGTTAGTACAAATAGGGAGCTATCCATTTATCTCAAGATATTACCATTTAGATTAATACATACCCAATGTCAAGAACAACTAGCCTACCTAATAATCATGGCAAATCTCTAAAGCAATACAAGTCTACAACACCACCACTTCATTTAAATATCAGAGATCAATACACCACTAGGGTAGGGAGATGAAATCTTATTGATTTAATTGTATATGCTTCATTATGCATCATGGTCTAGTGTATTACTAAAATATTTTGGCAAACCACAAAGAATTCAAAGTAAATAAAAAGAGTCATCATTGGCATTGCCTATCAATTGATAAAGCTACATGAGGACTTCAATTGGATTGAAATTTTGGAAACTGAACTTACCAAAAATATCAAAAAGTTACTTACAAGAGCTATGCAAACTTTTTAATATCAATTCTTAATCATATTGTTATGTTTCACTTAGTGGAAGTCTCTACTAGGGCCAATAAATGTCACTATCAATTTTTGGCCTAGTAATGCCTTCATAAACATTACATAAACCAAAATTCGTCAATATTATGAAAAATTGGTGTGGTTCAATGCATGGTGTCTATAAGCCCTCATAATAATTCAATCACATCCCAAGATTCCATAAGATGTCATTCAATATTTGGATCAACATACATCCATTACCAAGCTGCATAATGGTATTCAGATAAAGGTACATGATTTAGCTACCCCAAATGTCACCCTGATTCCATTATTCATTTCAACGGTTGAAGCAAAGGTTAAGGTATATTAATATAAATCCATAGCTTCAAGGTTCATACCTCCATTTCAAACCATCCCTCTATAGGCCTAATAATAGGTAGAATAAGTAGTTACACAATAACCCACATTGTTGGCACAATTGTAAGCTCCAATGCAACCAGAGAAAGGAAATAAGAAAGCACCTATGTGCAAATCCTCACCACCTCTACCAAATAAAAAAACCTAAAAAGTGAAGTCATGGCTCAATCACTCCATGGTTCCATGAATAGCCATTGAATATGACTTACCTAAATTGCGGGTAGAGGAAAAAATTAGTTCTCCAATTAATACATAAAAACATCAACACCGAGGTGTATGATATAGAGGAGGTGAAGGAGTTCTTATTTTGGAAAGTAGTGCACACTTATCAAGTGAAAAATTAGGTAAGGAAATAAATTTGGGTTGATATCACTCAACCACCTACTTCTATTCTTGTTGATATTGTAGGATAGGAAGTAACTCTATAGAAGTTAGAAACATAACTCTTTTCAATAGAACCAATCATGAGATCATCCTATGTGCATGTCGTAGACTTATCTGTAGAAGATAACCCCCAAAAAACCTTTTTCTAATGAATACACATAACTAACTATTAATCCCTCATAAATAGTGTAGGAAAAGATGGTATCTTTTAACATACCTATAGAATAATAGAGTGCATAACTAGATCAACAACCTCAACCCTAGGGGGTGAAGAAATAAAATAAAACACTCAAGTCTCTGGCCCAGTCTAGAAGAAATAAGTTGGTATAAAAATATCATCTGGGTGAAGCAAAATCATCTAAGCAAACTAAATCAAATGAGGGCACCGAGGGAGAAGAGGAACACATGGATACACCCATGCCCAGGGAAGATGAGGAATAACAAACTGCACAGGTCACACTTGAGCCTGAGGTGAGACAATAAGAATAAAGCATAAAGGAATGACAATAATAAGTAGCTTTTCTATAATAAGCACAACAAGAAGTTGCATAAAGTCCATAACCAAAGTATCAAGACGTAGCTAGGGATCAATTAAAAAAGCTGAGGAAGTAGAGGTTACACAAAATAAAGGCGAGGAAGTTGAAGCCAAAAAGAAGAAAGTTGAGGAAGTTTAAGCTACACACAAGTAAGATGAAAAAGTAATGGAAAACAATAAACAACAATAATAAGAATATATCAATAAAAACAAGCCCAAGCTATGTGAAAGAAACAATAAGAGCAAATAACCAAATCTAAAGTTGAAGTTCAAGCTAAAACCAAAGTCAAAGCCAAGGCTAAGGCCAAAGTGGAAGTTAAAACCAAGGATTATGTAGAGGCCAAAGATAAACCCCAAACTGAAGCTCAAACAAAGGTTGAAGAAGAAGCTCAATCACAATTTGAAGCCAAAAATAAGGCCAAGGTGGAATAATCAATCAAGGCTAAGGAGCTCAAGGATGCACAAGTCCAAGTAGAGGTAACATCCACTAGTCACACCAAGGGCACTAAATAAGTATTGCAGGTCCTTAGTCAATGGCTATGTGATGTCCCAACTACATTCATCTGGTGGACTACTTTCTTACTTCCACTTGCTTAGTTTACACTTGATCCTACAATAGCCATGACTACATCTATGACACTTTCTACCACTATGATGGAAACATCATTAGACATAACCTAACTATCACTCTTCAAATAAATTGAAGGAGAAACCATTTTCTAGGAATCCATTACTTAAAGCACTTAAGATTTGGATCAATAATTCTTAAGACTCTGGGATGAAAAGGTTGAAGTAGGGGAGAGGTTGATGAATTTGAGGTAGTTTTTCAATAACATTTGTTCCACCATAGTTATGTCAGAAGATAAATAATTCATGGTGTTATTGACTGAACTTATAAAGATTTAGGGAGCTATGCAAAAAGTTTTGACATTGTGCACATAGGCAAAAACCCTTAGGTAAGAAACATAGACTATGTGATAGCTCTTATAAGAATATGATAAGTTCCTAGACATTGCCACAACACAAGCCAAGAAGCTAGCCCAAGATATGTTCAACTAAAGACAACATTTGAATCAATCCGTGGTCACTGTGTAGCCTGAATTTTTTACTACTGATAAATATAAAGCCATGCTAGAGGATCAAATGACAACTATAGATAAAAATAGTGGCACACTCAAATAACTATTATATTCTCGAGATGTTATTATACAAAATTTACAAGTATGGAATCATGAAATAATGCACAACACTTTTACATCCATTCAAGCCTAGAAGATAGTAGATAGATTGGATAATCTCATCTTGAAAATTAAACAAAAATAATCTAATGCCAAGGTGTTTATTAAAATCACACAATATGATGACCTACAAAACATGATGATGATTTAAGTACCACTACACATTCTACTTGCAATGGTATGTGAAGTACTTATTGACTAGAAAATGCTCAAGCAATATCTAGCTCAAGTGGATCCAATCATTGCACAAATAATAAATGATCCCCAGTTCATTCCCTCATAAAAAATTCTAAAAATCATATAGGAGAGGGAGATAAAGGCACAAACATAATCTTCATAGATACCTTTGGCAGTGGATACATTAAGAGCCACTGGGTTATCAACTACTCATCAACAACAAAATTTGTAGTCCCCCAACAAACCAACCTCCTAGCCATAGTAGTAAGGTTTGTACTCAATAATTTTGCACACTTATAACATATTCACATTTTTTTAAAGATAGTATAAACATTAGGAATGGGGATATAATGGTTGAAAACCTATAAAGGGAGGCCACCTAGTTATACTAGTCTATTGAAAACTCAAAAGGGTGGTAGGCTAGTATTCTACTAAGTTGAAAAACTAAAAGGGTGGCTAAGTAGTGTGCAAAGGGTGAAAAATTATAAATGACAATTGAAGTGATTACTATAACTTCTGTTTATGACTTATCTCTCCAACTCAGTTCAACTCAGATTGTACCTTTATCTTGGGAAGAGACAAATAAATTAAGTTTGAGAAAGTGTTGGACTTAAAATGGATCTTGCTAAAACTATGAAGTATATAAGATAAACACATGTGTAAAGTGTTTGATTTTGTATTTTGTATAGTTTTGTACATATTTAACCTTGAAAGTCTAATTAGATAATTTAAAAATGCAAAGATCCTTTCATTCTTTCTTGAAAGGTTGGAAGGTGAAGAAACAATAGGATTGTAAAAGTCTATAAATAGTACTTTGATGTAATAGAATCTGGTTTGATGTGTTAATAAAGATTAATATAAATTATCATGTTATGGTTTTCCCTTATTTTATTTTATGTATGGTGTATATGCAGTTAAGTACTTTTATTTGCTTTATTTTGTAATATGATGCAATACAAGTTATGGTTCCATTCTGTTATATATATGCTTCATCCTACTCTTAGGTCTAATTGAAGATGTCATACATGGCTTGTACTATTGTTGTCTCTGAGGTGCCTTATTGTACTCTCCACTTTGCATGTTATCCCTATAATTAGCATATTTTGGTATTATTCTAGGAACATCTACTAACATGATTCTATTTTAGAGTCTAGTTTACTTATTCTTTATTTGTGTAACTAAAGTTTTATCATGATGCATTACTAAAATTCTAGGTTATCAAAATATTTAGGAGTATTTTCCCCAATGACTTGCCATTTATTGTACCCTAACACACACACACCCCATTTCAAAAATTTCAAATAGGGGCCTAATATTAATTTAATATCCTTTTGAGGTCTTCTAAAGTCTAAGTCTATGATACATAAGTTTAAAAAACATGAGGTCAAGGAATTTATCTAGTGCTTAAAAAATTTGCTTGACTATCTTGGTTTCTAGTTATTTGCTTAACACAATCCATAGGATTCATATCATTATTTTTAGGGTATTTTTGAAGCTAAAAGTAATCAAAGTTATATCTAATCCATACTGTTCTTCACTCTTTGCCTTTGATTTCCTTTAAGTGCATACTTTGGGTTTTCAATTTATGCTTTAAATGACTAGCCATGCTGACGTGTTAATCTATTTAGTAAGTTCTTTGCCTTTATCATGTTTTAAATAGGTTATTTTGTATTTAGGCATTTATTGGACCATCTCAGAGTCCACCTTTATCACATGACCTCTTTCTGCTCATCTAGAGCTCCAAATTAAAAGTATAAATCACTTGATATCCTAGAGGTGACATTGATAAAACATTTTATATAGATGATCCTCAGTAATCAAAGTTTAAATAACTATCCATGTGTCATCATCCCACTCACCCAACCTCCCAGAGGTGATGTCATCATGGAATTTTATTCAGATGAACCCAAGAAGTAGAGTAGTGAGATCCATCCACATGTCATCATCCCACTCATCTGACCTCCCAAAGGTGACATCATCAAAAGCTCTTATACGATAAATCTTGAGTAAATAAAGTAATATAAGCCATCCATGTGTTGTCATCCTACTAACTTAGACATGATGTCATCATAGACCTTTATATGGATCCTTATGTATAAGCAAACTATTGAGTACCATCCATTTAACACCATCTCACTGACCCATGACCTCAAAAATCAAAGTACACTAGATCACACATTAGCCACTAGTGGAATAATGACATGTAAATATGTGCCCTCTGAATACATCAGAGCAAACATCAAAGACACCATTGTTAAGTCTAAAAGAGTGAAAAGAGACATTTTTTATATTAAGATGACTAAACATTTGAAAACATCTAGAAGAAGCCACATGGCATTAAAAAATCCATGTGAGTTGATTTTTATGAATTTAAAATGAAATGACTCAGCATGAAAAAAAAGCAACCAAAGCCATTGCAGCCATTAATTCACATAAAGCAATGAATTGATGCATTTAATTCTCAAATTAAATGCCACTAAAGATATATATTTTAAATTTTTAAGTCTAGTTACTTACATTACTTTCAAACATACAAGTGCACACTGTGAATCTAGAGCTCTCTTACGATGAAGAAATTTCTAACTTTTCACAAAGCAAAGGTTTCAAACCAAAGATTCAATGATAGCCACAAATTGTATTCTAGTTCCCTCTGCATACTCTATTTTGGGGTCAACTAAATTTCATAGATACATCATTTGATTTAGCAGCCCTAAACCACAAATTTAAGCATTATTCTACCATTTAGGATGTGGTCACAACAACCAAGCCTTATAAAGTTGATGACCAACTATAAATCTTCACATAAAGATGACCTACTAGACATCAATGCAATGGGTCTCTACAATGCAAAAACCAAGCCTAATTTAAATCCATGTATATATATCTTGTTTGATTTATTTATGAATGGCAAAATTTTTAAAAAGATACTACACTTCAAGCTAAGGAAAACACTAGCTACATATATCAACGATAATCCCTTTGAGAAGTATTAAAGACTTTCAATGCTTGAGATGTCATATAGGCAAGATATGATTAACACATGGTTTCTCAACCATAATGTTAGTAGTAAGTTATAGGAATGGGCTGGTAACCTAAGTAATTTTATAGTCTAGGGTCCCACCTCCACCATTCCTATTGTTGTTTTCAGGTTGGGGGTAAGAATTTATATGCCCCTTTTGAATAGGATATGTGGTTTTTAAACCATTGCATATGTTAATGAGATATGGGTCTCTCTATTGGACTTGATTCTGACATCTAATAAGGTCACAGAAATTGGAGAGATTATTAGCTCCAACTTGATTCTCAGAATCAACAATCTTGTAAGTTTATCAGATGGCAACTTCTAGATGATGTCATATGTAGTGTTTGTTTTAACTACAATGGTCCACTCACCATTTTAAGGACCCTAACAACCATCAATAGAGTATCCTCATAATAGGATATGTGATGAATTCAACATTCTCCATATCTATAGGTTCAAAAAAACATGAAAAAGCTAATTGAAACCTTTTACCTTATGGTTTATTAGGCTATTTATGAAAATAATATGCCAAGATTGTTTGATCAAATAAATAAATCTATTAAAAAAGGGTGATTATTGGTTATACCTAGAGTTCACAATAATCAAAATATAAGGTATTAGGGCACACCCCTTATACCTATCAAAGATTATGCCTGATAAGGTTGTTGAGTATGAAATTGTTGCTCAATTGGAAGAGAGTGTTAACACTGAGCTAAGGAAATAAAAACATGTGGATATCCATCCCACCCCGCTCAGTATAAAAATAATACAATACATAAGGTGGGAGCACCTAAAAATTATTAGGAACATTAGGGCACATTATAGATTCACATGGGCACCCTAAAAATAGTGGGACCATAGAAGGAATGCCAAGGCACACCTCAATAAATACGAAAATAAAATTAGGATCAACTATAGGCACCATACCTATGACCATGACAACATTTTCATGAATCTTGAAGATGATTTTGAGGTGGCCATTGGGATGCACAAAGATAACATGTCTATTATTATGGTTCAAAGGATCTAATATGATCCTACTATCACCAAGGAAATGCTAAAAGGATTGATAAGCAACTATGGGTTTCAAAACACATTTATGAACCACCTCCTCAAATAAAACTAGGAACATAAGAAGAAGATGGCCCATATAGGGTAGCTCATACTAAGGAGAGAGAGGGGAGTATTTTATCTTCCCTTATATACATAATTGCTACTACCTTCCCATAACACATAGTTGAGGAAGAAAGGTTTTCAAGTCCAAGTGGAGTAGCGAATGTATTTTCTATGTTGTCTTTACATCCACTAATTATAACATAATAGGTAACTCTCCCTGCATTCTCATCTCATGTTTATATTACTTCTCCTCCTTTGTAATCACTATTGGTAACACCCTAGTCTCTGGGGTAATCATCATCTACCACTACTACACTCCTTCCATATCCCATTCCACCTTCAACTGGGCCAACCTCTACTATCACTAAACCAATACTTACCTATACAAGGAAGCCCAAGACTCCACATATTTCTCTTCAAAAGGTGGAAATGAAGGAAGAACCAATAGAATTCCCCAAAGAGGGGGAGAATAGAAGAAGAGGCACATGAAGATTAGACCCTGTTATGGTCTATAATAGTGAAGAGGAATAGATAAGGATGGCCAATGAAGGAGAATAGGTCTATTAGATAGAAACCAAAGAGTCATGGTTCATCAATGAGACCAAAAATATAGACCTAGAGGATGAATGACTATCTAAAGAAAGTGCCTAATTGGGGGGAACATAGATGATAGTAGGATCTGAAGAGGTCAACTAAAAGGACACTAGTTCGATAGCTACTTAACTATTGTTAGATAGAGAGAGAGAGAGATGCAACAATAGAAGTAGAATCCAAATTATAATCTATAATGAATGGGTCATCCTTGACTACATCTTCAAGCTCTACATCTTAAATTAAAATAATCTCAACTACAATATCTAGTACTCTAGCTATTCCTATTTTGGTTGTAAGTTCTCCAGGTTCACATTCTTTGACAACTTCCTTAATTTATGCAATTACAACTAGTGTGACCCATTCTTTTTCTCAAATAACCTAGCCTCACATTATTATTGTATTGCCAAAATTTCCCACCATAGCCCATCTTACTATTGTGGATCCTACAGTTATTATTATTATAAATGTTGGGGTTACATATACTTCCATTATTGATTATTTGCAAAATCTAGTAAGAACCCTAGTGACTTATTCTTTTGTTAGTGAGACCAACCCTCAATCTCTTATTCCAAGTCAAGGGGTACATTTTGAAAACCTAGTATCTACCTCTATTTATTTGCACAAGTCACCCCTCCCAAGACATATACATAGATAAAATTCCCCATTGGTCAAGTTATATAAATAGAGACATATATATTATCAGTGCATAAAGTAGAAGGGAAGGCTAATTACATCATAGACATACCAATTTAGAAGCAGGTTACTAGCTAGAGG
The DNA here is from genome assembly GCA_037957365.1 of Torreya grandis. Taxonomy (NCBI): domain Eukaryota; kingdom Viridiplantae; phylum Streptophyta; class Pinopsida; order Cupressales; family Taxaceae; genus Torreya; species Torreya grandis. The sequence continues at coordinate 3,065,272 of JARHVA010000759.1, read as the reverse complement.
AAAGATATTCCTTCCTTTTCTTATAATAGAGACATCATCCCCAAAGCCTATGATACCTCTAGGGTTGTCCCCTTTCACTTCTAAAAATATACATCCAACTCAACAATCATCACTTACAGAATAAATAGAGCAACCAATTTCCCTAAGTATTCCTTCATGGATCAAGCAATTATAGTAAGAATAAGAAATAAGGAGACAAGCTTTGGTAATAAATGAATAACCAAAATTTAAATTCCATTTTGATAGGCAGAAAATCACTTTAAGGAAAGTCAAGAGGAAAACTATGATGGTTTGAGGCTAATAAATAGATATGGAACAAAGAGAAGATATATTCTCTCTAGCTAAGAGAAGGAAGGTGAATCCTTTGGACCTAGCTAGGATAAGGTAAAACCCTTATAGTTTTGTAGACACAACAAGAGGGGTTATCAAAAAAATGTTTGGAAGTTTTGATAAATGTGCAAAAGCAATCAAAATACCCTGTTATTCTACTAATAGGTTGTTACAAAATTGAATACCTTGCAACTTGTGTCTTGAAGTGAAATCCTCTCACTGATGCTAAAATGTTTGAAGATACCTCATGAGATCCATTGGGTGTGCATAAAACCCATATAAAAAATTAGACACACTATCACTTATATGCAACATCTATCTTATGGGGGGCATTCTAAAATTGAGCCTCAAATTCAAATTTTATAAGTAGCATCATATAAGAGGACAGAGGCAATGGATGAAGGAAGATAAATAACATCCTCTCACAATTCACTAGCAATGGGGCCATATAATACAATAGTGGAAAATAAATTATGCATAGATGACTATACCGAGGATGATCACTAGTGGCAGTGGTGAAAATCTATGTTGTACGATATTGAGTGACAACAATCACATGCAAAGGCTACAAAAGAGATAATGATGAATATTTAATCTTAATTTTTAGTTTTTCATGTTTCCTTGTTTTGTGTGATATAATAAGTGAAAAATTCCAAATGTCATCCCTTAATGTAAGAATCCATTGGAGTACTGATAAAAAATTTATTGTAGCAATCATAATACTTGTAAGGGTTGTTGGTCATCTTGTGAAAAAACATCAATAATGTTTGTTAGTGATCCTATATTAAACACTCTATATAGGTTTCTAGTTTTCCTTTGTAAAACTATCTTTGTAGGTTTTTGGTTGTCTTGTAAAACTTTTGATGTTGTGGATTGCACCCTCTGAAAGGAGACTTAGCTCCCTTCCTCCTCATGGCACAATGGAGACATTTCTCTTGTTGTGGGTGACAAAATTGAGGGATGAATCTATAGATTAGGGGCTAGCTCCCTTTGATGCACCTTGAGTCCCTATATTTCCTACTACTAACAATGGGGGGTGAAAAGAGAGAAATACTAAAAATAGAACCTAATTAATGCAGTGATGCACCAAACTAGTTGGTCTACTCAAATTTTACCTAGACTTTACACCAAAGAGAAGCAAACAGACACTCCATTCGAATGAGAAACTTGCTTGCATCAGTGTTTCAATAGGGGATCCTATGGAGTTATAGGGAGGAAGAAACTACCAGAGGTTTTCTAAGACACACTATTGGACAGTCTGTTCAAATGTGCCTATGCTCTAAGCTGGACACTCTTAGTTGACCTATAGAGAAGAATCCAAAATACACTAGATATGCTGGTATAAACTTATGAAAGCATTAAAGTAAATGACTGAACATAAGATAAGGCCATAGACATATGCAAAAGTGTAAGCTCAAATGGAGGTAAAATGCTTCTTTTGATTCAAGGTAAATTTATTTAGGGCTTTGCGATATAATGCTTAGAGATCCTTCTCAAAATGAGAAGTTACAATTATATAGAGAGATTGAAAAATAGATCATTAACTAGTCAATGGAATGAAATCCATGCTATATTAAACACTCCTACAATGACCACAAGCCCATGCTACTATCATCTCTTCTTAATTGCATATGGGAAAGTGATGTTGTAGGTGCTTAAGTCATTGTCCTTGTTGTGTGGGCCTACAAGAGCATGGGTTACTCCTCCTAATAACTGATAATTCCATCCCTAAGATATGTTGACTAGGACATGCTCTCTTCAATACTAAGTGTAATTGGCTATTCATTAATGGAAAAATAAGAAAACATGGGCCACCCTCTTCAATTCTCACAACCAATCCTTTTATTGGTTTTTGGTAGAGACTATTTCACCTAAGTGTATTTACTTTCTTGTTAACAACCTTTGTGCCACTTGCCCTAGTCTGGTTCATCCTTGGATCTGTGATTTGACTTGTTATGCCACTTGGAGCACTTTGATCTTTTGTCTTATGTGTGTATGGCCACGTTTTAGGTTACCTTCTCTATTTTCCCCTTCTTTGCCTGGCAATTCAGGCTCTTGATGCTTATTATTTCCTCAAGATCCCTTCTTCACTTGATTTTTCATTCATTCTTTGAGCTCTCAAGCTTTTTATTCCTTTAAAAAAAATGTTTGAAGGAATTCCTTCAGACATTTTGTCTAAAAGAATTCTCCTTTGGGCTTGTTACTTTCTGAGTTTCCTTTGACGAGCCTTCAGGCTTCCATTCTAAGTTCTTTCAAAAAAAATAATCAAAGGAATTCTCCTTTGATATTTTCCAACATCTATCTTACCTCCCTAAATTTTATTTTCATGGGCCCGTCATTGGACATTTGAATTCCAACGGCTAGTTTACCTCCCTAAATTTGACGTTCGTAGGCCTGTCACCCACTAGGATAATTCCTTTGGAATTTTGCAAATGAACTTTTTTGAAGGGAAAGTGACCCTTCAAAAAAATTGAAAAGGTCCTCTTTCAAAGCCAAGTTCCCCTCTTAAGGAAACCTACCCTTCAAAATTTTGGTCTTCTAAATTTTTTTGAACTTTTTGTGACTGTCAAATTTCTTCGGATAAAATGTCCAAAGGAATTCCTTCAAACATTTTTTCTGAAAGAATTCTTCCTTGGTTTTCTTTCAAATAAAAATTCTGAAGGAATTCTCTTTTGGTCTATCACTTTTTTTGAAGGGTAAGTTCCTTGCAAGATTTCTGCCTTGCCCCTTGGCTTTGACCAGCTGCCCTATATAAGGGTATTTCAAGCCCAAAGTTACCCTTCAAAATTTTAAAGAAGATCCACTTTGTTCATCACCTGCCTCACACAAGGGCTCTTTGGCCTCAAATGTTACCTTTCAAAAGAATTTTAAAGGTCCCAGTTGCCACCTAAGTACCCTCTATAAGGGTACATACCCTTCGGGAATCCTGAAAATGACCCTTCAACTTTTTCACTTGGTCTATTTTGCTAATAAAAATCCCTCCAAAGTAATTCACTTGCCTTGTGAAGCATCTGAGACCAAAATGAGTTTCACGTCAACTCTTTATTATAAGACAAATGAGTAAAGCCATTTAGAAAACTTGATTTGATCTACCAAGACCAAATTTAGGTTTGCCAAGTGGCTTAATTTACAAAAAATTTTACAAGTAAAGTCACCTGTCTGACCTGAAAAGCACTTGGCAAGCAAAAGAGAAAACCCTTGATTTTTTCATGGAAAATGGCCTAACAGAGAAAATTTTCACAAGGCAGATAAGGGATGAACTATACATAACCTATATTGAAAGACTCTTCCAAGGAAAAGTAAGGGGGGTGCCTAATTTCACCTGCAAGACTAGAAATTGGTCAACACATTTAGTGATTCATAGGGGAAGCATGCTTGATATGCTTGAGAAGACTGGTGGCCTAAAAGTACATTGGGCATGGAGTCAAGATGTAGCTTGAAAAGTTGGAAATATCCTTGTAAAGACCTAAGAACCAACAAATATTTTACCCCAAATGATAAATAAAATACACACGAAGGCTAAAAATACTACACACATGCATAACAACACTTAGGGAAAATGAGGAAAAATAAGGAAACTATATACATGATAAAATAAATCTAGTGACAATGCTTAAGATATATCCCATTGACTGGGATATGTATCTCTTCACCATCCAACTTAGAGAGTTAGAAAGCATTATGTTACTTACATTGGGTGATGACATATGGGCCACTCCACAAGGTGCCAATCTTTGTTTGCCTCCTAGGCTTGGATCAGTCCTCATCCCACTTCAAGATACTATCACCTTTTGATAAGCTCTTTAGCATAGACCTCTTGTCTAAATTCTTCTTTGTTTTCTATTGGTAGCTGGTCATTGCATCCATGGCTTGGTCTCTTGCTTCTTGAATCTCCATTAGCTCACAATACCTGACCTCCAGGCTATCACTATCAACCAATTGCAGCTGATGGGAAAGATCCAAGGCTGGGAACTCAAGTGAAATAGAAAGTCTATCTTCCCTTCCATACACAATTGTGTATGGTGAATTCCCAATCACCCTCTTTGGAGTGATCATGTCTGCCCAAAGATCTATCTTCAACTTGGCATGCCGAGACCTTTGATTTTATTCCATTATCCTTTTAATGATCCTAATTAGATTCTTATTTTTGGACTTTGCTAGCCTATTCCCTTGTAGGTAGTAGTTGGAAGAAGTGATGAGATAGATGCCATACTTTAATGCCCACTCTCTTGTCTTTGTTCCTAAGAAAGCCAATGCATTGTCTGAGATAATTGTGGTTGGGACCCTAAATCTCATCACTATGCCTTCATAGAAGTCTAAGACTGCACTCTCATTGGTTTCTTTCAAAGTGATGGCCTTTACCCATCTTGTGAAATAATTTGTAGTAGTCAAAACCCACTTGTGGCTAGCACTAGAAGAAGGGTTGATCAATCTTATGAAGTCCAACCCCCATTGCATGAATGGCTATTCCACTTGAATAGGATGAAGAGGCATGGAAACCAACCATTGCTTCTCATCAAAGAAATCACATTTTTGACATTTCCTCACCCAAGCATGAGTGTCTCTGAAAAAATTGGGCCAAAAGTAACTAGCCCTTATAATCCTTACAACTGTGGCCTTGGGAGCAAAGTGGCCACCAGTTGGTCCATCATGGAACTTGGACAATACCCTACCAACTTGGTCTGAATCAATGCATCTCAAGAGTACCCCTAAAAAGTCCTTTTTAAATAGCACTCCATCAACTAGGACATAAGGAAGATATTGGAGTCTAAAATACATCCTCTTGGTCCTATCAAGACCTTGTGGACACTCACCAGTTTGAAGGAAATGAATCATGTCTTATGCCCAGCTCTTCATGATTGCAAGTATTTATATTTCAGCTTCATCATAGAGTACCAAAATGTCCTCCTTCAACTGTTTGTATTATGTATCGAGGTGTTCGCATAGCCCTCTTCCCCTTACCAGCTTGGTGGTCTTAATCTCTATGTCATACTCCATTACTTTGGTGATCCACCCCACCCTTTACTCATTCAAGTCTCAGCTCAGTAAGAAGTCTTTTACACTAGGTTGTGGCACCATGATGTGAATCTTGTTGTTAGACAACATATGTTTGAACTTCTTCAAAATTCATATGACTACAAGTGCTTGCTTCTCAACATACGTGTATCTAACCTCGTAGCCCTCTAAACCTTGGCTAAAAAAAGTGAGAGGCTATTCTAAATTCTCACCATTCACTTGAGTGAGTATAGCAGAGATTACCTCTTCATTTCTAAAGGTGTATAGATTGAAGCCCTTGGAGAAGTCTAGACTAGTCAGGGTAGGAGCTTGGATGATAGCTTGCTTGATGCCTTCGAAGATTTCTCTTCTCCTTACTGTCCATGTGAACGTCTTGTCCTTCCTCAACATGGAAGTTAGTGGCTTGACCAGCTCAACAAATTTAGGAATGAATATCCTAATGAAATTTATTTTTCCAAAGAAAATTTGCAGGCCCTTCTTATGCTTAGGCAAGGATAATGCTAAGATGGCACGCACTCTTTCTAGATCAATAAACAAGCCTTATTTTGAAATGACATATCCCAAGAGCTTGCCTTCATGGATGATAAACACACATTTCTTTGGGTTGAGAGAGATGCCAAAATCTATACACCTCTCAAATATTTTCCTTAGGTGCTTCAAATGTTCACTTTCCTCCTTGGAGAAAACTATCACATCATCAAGATAAACTAGCACAATGTCATTGATCAAACCTTGGAAAGCCATGTACATATCACGTTGGAAGGTAGATACATCATTTGAAAATCCAAATAACATATTTATGTAGGCAAATTTTCCCTACTTGGTGGTGAAGGCCATCTTGTATTGGTCACATTCTTGTACCAAGATCTGATTATATCTAAAATATCCATCCAAGAAATCTTTCATTGCCTGTCACCATCTAAAGAATCTACTCTGGAGGGGATAGTGATCTCTTAGTGAGACTCTATTCAAGTCCCTAAAATCTACACACAATCTAATTTCTCCATTCTTCTTCCTAACATGGACCAAATTGGCCAGCTAAGAAGAGTGTTTGATGGGGAAGATGATCCTAGACTCAATTAGTTTGGTGAGTTCCTTCCTCATGAGAGGCTCTATCTTTGGGTTAATTGGCCTTTATTTTTGATTTATGGGTTTGGCACCTTCCTCTAGCTCAATGGTGTGTTGGTCCAAGCTTGGGTCAAAGCTCTTCAAATCGCCATACTCCCAAACAAAAACATTGGCAAACTCTTGGCATAACATAATGAAAGCATGATTTTCTTCATCGGTACATACCTTCCCAAGTGCAAGCAGCTTATCCTTGTAGATCTCTACCCTTTCTTAATTTTACTTCTTGGTTGACATGCTTGCTTTGTCCCTCTTGAGTTGGTCATCTTTATTTAAGATGCTCTCCAAAGTTACCAAACCTTTGGGAAGCCTGTTGGTCTTTAGTTAAATAATCTACCCATCATACTAATGCTATAGCTTAGACTAATTTTTTAAAGTGAACTCAACTTCCTCCTATAAGAAAATTTCTATTTATTGGTCACTTTCAAAAACCTACCAATTGGTGACATTGTCTGGTATGGAGGGCCTCACTATCACCTTTAAATGGTGTCAATTCTTGCTTTATCTCACCCCCTTTGGGATATCAAACTGAGCACCAACTGCTATTAGTCTATCCACATGCTTATTGTCCTCTCTTGGGATAGAAGTGATATTGAAATTAGTGAAGCTCTCCATAAGTTCCCACACTTTGTGCTTGTAAGACTTCAGTAGGGAGTTCTTAGTCAAGCTTTGAACCCTCACTTGGTTCATAATCAACTCACTATCTCCAAATACTTGCAATTCTTTGATTCCTCTCTTCCTTGTCCATTCTAGGCCATGAACAAGGGCTTCATACTCTACTACATTGCAAGTGTATGAAAATTGAAACTTGAAAGTTGTGAAGTATTTCTCCTTTGAAGGTGAAACTAGCATTGCTCCACTACCAACTCCCAACTTGCTTCTAGATCCATCAAAGAATAGCTACCACAAACCATAGTCCTCTTGGTTTGCCTTCATCGAATTCAACATGAAAGTATCTTTCTCATGCATGCAATAGAATCCAAGGACAACTTCTTTGATGAACTTGTAAGGATCATGATCAAAATTGTCATTTCCCCATTCATCTAGGAGTAGGTCAACATCCTACAAGGGAAAAAGATGGAGATTGGTCCACCTGGAGCTCTTCTTCATCAATGATGGCATAGTTCACATTCATCACTTTAGGTGAGTATGGATCTAGGTTATCTTTTTGGATGGGTTTCGACTCAATCTTCACTTTAGTTTCATAATTTTTCTAAAAACCATGTAGAATCAATTGGCTACCAAGTATCCACCTATCTTGGATGTGAAATCCCTTGACAAACAAAGAGTGAAGTAAGGAGGAACATATGCCACTACCACATCATGAGGAATTAAGAAGTTTGGATAGGCATGGAGAGTCAGATTCAAACCCCTTACCACTCCTAAGGTCTTAGCTGGTGATCCATCCAACTACAAAACTTTTTTGGTCATTTGCTCATATTTGAGGCCTAGCTTATCAGCTATGCATTTGGGCATAACTAAGGATCTTGTTCTACTATCAATAATGAAATTGTGGACCAAAAATCAATAATAATTAGGGACAAATAAAAGGGAGGGACCTTCTCATCCTTCTTTACTTGATCTTACATGGGAGGAGCCCCATTCACTATCAACACAATATCATTTCTAGCTGTGACAATTTGCTCACCTATCTCATGTAATTCCTTTTGGAGTATATCCTTTTGCCCTGGTAGTGCCAAAAAATCCCATAATGAAATGTTCATGTGTAGCTTATTCATCTTGTCCACTACGTTGATTGAATAATTACCCCCTTTAGAGCTCTCCTTGGGGACATTCGTAACCTATGGTGTAACTTGAGGATTCAAAATTGTAGTCGGCATTCTGTAATTGGGAAACTTTTGACTTGCTTGTGGTGAAGGAGACACTATAGGTGTTTGAGTGGATACTTGAGCCTCATATCTAGCTCTCCTTTTGGATCTGTTATTGGCTACAACATAATCATTCTGGTCACTTGTGCTCCCCACATAGTTGACTACATAGAACTCCCCTTCCAGGTGATTCATAAGAGTGGAATCAGATTGAGCCTGCCTTTATCCATCCCAAGTTGTGTTAACATCTCAAAACTTAAGAATTGGGATACCTAATCACCTTGTGTGGTCATGCTTTGATTTGGTAGCTCATTGGCATAAGCAACCTCTTCTTGGCCATGCCCTAAGGGTGGATAATTGGGCTGCTCCTACACCAAATTATTTTGAGTGGGGACAAAACCCTTAGAAGATGAAGGGGCATTTATATTTTAGCTCTAATAAGGCTTGAATTATGTAATTTGAACCTGCCCTTGATTATAATTTTGGAAGGGATGTCTATTTGTCTACCTAAACTACTAGTAGCCTTAATTTGGCCTATAACTATGAGCTTGTTGTCTCTTGAGGAACACTCTAAAATAGGATCTTAACTTCATGGAGATAATTTTTAAGGGTAGCAGCCATCCTCTTTTTATTAGGTAGAGGATTTAGAGTGGGTGCAATAGACTGAACTGAGGGCTGTAAATCAGGAAAGAGTGGCATATGAGGTCTAGGAGCTATCTTTCCTACTTGAACAAGGCAATTTTTAGTAGCTATGGCTATCTCATAAGCAATAGGTAGAATATATCCACCCATGGACTATATTATAATAGCAATGTCACTATTCAGGGCCTTCAAGTAATAAAGGAAAACATAGCTTAGGGTTGGCCTCACAAGAATTGGGATTTTGTCCCAAGTCTTTTGGAACCTAGTGTTAAAATCTTGCATGAATTCATGTGGGGCTCTCTTCACGGTGGTCAATTACTCAGCTAGAGACAAATGGTCACTTTTTCCCCAAACATATTTGTTAAGAGGGTCCTTAACTCATTCCATGAGCCAACTGAGTTCATAGGCAAGGTCCCATATCAGTGCAAAACTTTCCCTTTGAAGGACAAGGCTAGAAATCTGATGGCCACATTTTCTTCAGTGATGTTATGGATGTTGGAGAGGTTGGTTATGTTTTTGATATGCTCGACAATAGTGATTGGGCCCTCTTCACTAAAGGGAGGAATAGTTTTGAGAGTTGTCCCTAGAATTAGATCATACTACAGAAGGTTTAAGGGACTCTGACCATTAAAGGCCACAAAAGGGAAAGCCATGGCTATGAAAAGATTCAACTGGGGTCTCCTTGAGTAGGTGTATTTTATGGCTAGTTTGGGAAAGTGGATTCCTACATAAAGATGAGTAGTTGCAAACCTTAGCCTTTTTGTTGAGTTCAAAGGCAACTCAATAAATTCAAAAGGGACACCCCTAGAAGAAGATCTTGTAGTGACCTTAGGCATGGGATGCTAGGCTGATTATTAACTAGAGACTGAGTTCTTGAATGGAGTCACCAGGTGGTAGATTATAGCTTCTTCTTTTGGATTTTTTACAATAATAGGACCAACACCAATCTTAAAACTTGCAGGACACAAAAATTGGTCCCATCAGGCATGCCAAAAAATGTTAAGGCTATGGATTGCACCCTTTGAAAAGAGACTTAGATCCCTTCCTCCATGCAATATAATGAAGACATTCCTCTTGTTGTGGGAGACAAAATTGAGGGATGAATCTCTAGATTAGGAGCTAGCTCCCATTGATGCACATTGAGGCCCTAGATTTCCTATTGTTAATGATGGGGGTGGTGAAAAGAGAGATAAAGACTAAAAATAAAACCTAACTAATGTGGTGATGCACCAAATTAGTTGGTCTACTCAGCTTTTATCTACACTTTACACTAAATAGAAGCAAACAGACACTCCATTCGAATGAGAAACTTGCCTGCATCAGTGTTTCAATAGGGTATTATATGGAGGTATAGGGAGGAAGAAACTACCATAGGTGTTCTAAGACACACTAGTGGAAAGTCTATTCAAATGCACCTATGCTCCAAGTTGGACACTCCTTATTGAACTGCAGAGAAGAATTCATAATACACTAGTTATGTTGGTATAAACTTATGAAAGCATTAAAGGAAATGACTGAACATAAGATAATGCCATAGACATATGCAAAAGTGCAATCTCAAATGGAGGTAAAATGCTTCTTTTGATTCAAGGTAAATTTCTTCAAGGCTTTGCCATAAAATGCTTAGATATTCCTCTCAAAATGAGAAGTTACAATTATGTAGAGAGCTTAGAAAATAGATCATTGACTAGTCAAGGGAATGAAACCCATACTATATTAAACACTCATGTAGTGACCACAAGCACATGTTTCTCTTGTATCTTCTTAATTACATATGGGAAAGCAATGTTGTAGGTGCTTAAGCCACTACCCTTGTTGTCTGAGCCTGCAAGAGCGCGGGTTACTCCTCCTAGAAACTAACAATGCCATCCCCAAGATATGTTGACTGGACCATGCTTTCTTCAATGCTGAGCACAACTACCTATTCATTAATGGAAAAACAAGAAAACACAAGCCACCCTCTTCAATGCTCATAACTAATTATGCCAACCTCTGTGCCACTTACCCTAGTCTGGTTCATCCTTAGATCTGTGCTTTGACTTGTTATACCACTTGGAGCATTTTGAGATTTTGTCTTATGTGTGCATAGATACATTTTGGGTTACTTACTCTATTTTCCCCTTCTTTGTCTGGCAATTCGGGCTCTCAGTGCTTATTATTTTCCTGGAATCCCTTCTTCACTTGCTTGCTCATTAATTATTTAGGCTCTTAGACTTATTATTCCTTCAAACAAAATGTCCTAAGGAATTCTTTCAAACATTTTGTTCAAAATAATTCTCCTTTGGGCTTGTTACTTTTTGACCTTCCTTTGATGAGCCTTTAGGCTTCCGTTATAAGTTCTTTCAGATAAAATATCTGAAGGAATTCTCCTTTGATATTTTCCAATGGCTATCTTACCTCCCTTAATTTGATATTTTTGGGCCTATCATCGGACATTTGAATCCCAATGACTAGCTTACCTCCCTGAATTTGATGTTCATGGGACCGTAACCCACTAAGACAATTTCTTCAACATTTTGCAAACAAACTTTTTTGAAGGGAAAGTGACCCTTCAAAAAAATTAAAAATGTCCTCTTTCAAAGCTAAGTGCCCCCTATAAGGACACCTACTGTTCAGCCTTTTAGTCTTCTAAAAAAATTTAGACTTTTTGTGACTGTCAAATTTCTTTGGACAAAATGTTCGAAGGTTCCTTCAGACATTTTGTTTGAAGGAATTCTTCCTTGATTTTCTTCCTTAGTTTTCCTTAGAACAAAAAGTTTGAAGGAATTCTCTTTTGGCCTATCACTTTTTTAGAAGGGCAAGTTCCTTTCGGGCTTTCTGCCTTGCCCCTTTACTTCGACTAGCTGCCTCTGCAAGGGTATTTTGAGCCCAAAGTTACCCTTCAAAATTTTGAAGAAGATCCACTTTTCTCATCATCTTCCCCCTGCAAGGGCTCTTTGGCCTCCAAATTTGCCTTTCAGAAGAATTGTAAAGGTCCCACTTGTTACCTAAGTGCCCTCTGCAAGGGTACATACCCTTCGAGAATATTGAAAATGACCCTTCAAATTTTCCACTTGGTCCATTTTGCTGATAAAAAGCCCTCTGAAGTAATTCACTTGCCTTGTGAAGCATTTGAGACCAAAATGAGTTTCATGTTGAATCTTGCTTATAAGACAAATGAGTAGAGCCATTTAGAAAAAATGATTGATCTACCAAGACCAAATTGAGGTTTGCAAGTGGCTTCATTTATGAATTTTTTTACAAGTAAAGTCACCTGTCTAACCCAAAAAGCACTTGGCAAGAAAAAGAGGAGAACCCTTGGTTTTTTTCATGGAAAATTGCTTGATAGAGAAAATTTGCACAAGGCAACTGAGGGATGAACTAGACAGAACCTTGATTGAAAGACTCTTGCAAGGAAAAGGAGGGGGTACCCAATTTGGCTTGTAGGACCATAAATTGGTCAACACATTTGTGAAAAAACATCAATAAAGTTTGTTAGTGATCATGTATAAAACACTCTATATAGGTTTCTAGTTTTCCTTTGTAAAACTATCTTTTTAGGTTTTTGTTGTCTTATAAAACCTCATAGATGTTTGGGTTATTGGTTTGAGCCTTTGTAAAACCATCAATGTACAAGTGTGGAGGATGAATAGAAGTATGGGTCCCTATTCATACCTGGATGGTTGATGTTTCCATCCATGAAATCCATTTATGATAATATATTTTTAGAGAGCTGCATGATGGCACATGTAGATCAAGATTATGAGAATGTAGAGGTGACACACTACAGTTCTAGAAAAAGATGTTTTCTACCATGTTTGCACTAAGGGGGGAATGTTAGGAATTATAATATTAGTTCTCACATTATTTTTTATAGGGTGTTATAGTTGGTATGAAATAATAAATGGGTAAAATAAAAATTTACATGAGTTGTATTTGAGATAAAAATAACTCACTAGTATCTAGGATGGAAATGGTCTTATTGAGAGATCGTAGGAGATAGAGAGAGATAATAAGAGAGGTATTGTGGGATTTTGGATAGGGTCATACTTCTTAATATCAAGATTTTAAATCACTATATATGTATTACATCTCATTATGTAAATCCAAAATGAATTGAATATAAGAACAAAGAAGTAAAGTTTTATTATTGTGTATTCAATATTATATGCATATGTCTATGTGAATAATGTTTTATTTTGTGCAAATATGAACCAAAATTATCAGATTAGGATACTATCTTCTTGTTAATCCTTATTTCCAAAAATGGTTAAATATCCGGTGAACTTAACCTCTAAGTATTTTCATACAATCCTATCTTGCCGTAGTGTTTTCAGATTTTCTAATTTTCTAATTTCTGAATTGTTAAAATTGTTAAAAATCAAACTTATTTTAAGTTCAAAGGAATTAATCATCTTTAAAAATTAATACATTTAATACTTATTAATTTGTGCACTATATAATTTTAGTCATTTCTTATTGTATTTCATACATTGATACATCAATCAAACCCATAATCAAATGGGGTAAAAAACATAATAAAACTCAAACAAGTGTATTTATGCATACCCCTTATTGTCATTATGTTTATCATGAGCTACTACCTATTACTACTAAGTGTCAAATGGAGTACAAGAAACAAGTACTAGCTGCATATAATAATGCAAACTAATCCAATAAGGTCATTGCTCAAATTTCAAATTTTGATTTATTACATAAGTCTCCTCGATACAAAGATATTTTTTTGGAAGCATTACTCATGAAAATCTTGCCAAGAAATGTGGAGCCACCATATGTGGCATTTGTACTAAATTATATAAAATGGACAGAACATAATATTTCCTTTTAAAATGAATATTTACCTACCCAACATATTAATTATTGTTATTTACCCTTATATATTCAATCATGTATTCATAATAAGATGGTTAAGAGGTTATTTATGGATAATGGTTTGGGACTTGATATTTACTAAATATCTTTGCTTTCATTACTTGGCATAGAGTTCAAAAATTTGGCATCATCCAATATGAGTATCAAAGGATTTGACAACATCTCATGAAATTTCTTGGGACAAATAACATTGCATATCATTATGGGACCTCATACCTTACCTACTCTATGTCAAGTTATGCCAAATGATTTAAATTACAACATACTTTTGGTACATCCTTAGATACATGAGATGTATGTGGTGTCATATACTTATCACGCATGTTTAAAATTAATCCATTAAAGCTTCATTTATACATGTCCAATGGATATATATCCATTCAAGCATTATGAAATGATTCATCCAATAAATGTTTTTTTTCCAAGGGAAGAATTCCATAGTGAAACCTAAGTAGTGCTCCCACATCCATGAATGACACCAAAGGTAACATTAACTTATTGAACACCTTACCTGATGGGGACATAATGTAACATTATGTGATTCCCAACATGATAGACGTAACCATCCCAGGGGAATAGACCCTGAGACCTCTCACTTATCGTAGTCAACACTCAACTACATGAGATAGACCATCAAGCTTCATCTAAAAAATACTTACACACCACACTTTCACAATTATAATTTTGGCTCTATACATTTTATAAAAATTGAATACAAGGGTCAAGGATTGGGAAAACATGTGCAATGTATAACCTAGACTCTTTTTATATCAAATAATATAAATTAACAAGGCTTGGTGTTTTCAATAATACCCATAGCTGAAAACAAATTAATCATAGCCACCTACATTTTATAAAATCCACTTTTAAATGCATGCATATATCTAATGCTCTTTATAATCTAAAACTTGTCAACATTGATTTGATTGATGAGATGGCTTATATTTTGGCCAGATTTTGTGTAAATTAAAACACTATTTACTTAGACATTCATATAATATTAAATACACAATGATAAAACTTCTCTTCTTTAATTATTCTATATCAATTCATTCTGGACTTCATTAGGTTTATCGGGACCACTAGATGAGCCATGTTTAAAATTTTAGCCTAGGTAAGCCTTTTTGTTATTCAAATTTGGTGAAATAGTTAGCTATTAGCACCATGAAGTTACTTTCCATGAATTTATTGAAAATGATCTTAGTGGACTATGGTAATGGTGTAATCCTCAATAGTTACTGCTTTGAAATATTGGGTTGCATCTAAGAGTATGGACTAGTAATTTTACAAAAAAGTCTCAAAAGTTGTTCAAAACCTTTTGCCTAGATTTATCCCTTTTCGTGCTTTATGTGATATGTTTAAATTAGAACTTGTGTTCTTATCTATTAAACCTCCTTGTGCATACCACATTATTTTTATATTTGAAACCAAGAATTAAAAAAAAGAACAAGTCTAAACATGTTAAGTCAAATCTCATCCTTTTTTAAAGCATTACACTGCCTAATTTTGGTTAGTTTAACCTTCCTCGAAACAAATCCAATTAACATTTGAATCCAATTTTTAAAAATAATTTCCTTATATTACCCACTTCAAACCTCTTATTTCACCTTGAGTCAACCTCTTTTGTTAACTCAAATCAATCCATTTTGGGCCAACCCTCTTTTGGTTTACCCATATCCAACCTCCTATTTCACCTTGAGTCAACCTCTTTAGTAACTCAATTCAATCCACTTTGGGTTAACCTTATTTTGGTTTACCTACATCCAACTTATTATTTCACCTTGAGTCAACCTCTTTGTTAAATTAAGTCAATCCATCTTGGGCCAACCCTCTTTTGGTTTACCCACATCCAACTTATCTTTCAACTTAAGTCAACCATATTTGTTAACTCAAGTCAATATACCTTGGGTTAAACTCATTTTTGAATCCACATTTGAACATTCCAAATCAATCAAACATTCTTCTAAACCAATCATGAAAAACTGAAGCCAAACATTTCTTTTGCATTCAAACAACTTCAAGCCCAAATATAATGCAACCATTCTAAAAGGAACTTGTGTAAAGCCAACAATATTTTTGATTACATCAAGAAACTTATTATATACTTTAAACGTTTAGAAATTTCCTTTTAAACATCAACCAATCTAATCTAAACTAATTTATATCATTATTTTAGAGTCAATCCAATCCGATTCCACCCTTTTGGGGGATAACCATATTTATCTTGTACTTCTGGGGCCATTCCAATCTACCAATCCACCCTATTTACAACATTTTTTTAATTTTGATTCAAATTTACACATCAAATGGAAAATTCACCCAATAAATCCTTTGGAGACACATTTATCAATTGGTCATAATAAACATGATTGTGTGTCCACATACTCGACCTTTTGGTGAAAATGCTCCCAAACCTCACTAGTATCAAATAGAATAATATTAAAAGTATCATAGGGTTCAAGGCTATTCACTTAATTGATGTGTGAGGTTCAAATTATATTTTTAAACTTTGATTGACCATGGGGGTATCATTATCTAATCACAACAACCATCCACTCCAATTCAACCTTTTATTTAAAACCAAGCCTTAGTAGATGTGGTAGCCCAAATGTACCAAATATCCCACATGGTTTCCACTATTGATAATTTTATAGCCATCCCATAACCATTTCTAATTGAAAAATCTCCACCACAAGTGTAATAACAACCATGTTATTATAAGGTCCAATTACTACCCCTCCAAGAACCCTTGTCTACTAAGAAATCAAATATGTCTAAGTCTGAAATTAGGAAAATGGAGATATCCCAAGAGTATTTTCCCAATCATAATCAGACTCGTCCACTTATAAAAAAATATAAACAACCCATCATTGTCCAATAACCTATAATTCATTCATTACTTAAAATTTCCCATTTCCAAAAAACTCTTCATCCCAAATCTGTCATTTCCAAATGCCCAATGAAAAAGGTACTTATGGACAACATAATTCAACAGGCCCTCCTTGTGGCCACATTAAAACCAAGATCAAATTCATTATCCAAATTGG
The DNA here is from genome assembly GCA_037957365.1 of Torreya grandis. Classification (NCBI taxonomy): domain Eukaryota; kingdom Viridiplantae; phylum Streptophyta; class Pinopsida; order Cupressales; family Taxaceae; genus Torreya; species Torreya grandis. The sequence continues at coordinate 3,048,411 of JARHVA010000759.1, read as the reverse complement.
ATTTAAAATCCATTTTGGCATTAATGTAAATTTCAACATCAATATAATAATTAGGTTTTTTTTCTAAACTGATATCAGAATTGGGTTCCATACTAGAACCAATATCATATTTATCTTTAGAAGTAGAATCAACATTAGCCTCAACATCATATTTAGATCCCTTGATTCAAAGTCAACATCAAATTCTACATCAGATTCATAATCAATTTCAATAATAATATCAATAATAACATTGGTCTCAGCAACAATAACATCAGATCAGTTTGAATATGTTAGTGATTCTTCCATAGATTTTTAGGAAGCTTCCTTTAGCATCAACATAAGTTCTCCTATTAGCCTCTATGAGGACCATAATGCCTTTTTCCCTTCTATTGACATTACACATGCCTTTACTATTAATTATCTTAGCCATTATATTGACATTCCACCTCTCACAGACATCAATTAGGACCAATAGAATCACGTATTGTTGAACGTATTCAATGGCAACATTTCAGTGGTAAAATTTATAGGGAACCAAGAAAAAATTAAGGAAAAATAAAAATCTCCTAGTGTAACCTTATTAAGGCACTAGGGGATAATCAAATTTTAAATTTGGCATCTTCTAGTGAAACCTTTTTTGAGGTGATAGATGATACTCAAAATAAAAAATTAGAATCCTTTAGTTAAACCTTGTTTAAGGTGATAAGGGATAATAAAAATGAATCATCAACATTGTTAGAAGCACAATCACTGAGAGGGGGAGTGAATCAGTGTCCTTAATATTATTTTACTTTCACTTCATCCATTCATTATAATTCATCAAGTGCTATCAACCCAATGTATATAAGCATGAAGAAAGCATTAATCAATCAAAGCAATGCATAAACAACCATAATACATCATATAAGTGGGAAACCCTCATAGGGAATAAAACCCACTGAAACAAAGCTTAGACAAATAGTCTTATAAATAAATGAATCAATATTTAGCTTAAAACCAATCCAAAAAAGAGTAATAAACCATAATTCACCAAGAACCCACTTGGCTTTATCAAGCACCAACTTTCTAAGAGGAAACAACCCCCTTGTTGATTAAACACCCACTCAATCAATACTTATGATGGATTAGCACCCACTCAGACACCAATGATTTTTACACATTTTCTTTGATTCTTATCAACACCTAATGATGGTCTTATTCTACTCTCTCTCTTTCTCTTTCTTTTTCTCTCTATGCCATCAATGTCATACTCATTCGTGTATCTACTCTCTCTACACACCGGCTACCTCATCATGGTCATATCAACATATTCAAGTCTCTAATACACCTTTGATCATATATGATAACCTCATAGACTTGTATTTTTCTCCTCTCCTCATTAAGTTTCTCTTAATCAAAATCTACCTTCATGATCTACTTTTTGACACTCATGATCACATTCAAAACTACCTCTCACCCAAGTAAATCTGTCATTACTTAATAAGTCTTCTATCACCTTGATTAGTTCACATAGGCACTAATATTCATTTTAAAACCTCCTGTTAGATATTCATGACACCCAATGGTCCATATGACCTCCTACAACTCTTTGTGCTTTTTATTCACTTACACACATACTTAACTAATACCAACAAATAGGCCTAATTAGCCTTTCTTTTATACAAGTCTCTTTCTCTCACACACCTTGGTCTACCATTCAAAATTGCATACTTGAAATACCCTTATAATAGGTCATATAACATTTTCCAATCATGAATCAACCAATACATTAGGTCATCCATAGCTTAATAGGCTACATTCCTTCTTTAGGTCTCATGAAGACCTATTAGGCCTTCTTAATCACACGTTACACTTGGCCTTCCTTGGAACACTTAAAAACTAGTCGTAAAGTAGGAAAACCTCAAATTAAACTCAAATAGACCTTATAAAACTTCACTTTAAGTCTACAACACCTTTTAGGTCCAATCATCACTTGAACCCCTTCTCAAAACACTGTTCACAATAGGTATGTGTATACAAAAAAATCTATCTTAAACAACTGAAGTAAAAACACCATTTTACAAAAAACCACAGAAAAAATCATATATATAAAATCCTCATGACCTTAGGGTCATCACCATTTACATTAAACCTCAAAAATCAAGTCAAAGTTACTCAAACCCTTCTCTGTAAGTAGCCCACTCAGAACTACCAACAAGCCTCAAAACATAATCATGGAAATAATGACCTAAAACACTTGTAAAATCACTTTCATAGACTTTTACTGAATTTATATGATCCTATGATATCCTTATAACATCTTCCAATAGATAGGTCATAAGTTCTAGTGGCAATTATTGGTCTTGTAGACCAATTTATTGACCTTCTCTCTCATAGTCCTTACACAACCAGACAAACCATTTTAGATTTAACATTTCAACCTATTATACCTACTTCCAAGATTCTAAAAAGAATGGATAGGTCATTCAAGTCCTAAAAATCAATTTATCTTGCATTTTATATATCAACTCATGGCATAGATTCTATAACTCATCACTATAACTTGTTATATGTCCACTAGACCTTAGCATACAACATTCATGTTTGCATATAGTTCACTGTCAAGATTATTGACTAAAATACCATTAGACTCTTATGATGTATTTATTATTTTTCATTATTTATTCACATCTATTTCACTATGATCTACATATTATCATAGATAATATTGTTGTATTATTCATATTGGTCTTGTAGGCCAATATATCTTTCCATATGTCTCTATTCCATATCAAACCTGTAGACACAACCCTATTATTAGAAAAGCATTCCACACACTTAAATAATTATCTCCATTATATAAAACTATGAAAAAAAACCATATGGTGTCCTCCTATATCCATAAGCCATTACAAGTCCATCTTCTTCATGAAACCATCTACTAACGTTTGTTGTCATATTGAGTCTCAAAACCCTCATATTTTTGCCAGTCTATGTTTTGCTTAGTTATTTATTTATATCACCTCAAATGATCATGTATAAAATAATTAAAATGCTTTAAGACCTTAATATCATTTCCAAATATTTAAATTACTCACCTTTGATGATTAATAACACTAAGTAACTCTGTAATCAAACCTTATCTACCATTATGCAAACCTTCAAGGTACAGTCATGTTTTTATTACAAAAAAAACATGTTAAATAATCTCAATAAATGAATTAAATGGATATTAAAAGAGTTAAAAATATCCCCTAATTCCTAAAATAATAACCCAAACATTTCAAATGATTTTTAAAACCATTCTACTCAAACTGGTTTTATTGAGTTTTATCACAGTCTACAATGGTTAACTTGGACAAGAAATAAATAAATTTTTATGGACTTTAATGAAGAAATTACACTTTAAATTTTTTCATCAATGAGTTTATTTCATCTTTTATTTTTATACCATGCCAAAATTCTCAATATCTTGGTCTCTACATGCATTTCTTTGCTCACTAGTTTCTTTGGTTTTTACCACAGTTAGAACCTTTGAATTTGACTTGCAATAAAGTCATTTATTTAGAAACTTATGATATTACACTAATTTTATGTTGTTCCTCTCCTTTATATAAAAAATTTACATTTTAAACCATACCATAATTCTTAATAGATTATCCTTTGTAAATAATTTTTTGCTCACTAGTCTCTTTGGCAGGCATACACAGTTTGAACTCCAACGGTCATATATTTGAAAACCAACAACTATTTCCTGAGACATAAATTTGATAGGTTCTAACATATATCCAATCTATAGGCCAACTTGGGAAGATTATAATTTTATATAGACAACTTTTCAATACACCAAATTTGGAGGGAATGTTCTTGGCACATATGATGTCATCTCTATGCCACCCTTTGACCACATTTGACTTTTAAGGTATATATAATAAATGCAGAAACTAACTGGTTTATTCATACCTTGATGACATGTAGTGATGGTCTAGTTATTCTAAGCTAAGAATGTGTATTTTCCTCTCTCTAAAGTACAAATTGGATCTCTAGAATCTCACCAAAGGATTTGTAAACCCCTCACAACATTCTATTAGTCCTCAATGCTCTACACTCATGCCAAACATCCTCCAATCCATAAAACTAACATTTTTGTCATTAATGCATCATGATATCATGTACATTATACATCAATTACAACTCTATCATCAATTACCATGATAAAAAAATATCCCCCTTTATCATTGATGTCAAAATTACTCAGATTATCTTCTTACTAATCTGAACTCCATTCTAATCTTTCACCCCCTTTGACATTAATGACAAAGGGTTTTCCACAAGCTACTATTTGATCCTTGGACTTGATTTTTAAAAACCATGCTCACACATACCTGAAGCATAATATATAGGCTCTCCTATCACCATGATCATCTCCATCTAATTTTTATTGACATGACTAATATTGAGTTTTAAATATACTAACTATCAACCAACCTGATGTAGACCTTGATCCACTAGCTCACCATAACATCATACCTTTTTGATTTGCTTAATGAAATTTATACCTCCATGAATCTTGACTACCATATCTTTATTTGTGACATCCTTTCCCATACATGAGTTTACTTTTATGACTAATCAACACACCTCTTTCACTCATCTTTAGCTCATAGCTATCTCAGGTCTTCTCATCGTAGTATTTGACTGTCATCTTGAATCTTGGAGATAAAACCATGTCTACCCAATACATCACCTTATCTAAATCATACCTCTTTATATACAAATGGAATCCCCCTTAGACTTCATATCATGTGTACTCATGATTCCAATGAAATCCTCCTTTGGGTCTTGTTATCTCATTGCATATATACTCATACTTTCTTTAGAAATTGATCCTGATATCCCATCTAGCCACCATCTCTATCTTTTCTCTCTGGGAATTTATCTTGTAAGTCATAATAGGTCTTAAATTTTACCTTCTAACCACTATAAAATCTCTCAATACCTCTTATATAAACTCAAACAACCTCTCTCATACAACCTCTTCTTTAGAGCTTCAACAGAACATCTTTGTAGCTCAACAGAGCATCTTTAGAGATGTTTATGCAGATCTTCGAAACTCAACTAAGGATCTTCATATATCTCTATATTCTATGTTGGGTCTTTAAATTTTTTTCTAAAAATGTGTTTACAAAATTGTTGATGACTTCTCAAGCCTTCACATTCACTCTCAATAGAGATACATTAGGTTGCTTGGCTTCCTTGTCATATCAGGCATACAATCTCATACCCCACACACAAAAATAGATAAAGACCTAATCAAAATTGACTAAGGGATTCCCCCTTAGTCTTCACAACATATGCACTCACCATCTAGAGTTTTAGAACATCCCCAACATACTCACATAATCAATCATATTATACATGCATTTATGGAACATATGAACCATTACATACCTTTATACATCTTAAATCCATCTCATATACAAACATAAAGATGGATAATATCCATATTTATTTACTTACTTGGGCTCCACCATGCTTTTATTATACTTCATACTGACTTGCTTGACTTCTTATTTTTTAACTTTGCATTTTTTTTACATTAGGTCCACTAAGCTTACTTGTAGCCCTTGATGTCTACAAAAGAGGCCATATAATTTTTTATACTAATCTTTAGACCTTCAAAATTCATATCTAGGTCTCTTTTATATTCCCCCTCATTCATACCGAATTTTAGATCTTAACTCTTTTCTACATGGTATATCCTTCACAAGCTATCCTTCCAACTAGGCCTAATTAGGTCTCCAAGTCACTTTCCAAGTTCCCTGTAATGATTCCATACCTGTATGGAATATATGACCCACAAAGCCTCACTCAATGCTAGGATATCAAAATTTCACAGTTATTTACTGAATTTGATGACTCAACTCCATGTATAACTTGATTGATGGCCTTCACACTTGATTCTATTTGCTAATAAGTGTTTCCATGAAGCATAATAGAGACACTCCACTCCATAGGGATATAGAATAATACATACCCAGGAGATTCCCAGATCTCCATGTTCCTTCTCTCTTCCTTGGTTATCATTATTCCTTCTTTCAACACCCAACTAGGCTTTATATCATCCTTTTTCTCTTTGTTTACCTTTTTAAGTTTTATTGCCATCTTACCATTTAGATTACTTTCAATAAATGCTGATGAAACATGTTCTTGGCATTTCTTCCTATTTGATCCTTGTTTTGATGCAATCAAATCATCTTGACTAATAGGTTGAATATGACTAGTTATAAGTTCCCTTGGTATCCATATCCATGTTGGACCTTTTTTATGCACTATAAGATAGAATATAGCAATATGTCCCATACTATGATAGCTATAACAAATACCATTATTGAACTTACATTTGCTCTGATTACTCCTTCTTCCATGATCCCATGACAACTCATTCCTTGAGGCCATTCTGTAATACTTAGATCTATGACCAAACCTATGGCACACAAAGTATTGACCATGACATGAGCTTGAATGTCTAAATGCATTGGGTTGCCTAACTTAATCTACCCTCCTATTTCCTTTGTCCTTCTTACTCTTACTAGAGTGACTATCACCCTTCTTTACTTGAGATGACTCTTTGCTGCTATCCTTGGGAAACACATTGATTTATTCAAAATACTTCAACTTGGCATTAGCTATTAGCATATTATTGTAATACCTTAGGCTATTTCCTAAGGTGTAGTCTCTATGCATGTGGTTATAGTGGTTTCAATCACTTAGGTAAATAGGTTACATGAGCCTATCTATTTTATGCTACCTAATGTTGATGGTTCCACAAACCTCATTATTTTTTAGGTGTTTCTTTTATGTCTATATAATAGGCTTCTATGTATTATTTATGTACATTGGTTAATTCATTTATTCATATTTTTTTTAAATATAATATGGTATCAAAGCTTGAGGTTTAGGAAGCTTGGGAGGAATCTTGTAAATTAAGAGAGGGTGGTCTTGTCAGAGAGGAGCGTGAAGCGCCTGATGGAGAGCCACGAGAGGATTTTTCTTTTTCTTTTTTTTTCTGTGACCAACCATTTAATTTGGAGGAAAATCCCAAAAATTCATTTGAGCACTTTTTTTATGATTTTTATTTCTTTAAAATTCTCTAGCGTGGAAGTCATTTACTGGATCAGATGGAATTAAATTTCGCTGGGTATTTTGTCTAAAAACTAAAATTGAAGTTTTCTAGTTGGTCATTTTCATATGGTTTGGGAAGGAGACCATATTTTCATTCAAGCAATATTTTTGGCATGTGAGGGATAAAAAAAAAACTATTTTTTGAGAGAATCTCATTGAATCTGATGGCATCTAATTTGGTTGAGTAGTTTGTCTAGAATCTACATTTGAAGTTTTGCAGGTTGACCAATTTGCACAGGTCATTTTTGATTGGTTGAATTATTTCATGCAATATTTTATGATAAGTTTTATTCTAGCCAATTAGAAATAAGGTGCATTTTTTTTTAAATTGGAAAAATCAATTTATTTTTTCAAACTTTAGAAATTGATTTTTACCAAAGGTTTTGCTTGGAGGAACACATTTAATTATGTTGGGAGATAATCGTAAAGCCAAATCAGTTGAAAATTTCACCATTTTTTGGGTTTTATATCTGGATGTTGATGGAGAATAAATTTTTTAAATCAGAGTTGTAGATATCTTGATTTAATTATTTTTGTCCATCTCTCAATTGGTGTTGAGTTTTTTGCTAAGAACTAGAGGTATTTACCAGTTTATGATTTAAATCAGTAAGTAAGAGGAATTTTGTGTAAAGTAATTATAATTTTTTTGGTATTTACATTTTTTGAGAAAAACTAGATCAAAATGACTAGTTTACAACACCTCTTATTACCAGATTCACAAAAATTAATAGGCAAAAATTTTAGTTTGTGGAGTCACAAGGTTTTGACGATATGTGAATATCAAAATCTTGATTAAATCATGCTCAGTAAAGATCAAAGGCCTACCACTGGTAATGATGATAATGATAAGCATCATCATGAAGCTCTTATGTTATTAAAATTGTTAGTAGTAGATAATTTAATCTCAAAGGTCAAAAATGTGACTAGTGCATCAGCTTTGTGGATCAATCTTACTTCTGAATATCAGGCTTCTAAAGCTGATAGGGTATTGTATTTGAAGAATTTATTATTTTCCACAAGATTCAGGAAGGTGGCTCCATTTCTAAGTTTTTATTATAGATCAAGGACATCAGTGATTAATTGAAGGCTATGCAAAAACATATTGATGAGCAAGATTTGATTGCTCTGGTTATGCAGAATCTTTCACCTTCATTTGAGTCATTTGTGGAGTCCTTGCACATGATTGCTAAGATGTAGGCTTTAGACTTTGAAAACTTGTCCACATTGTTATTACAAAAGGAGAGATGGTAGGAGGAAACATTATTGTCTACATATACTTATATAGAGAGTGCATTCTTCATCAAGGGAAAGGGTAAACAGTTTGGTAAAACTATTAGTTTTCCAACAGAAACTTCACAAGTGGTTATAATAAGATATCTAAGTGGAAATATTTTTATTGTAAGCAACCTGGTTATCTTAAGAAAGATTGTAGGAATAGACAACAAGATATGGTTAACCCTATAAAGAAAGTTCATCATGTAAATATAGCTTAAGGTGAAGGTGAGAAAACATATCCTAATTTTGATTTCATGGATTCTAGTGGTAATTCTATGGTTGATCGAGCTTCATACTTTGATTTAGGGGCATCTCACCATTATACATGCCATAGGACTGGTATGTAGATTTTGTTAAAAATGATGGTAGTAATGAATCTATATCTTTGGGAGATGGTAGAACTCATTTTGTGAAGGGATATGGTAATGTTCAGATTAGTTTTAATGGTGAAGTTTCGTATAAATTTAATAATGTTAGGTATGTGCCTAATATAAATAAAAATCTACTTTTAATTAGTGAAATCACTGTAAAATATAATTTTGTTGTAAAATTTCAAAAACAACAATGTTTAGTCACTACCATAGATAACAAGATTATTGTTGTTGGGATTGGTGAGAAAGGATTGTATAGGATTATAGATCCATAGAGGGTAAAGGAAAGTGCACTTAAATAGTTGATAGCAAAAGTTCACTATGGCATGAAAGGTAGGGGCATTTGAATTTCCAGTATTTAAATACATTGAACAAGACTAAGATGGTTAAGGGGATTCCTTCTATTCAGGATAGTCATCATGTATGTATTAGATGTTAGTTAGGGAAGCAAGTTAGACTTTCATTTGATGTTGGTAAAGCTTTGAGAGCTAAATGGGTATTAGATCTTATACATGTGGATTTGTATGGTCCAATACAGACACCTAACCCTTTAGGAGCCCATTATTTTTCATTATTGGTCGATGATTTCTCTAAGAAAAAGTGGGTATACTTTATAGTGAATAAATCTGATTATTTTTCTAACTTCCTTACTTGGAAAGCTATGGTTGAAAAATAGGTAGGACATTTAGTGAAATCTCTTAGAACAGATAATGGGGGTGAGTTCATCTCAAAATAATTCAAGGAGTTTTGTGCCACTAAAGGCATACATAGATAATACACTAAACCTTATACTCCACAACAAAATAGAGTTATGGAAAGGTGAAATAGGATGGTGATGGACATGGCTCACTGTATGGTCCAAAGCAAAAATGTCCCATATAGATATTGGGCAAAAATAGTGAATACAGTAGTGTACATCCTCAACAAAAGTCCTACAAAATCATTGGAGAATATGACTCCAAAGGAGGCTTAGTTAGGTTGAACTCTAGATGTAAGTGATTTTATAATTTTTATTTGTGTAGCTTTTTCAATTATTCCTAGTCAAAAGATAAGTAATTTAGATGCAAAAAGCAAAGCATACATGTTTGTTGGGTACAATGTGTTGACCAATTTTGACTTTTAGGTCAAAATAGGGAACCCTTAGTAAAAAAATTCATTTTTAGGTATGTAATGGGGTATAATATATTTTTATAAGGTATTTCATAGGTCAATTAATGTCAATTGATGTTATAATAACTTTGGTCATTAGTTCTCTAGGTCCATTTATCATTTTAAGTTATTTTAAGGGGTCAAATAGGTGTAGTTAATGCTTTGTACAGGTTTATTCAAAAATTTGAAAGTGTCAAAGAGTTTTATCATGTTCCATGTGTCCTAAGAGGTCTGTATTAACTTTCACTAACTGAAAATTGTCAAGTTACTTAGAAAAGGGAAGTTTTCTCAAAGGAAAGAGTGAGTTTGGCACTTGTACAACCTCTTTGGGAAGTGTGACACTTGGAAAATGTGTAAATATGACTCTTCACCTCCCCAATGCTCAAATACACATTTTATTTGATTTGAAACTAATATTTATTTCTCAAAACCATTATATTTCTTTTTCATCCTTCTTGGCATAAAGAAGTGACTTGCAAGTTTCCACTTGGTACGGCCAGCAAAAAGGGTTTCAGTAAAAATGTTTTTGGGAGATGATTCTACACACATATATATTAAAATAAATATAATAATTTTGAGAAAATTCCAACTTTTATTCATGAAGCATCCATTTGAAGTGGACTGTGCAAATTTGCTAGCTATTTGGTGTACCCTTCAAGTTTTGGTCTTGTTTGAGAAACTTCGTACGAGTCAGATGTTGAGATTGATTTCAAAGGATTTTTTCCTCCTTATATAACATTTCCAACATTTTTTTTGAGGTTTAAGTTGTTTTGACAAGCTAATACCTTCATGTTTTGCATACTAGTGCATTCTGTGTTGATGAGCAGGTTTTCATGGTTTTTTGAGTTTTCATGCTTTGTGAATGGTTAGGAGGTTTTGTTAATGCCATGTAAATGATTTAAATTTTCTCTTATTTATCCCTTAATCTTAAAACCTCCTTATCTAATAAATGTTTCATGGTTGTAGTCATACTTACACATACCCATAGTCTACCAAATTCATAGACTTCTCTTTGCTTTTCCCACCTGTATCCATGTTGAATCATGTGTGAAGAGCCTATTTAGATTGTTCATGAATTTGTATTGGAGGTTTAAAATAGTTTTGATGTGTCTAGGTGCAAGAACAAATATATTAAGCCCTCCAAGGAGTGTGAAGGAGGATTGTGATAGTCATACTAAAAACCTTCATACAATCAGCCAGTGAAATGTGCATCTATAGGTGGTGTAAGCAGTGAGATGAAGTGTCATAAGGGGAAATAGGGAAATGGTGAATCCTTATTGTAAGTTTAAATAGTTTGGGTGAAACATGACAAACTTATGTAAGAATATAGAGTGGAAAAAAGGTGAAACCCATAATCAAAGACAGTGACTGAGTATTCAGGGGTTATAATTCCTTTTTTAGCAAAACAAAGAACCCTTTGATTTTGTGAACATCATGTGATATGGTGATAGGAGATCTTGATGCCTTATTTGGGTTTAGGTTTGTTGTCCCTAATATTGACAATAATTTATCAAGGTTTGAAGAGCAAAGGTCAAATGGATAGTGGTCTTTTAGAGGTCCAAATTTTCCCAAGAAACCACTGAAAACAACTAGTGATGTCTATAGTTTTAGACCAAAAGAGTTATTTTCTAGCAAAGTTAAAAATTGAACAATGTTCCAAGATTGGAAGGTATCATGAGTGCATTGGAATATAAAGTGAGCATAATTATCATCAAAGTTAAGATGACAAGATGAACTCTGATCCTATATACTCATGCCCTGTTCGTACACTGTGGAAATCAACTCCTACAATAGGCTCTCCAAGAAAGAAATGTCCCAGTCAAAGAGGGAAGACATTGTTTTGAGTCCTAATGGGACATAAAGGTAAGTTAAAAAAACATATACATTGGGGAACCTTATAGTTTTTTCAAATAATTATTAAGCACCCTATTCTCAAGTTCAAGCAAGCATAAACACCTATAGGTAAGTTTCCCAAGGGCAAGAAAAACAGTCAGCCAGGGGTCAAAGTCCATCTCACCATCTGAAGTGGATTTGAACATGAAGGCATTAGGTTGAGATAAATTAAATTGACTTCAAAATCCATCAATATACTTACAAGGAGATCACAACCTTACTCTTTATATTTCAAGGTAAATTTGCACCTACAGGGCCCCATAGTCAACTGTAATTGACTGTAAAAAGGGGGAAGGTAGAGAACAAACAGGCTGATTGCTTGAGATTTATAAGGCATAGAGATGAAAAAAATGACCTATACAATATTAGATGATTCTAGAGGTTATAATAAGGTAATTATATTTTCATTTGAAATCAAACCTTGCACTCATACCTTTAGGTGCCTTTTCCAAAAGCAAAACACTATCTAAGATAGATGACTGTAGGGTGACAATAAACAAGTTTGGTGATCCTAAGTATTGTAAGTTATTAAGGCTCAAAATGAGGGCTCAAACCAATATAAAATGTAATTTATGAATTCAAATAGGCCTCAATTCACTATCTTCCAAACCTGAACATGTGTATACACCTACAGGTGTGATGCCTAGTCAAGGAATTATACATACCATTTAGGACAGACATGAGCAAATTGGAGACATGTGAGACAAAATGGATGAAATAAGTCATGGAAAATTTTCATAATGTTTACATAACCCTCATAAAATCATCATGCTATTTTTCAAGCAGAGGAATTCTTCCTAAACAAAGCAAACATAGTCACAGTCAACTGTGACTAAGCAAGCAATTTGAAGGGAGAAATAGTAGTATGAAGCTATGGGACTTTATTGGGAGGTGTGAAAATTTGAATAAATTATGATTACACATGTAAAATTTCTCATAGGGTAATGAAAGCCTACAGAGAGGTATCAAATCAAGCAAAACATAATCCATGGTCTTGGACCCTGCACTTTCTTGTTCCTTTAGAAGTCTGTTTGGAATGGTGAAGGGTTGGAAGGTCATATGACATACCCAAGAGATAAATTTTGGTACAAAGAACAATTGAAACTTGTATATACCTATCAAATACAAAAATTAAATGAGAAAATAGGGGAAGTGCCCCCTATTTTGTCTCATATAGGGGGCACTTTTCTCTTGCATAAACCTATAAATATTGAGAGATGGTTATAAAATTAGAGTCAGAAACTTGGATAAAATTGATAGAAGGTGTATAGAGTTGTATTGAACCTAGAGGAACATGAATTACCTATTAGAGAGGCATATATACTAATAGAGTGGTGTGGACTCGTAGGTTTGCAGTCAAACCTAATAGGCAAAATCAAAGTCTAAAGGGAAAATGGTGAACAAATTCCATTTAAAACATGGAATGAACATTATAATGATTTGATGCATGTATATCATGATATAATATAAGTTTATAGGCTGTATGAGGGCAATGAAAATCATGAAAATCCATTTTGAGCTTCAAGGGCAACTTAGGCCTACTTAACATGCTTAAGCCTAATGCCCAAATGAGGAGTCTCTTTAATTTCCACCATGAAACATGATTTGATACCTATTGTAACATGTCCATAAGACCTTTATAGAGGTGTTTCAACTCTTAGAGTGCAAAGGAAGTTGAGGGAAAACCATTTTTTAGTCCAAAACCAACTCAAACTTGTGAAAAAGAGAGAAACAAACTTGAGAGGCCATTTTCAATTGCTCACATCTTTCATGAGGCCATGCAATGGATCCAAATGAGTTAGGGGATGTTATAAAGGGTCTTATATGCCATATTTGTGGAAAATTTTCTGAATTTGGATGCCCCAACTTTATAAATAATCATCAAGACCAAAAATAAGCTTAAAACCCTACTAAACCCTTACTAAGGACCAGTCTTGGAAAATTGAGTTGGAAAGCTACTCAAATGGAATATTTTTCCCAAAAAATATATTTTAAATGTAGAGGACCTCCCCAGGATGCTCCACACATTTTTGGTTGTACGAACTTGTATGAGTGGGGTAGAAATAGGATTTTTCTCACTATTTTATGTGTTGTGTAGGCTACAAGAGCAGTTAGGAGATGAAACAAAGTTTTATGTAAATATTGATACTTTTAATAACTCTTAATATTAATTTAATTTACTAAAACAAATCCTAAGTGTCTAAACTATGTCTTTCAACTCAGCCAGTCAAATCTGGCATATTGGGCAAGCTAGAGAGAAGGGAAGAAATCTTTGAGTAAAGTGATTTTAAGGTGACCCTAATCCTTTCAAGGACATAGAGGGTCTTTAATCTTGTCATTAAACATATCCCATGGATTTTAATGAACAAATAATTCCAAATTTGAAGACAAGTGTGTTAAGTGTATGGAAAGGAGGTTTCCTAGAGTACAGGTGATGATGGCTCTCTTTCAGGTGATTCTAGAAGACCAAGCTTGTAACCAATTCATGGAAAGTCATGTATGAGAGCCTCCCCTTACACTATAATTATTTTTAATACTCCTCATTAGTTACAAGATTCTCAAATAGGCCTAATCATGAAGGTAGTTTTTTGTGCAAGAAAAGGAGTTTTAGGTCACTTTGCATAACTTTGATGAATTGGATTGACACTTGTTGCTCCTAACCTTTCATGATTTGACCCATATCATCTTCTCATTAATGGGTAACTTATTTTCTCAGCTTGAAAAGTTTCCTTATGACCCTTGGACTTATCTTATTCTCTCTCTCTCTCAAACTCTATAAGAGTTGGCCATTTTGGCATTGTATTGAATGTTCCACCTGAGTATGGTGAAGCCCTACTCATTTGTATACCTTTTGATCAATAAAATGACTAATTTTTACCTTTTCATGACTTTTTACAAGTTTTTTATACATGGATGATGAATATTGCTTATTAAAGACTATGGATTCCTAGCATGTGGTCTCATTCTTTCACCTTATTTATAGCTAGAAAACATATTTTTGTAGGGTATGTGAAGTGTTTTACGAGATGTAAAATGTTGAGTGAGTTATTATTTTCATTAGTTCCATTTAAGGCCTCCTTTCTATTCCTCCTAGCTTTGCATATCCATCCATGACCTCACAATGTAACATTGATGAGGGAAGATGAAGATTGAAGGAGTGTACGTTTGGTTGTCTTTTGGTCTCAAGTGTAGGATGCAATTGGTTATAAGTCATCAAATTAATTTGGTGTATCACCTCCTTAGTTTATATTTGCTTTAAATTATCTCTCACCATTTTCTCCCCCAAATTTAGTAGTATTAGTAGTAGTCAAGCGGTACATCAAGGGAGCTAGCCCTATCTAGAGACTCACCTCATTCTTTAGGCTACCCACAAGCCTATAGGTGATTCTATTGTGCCACTTGGATGAGGAGATATTTGCATCTCCTCAAAGGGTACAAATCCAATTGAAAACATTTTTTGGCATGCCTAGTGGGATTTTTGTTTCAAGAGTTGGAAGATTTTTGGTATTGTCCTTTAACACATCAGCCTTTGGAGACATCTTTTCAAGCATCAATGGCAACTCTAAAGAAATATCAACTGGTCAAGCAGCCCAAGTTGTCATTTAAATATTGATCATAACATATTTATTTATGTTTTTATTTTCAATGAAGATTCATGGCTAACCTTGAATTTGAGTTTTGTCTTCTATGAGTTTGTGAAACATATCCATCTTATCCCATTCCATATCAATATGAACAAGTTCTTGGTCAAGCTTGTTATGATCATTATCAATCCCAATATGACCATCCATATCCCTATCATGATTTACATCAGTCTTATAACCAACATTCTCAATGTTTTAGCCCTCCTAGTCAACCTAATCCTTTCTCCAATCAACCCATTTCCACCTTCAAACAAGAACTTTTGGGCTATGAAAGGTATATGTTGGAGCTTGATACTTGAAGGGGATGTGGTCAAAGGATTCCTAATCATTCCATCCATCAAGTGATAAATAAATTAGAGTTAGTCAAGAAAGAATGAGCACATATTGAGAAAGCCAATTGGCAAAGGCTCACAATTGAGATGCTTGATGTGAGTGATTTAGTCTCTTCCTTAGAGGATAGGCTAGAAGTTCATGAAAGGCAGCCTCATCAAACCTATCAGCCTTTTTACCCACTTCCCCAAGTTCCATATCAGCCATATATGACCCCTCTTTATGAGTCAAACCAAGCATATCAAGGTCATCTTCTTCCTAGTCAGTTGGAGGAGAGTATTGAAATAAAAATTATTGTGTTTAAGGCCAATCTTGATAGGCATATTGAGTTAGCTAACATGCATATGCAACAGTCTATGTTGGAAGTAAAATAATTGGATTTCAAGCCTTGATTTACCTCTCACATTGCATCCCCACCACCTCAAAAAGAGACTCATAATCCCAATATCCTAAGTTGGAACAAAATAGTGGAATCATGGGGAAAGGAGGAGAAAAGTCTTGACCAAGAGTGTAAATTTGATAAGACATTAATCCCAACATCCTATTGGAGCAAGATAGTAGATTCATGGGGTAAGAAATAAGATGGGAGCATTATCCAAGAGTGTGAAGTGAAAAATGGAGTTAATCCTTTGCAAGTCCCTCCCACCCTTCCTCAAGAATCCTCTTCTATTCCATGGTATCCTTCATGCAATCCTTATTTCCATGATGATTCCTATCAACTACAAGAGAAGATTTTCCAAGAGAACCTAGCAAAATAAATAGATGAATTAAAAGCAAAGATGATATTACTAAGTCAAGGTGAGATGGAATGTTTAGACCCAAAATAAGATCATATGCCTTAACACACCCCATATCCCCTTCCTCAAGAGCTTCCAAAAGAGTCTCTTACCTTACATTCTCAATATGACCTTGAGCTCTATGTTCCACCTCCACCAACTAGTTCATATTTTCCTCATCCTATTACATTTTTCATTGATGGACCTATGGTGTGGGAACCAAAGGAGGATGAACTGGTTGATAAAGGATACCTCTTGCTTAAATAAAAACTACCTCCTTGGTAGCCTATAGATCACATGATTTCAAGATGCCTAGTATTGGCATCACCATGAAAGAGGTTGAAGATCTTGTAGCCCTTAACCAAAGAGATCAAATTAATATAGTTGAAGTTCATTTTGAAATCCCTCAAGAGGTCTTAAGTGATGAAGAGAAGGTAAGTCCTTGTGTTGAATCTCTTTATTTTGTTGATGATGAAGAATGTTTTCTTTGTGTTGAAGAACATATCTTGAGAGAGGAAAATAAAGAGGAACATGCTCAATTCCTAGCTGATAAAGAAGATCTCATGAGTGTTTATGAGGAATAAATGACCATAGGGACTCCCTTTGGTGAACAAAAAAATAATTCACAAGCTTTTGCCTCCATATTTGATGAGGAAGAAATGATCATTGATTCTTTTCTCACTTTGCAAGATACCATTGATGGACTAGGAGAGGTTCTTAATTAGACTTTGGATGACTTGTTTGAAGTCATTGGAACAGACTATACTCCTCTTCAAGGAGACTATCAGTTGGTCAAAGATGGAGAAGGCAACATTGGTACACAAGTAAGTATGTAAAGGGAAAGCATCCTTTCAAATTCACATTTCCAAGAAGCATATGAATTTGATGATGATATGTTTGAAGTCATCAATATGGGATATAATCTTATAAATTAGATAGGATAAACACATAAAATACTGAGAGATGGAGCAATCTCTTATTGGCATCAATCTTTGAAAGAACATGAAACCAATCCTCTTAGAGGCATGCCTACTAAAGAGACGCAAGTTGAGCATGAGATGAAGATTAGGCAAAAGTATGAAGTGTGTGAACATGTTCAAGAGGAATATGTATTCATTAGATAAATATTTGAGGATGATATATTTGAGATCAGATCAAGTGAAGTGCCAAGGAAGAGATCTGGTCCACAAAGCACTCAATTCAAAGAGAAGCATGCTTGACACTTTGTTTCATCTCACCATGAAAATGATTCAAGAAGTTTTCCTTTTGATCTAGGAAAGGAGGTATGTTTTGTTTACTGTTGTGCATAATAGGCTATTTCCCATTTCCCCTATGTGTTTATGCACATGTGTGTGTCTTGTGTGTTTATTTTCTTTGTTGTGTGTGTCCTTTTCCTTTGTGTGGTTGAGGTAGTTTTAGTTGTATTGTTTTGATCAAAGTTGAGTAAATGATAAAATTCTCTTATTTGTGTCAATCCTTATATGACTTCATAAGCCCAATAGACTAATAATGATACTGGTCTAGTTAGTATAGCAGGCATACAACCCCTATGAGTCACCAATTTGTCGACCAATTTTGACTTTTAGGTCAAAATAGGGCACCCCTAGTAAAAAATTCATTTATAGGAATATAAGGGGGTATAATATCTTTTTATAAGGTGATTCATAGGTCAATTAATGTCAATTGATGCTATAATAATTTTGGTCATTAGTTCTCTAGGTCCATTTATCATTTTAAGTCATTTTAAAGGGTCAAATAAGTGTATTTAATGCTTTGTAAAGATTTATTAGAAAATGTGAAAGTTTAAAAGAGTTTTATCATATTACATGTGTCCTAACAAGTCTGTATTAACTATCACTAACTAAAAATTGCCACATTACTCAGAGAAAGGTAATTTTCTTGAAAGAGAGAGTGAGTTTGGCACTTGTATGACCTCTTTAGGAAGTGTGACACTTGTAAAATGTGTAAATGTGACTCTTCACCTCCAAAATTTTCAAATAAATATTTTAATTTATCTAAAACTAACATTTCTTACTCAAAATCATTTTATCTCTTTTTCATCCTTCATGGCATAAAGAAGTGACTTTTAAGTTTCCACTTGGTATGGCCAGTAAAAAGAGTTTCAAGAAAAATGCCTTTGGGAGATGATTATACACTCATATATATTCAAATAAATATAATTTTTTTGAGAAAATTCCAACTTTTATTCATGAACCATCCATTTGAAGTGGACTGTGCAAATTTGCTAGCTATTTGGTGTACCCTTCAAGTTTTGGTCTTGTTTGAGAAACTCCATACAAGTCAGATGTTGAGATTGATTCCAGAGGAATTTTTCCTCCTTATATAGAATTTTCCATGCCTTTTTTGAAGGTTGAAGGTGTTTTTAAGAGCTAATACCCTCATGTTTTGCATACTAGTGCATTTTGTGTTGATGAGCAAGTTTCCATGATTTTTTGAGTTTTCATGCTTTCTGAATGGTCAAGAGGTTGTGTTAATTCCATGTACATGATTTCAAGTTTCTATTATTTATCCCTTAATCTTAAAACATCCTTATCTAAGAAATGTTTCATGGTTGCAGTCATACTTACACATACCCACAGTCCACCAAATTCATAGCCTTCTCCTTGCTTTTTCCACCTATATCCATGTTGAATCATGTGTGAAGAGCCTATTTAGCTTATTCATGAATTTGTATTAGAGGTTTAAAATATTTTTTATGTGTTTAGATGAAAGAACAAACATATTAATCCCTCTAAGGAGTGTAAAGGAGGACTGTGATAGTCATTCTTAAAACCTTCATACTGTCAGCCAATCAACTGTGCATTTATAGGTGGTATAAGCAGTGAGTTGAGGTGTCATAAGGGGAAATAGAGAAATGGTGAAGCCTTATTATAATTTCCAATAGGTTGGGTGCAACATGAAAAAAATTTGTAAGAAGATAGAGTGGAAAAAAGGTGAAAGCCATGATCAAAGATAGTGACTAAGTATTCAAGGTTTATAATTCCTTTTTTAGAAAAACAAAGAACCCTTTGATTTTGTGATCATGTGATATGGTGATAGGAGATTTTGATGCCTTCTTGGGGTTTAGTTTTTTTTTTACCTAATATTTAAAATAATTTATCAATGTTTTAATATCAAAGGTCAAATGGAGAATAGTCTTTTAGAGGTCCAAATTTGCCCAAGAAACCACTGAAAATAACTAGTGATGTCTATAGTTTTAGACCAAAAGAGTTCTTTTCTACAAAACTTAGAAAATGAAAAATGTTCTAAGATTGGAAGGTCTCATGAGTGGATTGACATACAAAGTGAGCATAATGATCATCAAAGTGAATATGACAAGATTAACTTTGATCCTATATACTCATGCCCTATTTGTATACTATGAAAATCAACTCCTACAACAAGCTCTCTAAGAAGGAAATGTCCCAGTCAAAGAGGGAAGACATTATTTTGAGTCATAATGGGACATATAGGTAAGTTTAAAAAACATATACATTGGGGAACCTCAAAATTTTTTCAAATAATCCTTGAGTACCATGTTCTCAATTCCAAGCAAGCATAAACACCTACAAGTAAGTTTCCCAAGGGTAAGAAAAATAGTCAGCCAGGGGTCAAAGTCCATCTCACCATCTCAAGTGGATTTGAACATGAAGGAATAAATTTAAGCTAAATGAAAGTGACTTAAAAATAAATCAATATACTTACAATGATATCACAACCTTACTCTTTAGATTTCAAGGTAAATTTGCACCTACAGAGCCCCACAGTCAACTATAAAAAGGGGGGAAGGCAGAGAACATACAGGTTGGTTACTTGAGATTTATAAGGCATAGAGATGAAAGAAATGACCTATAAAATATCAGATGATTATATAGGTTATAATAAGCTAATGAGATTTTAATTTTAAATCAAACCTTGCACTCATACCTTTAGGTGCCTTTTCCAAAAATAAAACACAGTCTGAGATGGATGACTGTAGGGTGACAATAAACAAGTTTGGTGATCCTAAGTATGGTAAGTGATTAAGGGTGAGATTAAGAGATCAAACCAATATCAAATTGAATTTATGAATTAAAATAGGCCTCAAGTCACTACTTCCAGACCTAAACACATGTATACACCTATAGGTGTGATGCACAGTCAAAGAATTATACATACAGTCTAAGACAGACAGGAGCAAGTTAGAGACATGTGAGAGCCAGAATGGATGAAATAAGTCATGGAATACTTTCATAATGTTTACATAACCCTCATAAAATCATCATGATGTTTTTCAAGTAGAGGAATGGTTCCTAAATAAATCAAACATGATCACAATCAACTATGACTGAGTAGGTAGTTTGAAGGGAGAAATAATAGTATGAAGCTATGGGACTTTATTGGGAGGTGTGAAATTTTGAATAAATTGTGATTACACATTAATTAGGTATCACAAGGGAATTAAATCCTACATAGAGGAATCAAATCAAGTGAAACACAATCCATTATATTGGACCCTACACATTCTTGTTCCTTTAGAAGTTTGTTTGGAATGTTGAAGGATTGGAAGGTCATATGAACTGCTTAAGAGGTAAATTTTGGTAAAAAAAACCCTTGAAACTTAGAGATACATCAAAAAAACCTAAATTTAATGAGAAAATATGGGAAGTTCCCCCTATTTTGTCTCAGATAGGGGGCATTTTTCCCATGCACAAACCTACAAATATTGAGAGATGGTTAGAAAATTGGAGCCAAAAGCTTGGAGGACATTGATATAAGGTTTATAGAGTTGTATTAAACCTAGAGGAACATGAATTAGGTAGAAGAGAGGCATAGATACTAACAGGGTGGTTTGGAATCCTAGGTTTGCAGTCAAACCTAATAGGCAAATTCAAAGTCTAAAGGGCAAATAACAAACAACTTCCATTTCAAACATGGAATGAACATTATAATGAGTTGGTACATGTATATGGTGACAAAATAGAAGTGTATAGGCTATCATAGGGCAATTAAAATAATGAAAATCCATTTTGAGATTCAAGGGCAACTCATGCCTACTTAACATGCATAGGCCTAATGCATAAATGAGGAGTCTCTTTCATTTTCACCATGAAACATGCTTTGAAACCTATTGGAACATGTCCAAAGGACCATTAAAGAGGTTTTTCAACTCTTAGAGTGCAAAGGAAGTTGAGGGAAAACAATTTTTTGGTCCAAAACCAACTCAAACTTGTGAAAAAGAGAGAAACAAGCCCAAGAGGCCATTTTCAATTGCTCACATCTTTCATGAGGCTATGCATGGGAGCCAAAGGATTTATGGGATGTTATCAGGGGTCTTATAGGCCATATTTTTGTAAATTTTTCTCAAGTTGGATGTCCCAAATTTATGAACACTTGTTAAGACTGAAAACATGCCTAAAACCCTACTAAACCCTTACTAAGGAACAATTTTAAATATCTATTTTGCCAAAATAGATATTTAAAATTTTATAGGACATTCATAGGATGATCCACACCTTTTTGGTTGTATGGACTTGTATAGATGGGGGAAAAATAAGCTTTTTCTGACTATTTTGTTTGTTGTGCAGGCTACATGAGGAGTTAGGAGATGAAAGAAAGTTTGATGGAAATATTGAGACTTTTAATAACTATAAATATTCATTTAATTTTATAAAACAAATAATAAGTGTCTCAACCATGTCCTTCAACTCAGCTAGTCAAATCTAGCATATTGGGCAAGCTAGAGAAAAGGGAAGAAATCTTCAAGTAAAGCTCCAAAATGACTAATCATGCTTCAAGATAATTAATTCAAATCATGATCCTAATTAAGAATTACATGGAAATTTTTGAGTAAATATTTATTTTAAATTAATTATTATTAACTGCATCATCAAATGACATCATCTTATGGGGTGACATCCACAAGACATAAATGCATAAAATATCAAGATTTATGCCTCCCATGCCTCATTAAGACCCTCCATGCCTATTTATTGCCACTCTATCCCAAATATTAATGGGGATATTTGTATATTTAATTTCATAATTATATTTATTCATGGCCACACATCTCAAACTTGAGATGGACGGTCATGGTTGATCCTAAAACCATTCCAAAAATATATAAATAGAAAGCCCCAAAGACCAAATTTTAAGCTCTCTTAATCCAAAGTTATCATGCACAAATGAATTCCAAAGGCTATTGAATTATTTTTATAATGCCTAAATATTGAGCCAAGCCAAGCCAAAGCCAAACATGGTGCCAAGGAGAGATGGAGGTAGCCACACTTCATTAATGCAAACTTAATGAGCACAAACTAAGCAAGCCACTTCAACAAGCTATTTGGAGCATCCAAAAAAGGTGAAAGAAAGTTTCTTTTGAATTTTATTTATGATTTCCATTCTAGTTTTGTTAACTAAGCTCCCCATTTGTGATAGGCTTAAGGTGTTGGCATTAGTGTGTTTTGTTTAGATTTGTTTTACTCACTAACACAATACTAATCTCCCCTTATTGCAATCCTATGTTTACATAATGGCATACCCAGTGGGACCCTAGCCCCAAAAATGTGGTCACAAAGCTCCTACAAGTAACCTAATAATATTTTCCATGCAATATCTTAGAGTTAGAAGCCAAAAAGAGTGAAATTTTAAGTTAAAATTCCATTTTTATGATAATTGCATTTTTATTCCTGGTAACGTCAGTTTTGCTCTCTATTACAATACCATTATTATCACAGTAACAATTTTGTAAAAAAATTGTTGTTTGCTAAAAAGTGATTTCATAGCCCTGGGTAGTGATATGGTTCATCAGAATAGCGATTTCATTCACTTGATCAATGATTTCACCCAAAACAATATTTTATCTCAGAATAATAATTTTATAGCCTTGTGCAATGATTTTGTAGCCCTATGTAGTGATTTCATATTTGACAAAAATGATTTTGTAACCCTATGCAATGATTTTATATTCAACAATAGTGATTTTTCCAAAACAACAATTTCGTAGCCCTATGATGTGATTTCATATTAGACAATAGTGATTTTGTAAGAAAATAATGATATTGTGTTTTCTATTGGTCTAACCCATAACAGTGATATTGTTATCTGAAATTTTGATTTTGTAGGGAAACATTGATATAGACTGTGTAATAGCAATTTCAAAATAGAGAGCTTGTTTTGAGAAGTTGCTTCACTCATTTACAAATTAGCTTCAAAGCTAAAGGACATACTAACTTTTTCATTGTAGGATCAAGCTTGAAATTTGTTAATACATGCTTTTTAGACCTTCTTTAAAAGTTTAAAATAGACTAGGAACTTTGTTTTGGTGCTTAAATGGAAAATTAGGGTGCTTAAGTGAATGTTTTGACAAATTGTGCTTTCAAAGTTACAACTTAAGACCAAGGGGTCAAAAGAACAACACCTAATTTTTCATTTAGTGCTTAAAATTGAACTCACTTGTCAAATTTTGTCTTCAATAATTGTTTAAACTTAGAATTTTATTGACAAAAAGAGGGACGTTGCATATATGCTCTTTCATCCATCCCCTTTAGGGAACTTTTGGAATCAAAAGCGTCATCCTTATTGTAAACATGCATAGTCTAAGGCATAGAAAGAATGTCATCTAAAGCACTCCCCAAAAACTCACAATAGTTTGGGTGATATTTAAATGACCCTAAAGTATTTCTATTAAGTCATTTATTTTTATGCAAGCTTGGCTTGTGAGGGGGACTTCATTACCTCCTACAAATTCTATAAGAAAGTTTTGACCTGGGGTTTCATCTATCGACACTAACTTCAACCACTCCCACTAGGATCGGAGGTTTGAGTAGTTAAACCACATTCTAGTGTTAGAGTTGCAAACAAGACATATCTACACTTTGAACATCACACTACACTAAGCAAGATATGGATGTAGTGGTTGCAAAAAATACTAGACCTTTTTGAAATAATCCAAGTGCTACAGACACCCAATTACATGCATTTATTTTGCATCATGATGTAAAAGCCATTGTATAATTCATTCATGTAAATGTCCAAAAACCAATTAGTTTTAGTCAACCCCACTTTTCCATACCCTTAATAAGATTTGGATGATTATACTTAGTGTATTTTGGTCATTTTTGCTTGGTATGTTTTGAGACTAACACCTGATTATTTTTTTATAACCATGTCAAAACCAATTTGTTTATACGTCACTTTTTTATCTAAAGAGGCGTTGTGCTGACCATTTTACACCACACTTCTGCCTTGAAATTTTTGATAAATTTTTTTATGTGTGTATCATTTGAGTTGCTAAGGGTAGTGTTATGATACTAAAATCATATCAAACCATTTTGCCTTTGAGTCTTTGAAACATAGCATAGATCACATGATTCAATCATGTTTATGCCATTAGGTTGCTCAATTTATTTCAAAACTTGTTTACCATTGTATCAAAAAATAATTGTTTCAAACCATGTCATGTATACCATTTGGACCTTATTTATGCACCATCATGTTATCCAATCTTGTTTAGCTTGTTTGGTCAAAACCTAGTTTTCAATTAACCTTATTAAGTTTGGATTCAAATATTGTTTGATTTCTATTTAAACCTCAATTCATGGGCTAATACATAGATATTTATCTTTTCGGTTGCATAACTTTGATTAATCGATTACCCAAATTTGAAAACTATTGATGGTTTATTTTTTTAATGCCTATTTTCATCATTGTTTGTGTCTTTGTTTGGGGGAGCATAGTCTTTCTCCAAGATCCTTTTGCCTCATGCCTTATGCCAACTGATCATGTTTATGTTTGATTCTATGTGTCAGTTCTATGTCAAAGTTGTTTCCAAATTTGTTAGATTAAATCAAATTCATATCATGCCTTTATTTAAAAGTCTAGCTTTTGATGTCATTTGGCCAAAAGTTCTAGCATAGCCTATTTGAGCCTAGCTTTTGACTCTATTTTTGGACAAAAGTCCTAGCGACTCTTTTCCCTTTCCTAGTTTAGACTTTGTTTGGAACACTTTGACCTAGAACTTTGACATGTTGGTTTTTATTCAAATGCTTAACCTTTTATGTGTATGACATTTGATGTTAGACATTTGACATTAGACCATTTTAAGCCAAATTTTAGCACAAACCATTTTGGAGATACAACTCCATCATGAAATCATTGTTTGGAAATATAGCTCCACCTTCGACTAAGTTAGACCAAGTTTGAACCATTTGTCATTTGGACATAGTTTTTCAAAGTTTACAAAATTCTAAGCCTTTTTGTTTCAAAGATTTCATCATTTATGTGGATATGTCTAGCTACACTTATGGTGGAGTCACATACAATCCAAATTATGATAGAATGGTTACACAAAATCCCACTAAGAACCCCTACAAAGATAGATTTTCTAAGGAGTTTTATTATTCTCCCTACAATACTCCATATGGGGAAAAAATTCAAGGACCAGCTTACAATCCAAATCAAGTTATCAACTGGGATGATACGATTTATGAGGAGGACTTAGATGATTAAGCTTATGTGAGTAATCAAGCTCCATCACATCATACCATTTCTATTTCAAGACCACAATGTTGCACCATTTCCATACCAAGACCTCATCCTTTAGCTTATGTGAGAAACCATGCTCCACAATGCCCGAAACTTGTCCTCTTAGGCCTCATCCTTTGGCTTGTGTGGAAATAAAGCTTCACAATGCCCCTTCATCATTCCAAGACCTAATTCTTTGGCTTGTGCATGCAATCAAACTCCACACTAACCTATTTTTACCATTTCAAGACTTCATCCTTTAGTTCATGTGAGGAATCATGCTCCCCAATGCCCTACCATTATCCAACTACAGGCCATTCCTTGTCTAGTACCAATCCAATCACAACCTCAACCAAACCAATCATTTGAAGACCAAGCTATGTTTCAAACTGGTATTTTTCAACTCATTGAAAACCAAGGCCAAAATAACCAACCAATCCAAGATGTTTTTGTTGAATCAACCATTCGTGATATGCCAACATATGATGAATTGCCTATTGATCCTATACCATTTGTTGAGGAATCTCACTCTGACAAGCTAATATTTATTGAGTCACTTCTTAATGATTATAACTGCCTTTAGGAAAATCATTAGCTTGACCTTATGCCTATTTTTTAAGAGCCTTCTATTGACAAGATAGTCTGTAAGGAGTTGTATCTTGACCTATTTCCCATTATGGAAGAGTCACACTTTGACAAACTAGTCTTTGTGGAGCCCATTATGCCATCACAGGCCATTACTTGTCTAATACCAAACATTTAATAAGACATCATTATAACAAAGTACCCATCAGATGAAGAACTAGAATTGGATTGAGGTTCTATTATTGAACCAACATCAGATTTAGCATCAAAATCAGAATCAACATCAGTCTCAACATTAAATTTAGAGTCCCTTAAGTCAAAATCAAATTTAAATATAGAATATGTTTATGACTATTACAACATTGGTTATGCATGCCTAGCAGATCAGTTTGAATACATTTATGATCTTTCTATAGTTTTTGAGGATGAATACTTTAGTTTCAACATAAGTTATCCTAGTATCTTCTATGAGGATTATGTCACCTCACCCCATTCCATTACCATTCCATAGGTCATTACCATCAACCAAAATACCCATATTATTAACATTCCATCTCTCACAAGTGTCGATTGGGACTGATAGAATCACACTTTGTTGAACTGCATCCATGGCGACATAGTAGTTGAAGAAGAGTAAAGAAGCTAAGACCACATTCATTTAGTATAAGAATACTCTCCTCGTGAAACATTTTTGGAGGTGCTAGGGGACAAGCAAAGTTAAAACTTGGAATCTTTTAGTGAAATGTTTTTAGAAGCACTAGAAGAAATGAAAGTCAAAAGCCAATGTTCATTAGTGAAACCTTCTCAAAGGTGCTATCGGATAATCAAGACAACTTCATTGGTGAAAACCTCTTCTAGGTACCAATAGCTGAGCACAAAAGTTCTTCACTACTTGATGAAGACAAAATCAAAGATAAAATAAATATAACTTCTAATCTATAGCCTAATCAGATGGTAGCTACTCTCAAGATCAAACAATAAAAAAATCTAGTGGTCATATTGAGAGAACAAGTCTTCGGCCCTACCACAACCAAAATTATGTTGAATCCAGCCTCAAAAACATTACATGTGATTGAAAGACCTGATCTTCATTTGTTTCCCCACCATTATTCATTCCATTATCATCTACCATTCCATTTCAAAAACAAACCTATCATCCATTATTTATCCTTATTTACCATCTATGATCGCATTTTTATTTATAGAGGCTACAAAGATACCTTGTTTTGATGCTTGAAGGAATCAAAATTAGTGACCAATGAAGATCACAAAAGCATTCTTAACACCCAAATCTGTAGGCAATTTTTGATAGAGCAGTTATTTAGACGAGGTGTGGGTGAACAATTAACATGATCGAGTATTCTATTTATATCATCTACTGATTAGGATGTGCATCTCCACTTCAACAAGAAGAAAAAAATCATATGACATTTTACCATACCTATGCCAAATAGAATAAAAAACCACACCCAGGCCAAAAACATGTACCATACCATTTCATTGCCATGCCATTTTTATTTGCCCTATCTATTTTTCATTGTCATATATCCCAACCAATCACCTTACCACTTAGGGGAAACCCTTTTACCATTTTATCCAATCTATCCAAACCATCATTATCCTTAGCAAGACCATACCATCCTATCATTCCATTCCTATTTAGACCAAAGCCTATTTTTAGTCATCCTACCCAATCTTGTGTTGATCTTGGTTCTTTTAGTTCTTCCTATACTTTTTATGAGGGGATTTTAATCAAGTTTCAACTCTTATCAAATTATTTTTTAATGATAGTCTATAAAATTAATGTGACAGTTGATTTGGCAAGATATATTTCATTTTCCATCCTATATCAAGTTGGTTTATGTGAGCTTGATTATAACCATCTATGGGTAAATCAATGTTTCACTAGTCTTGCTACTAATTATAATTGCCTATGGGAAAATTAGTATCATTGACTTGATCCATTGTGTCCTAGTTATAACTACCTATGGGAAAACTAAGGGAAACATTTATTTATCATTCATTACCTCACCACCTTTCCATTGTTGTTTTCATTTGATTGGCTATTTACCAAATTTGAGAACTTGTTGGGACCTAGTTGGTTTTTCCTCACCTTTTGTGTGGATGGAATTACTATGACTTGAGGTCATTTCAGGACAATGTCGATCATGCTAAATTAATGTTGAGGTCACCTTAGTCCCCCTTTACATGCTCTCACCATTTTTCAAGCAACCTAATCCATGCTCTCACCATTTTTTGAGTAACCTAAGCCATGTTCTCACCATTTTGCAAGCAATCTAAGCCACACTCTCACCATTTTATGATAAACCTAAGCCAAACACTCTTACCATTTTATGATTAGGTATCTTATCATTATATAACAAGATTATATACCTCAAAATGCTAAAAACATTTCAAATATTTTAAAATCCAAAAACATTTGTCCTATCTAAGCTTAGTTAGTTATCCTTGATCTGTCTTACTGGGGCAAAGTCACTGTTAGGATGCTTTCTTTTGATTTTATTTTTAGAATTTCTATTTGTTTGTTTATTTTAAATTATTTGTTTGTTTGTGCAATTTATGTTTATTTGTTTGATTATCTATTTTTTTACTTTTAGTATTGTTACCTTAACTCAGTCTATATTTATTCATTGGGTGATTCCTTGTGCACATTATTCTTGAGTCCATCCATATTCATACGTCAACATTATCATCATGGTTTCTATCATTGGTGCATTATTTTTGAGTGTTTAATGGATTGAGAGTAATTCCTCATGCATATTTTGGGGTAGTCTTCATTATGTTCTATCATGATGCATACTGTCACATGCTATAGTAAAAATCAGCTTCAAGAAAGTCTACAATCAATGGAACCAAAAAAGTTTCTCCTTGGCACCTTGGCAAATCTTCCCATCCCATCTTGATTGAATCAACCTATTGACTATTCTAGTTTTATTATTGCTAATAAGGATGATCATGTCCTCATTGGTAGGTATAACTAAATATTTTCTAATGATCAAATTTTATTCTTCTTTTGATCCCTTTCATCATCTTGTGCATCCTCGTATGCTTGGTTGTTTGTCGATTCTTTAGTCATTATACCATCACATATACATTTGCACCCACTCATATTTAATTTGTATTTTAGATTATCTTGTTAATGAGCCTTAATTGGGGCACCATCATCTTTATCCAATCTAGGTCATCTTAATGATTATAACCACCTATGGGCAAATCATTATTTTTAACTTTTATTCCTGATTATAACCACTTTTGGGCAAATCAATATCCTTTTTAAATCAATGCATACAAGTATTTTATCATTTGTATTAATATTACCCATGGGTTAATTCCACCTTTTTCTTCTTACTTCTTTTTGAGGGACTGCCCATCCACATATGTGACAGCTACTCCCTTGAGGGGGCATCATCATAGGCTTTTCAAAAACCATTTGAAGTTTTGGTCTTTAATCATCATCTCATTTTTGGCATAAGGCCATTTATCATTATTTTAAAAGACATTTCTTTGCCTATGGTTTACAACACCTTCCCAAATAAGGGTAAACTGTAGACACCTAAATCTAGCCACCAATGACCATCAACCAGGGTTTTAACCAATTTCCACCAAAATGTACAATTTGGCTTAAAAACATTAAAACACATTAAAAGATTTGAAATTGATATATTCAAGTTCCAATTTTGGCTAGGGTATCATTAAATGGGGTAATGCAATTCATGAAGCAACTAACTTTGATCAGATCATTTGAGTCAAAATGTCAATTTTGCACTTGGGTCCTCTAGATTTATTTTTTTTGTCAAATCTCTTGCATGAGACACGTGTCTTTGTCATTTGGTATTAAAAACATCCTAAATGAGATAACGGATCCAATATATCTAACATCAACTTCCAATTTAAATCTAGTCAAATTTTGAGCCAATAATAAGACATTTTGACCAATTTGATTAATTTGTGCACCAAATAGCCAAGGTTTTCACCAAAATGACTAATCATGTTTAAGGTTAATTAAACCAAATTAGGGCCTTAAGTTAATTTTCCATGGAATTTATTGAATAAATCTTTATTTTTAATTGATTTTCATTAACTACATCATCTTATGAGGTGGCATCTACAAGTCATAAGTGCCACAAATATCAGGATTTATGCTTCCCATGCCTCATTAAGACCCTCCATGCCTATTCATTTCCCCTCTATACCAAATATTAATGGGGATATTTGTACATTGAATTTCATAATTGGATTTATTCATGGCCATACATCTCAATCTTGAGATGGACAGTCATGGTTGATCTTAAAACCATTCCAAAAATCTATAAATAGCAAGCCTCAAAGACCAAATTTCAAGCTCTTTAATGCCAAATTTATAATTCTCAAATGCATTAAAAATCATTACATTTTAGTTTTATAATTCCTAAATATTGATCCAATCCAAGCCAAATCTAAACATGGTGTCAAAGAGAGATGGAGGTAGCCACACTTCATTGATGCAGACTTCATGAGCACAAACCGAGCAAGCCACTTCAACAAGTTATTTAGAGCATCCAAAGAAGGTGAAAGAATGTTTATATTGTATTTTAGTTTTGATTTCCATTTTTTTTTTTTTTAAATAAGCTCCCTCTTTATGCTAGGATTAAGGTGTTAGCATTAGTGTGTTTTGTTTAGATTTATTTTATTCACTAACATAATACTAATCTCCCCTTATTACAATCCTATGTTCACACATGCTATGTATTCACTCTTAGTTTAGGAGTTTTCTCATGGTAGATCAAAATAAAAACTATAGTATCATTATCTTCAAAAGAAGCAAAGTATAAAGCTATGGTCAGTGTAGGTTTTGAAACTATGTGGATAAATAAAATCTTGGAGGATCTTCAGTTTGAGTCATCAAAGCCTACTTCAATTTTTTGTGACAACCAACATGTTATAAAGATGGTGAAGAATTTAGTATTCCATGCTAAGACCAAACACATTGAGGTTCACCATCATTACATCTGCTAGTTGGTTAAAAATAAAGACATTGATCTCTTTTATTGCCCCACTACAGAGCAACCAGCTAATATAATGACCAAACCAATTAGTTTAGACAAGTTCATTAAATTCAAGGATAAACTTGGTCTTGTTTTTGGTTTAATAGTTAAGGGAGGGTATAAGCATATTATTGTAATACCCTAGGATATTTTCTAAGTTATATTCCCTATGCATGTGGTTATAGTGTTTTTAACCAATTAGGTAAATAGGTTACATGGGCCCAGCTATTTTATGCTACCCTTTATGGTTCCACCCACCTCCTTATTTTTTGGGTGTTTCTTTTATGCCTAAATAATAGGCTTCTATGCATTGTTTATATAAATTGATTAATTCATTTCTTCATCTCTTTTTTTAATCTAAATGCACATAAATCATTGACCATGACGTGAGTTTGAATGTCTAAATGCATTGGGTTGCCTAACTTGATCCACCCTCCTATTACCTTTGTCCTTCTTACTATCACTAGAGTAACTCTCACCCTTCTTGACTTGAGATGACTCTTTGTTGATATCCTTGAGAACCATATTTCTTTCTTCAAAATAATTTCACTTGGCATTGGCTTCTTCAACATCCTTATAAGTTAACAAAGAATACACTTGACATTGTTTCAAATCTGACTTATGCTCTACATTAACAAACATCCCACCTTGGTTTATGAGTTGGTCATGACTCACCTTTTAATCCTTATTCTTCTCAATTTGAGCTGATAACAAACAATCTTGGAATTATAACCTAGCAATTAGCTCACCTTGATCCATAGGCTGATCATGACTAGTTATCACCTTCTTTGGTCTCCATACCAACATTTTGTTATGACTCGAGGACTTATTCAATCTGATCTTACAAAATATTTCAATATGGTCAAGACAGTGACACTCACATAAAATAACCTTACTCTTGTTATAAATACCTATTTATTGATGTGATCTATGATCTCTTCTTTGCCAATTACTTCCTTTGCCATAGTCTTATGAAAACTCATTCTTGGGTGGCATCATTTTACAGTCTTTTGCTTTATGTCTATATTGATAGCAATCAAAACATTGACCATTGAAATCACTAAAATACATCATGGTGTTAGGCTACCTAATAGAATTTGTCTTCATTTTGAGGTTGACCTTCTTATTCATAATAGCATTCTCCTTGTTCGCCTTTTGATCTACTTTAAAACTAAGACCCACCTTATCATTGGTAGACTTCTGAGCACTTAATATGTCATCTAGAGCCTTAGTAATCTTTTAAAACTTCTCATAAGTATTCATCTTACTCATTTTATTTACTATTTTCTCATGCTCAAACTTTAAAGAATCTATCTCGTTCTTTAACTATTCATACTTAGCTTCCTTTGATCTAAACTTGCATTGACATCCTCTAGTTGATTCTTGAGATCCTTCATAGTCTTTTTTTACTGCTTCAAATCATCAAGTGTACTTATGATCTTAGCTTCAAGGTCTACTTAAGCTTTTCATTCTTCACTATCATAGTAGACTTATTCATCATACATGTTGTCTTCTTCATGTTGATTACAAAACATTCTTGTGTTTCTTAGGACCTCCTTCAAGCTGTTAAACTTACCTCAAATGACAAGGCTATAATACTAATTGTTGGAAGCATAATCATTGAGAGGGGAGTGAATCAATGTCATTAATACTATTTTAATTTCATTTCATCATTCATTCATTACCATTCATCAATAAATATCAACCCAATGTACATAAGCATGAATAAAGTATTAATCAACCAAAGCAATGCATAAACAACCATAACACATCATATAAGAAAAAAACCTTAATAGGGAATAAAACCCACTAAAAAAAAGCTTGGAAAAATATTCTTATAAATAAATTAATCAATATTTAATTGATAACTAACCCAGCAAGGAGAACCATCCACTAATTCACCAAACACCCACTTGGCTTTAGCAAGCACCAACTTGCTACGATGCACCAACCGTTATTGATCAAGCACCCATTCAATCAACACTTATGATGACTTATCACCCACTCAGCCACTAATTATTTATCCACATTTTCCTTGATGCTTATCAAATCCTGATGATGTTCATATTATGATTTCTCTCTTTCTTCTACTCTCTATGACATCAATGTCATACTCAATCTTCTATCTACTCTCTCTACACATCAACTACATCATCATGGCCTAATCAACATATTCAAATATCTAACACACCTCTGATCATCTATGACAACCTCATATAATTATATTTTATTCCTCTCCTCATAAAGGTTCTCTTAATCATAATCTTTCCTTATGGTTTGCTTCTTGACACTCATGATCACATTCAAAACTATATCTCACCTAAGCAAATTTGTCATTGCTCAATAATTCCTCTATCACCTTAATTAGTTCACATAGATATTGATATTCATATGTATATCACATATTATATATTCATTACACCCCTTTGATGGTACACATGACCTCCTCTTTCTCCTCTTTGTGATATTTTATTCGATTGTCCACATACTTAACTAACACCCACAAATAGGCCTAATTAACCTTATTTTTATACAAGTCACTTGCTCTCACACACCTTGGTATGCAATGCACACTTGAATAATTTAATTACCATTAAAATATGTCATATAAAACATTCCAATAATGAATCAAACAATACATTAGGTCAGCCATAGCTTAATAGGCTACATTCCTTCTTTAGGTCTCACAGAGACCTATTAGGCCTTCTTAGTCAAACGTTACACTTGGCCTTCCTTAGAACACTTCCAAACTTATCATACAGTAGGAAAACAACAAAATCAAATAAAAAATACCTAATCCATCTTTAATTTAATTCCACATCACCTTTTAGGTCCAATCACCACTTGAACCCCTTCCCAAAACATTGTTCACAATAGGCCTATGTATACACATAAAATTTGTCTTAAATAACTAAATAAAAAACACCATTTTTCCAAAAAAAAATGTAAAAAAATAATATATAAATAATACTCATGACCTCATGGTCATCACCATGTGAATTAGACCTCACAAATCCTCAAACCCTTCTCTGCAAGTAGCCCACTTAGAACTACCAACAAGCCTCAAAACATAATCATGGAAATAATGACCTAAAACACCTATAGAATCACTTTAATATACTTCAAATGAATTTATATTATCCTTTAACATCCTTATAATAACTTCTAATATATAAATATATAACACAATTTATAGTATAAACTATTGGTCTTAAAGACCAATTTGTTGACCTTCTCTCTCACAGTCCTTACACAACCAGAGAAGCCATTTTGGCTTCAATATTTCAACCTCTTACACTAACTTCCAAGATTTTATAAATAATTTATATGTCATTAAAGTTATAAAAATAAACATCATGTGTATTGTATACATCAACTCATGGCATAGAGTCTCTAACTCATCACCGTAATTTGTTATATGCCCACTAGACCTTAGCATATAATTTTCATATTTGCATATAGTTCACTGTCAAGATTGTTAGACCAATATACCATTATAATATTGTGATGTATTTATTATGTTTCATTATGTACTCACATCTAATTCACTATGATCTTCATATCAACCATATTCTCATAGACAATATTACTCTATTGTTCATATTGGTCCTAAAGACCAATCTATCTTTTCATATGTCTATGTTTCATATCAAGCCTTTAGACACAACCCTATGCTTATAAAATCATTCCACACTCTTCAATAATGATCTCCACTATATAAAAATATCAAAAAAATCCATCTGATGTCCTCTAAAATCCATAAGCCATTACAAGTTCATCTTCTTCATGAAACCCTCATATTTATGTCAGTCTATGTTTTTATTAGTTATTTGTTTATATCACCTCAACTAATCATGTATAACATACCTAAAGTGAATTTAATACCTTAATATCAGTTCCAAACATTTAAACTACTCACCTTTGATTATTAATAATAGGAAGCAACTTTGTAACTAAACCTTGTCTACCATTATGCAGACCTTCAAGATACACTCACGTTGTTTGGTTTTTTTATCACATAAAAACATGTTTTATAATCTCACTAAATTAATTGAATATCTTAGAGGATTTAGAAACATCCCCCAATTATTAAAACAACAATCCAAACACTCTGAATGAGTTTTAAAACCATTCTACTCAAACTGGTTTTAGTTTTATCATAGTCTACAATGGTTAAATTGGACAAGAAATAAATTCATTTTTATGGACTTTAATGGATAAATTCCACTTGGAGGTTGTTCATCAAGTAGTATACTTCATATTTAATTTTTATACCATGCCAAAACTCTCAATATCTTGGTCTCTACATGCATTTTTTTGCTCACTATTTTATTTAGTTTTTACCATAGTCAGAACTTTTGAATTTGATATGCAATAAAGTTAGTTGTATGGATATTTATGACAATATACCACCTAGATGTTTTTCCTCTCATTTTTATAACAAATTAACCTTTTACACCATACCAAAATTCTCAATAGATTAACCTCTACAAATAATTCTTTTCTCACTAGTATCTTTGGCAATCATACACAATTTGAACTCTAATGGTCATATATTTAAAAACCAACAGCTATTTCCCGAGACATAAATTTGATGGGATCAAGCATGTATCTAGACTTCAAACCAACTTGGGAAGTTTATAACTTGAGATAGACAACTTGTCAAGACACCAAAATTTGAGGAAATGTTCTTGGCACATATGATGTCATCTCGGTATCACCCTTTGACCACATTTGATTTTTTAGGTACATATAATAAATGCACAAACTGACTAATTCATTCATACCTTGATGATGTGCAATGATGGCATAATTTTTCTAAGCTAGGAATGTGCATTTTCCTCTCTCCAAAGGATAAATTAGATCTCCAAAATCTCACCAAAGGATTTATTAACCCCTCACAACATCTATTTGGTCCTTAATGCTCTGCACTCATGCCAAACATCCTCCAATCCATAAAACTAACCTTTTTTTCATTAATGTAACATGACATCATTCACCTTAGACATCAATGACAAATCTAGCATCAATGACCATGCTCAACAAACATTGCTTAGTGAAACCTTATCCAAGGCACTATTATTGGACAACCTAAATCAGAAAAATCAAGAAGAATTTGTTGGTAAAAGCCTCTTTGAGGTGCTAATAAATGATCCAATCAGTTTTTCATCACTTGATGACAATATTATTAAAGTTAATACTGGACTATTTAGCCCTAACACAAAAAAAATTAGGTTCAGTCCAGAATTAGTAACAATGTGTGTGCCTAAAAATTCCAATCTTCATTTATCCCCCAATAATTACACATTCCATTATGATCCTATATTACATTATCCAATTAGAGCATTTATCCCATGTCTACCCTTCTTTACCCTTCCTAGAAGCACCCTTTTTATTAGAGGCTATGAAGACATCTTTCCTAGAGGTTTGGAAGAAGTAGAATCAATGACCAAAGAATATCATGATAGTTGTAGTATAGTCTACATCAACAACAAAATTTCAGCAGAGAATCTATTCATAAATGATATGGGCTAAAGACCAAACATTCAAAATTATGCATTTCATTATCCTCCATTGAGTTGAGATGCCAAAAATCATAATAAAAAAGAAAAAAAAATGAAATCAAAATAGAAAGATAAATAATTTGTTCAAATGTGAAAACCATGTTTATGGCACTTTAGGCAAGTACCATGATGAAAATTAGTTTTTTGGCGTCATGTGTAAATAATTTGTTGTCTACAAGTACCTTGAAACTTGGGGGCAACCTCATCTATATCAAAATCCTTTCCATTCCCATCATATTGAAAATCTCATCCTTCTCCTAAATCATATTTTACATCCTATCATGGCCCAATTTTCATTATTGTTTTGATCCCAATAAGGGAGTGGAAGTTGTTTTGAGCCTTTTTTTATAAAATCTCTTGGGATATCCTCTTACCAACACTTTTACGATTGGATATTTTTGTTCCCACATGACATAGTCCTTGGAGTTTCCTAGTCTAATTATTATCCATTATTATCCAGCATGATCATTCCAGTCTTGTCATTTTTTATTCAGCCCCATTTGCATCCCTTTATTCCATTTAATCCATCTTGGCCATTTCGGCACCACCCTTTTCCATCATCTCTCTTTTCATTTCAAATCTTAATTCCCTAAATCATTATTTCCTCACTTTTATTATCCTTATGTGCTTAACTTTTTTGCCTTCATTTTTTGAAAAGGCATTTACCATTCACACATACATTTGAAATTAGATTATACACTTCTCATCCATCAATGTCCTCTTATCATTATCATTCCATGTTTTAGGTTAACTCTTTGAGTTATGCTTACTTATCAAATAAATAATTCTATCTATTTATCAAATATTTTTTTGCCTTTTTTGAGTTAAATCATCTAACCAATATATTTTACTCTTTTGGGGGCACAACACATCACTTATGCACTTTTTGGTGTAAAGCTTTCATTCCACACTTGCATCTTTCATATTTTTTGGGGTACTTGAAATTATGTAGCTTCTTTTGGAATGTATCCTTATTTGATTTTGCCCTATTTGGGGTGAATTAATCATTCTTCTTTTCTATAAATTAGTACAATCAAGCATTCACTTGAATGAGTTAATCTCATCCACAAATTAATATTATCCATTCATGATCATATTCTTTTCATATTATTTCACTCACTAGTAGTTCAAATTATGGTTGAACTACATTGGCCTGAATTCTATGGCCTATGTTGGCATTGCTCCATTTTTTAGGGTAACTCAGCCACTTACAACTAATTACCATCCCCATTATATACATTTTATTCTCATTGATTTTCCATTGCTAAAAATTCCCTCTTGCCTAAGGCATCCTGCACTAGGAAAGCTTTGAAGCTTTCTTAGCTTCCTTATATTTTAACATCTTTGTTTTCCCTCCCATTTTTGGTTAAAATACATTGACTTGAGGTCCATTTAGACTATATAGGTAGTGCTCAGTTTTTTAGGTTAGATTGATCACCCCCTATCCCATGCTCTTACCATTTTACGAGTATCCTAAACCACACTCTCATTGTTTTTTGAGTTAAACCATTCTAAATTTTGTAATCCTCCATTGAGTTGAGATGCCAAAAACCCAAAGAAAATCAAATATTCCAAAAATATTAAAAAACAAAACAAGTTTACAATCTCCATAAGAGATATAAATCCACAAAATTCAAAAACATTTATTTTGTCCTAAATCTAGTCAAAATCCTTAAATCTGGTCTTTTAAGGTCTTACAACATTGTTGGGATGTGTCCTTCCCAAGTCCACCCTAATGGGGTAGACTCATTATTGGTTTTAATTATTATAGCTACTTTGTGATGTGTCATTCCCTTACATGTATCCTTTTCTCAGGGCACCATCCATTTATCATTATCATTGAGCCTTCACACGTGGATTTGGACTTGGTTAAACAACAAGATGCTTTTTGTTACTTTTATTTTAAAGTTTGTGTGTGTGTTTTATTGTTTACTTATTTGTTTACTTTTTCTATTATTTCATCAACTCAGTCCATTGTGCTAGCAAGGTCATCATCATAGTGCTTCCTATTACACATTTTTAATTGAGCCTATCTATTATAATATGCTAGCATTATCATCATGGTGGTTGTCAATTATCTATTAGATTTGGGGTCAGTTCTTATGCACATTATGGATAGGACATCATGATGTTTTATATTATGGTGCATGTCATTAGGTGTTATATCAAAGATTATGAACAAGAGGTCTTATATGAAAATGTCATGGTAATACATCTCCTTGTGCACTAAACTAAAATGTAAATCATTAACCATTCTGACTAAATATGTGCTACTCCTGATACATATCAATAAATGAACACATACCACGAGTCACCATCCTTTATTCAACTTTTCTTCAACACCACTTTCTTCATTATTCAATATTTATCTTCTCATTCAATTATATCTATCATCATTGTTGGCCTTCCTTGTACACTTGGTTTTGTGTGACTGATTCTATCATGAAAATTCATTATAACCATTCGCACACATTTTCACTTTCTCCTATTAGTTTTCTACCTTCCCAAATTCTCATCACAAATCTACCATTTTAGGGGCACAACCAATCTTATTTTGCTCTTTTTGGGGCACAACACATTACTTCTGCACTTTTTGGTGCCAATCATTCATCCAAGCTCACCACTTTAGTCATGTTTGGGGCAACTCAAAGTGTGTAGCTTATTTTGGAACGAATCCTTTTTTTATTTCATTTTGCTTGGGGCACGTCATTCCCTTCTTCATTATTGGACATCAAAACATGCAAGCATTCTACTTAGGGGGATTTATTTTGGCCACAAGTTAATCTCCTATTCTCCATTTATTGCCCTTTTCATTTACAAATTATATTATTTCTTCATTTTGAGGGCCCATCCATTCAGATTCTTTTTCTATGTGATCCTTCAAGGGGGCATCTAGGGCTTATCAATCGCCTTCTGGGGCATCAACTTGAATTCATTCTACAATCATTATTTTATCTTATTCATCTTCTTATCTTTTAATGACTTTTTCATTTATTTGGAAAGAGATTACTTCACCTTATGTCTTGCAATGCCTTCTCAAATATGAGCAAATTGTAGACACTTCATTTTTACCAATTTCATGTCTAAACTACAATCAAAGTGGATTTTTATACTAATAACACATAATTTAAGCCTAAATCATTGAATCATCCTAATTTATTTTCACATTCAATATGCATACACCATGACACATTGGTGCATCCCTAATTAATGTAATGTATTGTATCAAATTATTCAATTTACTAAAAATTACCTAAACTCGGTACCTTATTTGTAATTGGCCCTTCAATTAATTAACTATTTTTTCTATTATCACATCCTATCTTATCAAAATTCACATCACATTACATTAGTTAATTAGTAAATTAATTAACTAATCTTCTTCTTTGAATGAGATTACATGGAATACACATATTATAAATATAGGAAAATCAATATTCCTATTTATCCTCATCAACCAAATAACTTTCCAATTTAATATTCAAATCACATGGCAAGGCCTACCTCTTCTTACAAAGCTTACACATTAAAAATCTTACATCTTACAAAGCTTAAACCTTACAAATCTTATCCTCTTCGCACATACCCCATTTTCCTCATCATGAAGATGTAGGAGACATTTTGGACCCTTGGTCCTCATCTCAAGATGGATGGTTCACATCCTTTTCAAAAGTCTATAAATTAGACTTTCTTCCTCCAATTTAGAAAATATTCTTCATCATAATCTTATTATGTCAAAATTTCTCTAGTAAGATCCAATATTTTCAAGGTTATTATACCAAAATAACCTTAAAAGCTTCAATCTTCTTCTATCTTCTTGCAAGCCAATCTTATTCTATAAATTTCCAAGCCACAACACTTAAGGTGAACAAGTAGATATATCACTCAATCAAGGATATCGACATTTCCAAAGACCCTTTGTTCAACATTTTGAGCGCTATCATACTTCAATTGATTCGTAAGAAGATAAATCACAAGGTAATACTTATTGTTTTATTATTTGTATTCCTTCTTTCAATTCATTTTTTCTCACCCCTAGTAGGGGGATACTAGATGTTTTAATGCTCTAATATTGTTTGATTTTTTATCATACAAGCTAGATCTTCTCCTAGTACATCAAATCCCTATCTATAATATTTAATTATTCTATTATAGTTTTAGTACTATACATAGCTTCTTTATTCTACATATCATGTCATTATTATGCCTTTCTCCCTTGATTTTTATTGGATGTTTCTTTCTTATAGATTTGACACCTTGAAACTTACCTTATCTTGTATTGATATTATTATAGCCACTTGGTTTATGTTCCTTACTATGTTGCATTGGCTTTTTCTCTTTGATTGTTGATCCCATTCCAAACACTTGTGTGGACTTCCTAATGATGAAAACATATATATTGATACCTTTCATCTTGGAATGCATTGTTTTCTTAGGAAAGTTGTTGATTTTTGGATTCTTCCTCTTCTCCTTTCTTTTATTTGTGCCCCTTGGCCTACCTAGTTGCATTCTTCTCTAGACTTATGCTCCTTGGATTTTTTTTTTTTGATTGGATGCCTTCTCTTTTATTTTTTAATGACTTATAGCTACTTATTTTTAGAAAGGTAAAAAATTACTAAATGAAAAAACATTAGAAACCATAAAAATGAAAGAAGTGCTTTGTTGATGGATATATATCATGTTTATCTACCTATGCTAGAGGTTTTTCATATTCATGTTTTATACACATGCTTTCCATGGTATTTTTTGAGTATGAACTATTTAGGATAATGTAGAAACCATACTACCAAATTTTATTATCATGTTTTATTCTAAATTCAAATTATTTAAAAAAAATGTATATTACAAATCATTTATAGGATGGCCCCAACCCCACATAAGTCTATATATGGTCCATAGAGATAAAAATGATTACAAAACTTATCCTTTATACATCTATATTACATTTAATTTTTTA
Organism: Torreya grandis; assembly: GCA_037957365.1. Classification (NCBI taxonomy): domain Eukaryota; kingdom Viridiplantae; phylum Streptophyta; class Pinopsida; order Cupressales; family Taxaceae; genus Torreya; species Torreya grandis. The sequence continues at coordinate 3,006,172 of JARHVA010000759.1, read as the reverse complement.
TCCAACCTTGCCTTGAAAACAAATCTTGAGTTATCTCTTAGGAAAACCTAAACCTCTACAAGCCCATCCTGGAAAAACCTAAACCCATAGGGGTTTGACTCTTTAGTTTTATGGGTCTGTATATTTCTTAGAATTTATCATGAGCCTTAACCTATCCCATTTGTATTTTCAAAAATTAGATAACATAATTTAGTCATCCTAGATCATCTTATAAATACAAGATCTTGCCAAGCCATTAACTAGTAAGTAAGAAGAAAATAAAAGCTATTAAAAAGGAGAATAATATTTGACACCCTACTTCACCAAGGGTGCCTAAATACAATATTTTACATTAAATTTATGATTCATTAAATTAATTTTTATACACTTTTGATATTTATCCATATTAGTATCTCTACAACATCCATTATGCCTAAGGATGGTAATTAGAGTTTAGTAGTTGCATTAATCACTTCTAGGGAATAAAAGGTTTAAACCCTTACTTGAGATCTTCAATCTATATACCCTAAGACCTATGTGGAGGTTTGATTATGAGCATGTAAGATACATAGTTTGTAACATTGTGATAATGATTTCCTAATTTGTTACTTTTGTTTTGTTTTGGAGTGTGAAATATGGTTAAAAGTGAAAATTCAACCACATAACATATTATGCCTGACATCCATGAAGTGAAGGTATAGTCACAATATGGAATATGTAACACATAGGGACTAGAAAAAATAGATTACAAAACCTATATAAATGCACCCAGTGGCATAATGATACACTTGATGTCACAAGTACAAAACTAAAATGACTAAGCTTGTTAGAGTGGGCCATGTCTAGAACAAGATTGTACATGTATGGGTTTTTCTCAGACTAGTTCACAAGTATTAAAAATTATGTGGGTAGATCCTTCCTGATCATTTATATTCAATGGATAGAGTGGCCCTAGATATTGTTATGCCCTATTATTACACCCCAATCTATATATGGATATTATTATGCCCTATAGTAATTTGATTAACCTTTATGGTTATCTAATAATCCAATATCAAGCAAAATATAGTTAATATAGTTATAATGCATATTAATAATTATAGAATAGTCAAGGTTTGATCATTTCTTAACCTCTTATCATTTTACTACTTTGCTTTAGCTTACATATTTGACACTTGAGATTATTTTTGTTATTTATTGTTGGGAGATATGTGGAATTGATGTGTTTTCATTGATTTCAAGTGGCATTGGTTATGAAAAAGTGGTATGAGAGTGCCCTTGGTTTAACATGCATGATCTTAGTGCTCAGCTCAGTCTTGGTTGCTAGTGAAAGCTAGTGGGAGCAGTTGGAGCAGTTGGTTCTATGGAGGCATGATTGGATAGCATGGATCTTAGAGATAGATCATTTTAAATGTTCTTGGTATGATCCTATTAGGATAAGTATTCTCATGTGGTCTTCATGTAGAGTGCAAGCCATCCTATGCTTTGTGTGCTTGACTTTGCTAGGTTGCCTGATAAGTTAAGAGGTATATGCATTATGTATTCATGGTTATTAGTTATATTATTTGACATGAATGGATTGAATATATCTAAGGTTATATGAGCTCAGTGGATAAGTTTCCAAGTATCTTCAAGAGGCAAGTTGGTCTGGTGGTTCTAGGCCTATTAGGCAAGGTGGGCTAATGAGTTCCTTGTGAGCAGTCATGAAAAGATTTCAGTTATTAGAGGTCATGTAATCATGGTTTGTGGTATTAAATGGTTTTTAAAAGGTTTTGACCAAGTTTTAGGCCCTAAAGAGGAAGATAAAGTAAGTTAGTACGTTAGGATGTATTCTATGCATGCAAAATAGAGGTTTCCTAGCTTGAGAAGAAGTTTGTGATACTCATTCAAAAGTATAGACTTTACATGGGGACTTGATAATTTTGGGAGCGGTGTAAAATGGACCTAAGGATCATTTCCAAGTAGTTTTTAGTGGATTCAAGGAGTATAGCTTTATGAACATTCGTTAAGAATGTAAACTGGTTAAAACCCTTTATAAACCCTCATAATGAAGTAATTGGAAAGAACTTGCTAGAAAGGACCCAGGATGGATTTTTTGAAATTTTTTTACTATTATAAGGTATATAGGACTCCTATAGTCATCTCTAGGTAGTATTGGTGTGTCAGGGAAGTGAGCATAAGGTATAGAAATATGCTTGTTTCTAAAGATTTTATTGTTACAAGCAAGGTTAACTGAGTCAACACATGAGAGTTATTGGAGCTTGAAGGCCAGGACTTGTTCTTTAAGTCCATATATTTATTTTGGTAATAAATAGTCACTATGTTAATTATCTAAATCAATCAAGTTGACTAGTTTTTAATTTATAGATGGTCAAAATAGTGAACAAATATCCACGCAAAGTAAATATGTGTTTAGGGAAGTGTTTCAGGTGAGTAAGGATGAATCCAATGGTTTTGGGTATTTTTTTAAGACCTATGCCATATTTTCCTTTTATGTTAATTTTATGACCATACATAGGCAAGAAGGTGCTTTCAAAGTGGCTTATCTAAATAGTGAAGACTGTGATATAGTGATCTAAGGAATTAGTCTGTTAGACCAATGGATGCTACTAGAAAAAGAGAACTATCTACTTGAGAGTAATATAGAGATCACATAGAATATGATAATTTGTATTATATGGTATGAAAGTGTTCTTTCATGTACTAGACAAGAACATCTACATGATTGGTTTTTGGAGCTTGTAGGCAATCAGAAGTAGCCTATTTGGAAAGGCTAGTTTGAGTTATTTTGAGCAAATTTTGAGGTGAGTGAGACTTTGGTGGTATTAAATGAGTCCCATATATTTATTACATGGCCTTTTTCTTCATTTTTTTCTTTATTTTGGTTGGATCAGTCAAATATCTTTGACTGAGTTTCTGGTGTGCATGACCAATTTTAGTAATTAGTTTGTTTGAGTTGGTTTAGACCTATGTGAGCTATATGAAGGTGAAAAATGTATTTAGAGGTTTTTTTATGTCATTTATGACCTATGCATGTGATTTTTTTATTTGGTTATTTGATAAAATCAACAATATACCTCAGTTCTTCTTGGTAGTATTTTTTGGGTGTTTTCAGGACTTGGAGCGAGAGAGAGAATGGCTTGGATAGAGTAGTGGTTTGGAGTTCCAGATGTTGTAGACCCATGTGGGATTAATAAATGATATATTAAAGGTATTTTTTATGTTTTTCATCTATTGGTAAAGGCTGAAGGTGGACCAAAGAGTCCAAGGAGTATCATATTGGATTGTAGGCCTAATTCCTTTAGGTTTCTATTAAGCCTAATTAATTTTTGGGTCTTAAGGTCAATGGATGACCTATGAATATATTTTACCATTCATGAAACGTGTATGATGATATTTTATAAGGGTAATACAAGTATGGAAATCATCTTGGCTAACCAAGATGGGTTAGATGGAAGAGTGGTATATATACAGGGTCAAATTGGCCTATTTGAGTGGTGTGAAAGAGTGTGAACAAAAGTGAAGGAGAGAGCATTTGAGAGAGGATTAGGTTATTAAGGACCATCATATGTTTTTTAGGATTATACATTATTTACTAATCAAGTTCTTATGCTAACAAGTCATTAGACCTAATAGTCTAAAGAGTGACGTAGTTGAGCAAATGAGATAGGTGTGTTTGTTTGGAGAAGAGAAGGGGATTGAATGTGTGTGAGCTTCAAGAGGTCATAATCAGGTGTATAAGATATCATATCAGTGGTGGAAATAAATTTTGAGGTGGTTGAGTGGGTGATTAATCACCTAGGGGGTTGTATCCTCCTTGCTAGTTAGAGCTAGCTAAAGGTCTAGTAGGTGTTGGACTAAATTAAGGGGTGGATGTTCCTTGATTAGTTGATGCTAGTCTAAAGGTATCTTGTTTGATCTATCATATAGGATAGTAATCCATTGGTTTTAGGCTTGAGAGTGGGTTTTATCTACCACGAGGTTTTCCCACATAAAATTATGTGTTCATATGATGTATGCTCTTGTTCATGCTTTGGATGTATAAGCTTTCATGTTCATGTTGCTAGATCACATTAATGTAAGATGAATGGATTTTGGAATATAATTATTATTTTTGTCTACTAATTCACTCCCCCTCCCCCTCTTAGTAGGTAATTCCAACATTTATCCTTTCACATAGATTTGAATTCAGATTGTATATTTTTATACTTATTTTGATTAAAACCCAAAATTAGGGTAAACATAAATGGTAAACCTTGACTCTTTCCAACACTCAACCTAGGGATTCATATAACCCCTTATTTCACACTTTCATGGTTGATTTTAGATATAATTTTTATATCTAAATTATTTTCATACATGCTTTCCCAAACCCTAATTTATATTAAGGTACCTACACTATGTAAATTTTTACGTAAGTTATGTTTCTTAATTACAACCTAAGGTTTCACAAACCCTTATCCTCTTAGGGTTTGGTCATGAATTTTTAAAATCTAATTTTTATATTTTCACTCTAGTTTCTTCTTATCTCTTTCATCTATGAAGGCCCTCATAACCTTTGAGTATTCATCAATTATCATTAACTATGGTAGTTTCCCATGATGAACCTTTCATATAATATTTTGATCAAACAACCAAAGCGATGATGAAGTCTACGAGGATCATGATCATCAGCCTAATATTGATCCTCATAGGAAATAAACCTTAAAAATTTTCAAAGAGGAAATTTCATACATACAATCTCTTATAATTAGACACATTAATTATAATACTAATTGGAATATTACATCTAGTGGTGCATATGATGATCCAGTAATACTAAAAAAACTTAATGACTAGAATGCAAGAATTATACAAATATCAAAAGCATCCAATAAACCTAATCATATATTATCATCTCTAAAAATATTAGATCATCCTTTGGCTTATGTGATAATTATGCACCTTTTACCTCCATCTTTTCATATTCCTAAGTTTATAACATTTGATTGAAAAGGAGATCCCTATATACACATAAAATATTTCAATGCATCTTGTTTAGGTTACCAACATGATGAGACTCTCATGGCTATTTTTTTCCCTAAAATCCTCATGAGATGCACTTTAAATTGGCTTTTTTATTTTCTTAAACATTTAATAACAATATTTTATGATTTATTATGTATATTATTAGATAATTTCTTACATAACATTATCCAAAATATGTCTTTCACAAAAATTTCTCAAATCAAAAATGATCCTCATGAACACATTGTGGACTATGTTCTTAAATTATAAATCTTGCTTGCTAAGATGTCCCATCCACATCCTAATAATGAGATGTAAATCATATTCTCAAATACCTTACTTAATCCTTTTACAAATAAAGTAATGTTCACCAACTATGATTCATTCAATGACCTTTATCATGTTTTGTGAAACATTGAGACTACGCTTATAGATGTAAATATGCTCAAATATACACCTATTTATTTTGCATCTAATACTCCCAAGTACTAAGGGAAAATGACATTTTAACCAAGGGTTAATGATATATCTAGTTCTCCAGCTAAGAACAAGGCCAAAACTATTAACATAATATCAGTAGCTCAAGATAGAAGTACATTTTCAACCACTAAACCAAGGAGAGAGTTCACAAGGTTACTTGATCCACCTAGTCAAGTGCCAAAGAGACTTTTAGAATGTAATGACATTAATTTTCCTGAACCACTTTAGAAATATCCAAATCTACCACCACCTTAAAAATATAATCCCAATGTATTTTTTTATTATAATTGTGGATTAGGGAATTCAACTAATAATTATTATAAGTCACACTATGAAATTAAATATTTAATTGATGATAAAATTATCACAGTAGATGGGCATACCTCTAGTGTAATTAGCTTGGTAGAAACACTTAATATGTGTTTAAATATCTTTATAAATTCAATGCAAAATTATGATACTCAAATGTAAGACAATGTGCACATGGAATCAACTACTAAACCTAAGCATGAGCTTGATAATATCATTGGTGTGGTACCAGGTTCTAAGAAAACCACCTTCCATAACATTCTATGACCATGAAATACTTATTGATGGGTCCAATACTTATCCTTTATACATACATGGTTTTCTTAGAATTAACCCTTCAATCATGCATGATAATATAATTGATAATTATTATATAAACAACCTTATTTCAATGTTATTCTAATCCACTAGATGATTCACTCATAGAGACTTATGTGGTATAACCCCAACATTACATAGCTATGATGGATGTTATTAGAAATCATATAGTTATTATGTACATTTTATTTTTGGTGATTTATTTTAACATCTCATGTAAATAATGTTTGTTAAATGATTCTAGGGATTGTGATAAGGCTTGACTCCTTGTGTTAAGGAGATATAAATCCTATATATGTTACATCTATTATAGAATATGTTAACAAAGTTTATTATGATAGCTCAAACTAGATTTAAAATTTGGTATCAGAGCATGACCAATATTGACCTATGATGGGAAAGTGAATTATTTCTAAGGGCACACATTATTATTTATTACCCCACATGATATTATTTCTCTTGTGATGAAGATATAATTTTGTGATTAGTTTATATACATAGTTAATTTTACAAGTACCACTAGCAATAGTTAAATTATTTTATTTAATGAGTTTAAGGTATTTATATTGTACATGTGAGTGTACATTAATAAGTGATATTAAGGTCACATATTAAATTTTTGATAGTTATGAACTGCTACACACTTGTTGAAAACTACTACCATTTTTGTACACATGTGATCATCTAATCTAGGCACTCATGCTCAACATAGTTTATGTAGAATATAACTCTATCATTCTAATGTGCACATAAAGTATATTTGGGTGAACTATAAAAAACCTATGTGGCACTAAATTTTCCTTACAGTCTACCGATTTGATAGTCTATGCATTTACACTTCACTATACATAGTCATACATTTTCCATCTTCCAATCCATGTTATTCAACACACCTATAGATCTAGTCTACCTTCCATGTTCTAAACTCTACAACTCATGATCATTGCATGTTCCCCCTACCAAATATTCAAAATTCCAATCATGTGTTTCTATTTAATCTTGTTTATGCTTTCAAATTCTAGGAATATATCTTTGTGTCCATGTCCAATGCCATTAATACACATTTTCCAAGTCAACGCCAAGTCCTTTCATAGTTTGTTTGTTAAGTTTGTTAAGATACAATTGTTTTATTGTGTTGATAATTTCATTTCTTTAAAGTGTAATTTTCCATAATGTGGTAATGTTGTATATTTTGTATAGTTTATAAATTGTGAGTCATTGTGTCCTATCTAGGTAATTATCATTTTTTTGGTCAAACAAAACATGTTTGTCATCTATATTAGTCTTCAAAGTTTAGATAAAAAAATTATATCATCATTGTTTAGATTTGTGTTAGTTATTTATATATTATTGTCTATAAAAAAATGAATTTTTTATTGAAATTGACATCCATAGTGTTAATTTAGTGTGTAAGGGTGACTAGGGGGAAGTAACAACATTCATGGAAAAAATCCATTTAAATGGAAAATTTGAACATAAGGACTTTCATACTTGGAAGGTAAAAATGCACTTATAGCTGATTGAGAAGGATCTCTGAGAGATCATCAAATACATTACAACCAAACCAATGGATTATAATAAGCTCATCAAATGGAATAAAAGTGACCAAATATCATTGGTTATCATTGGCCTTAGGTTTTCAAAATCATATATGCATCATGTTGATTTTAATAAGTCTTCTAAAGAAGTTTGGGATTCCTTGAAAAATCTATTCAGACCTGAATTTTAGAGTATTGAGACAATACTAAAGTATATAATTTATGGTTTGAAGATAGGGTAAGGAATGAATTTGGTAGATCGCATCATAAAGTTTCACTCCTTGTTAACTTAATTGGTTGGTGTTAATGAAATAATAAAATATGAGGATGAAAAATCCATACTTATGAATAATATGCCTAGCATATTTTCAAATATAGTGTTTATTCTAGGAAAAAATAATACCAATCTAAGAGTGTTAAATTCCACCCTGCTTGATGAAGGAAATCAAATTAAATATCCTAAGTCTAAAAAATAAGAAATGTTTTTTTTTCAAAAAATAAGCCTAGTACATCTTCCAAGAAACATAAAAAGTTTAAATATCCAAAAGATAAATACACATATTTCTATTATAAAAATCTAGGACACCTTCTTCTAAATTTTAAATAGATAGCACAAGATCTCATCGATGGAAAATTTGAGAAAAATGACTTGGTTTATAAGGATAATTATTGGGAAGAATATACTCCCCATTCAAGTGATGAAGACTCTTCCCATCCAAGTGATGAATAATATGTGTTCTAATTCTTAAAAGGTGTGTGTGTGGGGGGGGGGGGGGGGGGGGGGGGGGGGGGAGGGAGGACATAAATATAAAACTATTATCAACATATAAATAAGAAATAAATAATCTATTATGTATCCTCTAAATAATATTTTTTAATGATTTTATGGTGAGTATCCCAACACTCACTAGAATTGAAAGTGTGAACAATTGTGTTTGCATATGTATTTTATAACCAGAATTTTGTGGTTTGCTAGTGAGAATCCCAACACTCACTAGAAGTGAAAGAATAAATAATTATGTTCACATATGCAAGTGACCACAACAACAATTATCATGAGTAGCATGAATGCATACCTAGAGTATGTGTTATGTTTCTAGTTCATGTGATGTAATTCCTCACCCTATGTTTTCACTAAGGGGGAATGTTAGAAATCATATAGTTAGTATGCACAATTTATTATTGGTGATTTATTTCTATAACTCATGTAAATAATGATTCTTGAGTGATTCTAGGGATTTTAATAAGCCTTGACTCCTTGTATTAAAGATATCTAAAGCCTATATATATGTAACCTCTATTATTTAATATATTAACAAAGTTTATTATGTTAGCATAGACCAAATTTAAAATATGTCAGCATACACCCTTGGGTGGTATAACACTTCCTCTCATGATTGGTACTATAATGTGTTTAGTTTTGTCCTATGTTATACCATATTCAAGATCATATAACATATTGGACATCCATAGCTATAAAAACTCAAATAAATCCCTTCAACCATGAAAAATTATCTTAATTTTATGAATAACCAAAAAAATCATACTATTCATTGCTCATCTTATGAAAGATCTATTCATCAACCAACTACTACACCTTAAAAGGTAAAAATAATTTATCGTAAGAAACCACTTACAATTTATCTACAACTAAATTGCTTGTATGTGCCTAAAAAATTTTAGATGAACGTAATCCATTCTAATTCATAGGATTATTGAGCCCCAAACCCTATAGTTTCACCTCTAAGACAATTTTCACCTCATAATTTGTGTCCTAGGGCTAAATTTCAACCTAGGCGAATCATTATGACATAAAATATTATTGCATAATCTTTAGTACCAACTATACCACATTATGAAAATATTTCACTCAAATACAATGATGTTTATTGCACATATAACATTTTTTTTTATATAGATCATCCAATGCCTCTAATTCTTTTAATTCGGATCTAGGCATTAACACCATCATAGGGTAACCTAGATACATATATTGAGGGATTCCATGTATACATATTTTAAAATACTCTTGTACTATACATTCTAATTTCTTATTTCACTATGCACTTCCTATATTATTTTAATTAAATTCTAAGATACAAAAACATTGATAAAATATAAATATGCAAAAATTTATTGGTGATCACTATCAATGCTTATTTATTGTACCATAATATTGTACATAGTTTTCTTATTTTATATGTTTCCTTACATGTGCCTTATTCCTAGTGTTTATTTCTTCTTCAAATTTTCTAAAAAAAAAAATCATTAAATTAAAATTAAAAAAAAAATATTTTCCTTTATCATGGCCATAGATACATATCATACCTATCATTATAGAGTTTACACATCCAATTTTTAATGGCATACCTTAACTTTTTTAAGAGGTAGAATTATCTGGACAGATATGCATATGATCACATTTATATCTCTCTCAAAGGGAGGACATTGCTTACTTTTCTAAGAAATCACTTTTTATATATAGAGATAATTTTACACACACCTTGTTTCTTACTATTTACTTCTATAAAGTATATATATTGTTATTGTGTACATGAATTTGTTCATGCTATTTTTTAATATTGTTACATTCTAAGAGTATACTTTATATAGTGTTATCTTGAATTCTATGATTTTATTAGGCCCTTTCCTTTGGATTGATTAGATTCATCTATTTGTCAAGATTTTACATGGCACTTGTTTTTTATTTGCATTAATGTCCTTCTAGCCACTTATTTCATGTTACTTATTGTGATATATTTACCTAGACCATTTGACTATCGGTCCCATTCTTAGCACTTACACTAATCCTCCCATTGATGACATTATAATTATCAATATACTTTGTCATAACATGTATTAAAATACAATGGAAGCCTATAAATTCTTATCATCCTTCTCATCCAATTCTTCTAGTTGTGAGCCTTGGTCCTTTTATTTTAATTACATCCATATGATTTCTTATGATAGTTTTATTTCTTCTACATATATAATTTTAAACACTCATATTTGTTATTATCAACCTGAAACTTGTAATTTGACTAACCTTTTACATAATTAACTTATGTACACATACATGACCCTGTTCACATTCTTCTTTATCCATTCATCTATATATGGGCTCAAAATTCCCAAATTACCATTACTGCTACATTGAATCTCCCTAGACTCTACGTGAATATCTAAACATCATTCTCTAACTATATCCTGATCTCATGTCACTATTCATGTTTTCTATATACTTACACACTACCTTAGATAGTTACACCACTTTAGACCTATCCATTTAGGTCAAATATATTCACATGCCCTTTAATAATTATTTTCCTAAATTTAAATTGTCATATAGGTTAGCATGTACATTTAACATGTTAGTTTAAAGTAAATTACCCAAAGAGTGAGCTATATAAACATTTAGGGATAAACCTATTGATCATCTAGTACTTATCTATCATTAAAAATCACTCTACACATTGAGATGAACTTCCCTAAATATCTAAAATATAAAAATCCTCAAAGGATAAATCCCTAAGCTAAGTCTTAATACTATTTTCAAGTTCAAGTCATAATTTATCAAGTTTAGAAAACCATACATATGATTGTACTACATGCTAGTATTACATAGAATTGCACACATTTAGCTAGTGTGATAACTACATTCAATTTTATTTACCTCTTGGGAGTATTGGATACATAGGTAACACTTAACCATAGGGGTGGTTGAGGTCAGCTCTACCCTTCATTTTCACCCATTTTCCTATTCACTTTGGTTTTATTATGTAAATCTAGGGTTTGAAACTAGGATATGGAAAATAGAATAGTTTAAGTGGGATTTTTAGATACTAAAATACATATGAATCCTTATCAAACATAGTCATAGTGGGAGACACCATCAGATATTGTAAAAATTACACATGATGAGTACACACTTTACAAAATAGGGCCACACTACGCACATGTCCAGGAATCCACAAACTTGTCTTAGTAGATGAAACAACTCTGTTTCTAGATCTGAGCATTCACAAGTCCATTCCAAACCATTATTGATTATTTCATTATGCCACAATCCTACACACTATAAACAAGATAATTACTTCATTATCTATTGTTTTACATAAATAACAAATTATTAAATTTTTCTAGTTACACTCATATTTATTTTAGTTAGTTTACATCTTAAGAAATATAAATTTTCCATAATTTTATTCTACTTATGTTGCATTAATAAAAAAAATAGATAAAACAATAAATAAAAAATAAAAATATGGTTTTATACATGATCATACCTATTTTAATATGGCAACATCATACCTAAGCATATTGACTATATATATGTATGCATCTTTGCCTTTGAGGGGTAGTGTGCCATCACATGTTTCTCATTAACATATTATGAGTTTTGTTTAGCATGGATTTAGCATAATCTACCTATGGGGACATGGAATTTCAATTCTATTCCTAGACATTATAGTGATAATACATGTATCACTTTAAGAATCCATTTTAATTGAATATCTTGCCTTATTTCATTATTTAGGGATTTCATATTCATATCACCGTTTTACATCTTATCATTGTTTAATTGTTATATCCATTATTCCCTTGACTATAACTTTTACATTGGTGTACATGACACACATCTATATACATGGGTGAATTTTACCCACACATGTTTTCTATACACAATTGACACTACATATTATTAACTACAAATTATACAATTGATATATGATGGTAATTATTTCTATATTTGGTTTTATGTAAGCATTTTCATATGTCATATGTCAATTGGCCTTATAATTCACCTTATATTTAGCCTTATCATATGTCATGACATCTTAATTTTATACTAAAATTTGAGACCTATATTAAATATTTGGTGTGTACTATTACATGGATCATGATACTTGATGAAATATTCACACACTTTGTAATGCTATGCTTATTGTGTTTGATGACTACTAGTTCATATATTGTACATAAAGGGGTGGAAATATATTACCATTCGAAATTTTTCAAAAATGCAAAAACATTGGAAAATTTTCAAAAATTCAAAATCATTGGAAAATTCTAAAAAAGTTAAAAAACTTTGAAAAATTCAAAAATAATAAACATATGATTTATACATGCTACCTATTCGCCTATTATAGACATTTTACATTATCCATGGTTTATACATACATTATTTTCATGGTATTTCTTGAGTGAGTGCTATGCAAATTTATAAGTTACATAATACCAAATTTCATATTGTGCACCAACATCTTGTAGGGGAAAATATCTTAGACAACATGTCCTAGCTTGGTGGGCATTACCATTTCAAAGGATTCTTGCATGATGATATTTATCCTTGATTTACATTTTTCATATTGAACTATATTACTACATATTTTTATAGTGTCATATATGTCCCTTATCTCATGGATAATTTATACTAGAATTGTTACATTGTTACATTGACTACTTGTGTATGAATTCTTGATTGTGATTGCATATGTTTTCTCGTGTGTGTGTCTTGTCTATATATGATCCTCTTATTTACATGTTTTGGGAGGCATGTATCAAGTCGAGTCACTAATTTGACAAGTCACTAACTTGGGTGTGGTCATTGGCATTATGTGTTATTAACTTAAGTAAACTATATACACTTCATTTTTACATCTATATTGAGGTACTTTTTTGGTGCCTATGTTGCCATATTGGTCACCATACATCTATGGGGGCATATTTTCTTGATCATGTTCTCATTGTTTATCTTTAACATCTATGAGTGTGCTTGTTACATGAGATATATCAATTACTCCTATTTTCAAATTGAGCTTTCACGTGATCTATTGTGTCATGGCTCGATGCTAATTCAGAATATAAATTATATGATAATTGTAAAAAAACAAAATAAATTTACAATGTGTATATAATAATACACTTTGGATAGATTTTTTAAATAAATATGATATTTAAATTTCAATCACATATGTTTTGGATAGTAATTTAATATGACTAAATTATTTTACCTTGCATATGTGCCTTTAACATGTGTATTTTGAGATTAGTGATTGCATTAACATAGTCTTCATCCCTCACTTCAAAAGGAGGGCATATACAAAGGAATTTTTTTAAATTCAAAATCTATCAAAATATGTTAATAAAACAATACAATACATATTCTGATCATACAAAAAAAGTGAGTACAAGTAGACACACTCCAAAGTCACATCATCTAAAGCTGAGCAATATTAAATCATTAGCTTAATAAACTATGAACCAATTTTCAACCAAAAAAGGTGAAATAAAAAGATACAAAGTCATATAAAATACATTTTAGACCATAAAATAATACTAATAAATTTTAGCAACAATAAATGATAGGGTAGGAGGTGGAGGATCGTTTAGTTTGTCACCCAAACCCTACCAATCACTACTAGTCAAAGGATCTATAAAATTAGGTAAAAGATCTAACCATCCATTTATTTTACTTATATTTTTCTTAGATAATATCAAGTCTAGTAGGAAACATAAAAATTTCCAAGAGATAGAATATCCCTTTCCAAGTTATAGTCCACCCAGAGTGGCCAACACCACTACCATAAGTACCACCACTACCACTAGTTTGAGGACTTGATTTTGAGGATGGAAAACATATATGAGGTGAAAAACTATGGAACTTGATGTATGAATGGGTGTTCCCTTTATATCCATACCCACAATTTTGTGGAGGCAACAAATATCATGGGGAGTCTAGAAGGACTCTGCTAACAACACAAGGGGAATTACCCCGTCAATCTAACAAAGTTTGGAAGTGGGTCACCTCTATGAAAATTTCCTTAGCTTGAACATGAATGTAAAGCATAAAATTAAATATTAAATTAATCCTATTAATAGTGAGAAACAATCATCAATAATAACAAGATTAATATGACTTCTTCTCTATTCTTCCATAAGTGAAAGAGAATTTGTACTTAAAATATAAACAAATTTGTGTGAATATTATAGGAATCATGGTTGAGTCCCCTAAAATCACCATATTCCATGTAAACATTTATATATGGAATGGTTGTAAGAGGGTGTGAATATAATGCCAAGTTGACTGAGTAATCTTTTAGAATAAAGGATATGATTTGAATATTTAGAGTGGTTTCAAAATAAAATAGGATGTGCCATTGCAAGGTGCACCAAAAATTATTGATTGGGAATCCTTGGTGAAAAATACACCAAAATAAGTGTGCTTATTTTGTCTCAATGATATTCACCTAAACACACTAAATTATTATTCTCCATACTTTCTCTATGGAATAAAATTTCCATTTTGTTTTAAAAGCATCAAATGGAAGATATTATGGAAAGAAGAGTTGATAAACTATCCAACGTTTATACTAGTGTAATGGGGTGTCAAATGGCCACTTATAGTATGTCCACCATCAATAAGATGATTGAACACATACATAATAGAGATGGATTTTAGGTATGGAATTTACAATTTCTAAAATAGTCTTCTAATAATTGGTCTGTAACTAGAATTAGTTCCTTAAGATATGCAAAGGAACCTAATATCTAGTTTGCTTTAAAAATACATTAGATATAACCTTTATACATTTTTTAAATCAAAATAATTTTCATCCAAGGCATAATATCAAAAGGAATCTCATGAAAATAAATAACTAGAGACCACCATAGAGCATGAGAATTGAGAGAAAGCCTAATTATAAACCCATGTCCATTCCAAATTAATTTCCTTTTGATAATTTCCCAAGCCTTCCAGATACTCTTAGTATAGTCACTAAAATTAATATTTAATGCTAAAATCCACTAGTTGTGTCCTCCCACCAAATAATGGCTAATTTTGTAAATTCAAATTCACCTAATGGTCCATTTTGTATGTATTTCAAGTCCTATTCAAGTAAATTCCTAAAAATACTACTATATAAGCATAATTTATATCCTTTTGAGAGGATATTTCCATTTTTTCAAATTACGATAATTATTTTAACTGCACATTGAGAGGAAAACATCTATTCTTCCCAATTTTGAGTCCACACAGCCCAAGTAGCTTTTGAGTTAAGTCTAAATACACCTCCACGGTCAAAATCCATTATTGAAACACATAATTACACTGGGATTACACTAACATATATAATTACACCAATATTTCACATACACCACCATAGCATGGGAGAAATAAATGGAGTTTTATCCTTATTCAAAGAATAAGTATGTAGGTAGTGATAAACATAGGGGGTGTTAAGGTCAAACAAAACTTCATCCACTAACCCTATTTTCCCATTTTATCCCATTTATCCCTCATTGTATATTGAGCTAAATTCCAAGTGAAGAATAAGGTACATAATATCCTTCACAATGAATCGAATGATTGAGAACACACACAAGACCCAAAAGGGGAAGACACACCTATCAAATGTCACACAATGAGAAAAACCCTACTGGATGTCAGAATGCCCTATAAATGCCAATGTAATTTGGCCTTATCTAAATAGTGAAAAAATATCCTAGGTATATTTAAAGCCTTGTTCTAGATTCATAGTAACCTCAAACATCTGTACAACTAGTTTCAAAGTCATTGTCACAATCCTACAATTTTGATTTCTAGCTGAGTTATTCTTCTTCGGTATTTTTCTATTTTAGTATATTTCCAAAACTAGTAAGTTTCATATAAATTTGTATGATTTATTATATATATAAACATTTTAATTTACTTAATAGTTTATCTAAATTAGATTAGGTTTTATTATCTAATCCTCATTTTTGATAAAAATATATTGTTGAACTCATTTATTAATTGAATGGTGTAAACCCTAACTAAAGATGTTTCTAGGGTTTCTTTCCTTATTTGTATTATTTCCAATTTTTATATTAGGGTTTTTATATTTGAAAATTTCTTTATTAACATAAATCTTACAAGTTTCTATTTCATATTTTATGCAATCTAAGAAAGTTTTTTCTACTCTCTTAGATGAAGTCCTAGATTAAGTGGTACTCAAGTTTAGCATACTTATATTTCTTTTGATAAGGCACATAATATGGATAAGAATAAGGGTATATCAAAACCTTTTGGTGTTCATGTATAAATTGAATGCATATAAGTACATGAAATCATTTTAGTACATGATCAATATAATCAAGACAACCTTGATCTCAAGATGAAATTCCACCTATAGGTGATGAATAACCATAGCTTAATAAAGTATAAATTATTAATAAATTTTGACAAAAAATTCATGATAAATCTCAACATTATCATATTTTTCAAACTCTTTTGGAAATAAAAATCGCAAACATGACTCAATCATTTTCAACATGCAATGTTGTGGGTTCCTTACCTTTTTCTACACCATTCGATACAAATTTTGTACCACCATCTATTATAAGAGAAATCAAAGGGTTTCAAAAAATTAATATGCCAATTCCTACTTATTTATTTAAGACACATTTGGTTACCACACATTTTATTCCTGATGCACAGTCCCTTATGCATACCATTTTATCTCTACAAACCAAGGTATTGCAAATGGAACAAAATTCTTCAAAACCTTATCAAGAACTTGATTCATGAATTTTATCACATACCCCATTGGCATAACTTATTTCAAAATATCTTTTCCCAAATGGTTTTATGGCACTTAATCTTACATTGTATGATGGAAAAGGTGATCCAAAATAACACTTGAGAGCATTTCAAACATCATGCTTGGACTATGCATCGAAATATAGGTTTTTAACCAAGTTTAAAAGAGTATGTTCTAAGTTGATTTTACAATTTACCACATCAATCACTTCATGTATTAAATAATTTGAAAAAAACTTCTTTGCACATTTCTCAATCAATATAAGTGAAACTATTTCTTATGCTCAAATTTCTCAAGTTCAAACAAGAATCCAATAATCCTATCACTAAATATATACTATGGTATAAGACCATGTAATCTAAGATGATGAATCCTATTAGCCACCATATAAGGTAAGACTAAATTAAAATAAGAATGATCCTAAAATAATGATAAATGTAGTTTTAGAACCATATTTATGCATTATATTATTAGCTCCTCTAAGGAGATAATTTACCAACTTTCCATAAGCTCCTTACAAGGTGTTATAAAATTTATTGGAATGTCATATCACATATATCCCTCCCATTAAAGAGGTTGATGTGAGTAAACCTCTTCAAAAATTACTTGATCAAAACACTTTTTATGATTTTCATGGAGCACCATAGCATACTTACAACAGATGCATTAGTTTGAGGCACAAGATTGAAGACTTGATAGATGAGAACATAATTGATGTGAGTACACCTACCAAAAATAAAAATGAATAGCCAAGTGAAATTCAAACAATGAATATATTCAATGATCCTTTCCTTAAACATACAAGGCATGAAAGTATGGAAAAAATAGATTGTTCATTACACATATAATGCACATCCTCCACCAACTTGTTATCATTCTCATATAGAAGCACAACATCCTTCTAATGACATCATTGGTGCATATCATATTTAAGTCACATCTATACTACTTATCACATTAACAAAGCATGAGATTGTCAATAAAGATTATGATTGTCATTCTTTGTTCATTTGAGCTTGCATTAATCATCAACCTATATAGAGTGTCATGGTTGACAATGGTTCAAGTGTGAATATGTGAACTATCACACTTATATCTCATTTTGGATACACAAACAAAGATATATATCCTACAACACCAATAATAAAAGAATTCAATGGATATGTTTAGATTTCTATTGGTGAGATCACATTACCACTATAGGTCAGTCCAACACATATGGCCACCAAGTTCATAGTAGTACCTAGTGAAAGAGTCTTCAATTTGTTAAACATATGTCCTTGGATTCATAAGCTTCTTATAGTTCCTTCTACATTACACAGATGCCTGAAATACATTTTTGCTAATGAGGTTATCATACTTCATGGTATTCCATATGAATACCCATCTAAAAAAATGGCATTGACCTTAAACACCAAATTTTAATTGAAAACCCTAAAAAGGTTTAATCTAATTAGATAATTTAGAAGCAAGAGGTAAGCTTTCCAAGGAGACATATCCTTTCAAAGCTACTAAATTAGTGATTTATCATAGATTCTAAAGAAATGATCTCTAATCCAGCATGCCTAGATCAATCTTACAAGAAATTAATAGTGTTCCATAAAGATCACCAACACAGAGTTAATACACTTCATGATGGGTTCTGAAGAGTCCTAGAGTTCACCATGCTAAAAAACATATGTAGCACACTATATATTTTCATCATGATAGTGGCACTTATGTTACAGAGTTAGATCAATTTTCATATTTTGAGTTGAGATCAATTATTTCACAGTTACATGATACTTTTCATTCACAAAAGGTCATCCTTCTTATGATATATATAAGACCTATTGATTATGAGGCTCTTATGGGAGTCATCGGTTAGTATGTTCCTTTTGTTTTATTTTTATATATTCAAAAATAGAAATTTCTAAAAAAAATTAAAAACAAAGACCTATGCACGACATGTAGTTTATTTAAATCAATTGATTTGTGCTTCAATATATATATATATATATATATATATATATATATATATATATATATATATATATATATATATATATATATATTACTTATCTATATCTAGTTTTATATAAAATATGCTTCACAAGTGTACTTGATTGAGTTATATAACATACAAGTTGTCACTTATAGATGCACTTACAGGTGGTGATACTGTCTCAGACATAAAAAAATTACACGAATAAAAACACTCTAACCCAGATAATAATGAATTGAACTCTTATCTAATTTTGTAATACTTATCCTAATGAAAACATGCTCTATTTTCTCATATCCAAACTAGTCACAGGCATTCTAAAACTTGTTTACATATCAACAAGTTTATGGGGTAATATTTTACACTTGTTTTTATCATTTTATGACTATTCCTATTATTCATTTTTTAGTTTAATAAGTTACACAAAAGTTATCATTATTAGATCACCTATATCAACATTGTTTATCTTACTAGATACCTGAGCTTTTGAATATACCAATGTTTAAATTTATTGATATAGATAAACTTCACTTCTATATTTTTTTCATGTTTGATTTCTTTTTTCATGTTTCATGTGTATTCAACTTGTTTGGATTGTGTACATTTGAATGTCCTTGTTTTCATATCTAATACTTATCATGTAATTTTATGTGCGTGATTGGTATTTGAACATGTCCCTTGTATGTGGACCCTTGACATTCTTGCATATTTTATGTGTCTTTGTGTGTACTATGTGTGTGTTTTTCATGTCCATGACTCTTGTTTGCATTTATATACTTAGTTTAAGATGCCATGATGGATGTCATGCATCTCCCTAGTTTTTTTATGCCATGATGAATATCGTGCATATATATTCCAAGGTTCTATTTAGTTTTTCATACTCAATATTGATAATTTATTCATTATGTGCCTTATTTCTAACATCTATATCAACATGACACTATGTATTTTTGGTTCTACATGCATCTTATATTACTATATTTCTCATTTTATATATGATGATGTAATGATCTCTAATGTTATCACTATTATTCCATTTTTTAATATTTTATATAACATAATTTGCATATTTTTTATTTTTACTAAGATATTACATAGTCTTCACAAATCATCTCAATATAGGGGGAATACACAATGGATTGTCTTAGAAACCTAGCTACAATAATACACTATACATATAAAAATTTGTAGATTTTTCTCAATCGATCATAATTCATACCCATATTTTACTTAAAAGTCGAACTCAGATAATAAAACTCCATTTGTATAAGGGTGTAGGTCGGTCATATCCATAATAGTGCACTTTCATCCTAACATTAAAAAAAAGTTTCAGAATCCTTAGAATTACATTCAATCAAAAGAATAGTTTTTAGTATCTAATCAAAAATAGTTTCAGGTTTTATGCACAAGTTTAGTATAAACTTGCTTAGAATTAAGGGCATCATGCATGGTATGTGCTCTAAAATATTACATGGATTTACTCAAAAAAAAAACTTGATATTACTTAGTTATCAGAATCAATATACTTAGATATCAGATTAGGGGCATGTGTGTAGCACATGATTAATTTCTTACTAAGTTTTATACCAATTTCCACAAAAATAATGGAAATTGATGTTATTTTCTATGTTGTATGCACTAAACTCAGATCATGTTATTTTTCACCAATTTTCACTATAAATGAATTTTATTTTGTCTATAACAATTAATAACGTCCTTTTCACCATTTTTTGCACCATAATGATCCATTGGAGTTCATACATAGATTTCAATCCACTCTACCCACCTTGAGTTGTGTAATGATGAATTTAAATAAACCTTGAGTTCTTAAACACACTATCTTTCCAATGAGGATTAGGGAATGCACAGTCCAATCTAAGTGTTTTAATGAACAAAATTTCAAAGGGCTACACCCTCTCCATTAACCCATTTTCAACTAAAAAACATAATGGTTTACATACCCAAATAGGTGTATTCATTCCTTATTATTTGATCTATAAATTTATTTGTCTTTTCTTTTAGATTTTATCTTAAGTAAGGTCTAATTTATTGATGTTTCATTCCAGGTTTACATGAAGCATAGTTCAGTGTATGATCTACATCCAATCCTACTCAACATAAGTAAGCTCAAGTATAACTCTCTTTATTTTAATCTAGTACTCTCCCTTTGTTGCATTATTATAATAATAAAGTAGGGGAAATGTAGTCACTAAATTAACATTTAATGCTAAAACAATGCACTTGTGACCATCCTTTTACATGCACTTAACTCATGTTTAGTTCCATGGTATTAAACCACTAATCCTCTAATTTTTTGTAGATTTTATCTATCCTTAATCAAATTTGATACTTGATATTCCTATCCCTACTTCCAAATATATTAAATTCACTATTATACTAATCCACACTTCCAATTTAGTTATCTCTACTCCTTAGATGAGGAGGATCATTGAAGACTATCCCATTTACTGGTAGTTTTTAAATCTAGCAACTACATCCTTCTTCCAAATAATGACTAATTGTATAAATTCACCTAACATTCCATCTCACATTTTACAATTCCCATTAGATTAATTTCCTAAAAGTACCACTACATAATCACAATTTCTATCTTTTTAAGAGGAGGTTCCCACTTTTGTCAGTTACCAGATTTATTTTAATTACACATTGAGAGAAAAACATCTATTATTCCTAATTTTGAGTTCACACACCCAGGTAACCCTGAGTTAAGTCTAAATACACCTCCAAAGTCACAATTCATTGTTGAATCACATAATTACACTAGGATTGCATCAACATATAACATTACATCAATATTTCACACACACCATTATAGCATGAGAGAACTACATGTAGTTTTATCCCTCTTTAGAGTATTGGTCTATAAAAAACACTCAACATAGAGGGTGTTGAGGTCAAGCATAACTTATTTTCCCATTTTATCATGTTTATCCCTCATAGTCTATTAAACTAGGGTTCCAAGTGAAGAATAAGGTATATAATGAATTTCATAACAATCAAGTGACCCAGATCACACACACAAGACCTACAAGTAAAGGCACACTTGATAAAAAAACCCTATAAAATATTAGTAGTCCCTATATATGCCATCATAGGATAGCCTTATCCAAATAATGTGACCTTGTCTGAAGTAGATACGAAGCCATGTTCTAGATTCATAGTGACCTCACACATCCATACAACCAATTTCATAATCTTACATGTCTTATTTCTACAAAGGTTATTCATCTTTGTGTTTAACCCTTTTTAGAAATAAGTATTAACAAGAAGAGAGTAGCCTAATCAACCAAGGAGGAAGATACTCTAAAATGTAGGCAATTAAATGAATTTAGAGTCTACTAATATTTTAATGAGATATATTAAATCTAGGCATATATTAAGTATATAAAGTACAACATTCAATGTTATGATAATAAAAATGTGAAGGAGAAATTGTATTTAGCTTTTACATTGATGTGTAGGTGGATCTAATTAGGGCTAGTGAAAAATTAGACTATTTGAAGATCTGGATCTAGTCTTCAGATTTTGGATATTTGATATACGTCATCCTGGACATTTATGTTATCATGTGGACATTAACATTGATGTTAATGTCCTAATTTTTCAACTAGTGTCTTATAAAAAATATTGACTCTTTTTAAACTTCCACCTATGCCTATTATGGTTAAATGTTGTCTTTCTAATTATTTGTTCAGATCGCATGCACAGGTTATCGATATCAAAATTTTGATTAAAAAAACTTAGATCCTCTAATTAAGACATGCCACCTTATAAATAGGGGTTAGTGGACTCAAATGAAGTCAAGTTAACCTCAAAGACTCCTCTACCAATGAGCACTACTTACATATCCATATAATTCAAAGAGGGCCTTATACTGATATAGGTATCCCCCTTATGTGGGATTATGTGTGAATAATTGTGTAATATTTTATATGTAAATGCATGAAGTGATATACATTTTAACTTGGAAAATACTACTCATGAGTTATTATTTTGATGATCCATACTTATAGTAAGACTATTCCTATAGCTAATTTGGAAATAGTAAAGAATAGGGTATAATAGCTTAGTTGTGTAATTTATTTTTTGGAGTATAACATAAACTTGAGAGGTGTTTGCTAGATGATTAATGAGTAGGTTTTAACTTGTATTTATACCATATCTTTTGAAATGTTTCTCAAGGAATGGTTAAAGGAAATAAATAGGTTGATCTTCACATATTTAAATATTTTCAAATTTGAGTGTTTGTAAGGTATGGACACCTACATTGGAGTAGGGACACTAGCGTCAACACTAGTGTCCAAGTTTCAACACAAGTGTCCAAGAAGATAGAGAGTTGTTAAAGTTATATAACTAAAATTGAAGGATATAGATTAGGTTATAAGCATATTTTGGGCTACAGGTGATCTTAGTAATCAAAATATCAACTTAGACTATAAGATAAGTATTTAGGCACAATGAGATGGGGAATGCAAAATTTTAGGTTAAAAGTAAGGCCAAAAAATTAAGAGTAGTGCCATGACTGATATTTTCCAAGTGCGCCATTTTTATGTATAAATATATATTTGAGTATCTACATCCCCCTATAATCTAGTAATGCATAATAATGAAATTACTAGGTAAAATGAAATAAATATGTACTATGGTGTGTACAACACACCTTGTTTTTACTTGAGCCCTATTTCAATTTGTTGTCTGTGTATGACCTATAACTAACATCATGTTACATGTGTAATTAATTTATGTAATTTGAAAATAAATAATTTAAATTTCTTAAAATAAAAGAGAGCAAAGAAGGAGTACACATGTGTGTTGATGTGACCATATTTCCCTTTTATAGTTTGCTTTGGTAATGATGTTTCCTAGCTAAATCATTGGAGAGAGATTCACAATTGGCCCTTGTATATGTGAATAGGGTAATTATAGGGTGATCATGCCTCCAATCTAATATGAGGGTGAGTTATGCTAGGTCCATCAAGAGCATTAAATCTCAATCACACAAATCACATGTATACATAATCTCACCAATCTCACCTGATCAAATGGTGTAACCATATCAACCCACCATAAATATAAGTAGGGTTAAGTCAATCAATAGCATTGAATCTTGATCACACTAATCAAAGGATATAATTTCTATAGTGGATAAAATCTCAAATGGTGCATATTGGTAAGGTCAATGTATGAATAGTGTATCTATAATTTGGTGCATTTACACCCCAAATGTGTCTCAAGTTGAAGTATATATAAAAATTTAACCTCTATCTATAAAATATGTATAATATGTGTCACAAATCTTTAAAAATGTCTCAAATTTGTGCCACATTTATAAAATTATGTTCTGAGTGTATATCTGAATCATGTAAATTGTATCAAATTCTGCCAATTTTGCCAACTATATGTATGTGGAGTCATGACTCTATGACATTCCCCCACTGATATGGCCCCCATTTTGAGGTGTGGGGAATGAAAATTTATTGTCATTTTATCCCAAAATAATAAAACTATGTTGTATTTGTGTCAATCACATAGTCAATAACATATAGTGGTATCATATTGAAGTAGATGTATTAATGAAGTTCATAGTATGCATATATAACAAGCCTTAAGATTCATGATATGGATCATGGAAATGTATAAAATTAACAAGCTTAGCAAACAATAAACCACAAACATAAGATTACTCAATGTCATATGAATAGGGGTCTAAGGAGATTGCAAGCAAGGGGCATGTTCAAATGTTGTACACTCAAAGGGAAAACATATTCAAATGTTCACATGTCAAATAAATAAGTAACACTCAAGGAATTGTTTCCAATAAGAAATGAACATGTTCAAAAAAATTATAATAAAAATAATGAAGCAAACAATAATTACACTCGAGTAAGTCATATGAAGAGATGAAGTGAAATATAAACAACTTGTAGACACCTAAATTTGGCTACCGATAACCTCCAACCATGATTCTGACCAATTTCTAACTAAAATGCATAATTTGTCATAAAAACACTAAAACACATTAAAATCTTTGAAATTGATATATTCAAGTTCTGATTTTTGCTAGGATATCACTAAATAGGATAGTGCAATTTATGGGCCAACTAACTTTGATCAAATCATTTCAAGTCAAAATGTTAATTTTGTACCTGGGTACTTTGGATTGCTTTTTTATATCTAATTTCTTATATGAAACACATGCCTTTGTTATTTTGTTTTGGTAACATCCTACATGGGATAATAGATCCAACGCATCTAACATTGACTTCCAATTCCAATCCAGTCAAATTTTGGACCAATAACAAGGCATTTTGACCAATTTGAGTAATTTGTACACAAAGTGATTAATCATGATTAAGATCTAATTAAACCAAATTATATCTTAATTAATAATTCTATGGAAACTTGTTAAATCCTTATTTTTAAAAATGAATATTGAGTATCTGCATCATCAGGTGACATCATTTCTTGGAAAGACATCCCCAGGCCATAAATGCCACAAATATTAGGATTCATGCCTCTCATGCCTCTTAATTACTCCTCTATCCCAAATATTTATGAGCCTATTTATGAATTTTAATTGAAAAATTAGATTAATTCTTAGCCACACATCTTAATCCTGAGATGGATGGTTCAGGTTGATTCTATCCATTTGCAAAAATTTATAAATAGGAGGCTTTGCCACATGAATTTTAAGCTTGGAAGTTATAATGCACAAATAATTCCAAAATCCATTTAAATTAATGTTATAATGTCCAAATATTGAGCCAAGCCAATCCAAATTCACAAGGTGCCAAGGAGAAGAGGAGATATCCAAGCCTCCTTTGATGAAGACTTCATGAACACAAGTTGAGCAAGCCACTACTACAAGCTAATTTGGAGCATTCAAGGGAGGTGAAATATTTGTTCTCTTTCATGTTTTAGTTGTGTTTCCCTTTTAGTATTGTTAACTAAGCTCAACCAAGTAACTAGGCCTAGAGATGTATGTTAGCTAGTGTGTTGGTTTTTCAATTTGATTTCATTTTGTCACTAACAAGATACTAACACCTCTCTTGAGTCAAATTCCTAGTTCACATAATGGCATGTTTGATGAGATGTGAATAGCCTCACAAAACTGATCACAATGCTCTTTCAAGTAACTCACTAACCTTTGTTATGTAGAATCTTGGATTGGAAGGCTCAAAATAGTGAAAAAATTATGTAAGACACATTTTTCTTATAAGTTACAGTTTTGCCTAGACACAGTCATGGGATTGTTCTAAAATTCATGGGGTTGTCTAAATAAGTCACGATATTGTCTAACCACTAGCAGTTAACCGATAATACCACTACTTACGAAGTCACGAGATTACCCTACAACTAGCCGGATTGTCAAACAGAGTTATGATATTGTGACTAAATTGTTAGTGGTTAAGTTACAATACTATAACTCAAGAAGTTGTGGGATTGTCCTAAAACTAGCAGGATTATCAAATAGAGTCATGGTATTATGACTAAACTATTAGTGATTAAGTTACAATATCACAACTCAACAATTTATGGGATTGTCTTGCAACTAGAAAGATTACTCTATGGAATAGCAAGATTGCACCACTGTGTAAACCCAAGACTTCATTTTTCAAAGTTTGTTATTCCAATCTTAAATTATATTCAAGGCTAAAGGACATACTAACTTTTTTATTGTAGGGCCAACTTGAAATTTGTTAAATCATGGGATTAAAATGAATTAGGAATCTTGTTTTTGGTGATTAATGAAATATTTGGGTGCTTAAATGAATGTTTTGATAAGTTAGGCTTTCAAAGTTACAATTTAAGACCAAGGGGTCAAAATAAAACCACTCAATCTTTCAGTTTGTTGCTTAAAAATGAACTCACCTTTCCAAGCTTTTTGTATTCAATTAGTTATTTGATCTAGTTTGTTTGGAAAAGAGAGGGATGCCGCATGTATGCTCTTCCATTGTCCCCTTTAAGGAACCCTTGGAATCAAAAGCACCATTCCTATTGCAAAAAGTCTAGTCCAAGGCATAGAAAGAAAGTCATTTAAAGCACTCCCCAAAAACTCACAAAAGTACCGGGTGACCTTGACATGACCCTAAAGTATTTCTATTTTACATATTTGTTTTAATGCAAACTTGGCTTACAAAGGGGACTTCATTACCTCTCATGAGTTCTTTAAGGAATCTTTAACTCAAGGTTTCATCTCATGACATTGACTTCATTTTACTCCATATTGGAGTTGTACATGGGACGTATCTGCACTTTGGACATCACACTACACTAAGTGAATAGCAAGATTTAGTAGTTATAAAAAGGACTACACCTTTTTGCAACAAGCTAAGTGTCATGGACAAGCAATTTTTATGCTTTTATTTTGCATCATTTTACATGAAAGTCATTTTGCAATTGATTCCCCTAGAGATTTTCAAAAACTTATAGATCTTAGACAAATCTCCACTTGTCACAAAAGTATTGTTGGTGCAAGATACACCTTAAGGTCCATGTCACAGTACTATCATTTGAGAAAAGGGGGTGTAAAAACCATACTATATAATGTGAATTTACTTTTGGATGAACACTTAAAATCCTCTCAAATGATGTATATTGATGGATTCCAACAATACCAAGCAACCAAGTTAGATTAAGATCTAAGAGCAATTAATTAGTTGGTTTTGTCCTAGATTAAAGTTTTGTTTAGAGTCAAGACTTGGTGTGAACACATGATACAAACCAAAACATATAGTCCTCATTTTTATTTGAATAAAGAGGCATTATGTTGCTTGCGTGAATCATCAATTTGCCTTGTTCAAAGTTCATCAAAAATTGGAGTCATATCATCCAGAGTTTAGACCTTTGCCAAAGTTTGTTTAAGTCTTTCATTTATAATCTAAATTCAAAATTGCATCTTCATAAGTTCATAGATTTGATGTGTTAAGTGGATTCACCATTTGCACTAAACTTGAGGGAACTTAGGTTCAATTTCCAATTTGGGTTGAAGGTCATTTAAGACTCATGATCATTATCACCACTTGATAGACATAAGTCATTTTGTGCTAAACACTTACACTTTGAGTCTATACACTACAACATTTTGAGTCGAGAAAGGTAGTGTTATACTGTTAAATTTGTGTGAAACTATATTTGCCTTAGAGAGTTTTGTGAAGCAATAATTTATCACATCTTTTGAGTAGTCTAGCATTGTTACACTGCCAAAAACATTTTTGATATTATTTTATAGGCCCTCTTGCATCGAGTTCAAATTTGTTCTTACATTTTCAACCAATCTGAGTGTACCTTTGTGAACCTTTGTCTAGCACAGTTACGTCATTCACTTTTGTCTAGCTTATTTATCAAAAGAACCAAGTTTTATACCATTATTTGTGAGAAAATAAACTCTCTCTAAAGTGCCTTTTGTTTTATACCTTATACCTATTTGATTGAGTCCATGTCCAAGAATCAAATGCATAGTATTTGTTAGAAGTGTTTCAAATCCATTAGATTAAAAATTTCATCTATTTCAAAGTCTAGTTTTTGATGCCATTTGGCCAAGGGTCCTAATACATGCCTTGTTTGAGCCTACCTTTTGACACCACATTTGGCCAAAAGACCTAGAAACTATTTATTTCCTAGATTAGACTGATTTGAAATACTTCAACCTTAGCATTTGGTATTTTTATTTTTGGTTCATTTACTTAATCTTTCTGTGTAAGATGTATAACATTAGACACTTAATGTTAGCTTTTGTTATCACAAATCTTTGCATAAACCTTTTGATCCTTTTGATGTATCTAGACCAAGTTTGAACATCAACTTTTAGACATTGTCCTTTTAGATTTTGTAGAACTCTTATCCCTTTATATTGCAAAGCATTAACTATGGATCCCAACATGTACTCCTACTCTCATATTGGACTCATGTACAATCTAAGGATTAGTCATGTGGTTGCATAGGAAGAAATGGTGTAAGACTCATACGCAGATAATATTGTTTATGATATGGATCCTTATCCCTCTTATAATACTCATTTAGGGGCACAAAACTAAGATCCATTGGCTAACTATTTGGTTAATACTCCACCTTATTCAGAATAAGACCAAGAACAAACTACACAATACCTACCTACAATACCCACAGCTGATGAACCAATTTCTCAATAATCATGCTCTGCTAATACACTTTCCACATATGATCCATTTTTATTTGAGTGTCATTTATTGGAGAAAAAAGATGAGATTTTGGTTCGAGCCATAGAAGTAGGGGCCAAGTTTCCAGTAGACTTCCCCTATGAGAATTTACCAAGCCTAGTAAAAATGCCTCGCAACATAATTTATGATCAATAGGCTTATTCTATAAATCCTTTGGCTCTATTCCAAACAACATATCAGGACCCTAATATGCCTAACAGAGAAAAAACCACATGGAAGACCACTTTAACCAAATGCAAATGGCATACCAATCCTACTTGAATCTAGCATGCAATTTCAATCAGATGGCTATGGTGAGCAAACCTCTTATTAACTTAGTTCCTTCAACAAGAGTTTTGATAGAGTTAATTGGTCAAGACAATCAAATTTTAGAGCCATTCATGCAAAACACTTTGGTAGATAACTTGTTTCATATGCCAATTATTGAATAAGTGTCTTCTACTTCTACATAGAATAATAAGCAAAATATAGTAGACAATGTGAAAGCAACATCCAATCTAAATAAAAGTAGTACTAACGTACTAACAACTAGTCAATAATATGCTCCTATAATTAATACCATGAGTGGTTCTCAAAATCAGGGAGTAGGAGTTTCTACATCCCAACCTCAACCAACTGCTTTATCAAATGTGCAACCAACAGGATTAGGTAGTCAACCAGCAACCAATGTCACACCTCAACAATAGAATGTGATGAATCCTACTCCTAAATAAGTGATGAGTAGTATTCCTTAATAGTAGGTATAATCTAGTGAACCAACACAGTAGAGGTTGAATATACCTTAACAAGGGGCAATAAATGTTTCACCTCATTAGGTAGTGACAAACATACCTCTTCAATCATAGACTAGTATACCAATCTAAAACCAAATGATGACTAACCAACAACATGTAAACATTGGTCAATGATAGATGTTGAATCTTCAACATGCATTTACTTCCCAACAAGGATTCATGTAACAAGGAGGCTCCCATGTTTCTCAAGTACCTACTAGGCAACAATCAGTTCAAAATGTGCCACAATTTCAGAGACAGGGTCTTGATTTACAATTTCCCACTCAACATCAAGGTTTGATTAGTTAGTATCATATCCATTTTCAACCACAGTAAGCATAGTATAGTTATATCCCTCCATCCCAACCACAAAATCCTCCAAGTCAAACCTTCAGAGCCAACCTAAACCAGAATATCACACAACCAAATGTGCAATTTTAAGTACATCCTAATCCACATATGCATATTCTTGGTCCATTTCCCAACTAAACCAACATACCCCAACAAATATCTACATCATACCTCAGTCAAAGTGTCCCACTTATGACCTCTCAACCATCTACCCAAACCAATGTTCTCCTTTAAACCAATGTTCCTTCCATTTTCCTAGCCCAAGAATTACAACAAATGAAGGATGAAATTGCTATCATTCAAGCTGAGAAATAGACCAGAAAATTTAAGTTGGATGGCATGTGTTCTTATCCATTCAACATGGATTATTTGTAGATACCGTTTCCTCTAGGATATGAACCACTAAAATTTGACAAATACAAAGGGAAAGGTGACCCTAAGTCCCATTTAACTAAGTTCTTTGTCGCATGTCAACCATTGGTATATAGTGATATATACCTTTTGTTTTTGTTTCCAAGGAGCTTAGCTAAACAAGCCTTGGAGTGGTTTTTAAAGTTTCCCAAGAATTAAATAATAGATTTTGATGATCTTTTTGATAAGTTTGTGCAACATTTTTCCTATAATCTCGAACATGAGATTTCATTGGTTGATTTGACACAAGCAAAATAAAAATTCAGTGAGAGTTTTACAAGTTATCTATAGGGATGGAGATCCTGTTCAAGCTGATTCACTCATAGTTTACCAGATAAATAATTAGCCGTTGTGTTTACTATAAATTTGCATAGTGAGATAGCTTATCATCTAGAACTATAATGTGTGCATATTTTCAAGGAGATCATCGATAAAAGCTTGTTGATTAAGCGAGCCCTTATTAATAAAGGGATCATCAAGCTTACTTTAATTAATCAAAATTAAGGTACCAATCAGGGAAGTAGCCAAAACCAACATCCAATCCAAGTACAAACATCACAACTAACACAGGACAATAACCAAGATAGACCAAAGCAATTCAATCACAATAGGAATGTTGTGGTCAATGGAGTAACTGAGTCGTGTCATGTCCAAATAGTGAAAACATCATTTGTACCACCTTTTCAGCTTACTCCTACCTGAAAACCTCTCCAACCAACATCATAAGCATAACAACCAAGACCTGTGCAACAAATACAATAACCTTTACCATTGCAAACCCCTCCTTTGAGAAAAATTGTGCCTACTCATCGTGTCTTTAGTGACCTGGGAGAGCCTATTGAGTCTATATTTTGCAAACTTGCCATTGCTAATCTGATTATTTGGCCTATATGAAAGCATTATCTATAAGGTATTCCTTATCTTGATTAGTACCATAAAAATGAATTCTATGAATATCATCGGGTCAACAGACATAATTTATGAAGATGTGTGCAAATCAAGCATTTGATTGAGAATATATTAGAGAAAGGGAGATAACATTGGATAATGGTGATTTCACCTTCAATCAAACTCTTGGGATTTATCAAAACCCCTTTTCTCAACATAACACTCAATAGCAACATAACAATCAGCAACCACAACAACACTAGCTGATGCAAAAACAAAATCAACAATATCAAAATTAAAGGTTGAACTAGTAAAATCAGAAAAATCAATAGTAGAACCCACAATGTCAAAATAATGGACAAAACCAAGGTTAGAATGGTAATAACCAACAAACCTACCATGCAATTGCACATGACTACAATAAGGTTGTAGGTCATATTACGGGGGGTAGCGTTAATACCATCTCCATTAATCCTAGACTCTGCACTAATCAATCTAGACCATTACTAAACAATACCACTCAACCAAATTACATGGATAATCCTTCTTTGACTTGGGACCACACACAAGCAAACCAACAAATTAGGGCTTCCACTTTTGGACCTTATATCGATAACTTGCCTTTGTCACATGACCACATACAAGTGCACTAATAATCGAGATTTATCCTATCTGGTCCCACACCATTCTTAGCATTCATTAGTAATCATGGTCCAGCATCTAATCCCAATTATACAATCACAACTTAGAGGTCAAAATTTTCTATCCCAGGCTCATAACCATATGCCACTTTTCCTATTATCCAACCAACCATTCAGCCTCAGAATAAACCATTCACCATTGACCAAGATAATAAGTTTGATATTGTGGAACAATTATAAAAGACACCAACATAATTCTCTATTTTAGATTTATTATAAACATCAACAATCCACAAGAACATTTTGAATGAGTTTTTAACCCAATCTACTTTTGTTAGTGACATATGTCCTGATAAATTTCAAGCTTTGGTTGCACACCTAGCTACAGCCCAACAAGTCACATTCAACCAAAGTGATATGTCTTCCCTTGGCCCACTCCATAATAATCCATTGTACATAGAAGTTTATATAAAGTGGTATAAAGTGAAACATGTCCTTATAGATAATGGATCAGGCCTCATCATAGTGTCTCTAAAGCTCATCAAGCTTCTTGGGTACTGTTGACCAATTTTTGGTCTTGTAAGCCAAAATTGGGCACCCCCTCCTTTTTATTTACAAAATTCATCCAATCTACATTTTGGTTGGATCATCCCTCTGCTTCCTTGTGCAAAAATATTCTCTGCCAGACCTTTCTCATGAAAAAGCTAGGTGTTTCCCTCATTCTGCTCTTCCAAGTCCAAATCGGGTTTGTGCAGGCGCATTTCTTATCTACTTTTACAAGTAAAAGTGATTGAAGAACTCAAAATGGTCTAAAGTAACTTTCAAAAGGCAATGAATTTATTTTGAAGGGTATTTTGACAGATTGAAGGACATTTGCAAAAATTCTAAAGGGTATGTGCCCTTGCGAAGGGCACCTTGATCGGTGGCAGGATCAAATTAAAAGTTTTGAAGGGGTTTTTCAAGGCACAAAGTGCCCTTGTAGAGGGCACCTTGAGAAAGATGAAGACCATTTCAAAAATCCCAAAGGGCTCCTTTAGATGAAAGAAAACCTTATGGATGGCAACCAACTGAAGAAGGAGACAAATTGTAAAGGCCCAAAGGCCATGTGCCCTTTGGGAAAAGAAGCAATCAAAAGAAATAATTCCTTCAAATAAAATGTCCAAAAGAATTCCTTCAGACATTTTACCTAAAGGAAAGTATGGAAAAAAACATGAAACAAAGGAGTAGAGACCACTGATAACCTGAAGGCCCGATAAGTCAAAGACAAGCCAAGAAGAAGCCAAGGCAAAGGAGAAGTCGAAGGAAAGAGACAAAACATGGGAAAAGACAAAGAAGAAAAGACAAAACTAAGAACAGTTCTAGCTACTAACAAAGATAAAGGGTGGAATCAATGACCACTCATACTGAGACAAGTGGCATGAACAAATCAGCAAAGGGAGTTAATATATTTAGGTAAAATATATCTATCAAAAACTAATAAAATAGATTGGTTTTCAAACTATAGAGACCAATGTCCCATGTTTTCATTCTTCACCATTAATGTGTATCCAAGTCACATCTAGGTATTAAAGAGAGCATAGTCAGTCAGAATAACTCAGAATGGCCTTATCAATTATTGGGGATGGTCTCCCATGCTTTTTCATTCCAAGGATAGCTAAAATGGTAGTTTGGATAGCCTACAACATGGCTCCCATAGGCAGTTTGAAGAAAGTGATGGCAGCATGGTATTTTTATCTCTGTATAAGTGTTTAACTCAGCATGGGTTTCCATTCCTTGATTTGTGAGCTATTTTATTTCTAGTTCTTTTTATATTTATAACTTCTCATTTAAGAAAAGATATCTCAGCTTGTATGGTGAAGCCTTGAAGGAATTTACCTTGAATCAGAAGAAGCATTTTTACCTCCATTTGAGCTTGTACTTTTGCATATGTCTATGGTTTTATCTTGTGTTAAGTCATTTTATTTTCATGCTTTCATAAGTTTATTCAAACATATTTAGTGTATTGTGAGTTCTTCTCTTACAATTCAATAAGAAGTGTCTAGCTCAGAGTATAGGTGCATGTGAATAGCTTGTCCATAGTGTGTCTTAGAACACCTCTAGTAGTTCCTCCTCCCTGTATCTCCATAGGATCCCATATTGAAACACTGATGCAAGAAAGGTTCTCATTTTAATGAAGTGTATGCTTATTTGTCTCTGGTGTAAAGTGTATGTCAAAGCTGAGCAAACCAACCATTTTGGTGCATTACCACTTTAGTTTAGGTTCTAATTTTAGTATTTCTCTCCCTTTTCATCCCCCCCATTTTTAGCAATAGGAAATCTAGGGCCTCAAGGTGCATCGAGGGGAGCTAACCCCTAATCTAGAGATTCATCCCTCACATTTTCAACCCATAGCAAGAGGAATGTCTCCATTATCCTGTATGGAGGAAGAGAACTGAGCCTCCCTTCAGAGGGTGCAATCCACTACGTCAATAGTTTTTAGCACACCCAGTGGGATAGTTTGTCCGAGTTAAAGCATTTTTGATGTGTTATTCAACCAATCATCTTTTGGAGGCATTTCAATCAACACCAATGGTGACTCTAAGTTGAATCAATTGGTTAAGCAGTCTTGGTGCCATCAAAAAATCACATTTTGGTATGTATAATCCCATTACTAAGTAGCATGGGCCTTGTGTTCCTTCATATAGTTTTGATCAAGCTCAAGTTGTTCATGGAATCACCTCAAGCAACTCTCCTAGTTTCCCTTCACCTAGTGTAAGGGAGATAATGTTGGATTTCAAGAAGAAAGTGATGGAGATAGATAGATTAGATGAGCAAAATAAATATCAGCAAGAGCTTATGTACAAAGAGGAGTGTTTGTTTAGGCAAACTCAAGCTTTGTAATCCATGAAGGAGGAACTAACAAGATGAAGGAGCCCATTCATTCAAGGCAATCAGCCTCATATGCATTTTACCATCTCAGAGCAACCCCCTCCTACTCAAAATAAATTCCCCTCTTGTATGCCAAATCCTTTCTACCAAATAGCCCTTGCTCACCAAATCTAATCTTCTGGCTCATATGGTGCATTAATCACTCCTACTTTTAATCCTTTACATCTATATTTCCAACACCAAAGGGCATTAGAAAAGCCTTTCATGAAGACTAACCTTCTCAATTCTTTAGAATGTGGACCCTCTTTTAATGGGAATCACCCTATAACTTTTGGAAAATAACATGTCTCTCTTGAAGTAGCTCTTCTTGTACATGAGTAGACCTTTCCCAGTCTCCCTCAAACTCTTCAAGTCTTTTAGCATAGGAGTGCCTATCATGAACCAACTTAGGACCTTGAAGAGGATAAATTTGTTGCATGTTCACAAGCGAAGAGTTCTAATCACAAGATTATGAGTTGAAAGCAAATAATGGAATGATGGGGTAGGAAAAAAGAGGAGGAAAGGCCTATTCATTTTGATATAAGCCTTGAAGAAGATGAAGTTAATCCTACTCATCATGATGATGCTTGTGACCTATAATAAAGGCTCTTTCAAGAGAATATATCCAAGAAAATTATAGAGTTAGAGTTCAAAACTAGGTTCTACAGCCAAGGTGTGATGGATGGTTCAGACCAAGTAGAAGATCCTACGTCTAAACACACCCCATATACACCCCTCCAATAGAGATATCAAGCCACATCTGATGTGGATGAAGTGTTAGCCAAATTGAAGGAAGAGAATCATTTGATTCTATCTCAAGTTTTGCCTCCTCTTCCACATGAGTTTAACCATCAGCTTTCCACTTCATCCCTTCTCAAGGAAGAACATGTTTTGAAAGAGGCAAGTGAAGAAGAAATAATCCAATTCATGGCTGATCAAGAACCTCTCATGGATGAAAATGAAGAGGAAATCATCATAGATGCTCATTTTGAAGACATCATCAACAATGGAGAATACATAGGTCATGCATACATGCAGATGTTCTAACAATATGAAGATGAGGTTAACAAACATTATTTGTCAACAATGGATGATGAGGAATGTAAGCATGGTGAGCTCTCTCCCCCCTTGTTTGATGAACTTCCTTGTTGCTTTGATGAGGATAATGACCATGCCATGGAACCTAAGTTGGGGGAGGATCAGAAGCATGTCTTTAAACAAATAGAGACTCTTATTTTTTAGCAAGAAAAGGAGAGTCCTGCCCATCTTGATGAAAGGTTTGAAGAAGAGAGCCTTGAGCAAGAAGATGATGTCCCCTAAGATGAGCAAGCATTTTGTGATCTAATCTAGACATCATAATAGTCACCCTTCTTAACGAATTCCATGATGAACCAAAGGATTATTTTGACAGGCTCCTCAATGAAGTAGAAGGGACAAGTCAGTCCATGATGCATATCAAGGGGGCTATGAGCTAAATGAGCCCTATGGTGATGATCTAGCAGCCACTGATTTCTTGGTGAGATATATTATCATGAAGGGCCAGCATGAGGTAGTCTCCAAAGAGTAAAGTAAATAAATATATATTAGAGACATGTTTGACCCTGATTCACTTGGATACAAGTTAGGTGGTAGGCAAGAAGGGAAAGTCACCAAGTCTCCATTCTATTTAGTCATTTGTCTAGCACCATAAGTTTTTTCATCTTGAAAGTGACTTAAGAAGTTTCCCCTTTGATCTAGGAGGGATAAGATCATATTTGGTTAGTTGTACATAGTAGTTTGCTTTCTGTTAGGTTGTCTTTTGTTTTCCTTAAGTGTTGTTATGCATGTGTGTAGTATTTTTAGCCTTTGTGTGTGTTTTTTCCTTATTGTTTGGGGTAAAATATTTATTGGTTCATAGGTCCTTACAAGGCCATTGTTTATTTCTCCAAGATGCATCTTGACTCCATGCCTAATGGACTTTGAGGCTACCAATCTTCTTTAGCATAGCAGGCATGCTTCCCTTGTGAGTCACTAATTGTGTTGACCAATTTTTGGTCCTACAAGCCAAAATTGGGCACCCCCTCCTTTTTATTTGCAAAAGTCATCCAATCCATGTTTTGGCTAGATCATCCCTCTACTACCTTGTGTAAAAAATTTCTCTACCAGACCTTTCTCATGAAAAATCCAAGTGTTTCCCTCATTCTACTTTGCCATGTACAAATCGGGTTTGTGCAGGGGAATTACTTGTCTACTTTTATAAGTAAAAGCATTTGAAGAACCTGAAATGGTCTAAAGAAATTCACAAAAGGCAATGGCTTTCCTTTAGAGGGAATTTTGACAGCTTGAAGGATGTTTTCAAAAAGTTTGAAGGGTATGTGCCCTTGCAGAGGGCACCTTGGTTAGTGGCACAACCAAATCAAAATTTCTGAAGGGGCTTTTCAAGGTACAAAGTGCCCTTATGTAGGGCACCTTGAGAAAGATGAAGGCCATTTTATAAATATTGAAGGGCACTTTTAGATGAAAAAAACCCTTGTAAAGGGTAACCATCTAAAGAAGGAGACAAATTGCAAAGGCCCAAAGGGCACATGCCCTTTGGAAAAAGAAGAAATCAAAAGAAAGAAAGAATTCGAACAAAATGTCTAAAGGAATTCCTTCAGACATTTTTCCTAAAGGAAAGCATGGAAAAAATCATGAAATAAAGGAGTAGAGACTGCCAAGAACCTGAAGCCCTAATAATTCAAAGACAATCCAAGAAGAAGCCAAGGCAAAGGAGAAGTTAAAGGAAAGAGAAGAAAACATGGGCAAAGACAAAGCAAAAAAGACAAAACTAGGAACAGTTCCAGCTACTGACAAAGACAAAGGGCAAAATCAATGACCACTCAAACTAAGATAGGTGGCATGAACAACTCAATAAAGGGAGATAATATATTTAGGTAGAATATATCTATCAAAAACCAATAAAATAGATTGGTTTTTGAACTATAGAGAATAGCATCCCATGTTTTCATGTTTCACCATTGATGTGCATCCAAGTCACATCCAGGTATTAAAGAGAGCATAATCAGTCATAATAACTTAGAATGGCCTTGTCATTTGTTGGGGATGGTGTCCCATGCTTTTGCATCCCAAGGACAGCTAAAATGGTGGTTTGGATAGCCTACAACATGGCTCCCATAGACAGTTTGAAGAAAGTGAGAATAACATGGTCTTTTGGTCTCTACAAAAGTGTTTAACTTAGCATGGGTTTCCATTCCTTGATTTGTCAGCTATCTTGTTTCCAACTCTCTATATATTTGTAACTTCTCATTTGAGAAAAGATATCTCAGCTTGTATGGCGAAGCCCTAAAAGAATTTACCTTGAATTAGAAGAAGCATTTTTACCTCCATTTGAGCTTGCACTTTTGCATATGTCTATGGTTTTATCTTGTGTTAAGTCATTTTATTTTCATGCTTTCATAAGTTTATTCCAACATATCTAGTGTATTGTGAGTTCTTCTCTTGCAGGTCAACAAGAAGTGTTCAGCTCAGAGTATAGGTGCATATGAACAGGCTATCCATAATGTGTCTTAGAACATATCTGGTAGTTCCTCCTCCTTGTATCTCTAAAGGATCCCCTATTGAAACTCTAATGCAGGAAAGGTTCTCATTTTAATGAAGTGTATGCTTGTTTGTCTATGGTGTAAAGTGTATGTCAAAGCTGAGCAGACCAATCATTTTGGTGCATCACCACTTTAGTTTAGGTTTTGATTTTAGTATTTCTCTGCCTTTTCATCCCCCCCCCCATTATTAGTAGTAGGAAATCCAAGGCCTCAAAGTGCATTAAGGGGAGCTAGCCCCTAATCTAGAGATTCATCCCTCACATTTGGTCTCTATTGTGCTACATGGAGGAAGAGAGCTAAGCCTCCCTTCAGAGGGTATAATCCACTAGGTTAATAGGTACATAATGGTATATCTCCATCTAGAAATGATAACTATAAAATCCTATGATAATCAGGAGAGAGAATCAAAAGGCACCATTAACTTACCAGTTATCATTGGGCCTTTGACCCATGATACACTTTTCCATGTGATTGATCTTGAGTTATCATATAATATGCTTCTAGGAATACCTTGGTTACATGAGATTCATGTAGTCCCATCAATGTTGCACCAATGTATCAAGGTCTCTCACTCAGGGATGGAAGTAAATATTCTAGGAGATTTGCACCCATATGAGCACTGCAAGCACCTCGAGGTTGAGTTTCAAAGCTATAATTACCAATATGGCATGAATCCAAGTTTCAAATAGGATAAAGGAAAGGCCATACTTATTCATCCTCCATAAGATAATTGTATATATCTTAATACCTTAGATTCCCTTTCCCACATGCCACCTCCTCAAGCTTTTAATCATTTCAGCTAATAGCCTAGGGGAATATGTGACCCATGAAACCTTCCATATTTCCAATATTTCTTAGAATCTAAATTCCTTTGGGAAACATAAAGTTACCCCACAAATGCATTGGTAACAAAAGAACAAAGATAAGGGACCTGCCATGTTTGTACCAACATCTAGCCTAGAACCAAACCCTCTTGAAGGGGATGAATCATGGTTGTACAATGACAACCAAGCTGATTGTTATAAAAGTGAAAAATATCCTATTCCCATTAGGATCATAGAGAGTCAATACTATGAAGGATGAGGCCTCAGACCAAACCAATAAGGAATGTTGGATCCAATTTCTATGACCAAGTATAAAAGACCCTATGGATTTGGATTTAAACTGCCTGGAGGTAACCCCACATATCTTATTCAAGTTCCATCACTAGCAACTAGTGATGATGATGCTAACAGTGAAGAAGAGTCCCATCATAGCCTCATATTTGATGACCTAGCTTAAACTAACTTGTTTACCTCTCATTCCATTTATACCCTTATGCCAATCATTCATAGTAACCTATTGCCATTATACTATCCCAAATTGATAGATTGGGACCAACAAGAATCCAGTTTATTAGTTGATGAGTTTTATAATGATGAGGCAAAAAAAAAACATTGAGGTCCCAAAGTGAAAACTTATTTGAGGCACTTTCTAACCAGGGAAAAATAAAGATAAAGGCCAGTCTAATGGTGAAAACTTGTTTTAGGAACCATTAGATAGGGGTGTTCATTATTCTTCAAATTTAGACTAGGAAGCCACCAATGATGAATTTGCCTATGGATCTAAGTTTAGTTTTGAGCAACAAGTGTTTGATCAAATTCTTCAAGAATTTCCTACTATTTTTTTCACATGGCTAGATCTCATATTGGGGGACTCAGATTCATCATGCCTAGGAGAAGTTGAAGAACAAGTCCTAGTAGAGGACCTTGATATAATCCAACAGTTCAAGTCTTTGCCTACTATCCTGGAAGATGGGTTGACCCTTCTAGTCAAAGATACAATAGAGGTAAACATTAGGACTCCATCAAACTTGAAATGGATAAAATTAGGCATGTCCCCTACTGAAAAGGAATGTGAAGTCTTTATAGCTCTGCTAGGAGAATTTGTAGATATCTTTGCATGGGCTTATTATGATATGTCAGGTTTGGACCCCACCTTAGTTCTACACTACCTTGTGGTCAATCCTGATGCCAAACTGATGAAACAAAAGCTACGTAAGATGCATCCTTACATTTTTGTCTTGGTAAAGAAAGAGTTGGAAAAACTCTTAAAAGCAGGATGTATCTAATCCATTGACTACTCAAAATGGATATCTAATGTTGTACCTGTTAGCAAAAAGCTTCAAGGAATCAAAATTTGTCCTAATTTTCAAGACATTAACAAAGATTTCCCTAAGGATGAATTTCCATTGCCTAATATTGACATGATCATTGACTCCACATTAGGTTATGAAATGTTTTCATTCATAGATGGCTTTTTAATATACAACCAGATCAAAATACTATTAGAAGACCAACATAAAATAGCATACACTACTTCATGGGGAACATTTTGTTATTAGATAATGTTGTTTGGTCTTAAGAATTCCATAGTTATGTATCAAAGGGCCATGACCATCATATTCCATGATATGATGCATTATATTATATAATACTATATCAATGACATATTAGGAAAATCAAAGACCAAGGCTGACCATCCATCAGTGTTGCATCAGATATTTGAAAGACTGCAGGAGTACAAAGTCAGACTCAATCCAAAGAAATGTGTGTTTGGTATTACCTCAGGAAAATTACTTGGCCTCATCATGTCTTGCAGAGGCATTGAAGTCGATCTAGCCAAAGTTTATGATATAACTGAGATGCTACCACCAACCAATTTGAAGCAACTCCATAGTTTACAAAGTAAGATCTAATCAATCTGATGCTTCATCTCGCAGTTAGAAAACAAGTAGCATCCATTTACACATCTTTTGAATAAGTGAGTTGCATTTCACTGGGATGATCACTACCAAATAGTTTTTCAATAACTCAAGGACTGTCTCGTTAATCCACCTATTTTGTTACCTCCTATGCTAGAAAAGTTATTCTTATTATATCTATTAGCTACTAACAATGCCCTGGGGGCACTTTAACTCAGCATAATATGAAAGGAAAATAACATGTAGTATACTACTTAAGCCATACTTTGGTCACATATGAACACAACTATGCACCTATTAAAAAATCTTGTCTAGCCATGGTCTTCGTAGCTCAAAAACTATGCCATTACATGTTGAATAATAAGACCATGGTCATTTCAAAATTAGATCCACTCAAGTATCTACTATCTAAAATAGCTTTACAAGGCAGAATGGCCAAATGGATCATGTTTCTTAGTGATTTTGGCATAGATTATGTAGAAGGAAATAAAGGGATAGGTCCTTGTAGATCAACTTGTTGAAGCACCCCTAACAGACATAAATCCCCTCACATTTCAATTTCCTAATGAATCCATAATGATCATCATTAACACACCTCTTTAGGAGTAGCACTAAAGCTATATTTTGATGGTTCATTTATTGCACATGGATCAGGGGTAGGCCTCTTATTTATTATGC
Organism: Torreya grandis; assembly: GCA_037957365.1. NCBI lineage: Eukaryota > Viridiplantae > Streptophyta > Pinopsida > Cupressales > Taxaceae > Torreya > Torreya grandis. The sequence continues at coordinate 2,963,786 of JARHVA010000759.1, read as the reverse complement.
CATAGAAGGATCTAATCCCTAAATCATTTAGAATCAATTTTTAGTGTACAAAAAACATGGCTAAGTATGAAGCACTTGTCGTAGGACTTTGACAACAATACACTAGAACATATCTCATCTCTAAGTTTATGATGATTCTCAATTAATTATCAATCAGGTCACAGACCATTTCCAAACCAAAGATGAGAAGTTGGTTCCATATAAGGCTATGGTTGATACCCTAAAACAACAAATTATAAATATCCAATTTGATAATATATCAAGGGTTAGTAAGAGAACTAAAAATGCCATAGCTACTATAGACTCTCTGATTTGACAAACAGAAAAAGCTAGAGAATATCAATTCTTTATTGAGAATTTATTTCCACCAACTCATGAACCTTTAATCGATGCAATGATTTATGATATTATTGGTCCTAATTATATTTGGTACTCAGACCTTTACAACTACCTTCATGACCAAGTTCTACCACCTAACCTATCTCAAAAACAAACCAAATCCTTTATTCATCACTCCACTCATTATACTCTACTTGGATCCACCCTTTATCATCATAGCTTTGATATAACTCTACTTCATTGTTTAACTTTGATAGAGTCTACACTAGCATTAAGAAAAATTCATAAAGGGGTATGTGGAGCTCATTCTAGCAGGGCAATCCTATCCAAAAAGCTCTTGTGTACTAGTTATTATTGGTCTATGATGGATGTAGATGTAGTGACATATGTAAAGAACTATGACAAATGTCAACGACATGCTAATATAATTCATGCCCCAACCCAAACTTTGAAACCAATGTTGACACCATGGCCATTTGCTATATGGGGACTCGACCTCATTGGGAAAATCAACCCCACTTCATCTGATGGCCATAAACATATCCTTACTACGACTAAATATTCCACTAAGTGGTTGAAGCTATACCCCTCACTTACATGACTTGAAAGCAAATTTTAAAGTTCATCTTCAACCATCTCATTTGCCGCTATAGTATCCCCTCTAACATTATATCTAATAATAGAGGATCATTCAAGAATAAGGATGTCGACAAGCTATGTACCAAATATAACATCACACAACATTTTTCTAAAGCATATTACTCTCAAGGTAATGGCCAAGCCAAAGCATTGAATAAAACCATTGTTAATATCCTCAAAAATATTGTCAATAATATCGGTCATGATTGGCACCTTCATATATTTCACACCCTTTGGGCATATCATACCAATCATTGTACCCCCATAGAATCCACTCTATATTCCCTTGTTTATGGTACTGAATCCATTCTTCCCATTGAGGTCGAGCTACCTTCACTACACATATCTTTCAAGCATGCCCTAGATGATCATGACTATCAAGTAACCTACCTACAAGAGCTAGACCTGCTTGTTGAAAAATGCATAGTTACACTCAAAAATCTTCAAGCATATTAGAACCAACTCAAAGGCCACTACAATCAGCATGTCAAGTATAGAACATTTGAACTTGGTTATATTATTCTTAAAGAAAACCAAAAGAATACCACAATTGAGAAAGAAGTATAAAGGTAAATTCAAACCAAACTAGATAGGGCCTTTCATCATTACTGCAAATTATGGATTAGGATCAATAGGCTCACTGCACCAAATAGAGAGAAACTTCCTGAGCTGATGAATATTATTCACCTTAAGCGGTACTATGCTTGAGCACTAAGGTGTATTATATGTAAGGACCATTTCAATTATGCCATTTTATCACTATTCTTATTTATACAAATGTCATTCTTATCATTCCTCTTATTCCTATTGTTTATCCATTTTACCATTCTATTTTATCGACCAGGCATGTTCTAAATCCTATCTACTTAGCTCGTTTGACTTTGGTTTTCCCATTGGTTACACCTTTTCAGCACCAAGGAATTCAATCAATTTCATCAATTTTTTTCAAATACTTCAGACAGAGATCATATTTTGGAGTAGTACAAAAATAAATTTGGTAGTTACATCTTCCATTTGTTATTCCTTTCTTATCATCAGTCTTGCTACTAATTATAATCACCTTTGTGTCCTAGTTATAACTGCCTATGGGAAAACTAGGGGTAACATTTTTTTATTGATCCTTGATGTACCAACTTTCCATTTCTTATGCCATACTATGCCTTTTTACCAACTGTGCCTATTTTATTTGAATTTATGGCTACGCTAGATGGGTTCCTTTATTGTAAGGGTAGAACTACAGTGACTTGAGGTTCTACTTTGGGACTATGTAAGCAGTGCTAGATACTTGTTGAGGTCAACTCAGTCACCTTTTCCATCATGCTCTCGCTATTTTATGAGCAACCTAAGTTTAAACGCTCTCACCATTTTTCAAGCAACCTAAGTTTTAATGTTCTCACCATTTTACGAGCAACCTAAGTTTTAATGCTCTCACCATTTTGTAAGCAACCTAAGTTTGAACGCTCTCACTATTTTGTGAGCAACCTAAGTTTGAACACTCTCACCATTTTGCAAGAAACCTAAGTTTAAATACTCTCATCATTTTATGAGCAACCTAAGTTTGAATGCTTTCATCATTTTATGCACTTGAACCATTTAGTGTTTCATCATTTTTTATCAAGTTGAGATACTTCAAAAATTCCAAAAACATTTGAAAAATCATTCAAAAACCAAAAATATTGACCCCTTCTTTACTTGAAGGATTCTAAGAACCTTTACTAAGTCACAAACCAATCACTTATTTGTTAGTTTCCCCATCCTTTTTGGCCTTTTTCTCTCACACACTTATTGTTTTGCAAGACCATTCCTATTCTTCTATCCCATCCATTTTATTTGTTTCCATCAGTTATTATTTTCTTCCCATTCCTTAGGAGAACTACATATAGTTTGAAGTTTTTGTTGGATATTACATCCATGAAACTATGTAGGCAGTGTCCACTTGCCTAGTACATTTGGAGATAGTTCGACCACCCCCTTCCTTTTCTTCTATTCCCCCATTTTATTTATTTTTTAAATTGTTGCCTATTTTCTAGGGGCAATGTTCATATGGTTTTTATCACATTGTTTATTTGTTTATTTTTTCTTATTTTAGTTGTTTGCTTTCAATATTTTTGCCTTGATTCATTTTATATGTATTCATTGGGTGATTCCTTGCCCACACTTACACTTGAATCCATTCATATTCATATGTTTATATTGTCATCATGGTTTCTATCATTGGTGCATTATTTTCTATTGAGTATTGGATAATGGGAGTCAGTCCTTATGCATATTTCAGCCAAGTCCTCATGATGTTATACCATGATGCCTACCAACATTTGCTATAACAAACCTCAGCTTTAAGAAGTCTATTCAACAAGGGCGACATCGACATCTCCTTGGTGCCACATCCTATTTCAATCCTAATCATATCCCAAACAAAGTAATTTACCATGAAAGAATTTTAACCTTTTTTAGTTCAGACGAGCATCTCCCTACTAGAAGGTTGTTCTAAATTCATCATTTTCCCTATGTGTTAAGCTAATCAATCATGTTTGCCATAATTAGGGTACAATGTTTATAACTACCTATGGGCAAATCATTGCACACCGTCCCACTTGCATTTCTCAATGATTATAACTGCCTTTGGGCAAATCATTGTGTTGTCACCACTTTACTTTTTATACCCATATAGAGGCACTTTGTTATCTTGTTTGTCTATCCTAACTTAAGTAGCTCCATCTTATTAATGATTATAACCACCTTTGGGTAAATCATTATGTTATCATATTGCGATGCCACTATCAGGGTACAACGCTTATAACTATCTTTAGGTAAACCATTGTACACCATCCCATTTGCATTCTTAGTGATTTTGACTACTTTTTTTATATCATTGTGTTCTCCTCCCATCATCTTTCCTTTCTTTGGTCCCCTCATTTCACTTCTTTCTTTATGAGGGACCATTTGCTGACTTACTTATGCCAACCATTCTCTCGAGGGGGCATCGTACAGTTAGTTTATCATCATTATAGTTGTAGGCATATAGGATCTTTTCATTTTTTGAGAAGATGTTACTATGCTTATAGCTTGCAACGCCTTCTTAAATAGGGCCAAACTATAGACACCTAAATCTAGCCATCGATAACTTCTAATTAGCTTTTGACCAATTTCCAACTAAAATGCACAATTTGGCCTAAAAACACTACAACACATTAAAAGCTTTGAAACTGATATATTCAAGTTTCAATTTTTGCTATGATATCACTAAATGGGATAGTGCAATTTATGGTCCAGCTAACTTTGATCAAATCATTTCAAGTCAAAATGCCAATTTTGCACCTGGGTACTTTTGATTGCTCTTTTCTATCAAATTTCATATGGGATATGTGCCTTTGTTATTTTATTTTGGTAACATCCTAAATGGGATAATGGATCCAAAACATCTGACATCAACTTCTAATTCCAATCTAGTCAAATTTTGGACCAATACCAAGGCATCTTGATCAATTTGTGTAATTTGTGCACAAAGTGTTTAATCATGCTTAAGAGCTAATTAAACCAAATTAGATCTTAATTAATAATTCCATGGAAACTTGTTGAATACTTGTTTTTGGAAATGAATATTGAATATCTACATCATTAGGTGACATCATTTCTTGGAAAGATGGCCCTAGACCATAAATGCCATAAATATCAAGATTCATGCCTCCCATGCCTCATCAATGCCCTCCATGCCTCTTAATTACTCCTCTATCCCAAATATTGTTGAACCTATTTATGAATTTTAATTGAAAAATTATATTAATCCTTAGCCACACATCTCAATCTTGAGATGGATGGTTCAGGTTGATTCTACCCATTTGCAAAAATCTATAAATAGAAGGCCTTGCCACATGAATTTTGAGCTTGGATAATGCAAAGTTATAATGCAAAAATAATTTCAAAATCCATTGAAATTATTTTTATTATGTCCAAATATTAAGCCAAGCCAAGCCAAAGCCACAAGGTGCCAAGGAGAATAGGAGATAGCCAAGCCTCCTTTTACGAAGACTTCATGAGCACAAGTTGAGCAAGCCACTACTACAAGCTAATTTGGAGCATTCAAAGGAGGTGAAATATTTTTTCTCTTTCATGTTTTAGTTATGTTTCCATTCTATTATTGTTAACTAAGCTCAACCAAGTAACTAGGCCTAGAGATGTATGTTATCTAGTGTGTTGGTTTTTTAATTTGATTTCATTTTGTCACTAACAAGATACTAACACCTCTCTTGAGTCAAATTCCTAGTTCACACAACTAACATAAGCATGTCATACTAGTCCCCACATATATATGTTATAAAAATGTCATGTAGAATTGAATATAGAGTACACTATGTAATATAGTAGCATGGGTATAGGCATGTGTAAATTTTAGTTATATAATCTTAATGTGATAATGTAAAATGATTATAAAATAATAGAATCAAGATGCCCCCAATGTAGTGTATCATGTAGGAAGAGGAAAGGTCCAACATCTGCATGCTCATTTATCATGGATCTAATCTACATGCTCATTTAAGTGCCTATGAAACATATATGTGTATAAAAATGATATGATATCTACCAACATAAAGTAAAAAACATATACAAAAGCTAGTAAACATGTGAAATGTAAAATATATTTTTATTTTTTGTTTCTTTGAATGTTTTTGTATTTTATTGAATATTTGATTTTTTTTATTTTTTTCAAGTTTTTTTATGATTATGTGCAATATTTATTCAAATGCATAATATTCATTAGGGTCTTGATAATCTTGTCCTCAATTGTATCTAGGTGGTACACACCTTTTCCCAACTTTTACAAAACTATGAATGGGCTCAACCAATTTGGTTTGAATTTCCCTTTTTTATATTTTTCTGCATTGGTGTTCTTTTGATGGTATTTTAGTATCAGATCACCCACATTAAACTCATGTGATAAAAACTTATTAATGTATGCTTGATTAACACAATCCTAATAATCATATAAATGCTTAAAAGCCTATGTGTGTTTTACACTTAATTATTCCAACTGATATAATTATTTTTCACGATACTCAATGCCTTTAATAATATCCTTGAAAAAAATTGTAAAGATGGGATTTCAAGATCAATTGGTAGAAATACATATGTAGCATAAACCAAGGAATAAGGTGTGGTTTAGGTAGGTGTACAAACACTAGTGTGGTATGCCCAGAAGGTATAAACCATCTATTGATGCTAGCCTGTAATGTATCTTTCAATTATTTTTCCCAATATCTTAACAATAGTTTGTTTGTTATTTCTACTTGACCATTAGCCTTCAGTAGTATGGTGTAGAAAAGGTATTTTTGGTTTTTTATTTGTTGAAAAAATACTTCATTATTTTGTTCTTAAATGATGACCAATTATCTATAATAATAGCTAAAGGTAAACCAAATCTATAAAAAAATATTAGTCATCAAGAATCTGCATGTCATCTCTAGTGGTAAACTCGAGGGGAATTACCTCTAACCATTTTTTAAAATATTATATAATTATAATTATGGATTTATGGCCTCCCATTAATACCATTATTTTTCTAATTAAATTAAATACCCAAAGGGATAATGTCCATGTTGAGATAATTGGTTGTAACTCATGAGATGGATCACGATTTAAATTAATGTATTTTTGACATTGGACACATAATTTATCATGTTCGATACATTTATATTCAATCAAGGTCCAATAATAACCCTATAGTAATAATTGGTGGGACATTGTTTTTCCACTGAAGTATCCCCCGCATTCATTATCATGTATCTCTAGAATAGTTCTTACTTCATCTTTGTTAAGAAATTTGAGTAGTTATCCATCGAAACTTATTTTGAACAAGGCATCCCCAATAATAACATAAATTAGGGATTATCAATGTAGATTATGATTATCATTTCAATTGAAATGATCTGGTATAAAATCCTAGGATAGGAAATTATATATATCATTGTACCATTATGTATTATCTGCACTATGCATTATTACAAGAATTGATAAAGCATCTATTTTAATTGTCATAATTGAAGGCTAATGTAACTATAATATCATAAAATTGATATAATCATCATTAATATCCAAAGTAATTAATGATTCTACATTGGTCATTGCATCAATGCAATGATTATCCTTACATGGGATACTTTCAATAACAAATGTGTTGAATTTTTATTTCAATTTATTTACCATTTATTTGTATGGAATCAAATTCTCTTCTTTTATTTAATAGTGATTTTTAACTAGATTAACAACCAACCAAGAGTCACCATGAAGCTGAATATGCTTGACATGAATTTTTTATGCTATATATAAATCGATGATCAAGGCTTCGTAGTCTACTAGATTTTTGGTACATGAAAAGGCTAAGTGATAAAAAAAATTCTGTTTATTCTCCCTCAAGAGTACATAAAATGATACATGCACTAACACATTTCATACATTTGGATCCATAAAAAAACATAGTACATGTATTATGTAATACATGATAGGCCACTAACTCATCATGAAAAACTCGATCATTAAAAAATTATCTATTAATGGAATTGCAACAAAGTGATCAATAATAACTTGGTATTTTAGTAATTTTTGAGATATGAATTTAAGATAAAATTACATGAGTTGCATCATCCATTTATCTATCCTTCCTTCTAGATGTATTTTATTCATGAGAAATTTTAATGGGTCTTCTTTGATTATAACATGAATCTCATCATTAAACATGTAGTGTCATAATTTTTTGTATATCAAATACTAATGCCAAACATATTTTTTTCATTATGATATACTTGTATTCATAACCAAAAAATTTATGACTAATGTGATAAATTCATTACTCCATGTGATCATCATCATATTGTGCTAGTGAGGCCCTGAAGGCCTCATAAGTTATTGAAAGATAAATAAGTGATGGTCTATATGGTATTGACAACATAAGAACTATTGGATTTAATAATGATTGAATCAAAAATCTTTGTTCACATCATCCCAAAAACATTTGGCATTTTTATTTAATAGACATTTGAAAGATATGGTTTTATTAGCCAATTGAGCAATAAAACGTTGAAATTTTTTAATTCTACCTTACAAACATCACAACTGCTTTAAATTAGTTGGTGATGGAATATCCATAATGGATTTTAATTTTTTTGGATTGACTTTGATACCACATTGAGAAATAATATAACCCAAAAAAAATTTGAAGATACCCAACAAACACACTTTTTAGATTTAACCATACATTTAACTTTCTCAAATGTTCAAATATTTGTCTTAAATTGGTACCATGTTCTTGTCAGTGCTTGGATTTTACTAATAAATCAAAAACATAATATTCAAAAATATTAGGAATAGAATCATGAAAATTTATGTCATTTCCCTTTTATATTTATATTCTTAATCTCAAAAGACATAACAATACAATAAAATGTTCCCCATGCTGTGGTGAATATCATCTTTTCTTGATCTATAGGATTAAGCTTTATTTTATTATAACTAACAAAACCATCCATGAATGAAAATGTCCCATCCTTAGTGGTAGAATCAATTATCATGTCTATGTTAGGTAATGGAAAATCTTATTTTAGAGAAGCTTTATTCAGAGCACAAAAATTTGTGCAACATCAAATTTCACCATTATGCTTGGTTACAGGCATTATATTAGAAACCCAATCACAATGTGGAATTTATATAATGAATCTTTTACCTAGAAGTCTTTTAATCTCATCTCTTAAAATTAGGACTACCTTGGGATGCATCTTGTGGATCTTTCACTTAACAAGAATTGCAAATGGATATAGTAATATGTTGTGCATTACCATAGATGGGCTAATGTTAGGCATGTTAGAATAATCATAAAAAAATAAATATAGGTAATCATGTAGAACATGTCAATAAGTTTTAACTTCATTTTCTTTCATAATTACAAATAATAATATGGGTCGAGGATCTCGATCTATTCTAAAATTATATTATATTGTTGCTTATTAAGTAAGATGAACCTTTTTATTATAAATGGTGTAATAGGAATGGTGTTATGTGTTTCATGTGGAATATTGGAATTATTTCTCTCACTGAAGTAAACATGAGCTAAGGGGGTATGAGAAAACATGTTCTTATGATAGAAGGAATGGAGATCTCCACATGCCATCAAATACTCTAGAAATGACTCATCGTTGGAGAACTCATCCGATGTCTAAATTTATGGTGAAGCCATTACTAGGAATATTATGTTTAGTGCTCACATTATATGTTTGAAGTGATTAATTATATTATTTAGGATAATATAATGTGAGTGAGTGAGTTTTGATAACAACTCATAGAGATAAGTGAATAAGAGAATAGTGGATCATAAGAGATTAGAGGAGATATTATTGGGATATATTGGTTGTCAAGGATATGTTAAAATCCTTACTTTAAGGAGCTACTCATCCTATATATGTACTATTTTCCTAAATTAATGAAGTCTATAATGAATTAATATAGAATAATTAAAGAAGAGAAGTTTTATTATTTTGTGTTCAATATTATATGCTACACAAAATCTGACCAAAATATAATTCAGTTTCAGATCTGTTATTATTCTTCTACTTGTAATGGAATTTTAAGAGTAACTGAGGGAAACTATTATGTTTCATTACCCCCAATAATGATGTTTAATCAAATTTTTTCATTGTTTTATTAGTTTATGTGAGCACTTATTTTTCCATTTGCATATAAGGGTTTGTCCTTAAAATTAATATAACTCTCTGGTTGATATTTTGACTAGGTTATACCTATTCATACATTAGAATTTGATTTATTTACATAGGGTTAAGACTGAGCTACCACTTTTAATTTCATCGATCTTTCACTCCTCCCCCACCAAGATTTAAAATCTTCTTTAATTCATTCTCAACTCTATTTGAACATTGACTTCGCACTCTAGATCGATTCAAGCTCAACTAAACAATATCAGCTCAACCTTGTAATCATTTGCCAACCCAATTATTATAATTTCTAGCTGTACAAAAAGTGTGAGGAGTGGTGTTAGAAAGATAAGGTCATGTGCAATTCATTTGGACAACTCAACTAGTTCAATCTTGTGAAGTTGTATTTAGTCTATCTTATTTCACTAAATAGATATTCTATTGCTTGAATTTATTAATTTTAGACACTCAACATCATGTATTGAAAGTGAAGACATAGTTATCAAATTTAAGGAGCATAAGTTAACATTAAATATGATTTTCTCTTTCCATCTACAAATTTCATGTAAACCATCGATCAACCTGATGTGCAGTACATGTATTTATGAGTAATTTTATTTCTCTAATGAAAATCCAAATTCTTGCTACATATGCATGCATGTCATTTACCTTCAAAGTTATCATAGTCACATCCCATTCTAAAAATCTATAATATTTGCTCATTGTATACTTACACTTATTTTAGATCAACAAGCTAAGTTCATTCTTATATCCACATTTATATCATCTTTAGCTTGATCTATTTAATTATTGATTTGATTCATGATCTGAATAAAATAAATTTCTATTGCACTACCTTCTCCAATTCATGGTAAATACCAAACCACTTCATAGGCCTGTAGTTATTTTTTTTAATGAAATATATCTATATATATTTAAAAAATAAATATACAAATAATTCATTAAAAAAAGGCAGTATGGAAGCATGCCCCAAACATCAAACTAGTCCAAGCCTAGGAATAGGAAATAACAATAACAAAAACAACTAGGCCCTGCCTAGGAACAAGTCATAATGACATCATAAGAGAAAGTATTAAGATACCAAATCAAGGATGGAAGGTAGAGGATCCATGTCATCAGGACCCTATCCCAAGTTTGGTAAGTCCTTACCATCTGGAATTAGCTCCCAACTAGAAGCTTGAGTAGTGTCCTTATCATCTTCTTCTTCTTGTGTTTGAGAAGGATAAATGGATAGAGAGAACCTTGAAAACTTGTCCAATGCATCTGATCAACCGCTAGGTGGTGCCCCCAAGCATTTAGGCATAGAGGAGAAGGAGCATCTTAACCATCCTTAGCAATGGGGGAAGGAGGTAGAGGTTGCCACCCTCACTGCTACCTAGAAGGGGGCATGCACTGATATGGGGTACCACTATGAGAGTAGTACTGAGATTGGTTACATCAGTTTCAACCTCAAGGTGGTAAGGTAATTCTATCATCTAGTCTATACTCTCTAGGTGGAGACATAAAAACCCATGCCATATCACAAGGATCATCTCTTTAATGAGTGAGAAGGTCTTGGAGATGGCCCAACTCTATAGCAACTTTGTTAGCTTGCACTTGAATCTACAAAAGAACATTAGAAATAATAGAGGACTTATTCAGAGCAAAAAAATTATAATCTAAAGAAACATTGTTAAATACTACATTATTTCTTTCTTTTCATAACCAAAAGAGAATTTCCACTCTCAAAGTATGCCAAACTTGGGTGTATTTAACAAGCAAGGTGGGTTTATCTCCAAGAAGGATATGCTCCCAATGAAAGAATTTAGGTTGGAAAGGCCTGAAGAGATCATGAATCCATGTCTAGACCCTTTGAGCTATGGAGTTGTACCAAAAAGGTGAGGGATCATTTCTAGATGGCCACATAAAGAGCAAGTAGGGATGGAAACTCCTAAGTAAATAAGCCTTCTACTAATTAGGTAAGCCTTGATATAAGATATACCAAACAAAATAAGACAGCTTGGGCTCCAAGAAAGCCTCCTAGACTGTAAGAAAATGAAATCCCCAAGTATGAATACAGGATTTCATATACCATCAAGAGTTAAGTTTGTCCACCATAGGCATGTGAAGAGTAAGCCATCCATAGCCAAGCTGGTGGGTGTAATTATGGAATGGAGTTTCAACATAGCACTTTCAGTCCTTCCACTAAGGATGAGTGGAGTGAACATAAATTTTGTGAAGCATTGAAGGTGGCACAAGATTAATGATTTCTTGGAAGGATTCTCAATTATCATTGGCTAACTGGAATTTGCTTTTCACATCTTCCCAAGATATCCAGGAGCTAGACTGCTTACAAAAAATATCTTGGATATTACGAATGCCTCTACAAAATAACTTGAGAGTATTGATCTAAAGAACCTAAGCTAGAGGTATTTCATTAATATTGATAACAGGTGACTACCATGGTGAGTGGGAGTTAATAGACAACCCATCTTGGAACCCGGTGCCAATCCAGAGAAACTAAGCTTTGATATTTTCCCATACTTTCTAGATGTTTTTCACCCCAAAGGACCCTAAAATTTGGATAGGGTACTTGATGATAAGCATATTGGAGAATTTGATCCCTTTTTAGGCTTTCTTGCCTTAAGGCAAGCTTGAAGTGATGCAATATATGAACAACACATTCTAAGCTTCATTGCCATCAATGGCCCACACAATCCATTTAACACATAAGGTAATTCCTTGATGAGCCACATCAATGAGCCCCATAACTCTGATTTCTCACATGAGGCAATAGTAATCCCAAGTCACTCTTTGGAATCCATGTCCATGAGAAGAATTGGCCCAAAGAAAATCCCTAAAAAAAATTTCAAGTTTCTTGTAAGAATTCTTCAAGGGCACCTAGAATTAGAAGTAGTATACATGGGTGGTCACAAGCACTTTCGAATAGATTTGGAATGTACCTGCTAATGATAAAGGCTTAGTCACCCAATATTCTAACTTTTTAACTACTTTATCAGCAACATATTACCACAACAAGGGTGGAGAGGCATCAAAAGCAAAAGGGATGCCAAGAAACTTAAAAATTTCATCAAGTTAGATCTAGGCCCATCCATATTTGGCAACCCACACTGGAGGAGGGAGGTGAGATTGCCTATAACAATGAGTTTTTTGCCATTATATGCTTGAGCTAGAGGCAAGGTAGAAGGTGTTGAGATACTACAGGGCATTGTCCCCATTATCTTCATCTTCAATAAGAGTGAGGAAGGATTCATCCACAAAGTGACCATTTAGTAATTGCATATCTTCATGAGGGTTTTCTTTATCTGGAAGGAGATATATTCCCTTAACAAGGCCCCTAGCCTAGGCATTGCTAAGAAGATATAAAAAACCCTCAGCTAAAAGAACATATAGGGTAGGTGTTATAAGGCATCCTTGGTGAATAAATAAAAACAAACTAAATTGCATAAAACTGACTCCATTAATGGAGAGGATGGTTGAGGCATCTGAAAAAAGTATCTAGATAGTTTGAATGAAATTAGGCCCAAAGCCTAGGGATTTAATCATGGACAAGATGAACAACCACTCAATACAATAATAATCTTTTTTAAAATCAATTTTAACAAACATGGATTATTGATTAGACCTTCTAGCACAGTCCATTCCTTCCCAAATCACAATGATTTTGTCTAATATATATCTAATTTTGATGAATCTTGTTTGCTCAAGGTGAATGATGTGTTATAGCAGATTACACAATCAGAATGCCAGAGATCTAGTAATGATTTTGTAGGAAACATTTAGGAGAGTGATTGGTCACCAATTATAGATCAATTCAAGATCCCCTTGATTAGGTATGAATTTAATGTTTCCTTTGTTTATATTCTTCCCTAGAGAATGAGTACAAAAGGCCTCCTGATAAACATGATGTAAATCAAAACCCACAAGATCGTAGAGGGTTTTATAGAATTCACATGAGAAACCATCAATGCCTAGAGCTTTGTCCTTTGGGATATGAGACACTACCTCAAGTAGATCATCCATAGTGAGGAGCCTATCACAATCCACTTGTTGGGAAAAGTGAGTTTTTAAGGCACTACTGTGAGACACTGTTGAAGGGAAATATCATGCTCTATCAAGAAAGCTTGAGCTCTAAACACTTATTGATAGTGAAGGATAAAAGATTAAATAATTTGTGGTGTCTCTAATAATCATTTTCTAGCATCAGAGATAGCTTGGATTTATTCTTTTAAGTTTTTGGCTCATAACATTTGAAATAATTCTTTAGAAGCTTTATCCCCTATCTTGAGCTAGTGGAGCCTAGTTTTGATTTGAACTCCTAAGACATTGTAATTATATATTATCTAAATATGATGGCATAAAGAGGAGACTATAACCTTCAAGATCTAATTGAAGGGATCTATTTCTAGGGATAAAGCCACATGGCTAAGTTCTAAGGAAGTAGCAAAGTAAGAGTGTCTTCAAATTATACCAAGTTGGTAGCTATAGATTTTAAGAAAGTGAGAGGTCCTTCTACTGGCATCATCCCACCATAGAATCTAACCATATTCTTAGAATGGATGGGGATCTAGATTCTAAACTCTACAAATGTGTGTCATAGTGGGCCCATGTTTGAGTAGGGAAGTGTTTAGAAATAATTATGTTTTGTGCACCTTAGATTTCATGAATTGCCACATCACTCTAAACTAAATGGGGGAGTGATCAGAAATCCCAAGATATGATAGCACTTGTACCAGAGGAGAAAAACCATTATCAAAGAAGAAATATGGTTTAGTGGACATCATTTCCCTATCTAGGCACTTCAGAATCTGATCGGGACCCTCCCTAAGATTGATCTAGATGTACCATACTCTATGTGCAAGTTGATGGAATAAATTAGGGTCATAAAATCCCCATTTAGTACACATATAATACCATGCCTCCCTTTCACCAACTTCCTAATGCATTGGTAGGTGACCCACTTTGTCTTCAGTATATACCACCATATTAAAGTCACAACATATGACCCAATGAGCATTGGGGAGATCATTTGCAATCCATCACCATAAATGGGTACACTCAACGGCATCATTTGAGGCATAAATGTTAATAAATCTAAATGAATGGTTTTTAATGCTAAAAAGTGTCCAAACTAATCAGTTGATAAGGTCCATGCCAAATTGCACTAAGTGTAGCCACCATCATGGAGAAACAAACATGATCACCCCTCCATGTCTTGTGTCATGATTACTATTCAAGATAATACTATCATGTTAGATAGATTTACTGACCATTGTCAATAAAAACTTTGTCACCTTCACTTCTTACAGATAGAGAATGTCTATCTTAAGAAACTTCCTTTTAAAATAATGCACAACAAACTTGTATTTTGGGTCTATAAGACCCCAAATATTCCATGAAAAATAATTCATAGATAAAGGGTGTGAAGAGACATATCCTTAGAGTCTAGGACTTTTAAACATCATACTAGTTTTACAAAAATTTCCCACTATTTGCATTTAAAAAATCATCAAATTATTTCCTCACCGTAGGGTCAACCTAATACTCTCCTTCCTCTGATTCTCCACACCTAATAGGGATGTAAGAGAATTTGGGTACATCTCACTAAGTAAGAAGTGGAAGAGCGGTTGGCCATAAGTCTGAGAAGCCATTAGAACTAGGCAAAGGAGCCTCAAGACCCTAGGATAAAACATTGGGAGCAAGAGGGGTGTTGAAGACCCTAGGTTTTTCTATAATTTTTGGGGCTTCAGCATGGGAAGGCTTTTTCTCAGCAGGAGCCTAGTCCTGTGGGCCATTACTTGTTGATGGATTGCCTCCTTTGGGATTTCTTGTGATTGAGCTCATGAATTTAGTGTGGCTATTATTATTTCTTAATGTAGTCCAGCCATCCTCAGTTAGCTTTTTGCTAGCTTTTAGAGAGGGTTTAGGAGGAGATGATGAGTGGTTGGGTGCATTGTTGTAGGCTAACTAAAGCAGGGAGTCTCAAATCTTATGGTCAGTGGCTTGGTAGCAAAAAATACATCCACCCTTCATCTCCTATCTAATCATTTAACCCACTCACTACCCCTATCTTAAGTCCCTTTCCTAACTCAACTAAACTTCTAACCAATTAAATCCCTAATCCTAACTAACCTAACAAAATAATTTATTCCCCTTCATCCCATTATTCTCATCTAACTCCCTAAAAACCCCTTCCTATCCCTTAAGTCCCTAGCCTAACATCCTATTCCTCCATCCATCAACCATTTCATTCACCCACTACAATATTGTTACTTGCAATCCAAACCTAACTTATGATACTAGTGATATCACTATTTGCATCACATCATTTTGTATAACCATGACTATAACCTTGTAGTTATGTAAAAATATGATTCCATATCCACGGTATCATGATATCATGATTTGTAACCACTATAATTTGTTAGTTATAGTATTATAATACTACCACCCATAATGGCATTATTGCTACTCATGAGTGCACTATTGCCTCTGAGGGTATTTCCCTCAATTTCATTATTTTATTCATGGCATTCCTACCTTAAAAACTTATAAATAAATTCCAAAACTTAAAAAACTTAAAGGCTAAGGACTAGTTACATACCGATGGTCCAGCATCCTCAGGCCTCTGGAACTCTTAGACCCCCTCACCACGGTGTGAAGCTCATGGGATACAATCCATGTTTTTAGCTTCAAATAAATATTTCACCAAGGTAAAATTCAAAATGAACCTTTTTCACCCCTTTTTTTCTTATTTGACCCCTTTTTACCCCCCATCACCCTTTTGACCCCTCACACCCATGTTCTCTTATCTTATCAGCCCCTTTTACTCCCAAATCCTATAAATCTAATATATTATCCCATTTAGTCACTAAATATCAACCCTACATCATTAGGGGCATGGAATTTCCATCTCCCTATCATCCAACCCAATCTTGAGTCAGAACAACATCGGCCTGAGGTCCTATAAGACTATGTAGGTAGCACCTAGCCATGCTTTTGTGCTCAAGGATAGCTCAGCCACTATTAATCCCCATCCTATATAGGATTGATCACTTGATAATATTACATCACTTTAAGCTACATATCATACATCAAGTGGCTTGTTCTCATTAATCAACTCATATGATCTCTATCATAGGCTTTTAAGCCCTCCCTAACATGTGTCCTTGATATGGTAAATATCATTGACTTGTCACCTATCTCATCACTTTATTTCCTGAATAATATCTTCATCTTAGGAATTCATAGTCTTAAAAATCAATCTCCTTTTATATATTAACCATTTATCTAGAACCCATCTCTTGAGACTGAGCCACTTCTTCCCCTAACACCCATGCTTCGAGTATCTTAATCATAGATACATCATTATTTGGGGCATCCCAACACTGTCTCATTCATCATCTTGGTCTTATCCCACCCCTAGGACTTTTATTTATGTGATCATCCAAGTTGGTTCTCCTTGTATGCTCCCTCAAGGGGGCATCATACCTACTAACAACATTACCATTCATGACCATGGTTTTTCTTTGAAAGATCATTACTCCTTTCATCCTATCCACTTGAAATACCCTTTCAAAGAGGGGCAAAAATTATGCACCTAAATTTTATCACCCTAATAATTTTTACTAATTCTACTAATTTAACCTATAATCACATTCCCTAGCCAATTAATTAGCTAATTCCTAATTCATATATAAAATCCCCTACATCCCATAAAACTTACTCCGCCCTTACAATCAATCAATCACCTTCATTAACTCATTAACTAAGGCTACTTAGCTACTAACCTACCCATTAACCCACTTGTCAATTTTAAAATTCCTTTTATTCACCTACCCATATACCATCCTGCTAAACTAACCATTCCTACACCCTTAATCCCTAATGGAGATTCTAGAATTAGAGAATTCTAGAATCTCCTCTAATTTAACCCTTCTCTTCTAGAAATCTCTATTCTAGAGATTTATAAAGAATTAAAAATTCCTTAGAAAATCCTCAACCATTGATCTCAATAGCTCAAGATTAAATTTGAGCCATTGATCCCCCCCCCCCCGTGGCTTATATAAACAAGCCATACCTCCATGACCAACTAACTTGAAACTTGTAGCCATAAGCATCCATTATATTGTAGCCATAATTTAGGCACTCCCATAGCCTTGTCAAATCCATTAACAAATCTAGAAAGCCATTAAATCCATTATCAAGCTCAATCAAGCAATCCAACAATCCACTCATTTTGAATTCAAAATTGATTTGGTAATATTGGAAAAGAGCTCTAAGGGACAAGGGGATGGTAAGTGATTCCATTGTAAGTATCTAATTTTCTCTTTATCCTTTCCCTTGAAGTTGTTTTCATTTTGGGTTTTTATTGCTAAAAATAGTAATATAGGAAAGAATCCAAAATACAATCAAACAAGACGTCCCAACACCATCAGTGCAAATGATAACATTTGCATTCCCTGTATTATAGATTCAACACCAATTAGCACTGGCAATAACTATGACTTCTACACTATATTTAGCCATGATATCATAAGAAGCATCACTTGATATGACCAAATTATCCTTGGCAAAGTAGATTGAGGGAGTTCTTATGTTCCATGAATTGATTGCACATAAGGCATATGAATTGCAATAGGATACAACCCAACTTAATAAAAAAATGTATAACTATATCTCTACCTCAACAAGGCTAGATATATCATTGATGATATGTGTCTTATGTAGTCCATTCAAGTCCTAGGAGATAATTTCATGTTTAAGGATAAGTAACTTGCATCCCTTATGTCTTGGCTTAAAAAAGACTAGTTCATTGAGCATAAATTATAATAACTTTGAATGTAAGGTCATAATCTGAAGGTAAAAACATAGACTATATTTGAGATCCTTGAGAATACAAGCAAGTATTTGAAATTACTACACTCCAAGCTCAACACACGGCTAGAAAAATGCTCTACTAGAAGAAACAACTGAATAACACATGGAGTGAATCCAATCCACTATTTTTCAAGGCCTACCAAGCCAAAGTAGTAATGGAGGACCAATTGGCTACATTTGAGCAGTTGGATGCCACACTAAAAGAGTCTCTTGATTCAAGAGATAGTGTGATGGAAAAGCTTAAAACTTGGAAAAATGAGATGTTGTGCAATACATTTTTTGGCATTTAGATGTAGAGGCACACAGATAGACTAGAGGAGTTGGCATAAGAAATCAATAGAAGGTATCATAGAGTAGGGCCACCCTCACGACAATAGAGGATAATGGCATTCATAATATCATGTTGTGCCAAGTTCCTTTGCACACTATGATCAAGATGGTGTGGTAATCTCTCTTTGATTGGAAGATGTTCAAGGAGGACTTGTCCCATCTAGACATTTATATCACATACATCATTGAGGAGCCCTAATTCATCCCACCAAACTAGTTCCAACAAGAGCTCCAATGAAAAAAGGTTGCCAAAGTTACATAGCTAGCCATCCAATCACAACAAACACGTCTAAGAATATATTATGTAGGTGTTGCTTCCTTAACAACAACTCTATCAGCACCATCTTTGCAGCCTCCTCTAATTCTCAAAACACAATCTATGCTTCCACCTCTCTAGGAACTATGATGTCTAAATTTTGAAAATTTTTGAAGATTTTTGAATTTTTAAAGTATGAAAGGCCTTAATCATTAAGAGCAGGGCCAAAATGGTTGTAAACCCATAAATGGAATCCTCATGGTTCTACCAATCTATTGAAACCCTACAAGGATGATAAATTGATATATTACTTAGTTGAAAACCCACAAGGATAACTAAGTAGTATGCAAAAGGTGAAAACCAATCAATGATAACTTAAAAAATTATTGCAAGTAATGTTTTTGGACCAACCCCTTTGAGCAGAAAACTCCACTAGTTTCAACATTTGGCACACATCTTGTGACTTTCTCTCAAGAAGAGACAAATATTTAAGTTTGAGAAAGTGTTGGTAGTAGAATAAGATTACAAAATCACAGAGTGTAGATGCATAACAAGTGTGTGATGTATAATAGTTTATATAATGTATGTCATTTTGTATGTATTCATCCTATGTATGTATTCCAAAATATTGTATAATGCCAACCCCTCTAAATAGGAAACTCCACCAGTTTTAATATTTAACACACTTCCTGCAACTTTCTTTCAGGGTAAAACAACTGTATAAGTCTAGGAAAGTGTTGGTAGTAGAATAGGATTATAAAATTGTATAGTGTATATGCATGACAAATGGGTGATGTATAATATTTTGTATAATGTATATCATTTTCTATGTATAATAGTTTGTTTAATGTATATCATTTTGTATGTATTCAGCCTATGCATGTATTACAAAGACTATAGAATATGAAAAGACTCCTTTGAGTTAGAACTAAAAAGATAGAATGCAAAGCACCAAATCTTTGTAAGTTTTAAATATAGTGATCAATTATCAAGGAAAATAGTTCTAAAATATAGAGATTAATATAGAGATCAGATGATGATTTTTATAAATGTATTTTTGTACTTGTTCCTTTGTATGGTGTATACCCTATTTTACTTAAATCTGTTTAATTACATAACAATAACAAATGCTTTATATAATCTAAGTCTATGTTTCTTTGGATAAACATTTAATTCTGAATCAAATTCATACTCAACTTGTTGTATAATTTTTTCTAGGTTGTGAACCTGTATCCTACTTCACATACAAACACACATTAACATGTTCTGGTGGATTTTCCAGGAACCTTTCCCAACAAGTTGTGTTTTAGGTTTCTCAATTTTATGTTTGAATTTTATTAAATGATATATATGGTTTTTAAAATTTGACTATTGTGTGTGGTTTTCATCAGATTTGGCACTAAATTATTGTCTTTGATGTAATGCATTAATGAATGGCATTGTAGATGCATATGTTAGTACAACCATAAAGAGGGGAACCAATTAAGTTTAGCATTTACCTTTGTGATGTTTGGTTAGACACTCACTTTACCTTGGCACACACATGAGCACATATTCAAAAATTGATACACAACACACTCTTTCTCATTGATTCAATGCCACACACTTACAAGAATTGATGCACACACTCACACTCTCTCATACATAGATGCCTCTATGGGATTATTAAATTACTTGGATATAAAGTCCTAACTCTCTAGATATGTCGTATAGCCCCACCCCTATATACATATGCCAATGGGACCCATATATCTATATCTATATATAGGTGAGGCACCTATAATCTAAATCGAAGTAATCAGATTCCTTTCTAGTTCTTTGAAAATTGGTAATAACTTGATGAACTAGTTTTGGTATATATTGAACAGTGGGTCCATGAGTATATTATTTCATATAATTTAGATAACTAAATCATCCTATATTTAATCCATAATTTGGTATTTTTCCTGACATTCTATTTTGAATTATGCCCAAAAAATTGTTTAGCTATAACCAGTTCAGCTTCCGTTAGTGTTTTATTTATCGCCTATTCTTGTCCATATTTTACCTAAAAATAAATATATTACTTCAGCCATTTTATTCTCTCCCTATATATTTAAATTATCTCTTTTCCAAACTAGATAAATGTCCTCTCTTTGATAAAATGCCTTAGGTCATAACATTTATGCCATATGGACATTCATACAAATCTCCCTTATGTCATAACATATATGCCATATGGACATTCATAAAAATTTGCAAACATAAATATGTGCATTAAAGTACCCATAAATAAATGTATGAAATCACATTTAAACGTCATCACCTAAAAGGTTATTGTGTAACCATGCCAAAATAATAAATAAATAAATCACACAAGCACACAAGCACTCTTTTTTTGGTTGATGCAAGATTGCATGAACCCTTGGATGCTCTTGCATTAGAAACCCGAGGATTTTAAAATGTGAGATCCTACTCACATGGGTGGGGTAAGTGGTAAAACTACTCTTTTGACCATGACTCATAATGGCCATGGTGTTCCCTTCCAACACACTAAGTACTTTAGTTGTTTATCACTCCTTTTCTTATATTTCAAGCTTTATCTTATTGGCCTCCAATATGTCCTCTTCTCCCGACCTCTACTCACTCCTCTTTCTTTTGTATCGTTAGACCCACCATAGTATATCCTCCTCTACCAAAGGTTTTTCTTCTTTTCTCCCCATCCTCTTGTGGGTTGAAACCCATTCTATCCATCCATCTCCACCAGGTTATATTTGTGATACTATATCATACTTTTTTAGGTTTACACCCAATGTAGTCCAACCTCCTCTACCAAAATCCACCATCACTTTACTCATCATATTTTTAATATTCTATTAGAATCCAAAACAAATTATCTTCAACTAATAGTAACTTTTCCTACCTTTTATTAGCTTCCTCTACTACATGTGCATTAGTTGATCTAAAAACTAGTTATTCATCCACCCCTCTTCTTTATTTTTCTACTTTGATACCAAATGGTGCAAGCATAAAGAGGGTAACTAATTAAGATAATCCTTTACCTTTATGATGTTTGGTTAGACACTCACTCTCCCTTGGCACACATATTTGAGACATAACACCCTCTTTCTCATTGATTCAACACCACACACTCACACTCACACACACTATCTCATACATGATTTCCTTTATGGGATTATTACATTACATGGAGATAAATTATACCCTCATATATTTCATCCACAATTTGATATTCTCCCCATTTTTCTATTTTAAATTCTACCTAAAAAATAGTTAGTTATAGTCGGTTCACCTTCTGTCAGCATTTTTCAACATTTTTTCTACCTTATGTTTACTACCCATTCTTGTCCATTTTTTGACCCAAAAATGAATATATTACCTTATTTTTTTCCTCTCTCCATATCTCTTTTTGAATTATCTCCTTTTTAAACTAAATAAATTTCCCCTCTTTTTTAAACTACCTTAGGTCATAACATTTATGCCACATGGACATTCATACAAATATTCCTTATGTCATAACATATATGCCAAATGAACATTCATGAAAATATGACAACATAAATGTGTGCACTAATGTACCCAAAAATAAATGTGTGAAATCTCATGCAAACCACATGAACTAAACTCGTCATTATGTAGCCATGCCAAAACAATAAATAAATGAAGGAAATCACATAAACACACAAGCACTCTTTTTTGGGTTGCTGCAAGATTGCACGAACCCTTGGATGCTTATACATCATATGCTAAGGCATAATCACTTACCTCTTCATCTTGGTCTCTTTGATGTTTTTAATATCTAAGATGTGTTCATGTGGATCAATGTTTGCTTGTCTCTTATTATCATGCTCTTTTGCCTTAGGTTAGTTATTTTTTTGTTCTTTTGGTTTTATATATCTTAATCTAAATGTAGTTATTTCTAATTGAATGCACTGAGGGCTGAAAATGTTTTTTAGTTGTGTAATATTCAAATAATTGACTTTGGTAAGCTATTCTCTAAATATTTTAAATGAGATATTATTAATCACAAAATGTGGGAAAGGTTTCCCATAATTTTGGGCTACAATGTAACTGGCCAATATTGAATGTGTTCATGTCATCTAAAAACTCACCTAGTTCTCATGGTGTAAATATAATGTTTACTAATTATGCATCTATTTTATTATCCTCACATTCATTTTTTGTGTCATTATCTTATTCTTGAGTATCATCATTGGTTTTACTTGATTCCTGCACAACATGTGTACTCTTTCACTTGGAATAGGTTTTTAAGGAGCTGTGACTTTTTCTTGGTTTATGTTGAGATGGGGTATGGTAAATTCTAAAATTTTAATATGTCTACAATATCAAAATAGGGTATTATTTGAAATAAAGGTGTATATGCATCCTTAATTAATAAATTTGATGAATCTTTGTAATGTGGAGGGTAAAAAAATCCTATTGTGGATCCATGGTCTTCCCAATAGAATATTCTTAGGCCCAAGTTTGATATTGAGTAAAATAATTACTATGGATATTTGTGCTTGATTATTAAATCCCTTGATAATTATATTTTAAGGTGATATAGCTTTTTGATCAATGCCTATTGCATTAAGAAATACTACACGACAAATATTTAGTATTGTACTATTATCTAGGAGGACTCTCTTGACTCTTATATGGTTGATTGTGGATTGAATGTTAAAGGGAGGTTTTTATTTATATTATCATTAGGAGGTAAATATTTAAGCTCAAAAGTAATGATATGTTCACTATTTTATAATGTGTTGATAAGAGAAGTGAAGTAAACATGCTTGATATTGACTGGTAAGGTAACATCACATAAAGTATCACTTAATATGCGTTTAAAAACCATAGATTTTTTAGTAGTTCAAATATGGAAATATTGGGTTGTGTGTTTTATAATTGGTCCACTAAAGTACAAGATTGTTAATTTAAATCCTATAAGGAGGAGGAGGATTAGATACTTGAGGAGATATGTCTTGATTTACTATACCTTAATTATTAAAATAATATAACACTACGTGCTCTACCCTTTCATGTTGTTAAAACATTAATCTTATAGTGAACCATCATATTTTCAATAATAGAATCAACATCAATATGAGAAGTAGAAGGAAGTGTAGTATATAAATAATGGTAAACAACCCTATCACCTTTTAAGTCTACAATCTAATATTTTATTATGGTTGCCAAGAAAGAAATATGTAATCCCATATAAGTAGTTACATAACACATATGAAAACAATTCTATAAATATAACAATGTAAATTACTCTCGATGGTTTTTACGGAAGATAGAATGCAAAATTTGGTTACCCATGATGTAACAACACAACCCTATCTATGATATACTAAAAAGAGATAAGCCAATGTTCTACATACTCAGGATTGAAGCAAGAAGTAAATCTAAAATTAGGTTTAAAATAATATAATCAAACCCTAAGTGACCTATAAATTATTTAGGTACTTACAGATAAATAAAAATTAGGGTTTGATCAACCAATTAGAAAAAGAATAAATATCTAAAAATAATCATGAAACCCTAAAGGATGGGTTTTTTTTTAAACCCTAGATTCAATGTAGGTAAGTGTCAAAGTTCACCAATTATATTTTAACTAAAAAAATATTTAACTAAATAATAATGATAAAATAATAGATCTAAATAAAAAATTGATATTTATTATAGTGTCTAAATTTAGAAACATTACTCCAGTTAAAGCGTAAATTGATGATTGTAAGTGGAAGGGAGATAATATGAGTTAGAATAGTCATGCCTTAGCTATCTATAGAAATTTGAACCTAAAATATGACTATGCAGGCATGTCAAATTTTGCACCTAAAATCTAAGCTACTTGGGTAGACATGTTGCTGTGAACAGAGAGATAAAATTTCAACCTGGGTAAAATCGCACATCAAGTCTATCTATAGCCACCAAGTCTAAACCACATAGGGTTTTAGGACATTAATTTTTAGGGCTACTTCACTCTCTAATGTTTCACCTTCCTATATGTGTATGTACATGGAAACTAAAGACCGTGTTTAGCTCTGTATTGTGGCTATGAGTATTAGATTAAGCCCCTCATGCTAAAATTATGTAAATGATAGGCAAAGACTATAAAAAGAATATCACATAGACCTTCATGATATGACTTTAGTAGTTTTAAAATTATTGATACATGATTTCTAGGGAAAGCGAAACAAAGTGAAAAATAAAGGCAAAAATCAATATTTTAAAAGCTAAATTATAGTTTTTGAAAGTAAATAAACAAGCAACCAACTAAAAAGTAAAGTTATTGTAATTAATATCAAATATATGTTAATTTCCATTATTAAATCTAAAAAGTGAAACACATAAAATGAGATCAAGTAGGTCGATCAATTGGATAAATAGGACAAAATGAAGTTGATATGATCAACTTAGTCTATTTTAAAAATAGAGTAGATCAAACAAAGTCAAGTTGGTCAACTTAGTTTTCTTGGAAAAAAAATAGGCACAGAACTAGATCAAGCCGATCAATCTAGTTGATTATGTAGGTATAGTATAGAACTAAAAATTAGAAAAAATAGTACATAATTTGAATTTTAACTAAAAGGCAAAAAAATAAAATTTACTTATAAATTGACTAATTGGAAATGTTGAACTATTTAAAGTGAACTAGTATATAGAATAAGATTGACCGGGTCAATGTAGTAGATTTTCTTGAGAATGTTGATTTTTTATTTTAATTGGCTTGTCTAGGTGATTTTTTTACCTATAAAGGAAAAAATAATATTATTGAATGGGATTGAATCAATAGATCTAGTTTAAATAAAACTGATAAAAATAAGAAAATAAAGCTAGATTAATCAGATCATTGTAGTTAGCTGAAAATGAAATATATAAATGAAAAAAATTGAGCTAATTGATTTAGTTAACCATATAAGGCATAAAAAATGATTGGTTCGATCAATTTGATCCAGTTTGTTGAGACTAAAAGCCCTTCATAGAAGATATAACTAGGTTGATAGGATCTATGAAGTTAGAAACCCTGCACATAAAATGTTGAACTAGGTTGACAAGATTGATGAAGCTGAAAAAACCCATGCACAAAAAGGAGAACTAGGTTAATAGGCTCAAAAAAATTGAAAAACTTATGCATAAAAAGTAGGACTAGGTTGATAATCTCAATGAAGTTTAAAAATATGTGCACATAATATGAAATTAGATCGATAGGCTCGATCTAGTTAACTATAAATGAAAATTAAAAATTGTAAGGGTTAGATTCACATCAGGTTCACCAAAACGTATGCAATTAAAATAAGATAGATTTATAATTTATCCTACTCAATAATATCCAAGCTTATATAAGTTAATCAGCTAACAATCCACTTGCAATACTTTATTATATTGGGTTCATGACCATTATGGATCTGCTAAACCTAACTAAGGGATCTCTTACTACACCATAGGAAAGGAAAGGTTTTAAATTCCTCTAATCAAATGACATTATGCACTAACCCTAGATAGTTATTATGATATGATAAAAGGAAATTAGCTAATCTACTAAATAAACATATAAGCTAATCTAGTAAATGAACATACAATCTAAGCTAGTGCTCACCAAAGCTTGTGGCATAAAGTGGGGAAATAAACATATAAAAAACAAAGATAATTTTATTCAAGACAATATTTAAGTAATCTAATCAAGGAGAGATACAATTCAATCCATTAATTGTGCAATATCTACCTATCAAAATGAATAACTAAGAATACTTACCTTATTAGAGTGAACCCATCATGCCTCAATCTCTCCCTTGGATAATGGTTCTTTAGAATAGGTTATTATGGTTTTAAGGATCACAAAGATATATCAACTCTAGGATACAATACTTCTCTTATGCATCCAAGACCTCCATAATATAAATGCTACTACTCTAAGGCAAAACCCTAAGCAATGAAATCCTCAAATGTTAATATAAGCAGATTTACGAGTTGTAATGACGTGCATTTAAATGATCTTCTCTTTAGAAATGAAGTGAAGGGGGTATTTATAGATAAGGATTGACCCTAAACCCTCCTAAGAATTTAGCTAATGAGGTCAACCTGGTTGATATTATTTGGTGGGAAATAGAGTCGTTAGGCCTCAAACTAGGTTGACTGGGCCAAAAAAAATTATAACACATGTTGAAATCCCAACAAGGTTAACCAAGCTGACATAGTTATAAAATGAATAAAAATTGTGTATGCTTATGTAGGGGCTATTTAGGAAGGTGAATTTCTTAAAGTGTATAAGTGAGTTTTAATTTCTTAGGGAGTTGGATGAAAATAACTTGTAGTGGTTTTAGGTAATGGTATAGAGACTAAAAATCCTACAAAGCATCAAAGTTCTACCAACCCCTTTCCTAGTGCACCCTTTAAGGCATGTGCTTAGAGAGATTGAGACTCAATAGGTTCCTATATGAGAGAAAGTGTCAGTAAATGATAAATTTAAAAATATTATGTGTATGCAATATGTTCTTTATCCTGTTTCACTAAACATAATTATATATTTTTTATTTTCTTCTCTATGACCTAGATTAGTACTCAAAGCAAACAAGGGGTTATAGATTCAGAAAACAATTGAAGAAGACTTGCATTATGTATCCCACATGTTAGAATTATACCTCCATATATTTTTAGGGTGTGTAACTGGAATAGCTCGAGTAAGGGTTTTAAACCTCCTTTTCCATAGAAGTGATGATGAAACTACATGTAATACTAAACCTTCATTTGGTACGATCAAGGTAATCAACTCCATCGCAAGTATGTAAGATATGAATCAATAAAGCTCAAACTAAATTATAAGGAATGATAAATCTCGGTGTTTGTCTCTTATTTAATAATGACTCTTAAATCTTGATTTACTTGATCCTTGATTGTATAATAGATTTAGGATGACTTGGTATAAATGGGGTGATCTAAGATAAGGTATGTGCTTAGGCTGATTATATAAATGATCATAAGAAAATATTAAGGAACATGACTTATGAAAATGGGTATAATGACCAAAAAAATGATCTTTGATAGCCTTAATAGCTATATGTGTCTCTTAGGGTTTACTCATAGACCTCATGAGTTTGACCAGGTCGATGAAAAAGCTTAGATCTCGAGGAGCGACATAGGAATATGTGAAACTAGGATTAATGATGCTTAATAGAGAGATTATGATAACTGTTAGATATGATTTTTAAGCTTAAGAGATAAATTAAAATCAATGTGGGTAAGGACAGGTCCTAAAAATATGTAATTATGCACAAGTAGGCCAAATATAATAAATTGGGGAAAAGTCATTATATAAAAGGGTCTTGTACCAATTTTAGGTGTCTATATATTGTCCCTATTTTGATGTGTGTATGTGGGTGAGTGCATGCATGCATAAAAGTATAAATATAAATAATTTGAAGCATGTACTTTCACTTAATTCAGGAAGAGTAGAGGTTTGAATACATGGTTGAGGAAGGTTCCATCCACACTAGTTTATTGGTGTACCTAAAATAAATTACAAATGTCACATGTAATAAATGCTCATGTAAATATTTTTTACAATTTGAATTTTAAATTTTGAATTTGAGATGGATCATAGAAATGAATACACCTGAATTATATTTACCCCAAATAGTGCAACAAAATTCTTCTGATACTAAACTTTTCATAAGTGTTGAAACATATTCAACACTTGTCTAGGAGTCTAAGGACCCAATCCACTTCTTGATAATGGAAATAGATAATTTTTTTCTTCAATAGAGGCCCCATTATTGCTTAACAACCTTCACTATTGGGTGGCTCTGACTTTCACTCTATCAAGAAAGTGTTATGGTACATGTACACCTCCTTTAAGGTGAGGGATGAAAAAATTATGATTACAATCACTCACAAAAGAAAAAGAATCGCAAGCCTATTGTGTAATAATATTGTTAATAATTTATATCATTATAATGTTTTCATAAAACACATGCAACTATCATGAAAAACTCCATAACAAAATGGACAGGTGAATTGACATCTAGGCATGCAACAAAGTATTATGTTTACTTATTGTATATAATATCATGAAAAAGTGTCAAATCACATAGGAATGATAGTATAGTATCAAGCATTATGTAGAAGGGTATGATACCCCATAAGGAAAATCAAAATATGCCCCAAATGTCATAAGTATGTCCCAAGTAGTGCTAGATATAATAATGAAACACACACAAGTAGAATTCCCCATAGATGCATAGTAGGTATCATGGAAATGTAGGCACCAAAAAATTATATCACAATATACATGCATGATAAAAAAACATGACACTAATCATAATATAATAATATGCATGATGGACATCATGGATACAAACATAGTATATATCAATGGATCGCATCCAGTTTAGGACCACATAAGTTAATGACCACATTCAAGTTAGTGACCAAAAAAATTAGTGAGATAACACACAAGGACTCACAAGAGATGAAAAAAAGAGGATCTTGTTTAGGTGAGGATGTGAAAACAAGAAAACACATGCACATACAAGCAAGCATTAACACACAATAGTCAATCATAATGTATATATTCATGTGATTTAAAATATCTAGGTACGAGCAAGATATATAGTAACCAATGTAGTCTATCTCAATATGATAAAATGACAAGTAGGGATGCATATCATTATGTAAATATATTATATAGTGATGCCCACAAGATAGGACATGATGTCTATGAGAATGCCCCCCGTTAAAGACATGGTGAATGTGTAAATCTAGTGATAATCATGTCATTTACATAATTTTAGGAAGATAACCATCAATTCAAGGCTCAATGCAAGAGCATATAATGACCTTTGCAGTATGATCTAGGGACAACTAGGATTTCTCACTATGATCTATCTGCATATGATATATGATACTTAGTACTCACTATGTGTAACTCTTGGAGTGTATATAAATATATTATTATGGAGGCTTAGTAGTTCTAATTCTAAGAGTGTGTATAAAAGATATGTTTATGGAGGATCAATGTATATATCATATATGCTCATGAAGGCTCAATAGATGTATCATACCCTTTGATGATGATGATGTGTTGAGAGGGGGGATGCATGACCCACTAAATCATAGTAATAAAGATTGTCAAGTGTTCATGTTGATAACTATATGGTATAGATAATTGTGTGGTAGGTTCGATAGGTGGATATGTCCTATAATGAGGATGAATATGTACATGGGATAATGTCATGCCCCAAGTGTAAGTAACTACTCAAGAGTAGAAAGATATGACAATAAATGTATTATGTGTGAAAACTAACATGTGCCATAGTATATATAAGATTAGAATTTGTATAGGCAATGCAAACTCGTAAAATGCATGAGTGTGATATAATCCATATATAAGATATGTCAATGAGGCTAACTAAGAGATATATGTTGATATCGTGCTCCCAAAGGTATATATGTGTAAATATATGATCAACAAAGCTCACTTAGAGATATTGTGGATATGATGCCCCCATAGGCAAAATATAAATAGTAAGATGTGATCAATATGGAATATGTGGTTATGATACCCCCATAAGAAAATAAAGATAATGATATGATCAATAAATCATATGAGATGGTATGATGTTCCCATAGGCAAATATAGACAGTGATATGATCAATAAAAAAAATGAGAGGTTATGATGCCCCCATAAGTGGGTACATATAAAGATATGGTTGATAAAGTTCATACGTGGGTATGATGCCCCCATAGACAAATAGAGATATGGATATGATCAAAAAATATCATGGGTGGGTATAATGCCCCCATAGGTAGATATATGTAAAGATGTGATCAATAAGGTAGGTGTGTGGGTATGATGCCCCCATATGAAAATAAAGGTATGGATATGATCAATGAAATGCATAGGTTGGTATGATGCCCTCAAATGGTGAGATATATATAATGGTCTCAAAATTGAGAGTCAAATGGTATGGCCCAATTGACACTCCCAATGTATAAGATATATAATATAGGTGCAAGGAGATATGTTTAAAAATATTTCCCCCCCGCCATTAGCAAGGAAAAATATGTCTCATGTAGGATTAATGTTCTAAGAAGGATAAGTATATTAATGAGGCCCAATCATAGTCATATAAGTATGGAGGGTATGATACCAAGGTGTACGGAAAAGGTAAATAAATATTACAAGGTATATGATAATGTGTAATAATATAAGTAACATGAAATAATAACATATATGTATCCATGTACACACTCAAGATATGAATACTATGTGTAAGTAATAGTAACATATATGTAATCTATGTAGACTAGCTCTTATATAGAAATGGAAAAGTTATAAAGATGTCCCTATGTAAAAACCACTTGTATTGAAATGCCACCATTAGTGAGGCATGAATGATTCTTTAGCCATATATAGCTTGGATATCTGACATCTCATGCACTGAAGTATACTATGAGAATATTGTGTGGACAACATGAACACATGAAAACTCTAACATAGGTAAATAGGAATGACCCTTATTATATATATATATATATATATATATATATATATATTATGAATGTTTTTTTTATTTTAACAATTTCTAGATATTTTTGAAATTTTGAAATAAAGGCACATAATGAGCTATACCACACTATGGTCTATGGTATTATAAATATGTGTCAATGAGGCACTACATAAAATCATAACTAGTGCATGTTGTTGATCTAGGGATAATGTCATACTTATAAGTAAATGTGGCATGCTAGGTGTCAAAAATTGGAATGTGATAAGTGAATATACCCTAAATCATCAAAATGAGAGAGTAACCATGGTGAATAAGGCATAAATATGATACACTTTAAGAAAGTTGTTATCATAATCCAAGTATATCTTGAGTAGGGGACAATGAAGGTATCATAAAAATTTCAAGTGGATGATTAGGTATGTAGCCATAAGCATGTTTTATAAGCAAACTAAGCCAAGGTTTGTAATATGAAATAAAGTAGCATTTAACATAAGCAAAATAAATAAAGATGTCATAAAAAGGGAAATGTTGAGAGATGTATGTGTTGAATCCCACAATATATTGTGTGTATTACTAATCCATATGATGGTGGAAGTTAGGATTCCCCCAATATGTGTCATCGTATAGCAGAATGGCATTATCAATGCCCTGGTTGCATTGGTATTGGTCATTGGTTTTAAATTTTATTGATTTTCAAACATCCTTATGAGGTTTATTTTCTTTTTAAATGATACCCTTTCTACTATGCCCTTAACCTATAGTGTGTCTATAGATATGTATAGTTGATTTATGACTTACATACCTTCACATTATCTTATTGCATTTATCAATGTTCTTAGTATGGTCAGCCCATGGAATAACCATGGCTAAGTAGATTATATATAGGAGGAAGTGGTTAATCTTTTATCATCATATTGAAACTTTTGTTCTTATTGCATTGTTATGGAGATTTCCCCTCAGAGTGGCTCATCCATAATATTCAAATATTCTTCTCTTTCACCAATTGTTATTTTAGATATGATTATTATGTTCTTAATTTTGTGATATATTATTAAATTAATGTGAATCATCTAATTAATTTCAGTACACTTTCCTTGGGAATGTTTATAGGGAATGTTGATCTTATCTTGTTCAAGTATATTTGAATCTTGTCTCTCAAGGCAACACATCAATCTGTTGAATTTACTCTAATTTTATGATATGTAAAAAAAATATTGATTTGCAATATTATGGTTTATATCTTGGGTCTATCTTGTGAATAAATGGTAATATAATCATGTTATCCACTAAGTCCCATAGTATGTTGTATTGATTCTTGAAAAATATTATGGGTTGACCTGAGACAGGGTTCATTTATTGCATAGCTCCTTTTTAAACCCAATTAATATGTGTGTTTTTGTTAGTCATGTATCTATTAGCATTAACTAATTATTTAGGAGGTGAAATATGGAATTTAGTTTTGATGAATTAATCTCCTGCTAGATCGAGAGTCATATGTACTAGACAAGTGAATGATTCTTGAGTTTTTCCAAGTAACCGATCCTTGATATGTGTTATAAGACTATTGATAAATATATGTTGCATTTAAATATCACACTATTGATAAATCAAGGAGTGCATATGCTAATGAAACATAAAGATATAATCATGCATATCCTCCTTGGGACCTTACTTAAGATGTCATATACTTTAATATGTGGATATAGGTTTATTATTGGTAGTGTATTGATCTAGGAAGATTTCTTGTAAGTAACCCATCAAATGTAAGGATGCACTAGGCAAATAATATAACGAATCTAAGTCTTCCCCAATCAAATTTTTAAGAAAAAAATTTAGGATGATCAAGGGATGGTCCTTACAACTTTATATGGTAATAAATATCTCATGAAGGTGTTGTTGAGGATCCTCATGACCATCAAATAATTTTAAATTTGTAATGATCAAGTCATGTGTAAGAGGCATGTCAAGCATGTATTTTGGAATAGGATTAGAAGGTACAATGTTGCCTTTAAGGTTGGCTCTAGAAGATTTTTGTTGAATAGATAAACTATGCACTTGTCTACGTAGATCCCATATCATATGCATCATAGTCCCTAACTTATGTGTAAGAATGGTGGTACTCTTAAGAGATTAATTCAAAGGTTGAGTCTTATCATCGATGTTTTCTATAAGTACATATGTTTCATTAGAAAAGGATTCAAACATGAATCATAAAGCATATAAGATGTGTCATGCCCAAAATATTCATCTAAAAAACCTAGTTGTTTAATTATGATTAGTTAACCCAATTAAAACAAAAAAAATTTCTAATTTAATTATGATTAGTTGTTTAATTATTACCTGACAACATAAGTCATGAGGGAAGTGTGACACACAAAATTAATTAAGTGATTGATTAATTTTATTTTATTTTTTCCAACAATAGGTGTCACAAAAATCAATAAGGAAGTGTGATGCGAAATTGAATCACTAATATGACTTACAACATTATAGAAAGATATTTGGTTAAATTAAGCTCATGAAGAAAACAATCACTAATCTAAGTAGAAAAACCTTAATTCATTTATAAATGATTTAAAATTTGGTTTTAATTTGATTTCATTATCAAGTTCAACAAGGTTGAGTTATAAATTATTTGTAAGTGGATAATTCA
Source organism: Torreya grandis (assembly GCA_037957365.1). NCBI lineage: Eukaryota > Viridiplantae > Streptophyta > Pinopsida > Cupressales > Taxaceae > Torreya > Torreya grandis. The sequence continues at coordinate 2,929,459 of JARHVA010000759.1, read as the reverse complement.
ACACCAGTTCTTTTCTCATAAGAAAACATAGAAATAATAATTAGTTCAAGTAGACTCCATATCAAAAAGGTATCTTTTAATTTATATCTTATTTTCATTACTTTAAGCATGTATAAAAAAATTATCATTGTCCTAAGGTCAAACATTCAGTAGTTTCAAGTCAAACATTGATAAACCTAGATTACAAGTTACAATCAAGACAAACACTACTACAAAAGAACATGCAACAAGAAATATGTTACTTTACTACAATTATCCATACGTAAATAGACACCATTCCATTGTATACATATTATTAGGGTCGAAAATACTTAGTTATTAGAATAATTGCATGTGTTTTATTTAATTATTATATTGATGATCTTGCCAAAAGAGTCTTAATCTAACTCAAGGATTGACAAGCCCTCACTTAACCTAAAACCTAATATGCAATGTCCTACTCAAATAAGACAACTTATATATCTAATCCTTAGAATCAAGGTCATGTGTAGTTCTCCACTTGAATGTACAAATAGTCTCCTCCATGAAATGTTGTCATCGAAGTGTTTGGAGATCTAAGCCAATACAAGGGATATTAACTATCACAATTGAGATGACATTTTATAAGCTCTAGATATGAATACATAAATAATTACTTACATTAATCTTGGCATTCAACTTGATCCTTATGTGTTAGTGAGAGATACAAGGTAATTCCCACTTCCCACTTCATAATGCTCTCACAATAATATTAAAAATAGTGTTATTAGGATTAACAAAAAGACCTTTTCTCTTCATTACTTGCAAGGTTCAAACAACATTTAACTCATAACATGGAATAATTAGTTTAGTTTGGTTTATTTAGTGTCATATTCCCAAGATTTAATCAATTATTACAATAATTTAGGTCATCCCCTAGTTATATAATTAGATCCACACATTATGTTTAACCTCACATCATGTAAGGTTAGTAAGGTAGGAAAGTACACTTAGAACACAAGGGAAGGAATCCTAAATGTTAGTTATTAATACTTGTGCTCACTTCCTGATCTACTACATATATTTTTATGACCAACTTCATAAGTGGAATCAGTCTCGGTTATTGTTTGTCCATTACCCAAAAGAGTGTTAGTTCTATTGCAAAAGCAGCCAACCTTTTCTACTCAGCCACTCAAATTTTCACTTTCACAGTTACCCCTGAGGTAACTTTACAACCACTAATTGGGCCACACACTAGTTAATCCTTACCAAAGGTTAATAAGAGACACTTGTACACATGGAAATATAATTTGTTTAGACTTGTAAGTTTAAGCAAGGTAAAACATGTTTTATTTTTAGAACACTCTCCAACTCTACAACCAACATTATTTTCCCTATAATTACATCATACAATTAAAACACTAATTAAATTAATTATATTTAAAATCAAAAGATCAAACTAATATTTTAAATACATTTCCTAGGTTAACAAAAGTGTATAAAAGTCATTCACCAATATTATTTATAAAATTAAGCATTTACTCATAAAAGCAAATAATAATTACAAATAATCTTTTATACATCAATTTTAAGCTAATAAAATACAAATGAAATAAAGTCCATTTGTATAGAGAAATAATTAATAAATCTATTTTACTATAATTCACTTTTTATACTATAGAAATCATAAGGAAGTTGCCTACATCTTTTATCTATGAATGAAATACTAGATAACCTTATAGGTAACCGATGGTTTCAAAACAAAATCACACAATTTTTAGGTTAATAAAGTGTGTACAAAATCACTATTGAATAAATTTCCTAAGTAGACAATAAATCACTTTAAAGGTTTGATCATATTTTATAAGCTAAGTAAATAATAAATGTAGCATCATTTTTTTTAAGTATGTTATAGATATAAATAACATTCTTGGGTGATTTTTAAAAGCAAAAATTGCACTAAAAATTTACCCGTAAAACTGGTCTTAGAATTTATTTAATTTTAATTGTAAAAACTAATAATAAAATCATTTGGTTGTTGAATTTATAATTTTAAGCCATTTAAAAAGAGTTTCAATTCTTGGATTTGGTAAATTTAGTTTTTGGATGCTTATTTTAAATCAAATTCAAACCATATTTTATGAGCTAGAAAAACACTAATAAACTACTTGTGAAAATGTTTTTTTATTTGACCCATTATCTCTATAGTTATTAGTAATAAAATTATTTAACCATTGATTTGGTATTTCTAATTCATTTGAAAAGTAGTTTAATTTCCTGATTTAACAATTTTCAATAATAGATATTTATTTTATTCAAAATTATGTTTACATTTGTTGGCCTAATTAAAAGCAATGTTTCCACTTATTTATTGCATTGTAACAATCAAAACTTGTTTGAATAACTTCCTATTTTTTAGTGATAAGGAATGAGTGATACTAAAACTCTAATTGTCCATCACTATCAAGCATAAATATCTCACATTTCCTTTAGTTTAACTTTGTTGAGAAAATCATTTTCACACTAACAAGGGTTAACATCAAAAAGTGGTCTATTTATATTTGTAGACATCTAATTCCTAACACCATTGTGTTGAAATTGTCAATCTTACTTAAAATTTGTGCGTTTCATAAATTGGGTCAAAATCACTTAAATATGCTAAATGGTTCGAGCTTGTTGTATACAAGTGTCAATTTAGGCTAATGTATCCCTAAATGGGGCAATGCATTTTATATGATTATTAACTTTGATCAAATCATTTCGAGTCAAAATGATAAAACTACATTTTGGTCCTCTGCATCACTTTTTCTTTTATTTCAGAAGCAGACAACACATGCATGTGTTATTTTGTGTCGACAACGTCCTAAATGGGATGATGGTCTATACGCAACTAACATTGCCTTCTAATTCTTCTCGAGTCAAATTATGACCTAGTAATATGACTTTCTGACCAGTTTGATTAATGAAGTGCACCAATTTCTAAAAAATTATACTAAAATTGATTAATCTTACTTAGACAAATTAAATCATTTATGAGTTTGAGTAAGAATTCCATGGAAGTTATTGAATATTTATTTATTGGAAATTGATTCCTAATAACTACATCATCAAGTGAGGTCATTTTTGGGGTGGCATCCATAAGTCATAAATGCAACAAATATCAAGATTATGGCTTCCCATGCTTCTTTAATGCCCCTTCCTCCCAAATCATTATGAGGATATTTATGAATTTTAATTACATAATTGGATTAATTTATGACCACACATCTTGATATTGAGATGGACGGTCAAATTGATCTTGATCAATTTGAAAAATCTATAAATAGGAGGCCTCTCACTCATATTTTTAAGCTTAATTTGTGTAAACTTATAATGTAGGATTCTCTCCACAACCTTTCTTTGTGTTGATTTTAATGTTTTATTTGCAATAGGATAGATTTATTATAGGAATAGCATTGATTTTATATCATGAGCCTAGATTATACTTGATGTTCTTGAGATGGTGGAGGAACTTGCTTTGCACCATTATTGAAGACCTAAGCATCAAAGCAAGGGGAAAAACACATTTTGATCTGATTATGTATGATGAGATGATCTTGGGAAGGTAATGTATGTTTTCTTTCTTTCATGGAGTTCTTAATTATCATTTGCACACCCCATTGAATAGGTTGGCCTAGATTATTAGTTTTTTATGCATTTTTTATGTTTTTCATGACTAATGCTTGATCTAGCCATCTTTGTAATCCATCTCTATATCTTGGCATGCCCAGTGGGATGATGCATCCCTCTCAAGTAAGGAAGACATTTTGGAAATTTTGGATTTAAATAAAAGTCCTTAAAAATCCTTTAACATCAATTTTTAACTTGTTTTTCCCATGTTTTTGATGTTTTTTATTGATACACAGGTCACACAATGATCGACATCAATTTTGTGTAATCAGCATCAATTAGGTTGCAGGGAAAAATACGTCTAAAATTTTGCATTTTAGAGATTTTATCAAATTTCTAGTTTGTTATTTGAGTTTCTAAGTCTCTAGTCTGAACATTTATTACTGATCTAGAAGTTTTTTTATGGAGATTTTATCCTAACATTGTGCTAAAAAGTTTTTTGTCAAAATATTTTTTGCCTAAGGGTTCACAAGTGACAGGCATTAGTCATTTTTTACCAGCATTGATTAAGATTATGATCAGCATCGATCTTGCAGCAACTGGCATCGGTCACTATTGACCAACATTGATCTCTGTGGGTAAAAAATAGAGAACTCAAGAGCAAGAAATCCAAACTTGCTTGTTTCATTACAAATTGTGCTTCAAAGCTAAATGAGACTCTCTAACTTTTTATGTAGGACCCATGAGGAAATGTGGTTAATTTGGGCATAATTAAGTCTATAACCTTCCCTTTGGTGTTTAAAAGGAACTTAGATGGTTTATTTGATTGTTTTATGAATGCTTTTCAAAGTTTTTGTAAGCTAAGGCCAAGGGGCCAAGAACTTCACTTAAAATTTCAATTTGGTGTATAAAATGAACAATCACTTAAATTTTAAATTTATTGAAGTGTTGTTTTATGCAAATCATCTATTTTTTGTTAGATTATTTGAGCAAAAATAATCATGTGTGTATGCTCTCTTTCCATCCCTTATAGTAAACTTAAGTGATCAAAAGTACCTTTTCATTATGATTGTGCCTTTTTATAAGGCATGAAAAGGAACTTGTCTAGGCTCTCCCTAAAACCCGTATGGTTTGGGTGATCTAAAAACAACCTCTAAAACCTTTTCACTTAGATCATTTATTTTTATGCAATTTGGCTTATGGAGGGGAGTTCATTGCCTCTTCATGATTTCTTTAGGGAAGTTTTGACCTTAGGATTTATCTCTTGGCATTATTTCAACCCCACTCCATGATAGGGTATATAAATTAGGGTACACATATTATGAGATCCAAGGGGTTAAGTGGCTAACCTCTCCTTTCGTAATGAAGGCTTGAATCAAGTCTAGTCAACCAAGGGATTCTACTAAGCAGTAAACGAATGAAATCTCTATACAAATAAATAGGCCTTTGCATAGTAAGTCAATTGGTATGAAATCAATTAATGTGCCACATCTTTTATATTAGCCACACTTGGGACCATCTAGATGGTTGTAAATTGTAAGTTTTAGACAACCCCACTTGTCATTGAGTATTATTGATGCAAGGTGAGTAACCCAAAGATCCATGTCACCGTACAGTCTCTTGGGATAAGGGGGTGTAAATTACCCTACCAACTAATGCACTTTTATATTTAGATTAATAATTAATTACTTTAAAAAATATGTATAAAGATAGATTTCAACAATAAAAAGCAACTTTGTCAGTTTAGGGCTTAGGATGATTTACTTAATTGTATTTTGGTCTTTGTCTTTACTTACTTGGTCATTGATTTGAGTCAAAACTTGATTATAAATAACACGTCATAACCAAACATATTATCCACCATTTCTTGAACAAGGAGGCGTTACACTGATCAAATCCATATTAATCTTTGCCTTGTTCAAATCTTCATCTTAAACATTGTGTTTGTTTTATCTAATTAACGTAGTTATTCTACCCATTTGAGTCTAAACCACTTTCCAAAAATATTTAACTCTTTAATTGATAATTCAAATTCAAAATTATACCTATCTAAGTTCTAGGTTAATATGTTAATTTGTTTTACCATTTGCACTTGACTTGAGTTAACTTGGGTTCAATTTTCCATTTGGATTGAAGGTTGTTTATAGACTTATTATCATTTGATCATTGTGAACTTAGGTCATCAAGTGTATTACTCACACTCTAAGTTCTAGAACACATTTTATTCTACCTCCTATTACCATGTAGTGGCATTGTGTTACCCATTTGGTTCTAGTTTTATACTTAGGAATTCTTGTATGTTTTCACATCTTGAGTTTCATAGTTCGCATTGTCACCTTCCTAATCCGAAGGGCTTTCTTCTAATTTCTTAGTATAAACTCATCAAAATTGAACTAGCTTTTACAGTATTGAAGTATATCTTAACCTATATTTGGTGTAATAGTTTACACTTAGGTTTTTGAGTTATCATACCCTCTTCTAATTCATATGATTTCAAACTTACCCAAGTTTGAGTAATTTCATGAACACATTCTTCTAATTTTGTGGTACTATGCCACCTCCTTTTTATTATAGTTTCTTTTGTGCCTTGTCACTTGTTTAGAAAATATCAAAACACATACCTTATTTAAACATTTATAAAACATTTTCCAAATATTTTCAAACATAGTGGACAAACCTTTTTATACATGACTCAAGGGTACACTCATAGTCAGGTCGCTTACAACCCTAGATATGAGGAGGAGCACTTCTATGATAGTCAAGATAATTCTGTAGTTTTTGAAGACATTCCCACAATTGTAGGATATGAGGAAGATTATTTAGAATATCAACCCTAAGAGGACAAGGATGAATCCCTCCTAAGGTTGATAGAATCTAATGTTAGACTACCCTTGAATTTTCTTATGGAATAATAAGACACTTTGGTTAGAGAAGGAAAGCAACAATGAGAACAATCCTTCGTGAACATTACTAAAATAAATATACCTTATTCTATCAAGGGTAAGGAAATACTTATAGAGTCAAAACCTAATGATCAATGTCTTATAACCAAGATCAAAAATATAAGTCAATAATATGCAAACCAACATATCATAGACTTGACAGACTCTTTAGTTGTTACTTCAATTTATAATGATGCTTCTAAGAAATAAGGGAATGTGGTTGAACCAATATAAACTCTAGTTGAGAACATAACAACAATGGATCAAGATGTCTCAATTGAACAACCCAAATCCCAAGAGGTTTTGTAATATGCTTCACTAGACATGGAACACACATTTTTTAATCATCAAGAACCTCTCATTCCTTCACAAAACCAAAGACCAAAACATTCAGTATGCATTGAATAAATCATATAAAATAATTTGGCTAGTTCATCTCAACCAACACGTAATTGGTAAATATACCAAAAACTCCCTAAAATCAACAGAACACTAGTTATTCAAGACAACCAACTTCAGGGAATGTTAATCAACCCAGAAATAAATGGCTTACTTACTCGACTTAAGGAGCGAACCAAAACCAAGTCATGAATTGTAAGGTGTAAACCCTAACATATACATGCAATTATAGGGGCACATACCACCCCAATAGAATCATGTTCCACCCATGAATACACCAAACATGCAAGAGTGGAACTCTATAAAAGAGATTGTGTCACATTTAGAGATTGAAAATAGAATCAAGAAGTACAAATTTGATGAGATATGTCCATATTTATTTGATTTGTCTATTCTACAAGTCCCCTTTCTATCTCATTTAAAGGCACCTAAATTTGACAAATATAAATGAAAGGGTGACCCTCGTGAACACATTTAGGCATTCTTTGTGTTATGCTAATAGGTTGCTTACAGTAGAATTTATTTGCTTTATTTGTTTCTATGAAGTTTAACGAAATAAGCTCCAAATTGGCTACTTAAGTTACCCAAAGGATTGGTTGTGGATTAAAATGACTTATCTAAAAATTTATTCAACCATTTCTCGTACAACATTGAGCATGAATTAACCATTGTTGACTTGTGCAAATCCAAGCAACATGATAGAGAAAGCTTAGTAGCATATCTATGGAGGTAGAGAACATTAGTTGGTCTCTTTCAACATAATTTTCTAGACAAATAGTTGGCAAACATTTTTACACAAAAATTACATCCCAAGGTCATGCATAATCAATGACTTGTTTGCACTAACTCATTTGAAGAAATCATAGAAAATGGGGTGCAGGTTGAGAAGGTGCTTATTGGCAAGGGCCTTGTTAAGATTTTTGTGTAGGGTCAAATTTAAAATCAAACCCAATCATCGATTCAAATGGTTGTGCAAGAGAAACCTAAGGGTTTCAACAAGAACACGGTATGGAATGGAATGATTGAAATAAGATATGTATAAATGGTACATGCCTTGCTAGCTCTAAACATACAATTAGCTCCCATAATCCACTAGCCAATTTGCAAAGACAACTTCAATAGAGGACATTCCATAATCAATTCAAAGTCTTATCAAATTAGGAGAACCTATTGAGATATTATTTTAGAAGCCCATAGCAGTTAATCTGATTATATGGCAAGTACCAAGGCCATTTCCTATAGATCAACCAAAACTAGATTAGTACAAGGAAAATGAATGGAGCAACTTCCATCATGTTGTTGGTTATGGTTCTTATCATTGTGTCTAATTGTGACACCTTATTGAAGATCTAATTGAGAGAGGTGAAGTTGAGATCAATCTTACCCCATAGGGCACTAATTAGGATATGGGAATCTACCAAGATCCATTTCCTTGACACAATCAATAAACACCAAAGAACAATAAAAACCAAAGATAGAACCAATGGTAAAATCAGAACCATAGTCATGGTCAAAATCATAATCAGCATGATCATAATTAGGATCATAATACCCATGCTAATAACTTGGGTTACAATAACATGCCTTATGACTATAAAACATCATGGGATGTATTTCTACAACCCACATTGCCACTATTAATGTCAAATCTTGTCAAATATCCCATACTTCTCATAGTAATGGACCCATTGTCAAAGGTTAGCACCCTCTCCCTCTAGTAACACCATGTCAATTTCATGTAATTATATTACAACTTCATTTGTATGGGTTACTATTTTTTAACAATACCCTTCTTCTAATTATAATGGCTCCTCATCAACTCAAAATTGCTCCAATGCAACTAGACGCCCATGAGTCACCCTCCAAGGCCCTTTGCCTTCGTCTTATGATTATAATGGCTCCTTTCCACCTCTAGATTACATAGTGATAACTAGATGCTCATGAGTTACTCTCTAGGTCCCTTTGCCCTCTTCTTCCATTGAACCCAATGTGAACATTATACCTTCAAATCCGATGCCTAATACTATGCCAACCAAGGCCAAATCATCTCATCATAATGTTGCCTTATAGTCTATAGGACCAACTGAGAAAAACCCTTATGTAGATTTCCATTTTGGATCTCTTGTGTACATCTAAAGTCCATAGAACTATTTTGAATAACCTTTTATGAGAATACACTATTCTCAATGATATTAATCTTGAATAGTTCCAAAACCTAGTGGGATATTTGTCTTCATTTTTATAGGTAATGTTTGATCAAAAAGACATGTCCACCCTAGGTTCAAACCATAATAACCCATTGTATATTGAGGTAGTCATTGAAAACCATAAGATAAAATGGGTTATTATAGACAATGGTGCAGGGTTGAACATAATGTCCCTCAATTTGGTATAGAGATTGGGCTACACTACGAAGGATATTCAGCCAAAGACAATCACCATTAAGGCTTACAACAATGTTGAGGAGTCTTTTGGTACCATTTATTTGTTGATCATTGTTGGGTCTATTTTCCATCACACTTTATTACATATTGTGGGCATTGAGATGCCTTATAACATACTTCTTGGTCATGATTGATTGGATCCATGAAGTACAAGCCATTCCATCCACCTTGCATTAGTGCCTTAAGTTTACCCACGATGGGATTGAGGTTACTATTCATGCTGATCAACAACCTTATCAGTATTACAAACATTTAGAGGTTGAGTTCCGTAATTATAAATATTATCTAGGTTATGAATTCATTGCAAAGAAAAACAAAGAGATAGTTTTGCAACCACCTCCATCTAATTATATCAACCCTAGTGACCTTACATCCACTTTGGCTGATCCATTTCACGCAGCTCTTACAAAACAAGTTTTTATAGAAGACGTGGGAATTTCCACATACTTTATTAAGGATGCCTTCCATGTTGCTAAGTTGTTGAAGTCTCCTAACACATTTGGTAAACCCAAACCTGTTAAAAGCCCAAATAAACCCAACTTGATCTAACAACAAAAGAAGGAATAGTGGAAACCATCTATGGTATTTGTACATACTACTTTACCAAAATAGGATCAAGAAGCTTTCAATGGAGATAGGTTATATTCTGATGGCATTGTTGATTGCTTTCAAAATCTAAAATATCTTATCCCTAATCGGATCATGGATAAATTTGATTATACAAGAAAAGGCCTTGGCCTACGAGCGTAAGGAATCCTAGATCCTTTATCAACTAGAGTACCCAATTTAAATCATGGTCTCAAATCTATATTCCCTAGGGTTGACCTCATGACTTTTGATAGTGATTCTTTTGAATTGACTAGTGACAAGACTCCTGACAGTGATGTAGAATCCCATTATAGCCTTTTTTATGAGCTTTTTGACCCAAATTTATTTGATCAAAATGTCATTATGACCTTAACACCTCATTTTTCCCTATGCCTTTTCCATCATGAACTCATTGATTGGGACTAATAAAATTTGGTCGTACGATGTGATGAGTTTCATAATGAATAATCAATTTTATAATACATGGGCCTAAGAGATGGGATTGCCCATTGGTGATCACAAACAAGGCTTTGATTTTTCATTGGATTGTTCTACCTACTTTGGGGAGAAGGCAAACTTTATTGGTCATAACAAAGATAAAACATTAAGATCTTCAGGTGAAAGCCTCTTTGAGTCGCTCGTTGATTAGGGAAAAATTAAAGATAAAGATAAACCCTTAAGTGAAAACCTATTTTAGGCACTCTTAGATGGGAAAGTTTTTTATCCCCAAAAGATGCATAGGTTCCAACAAGTCCTAACTCTATATCCAGTACAAGCATCTCTTCAAAACAACAACAAATGTTTGAGCATCTTGCTCTTGAGTTTTCAGAGATTTTGCTACTTGGCCATTACCTAGGGTGGTAGATTTAGATTAATCACATTATCTATATCTTTGGGAGGAACAACAAGAAACTGTAGTAGAATAAGATGATCATGATCATACCTTGCCTACTATTCTTGAAGTTGGATCTACACATCTTATAGAAAACATAGTTGAAGTGAACCTGGGAACATATGATGATCCCAAAATTATTTATCTTGGAGTTTCCCTTATTGAAGTAGAATGTGAACACATTATATCTATTTTGATGGATTTCATTGATTTTTTACATGGGAATATTCAGACATGTCAGGCTTAGACCCTCACTTGGTAGTGCATTGACTTGTTATTCATTTATATGCCAAAATAGTTAAATAAAAATTAAGAAAGATGCATCCAAGCATCATCTTTTTGGTAAAAGCTAAATTGGAGAAGTTATTAGGAGCAAGCTTCATCAAACCATTGGATTATTCTGAATGGATATCAAATATAGTTCCAGTTAGCAAAAATCCACAAGGTATATGTCTCAGTATAGATTTTAGAGATATCAACAAAACATGCCCTAAAGATAATTTTATTCTACCCAACATCGACATGATTATCAATTCTACTAATGGGTACAAGATGTTGTCCTTCATGGATGGATTTTTGGGATACAATCAGATCAATATAGACCAAGAATATCAACACAAGACTCTGTTTACCACTCTATGGAAAACATTTTATTACCAAGTCATGTCATTTGGCTTGAATAACATAGGAGCCACATATCAGTGGGCCATGACTATGATCTTCCATGACATGATGCATGATATTGTTGAGGACTATGTTGATGACATCCTAGCTAAATCAAGAACACATGTTAGATATCTTGACATTCTATGAAAAATATTTGAGAGGATTCATGAATATAAAGTCCACGTGAATCCTAAGAAGTATATCTTTGGATTCACTTTACGGAAATTGTTAGTTTTAATTATATCATAAAGAGGGATCAAATTCAACCCTACTAAGGTCAAGAATATTTTTTAAATACCTCCACCTTAAAATCTTAAACAACTCTAAAGCTTGTAAGGAAAGATCTAGTCAATCCATAGGTTCATTTCTCAACTAGCAGATAAGTGCCACCCATTTACTCATCTCTTGAAGAAAGGGGTCACATTTCAATGGGATGAATATTGTTAGTTATCATTTGCAAAGCTCAAGACATATATGTCTAGCCCACTAATTTTGAGATCGTCAATACTTGGACAACTACTATTTATTTACATATCCACAACCGAGTATGCATTGGGGGCACTTTTGGCCCAACATGATGATCAAGGTAAAGAACATGCAATCTATTACTTAAGCCACACACTGGTAGATGATGAACATAATTATACACCTATTAAGAAGGCATTTTTATCTATGGTTTTCACTTCTCAAAAGTTGTGACACTATATATTGAACAATAGAACAATTGTCATTGCTAACGTGGATCCTCTCAAGTTTTAATTATCCAAAGTAGCTCTCACATGATGTATGGATAAATGGGTCATGTTCCTAAGCGAGTTTGATGTTGAGTATCAGAATCAAAAAGCTATCAAGGGGTAGGTTATTATTGATCAACTTATAGAAGCCCCTATTATAGACACTTGACCACTCAGATTTGACTTTCTAGATGATTCTATCATGGTAGTGGTAGAAGTGCATCATGAACATGAATAATGAAAGCCATGTTTTGATGGTTCCTTTACTTTTCAAGGATCTAAAGTTGGCATATTGTTGATTACACTATAAGTGGATATAATTTCCAAAGCATTTTACATTAATTTTCATTGTACCAATAATATGGCTAAGTATGAGGCACTTATTATAGGGCTTCATCTTACAATTCAATAGGGTATTCAGCATTTAATGGTCTATAGTGATTCTCAATTAATCATCAATCAAACCATTGATCAGTATCAAACTAGAGATGATAAGTTTGTTCCCTATAAGTAAATTGTTGATAATCTCAAAGTTCATTTTAAATCTCTATAGTTTGAACAAGTACCAAGGGTCAACAATAGATTAACTAATGTAATGGTAAAAATTAGGTAAATGATACATATTGATGGTGTTTTTAAAGAGTATCAATTTCTAATTGAGAATCTTATATATCCTGCACATATTATGCCATATTTAGAAAGGGTATGTGCCATTGTTGGTCCCAATCCCCCACCTGAATTGCCTTGGTTCCAAGATTTTTATAATTATTTACATGATCACATTTTTCCACTTGACTTATCTAATAACTGATGGAAATTATTCCTTCACTGTCTAGCCCATTATACCCTCCTTGGAAATGCTTTATCGCAAAGGCTATGATGGAACACTACTTCATTGTTTATCTTCAATAAAATCCAAACTAGCGTTAAAGGAGGTTCATGAAGGAATGTGTGGGGCCCATACCAATGGTGTAGTCTTAACTAAAAAGCTCCTTAGAATGGGTTATTATTGGCCAAAAATGGAGACTTATGCTTGCAATTATGTGAAGAAGTGTGTTCCTTGTCAGTAACATGGAAATTTGATACGTGCACCTTCCTTACCACTATAACTGATCACAACACCATGGCCATTCTCTACTTGGGGCCTCGATCTCATCAGGAAAATATGCCCAACATCTTTAAATGGCCATAAACACATTTTAACTGCTATCGATTACTTTTCTAAGTCGATTAAAGCCATTCCTCTCACTTATGTCACCAAGAAGTAGATTACCAAATTTATTCATTACCATATCATTTGTTGATATGGCATTACAACATGCATTATATCTGATAATGGTGGATCCTTTGTAAATAGAGATGTTAAAGACCTGTGTACAAAATTCAAAATCAAACACAAAAAATCCACACCATATAACCCACAAGGCAATGACAAGTTGAGGCATCAAACAAGACCATTGTAGCCATTTTAAAAAAGATTGTCAATGATGTTGGCCATAATTATCACTTGAAAATCTTTCCTACCCTTTAGGCTTATAGAATTAGTCATCAAACACCTACAGAAGCCACTCCATATTCCCCTAGTTATGGCACAAAAGTTATTATCTTGATCGAGATCGAGTTACCTTCATTGTAATTTTATTTGGAGCATATTGAAGATGATGAAGAACATAGAGTCTCAAGGTTTCAAGAGCTAGAACTTCTTGATGTTAAGCATTTGTCTACCCTAGAAAACTTGCAAGCTTATCCAAATAGATTGTGGAAAAGCTACAAGTGCATTCTCCCTCAGGAGTTTGAGATTGGTGATTTTGTCTTGAAAGACAAATAGAAGAACACAAACACTAAATGCAAGAAAAAAGGTAAGTTCCAACATAATTATTTGGGACTACATATTATCAAGGCAAACTATGGATCAAGGGCATATCAATTGGCTACTCTGAATGGTGAATAAATTCTAGATCCCATGAATATTGTGCACCTTAAGAGGTTCTACACTTGATAGCTTCAAACCATTGTTTACAAGACCCCTTATTTGGGGGTAACTTGTGCTGAAGTATTTTATCCTACCTTTATATCTTAGACCATCCTCTCATGGACCATATTCAGTTTAACCTACCCTAGACCATTCTTTCAAGAACCATATTATTTTCATGACTCTGGATAGTGATAGCTTTGGACCATTGGTACTCTAAACACATTTTATCCTACCCTGGATTGTCCTCTTTTTGACCATATTATTTTTAGACCATTCTCCTTGAGAAACTCATTTTTATGCCACCCTGTACCATCCTCTTATAGACCATATTCATTCTAGACCATTCTCTTTGGGAACCACATTCTTTCTAAGTCTTGGGTTGTTGTAACTCAAATACTTTTACTCATTGACCAATTATGATCTTAATTATGAATCATAGGCATTATGAACAATTCAACACCAATTCTACAAAGTAAATCAGCATGGATAGTATATTTTAGCTTCTTTTATAGACAAGTGAATACAAATACTGCAGTGTATGGTTTTTTCTTGCTACATGGTTCTTCAGAGTTATCTTATGTTGTAAAATTATTCTTTTTATGTAGTTATTTTTTGGTAGGCATTATTTCTTTCTCGGGTCGTCACTCTCATAGATTTGCAAGCATGGGCCATTTTAGCTGACTCTATTTTTTATTATATATCTTAATTAGTTCCCTGGTCCATTTTCTATATCTTCGTGTGTCATTGCAGCTAGCTTAGCTATTATTGGAACTTCTACTCTTGGATGAGCATCTCCTTGATTAGTTGGTTCCCTTTGTACATATTTTTATCCCAAAAATATCAAAAACATTGTAAATTGATCCACAAAATAATAAAAACATTATATTACACTTTTATACATTTTGATCCCCATGCCCTTGCCATTGTGCAAGTAATTATCCCACATGCTTGCCATTTTATAAAACCATTATCATTTGTACACTCTCACCATTTTGTGATCCCATCTTCCCTTTTCTTCTACAACATTAATCATGTTTTCTAGTCATTACCTTTTTATTCTATCCCACTTCCTGGGAGAACTACATTTGGCATGAAGTTCAAGTTGGATCATGCATCCATGAAACTATGTAGGCAGTGTCCACTTGTCTTATACATCTAGAGTCAGCTCAGCCAACCCCTTCCTTTTCATCTCTTCCACCATTTCTTATGCATTATTTCCCTATCATCTGGGAGTAACTTTATGTATTTATTCTTCTTACGTTATTGTAATAAGTAATGCCTCTACTACACATGCCTGAATAATTATTTTTAAACCGCACTAACTTGGCTTTTATTTGTGTTTTTATTTGATTTTTTATTGGTGTTTTGTTGTGCTTTCTTATCTCTTCTTTTTCTTCTTTTTCATCCCTTTGGTTGTTTCTTCTTGTTCTTTTATTTTTCTCTTTGGTCTTATTCTTTTCTTTTATTTTTCCAAGTACATATTGATGGTCTGCATAGATCTTGATTATTCATATCTTGATCTCATGTTATTAAGATGTTCTTAGTTTGTTTCTCAACATTATTATTCCTACTTAAGTCTTAATTGTTCATATCTCAATTTTAAGTGAGGTTCATTTATGTTCTTATTTTTCTTTGTCTTTGTTTTTTGTTTAAATATAAATGGTTGTAACGCTGGTATTGATAGTTTTTATCATTATCCTTAGTTATAAACATTCACATTTGAATTGGCTCATTGCAATTGAAATGCCATGTCATTATAGGTTATTCATACTTATGATGCCTCCTTTCATTTTGCTATAGCAAGCACTTTATGCTTTGGTTCCAAGTCTCAACATTGATGTAGCTCCGATGAATAACTCTCAAGGACACCAATGAAAATAGGTACCTATGGCTTATCATGCACTTGAATCTATGCAAGATGTGCATCTCTTGGCATACATCATGAGTCTAATTAAACATTGGTCAATTTTCTTTATCCCTTATTCCATTCTCTCCCACTTCTGGGTGAACTACATTAACATGAGGTCCATCTAGACTATGTAGGTAGTGCTCGGATACATGAAGTATCTTAGGTCAACTTGACCATCTTCATTCTTCTTTTCATCTCTTTCATCACTTTGTGCATCCTCGTATGCCTAGTTTTTTGTATCTTTTATAACCATTAAACTATCACATCTATGTTTGCACTCGCTCATCTTTAATATATGTAATAGGTTATATCCTTAAGCTATTGCTTGCCAATTTTCCTTAAATGGGCATAACATTTGAACCAGTCACAAATCTAAATCAGCCCTACAGGGAAAAACCATTCTTTATCAGTGATCAAAATCAACTCTACTGGGGAAAAATTATTTATCACACGATCATATCTGCTCTAATAAAGCACATTATTATTTATTCTCTTTGGAGACAATGTCCTCCTTTTATTCTAATTCCAAGCTCTATGGATTTTTTCCCTCATTCTAACAATATTTTAGGTGCAACTTGTTTGATCAATTTTGAAGTGTACAACTTGCACCCTAGTTTTGGGTGTTTTCAAAGTGTGTCACTTCTATTTTTAGATTGTATCCTTCCCATTCCCCCTATTCTTGAGGCCCATTATACTCTAATTATATTATGATCATTGATGGAATCAACACATGCAAGCAGTAACTCATTTTTATGTAATCTATTTTATGCGTTAATCTCACTTTCCCTCTCTTTTCAAGATTCCATCCTTCTCTTTCATCCTAGTGTGCCCTCTCGAGGAGGCATCATGGGTCATTTCATTTCCAGTTTATTCTTGACAAGTCTTTTCTTTGAAAAGTCATTGCTTTACCTGAATATCTCGCTACACCTTCTCAAATAAGGGCAAAATGTAGACATCCAATTCCTAACACCATTGTGTTGAAATTGTCAATCTTACTTAAAATTTGTGAAAATGCATAAATTGGGCCAAAATCACTTAAATGCACTAAATGGTTCAAGTTTTTTCATATACAAGTGTTGATTTAATCTAATGTATCCCTAAATGGGGCAATGCATTTTATGTGATTATTAACTTTGATCAAATCATTTCGATTCAAAATGAGGAGAATGCATTTTGGTGCTCTATATCACTCTTTTCTTCTAATTCAGAAGCACATGACATGTGCATGTGTTATTTTGTGTCGACAACATCCTAAATGGGATGATGGTCTATATGTAACTAAAATCACTTTCTAATTATTTTTAAGTCAAACTATGACCCATTGGTATGAATTTCTGAGTAGTTTGATTAATGAAGTGCACCAATTTCTAAAGAATTGCACTAAAATTGATTAATCTTACTTAAGTGAATTAAATCAAATTATGAGCTTAAGTAAGAATTTCATGGAAGTTATTGAATATTTATTTATTTTAAATTGATTCCTATTAATTACATCATCAAGTGAGGTCATTTTAGGGGTGGCATTCATAAGCCATAAATGCAATAAATATCAAGATTATGGCTTCCCATGCCTCTTTAATGCCCCTTCCTCCCAAATCATTATGAGGATATTATGGATTTTAATTACATACTTGGATTAATTCATGGCCACAAATCTTGATCTTGAGATGAATGGTCATGGTTGATCCTTATCAATTTGGAAAATCTATAAATAATAGGCCTCTCACTCACATTTTTAAGCTTAATTTGTGTAAACTTATAATGCAAGATTATCTCCACAACCTTTCTTTGTGTTGATTATAATGATTTATTTCCAATAAGATAGCTTCATTGATAGGCATAACAATGATTTTATATCATGAGCCTAGATTATACTTGGTGTTCTTGAGATGGTGGACGAGCTTATTTTGCACCATTATTGAAGATTTGAGCACCAAATCAAGGGGAAAACACTTTTTGAACCGCTTATGGATGATGGAATTCTCTTAGGAAGTTAATTGTATGTTTGATTCTTTCATTGAGTTCTTAATTATCATTTTCACATCCTATTGAATGGGTTGACCTAGATTGTTAGTTTTTTATGCATTTCTTGTGTTTTTCATGACTAATATTTGATCTAACCATTTTTATAATCTATTTCTATAATATTTAAACCTCGATTTAAATTTAATTTTATTTGAAAGAAAAAAAGAGAAAAAAATACGAGCATAATTTTAATTTTATTTTACAACCAAAATACCACATGGTCTTGGTAAGCATGAACATGACATTGTTTAGCCCATTTCATTTGAAACTAACTCAAATTTTGAAGGGCTTCATTTTAATGTTTCTAATACTTCTCATGTTAATGCAAGTCATATAATTGTTCCCCTCATCAAAATACATTGCAGCATAATGTTTTTCGTTATAAGGATTCTTGTGCTCATACTATGATTAAAAATGTTAAAATTTGTGAGCTCTATGGTCAATACGGGCATGATATTACTAAATGTTGAATATTACATGCTTATAAATTTTGTAATAAAATAAATAATGACCTTTTGTATTGTTGGAAACCCACTAAACCCATTGATTCTACGGATTAACAAGTTTGGATTCCTACAATTATGGTATCTTCTCGAGACAATGATGTGTTTTATTTTGATACTTCTTTATTTGCATCACATACAATATCTTTTGTGAAAGGCAAAACATATTCCTTGTCTCACTTTTGATATGTTCTAAAATGAAGTTATCTCTTTACTCTTATTAGATCTAATTTTAATATATTATTTGTAAGTTGATCATATTATGGCATCTTTTATATTATCTTTACTTAACCTAAAGATTGGTGTAAGATTTTGTTTTGCAAAGACAATGGATCATTTTTTTATCATATCCTTTTTGTTGGTCATTGTTCTAGTGTGGATTGCAATGGATCATTTTTTTATCATATCCTTTTTGTTGGTCATTGTTCTAGTGTGGATTGACTATAGAAATGAACCTACATTTTAGTATAGCCAAAGGCTTGTACACAAGAGAGTAAAGTTCAAAATTTTTGGGTCAATTAACATAATATATATTATTTAATGAAGAGTTATGAATATATATACCCTTTCAGAAGCCTTGCTACAACACACATCATAAATGTGGGATTATTAGAAGTCTAACTAACTTATTTAATATTATTACTTAGCTACTAATGTGAGCACTAACCTATATTTTCTTGATGTTCTCCCCTTAGTTCTCACATGGGTAAATATGAACCACATGGGATTAACATCTTTATATTCCTCCATAATTTTTACTTTAGTAGACGTCAGGTTCACCTAATAATGCATCTATTACAATAATGAGAGATTATTATATTGAAATCAATGTGCATACTTTTTTATATTTCCTTTTGAACATAGGTTTATTCAAAAGCTTTTGACAAAATACCATAGACATACATAATAAAGATAATGATAACACAAGACTATTGACTTCGTCATGACATAAGATAATGGCGTGACACTACTAAATACAAACTAATTAATATGACAATGTTCAAAACACCCACTATTAATTTAATTACTTTTTAAAATGATATTTATAAATAAACATAATAATCAAACTAAAAATAAAATCACGAAGACTTAAAAATTATATAATGAAATATAAACCTACAATAACTTATGAGACATTTTAATCTTTGATTAATAAATGAATCTTTAAAAAATAATTAATAAATATATAGTCTAAAAAAACTACTTTCTCAATGACATATACATAACCTGAACACGAGTTTGTAAATTAAAACTAAAACTAAATATTATTAAACAAACATATCACTTTTTAATACCACCACCATTTTTTTTAACTATTTTAATAAAAATTGAAACCTAAAAACTAATTACAATTAAAAATAACAAACAAGACCATATTTGAGATACAAAACCATGCAAAATGAAAAAAAGACTAAATTAGAATGACACAAAACCATGGGCTATATGATAAAGCAGTTTTACAAAGGTTAAAGGTCTAGAGCAAGATGGATCTCACTAGTCATCGAGTGGAGCATCATAACCGTTTAAGGGAGATGTCATGGCCAAGTTTGGTGAGGAGTCTATCATCATAGTCGATGATAAGCCAAATGGGAAATATGCATGGGATGGTGAGGGCCATATAAGGTGTTGAGTTTGGGACATGTTGAGGGTTGATTTAATGAAGGTTGAGTGAGAAAAAAGGGTCATCAATGGATTTATTATAGAATGTAACTGAGCCAAAGCCTTCAATCCAACGTTGAGTTGGTGGAAGCTCCACTAGATTAGGGGCTTTTGGTGAATGATATGGTTGATATGAGAGTTTGATGTGATCAAATACATGATTCACATATATTAATGTTGAGTATCCACATCTATTAATATTGATGTAATCCATTTGATGTGGTAGGATCAAATATACCAAGTTTAGATTATGGGATGAGGACCAAGAAACAAAAAGATCCTTCAAACTATAATGCAGATATAAAATAATACGGTTATATCTAAAAGGCAAAATTACAATATATATACACTCAATAAATTTATACTCACACAATTGATAGTAGGAAATCACGTGGTTTACACTACTATGCTCAACATAAATGAAAAATATATATCTATTAAATGATAAGACCTTTGGATATGGTTTTCACTTCAAAGTTCTTAATAAAATCAAGATCTAAATTTTTCAGAGAGGTCTCACCTGCTCTGATATCAAATGTAGAAATGATCCTACATTTTAGTAGAATTGTAGACTTGTACATAATAGAGTAAAACTCGAATCATCATTTTGATGAGAAGTGATGGAGCACACAGGAGAGCACAGAGGCGCGTTGCCAGGCTAGGGCTGCCGAGCCTTGGTCTGTTTTTGAATGATTTTGGATTGCGCTAGGGAAAGAAGCTGTTTGGGTATAGGGAAGGAGGTGGTGAGAGAGGGAGCAGAAATAGGTGAAGGGAGGAAGGATGCGACGTGGGAGAAGGAAGATCTATTATAAGCAAGGATGGACATGAGTTTCGAGGTTGTGGGAAAAAATAAATAGGGGAATGAACCTAGGATGGAACCTAGGATGAAGGGGATGGGTGATCCTATCCAAACAGTAGGTATGTATGACATTAACCCAACTGGAGGTTCAAGATTAACGAAAGTGAATGGATGCCTGGAGCGATGTACAGATAGACCAAAGCTTGTAATTCCATATGAAATGATTGCTGAGGATGTGGAGTATTTCTCCAAGCACTCACTTTACTACAAATTTTTGGGATTACGAGTCTCTTTACCCTTCCTAGAGAGCTGAGCGCGACGTGTTTGGGAGCCAGAGGGTGAGATGGAAATTTCATTGCTGGCCAACAATTTCTTCATGATCACATTTGTCTGTTTAGCTAACAAAAATAAGGTATTTGAAGGAGGTCCTTATTTTTATAACCAGGAAGGATTGTTTGTGAAATCGCGGCATGCTAGATTTAACCCAATGGAGGAACTACCAAACAGAGTATCGGTGTGGGTGAGATTACCCAGAATGCCCATTGAATGTTGTCAAGAGGATGTGCTATAGATGATTGCATCTATGCTGGGAAAACCTGTGGGGTCTTCCTCACAAACTTTAGGAAGGAAGATCATGACCTTCACAAGAATTTGTGTGGAAATTGACTTAAGTAAGCCCCTACTAGATGTGGTTGAGATGAGCGTGGGTGATTACTCATGGGTGTAGCAACTTGATTATGAGATGCTCCCTTTCAGGTGCAGGTTGTGCCATGAGTATGGCCACTTGGTCCGTGGATGTCCTAAGGCAAAAGTGGATGATCAACAACCTTCACGCCCTCTTGCTCTGAATCGAACCATTGGGGTGGATAAAGGAAAAAAGGCTGGAAAGGAAGCAAGCAAGGACTCAAAGGGTTTTGTGCAGGTCAAGGCTAAAGGTAGAAATAGAGGACATAAGAGGTCCTGGATGGAGCAGCAGGTAGAGGACTCAATTAATAGATTTGAGGTTCTTGATACATTAGGATAGTAGGAGATCTTTCCAAGACTAATTAGTGAGGAGTAGGTGGTGGGAGAGGCAGGAGGAGATGGAGTTACACCCATGGACCATGCTCTAATACTCGAGGAAGCTCCCCTAACTATGATTTTGGATGGGCAGTTGGGTGAATAAATAATTTTAAGAGCAAATGTTGATATGTGTTAGGAGGTTGAAGAAGGGGCCCCCCAACGCTGGCAAGGGTGGGGAAGGTGGAGAAGAAAGGCAAGGCCCACCCACACTTGGGAATTCTTCAGAGGGAGGGCAAGAAGGGGACGGCTGAAAGGAGTGCCAAACCAGGGCAGAAGAAGGATATGGAAAGGATTAAGATAATTGGGGAGAATTTAGTTGAGTCGGGGTCAGTTAATACCATTGATTACCACTTCCTGTCTCCAACCAAATGGTTGTGCTCTCTTGGAATGTGAGGGGCTTGAGTAGCAGGCCCAGACAAAAAGCTGTTTGAGATTTGGTTAAGGATCATAATCTGGACGTTCTTTTTTTACAAGAAACTAAGGTTTCAGTGGAATTTATGATGGGAATTGTGCCCAAGATTTGGAGGCAGGGTTTGTGCCAATGCATTGGAGCGCAGGGATTGGCAGGTGGAGTCGCATGTATGTGGAATCCTCGCAAGGTTCTACCGATGTCATGGACTGCCTTCAAATCTTCTCTTTCAATGGTCTCTCTATGTGTGGAATCAGGAGAGTATGTCCTATTCACAAACATTTATGCCCCCACTGATTTCCCAGGTAAGCTTATTGTTTGGAATAATATACATCTAGTTCGTAGAGAATCTCCTTATTTGCCATGGATCATGGTGGGGGATTTTAATGCTATCATGGATCTATCAGAAAAAAGGGAAGGTATGGCAAGATTGGAGCCGTCTTCCCTTTTGCTTCGTGATAAGATCTTGGAACTCAACCTGGTGGATATTAAACCATGCAATGGGAGGTTCACATGGAACAATAGGAGAGTAGGTGACAGCTATATTGCTGAGCGCATCGACAGGTTTTTGACCTCTTGTTATTGGATGGGTGGTCAATGGTCCTTGAGGTATGAGATCTTGTTTGGAGAGGTTCAGATCACTGGCCAATTAAGTTGCATATATCATCCAAGGATGGGTATAAGAGGCCACCGTTCAAGTTTCAACTTATGTGGCTAAGGGATCCTAAGTTGTTTGACAAAGTGGCTGATTGGTGGCAAATTGGGAGGCCAGCATTTGGTACAGCTATGTATGTTTTTGTCAAGCTTCTTCAATTTGTGAAATATCAGCTCAAAAGATGGAACACACAGCACTTTGGAAACATCTTCCAGGAGAAGAAAGAGGTGCAGAAGGAGTTGGATAGCATCACCAGACTGATTAGGGAGGAGGGGCTTACAGAGTTCTTGATGTAGGAAGAAACCAGGGTTGTTCAGAAGGTGGAGGAATGGGAGCTAAGGGAAGAGATCTTTTGGAAGTAGAAAGCTAGGGTGGATTGGTTGCAAGAGGGGGATAGGAACACAGCTTTTTTCTTTAATACGGTGAGAGCCAGACAACACGGTAATATGATATCGGCGTTGGTTTTGGACAGCGGGGGGAGAATCTCTTCTACCAGGGAGATATGCATTGAAGCAGCCTAGTACTTCACCACTTTATTCACAGAGGAAGGTCAGAGGGAAGTGGATGTGGAGGAGCGAATACTATCCTGTATTCCCAGTTTAGTCTCTCAGGATATGAAGGAGCAGCTGATGTGTCCTATCAACATGGAATAACTTCAGAGGGTTGTGTTTGCCATGAAAAAAGGTAAAGCACCTGGCTCGGATGGCTTCCCAATCGAATTCTTTCAGGAGTTTTGGGAAATAGTCAAAATGGATCTACTAGCTATTTTCCAAGAATCCCAAAATAACAAACAAATGCTTAGAGCTCTTAATTTGACTTTTCTGGCTCTCATTCCCAAGGGGGAAGGGGCTGACCACCTGAATCAGTTTCAGCCCATTGCTCTTTGCAATGTGGTATACAAAATTATATCAAAACTGATTGCAAAAAGATTGAAGAGGTGGCTGAGTGTTTTGATTTTGAAAGAGCAAAGTGGATTCGTGGAGGGGCGTCAGATTCTAGACAAAATTGTGGTGGCGACGGAAGTTGTTCATTCCATGTCGAAGTCATGGGAGAAAGCTATGTTCATGAAATTAGACATGTCCAAGGCCTATGACAGGGTTCGATGGTCTTCTGCGGAAGATGTTGGTAGCCTATGGGTTTGAGGAGTGGATTATGTGGGTAATGAGCTGTGTGAGCTTGACCTCATTCTCAGTATTGGTTAATGGGGAGCACTCCCACCTTTTTGGTGTGTCGAGAGGACTAAGGTAGGGAGATCCCTTATCTCCATATTTGTTCCTGATTCTGGTGGAAGGTCTTGGCCGGCTGATCAAAAAGAATACCACTGAGGGTGTTATTCAGGGATGGAGGTGGGGAGGTGAACTACCGGTACTTTCCCATCTATAGTTCGTGGATGATGTGGCACTGACGTGCATGGCCACTATGAGGGAGGCCGCCAATTTTTGCAAGGGTTTAGATGATTACCTGGCTACCACAAGACAGGTAATCAATGAGGACAAGTCTTCCATTTTCTTTTTTAACACTCCTATGGCCATTCAGCTAAGGGTGGCTGATATTCTTCGGTTCCAAATAGGCAGCATCCCGATACTTTATTTAGGGATCCCAATATCTACCGGGAGACAGGCAAAGGAAACATGGAAAGGGATCATAGACAAATTTAGAGCCAAGGTGAACCATTAGACCAATAGGTGGCTGTCCTTTGTTGGTCGGGTCTAACTTATTCAGTCAGTGGTGCAAGCACTTCCTATTTATGATGCATGCTTCAGGTGGCATTGGCGAGTTTTGTCAAGGATTTGGATGGCTTAGCTAAACAATTTCTTTAGGTAGGTAATTTAACTTTGATGAAGTGGAGCTTGATTAGATGGGAAGTGGTGTACAGCTCGAAAAGATTTGGGGGGTTAGGACTTTGACAGTCGATGCTGGCAGGAATGGCCCTAGCAGCAAAATTATATTGGAGGTGGTGCGTGGAGTAGGATCGAGTGTGGGCCAAGATTTTGGCTCATAATTACCTTTTAGGGGTCCTGATGAAGGATATTCCCAGGTACAACCTATCTGGAGTTGGTTCGATGATCTGGACCACTCTAAAAAAGGGAGCATCTTTGATCAAGAAGGGCCTTTTCTGGATTTGTAGAGGTGGAAAAAAGGCACAGTTCTGCTCGGATTCATGAGACGGCTTTCCCCCTCTGATTACCCAATATCCTCACCTGATATAACCACACACATAGAATTTCAGGGAAGCAGGGTGGAATAGGTGAGTGATTACAAATTTCTATTCCACAATGGTCAGTTGACGGAGGTGAGATGGAAGGTTCTAGAGGAGTGGTCAATTAATGGAATGAAAGTTGAATGCTCAGAGCTGAAGAATATTTTGGAGGGGAAAAATTGCTACGCTCTCAGGGAGTGTGACACGTTGGCCTGGTCACCTCACCCCAAGGGGAAATACACAGTTTCATCTGGTTATCAGGAGCTGGCAGTGCAGCAATGGGGGGAAGGAGGGGAAGTTACATGGTGGAAGAGAGTATGGAGCAACTTTTCCTGGCCGAAATGTAACTATTTCTCTTGGACGTTGGCATGGAACCACTGCTTGACATGGGAGAATATTAAGAGGAGGGGATTTGCTGGTCCTTCACATTGTGTCCTATGTCTGGAGGTGGAGGAGGAGTCGTCACACTTATTTTTTAGTTGTCCCTTTACCCATCATCTGTGGCATGCTGGTGGGACGCTTGGGGATGTCACTGCTTACATGCTTCCTCCTTGGTCGATTTTTGGTCAAGATTGGGCAAACCACCCACTGGAGCTTAGTTTTTGCAGGAGGCATGGTATGCAGGGCCAATCTTTCTGTTATGGTAGGTTTGGTTGGAGAGAAAATGGAGGATTTTTAAGGCAGAAAAGTTGCCACTTCAACAGGTATGGGGCAAAATTATGGGCATGGTCCAGGAGACAGTTTCGGCAAAGAGCGAAATCGTTTTACCCCTAGCGAAGGTAGATGCTGAGTTACGGCAAGGTTGGGAATACAGTATATGTCCACGGGATATGCTCATGTGGGGTGGGGTCGTGGCAGAAGCAGAAGATTCAAAAGAAAGGGAAATGGTCACCACCCCTGAAGGCTTTTTAAAAATCAGCACGGATGGCTCTTTTAGAGGCAATCTTGGCCCAGCTGGGATAGGAGGGGTTAATCGAGACTCCTCCAGAGCCTTGGTCTTCATTTTTTTGGATTTTTAGGGGGAGCATATAGTTAATATAATGGAGGGTCTGGCTGTTTTGTATGCCCTGAGAAGGGCTTATGAGCTTGGATGGCGCAAGGTGCATTGTGAAGCTGATTCACAAATTCTAATTAACATGATGATGTGAGCTGGCAGCTATCCTTGATAGTACAGTATATATTATAGGTGAGTGCTCTTATGGAGTTTGTGGCTTTCACGCACGTTCCTGAGGAGTGAAACGGGGCAGCAAACTGCTTGGTGAAGTGGGCGCCGGACGGAGGGGACAGAATGAAGGTAGACGCGTGGGCAGGTTTGCCCAATGAGGTACGTCAGAAGTTGGAGTTGATACTCAGAAAGGATGTAGATGGGAATGGGGAGTGATGGGTGTTGAGGGGCATTTGTAATTCTGGATGTTCTCTGTCTTTGTTGTTTTTAGTTGCTTTGTTGGGTTGTACTCTGATTTTTTTTATTAATAAAGTTTTTAACCTTTTTTTTTTTTTTTTTTTTAAATAGAGTAAAACTCAAATTTTGGGTTCAATCGATATAACATATTTTAGTCAATGAAGAGTTATGAATATATATGGTATTTAAGAAGCCTTACTACAACACACATCACAAATGTGGAATTATTAAAAGTCTTATTAACTTATTTAATATTATTACTTATCTAATCATGTGAGCATTAACCTATATTTTCTCAACATTGACTTTCTTGTCCAAATAAGATTATTTTAAATTATCAATGATCACACCTATACCTTTGGAATATTCTTGATGACACCTATTCTCTTTTTCTTTCTTTCTCAAATCAATGTAATAATTGTAATTCTTCTAGAAGGAAGTTGTCATCAAGGGAGAGTATTATGTAATGTTAATTCCAATCTTTATTTTTGAGGGTTTCTCCACTTTTGTAATCCCAAATAAAACTTAAGGAGGAGTGTTTGATATTAATCTTTATTTGGGTTTAATTTTATCTTAAGTTTATTTAGGTGTACAAAAAAAATTATTATGCAAATTTATAATTCACATTTTTCGGTTTTATGAGGTGTCACACATCTTTTATCCCTTTTAAGGGAACCTTAGAATTCCATGACATGTGTAACTCCTTAAAAAAATTTCACACACTTATCCCTCACCTTATAGGGATTAGTGACATTAGGCACACACTAATAAGGTTATGCAAGACTATGATGGAGCTTATGAGTAGCTCATTTTGGCTCTCTATCTCTATTTAAAGAGCTCTCTCCTCTCTCATTATACACTTGAGTCACTTTCTTAGTCATTTCTTAAAGGTCATTCTTCTCTCTTATTTTCCTCTATTCATGAAGATAGTTATCTTAGAGAATATTGGTGTAAGTCTTCCTTATTAATAAATGTGGGATTTTCTTATGTTGATTTGGTTTCCCCACTTATCACTTCATATTTCATATTCTCTTGGTGAGGCTTAACTTTGAGGTGATCTTTTACTTTTCATGTATTTATTTGCTTATGCTTTCAAACATATTTTGTATAGATCTTGTCCATTACTCTAATAATAATTAATCTCATTCATTCAATTATAAAAATCCCTAACCCTTATATTAGAAACCCTACATTAAATCTATCTTATATGCTTTTGTAGTTTGTGTTTTCAAGTTAGGGTTCATTAGGATAAGATTCAATGGAAGGGGAAGAGGAAGGTATATACATAATGCATGTATCCAATTAAATTTAAATACATACACATTTTTCATATAATTATGTGAATATATCCATTAGTTAAAAATATTAAAGTAGATGTGTGTGTGTGTGTGTGTGTGTGTGTGTGTGTGTGTGTGTGTGTGTGTGTGTGTGTGTGTGTGTGTGTGTGTGTGTGTGTGTGTGTGTGTGTGTGTGTGTGTGTGTGTGTGTGTGTGTGTGTGTGTGTGTGTGTGTGTGTGTGACCAATTTGTCATATGATATTATTATTGTTATTGATTGTGCTAACATTATCCTAGCATCACTCTAAAATACCCCTTCATCACTAGCATAACACTTCACCATATCATCCTTTGCATCAATTAAACACCTTCATTACCATCTCATTTAACCATTAATCATTGTTTCACATATTTCTTAGGAATTTT
Source organism: Torreya grandis (assembly GCA_037957365.1). Classification (NCBI taxonomy): domain Eukaryota; kingdom Viridiplantae; phylum Streptophyta; class Pinopsida; order Cupressales; family Taxaceae; genus Torreya; species Torreya grandis. Next base: position 2,900,926 of record JARHVA010000759.1, on the reverse strand, counting down.
AAATTCCTCACTACCTACCCTCACCTACCCCAACTAGAATTCCTAAAAATTACATTATTAATCATATTCTAAGCATCATTTAGTAACTTTAATGAGTTATAGAAATATATAAGCCTCCTCGAGCCCCTCACCAAGATTTTTCTAGAATTATCTTAAAAAAATTAATTCCTAGGAAATCTCTCAACCATTGATCTTTCATCCTCCATGGATGAATTATATCCCTCCATTCTCTCATCAACCTCCTATAAATGGAGTTACACCCCCATGCAAATCCAATAGTCTTAAATGTAAAATCTATAAAAATGTCATAATGCTATCATCTTGTGTAAACAATTAGCTAAATCATATGAACATGTTGTCCAAGTCTTGATTTCACAAGAGTAATCAAACATCCATTGTCAAGATTCAATCATCTCCAAGTCTATTTGAGAACATCCGATTGATCAAGGGAGAAGGATTCCATTACTTATTGAGTTTTAAATTTTATTATTTGTGTTTCATTTGCATGGCATGTGAATCCCTTCTTTCTTTGCTCAGTCTTGAGATGTGTGTGGTTGGGTCTAGGATAGGAGTCTTGAGTTTTATTTCATTGTTCCTAACTTAACATCTTAGATCCTTCTACATACACATTTTTTGATGACCAGAGTGGGAACAATACCTTAAATTTTTCTTATGAGGATTTTAGTGTGTTTGAGCAGGCTTATAGATTCCTTGAAAAGTAGATTTGGCAGCCAAAAACTCTAAAATTCTATGAAATAACCACATACAGGTTGCTAAAAGTTTTGAATTGTGTCAAAGTGACTTTTTTATAGAAATGTCAATTCACTGTAACCACAAATGATTTTATATTTAATGACTAAACTTGATTGTTACGGTTTGCTTATCCATTTGACTTTACTGACTATTTTGATCGAAGTCACTTCTATTGAATTAATTATTTTGATTAAGTACTAATGGTTTTGTGATGGTTTTAACAATTTTGCACTTTTTTATTTATGTTTGTGCATAGGTTCACTTTTGAGATCAACAGCGTCACACTCAAAAAAATGGCTTCACTAGGTCCATACAAGAATTTGAGGTATATTTTTTTTGTTCTCTATTAATGTTCTTTGTCTAAATCAAAGTTGCTTATGTGTTTTAATGGCTTCACATTTGTTATTAGTATATTTGATGGATAATAGCAACTTCATTGTTTTTAGTAGTGGCTTTGATAATTTTCAATTTTCTAAGTCTATTTTTTGTACTTGCAACTTTGCTTATATACTAGCAGCTTTGTTGACGATAGTTTTGGCTTAGTTCTTTACTATTTTTTCATGATTTTTGGCTAACCTCTCTATTTTAGTGGATTCTTTCTACATAGAAGCAACTTTGTTCTAGAATTAGTAGCGTTAAACTAGTTAAAACTGGCTTTATTATTCATTATTTTTATTTTTGGCTCACCTATTTTATGTAGTGATTTTTTCTATGTAGAAGTGACTTCATCCTGAGTACTACTAGCTTCAATCTGTGTAAACACAGCTTTGATTTATAAATGTGTATTTTTTAGGTTGCCCATGAAAAACTAAAATCAAACTACCAACACTTTCTTTCAAGTTCACCCATCAAATAAATAAGTAAAAACCTTTTATAAACATATTTTTAGTCATATTTTATTAAGTTATTTAATATAATCTTTATTTGTGTGATATTTAATCATTTTAACATAGTATTTTTATGTTTTTTTGTTTATCCTACATAAGGCTAAGATTGTATATACTCTCCCCTCACACCCATATGGTGACCTTGGGGATAAAAAAAAATAACACCTCTTTTTTTTATTTTTCTAGGGGCAACATGATGTGGAATTCATCCCCACGCACTTTTCATAGTCACTAGGTGGATTATTCATGAATTTCATCACCACACACTAATCCAAAATTTGTGTTCCAATGGAGTATAAATATCAAGGAGATTTTTCATAAAGCTAATCAAATTTATCCATAAAGGTTTTCATGAAGTGAGAAAGTTACACTCTAATAATAAATCATCAACAACATCCTTATATGGACTTATGCCCTATGCACCATAGAGTATTTAGGAGACTCCCTTAACAAGCCATGTCAAGCCTAGATTAATACCTTCAACCACAAACAACTATCAGTGTAGAGGAAACAACATCCTTGAAGATTATCCACCACATACAGACATAGAATGAGGGTTGGGAGACCAACATAGTCACCACTTTCCATGAGTAGATTAGTGGGTTGGTAGTTACATTACACACCCATATCTACTAGTGTAGGCTTGTCACTTACCTAATCTTGTCTGAATGTTCATTATTTATATACCTTCTAAATGAATAAAAACCAAGTCAACATCAAAATTTGAGTCAAACCAAGACCTAAATATCCCTTCATCATCCCAAACAAGTCACAATTCAACCTCAATCATAGTCAAAACATCTAATACACCTAACGTCTCCTAATCCTAACATCCCTTTTTAACCCTTAATCCAATTATACATCAACCAACATCTTTAGTCCAAGCCCCAACAAGTCAACATCTTAAACAAAGTCCAATCATGTCATTACTTCATCAATCCAATCCAAAACTTATATCACCACCTATAGTCTAAGCTTGTCCATATCCACACTTATTAACCAACCACCCCAAACACACCAAGTCTATAATCATCCCCAAACATATCCATCCCACCAACTAATCATATGATTACCCTGATCTTCATAGGAAATAACCCCATCACATATCATAGCCAACATCATAAGCTTACTTAGACCCAAGTCCTAGTCAATTTTGACTCATATAATCAAATACAATCATCCAATTTAGTCCAACCTAATCATCCACGTCATGCAATCTAACTTTATCAAATCAAATCAAGATCATTTAATCACTTGTGCTAGTTTAAATCAAATCAAGTCAACATAGTTAAAGTTTAATTATGGCACAGTCATGTCTCTTTAGCTAGTTAAACCTAACCCCCTCATCTTAATAAAATATAAGAGCTTATCTTAGCTTGTCATCAAGTCTAACACATCAAATAAATTTTAGTGACTATTATAACCTAATCAAGTCCAATCATCAATATTTTAATTATCTCACATCCAAATAAAATTTTCTCAAGCTTATTCACTTTACACCTATCACATCCCATCAAACATCGCACATCACATTTATCCAAATCCAAAATTGAAATCAGACTATAAATAGCCTGCATCAAACAGTCTAAAATCCAAATCTGTTTTACTTCATCAAAATATCCCACTTTCATCTCTCATTCTTTTTCATTCAAAACCCCACACCTTTTAATATGTTATCTCCCATCTTGATCCATGGCCTCCCAAATACATTTGGATATCAACTTAATCAAATAATATGTCTTTGATAACAAATATATTATCATTTTTTGGCTCTAAAAATGGATTCCCAACTTCCTATAGATTTTGATCCTAAAAACCCAAATTCTATCATAACTAAGATTCATTTAGTCCTTTTGTATCAACATCAGTCTAATCCTAACTTTCATGATATCCCACCATAATTAAACCTTTTTTCTACTAGTTATAGCCTTGATCACGACATCCCCCATCACACTAGCAAAGGGAACCCTATCCTAGCAACCATATCCCCTAAGTTTCATCAATTGTCATCATCCCATTATGTCTTGCCATCACTACACCAAGGATAATCATCTGATTTAGACTCAAGTACTTCCACATCCAAACAAAATAGTGACAAGAGACAATATGCTCCTCTCAGGGAATCCTTGGAAGCCATCTTTTATCAACTAGATATGACCAATATGATCATCTACCCACACAGTAAGCCTCTTGGCCTAAATACACCTAAGCCTACTTGATATAGAGAGGACCAATACTATCAATACCATAGAATCTAGGGGAATTATACTAATAAATACCTTGATTTCAAAAATTATGTCCAATATCTCATCGAATACAGTGACATCTAAATCATGAATGAATCAAATGAATCCATGTCCAAGAGTGAGCAAGAATGGCTATGTGAAGTTTCATTTCTTGATCATGATCAAACTCTTTTATTTCCAAACTAAGGCCAAGATAATAAATCCATATTTTATGAACCCATCTTTGATAGTGAACCCATCTTTGATGAAACTCGCTTTGATGAGCCTTCTTACGACCATCCACATACACTCAGAGATTCCATTTTTGATGAGCCTAGTCCACCTATCTTTGACATGTCCCCATTCGATGAGCCCATCTTCAAAGAACCCATCATTGACCAAAAATTCATCTTTCTTCCATCACATAAAACCCCCCATTTCTTAAATTACCTTCATCCTAAAGCCTCCATCACCAAGCATAAAATGAAGAAGGTACTTGTGGATAACACTATCTAATAGGCCCTCCTTATGGACACAATCTAAACATCACCTATCAAAAATATCATAACATCAACATCATTCACATTATGATCAACATCACCATCATTAAGATAAACATTAACATCAAAATCAAAATCAAATTCACTAATAACATCATCAATATACAAATCAAAATCATCATCAACATCATTGAGATCAGCATCATTAACACCATCATAATTAATATCAAAGTCAACATCCTGTACTAGTACCATCATAACATGAAAACCATCATCAATTTTTGAATCAGTATCAAATTCTATGTTATAATCATCATCATCACCATCCAAATCAAGAATGCATGGCATTGGCTACATGCCTCCTACATATCAATACATCAACCTCAATGATCCTTTCATGATTATTGAGAAAGTTTTCTCCATCATCAAAATAAGTCCTCCTAGTAATCTCTATGGGTATCATGTTGCCTTCAATCCATTCATCAACATCACCAATCCTTTCATTGATAATTCCCATCCCTTTTATGTCACCAATCCTTTCCATCACCTCGATAGTCAATCTCCCTTAACTATTAATTACGACCAATAAAATCACACACCATTGAACTTTTTCCATAGAAACACATATATTGTTGAATTCATGGAGATCCAAGATATTATCTAATCAATAAAAAATAGGAATAAACTCAAAATATAATTCAATCAAGTAGTATTTCTTGTAAAACTAGAAGATTCCCTCCATCAAAATAAGTCAAATAATCGACTAAGTCAAAAATCAATGTACCCTAATGAAAACCTTCTTAAAGTGTTATGGGATAATTAAAATAAAAATAATTAGCTTAATCAAAAATTAGAGTCCCTTAGTGAAAACCTTTTTGAGGCACTATTAGGAAATCAAAGTCAATCAAACCTATCAAGTCAAGAAGAATTTTTTAGTGAAAACCTCTTCAAATCACCAATAAATGAATAAATCAGCTCTATAATATTTGATCAAGACATCATTGAAATTAATATCAAAGTGGACAATAATCCACATAACATTCACATCATCACTAGTCTCAAGCCTAAGGATCTTAAAAGTCATAAGATCCTCTTGAGAGAAGTTTAAAAAGTCATTGAAACATCCATAATCATGTCACATAAAGCACAATCAGATCATCCATATTCAATAATGGTGTGTGTGACTGTTAGTGATGTAAAAGCATCCAAGGGTTCATGCAATCTTGTATCAACCAAAAATAGAGTGGTATGTGTATGTGTGTTGTGTTGTCTTATTTTTGTGTTTATCATTTTTGGCATGATGAATATGATCTAAGGGAATATCAATACTCTTACACTTCATTAACATTAAGCAAATCAAATAATGACTAGTTTTAGATATCTATGTGGTTTCAATAAATTTGGTTGAGTCTCTTAATATTCGGTACAATCTAGGATGTCACTACATGCATTGAAGGGCTAAAATATATAGGCTATGTGGAAAAATATTTAAGTGAATCAGTATCTTTCCTAAACCTAAATCTTATTTCATATTTGTTTTCCTCTCGAAGAATAATGTGATTTCAAAAAAAAAACTCATCTTAATTTGAGTTTGTATGCTCAAGTTATTACCTCCAGATGTTGGTAGATTTTAACAATGACAAAACCATTGGTTTACATATGGTGGTGGTTTTTCAACCATCAGTGGTGGTTACATAACCATCAATGGTGGTTTTGAAACCAATAGCGGTTCTAGCCCACAAATAGGGGCAGTTTCATCTTGAGTATAGTTATAACAAAAGTAACAGCCCAAAAAGATGAATAAATAGATTTGAAACATGTTTAAGGGGATAAGGAAGGTGAAAAGGCATGAGAGAAGGTAGATAAATGTCAAGAAAGATCAGAAATTATGTAGAGGAGTTAGTTACATCACTCAAATAGAGTTCCAAGTTAGAAAGTGAAGATTGAAAGTGTATGTTCTTCTTCATGTTTTTGTTTCAATAAGCTTGTATAGGCATGTGTGATAGTGTGTTTATTAATTTTTATTTATTTGAGATTAATTCAATGAATAAAGTGTGTAAATTCTAACAGTGTGCCTGAAGTGTGTCCATGGGATAGTTTGAGTGTCTTACCATGCATCACATAGGTAAAGGCAATCCTTAAGTGAACCCCATCTCTTATTATTACATCATTTGATATTAGATTAAGGTATTTCCTTATTGGCTTGAGTTTTTAAGGCTCTTGTATGAGTCAATTTTAGGATATGTAAGAGAATTTTACTTGAGATACTTGCAAGTTATGAAATAAAAGCTTACATAGGTCAGAGTATGAGTTTGTTTCAGGTGTGAGATAAGTCCTGAAAGCTGAGAGGAAGTGTGAGAGGATTTTATTTAATTTTATTTTAGGTTGTGAAAGAGAAGCCTACTTGTTGAAGAGAAAATTTCACACAAAGGAATAAAAGAACTAGAGGTGGAAGACTTGGCTAAGATGTTGAAGCCTGAGTCCAAGTAATATTGGACATGATGGAGGATGCACAAAGTGAAGATGTTGCAACTATAAGCAAAGAATAAATTTTTTTTAGAGAGGTTATTATCCCTATAAGCAGAGCTGGATGGCTTAGAGAGAGGACCAGCTAGAAGATAAAATAAACCAATAGAGTTCGAAATGAAGGAAAGAGGTAAGCCCACTAGCAATGTTGTTTTTTTAATGGTGAAGAGAGCCCATATGAGCTCATGAATTGGATAGTGGAGTTAGAGATATTGTTTGAAGAGGAGAATATTAAATACCCCATGAGGGTAGAAGTTGAAAGTAAGATACCATGTGGTGTTGTAGCTATGTATTGCAAATATCTCCAAGAGAAGATATAAAGGAAGGGTAAGAAGAAGGTGTGTGAGTGGGAACATATACTTTCCAAGATGTTGGGTCAATTTGTGCACCTAAAATTATGGTTGGGATGGTTGAAAAAGCTTTGTGTGAAGAGGATTGAGAGTGTTGGTAAGAATAATTCCAAAGGAGGTAATAAGGATAAGGATCTATCATGTGAGCATCCAAAGACTACTTCAAGAAGTATCATGGATATGTATAGGTACATGAAAGAGCATTTGTCTTGGAAAGCAACAAGGAAATGCTTTTATATGTAGAGCCTAGTGTTGATTAACAGAATAATAGGATATATGAGAGATGTGATTAATCCACACATGATTAAATATGCATGATAGATGAATTTTAGGTGATACATTATTCACCAAAATATGGACACCATTACGTAATGATGGATAAGTGACTGTGAAGACCTATGAGTGGGAAAATTCTAATTTTTCCTTGGTTCTTAATGGAAATGAAATTATTCATTTCCTTTTTAATGGTAGTAAGGTTTAGGATAAATATAGCATGACATATGTTTCTATTAGTGAAACAATTGATGTGAAAGAAAATTGTAACCATGTAGAGTCGGTAGGTGAATAAAAAGAACATCCAAGCAGAGTTGTAAGTTTCCATGGTGGAAGCATTGGATATAGAGGTTGTGCAAGAAAATGCACATAAATAGAGTTTATTATAGGTTCATCCATGTGAAAAAATTGAAATCAAAGGTATGGATAAGGTAAAAATATCCATGAGTGTTGTAGAGAATGGGCCATTGGCAGCCCATAGTGAGATATAAAATCATGAGCAACATGTTATAAGCATAGAGGAGTTAGACAACATGTCCTTGGGGTATGATGGATCATTTGATGAGTTACTTGAGGTATATTTTATTTCCCATAATGTGTTTGTGTATTGTGTAGGTCCAGTCATGAATAAGATAGTGAAGAAGATGACTAAGTGTGGTGCAGTCTAAGATGTTCATTTATATGAGAGGCAAAGTGAAGAAGTTGACCAAGTGATTGATATGGAAATGATGATCAAGGATCTGGTTGGTGATGATATTATAACATTCAGTGTGTGTCTTCAAGTTGATATGGAGACAAGAGAGGGTGATATAGCATGAGAATAAGTTCATTCTCAAGGAGATATGAATATGGAGGCTTATTTGTAGCCAATTGAGGAAGGAAAGTTGTCCCAAGAATAATTGAATGGTCTTGGAGAAGGGTTTGAAAAGCCAAATCTTGATTTACAGTAAGCTTGTAGCATGGAGATAGATGAGAGAGTGCATTTGAGTTTGAGATTAACCATGGTATGTGTGGAATAACTTGATGTTATAGGTATGGAAAGTGAGTCTCTTGAGCTTACCAAGTGGAAGAAGGAATTGTTAATGTGTATGTAAGCCCTAGCATGTGAAGAGAAAGCAGGTGTTTTAGCTAAGATGGAGAGAATGCTTGTTATATAAATGTATAAAGTGAAGGATGTGAAGGTAATAACCATCCTTGAGGTGATTCTAGATCTTATAGGCTATCATTTGGATTCCCTAATGTATGGTGATTCAATTGTGTTAAGATTGGGGATGAGAGATAAATTTATAGTGGTGAATGAGCATCTATAAGTAGTGGTATGTGATGTTGTAGGTGATCTAATAGCTTTTTGGACAAGGTGTGAACAAATACAAGTGGGATTTAGTGGTGGTGGATGGTTGAGAGTGGGTTTCAACCCACAAGTGAGTTGTTTGAGAGTTACTTATGCCTTTGGAAGAGGAGGATGATTTATGGTGGGTTAAAACCCATAAAGGAGAGATATTGTAGTTAATATAATACCATAAGGAGAGAGAAAGAGTAGAAATTAATAAATAACATGTTTGAAATCAATAACTAGGAGTTAAAAATAATGAAGAAATAAGAATAGTAAGTTGAGGTACTTGGTATGTTAGAAGTGAATGCCATGGTCATTATGCCTTGTGACCAAAAGAGTCATTTTTTCATTTATCTCATCCATGTGAGCCAAATATAACATTTTAAAAAATCTGGGTCTTTTACATAGGAGCATCCAAGGGTTCGTGTAATATTGCATTAACCAAAAATAGAGTGGTGTGTGTTTGTGTGTTCATGTTGTCTTGTTTGTGTGTTTGTCATTCTTGGCATGATGAAGATGATCTAAGGGAATAATAATAATCCAACACTTTAATATCATCAATCACATCAAATAAGGATTAGTTTCAGATAGTTATGTAGATCTAAGAAATTTTGTTGGGTCTCTTAACATTCAGTACAATCTAGGATGTCACTATGTGCATTGAAGGGATAAAATAGATAGGTTATAGGGAAAAGGATTTAAGTGAATTAATATATTGCCTAAACCCAAATGTGATTGCATATTTATAATCTTCTCTAAGAGTGTAATTTAAAAAAAAACATCTCAATTTGAGTCTATATGCTCAAGTTATAACCTCCAAAAGTTGGTAGATTTTCACAATGATGAAACTGTCAGTTTGCATATGGCAGTGGTTTCGTAACCATCAATGTTGGTTATGAAACCGTCAACAAATATTTTATAGCTAGTAGTGGTTTTGACATACAAACAGGGGTAATTTCATCTTGAATGAGTTAAAACAAAAGTAACAGCCCATAAAGATGACTGAACATATTTGGAGAATTTTTAAGGGGTTAAGGAAGGTGAAGAGGCATGTGAAAAGGCATAAAAATGTCAGGAAAGATTATAAATTGGGTAGAGTGAGTTACATCATTTAAATAAAGTTCCAAGTGAGAAAGGGGAGATTGAAAGTGTATGATCTTCTTCATGTTTTTATTTCAATAAGCATGTATAGGTATGTGTGAGAGTGTGTGTATCCATCTGTATTGTTTTGAGATTAATTAAATGAAGAAAGTGTGTTGAAGAAAGTGTGTCAAGTCTAAGAGTGTGCATTAAGTGTGTCCATTCAAGAATTTGAGTGTCTTATCATGAATCACAAAGGTAAAGGCAGTCCATAAGTGGGTGCCCTCACTTGTGATTGTATTAATTAGTCCTAATTTATGGTCTCATGACAATTATACCTCCCATCATGATCATACCATCCATTCAAGTCTTATACACTACCATTAAATCCAATCCATACAATACATTACCCTCTTGGGTGGCATTATCTCTCTAGGGGATACAAATACACTTGGTTGAGATGTCTGGAGGAAGCATAATTAACAATCAGCAAATATTACAATGATATAAGTAGAATCAACATCGATAACATGATCATAGTATCACAACTATCCAAAACACATATCAACTAAATATCATAAAAGTTTCAGCATCATACATCTTAAACACCTCAAATAAATTGAGATACCATCAAGATTTTTTTTTTTTTTTTTTTTAAGATAAATAATAATAAAATCATTTGTCCAATGGTGAAACCCAATTTTATGGTGCCTTAGGCAAGTACCATGAGGAAAACTAGTTTCTAATGTCATGTGTAAATAATCCATTGTCTACATGTACCTCGATACTTGGGGGCAAAATCCACTTCATCCTTCCATTAATATCCTAAAATCCCTTTTCAACCCCATCTACATCAAAATCCCTATCCTACAACCATCCATATCCATCCTAAACATCCTGTGTCATTATGTTTTCTATCCTATTATGTTCATCCTTTCTTCTCATCTTGATCTTCTTAAGGAAGCAAAACAAGTTTTAATCTTGTTCTAGAAACATCTTGGCATATCCTCTGAGTAGCACTTTGATGACTATACATCTGGTTCCCATGTGTCATGGTCCTTGCAGATCCCTAGTCCATTCTTCCTTGTCCTTCATCCCCTCTATATCCTTTCATCATTCCATCTGCCACCATTCCCCATCTTGGTTGCTAGGCTCAGGTTTTCCTTTTGATCGTGACCACTTTTATACATACATAATCCAAAAAATCCTAAAAATAGAAAACTCCCCAAAATTAAAAAAAAACATAAAATCATAAAGTCCAAAACATCCTAGTAGTCTTGTCCTACGTCCTAAGCAAACTCCATATCATTATCTAAAATCAAAATATTTGTGCAAAATCCATATCCCTTATCCAAAAAATCATTGCCACTATCCTTTATCCAATCCTTTGTCAAATCTAACCTCATGGCATATATCATTACTCAAGGGAAAAATCAAACAAGGCACATTGAATCATGAATCGATCACTCATCCCATGGATTTTCAACAGGGAAATCGATAAGACACTGATCATATAAAAATTAATGCATCACATAATCCACATGTAAATAGTTGCATATTCATTTTATTCATCTAATCTTTGATGATGTTTGACTTGTTTGAATTCCTTTTATCATGTAGATATCATTGTCTAATCATGTATGTTTATCTGCTTATATGCATATGTTGATTTAAGTGTCTTTGATTAGGTATTTTATGGATATTTGTATTCATATTTTATCATTTGTACAATATCATATAACATGCATGTCATATTGGTTCCTTATACCAATAGTGCATTATGGTATGTTTTACTTATACACTTGTTTTTGAGCTTTGTATCTTTTGTGCCAGTCTAAGATGCATTATGGAAAGAAGTCATCATGGTCACACATATCATGGTGCATATTACCTAATGCTACATTTAATCAAGATTGCTCAAAAAAAAAAGGCTCAAGACCATGAAAACACAAAACCACACCCATTAACATCCTATCATCAATAAATAATTTATCATATCTAAATCAATCATCCAAAAAAAATCATCTACCCTCTTAATCCACTATCTCGATCATTATTAGAGCTGAGTCAAATCATCCATCAACCCTACCCAATCAAATCAAATCCATCAAACTTTCAATTATAAATCTTGTCTAAATAAATCATCAACATTTTAATCCCAAATCAATCACTTTAAATCATCAAATTGAACATCTAAGTCTAAGCATATATCTTTCCTCTAATCATATCTAACAAGCAAAATCATCACTAATCTAGCATTTTTGCTAACATCTATCATCCTCTCACTCCTAATCCATCTCCTTGTGACATCCTTTTGGAATCATCATCATACATTCTTTCTCATCTCAAACTCCCCCCTTGAGAGAAATACATCATCTTGAGATCCATATGTACTATGTAGGTAATGTTCAGTCACATGGGGTGTATGAGGCCAACTTAGCCACCATCATGCACTCTCAGAATCATCCACAATAATTTGCACTCATTAATTATTTAATTATAACTAATAATCCAATCTCATTTAGCCTATTAAATCCTTCACCAACATGATCCATCATCATTAATCCATGAAATCAATCAAATCCCTAAGATACAATCAAACAATCACATCCAAGGTTGTCGCTTTTACTCCCTTGCATACATTATCAATAGGGACACATCAAACATGTAGTTAATCATCCTAAGACTTGTCAATATCAACCCAAATATTTGATAAATCATCCAATCAAAGCTCAAAACTCTTTCCAGCATGCATCCTTACTTGGGACACATCCAAATCTCATGACAACAATTGATCAATCATCCAATCAAAGATCACAACTCTAACCAACATGTGTCCTTGTCTGGGATATTTCTAAAGATTGTGATAATAATTTATCAATCATCCAATCAAATATCACAATTCTCCCTATCATGTATCCTTTCCTAGGATACATCCAAAGCTCATGACATCACTCAATTAATCATTCAATATAAGCCTCCAACTCTCCTCGACATGCATTCTTGCCTGAGATAATGTCCAAAGATTGTGACTTTACTTATCCAATAATTCAAAGTTTACAAATTATCCCATCAATTGTGGAAAATTTAAGGTCATAACTATATCATCTTTCACTCCCTCACATCTATCTTTTCCAAATGCATACTCAAATCAGCACCTGATCAAATTGTAGCTCATTGCTTATACACACTATGTCACTTCAATCACCTCCATCATTTCAAATCATACCACATCCCACCCCTAATTTCTTTATAGTGTTCATCCATCTCATTCCTCCATGCATGACCCCTCAAGGGGGCATCACCTGTCCTAACTCTCATCACTTATTAACTCCTACAACCTTCACTTCTTTGAAATGCCATTACTTATATCGATTGATATGCCCTTTCAAGGAGGGGGAAAATGTATACATCTAAAATTCACTACTCTATCATATGATACTAATTATTGTTATTTATTATACTAACATTATCCTAGTTTCACTTTAACATCCCCATTTACATCCTCCATCATACTAACATAACACGTCACCACATCATCCTCTGCATTAATTAAACACCTTCATTGCCATATCATTTAATGATCAATCATGCTTTCACATTTTTTTTCAAGAATTTTAAATTCTTAACCACCTACCCTCACCTAACCCCACAAACATTCTTACAAATCACATTCTCAATCACACTTTAAGCATCATTTAGTAACTCCAATAAGTTCTAGAAAGATTTAAGCTTCCTAGAGTCCCTCACCAAGCTTCTTATAGAATTTTCTAAGAATTTTTAATTCCTAGGACATCTCTCAACCATTGATATTTCATCCTCTATGGATGAAATATAGCCCTCCATTCTCTCATCAACCTCCTATAATGAAGCTACACCCCCATGCAAATCCAAGAGCCTTGAATGTAAAATCTATGAACAATGTCATCATGTTATCATCTTGTCTAGAGAATAAACCAAATCATATAAACATGTTGTCTAAGTCTTGAGACCACAAGGCCAATCAAACATACATTGTCAAGATTCAATCATCTCCAAGTCTATTTGAGCACATCCACTTCATCAAGGGAGAAGGATTCCATCACTTTTTGAGGTATAAATTTACTTGTTTGTATATCATTTACATGCCATGTGAATTCCTTCTTTCTTTGCTTAGACTTGAGGTGTGTGTGGTTGGGTCTAGGATAAAAACCTTGAGTTTCATTTCATTGTTTGTAACTTAGCTTCTTGTATCCAATTTTACACACACACACATTTCATTATATATATATATATATATATATATATATATATATATATATATATATATATATATATATATATATATATATATATATATATATATATATATATATATATGAAGCTCAAAGAAAGGATGAGTGATAGCATTAAGTCCCACCTACGACAATGCAAGGTCGGTGGGACTACCAAGCCTCATTTCCCTAAAAAGGGTGTATCCAGATACGCTACCCCTAGCTTGCCTTAAAGGCAACAATTGACTAAGGCTCAACTAACCTATATTTAGCAGGTGTTTGCCAAGTCCTTTCCCCAACCCAAAATTAATTATTTTATAAATATATATATATATGAAATAAGTTTTTATATAAAATTACATGTGTTTGTGTGTGTGTTTATTTATTTATTATACAAGTATGAGTAAAATTGAACAATTATATATACTATATATACACACACATAAGTAATACATTAAACTAGTCTTGTATATATATACTATAAATGTGTGTGTGTGTGTGTGTGTGTGTGTGTGTGTGTGTGTGTGTGTGTGTGTGTGTGTGTGTGTGTGTGTGTGTGTGTGTGTGTGTGTGTGTATTCTTAAATATAGATTTATATGTTAAACTAGTCTTGTACACTTGATATATATCACTCAAGGCTCTACCCTTCAGTTCTAGACCTTTTTTGTAGTTGATAAACTCATATTCACCATCTCACTGGGCTTAAATGCTTATCTTGTAGTCCAATATTAATATTATGATTATCTAGATCACATGTAGCCCACAATACGCTTGAGTTACGATATATATAATTCACTATCAGTTACATATCTCTTATAACCTTCCATCTTTCTAGACAGTTGCATCCAAACTTAGATAGTAGCATCAAAACTGTTATCCCTAGCCCAATGTAGGTGTCCTTGCCTTCTAAATACTCAAATTTTTAAATCTTCCAATATGTATGAGTCGCCCTAATAAGTTTCATTAACCCTTTTGTGAGAATATTTTCAAAAGGTGTTGTATAAATACAAGTTAAATCCAACTCATTATTCATCTAACAAACACCTCTCAAGCTTATACCAAATTACTAAAACATAATTGCATACTTAAGTTATTATGTCATATTTTCATATCAATCACAGGAAAAATCATATTACAGGTTTGAAACATTCAAAGCGCAGTCCATGGGCCATATTTGTCAAGTTACAAGCTAGATAATTTATATGCATTTGCATATAGTATATTACACCCTTGAGCACACACAAGACAACACATAGGAGATAACTACATATGTTTGAAGCCCTCTTCAGAGTATTAGCTATACAAGTAGTGCTCATTAATAGAGGGGTCCTTGAGATCAACTCGACTTCATGAGCCCATGAACCCATTTATTATCTAGATAACCTAACCTAGGGTGAAGAGCTAGGGTTTTGAGCTATATTTTAATATCAAGAGGTTGTGTGTGAGATCTAAAGACACAATTTGAAAGGTGATAAAAGAAACCCAAAAAGACCTAGGTGGAAGTTTCAATCAACAATCAATATTTCATACATGAAAGATGTGTTGAAGCATAGATAATAGCATCAACACAAGTGTCCCCAAGGTGATGTAAGTATCCATGCTAGCCAAAACCTAATTTTTAGAGTTTGATGACTATATCAGAATCTTCAGACAACCTATTTCTACACCTACCTTGCTTAGATCCACCTATGCATCAGTGTATAAATGAAGTACAATTTCTCTTTTGTATTACTATTATTAGAATATTGAAATTTTAACATTCTATATTTGGCACATGCTTAGATTCAATATTTTTTATCAGAATATTTGTAGAATCTAAATTCATTAATTATCCCACTTTTAAAGAGTAACTTATTCTATTATTAGATATGGCTACTCTGTGTTAATCTACCATTTTTGGAAATAGGGATTAACACAAAGAGTAGCCATATCCATAGCAAACAATAGAATAAGTTACTCTTTAAAAGTGGGCTAATTAATTATATGACTTGATTGACATGCCATATGATTATTTGAGGGACTTGCACTCATTTCAATTGACTTATAAACATATATTCTAGAATGTATAAATTATTCATTTTTTTTACCAATAAACAACTATACAATTTTATTCAATAAAAATTATTTACTGTATATACGAGAGTTATTATTCAATTGCATGTCTAACTAAATCCTTTTTTATTTACATTACACAAAAAAATGTCAAAGACTATAAGCTTCTTTCCAAAAGAAAAGACCAATTATCTATTATGAAACAAAACTTTTACAAGAAAGGCAAAGATTGAGAGTTCACAAAGTAAGTTCTTTATTTCTTTTATCTTCAACAATGTTGGATGCAATGCAAGAGACATTTTCTATTGGTTAATTATAAAATTAAAATAAGTGTCTTTCAACACACTTCACACATGCCACTATGTTAATTTCTTATCTTACACAAAATACCAATCAAAATGAAAGTAGAGTAAGATGTTTTCATTTCATATATTTATTAAAATTAACATGATAAAAACAAGGCTTAAGTAGATAATCTTACCTCCTCTCCACCACATATCTAGAAAAAAAATCCAAGTCTCAAAACTCCAATAAAATTATTCCTTACAAACAATCCCTCAAGCTCCTTCCTCAAATAACCTTCCTAAACCAAACTCTAACAATGGATAAACAACCCCAAAATAGGTCAAAGATTGGCAAATAAATAATTTTTTTCTAACAAGGCCCCACAAAGATTCATTAATAGAGGGAATACCTTTTTTACATAAGTATTTTTTTCTTACATATCCATGTTTTTCTTATAATTTTCTTACATGTCTATGTAGATTTACTTGCACAAGTAAACCACCCTCACACACTTTTTACAATGTCATTAAATTTTCTTACATGTCCACATGGGTTCTTTAAATATTTATTTAATTTTCTTATATGTCATTTAGATTTACTTACACAAGTAAACCCAATTTCTTAAAATATAATTAATCCAAACATTGATAGCACATCCTCCTTGGAGATAAACCCACAATGCCCTTCAAATATTCACAATTCTGACATAGTTTCAGAGTGGAGATTCTCTTTTGGATTTGGAAAGAAAGAAATAATTTTGTGTTTAATAATGCATCTACTGATTTTAATGTTTCTGCTATAAATAAGGCCTCTATCACCTCCAATGTGTTTTTATAGATTCAAGTTCAAGCTAATAAAATGGTTATGGAGCTTGGGCATCTTCGAGATCTCCTCTCCCATTAGGGAGATGTTCCTTGTGCAATGGCACGGGTTTTGCCATCTCTACCCAGGGATCCTAAAAAGGAGGATAAAGTGGCTCTACTACCCCGTGGTGGGCATCTTTGTAGTCATTCTTGGCATCACTCTCATAGAGGTACCCTATACTAGTGCATGACCCCTCCTGGGCAACAATGAGGGTGGCAGTCACCACCTCCTTCCCCAGCTAGGTAGGATGGTTGGGATGCTCTTCCTCCTCCTCTACATCCAGATGATTGGGGGGGTGCCACCTGGAGACCATTCGGATGTGCTGGACAATTTCCCTAGGCTTTCACTATCTATTTTTCCCACTTGAACTCATGAAAAAGATGATAGGGACACAACTCAAGATACTGGCTAAGATCCTATTCCAAATGGCAATGTCTTGCCAAGCTCGGGTTAGGGTCTGAATGATATAGATCTGCCACCTTTTGGCCTTGCTCTTGCTACTTAAAGTTCATTTTTATTATGTGATTTGTTCTTAGGCTTTGCCTAGTTATTTGTGGTACTTTCATTTCTGGCTCCTAAGCTTTGTCTAGTGTGACTGTGTGGCATGCCTCATACTACCTATATTTTTTTGTGAATTATTTGTATATTTCTATTTAGTTAATATATGGATATATATATACATATATACATATATATATATATATATATATATATATATATATATATATATATATATATATATATATATATATATATATATATATATATATACATACATATATATATATATACATACATATATATATATATACATACATATATATATATATACATACATATATATATATATATACATACATATATATATATATACATACATATATATATATATACATACATATATATATATATACATACATATATATATATATATATACATACATATATATATATATATATATATATATATATATATATATATATATATATAATTAATTCCTCACATATCCACATGGGTTTATTCCAATTTAAATTAATTTACTTGTACACCCTACCCACTTACATAATCTACCAACCATAATGTAGCTCCTACTAGTTATGACCCATAGCTTTTCTAGAAACCCTATGAATATATTTTATAAATATTTAAAAGTTTATAATTTATAGCTTGAATTATTTTAGTTTATATTGATTAGTAATAATCTTAGTTTAATAAATTATTTTAACTCCATTAAGTTTATGAGGAAGATTTTAAATATTTACATAAGGAGGGAATTAATTGGAATTCCCACATACACTAAGGAGTCATTGAACACGTCAAATATGACAAATATGTTGAGTTTGATAAGGGAATAGTAGTTCATCATGAAAAGTATTACAAGATGTAGGAACACAAATACAAACCCTAAAGGTAATTACATTATAAAAATTTGTTTTCTTTGCATCTTTAAACCCTTTTTATCATCTCATATAGAAGATTAGAATTTTCAAGACAATATGCTTTGAAAGATTGAATTATGCATCTATTTGTGCATATATAATTGCTTAATTTTAATTATGTACTTGTGTATTGAATAAAACACACACACACACACACACACACACACACACACACACATATTTAACATGATTGGGATGCCATATGGCTATTTGTGAGACTTGCACTAGTTTCAATTGACTTATAAACATATACTTGTGAATATATATATTATCTATTTTTATACATAATTTTTTACTATCAATAAACAACTATATAATTATATTCAACACGAATTGTTTACTATATATATGGGGATTATTAATCAATTACATGTCTAACTAATTTTTTTGTTTACATTGTAAAAAGAAAATTTAATGGACTATAAGCTTCTTTCTAAAATAAAATATAAACCCTCTATTATGAAACAATACTTTTATAAGAGAGAGATTGAGAGTTCACAAATCAAGTTTTATAATTATTTTATCTTCAAGAATGTTGGATGCAATGCAAAATACATTTTCTACTATATATTTCTCAAATTAAAATAATTATCTTTCAACACACATTGCACATGCCACTATGTTAATTTTCCATCTTATACTAAATACCAATCAAAAGAAGTAGAGTAAGAAGTTTTCATTTCAAAAATTTATTAAAATTAACATGATAAACAATGCTTAAATAGAGAATCCAACCTCCTCTCTACCACTTGTCCAAGAAAGAATTTTAAGTCCCAACACTCCAACAAGAATGTTCCTCACAAACAATCCCTCAAGCTCCTTTCTTAAACAAGCTCCCCAAATCAAACTCTAACAATGAATGATCAACTCCCAAACAAGTCAAAGATTGAAAAATAAATAGAAAAAATCTTTAACAAAGCCCCCCCCATGACTCATTAATGGAGGGAATACCTCTCTTAAAAAATCTTTTTTCTTACACACCCATATTTTTTCTTACAAATTTATTACATGCACCCATCTGGTTTTACTTGCATAAGTAAACCCACCTTTACACACTTCTTACAAGGTCATTCCACATGGGCTCCTTACATATTTATTTAATGTTCTTACATGTGTCATGTGGGTTTACTTGCACAAGTAAACCCACTTTCTTATAAATACAATTAATTACTTATATACCACATAGGTTTATTATAATTTCAATTAATTTACTTACACACTCTACCACTTACACAACCCACTAACCCTAAGTTGTCGCCTACTAGCCAAGACCCATAGCTTTCCTAAATTCCATAAGCACTATTTTTTAATTTTTTTTTAATAATTTATAGTTTAAATTATCTTAATTTATATTAATTAGCAATAATCTTAGTTTAATAAATTATTTTAACTCCCAAGAATTTAAATATTCACATGAGAAGGGATCTAAATTTGAATTCCCACATACACTAAGGGGTAATCGAATACATCAAATTCAATGAATAAGTTGAGTTAAATAAGGGAATAATAGTTTATCATGAGAGGTATTACAAGATTAATGAACACAAGTACATACCCTAGAGGTATCTGTTGGCCAAAATTGGCCCACATAAGAAACTTTTACTTGGATATGGTGTGAGAAGATAAGCAGGGTCCTAGTTGAGTGAGTGATCCAATGGTGTAAGGAGAAGATAGACTTCATGATCCTATCACCTGTCATTGCAAGCTTTTGAAACACTTTAAGCAAGCTTAAAGTGTGAATTTAGTGATTCTAATGGACCATACCATCATGGCACATCATGTAGGAATGAACGAGTCAGTTTGGTTAAGCATTTCATAAGTGCACTTGGGAAGCCAACCAAAGTTGAAAAATTACATGGAAATGATGTATTTTGTGCCATGAATATCCCCTACAAGTTTGGCATCTTGAAGCATTTTTTATCTCAAGATATAAAGCTTTAAAGATGATCTAGCAGTTTGGGACATGCCCAAAGACATCAAATTAATGCCACAGGAAATAGACATTTGGATTCAAAAATCCTTAACGAGCTTCAAGATGAATGTAGGGATAGGTGACATGATCTCAGACGTTGGGATCAAAGATCAACAACAAGTGGGTGATAATAAGGCTAATAAGTCAATAAATATCTATGGTGCACATTTAATCATGCAGTTAAAGATCAACGATGAACTTGAGGTCAAAAGGTCAACAGATCATGAGATCGAATGCATTGATGATAAGTGTCATGATCATGGTGACTTAATAGATCAATAGTGTATGTTTGATCAAGCAGAAATAAGATCAACAACATATGTTCAACCGTATCAAGGAAATTAATAGTGCACATGAGGTCAAAGAGTCAACGAGCCCAGATTGCATGTGAGGCCACCACATGACGTAAGCAGGTGAATCAGATATAGATTGATAGTAGGATCCACAGGAAGCACATGATACTACCAAGTGTCACATTCTCAAAAGCCAAGATAAAGATCAATACAGGGCTACCAAGTGGCACAATATCAAATGTAGATCAAATCAAAGGCAACAATGAAGGTTAAGCCCAAGAGACTCCCAAGGAAATCGAGGAAGTAAATTTGATTGAGTTTCAGGAGGCACAAGATAAAGACATGTGTCTAGATTTGCAACAATCATATAATCATCAATATGGTGAGGATATGTCATATAAGCAGACACGTTAGATAAAAGGATTTCACCACCCATGTAGGCAAATGAATAAATGCAAGATCAAAATGTGATCTGGGTTACCAGAGTAAACCTTATAAAGTCAAGGATGCCATTAAATCTCAACTAAACCTCTTAAAATCCCTCAGGCATAAGTTTTACGTCTTGTTTATAATTAAAAAAACCCTAGCCTGTAGATCTTCATTTGAAATTATGATTATATGAAAACCAACAAGGTGATTGGTTTTCACCTACATTGGATATATGTTTAGGGTTTGGAGTAAGGGTAGATTTGTGATTATGAAAAGAGTGTCTTATCTTTTGAAATAGTCATATCATCCACTTTCAGTAGGTACATGCAGCTGCTTAAAATAGACATAGTCATGACTCAGTTAGGTCCATAGATATGAAGATTTTGTCTTTATAGTGAAGGCAAATGGAGGATGGCATATAAATCCTAGAGAGAGATCTGATGGGTAGAGAGTGTAGTTAGAACATTCAATGAAGTTTTAGGGTCTTTGGGGACATTTCCCTTTCAAGCGGATCATGACCCATCATCCTCAACAAAATTTTTGTCTTATAATATGTTTCTAACCCAATCAAGGGGATTAAGGATAATTTGGAGATAATTAATGGTTAATTGGGAGGTAGGATTAATGCTAATTGATCAAAAGGTGGTTGAGACTCCATCAAAGTGATTGGACCTCATTTACTGAATTATGTTTGCTCACTCCTTCTCTCTCTCTTCCCCTTTTCTCTATATCTCCCATTTTCTTCCCCATTATAAAAAGGACTCTCTAAGATATCTTGAGAGAGGATAATCTCATTTGATAAGGCTAGACCCTATCAAAAAATTTATGAAAGACCTCTTGAAGCAATAAAGAGTTTCTTTACCTATCTCTTACCTCTAAATTATGTTTAGCAAAGCTTGTGCATGATGACATTGTGAAGGAGTTTCTTCTATGTCCATTGTCCTTTCTTGCCTATTTTTAGGTGTTTTCAAGTTGTTTATAGGTCTAAACTCATGTTATTTTCACAATTAATTTAGTCTTGGTGTGAATCTTAGAATTCCTCCTTGCTTTATTCATTGCTTGTGAGCCTAGTTTGTGAAATACTTATGCAATCAACTAGTATGTGAGGTTGTGTGAGCTAGTATTGTCTTATGCTTCATCAATGTTTATTTTAATCTTATGTGAGTCCCCATTTAATTTGGTGCATCACCATTTTATCTCTCTTAGTAACCCTTTACCCCCTCTCTATCCCTTTTCCCAACAACAACATTAGTTTAGGTGATCCATCAAGAGGAAGTCGGCCTTCTCTAGAGGTTTAAACCCATAATAAGATACCCACAGTCTGGGTTTGTTCCCATTTTAAGGCTTAGTTGGAGGAAGCCTAAATAAACCCCTCCATGGGTGTAAATTATGACCACAATAGTTTTTGGCATGCCCAATGGGACCAAGGTCTAAGAGATTGGAAAGATTGTTGGTGTGTCTTTCCTCTATTCAACTTTTGGAAGCAAGAAAATTAGCACCAATGGTGACTCTAAATGAAATCTTCTAGTTGTAAGTAGCCTAGGTATATCTCATTAAAGATTTTGATCAATTTTTGCATCTTATTTGACATATGAGGTTGATATGAACAACTATAGTGATTACCACTATCATGAATCTCCTTATCAACCTTATTATAACCCATGTTATACTCCCCAGTAGTCTTATTAAAATGCCCATCAATCTTATAAACCATGGCAGCCCTATGGTCCTCTATTTCCCTCTCCATATAGACATCATGTTGTTAGACAAACCTATGAGGAAGGTTATCAAGAGACCTATTAAGAAATGCCTTCCTACCAATTCCAGTGCGACCCTTACCAACTAAATCATGATGTCTATCAACCTGAAGAGGATCCTCATGAGTCTTGTCATGAGGAATATGATAATCCCATTGATTGTACACAAAGATACTACAAGATAAAGTGTAAATTATTACAGGATAGAATACAATAAGCTGAAGTTGGTCTTGATCTCCATCATTACCCCCCTCCTTCATTATTTCCATCTTATATCAAATCCTTGTTGGCATCCATACTACAGTTGTTAGTTAATGAAGATGATATGAGAACATGGGATGATGAGTATGATGTGCTCCCTGATCATCTCATGGAATGGTTAAGAAGTGATACCCAAATTTGTATACAGAGGTTGGAGATGTTTGAAGAGCTAGAAGGAACTCAATGGGAGATCAAAGAGCAAATGGACTTGGCAAATAAGTGCCTTCAATGCTCAATAGATAGGCTAAGGATGTAGAAAGACAAATAATTTGAAAATGAGTATGTTGTTATTGAATAACCTAAAGGAGGCTATTGACAAGGTAAAACTTCTACGTATGTAGGTGTTCTTCCTTCTAATTAGCCCAATAAATCACTTCCCCATGATCTTACTAGCAAATTCCTCTTTCATGAATCCATTCACAAGCCTTCCACTACCCCTCATATTCCATCTCACACCCATGAGCCTATCCATCAACCTTCCATCCCACCCTTTCTTGAGAAAGAGCCCATTTCGAGGGAAGCAAATAAAGAGGAAAGATCTGAAGCTATAGTTGATCAAGAGGATGTCATGAGTGACTATGAAGAATAAATCACCATAGGGACTCCCCTTGGTTAACACCAATGAAACTCTACTTTATTGAATGAAGAGGAACATATTGAAGAATCCTTTATAGCTGTCCATGAAAAATGTGGCCAAAACTTGAAGAGAGAGGTATTTGAAGAAGACTCCATATCTGATCTCGAAGTTGTTGATGATCCTAAAAAATGTAATGTTGAGTGTGTTATCAAGGATAAAAGTGAACTTCAACCATTCCTCAAGAGGTTACATTCCTAGAAGAATATATTGAGACCAAGGTGGAATTTGTTGTTCTTGAAGATGACTTAATACCTCAGACTAATTTTAAACCACTCTCAGATGATTGGCAACAAAAAATGGATCTCTTTCAAGAGATTTAAGAGCTTTGCCAAGTTGAAGTTCAAGTACTTGTGAAGGTAGAGAAAAAGTTTTCCATGGAGGACAATGACCAAGATTGGGTGGACTATGTAGAGCTCCTTGATGAGCTTGAGGAAAATACTGCTGAGAGGAGACCGAATCTTATTGGGAGCACCATGGAAACCAAGGAGGTATGCCTTTTTGAACCACCATTGGAGGTTGTAGTTGAATAATCTTATGATAAAGATGAGACTATTTGGATGTAATAAAAGTCCATTTCCATCGCTAACCTGGTTGGAGCTGATTTGCTTTCATTGAATATCATGCTAAAGAAGTTGGCAAACACCAAGAAAAAGATGGAGGTATCAATGCCAAGGTTCAAAAGGCTACATGTCTCATCCAATCCCTAATTCCATGAAGCAAGAGGATTTTCAAACTTCCCCATTGATCTAGGAGGAGGTATTTATTTCAGGGTAGTCTGTGTTTAGGTTAGTTAGTTTGGTTTGTGTATGTGTGTTCTATAAGTGTTCATGAAGCACAAGTGTGTGTTTGTTTTATTCTTGTTGTCCTTGTTGATTCAATAGGAGGTTTTCAAAAATAGGGATAGTATTGTATCAGTTTCATATCAGTTATGAAGAAAGACTTGTGACCCCGTATGCCCAATGGATCAGACAAGGCAACTAATCTAGTTCTCAAGCATAGTAGGCATGCTTTCCAATCAAGTTGCCAAAATTGTTGGCCAAAATTGGCCCACATAATAAACTTTTGCTAGGATATGGCATGAAAAATTGAGCAGGGTCTTAGTTGAGTGAGTAATCCAATGGTGCAAGGAACATACAGACTTCATGATCCTATCACTTGTCCCTTGCAAGATTTTAAAACACTTTAAACACTTTAAGCAAGCTTAAAGTGTGAATTTGGTTATTTAAAGGGACTGGACCATCATGACACATCATGTAGGAATGAATAGGTTAATTTGGTTGAGCATTTCATAATTACACTTGGTAAGCCAACCAAAGTTGAAAAATTGCATGGAAAATATGTGTTTTGTGCCATGAATATCCCTTACAAGTTTGATGTCTTCATGTATTTTCTATCTCAAGATATAAAGCTCCAAAGATGATCTAGTAGTTTGGGATGTGCCTAAAGATGTCAAATTAACACTGCAGGATGTGGCCATTTGGATTCAAAAATCCTTAATGATCTTCAATTTAAATGCATGGTCAATAGGTGGCATGATCTTAGAGGTTGGGATCGAATATCAATGGCACACGAGTGATAGCGAGGCCAATGAGTTAAGAAATATTTATAGTGCATGTTTAATCGTGTAGTTAAAGATCAACAATAAGATCGAGGTCAAAAGGTCAATGGATCCTATGATTTAATGCATTGATGATAAGTGTTATGATCGTGATGACTTAGTGGATCAATGACACATACTTAATCAAGCATAAAAAGATCAAGAACACATGTTCAACCATGTCGAGGAGATCAACGGTGTGTGTGAGGTCAAAGAGTCAATGAGCCCAGATTGCACCTGAGGCCACCATGTGGTATACACACATGAACCAGATGTAGACTGATAATAGGATCCATAAAAAGCATGTGATACTACCAAGTGTCACATTCCCAAGAGCTAAGATAAAGAGTATGGGGGTTACCGAGTGGCACAATCTCGAATACGTATCATATCAATGGAAACAATGAAGGTCAAGCCCAGGAGACTCCTAAGGAAATCGATAGAGTAAATTTGATCAATTTTCAAGAGATACAAGATAAAGACATGTGTCCATATTTGTAATGATCATATAAGCAACAACATGGTAAGGAGATGCCATATAGGCAAACACAACAGATCAAAGGATTTTACCACCTAGTCAGGCAAATGAATAAATGTAAGATCGAAATGTGATATAGGTTACTAGAGTAAACTTGAAAAGTCAAGGACACCATTAAAGCTTATCTAGACCTCTCAAAATCCCTCAAACATAAGTTTTATGTCTTGTTCATAATAAAAAAAACCTAGCTCGTAGATCTTCATTTGAAATTATGACTATATGAAAACCAATATGGTGATTGGTTTTCATTTATAGTGGACCTATGTTCAGGGTTTGGATTAGGGGCATATTTGTGATTATGAAAAGAGTGTATTATCTTTTGACATAATCATATCATCCACTTTTAATAGGTACATGCAGTCACTTAAAACATACATAGTCATGGCTTAGTCAGGTCCATGGATATGAAGATTTTGTCTTTATAGTGAAGGCAAGTGGAGGATGGTGTAGAAATCCTAGAGAGGCATTTGGTGGTTGGAGAGTGCAAGTGGAGCATTCAATGATGTTTTAGGGTCTTTGGGGACTTTTTCCTTTCAAGTGGATCATGACTCATCATCCTCAACAAAAGTTTTATCTTTTATTATGTTTCTAAACCAATCATGGGGCTTAAGGATCATTTGGAGCTAATGAATGGTTAATCAGGAGGTAAGATTAATGCTAATCGATCAAAAGGTGGTTGGGACTACATCAAAGTGATTAGACATCATTTATTCAATTATGTCTACTCGTTCCTTCTCTCTCTCTTCCTCTTTTCTCTATATTTCCCATTTTATTCCCCATTGTAAAACGGACTCTCTGAGATATTTTGAGATAGGAGAATCTCATTTGATAAGGCTAGACCCTGTCAGAATTTGTATGAAAGACCTATTGAAGTAATAAAGTCTTTCTTTACCTATCTCTTGCCTCTAAATTATGTTTGGCAAAGCTTGTGCATGATGTCATTGTGAAGGAGTTTCTTCCATGTCCATTGTCCTTCTTTCTTTCCTATTTTTAGATGTTTTCAAGTTGTTTGCAGGTTTTGAACTAATGCTATTTTTTCCATTAATGTAGACTTGGTGTGAATCTTAAAATTCATTCTTGCTTCATTCATTGCTTGTGAGCCTAGTTTGTGAAATACTTATGCAATCAACTAGTCTGCGAGGTTATGTGAGTTAGCATTGTCTTATGATTCATTAGTGTTTATTTCATGCTTATGTGAGTCCCCATTCAATTTGGTACATCACTGTTTTAGATCTCTTAGTAACCCTTTACCCCCTCTCTATCCCTTTTTCCAATAGTAGCATTAGTTTAGGTGATCTATCAAGAGGAAGCCAACCTTGTATGGAGGTTCAAACCCACAACAGGATACCCATAAGCTAAGGTTGTTCCTATTTTGTGGCTTAGTTGGAAGGAGCCTGAAGAACCCCCTCCATGGGTGCAAATTAAGACCACATCAATATCTATATTAGAAACATTTTATTTCATTCTTTGCCTCTTTAGCCTTTTTTATGGTATCATAAAGAAATATTAAGATTTTCAAGAAAATATGCTTTAAAAGATTGAATTATGCATTGATTAATTATTTTGTTATTTGTTATTTAAAAATTTTACATTTTGAATTTAGCATCCAATAAACAAATATCACTATCACCAAATTTAGTGATTTAAACCATGATTAGCGAGAAGCAAAGCCACACACAAAAATATAGGATCCTTATGCATATGTAAGATGATTAAACCCCAAGACTATTAATCTAAAAATGGATGAAATCAATAAACCTTAAGGGAATAAGGGTATACACCTTAGGTTAAATGTACACAAGAGTTGGGGTTCATCATAAAATGTTTATCCTAATTTTAGTTTTAAGAAAGTATTAATATAAATAAATGACAATATAAGAGAACTAATGATATAACAAAGTAAAATACAACTTTATGACCTATCATAATGTCCAAAACAGAAACATAGCTCTAGTTAAAGCATAAATTGATAATTGTAAATGAAAAGGGGATAATATGAGATAGAATGATCATACAAATATTTATATAAATTTAAACCTAAGATATAATTGTGCAATCCTATCAGAGTATGAACATAAAATCTAGGCTATCTAGGTAGACTCATTATTATGATCAATGATTTTTGAGTCTACACTAGACAGACTCACACATCGATTCTATCTATAGCCACCAAGTTTGACATGCATAGGGGTTTGCACTCTAATTTTTTGTAGATGCCTTGTTGTTCTATATAATACCTTTTTGTATGTTTGTTTTCCCATTTCACCAAGCATGATTGTAAAATTCATTATTTTCCTTCTTGATCGAGCTTATCACAATAAGATGTCAATTTAAAAGAGAGAATGAAGAAGTAATTGGGTCAAATAGCCACCACAATGAGGTTGCAAGCTACATATATTGCTTGCTAGAATTAGATCCCTTATAGTTCCTTACAATTTGAAGATGAATATTTGAGAAAAGGCTTCAACCTCCTCTTCCCTAGGTGGAGATGCAACTATTCGCCTAGTCCTTCTCTCGGTAGATGCAATGATGCGATGCAAGACCTTCATACAAAGATAAATCATTCTTAGGTTGCCTAAATTTGAAAATAGAATAAGAAGTGATAGATTCTTTATTATATGAGTTATTCTCTTGTGATCCTTGTATATTAAAATGCTAATAAATTATATATATGTATATATATAGGCTTTTCATGATTTGGTTTAAGGGTTGATTGGCACGTAAAACATGACCAAATAAAAAGGAAAATACTAACAAATATATCCACATCGTGAAAATATGCAATGATGGGTAGAAGGGCCCATAAAAGTCAAAGGGGTAGATGTGTAGGTTGTACAAGTCTACCCAGGGTAGAATCATAGAAGCTTTGAGTATGTTGAGTAAGAAATGATGAACAAGGACATATAGAGGAGAGATAAAACAAGCACATGGGCATAAGAACAAACTAATAGAATGAAAAATTTAAAAAGAGAGGACCATATGACTGCACAAAGAAGTGCCAATCAACTCCTAAAATAAGGTGAGGACCTATACGCATAGATAAGTACCAAACACATTGTAATAATAAGGCTTGTACCAAAATTAGATGTTTACACCTAAATACATAACATTCCTTCCCCCCTTGACATGTTTCGTCCTCAAAATATGAAAAAAAAACTAGATAGTAATACTACTGTAAGCTGGTACAAATATGACGGGGAAGTAATTGGGGAATGTTTGAGGATGGAGATAGCGTGCGTGGGAGGGAAAGCTAGGGCACGCGAGCCCTAGCTTGCAAGTTTGACCTTTTCTATGCGCAGGCGTGTTGTAAGTCAGCAGGGGGTCAAGGGGACCGGGTCCTCCTCTGTAATTTTTTCTTATTTCTGGTTTTAGTCTGGCTAGGTGGCATTTTGTGGTGCGGATGGTGGTGTGTAGGGTCTCCAACATTGGATATATTCTTTTGGGTGTCCTCTGGTCTGATTTACTACATGTTGGGGGGGTTCTTTTCCCTTGTGGTGTTGCCCTGGTGGTGCTGCACCTGTTGGGAGCCGTTGCTTTGGATTCAATATGGTGTGGGGGGCATTTTGAGCCCTCACTCGTCTGATATAAATGGCACTGAATGTGCCTTTGGATATGGTGGGTCATGCTTATTCCATGGCTGGGGAGGATGCCAAAAAACCCTTTTAGTCTTCTTCTGGATCGGATGTGGTCTGAAATGGTTCTCTTAAATTGCCAAAGGTGAATGGATGCTTGGAGAGGGTCCAAGAGCGGCCAATTTTAGTCATATATTCAGAATCGGTAGCTGAAGATATTACCTACTTTTGCAAGCATGTTTTGATTTGTAAGTTTATGGGGATGAGGGTTTCTCTCCCATTTCTGGACACATGGATTTGCAAGACATGGAACTCAAAAGGAGACTTTGATCTTCTGATGGCTGAAAATAACTTCTTTATGGTGGATTTCTCATGTGTCTCAGATCAGAATAAGGCCTTCAAAGGGGGCCCATACTTTTATAACCAAGTGGGCCTTTTCATCAAACCATGGCATGTTGGCTTTAACCTAGTGAAGGAGTTACCTTCCAAAATCCTATTTTAGGTTCGTCTTCCTCGGCTACCGCTTGAATGCTGGAGAAGTGATATATTGTAGTCGATTGAGTTGTTGCTTGGAAAACCTATTAGTCCTTCCCAAAAAACCTTGAATAAGAATTTTTTTTCTTATGCTAGGGTCTATGTTGAAATAGATTTGAGCCAGTCGCTTCTAGATTCTATTGATATGACTGTTGGGTCTTGCTCCTAGACTCAACCATTAGATTATGAGACATTACCTTTCAGGTGTCGGCTATGTCATGAATATGGTCATCTTTGGCGAAGGTGTCCTCGAGCTTCTGGTGCAACAGTTTCAAGTAATGCTCTTACTCAACCTGATTTGAAAATAGACAAGGATAAAGCCCCCATGCAAGGAGGTGGCACTGATAAAGATGGTTTTATTCAGGTTAAGTCTCGCAATCGCGATTGAGGCCTGAAGAGATCCCTCAAGGATAGGCAAGAGGGAGAAACCTTCAAACAATTTGAGACATTGGAGGATTTAGTCTAGGAGGAGGGTTTCTAGGTGGACTTATAAGCAACAATTGGATATTTTAGTGAGGTTGTTCTTGGGGATCAGTCTAATGTGATTCCTAGTTTAGATCAACTAGGTGAGCAGGGTACTCATATGGAAACTGAAATGGCTCTTCCAGCTCCTATTCAAGGAACATTAGATTTGGTGTTATAAGTGCCTAGTGGCTCTCCTAGTGCTGGTGGGGTTCTTTCTGAAGTGAGGGGTGCTCCAAACTTAGGAAAAAGTATGGATCTTTCTCCAGCCTTGGGTTTCAACCAAAAACCCTCAAAAAAGGGGCTCTTGAGAAACCCCTTAAGGTTGGTTAAAAAAAGGACTTGGAAAAGGTAAAGCTAACTGGTGAGACATTGGTTGAGTCAGGTTCGGTGAAGACTATTGATGTTCACTTCTCCCAACCCCAATGATGATTGTGCTCTCATGGAATGTTAGGGGTATGAATAGCATCCCTAGACAAAAGGCTATTCGAGACTTGGTTCGTATTCACTCTCATGATGTGGTGTTTCTCTAGGAAACTAAGTTATCAGTTGATAAAATGAAAGTGTGGCTTTGAAGATTTGGAGTCATGGTCAGTGTCAATGTGTTGGTGCTCTTGGTAGCTCTGTTGGGGTTGCATGCTTATGGGACCCACGTAGAGTCAAACCATTTTGGTGGTATTCTTGCAAAGGTTTGATTTTTTGTGTTGCTTCTCATCTTGAGTCTAGCGAGAGAATACTCCTTTTTAACATCTATTCTCTAGTTGACCTTCATGGCAAGGTAAAGTTGTGGGGTTCTGTCAAATATGTGAGGACTTTAGATCCTTATCTCCAATGGATTCTAGCAGGGGATTTTAATGTAATTATTTCTTTGGAAGAGAAGAGGGGAGGCATTGCTCACTTGGAGCCTTCTTCTAATCTCTTGCAGGATAATGTGGCTCTCTTGAATTTGGTTGACATCAAGCCTGTCAATGGGGTCTTTACTTAGAATAATAGGAGATGTGGGGATGATACTATCTCTAAACATCTGGATAGATTTTTGGTGTCTAGTTTTTGGCTGGGGGACAAGTGGTTGACTAGCTCTGAGATTTTGGGTGGGTGGGGCTCTGATCATTGGCCAATCAAACTTTTTGCTGAGCTCCCTCGGCGTTGAGTAAAGCAGTCTTTTAAGTTTCAGCTCATGTGGTTAAGAGATGACTCCCTCCATGATCTTCTTCTTGTTTGGTGGAATTTGGGGAAGCCATCACATGGGACCACTATGTACTCCTCCAAGAGGCTCCAATATGTGAAATATAGGTTGAAACAGTGGAATAGGCAATACTTTGGTAATATTTTCCAAGCAAAACAGTCTGCTCAAGCTCATTTGGACTCAATCACCAGGCAGATTCGTGACCAAGGCCTCACTGAGGATCTAGGTTTACTGAAAGCTACGACTGTGAAGGAAGTTGAGGAATGGGGATTACGTGAGGAATTTTTTTGGAAACAAAAGTCCCGAATCGAGTGGCTTTAGGCGGGAGACAGGGATACTTCTTTCTTTCATAATTTAGTAAAAGACAAGAGACGAGGTAATGTCATCTCTTCTCTCAAGACTTCGAGTGGGGAGACTCTCTCCTCCTCTGCTTCTATTTCTGTTGAGACTGTTCATTTCTTTTCTATCGTACTTTCTGAGGATTCCCTTCCTGTGAAGGAGGATGAAGCTGTTATTCTGAATAGGATTCTGCCCTTAGTCACCAGTGAAATGAATGCTTCTTTACTTATTCCCATTTATTTATCTGAGCTTGAAACTATTGTGTTCCATATGAAAAAGGGAAAAGCCCCAGGGCCTGATGGTTTCCCGGTTGAGTTCTACCTAGAGTTCTGGGAAGTGATTAAGTTGGATTTGTTGGAGGTCATTCAGGAATCTTTCATGAATAAACTAATGCTGAAATCCATGAATGTTACCTTCCTTTCTCTCATCCCAAAGAAGGATGGGGCTAATTCTCTAGATCTTTTTAGGCCCATTGCCTTATGCAATGTGGTTTATAAGATTATTACGAAGTTGATTGCTGAGCGGTTAAAACCCTGGCTAAGCAAGCTAATTTCTGAAGAGCAAGGGGGTTTTGTGGCTAGTAGGAAGATTATGGATGGGGTTATCATTGCAGCTGAGACGATTCATTCTATGGATAGTTCTAAAGAGAAAGCCATGTTTATTAAACTGGATATGGCTAAAGCTTATGATCGGGTTAAATGGGCATTCTTATTTAAGATTCTGGGAGCATTTGGTTTTGCTGGTGATTCGATTGAGTGGGTCAAGAGTTGTGTTACTTCTCCTTCCTTTTTGGTGTTACTTAATGGTGAGCCAACGGATTTGTTTAGTGCTTATAGGGGGCTCAGACAAGGGGACACTTTATCCCCTATCTATTCATCTTATTAGCTGAGGGTTTGGGGAGGTTTATTAGAACCCAGGTGGAGTCTATTTTGATTAAGGGCTGGAGCTTTGGAAATAATATTCCCCCTCAATCACATTTGCAGTTTGTTGATGACATGGCTCTGATGGGTAGCCCAAGGTTGAAGAGGCCTTTGGTTGGTGCAGGGTTTTGGATTGTTATTTAGTTGCGTCAGGTCAGACAATTAACGAGGGGAAGTCTTTTATTTACTTCTTTCATACTCCATGGGCTATCTAGAGGAGAATTGTGGTATCCTTCACTTCCATATTGGCACTCTCCCTTTTATGTATCTTGGTATTCTATTGGCTATTCGTTCACTTCCTAAAATGTTTTAGCAGGAGATTATGGATAAGTTTAGAAATTTGGTCAGTCATTGGACTAACAGGTGGCTCTCTTCAGCGGGTAGGATGACTCTTCTAAAGTGAGTGGTGTAGGCTCTTCCTCTGTACAAATGTTTTGTTCTCTCCACACCTTCAGGCCTTATCAAAGACTTTGAGAGTTTGTCTCGATAGTTTCTTTGGTCTGGCAACCTCCTTCACAGGAAGTGGAGTTTGGTTAAGTGGGAAGTTATTTGTAGACCAAAGCAGGCTGGTGGTCTGGGCTTTTGTAGAACTGATTTGAATGGACAAGCTTTAGCAGCTAAGCTGTATTGGTGATGGTGTTCACAGCAACATCAATCATGGGTAAAAATTCTTACCTCAAAGTATCTAGGTGCAGTTGAGAGTGTGGATGTTGCTCGCTTCAGTTTGGAGGGGAAGGGCTCTATGATTTGGAGTACCCTCAAAAGGGGTGCCAAGTTGGTCAAGTAGGGGTTGTTTTGGATCTATAATGGGGAGCAAGAGACTCTCTTTTGGCATGACTCTTGGAATGGTTATCCTCCCATTTTTTCTACCCATCCCCACCTACAGAATTTGAGTAGGCATTTTATTGATGCTGGGTGGTGCCATGTCATTGATTTTAAAACCCTTCATAACTTGGGACAAGTTAGGGTGCATATATGGAAGGTTCTGTAGGATTGGCTTACTGGTGGGGCTGTTGGGGATTACCAAGAGCTTGTTGGGATCCTATCGAGGCGAGTCTGCACTTCTCTTCCTAGGAGAGATGTGCTGGCTTGGGGTCCTAATCCAAAAGGCAAATTTACAGTTGCCTCGGGTTATCAAGTTCTTGATCAACAAATGTTTGGAAGCTCAGAGGTCTCATGGTGGAAACATGTTTGGAATAAGTTTGTTTGGCCTAAGTGTAACTTCTTCTCGTGGTTAGTTGTTTAAGGGAGGTGCCTCACTTAGGAGAACCTCTAGAAACATGGGTTTCAGGGGCCATCTAAGCGTGCTCTGTGTGGTGGGCAAGAGGAGTGCATCCCCCATATTTTTTTCAGTGTTCCTTTGCAAAAGTTATTTAGCATTTTTGGTGGAATCTCTGGCATATACCATGTAGGCATGCTTCTTCTTTAGAGGATTTTTGGAGTAGTCTGGGGCCTCCCCCTGCAAAGACCTCTTTTCTCTTCAGTGCTTGGATCATTGGCCCTAGCTTGATAATTTGGCATATTTGGTTAGATCGCAATCATAGGATTTTTCTGGACAAGAAGCTACTTATTGGTCAGCTCTGGTTGAGGATTTTGGGGGGTCTGTAGGAATCATTGGATGCTAAGTGTGACCTTTTTGTCCCTGTTGCTTTTGGTGACTGTGATGTTGTTAAAGCCCTGGGTCTCTCTAGGGATGGACAGAAACATTTGAGGACGGTTCAGCATAGACATGGGAGAGCGAGGGTCTGTCGTATTGGTTGATGGTGCCCCCCTATAGTGGGAGAGCTGAAAATCAATATTGATGGATCTTTCAGAGGTAATCCTGGTCATGATAGAGTTGGTGGCATTGGCAAGGATAGTTTAGGAGTGGTAATTTTTTTTTCTCTATATATAAAGGTCAACATACAAATAATCTCATGGAGGCTCTTTCTATCCTTCTAACATTAGAGCATGCATGTGCCCTTGGCTGGAGGCAGATTATTTGTGAATTAGATTCTTAGGTAGTCATTGATATGCTGAATAAGAGACATTTTGAGGAGGTGAATTGGCAACTTGCAGTGGTGGCCAAACAAATTATTTCTTTGAGCAATGCTTTAGATTCTATTACTTTTTACCATGTGCCACGGGAGTGGAATAGGGTGGCGGATGGTCTAGCGAAATGGGCATCTGAGTAGACGGAGACTTGGTATGTGGATGATTGGGATCATCTTCTTGGTGATTTGGCCCCTGTTCTTGAGGATTGGGTTATGGAGGATATGAGGAGCTTTTTGGGTATTACTTAATCCTTGTTTTTGTTGGGCCCCTTATGGGTGTTTCTTTTTGCTTTGTAATGTTCTTATGATTCAATAAAGTTTTTACCCCCTTTTATTTTTAATTTTTTTTAAAAGCTGGTACAAATATGATGTTATGTTAATCATCTATATGTTATTTATGAGGGACGTGTTACTTCAACATCCTTATCTACATTCATGAGTTGGTCTACCTTGATCAAGTCAATATTTACCTTTCTTTACACAGTGATTTGAGTGAATGCAAGTCTGATCTGTCAAAGTGGTGAAAAGTGAATCATTGTGAAGCAGTGTGTGTCAGTACTAAGTTTATGTGGACCGTGGGCATGTGTCTGTGCAAACGTCATGCAAGTGTTTGTGAGCAGTTCTATTGGTCTTAGATTTCATGAAACAAGGGCTGGGTTGTCCTAGGCAGAGAGTAATCAAACCTTGGGAGGGAATTGTTCATTGTAATCATTCAAGTGGTTTTGAGCATTATTGACTAAGCCCAACTTGGTGGTTGTAGTGTATGTTGGCCAGTTGGCCCATTTATTGTACTTTGGACCGGATCGTCTTGATGAGTTAATAAAATACATGTTACTCCCAATTTTATTGCACTATGTGAATGCTCATGTGTGTTGAGTCAATTTCTTGATCTTTGCAAGTGTGTGTTTTTCTTTCCATTGTTAATTCTTTATAATACAAGTTATTGTCCACTATGTTTATGGGTGTACTTATGTAGGTAAACACTGAAGGCGTAGTCTGTAGTTCTTGTAGAGTCCCATCACAATGAGGGATTCAGGTTAGAATAAGTAGTGCCGCATGGGTGGTCAACTCTATTGAGTTGGCCCTATGACTATTGGTATCAGAGCACATGGTTTGTGTTTTGTAGGATTGTGTTTGCCTAAGTTAAACAATCTTGTGCCTTCCCCTATCGAGTTATTCCAGTGTTGTGTTTGGTTGTGTCTAAGTCAGTATGGCAGGATATCTATTTAGGATGTTGCTCAAGAAGGTGGCCAACAGGGGTCGAGAATAGGGTCAGGGTAAAGGTGAAGGTGGTGGCAGTTGCCACGATAGTAAGTCAAAATTTGTTGTAGTGGATGAAGGCCTTGTTAAGCGAGTTGGTGCCTAGTTCCAATTAATGGGGGATCATGTGGGTATGAGATTAATGAGATTGAGGAGAAGGTGACTACCTTGGAGCAGATGATCATGGAACTTATTGAAAGGTTAGAGAAGAGCTTGGTGTTCTAAATGAAGTTATAGGATGAAGTGGCTTTGTATCGATAAGTGGTATCAGGTTTGGTGAAAGCATTAGGGTCTAGTTATTTTACAGTCTTGAAGCTCCCCAAGTTGAAGGAATCAGAGTGTTATGGTGGTGAGCGAGATGACCATCTTTTGGATAATTTCTTTTGGGATATGGAAGAGTACCTGGCAAGGTTAGGGGGCCTATCAGGTGCACAGGAGGTGCACACTACAACAAGGTACCTCACAGGTACAACACAGGTTTGGTATAGAACCTTGGCTAATGACACTACATCAAGGAGTTCTATGAGGATTTTGGACTCTTGGGAGGATCTAAAGGAAGCCCTTAGGGATTATTTTTGACCTGGGAATGCAACATGGTTGGCCAAGACCAAGTTGAGTCAGTTGAAGCAAGTGGGGGAGATGAGAGAGTACATCGATTCTTTCCAAAGCCTTTTGTTGGAGGCCACCAACATGTTAGAGGTAGATAAGTTATTTCAGTTTACTCATGGTCTTCAGTCATGGGCTCAGGGGGAGCTTCATCACCATGAAGTGTATGATATTAGCAAAGTAATTGCTATAGCAGACCGTCTCTTGGATTTTAGAGATGGGTTTTCATCTAGAATCACCTTGGGCCCTTACACATCCATGGGTGGAGGTGTTGGTAAGGGGTTGAGTAAGTCTTTATGGAATCTAGTTGGTGACCAGGGAAGGAAGGCTACTCCAAAGTCGTCAGTGGGATCTCAAAAGTCTTGGAGCACTTCCATGGGTGGTAAGAAGAAGTCACTAGTTGGAGAGTCAAGTGAGAAGCAATTTTGTTTGAAGTATTGGACGTGTGGTGTAAATCACTACAACCAAAATTATTCGAAGTGGTAGGGGGTTTTTGTAGTTCAGATGGTGGAGTCAAATGAACTATGTGAGTAGATGATGTGTGTGCTCAAGGGAGCTCAATACTAGGTAAGGCTTGGGTTTAGAGGTTGTTGTTGTAACTTGTTGGGGTTGATTATTGTGGAGGGGCTGATCTGTGTTTGAAAACTTCTTACTTCTCATGGACTCAAGTGGTCCTGCAATTGGAATTCAACCAATTAGCCTTAGAAACTTGGCCTCCAGTCCTCTAGAGGTTTAAGTAGGCTTAAAGTAGTTACAAGCCATCCATTTTGTACTGAGACAAGGTTTACCCAAGATGGGTAAGGTGACAATTTTCCCCATCTTAGAGTTATTTTGGGTTGGATCTATTGCAGATGTGTGTGGTGAAGACTGTGCAGAGGAGTGAGATTAGGAAGATGAAAGGGGTGTTGAGTTGAGTATGCAGAAGAGTGCAAGAATTGGCGAGGAGTTAATGTATCTTGTAGTGCTTATTGGAAATTGGGATGTTGAAGGGGAGCATCAAGTTCTTTTTTCCTATTGATGTGAGGTGGGTTCTTCACAGCCATGGAGTATGCTCAAGGAAACATCATCTTATTTTGTCACAAAGAAGATAATTGATCAAGTGCATTGAATTGGTTCCAAAGGAGAGTTCTTGAGTAAGGGCTCTGTTCCTATTATTGGGCCTGGGGTATTTGGTCTGAAGAGTTGTCTTTGCTTGTTATACTCTTGTTTTAGAGTTTCAATACTATTTTGGGGGAAAGTTCA
This sequence comes from Torreya grandis, assembly GCA_037957365.1. Lineage (NCBI taxonomy): Eukaryota > Viridiplantae > Streptophyta > Pinopsida > Cupressales > Taxaceae > Torreya > Torreya grandis. The sequence continues at coordinate 2,862,467 of JARHVA010000759.1, read as the reverse complement.
ATGGGGTCACTTAGCCTTTACTAGGTTTGCAGAGTCTTGAAGAGGTGGGTCATCAAGAACTATTTTCCTCCACCTTGTGTTTGGGGGTTGGCAAGATCAGGGTGATTTTGTGAAGCTATATTGGTTTGGTGTGGCTTGTGTAGGCAAGCTTGTCTACGTGCTAAAGTTTTTAGAGATTCAGTTTATTCTTAGTTTGTAACTAGTTGGATACCTTAGTCACTGATGAAGCCAAACTAACGATGGTTCTCACCTAAGCACCCTTCTATGTATGTGATGGGTTAAACTGGAGCGGTAGTTAGAACAATTTATTGAGGTGAAGATAGTGGGTTACTTGGCAATCTGAAGCAGAGGGAGTTTCTAGTGGTGTTGGAATGGTAGTTTGTTAGCAAACTGGGAGCAAGAAATAACCCTCAAAGTTAAGGTCATGGAGTTTGGCCTTGGTCTCTTAACTCTGGATGGAGCCTAAATAGGGGACGTGTTTATCTCTTGTCTGTGGGTTTGAAAAGGAGGCATGTTAATCTCTTGACTCTGGATGGAGCTTAAAAAGGGGATGTGTTTATCTCTTAGCTTTGGGTCTGAAAATGGGATGTGCTAGTCTCTTGACTCTGGATGGATCTTGAAAAGGGGATGTGTTCATCTCTTAGCTTTGGGTCTGAATAAGGGACATGTTAATATTTTGGCTCTGGGTTGAGACTGAATAAAAGATTGCCTCATGGGTTCCTATCAGTGGAGTCATGCCAGCACTGAGGACATCACCAATTTTTAAGTGGGAGAGTCTATGAGGGATGTGTTGCTTTAACATCCCTATCTACATTCATGAGTTGGTCTACAGTGATTTAAGTGAATGCAAGTTTGAACTGTCAAAGTGGTGAAAAGCAAATCATTGTGAAGCAGTGTGTGTCAGTCCCAAGTTTATGTAGACCATGGGCATGTGTCTATGCAGCATCGTGTAGGTGTTTATGAGCAGTTCTGTTGGTCTAAGATTTCGTGAAGCAGGGGCTGGGTTGTCCTAGGTAGAGAGTAATCAGACCTTGGGAGGGGATTATTCATTGTAATCATTCGAGTGGTTTTGAACATCATCGGCTGAGCCCAACTCGGTGGTTGTAGTGTATGTTGGCCAGTTAACCCGTTTATTGTACTTTGGACTAGATTGTCTTGATGAGTTAATAAAATACACATTACTCCCAGTTTTCTTGCACTGTATGAATGCTCATGTGTGTTGAGTTGATTTCTCGATCTTTGCAAGTGTGTGTTTTTCTATTCACTGCTAATCCTTTATTATACAAGTTGTTGTCCACTATGTTTTTGGGTGTACTTGTGCAGGTAAACACTACAGGCTTAGTCTGTAGTTCTTATAGAGTCCCATCACAATGAGGGATTTAGGTTAGAACAAGCAGTGTCGCATGGGCGGTCATCTCCGTCGAGCTAGCCTCGTGACACTATCTTCAAGGAGAATGTTTCTTGATGGTTCCTATATTTGAACATTGTTTAATATCCACTCTAAAACTCCATTTTCCCATTACTTCATTGTTTCCTTCAATGATTTTTTCTTCATGGTTAACAAATACATTTTTCTTACTAGAATATTCATCAAGAAGAAGAGTAAATTCAATAAAGATAAGCTAAAGAATAATTATCTTTACACAACTGAAAGGTGTCTTCATACCATTCATCACAAACCTCTTCTAAATCCGATCATGTAACTCTCTCTTTTTCATACTCTGATATAATAACTAAATTAATAATACATTTGTCAAATAGATTATCAATTAGTTTTAACCTTCCTTTGAACACTTTTCCCTAACCATTTTTTACTTCAACATTTTTTTAGACTAAAGTTTTGAAGCAAAAAAACAATGTTAATTTATAGAGCCTCTTTCTCTCTCAATACTTAATGAAAAAGAATACATTACCACTAATTTTAAAGCTTAAAAAGTGTATTTTTTAATAAAAAGCTGACACCTCAATCAGACACCTAACTTGAAAGATATGTTAATATGAAGTCATAAGATTAGATAATACTATGTTTCAAGCAATCTCAAAATAAAAACATACGATTGATATATCTCCCTCAATAATTCTCCAAAAACCAAAGAATTTATACTTGTTGAAAGAGACTTGAAGTATACAATAAAAAAACATCTCACCACAATTCGATGCCCAAGCAAAAAGTTATTATGTTTGCAATACATGATTATTTCTTTATCATGTAGATCTACATGGTCAACTTAAAAATATCATATCCCCTTCAATACTACTCTAAATCCTCAGTGTGAACACTTTTTGGAAAGCTTTAAAAAACTCTTTTCAATTACACGCAAATCACCTCAATCAAAGTTTTATGTGAGGAGAATAACTTTTTTAAAGATGTTTGCCTTCTTGAAAAAAATATTACAAACTTTAAAAATTAAAAATTCTCCAACTTTGGCAAAATCATCACTCTGATATCATATGTTAAAAACCTCACAACTCAAAAATATAATAACCCAATATATTTGTTAACCATTTTTGGTCCTGCAGGCCAAAAAATTGGTCTCCCTTCCTTCCCCTCTATCTTGAGCAGTCAGTCATGTTTTGAACCTTCTGTTGTTGTGCTTTTCCCTTTTGTAATAGACCTATTTTTTGAGCCAAATGACTTGATCCTTGTATATATCTTGGGTTGATCCATAGGCTTTTTTTTTTTTTTTTTTTCTGTTTTGGGCAGTCGGTCTACAAGCCTTTTGGCAAAGCATGAGCTGGTTCAAAGCACACAAGTCATTTTGCAAAGCTCCAAAGACAAAGTGCCCTTGTGGAGGGCAAGCAAATGACCAATTAGGCATTTTAGTAGGGTCTGAAGGCTAACTTGGGGCCTAAATGCCCTTGCGAAGGGTAGGGAACACTTGCAGAGGGACCAAATAAGAGGGCCAAAATATAATGTTTTCTTTAGAAAAAAGACTAAGGAAAAGGAAGGATTTCCTTCGAACTTTTGTCCAAAGAATAAATCTGAAGGAATAAATCCAAGGAAGATCAATGTGAATTCCTTTAGATAAAATGCCTGAAGGAATTCCTTCGGACATTTTTTCTGAAGAAATTCACAAGGCAAGGAGCCAAACGGAATACCCTTCAGAAAGAAATCTGGGGCAAAATGGCAAAGGCAAATTCCTTCGAACAAAATTCTGAAGGAATTCCTTCAGACATTTTGTCCGAAGGAATTTATCTGAAGAAAAAGACCGACTAAAAGAAAGAAGTGCTGAAACATGAAGGAAACATTTCCTTCAGGCAAAATGTTTGAAGGTATTCCTTTGAACATTTTGCTTGAAGGAATTGAGAAGCCAAGGCAGCCCAAAGGAGCCCGAAGGGCGAGTGCCCTTGTGGGGGACTCTCAGCTACCAAAAGGGGGACCCTTTTCCAAGCTCCGAAGGGACACCTTCCCTTCGGGAGGGTTCAATGACAAAAGGCCGATGGAATTGTGAAAAAGCCAAAGGAATTATCAAAGGGGTGATAGGGACGAAGATGTCAAATTCAGCATCGCAAACTAGTTGTTGGAATTCAAACGTTCGATGACATCCTCGTAGACGTCAAATTCAGGACAATGTAATAGTCATTGGCTTTCAAATCATGATGGGTGCATGAATGTCAACTTTACGACAATGAAATAACTTTTGATCTTTAAATGCTTGAGCATGAACCCGAAAGAATTCAAAGGCCTTAAGGCCAAAAAGAAGAGACCACCGAGAAAGGAGCCTGAAGAGCCAAGGATTGACTGAAGATAGCCCTGAGGGCCGAAAGAGCCAGGAAAAGACAAAATTTGGGAAAAGATAAAAGCCAAGAGTGAACTTAGTGACCCACCAAGAAAGGATCTTGAAGAGCCAAGCACAGACATAGACAAAATAACCCAGGTGGCAAAAGAAGTGTCGGTAGAAGAGTTATTACAGCAGTTGGAACAGTCCTTAAGAAATGGTCATCAAAGAGCGTGAACAGTGAAGGCACAACCTATTTTTTTTCATTTAAGCATTAATGAGTAGATAACCACGTGATTTCAAATAGAAAGGCGTGACCCATGCTTTTACATGACATTTAATATGATTTAAATGCCAAAGTCAAGACTTGGACTGCCGCAGCATGGACTTCCTCTTCCCAATGAATTAAATGTAGCATGGGCCACTTGTGGAAAGGGGCACCATTGCTTTCTCTTTCTCTATATATTGTAAAGTTAGCTGCTACTTCATCTAGTGACCTTCATGAAGTCAAAAGCTTGTTTCAAAGCATGACCAATGAACTGGTGGCTCTCAAAAGGCAGCAAGCTCAATGCTATCGGCCAAATCAGAGATATCAGTAGTTCAGGCAAGCAAAGAGACCCCCTTTCCAAAATTACAATCAAGGACAGGGTTAGTTTGCACAAGCCAGACCTTATCAAGGCTATATCCAGGCGCTCCTTCATCATCCAAGGCTCTAGTGCCCACTTAAAATAATTTGGTACAAGAAAAGCCAAATTGCTCATCCATGGGATATGGTCAAGATTAGGTTGTTTATACAAATGAGATGCTGAGTCAATACATGAATGCATAATAAAATTAGGCAGCCACCCAATTCCCAAGCTTTGAAGCATCAGTGCAACCTGGCATGGACAGTAGGCCAGCTCAGTCTGATTCCACTCTCATGAATCACCTTGAAGGTGAATTCTGTGTAGTCAACTATGTGGGCAATGCGAACAACCAAGGTGATTATGTTGCAGCCAACACAAGGTCCAAAAGGAGAGCTATGGAGAAAGCTCAGGTAGCTGCTCAAACATCAACAGCATCTTCTTCATCACATGTGAACCAAAAATTTCCAAATTTCAAGCCACCAGTTACACCCTCAGCTCCTTGGCCTGTGCCTTAGGCTGCAAGCAACCCCAAAGAAAATTTGAAAGGGAGCAACCCTCAGATTAATGTGGTAGACCAGATGAAGAAGCTACACATGAATATCTCCTTGTGGGATTCATTGGCAATGCTGGGACAAAAAGACATGCTCCAAAAGGAATTGCATGGGCTAAATGAACAAGCTGTCCCAAAAAAAGTCGATAATGTTTTGATCATGAATGGGCACCCTTCCACAATAGGCCAAGTAAAGAAAGAAGAAAAGGTTCCCCCTTTCTATCTGTCCTTAGTCATAGGAGATTTCCTAGTGCACAATTGCATTATTGATAGTGGGGCAAGCACCTCAGTAATGCCAAAATGTATAGCAGATAAATTGGGGCTCAAATATGAAGAAATGACTAAGGGAGTCCTACAGCTAGATGGAACAACAACAAAGATAGTAGGAGTGGTGAGAGGCTTGAACTTGATGCTCCACGCCTATCCAACTTTCTCAGTTCTTCATGACATGGTGGTGGCAGATGTTCTTCCTCACTTTGCCATTTGCTTGTCCAGGGATTTCACATCCAAAATAGGCGAGTACCTAACAACAAACTAATCCTACTTGGTTTTTCAAACCAAATATGGGACTAAGGTCAAGATTGAGTTAGAGCCAATCCACAAAGATCATATGGAGCTGTACTCACTCAAGGTGGTGAATGTCAGCTATGCCATTATTGATCAAGAGGAATTCTAAGTGGATCAATCTCTACCCTCTACCCTTGAAGGAGTTGTTGACCTGCTCTTAGACGAATGGTGAAGTGACAAATTTGAACATGACCCTTATAAGTTCATAGAAGAGGCAGGCCTCAAGATTTATTGCATGCATGAAGAGGGTACTTTTATACCAAATTTGATGAAAGCAAGCCAAGAGAGCTTAAGTTTATGGTAGCTTTTATTTGATGGCTCAAGAAGCAAGCTGGGAGTTGGTGGGGGAGTGGTGCTAGTTTCCCCGTCACAGGAGAAATACTTTTCAACTTTCAGGTTCTAGTTTTCTTACACATGCAATGTTGCAAGGTATGAATCTCTCAGCCATGGTTTGGAGTGGGCGAGAAAAAGAGGAATTAAAGAGCTAAAAATTTTTGGTGACAACAAGCTGATCGTAAATCAGGTGAGAAGCCAAAATCTAACCAAGAATTCCTTGCTTAAGTCGTACAAGCATAGGGTATGGGACTTAGTAGAGAGTTTCCTTTCTTTCAATGTTACTTCCATTCCAAGAGAGCAAAATAAGCAAGCTGACAGATTAGCAGTAGTTGGTGCTCAGTACAACATCCCCAAAGAGATAGGCCGAGACAACAGTTACACCATTTGAAAGTGGTAATCAGACCCTCCATGCCTGACAACATCACCAACTAGCAGGTGTTTGACAGTGATTATTAGATAACACTCTTCTTACAAGAGGAAGCTGAGTTTGCCTCTAGAAACTAGGCTAAGTTATAGCAGTAGTATGGTGGCCAGATTGTTCAGCTGAAGAACAATAAACTTCCCAAAGGCTTAGTCACTCTCGAAAGTATCTTCAACGAGGATGACCAATTGAAAAATGATAAAGCAAACATCACAATGAAGAAGAAGAACTATGAAAAAGTTGAGATATTCAAGAATAAGTTGTTTGCACTTGGGAAAGTGTGTACAGATCATGAAAGGTAGGCTTTTATCTTGTTGTGCCAGGAGTTTGTTGATGTTTTCGCTTGGGAGTATAGTGACTTGAAGGGTTTTAACCCAAGTTTGGCCCAACATACCATTGAGCTAGAGGAAGGCGCCAAGCCCATCAAATAGAAATAAAGGCTTGTCAACCTAAAGATTGAGCCTCTCATGCGAAAGGAACTCACCAAGCTGATTGAGTCTAGAATCATATTTTCGATCAAACACTCTTTTTGGCTGGCCAATCTTGTTCCTATTCAAAAAAATAATGGGAAGATCAGATTATGTGTAGATTTCAGAGACCTCAATAGAGTGTTTTTGAAAGACCATTATCCTCTCCCAAGTATGGAGCATATCCTCCAAATGGTGACAGGCAGTGAGCATTTCTCCCTCTTGGATGGGTATTTAGGGTATAATCAAATTTCAGTGCAAGACTGTGACTAATACAAGATAGCCTTCACTACCAAATGGGGGACGTTCGCTTATCAAAAAATGCCATTTGGACTATCCAATGTTGGTGCCACTTTTCAACGAGCCATGGACATGGCTTTTCAAGGCCTGATAAATAATATTGTATTGGTATATCTTGATGATGTGACAGTGTTTTCTAAGAAAGTGGGCCAACACATGAAGCACCTCAGAAAAATATTTGAGAGGTGTAGAGAGTTTAGTATCTCTCTCAACCCAAAGAAATGTGTGTTTGCTGTCCATGAAGGTAAAATCCTTAGCCATATGGTTTTGAAAGAAGGCTTGACCATTGATTCAGAAAGAGTTCGCTTCATCCTAGAGCTGTCCTTGCCTAAGTATAAGAAGGGTCTGCAAAGCTTCTTTGGCAAAATAAATTTCATTAGGAGATTTATCCCAAATTTTGTCGAGATAGTCAAGCCATTAACCTCCATGCTAAAGAAAAATGAAAAATTCACGTGAATAGCACAAAGGAAGGATAGTTTTGAAGGGATCAAGTGGGATATCACCCAGGCTCCTACCTTGATCAGTCCTAACTTCACTAAAGATTTCAACCTTTATACCTTCAGAAATGAAGAGGTAGTCTCTGCCATGCTTACCCAAGCGAATGATGAGAACCTTGAATAGTCGCTTGCATTTTTTAGCTAGGGTCTAGAGGGTTTTGAGGTCAGGTATACATATGTGGAGAAGCAAGTCCTTATGGTCATACGGAGCCTAAAGAAATTGAGACATATGTTGTCCAGCAACAAGGTTCATCTCATGGTGCCACACCCCAGCGTCAAAGATTTCTTGATCAGCTGTGATCTAAATGAAAAGAGAGTAGGATGGATCGCCAAAGTAATGGAATATGACGTAGACATCAAAACCACCGAGCTGGTAGGGGCAAGAGGCCTGTGTGAACACCTTGCTGCAGACTTTAAACAGTAGAAAGAGGACAATTTGCTAATTCATGATGAAGCCACAACAGAAGAACTAGTAGTCATGAAGGATTGGACATCAAACATGAGACGTTTCCTTCTCACTGGTGAGTGCCCCCAAGGCCTTGATAGGACCAAGAGAATATATTCCAGACTCCAATCTCTCCCTTATGTCTTGATTGATGGAGTGTTGTTCAGAAAGGATTTCTTAGGAGTACTTTTAAGGTGTATAAACCTAGGTCAGGTCAATAGGGTGTTGTCCAAGTTCTATGATGGGCTAGCTGGTGGTCACTTTGCTCTTAAGCCTACAACTGCAAGAATTATGAGAGCTGGTTACTTTTAGCCCACTTTATTTAGAGACACCCATGCCTGGGTACGAAAGTGCCAGAAGTGTGCGCTCTTTGATGGGAAACAACAGCTGGCTGCAATGCCTCTACAGCCTATTCAGGTGGAACAACCATTCATGCAATGGGGCCTAGGCTTCATAGGAATGATCAATCCTCCCTCCAGTGCTGGCCACAAATGGGTCTTGATCACCACAGACTACTTCACAAGATGGGTAGAAGCTGTCGCTTTGAAGGAGGCCAATAAAAGTGCAGTTCTAGATTTCTACGAAGGCCTAGTGACAAGGTTTGGAGTCCCAACTACCATCATATCAGATAATGCATTAGCTTTCTTGGGAACCAGAATGAGCGAGTGGGCATTGAGATATGACATCTATCTCAACACTTCTTCCAACTACTACCCACAAGGGAATGGGCTGGTTGAGTCCACCAACAAGAATTTGATCAAGATTATCAACAGAACAATGATGGAGAATCAGAGAACTTGGCATGCCAAGTTGAAAACATCCCTATGGGTAGATAGGGTTACCCCAAAGAGGGCAGTTGGCAATTCACCATACATGCTCATGTATGGAAGGGAAGCTAGACTTCCTATTTCACTTGAATTACCAACTTTCGATCTTGCTCACCAGCTGCAACTGGAAGAGGGCAACAACATGAAGGTCAGGCTGTGTGAATTGATGGAAATTCAAGAGACAAGGGACCAAGCCATGGTTTCTATGATCAACCATCAACAACAAATGAAGAAGCACTTTGACAAGAAATCCTCATCAAAAGGCTTCTCTGAAGGTGACATCATCTTAAAATGGGATGAGGACCGAGCTAAGCCTAGAAAGCACATGAATTCGACACCCTATGGAGTGGTCCATATGTCATCATTCAGTGCAAGCAACATAATGCATTCCAACTCTCTAGGGTGGATGGTGAAGAACTACATATCCTAGTTAATGAGATATACCTTAAGCACTGTCACCGAGATTTTCTCTCATTTTGTACATATTTTTCTTGTTTTTTCCCTAAGTGCTTTCGTACATGTTCATAGTTTTTTAACCTTGTGTGTGTTCTATTTACCTTTTGGGGTAAAAGCTTCATGATTGATTCTTGGATATCTCAAGGCCATTGTCAACCTTTCGGACTGTGTTTCGACTCCATGCCCAACGGACTTGTAAGCCACTAGTTTTCCTAAGCATAACAGGCATGCTTCCCTTGGGAATCACCAAATTTGTTGACCATTTTTTGGTCCTGTAGGCCAAAAAATTGGTCTCCCTTCCTTCCCCACTATCTGGAGCAGTCAGTCATGTTTTGACCCTTCTGCTGTTGTGCTTTTCCCTTTTGTAATAGGCCTATTTTTTTAGCCAAATGACTTGAGCCTTGCATATATCTCAGGTTGATCCACAAGTTTTTTTTCTGTTTCGGGCAGTTGGTCTACAAGCCTTTTGGCAAAGCATGAGCTGGTTCAAAGCACACAAGTCATTTTACAAAGCTCCAAAGACAAAGTGCACTTGTGGAGGGCAGGCAAATGACCAATTGGGCCTTTCAGCAGGGTCTAAAGGGTAACTTGGGGCCTAAATGCCCTTGTGAAGGGCAGGGAACACTTGTAGAGGGACCAAAGAAGAGGGCTGGAAGGTAAGGTTTTCTTCAGAAAAAAGACAAGGCAAAGGAAGGATTTCCTTCGGACTTTTGTCTCAAGAATAAATCCGAAGGAATAAATCCAAGGAAGATCAATGTGAATTCCTTCGGACAAAATGCCTGAAGGAATTCCTTTGGACATTTTGTCCAAATAAATTCACAAGGCAAGGAGCCAAACGGAAGATTACCCTTTGGAAAGAAATCTGCGGCAAAATGGCAAAGGCAAATTCATTCAGACAAAAGTCCGAAGGAATTCCTTCAGACATTTTGTTCGAAGAAAAAGACCAACCAAAAGAAAGAAGCGCTAAAACATGAAGGAAACATTTCCTTCGAGAAAAATGTCCGAAGGAATTGAGAAGCCAAGGCAGCCCGAAGGGCAAGTGCCCTTGTGGGGGACTCTTGACTGCCAAAAGGGGGACCTTTTTTCAAGCTCCGAAGGGACACCTTCCCTTTGGGAGGGTTCAATGACAAAAGGCCGATGGAATTGTGAAAAAGCTGAAGGAATTACCAAGGGGTGATGGGCCCGAAGACGTCAAATTTAGCATCACGAATGAACTAGTCGTTAGAATTCAAACATCCGATGACATCCCCGCAGACGTCAAATTCAAGACAATGGAATAACCGTTGGCTTTCAATGGTGACGGGCGTGCGAACGTCAACTTTATGACAATGAAATAACCGTTGATCTTTAAATGCTTGAGCGCAAACCTGAAGAAATTCAAAGGCCTTAAGGCCAAAAGGAAGAGACCGCCAAGAAAGGAACCCGAAGAGCCAAGGATTGACAGAAGATAGTCCTGAGGGCCGAAAGAGCTAGGGAAAGACAAAAGTTGGGAAAAGATAAAAGCCAAAAGTGAACTCAGTGACCCGCCGAAAAAGGAGCCCAAAGAGCCAAGCATAGATACAAACAAAATAGCCCAGGTGGCAAAAGAAGTGTCAGTAGAAGAGTTATTACAGCGGTTGGAATAGTCCTTAAGAAATGGTCATCAAAAAGTGCGAATAGTGAAGGCGCGGCCTATTTTTCTTCATTTAGGCATTAATGAGTAGACAATTGCATGAACCTCTTTAAGAAGTGGTCTTGTTTTCAAACAGAAAGACACGACCCATGCTTTTACATGACATTTAATATGATTTAAATGCCAAAGTCAAGACTTGGACTGCCACAACATGGCTTCCTTCACTGGACTTCCTCTTCCTAATGAATTAAATACAACATGGGCCACTTGTGGAAAGGGGTGCCATTGCTTTCTCTTTCTCTATATATTGTAAACTCTCATTTGAGAAAGATATCTCTCATTTTGTAAGGCGAAGCCTTGCCAAAATTTTCATCTTGATCAATAAGAATGTATTTTACCTCTATTTGATTGTTTATGCTTTTAAGTGTGTTTGTGTATCAACCCTGTGTTCAGTGATTTTGCATGATGCTTTCACAAGTTTGACACCAACATACCTGGTATAGATAAAGCACCATTTCTGTAGGTAACAAGAAGTGCTGTATCTGGAGCGTAGAGACAAAAAAGGGTTATCATATAGTGTGTTTTCTGCAACCCTTGTGATAAGTTCATTTTCTATGTGTGTCTTCATTAAGCCTATTGTTAAAGCTCCCTACAGTCTGGTGTTTTCATTAGATAAAGTGTATGTCTACCCTCTTCTGGTCTGAAGTGTGAATAATTGAGTAGATCAAAATCATTTGGTGCATCACCACTTAGATTAGTTTATGTCCTGGTTATCCTTCTCTCTTTTCACTCCCCCCCATTATTAACAATAGTATCAAAATAGCCTCAAAGATGCATCAAAGGGAGCTAGCCCTTATCTATAGATTCTTCCCTCAGTTTTGCTAGACCCACAACAAGAGGGGAGTTTCCATTGTGTCGCATGGAAGGGAGAAGCCCAACCTTCTTTCAAGGGTGCAATCCACAGCGTCAACAATATTAAAACAAACCCTAAAGGCATGATAACACCATACAATATCCCTTATTGGAAGGAACCACTCTATATAATATTTCTATTTTAAGATACAAACACATACAACAATCTTCTCTTTCTTAGCACGTGTAAGAGGCATGTTTATATAGATACATGACCTACCACTTACAATGAATGCTCACAACTAACTCATTTACTATTTACTAGTAACTTCTAAAACAAACCACCTACCATTTATTATTATTACCTCCCCTACCCATATCCCAATCACTAAATACATATAATATTACATCAAAGTACAATTACATTATTATTTTGCTGTAAATATAATTCCATTAATACATCAATGACTCATATAATCTCATCTAACCACATGTGCATAAATAATCCCATTAATAAGTTAATGACTTAGATAATCTCTATGTGATGTGTTAAGTGTACGAAAACATAAACAATATTATCTTTAATTATAGTCGAGATAACTTAACCTCTTAAAATGGTTGAAACAACTAACATTTATGATCTAGCTTAAACCGTTAAATCCCGTGGATGTAATTAGAATTATTTCATTTCATTTTAATAGTAATGAAAGTTATCACAACTTACCGAACATACCAAATCAAGTTTTTATTAGAAAAAAGAGAAATTATAAATGACTAAAAAGAAAATGAAAACACATCAATTGGTTTTTAATTATACTATTAACTATAATATGTAATAATAATCAATGATAGTATTGAGTGTAATAGTATGAGATGTCGTAATAATAGTCAACTTTAAGTTTAACATCTATTTAAATGTTTTAGATAAATTTTAAATTTAAATTTAACATCTATTTGAATATAAAAAAAATTAAAGAAATTATTATATCTAAATATATAATAAAATTTGAAACTCTTATTTTTTTAAAATATTTTTTCAAACCTAAACAAATGTTATAACTAAAATAAAATTATCTAATAATTTTAAATTAAAAAATGGAAAATAAAATAATAATGATTAATTAATATGATATATAGAAAATCTTAAAAAAAAATACTTCAAAATCAATCTCTCTCAACAGTTCCTGATAAACTTACAATAATTGGTAAAACGAACACTTGAATTGTAATTATTTCCGGGCCAATTTTCTTCTGGTTTTTTGTTTTTCGTTTTTATGAATTTAGCGTTAATTTGCGAGTATTTGAATTTTGCTCGGCCTCGAGGAAAATTTCCTCACCCAGGCATTTAAAAGTTTCTCTTCCACTGAAGTATTTCGCAGTTGGCAGAAAGAGTAGGGTTTTTAGGGTTTCAATCCGTTTACAACCATGGCTTCCAAAGAAGCAGACCCGTCGTTAGGCTTTTTAACGAAAAAAGAGACCGAGGTCAAATTGGCGCGACCCACAAGAGTAAAAAACAAAACCCCCGCCCCAATTCAGATCACGGCAGAGCAAATTCTCAGAGAAGCCAGGGAACGCCAGGAGGCAGAAATCCGCCCTCCAAAGCAAAAAATCACAGACGAAAGCGAATTAGCAGACTACCGTCTTCGCAAGAGAAAAGAATTTGAGGACTTGATTCGAAGGGTTCGATGGAATACCAGTGTTTGGGTGAAGTATGCGCAGTGGGAGGAGAGCCAGAAGGACTTTGCGCGGGCGAGGTCAGTGTGGGAACGGGCTCTGGAGGTGGATTACAGGAATGCTACGCTATGGTTGCGCTACGCGGAGGTGGAGATGAAACACAAGTTTATCAACCATGCAAGGAATGTGTGGGACAGGGCGGTGTCGCTGCTGCCGAGGATCGACCAGCTCTGGTACAAGTATATCCACATGGAGGAGGTGCTTGGCAATGTTGCAGGCAAGTGAAAATATCCTAAACCCTAATTTTGTTTTCTTTGATGATGGGTTTTAGATGATGCATTAAAATTAAGATAACCTCTAGAGTTTTTGTTTTGTAAAAATTGTAAAATGTTAGCCAATTGGTGAAAATGGTCTGGTAAAAATTTCCTCGCAATGTTTTTTGCAAGTAAAAATATCCTAAATCCTAACTCTCAGGATTGGATTTTAATTTTAATACAGATGAATTTTCGACAATGTAGCTAATTTAGATTGTTTTGTATAGACAAGTAGAAATTCTCCAAACCCTAACCATAAATAGTGTGTTTTATATTGTAATATACACAGATTTTGACCAATGTAACAAATTCAGAAGATTCTGTAGAGTTTTCTTGTAAGATTAGTAAACAAATTTAGTGAATTGGTAAATGTAGGATGTAAAGCCTAAACCCTTACCCTAAGGAATGAATTTAGTTTTTTAATGGATATAATTTTTGGTTTATGTAACAAATTTAAATGATTCGGTACTTCTTTGTCGAATTTAAAATGTAAAAGAGTAGACAATTGGTGAAAATACCCCAACTCTATGGAGATTTTTTTGTTATTCAATATCGGCAAAGGTTTGATAGATGTAGCAAACATAGAAAATTCCATACATGTTTTGTCGACATTGTAAAAATTTGCCAATCATAAAAACTAGCCTATAAAATGTGTTCCAGCAATGTGGTAGAGAAGTGAAAATATCCTAAACCCTAACTCTAAAGACTGTTGTATTCTTTCTATGAATAAAGACTGTTGTATTGATTCTACAAATACAACTTGGTTGATGTAGAAAATATAGACTATTTTGTACAGTTTCTTTTTGTGAGAAAGGAAAACACAATTATTCCATTTGTGAAATTAGATTATGGAAAGTAAAAATCTCGTGCACCCTAAATTTAAGCCCTAAGTATTTTGCTTTTAATTTTTTTAGTACCGAAAAATTTAAGTGTAAATAGCAACAATTATGTATCATTTTTTGTTTAAGTGCTAAACAATTAACCAAATGGCGAAGATATGCTCTAAGTTGTGATTCAAGCTTGAATATCCTCAATAGTGCAGATAGCAGCCAAATTCTCAAGAAAATTATGTATTTACACGATCCTATGATTCACCACTTGGCCACAAGGACTGCACTGAGCAGTCAGAGAAAGAAACAATAGGTACACCAAGATCATCCTGTACTGTAAGGAAAACATTCTTATTTTCATCTACAACCATGTTATTTAGTCGTTCAAACCCTGCCAAAACACACATCAGTCCCTGCCACGTAAATGAAACATAACAGTTCAGTCTCCAAAGATACCAATTTATCAATGTAAGATAAATATTAAACAGCTAAAAGTCAAGGATATAAGGGTATGGTGAAAGAAACACAACTATCAAGCCTCATGTTTACAAGCTAATTAAGCGTTCATTAAACCAACATATCATTTTTAACATTGCCTCATGATTCAACAAACACCGTACAGATCATTGCCCAAACACTTAGATTCTGGATGCTAACTTTCAGTTGAGATAATTTACATTGCATATTTCATCAAAATATTATTTCTCACCAAGATCATTCACGTGTAGATATACGACTCCTTAATATTAATGACTGCTTTTATTAAGTCATATGCAGATAAGCCTTGAATCTCTTATTAATCACATCTTTTTGGCCGGCCTAAAGAACCATCTTGTTAATAGATAATTTCTTTGGCCCAATTGTACGATAAATTGAAGAACTGAAGATACAACAGATCCCAGAATTTCATTCAATTCTCCTCAGCCATTTGTTATTTTAATATGTTAAAAAGTTAAAACAAGGTCTGGCAAATACTTAGCCCAGAATTAAGCTGTGAAAAGGTTTTCTTCGTTGAAAACTTACCACCATACATCAGTGAGGAGTTTTCATGTCATTAAACTAAGCCTACCCTGATTGATCTTGGCATTGTACATAGATGCCTCCTTCATTCAATGCAAAATTAGATATGTCATCATTCCCAATTTGAACCAAATATACAATTTCAAGAACTCATATTTTGGAACATAATTCAGCTCATATACAACAGCACGGTCTAGAGAACACACACATGGATATTAATCTACTTTTCTAATATCAGACATTAAGCTTTGGCATTTGGTGTTAGATTTTATTTTAGAATGCATCTTATAAATTATAACGAATATCCAACAACACTCTGAAATCATACACTCATATTTTAAACACTGAGCGAGTAATCGGCTGAGTAATGAGTACTTGCGGGTTATTTTTGCTCGGCAAGTTATGTGCCAGGAACTTGGCAGGCAAGTATGTGCCAGGAACTTGGCAGGCAAGTATGTGCCAAGTCTTTCCCTGAAAAAGTCACGGGTACTCACAAGTCTTGTGCAGAAGCTTGCAAACCAGCAGAATTTATATTTACATATTTTTATCCTTGCTATGGTGACCAGGAGGGGATGCCCCTATTGAGGAGTCAGGTCGAGACTTGGAACTGTGTCAGCATTGGTAAACTCGCTGGGACACAACCTGCAGGCAAAATTTACTGTTTTTTGACATTTTCAGCTCTGTTGAGCTGCGCAGAAGCCTGCTAACACACTTTCAACAAATTTTCAGCTGCCTTGGAGTGATCATCATCGGATATGAAGGATTTATTAATGCTTTTTCAGCCGCCACGATATTATGATGTTCATTATGCTTTTATTTTTGTCTAAGTCTAATTTTTCAGTTGCTTCTTCTTATGTTTTTTACAATTATTGTACATCTTATTAAAGCTTGTTTTTGAACATCTATAGTTACTTTATGTACCATGTTTTTGCTGAGTCTGAGTCCAATATAAAATCTTGGCATGCAGAGTTTCTGAACTATGCATACGATAACTCAGACCTTTATACTACGCACAGTTGTAGTTGGTTTGTTCCATATTTTGACATTCATGGTCCACTGTCCAATGTTGTAATGTCTATCGGACAGGTGATTGTAATCACATGAATTTTTGTTTGTGGAGTACCCCGACCCCTACCTAATTCTTCATATAATGTAAGGTCTTAGGCTAGATTCTAGAATATCTAAGCCTTGGTTACATGCTACAGCAAATATGGCTTCTGAATTGCATTCAGACCGCAACATATATAATAGATGCATCCACACCTTATGCCACAACTTTGGCCTCTTGGTATTAATTGACAATCGATGGAGTAATGCATCTATCATTCAAACAGCATTGGGACATCAGCAGAAATGTGGCTTACAGAGCTTATAAAAAAATCAAGACATTCCAATAGCTCAGACTTAAATGGTCACCTAATTTTACAAGAAATGTACTTCCCACAAGCAGATGTACAGATCCAAAGGTTTACATATCAGCAGAAATGTGGCTTACAGAGCTTATTAAAAAATCAAGACATTCCAATAGCTCAGACTTAAATGGTCACCTAATTTTACAAGAAATGTATTCCCGCACAAGCAGATGTACAGATCTAAGAGGTTTACAACCATTCAATTGAGCTGGCTGCAAGGATTGAAGACTTGTAATGAGTTCCATAATGCTTGGACTGCAACATCCTTCAGACCATATCATAATGTTTATAACAAAATTTCGTTGGTTATTTTCATTACTATTTGCATCAGACTGAATCTGACAAGGATCTAAAATATTGTTATTCCATGTTGCAGGGGCTCGTCAAATTTTTGAGAGGTGGATGAATTGGGAGCCGGATCACCATGGTTGGTCTGCATACATTAAATTTGAACTTAGGTACAATGAAGTGGACAGGGCAAGGGCCATCTTTGAGAGATATGTGCAATGCCACCCTACGGTCAAATCTTGGATCCGCTATGCCAAGTTTGAAATGAAGAATGGAGAGGTTGCCAAGGCACGGCGATGTTATGAGAGGTCGGTTGAGCAACTTGGAGAGGATGGGCAAACTGAGGAGCTCTTTGTGGCCTTTGCTGAGTTTGAGGAGCGTTGTAAGGAGTTGGAGCGAGCAAGGTGTATTTATAAATATGCCCTTGATCATATACACAAGGGACAGGCTGAAGATCTTTATAGGAAATTTGTTATGTTTGAAAAACAGTATGGTGATAGAGAAGGTATTGAAGATGTTATTGTGGGCAAGAGAAGGTTTCAATATGAGGAGGAAGTCAAGAAGAGTCCTCTTAATTATGATGCCTGGTTTGATTATGTGCGCCTTGAGGAGAGTGTTGGTAACAAGGAAAGGATAAGGGAGATATATGAAAGGGCAATAGCAAATGTGCCACCTGCTGAGGAGAAGCGCTATTGGCAAAGATATATATACTTATGGTAAGATGCTTAATTGTGGCCAGATATATTCAAATATTGTCCACTTATTCAGTTTTCCTTTTTATTTTTGTGTTAGCTTACAAATAAATGAGAAATTCTAGATCACCTTCAGGCTTATTGGGAACCATGATACCAAACCAAAAGTGCAACTGGCCAAAGCAAACAAACATATTAATATATGCAGCTTCTTTTCATGAAGTTTTCTGTACAAATCTAATGGGATGTCAGTTCAATTCATATTTTAAAATTAAATGTCTTATGCCTTTTTGTGTAGGATAAATTATGCATTGTATGAGGAACTTGAAGCTGAAGACATGGACCGCACAAGGGATGTATATCGGTATGGATATTTTAAACTTAAAATGTGCTCTTTTATTGGTATTGGAATGATTGATAATAACCTACATCTCAAACTTTTATTTATTTATAGTCTTCACAAGGGATATATATCGGTATGGATATTTTAAACTTAAAATATGCTCTTTTATTGGTATTGGAATGATTGATAATACCCTACATCTCAAACTTTTATTTATTTATAATCTTTTAATGATACTTTATTCGGTGTGTTTCTCAATGCTTAGGCTGGACATGTGCACTCTTAACAATAACAATCAATGTAATTGAATCAATGATGCTCTTCTGTTGTATGGGAATTATTATAACAATATGCAAGTATTTCAAGTACTTTTTAATCTTTGAATCATATTGATAATTGTACGGTGTATGGTACTGAATGCTTATTGTATGCATTTTAAGTAGGGATTTGATCTCCTAATGTCAAACTCTTTAAACGATTCTGTAAACCTAACCCTAAAAGTTGACTGTGATGATGGTGTTTAATGCAGGGAATGTTTGAAACTCATTCCTCATAAGAAGTTTTCGTTTGCAAAGATCTGGTTATTAGCTGCACAATGTGAGATACGTCAGAAAAACCTAAAGTCTGCTAGACAGATATTGGGCAATGCAATTGGAATGGCACCCAAAGACAAGGTCAATTATTCAATGCAATATGATTCGTTTTTTTTGTTTTTTTGATTACTTTACATACATTTAAATTGAAACTGATCATTACTTTCACCGTCTTCTTGCAGATATTCAAAACGTACATTGAGATAGAACTGCAACTTGGAAATCTTGATAGATGCAGAACGTTGTATGAAAAATACTTAGAGTGGGCACCAGCAAACTGTTATGCTTGGACCAAATATGCAGAGTTGGAAAGGTCTTTAGGTGAGACTGAACGTGGAAGGGCTATATTTGAATTAGCAATAGCTCAACCTGTCCTTGATATGCCAGAGCTACTATGGAAGGTATGGGATATATAACAGTTGCATATTATTACCGCATGTGATTATTCTGTTCTCTTAATCTGCAATCTTATTTTAATTTTTACTGTTTGATTTGTAGGCATATATAGAGTTTGAAATATCAGAAGGTGAGTATGAAAAAACAAGACAACTCTATGAGAGACTGCTAGATCGCACAAAGCACTTGAAAGTGTGGATCAGCTATGCCAAGTTTGAAGCTTCTGTCCCTTTGGAGGAAGAATCTGGAGCTACTGAAGAGGGTCGACAACCAGATCCAGACATTATTGAGGAACAGACTCAACAACGCATCCATCGCACTCGTGGTTAGTAATAAAATAACATCCATTTGACAGAACTCGTCTCTTTTCTTTTAAAGAAGTTAATTATGTTAAACGACATGTTTCAGGTGTTTTTGAAAGGGCCTTTGATTATATGAGGACAACTGCCCCAGAGCAGAAAGAAGAGAGGTCAATGCTTTTGGAGGAATGGCTTAATATGGAGAGTAGCTTTGGCAGTTTGGGTGATGTAAGTCTGGTTCAGAAAAAACTTCCCAGAAAGGTGAAACGAAAAAGAGCAATCATGGCTGAAGATGAAACACCTACTGGGTATGATATTCTTGGTCTGTGGTTTATTTTCTGTATTTAAATCGAGACTTAACATTCTATCCTGCTGATGTACATTATTACATTCTTTTTGTTGCAGGTACGAGGAGTACTATGACTATATTTTTCCTGATGAGTCAGCCATGGCTCCTAACCTAAAGATATTGGAGGCTGCCTACAAGTGGAAGAAGCAAAAAACTGGTTCTGATGTAGATTAATTTTATTAATGCTGTCGGTTAGGGTTCAGATTTTTGGAGTTCTGAAGCTGCTTGTAACGTTTTGCTGCCATTTTTCTGTACAGAGAGGTTATGAGCTGTTCTTGTTTCTCTGTGCTACAATTTTAATCCAATCAATCAGTTATATGGATACTAAAGCATGCTGTTGCATATCTGCATCAACTTTTCCTGACTTAGCTTGTTGGTTTCTGGGACAACTTCTATTTCATCTACAACTTGTTGGAATTCTTCCAAATGTGATCTTATGTGTCTATGATTGTTTCATATCTTTCAAACAATCACATATTGTATATGTGAAAAGGTGTTCAGAGGGCCAAATTGCAAATGGATCAAGTTTTAACTTTTGTACTAAAGCACATTAGGCATCTAAATCCAGATGCTTGTTTCTTTCTGTAATAACCTAGTGAATATACACATTCACGATAAGTGTTGATAACAAGGGTCATGGTTCATTATAAAAAAAAAACTTAAAAGCGGATAGTTGAAGTATAAGGCGATAACAATGGTGCAAGTAGTAATTATTTGCTTTATGAAGAGTGACTTTTGGATAATCGTCATATCTTTATATACTTGTGATGCACAAGATGAATCTTAGAAGTTGTTGAAAACATGTTCTCCAACTGCCTGCTCCTTTCTGAAATAACCTAGAATTGCTAGTGAATATACACATTCACCGGAAGTGTTGATAACGGGGGTCACATTTACATTATAAAAAAACAAGAAGTTGAAGTAGAAGGCAATAACAACAGTGTAAGTAGTAATCAGTTCCTTTACGAAGTCACTTAGGATAACCTTTATATGTTTCTATGCTTGTGATGCACATGATGAATTGAAGAATTTATTGAAAATATTTTCTCCAGCTGATGGGCAACTCTTCATTCTGGGCACCAGTCAGATGTGTCTAGATTTTATATCTCTTCAGTTGTGAGAAGGCTAGTTCATGCATCAATGCAAAGCCATGCTTTTATATCAGAATCTTAGGTGCCATGAAAATAATATAAAAAAGGAATTAAGACATAACCTTTGTTTCAGTAATAAGAAAAAAACCAAGCATAGTAATTCTAAGAAAGTAGCGGTTGATGCATTGGATGCCATTTTAAGTTGTCCCCATACATTTTGATTTAATTCTTTTAATCTAAGAATCCTATTCAATAGATACTCTCTGCCCCATGGACATTTCAGACAAGATCCATCTCTTAGTTTTCAAGCGAGGGAAAGAAGTCACGAGGCCCTATGATTGACTGTGCCCACTGCAAATATTGAAGGTAGGTGACTCCATTCAAATGCACATACCATTGTTGGATAAATCTTTAAAACCTATGATACTGGGTACTACTATTTCGATGGTCTGGTCTTGGCACGGTTCGTCCTTGGATTCGGCAAGGGTATGCCTGGGTTCGTTAGCACAAACTTGGGCAAGTTAGGATGTACCAGGCCAAACTTGAGCAGGTAGGGATGCACCTGGGCCAAACCTAGACAGGCCTAGGCGTATTTGGACAAAACCCTGGTGGGTCGGGGCATACCCAGGCCAATCTTAGGCAGGCCTGGGCTGAACTTGGGCATGCCAGGGGACACCCAGGTCGAACTTGGGGCATACCCACAGGGTTTGACAAAATTTTCAGTCAAAATTCGAATTTGACCTAACTCAAAAACAAAACAAAAAAAAAACTTAAAAGGTAACCTAGAACTAAAATAAAACCCTAACAACAAATTTCCCCTCTTTTTACCAAAGAGAAAAACAAAACAACACACTTACCTTCTATCAATGCTTAGGGTTGAAACTCCATCAAGCTAAGTTCCAACTGTATTGTTTTGGTAGTCTTATGCCACGAGTGCCTATTTGTTGTGAAGGAAATCGAGGAGCTTGCGACAAGGTGGATTCTTGGGTGAATGTATGTTTTTGTTGTTTCAAGTTTTTTTAATATTGTTTTCAATCTTCACATGGGTTCTTGTTTTTTTTTTTTCTATATTTTCAACAAGCAAGAGTAGCCTGGGGTTTCATTATTTCCCTGATATTTGATTTATTTTTAAACTGACAATTATATTTGCTACAATGGTAGCAAGCGCTAGCTCCGTGGGCCACAAGCACCATCATAATTGATCCTTTTTCACCAATTTGGAAGTATGTCATGGTGCTAGAGCAGATTCTAGGTGGAGGGAGTTATATTAGGCATTGTAAAGAGTGCATTGCCAAAAAAATTATTAGCTTACATAGTCGGGTGAAAGCCTTTTCGTGTGCGATTCTTGACCACGGAATAAAGCTTGCATTAGGCAAAATGAAAATGGATTGCTAGCAACAAAGATTCTTGAGTATATCAAAGAGCAAGAAGCATATAGAGGAGCAGTTACCCTAAAATCGAAGCATCCTTCGATGAAGAAAGGATCTCGTTCGAGCAAGCCACACATGTAACTCCATCTCACATCCCAATTATGGCTGCCTCACATTCTCTTTTGATGACACCCTCTACAGATGGAGAGGATTATCCACTTTTTTGGAAAGAGCAAAGGTGTGGGCCGATTGGAAAGGGAATTTCAAATTAATATTGAATAAACAAATGACACACGGTGTCCTAAATATGTGTTTATATGTTGCCTTAACCAACATCCCCTAGGCACGTGTACCCTTTAAGGGCTTTCATTGATTCCTCTCATCATATCCCGCTTGTATTGTGACCTAGGCACATGTACCCTTTAAGGGCTCCATTGATTCCTTTCACCATATCCCGCTTGTATGGCGATCTAAAAATGTAAGTGACAGCCCATTGGTATAAATACATCACCCAATGAGCTCATTAGCCTTGGGATATCTTGGTTGAGGCAATGTACGGATATATTTTGGACACCTTGTGCCATTCATTTGCCCAATCTGATGTTGCAAAAGTTGGGCAACAAAATTAGGTGGATCAAACAAGTGTACGTCGAGGTTAATGAGATCTAAATGTTTGTCACGACCTATCATATATTGTAGGCCATCTTTAGTTCATTCTTGAAGTTAGAGATGTTTAAGGTAAGTGAGACGATCTTTTTATTGTAATTTTTCTTCAGTTATTATAATTAATAAATTAAATTTTATATTTTTTACTTTATTTTTTTAAATTTTAAATTAAACAATAAAGCAGATGATGTTGTAACTTGTAAATTTTCAAACATCTCAAAAATTTTATTTGTTTTAATTTTCTATTAGGTTGTTGATATTCGATTTTTCTTGCACATAATAATCCAATTGTCTTGAGATGACTTGTGAAGGTGTGAGAGGCATTGTGACACGTGGTTATCGACAACTTTTGGGCCATATGGGGACAATCAAACATAGAGAAGTCCCAAAAATTGAAAGGACTAATCCTAGATGACGAGTGGTGGGCTTGTGTGGATTACTTGCTTAGTTTTACTGATAAAGATCAGCCATGTTTGGGTGAAATTTATGATGGTATCGACTTGATGATTGAGAACATGAATTACATTAAAAATGTGAAAAAGAAAGATCATACGGAAATATTTTTTAAGCGAGTGTAAACAATTTTCACTGATTAGTGGAACATAATGATCCTTTCTCATTGCCATCTCCTTGCCTTTGCATTAACTCCTAGATACCATAGCATTGAGATCCTTTCTTCATCGAGGAGGGTGTTACCATATAGGGATATTGAAATTAGTGATGGGTATAAGACATGATTCACTGGACTCTTCCTCGATCTGGATGTAGAAGACAATTGTGGGCGATTTTTGGAATTTCATAGCTCCACAGGTCACAACCTTTGTGATTTTTTCGACGCAAGTAGGTTACATGTGGTGGTACCTCTATGGTTGAGGATCCACTCACTTGGAGCCTCTTGCAATCAAAATTTTGCTGTAGGTATGATTTTTAACCTCTTAACTTTTTTTTATTTTAAGTTCTTAGTATTTAGTATTTAGTTTTAGGTTTTACTTTTATAAATTTTAACTTTGCATTGGCTTTTCCTTAATAGGTTGTGAATTCCTTTTCAGATGAGTGGAACTGAAGCACATAGTTCTTTATCCAATCAATTAAGCACAATCAGTCGGTAGCGACATAGGTGGAGGAGTTGGTCTAACTTCATTCCAACTTGCGCCTTGTATCACACAAGTAGGGCAATGATGCATTGGGATGCTAGTGGGAGTGGCATTGCTACTACTTGTGGTTCTAATGAACCACTATGATTTTGATGCTTTCAATGAAGAGCAATGATGATTATAGATTTATATTGAGTTTACATGTGCACTATGTAGTTTGACATTTGAATATTATTCTATTTTGATTTAGCATGGCATTTGGCATTGAATTATCAATTATCAATTTATCACTATTGTTTTGTGATAATTATGTTTATTCTATATGCATATCGTCAATTATGTAGTTAATTTTCCTTATTTGGCTAGAATTTTATATATTATATATTTTATATATTGTTTGTATGGCCATATTCAGCCATACCGAACCTGGGGCAAAATAAGTGCCATACTGGCATATCCAATCTCTGTAATGGAGCTGCAAACTTAGCTCAAAGTCACAAGTGTGAATGAAAATTCGTTAAAGAGATGCAGGGAAAACTTGTAGGCACTCTTGATTTTTCTGGTCTCTATTATTGTTAATAGCTACTGATATTTGTAACATAAATGCTAATGGTCTAGGCATTTACGTGATTTTGAGCTTTTTTCCTGGAAATTATTTCTCAATTCATATACCTGGAGATACAGATCTGTTGAAATTCCCTGCTGAGATGGAATCCTGTTTGACTCCTATTGTTAACAAAAATGATTGCATGTCACCTCGGCTTGCAGTAGATGTTATCACATTCTGCTCATTCTCTATCAAAAAGGTGAGAAATAATCTGGACATAGGATTTATGCTTTCTTTAATGAAAATACATTAATTCTAGGGATTTCCAGGCAGTTTTCCTTTTGTGGCACCTTAATATGATCTACTGCAAACCCTTACTCGAATTGTTGTACAAGCATGTGAAAAAATGTAGTAAACATTTTAGGAACAAATAGATTCAACCATCATGCCAAATAAATCCGGTGTTCTGATCGGGCCCTTGGCATTTCATGTTTGCTTCGAGAATGAAAATTTGCAAGAACCAGGTATTTGTTTTCTATTAATTAGATTCATTGAATTCTAATGTGCACTTGTCTTTGGACTTTAGTCTAAATGAGCTTTGTAATATTTATCTTTTATAATTCCCAAAGCAGTAGATGTTTGAATGAGAATTTTTCTTTGGTTTGCACTTGCAGTGTTTAAAGTTTAAACAACTAAGCTGGAAGAATGAATATAACTACTCTTATCATGGTGAGTAAAGATATTACTTTGGAATGGAATTCAATTAGGCGAAAGTGGTGTTTCTAATGCACATTTCATGTTGGTGGATATAGTGGTCCCTATAAATTCACTTTAGCGTTAGTATCTGTCACATATTTGTCTATGGAAAACTAAACTGTTTAAGACTGTTGATCAAAGATCTAAAATAGCTCATCTTTGGCATTAACAGTTTATGGAGTTAGGTCACATCGTTGCCAGCATGCTGAGCTTATACTGGGGGAGCATGACTTGTGTTCTTATTTTCAGATTTCTGTGTTCATAACTGCTGAAGTTAGAAAGCATGTTTTCTTTTGGTTTGAATGACTGTTAGTAAATTTAAATGGTTTCACCAGAAGTCATAGGATGTAACCTAAAGGGAATATTAAGTAAGCATTCTAACTGGACGCAGGCTCTCCTAATTTTAACTCTGGTGTATGCCTTGTAAGTCTTAGGACAATTCTTGTTCTTTGATGTAGTCCTTATAAAGAAGAAATGCCAATGCAATTTAGTGATTTGGAAAAAAAGCTTCCATTATAAGGAAGGGTTTAGATGTGGTGCGCCAAAGGACTCCAAGTAGCTGCACATCTGTGTACAGATCCTCTCAGAACACAATACTTCAAAATGCTTTGCTTGAGGAATCTGACTCTATGAATACTTTCTAGCCACGAGAGATGAATGCAGTAAAGGGAATTTCCTTGTTGATAATATTTTTTGATCACTTCTACAATAAGCCAAATTTCCTCATGAAATAGAGTTTTCTCTTCAATTTTCAGGTTGGCATTCCTTGTTTGACTTCACTTATGAATTTCCTCGGATAAATTATTGTTGGTTTTAGAATAGATTGGAATGGGAAATTCAAAGAGATGATGTTTATCTATTGCATGTCTTCGATTTTGAATTGCCTAAAAACCAATAACCGCCGAATGCTATCATTTTGCCAAAGGTGAATCTCTAGTATGGCAGGGAGATTTTCAATTGTTTATTTGTTTGTATGTATTTAGGTCACAATTGAAAAAACCAATCAATATCTTATTTGAAATTTAGGTCACACAATTGAAAAAACCAATCAATATCTTATTTGAAATTTAGGTCACACAATTGAAAAAACCAATGAATATCTTATATGAAAAACATTTCAAAATGATTTTCTCTAGTTGATAAGCTTGCACGTCGCCTTTTTTCATGTTTGGCAATACAATACATTTTTAAAACTTTTTGGGGATACAATGTTTGGAAGAAAGGCATTTTCAGAATTCATTGTTTCATAGATTAGCGCATTTCCTTTTATTTATCTGGTGATACAATTCATTTGTAAAGTATTTCCCGACAGAGTGTCTCAAAAATATTGATCTTTATAGAATTCAACGTTGACGAGGACATTTAATATAGTCAGTAATATAACTATAGTTTTTGACCAATCAAACCCTTATGCAAGTGGGTATAAGAAAAAATTAAAAAGTTGGACAGCTGGAAACACTCAATGCTATCATAAGATTAATAGCCTATAAATATAGTCTCCTCCTATCTAATTATTCATTTAGAAATAGAGGCATATCAGTGGGTATCAGAGCTTAACAATTAATCCAGCGAAAATCTGAAATTATCAGATTTTAGATTAGCCATCTTTTGATATATTACTTGTATATATTCAACACTATAGTTGATTTAACCTCTGATACAACACATCTAGTTCTACAAGTTGCGGTCTTTTTTGCATTCTCAGCAAGATTTAAACTCTCCGTTTCTGTCCATTAAATCCTCCTGTTGGTGCCATTTCTGGTTTGACTTGGTCACTCATTCACCAGATCTGAATAAATTTGCCAAATTCATTCTGATTGTACGTTGTTCAGATTTGTGTGGGTTTATTCAAAGGTCTGGGTCTTTTTAAAAGGCTATTGTGATTGTGGCCACTATAGATCAATCGTGGTTTTTCTATTGCCCAGTGTTCCTTTTTCTTAAATTCTCTTTCCAATTTATGAATATTCAGATTTCTGATGAGCAGTTAGTTATTGTCTTGAGTCTGTGTTCTCTTCCCACAACCAACATGCACATCAACGTGGTGGTTTATCAAAATTTGGACTACCAATAGAGGTCTTCTTGATTTCAGATTTTAGATTTTTACATCATCATTCATCATTCATCTGCTGCAAATTGAGGTTTTGACTGTCATTTCTCATTCTGCATATTCAGCTGCTGCATGTAGACGGTTAGCCATAACAATGGTAGTTTTTATTTGTTGTATGTTGTTTTGTGCTATATCCTTTATTTGATGGTTAGTTCAACAAGTTCCCCAAAGCTCCCACCCAAAACCTTGCCTGGTGCAGTTGCTCACCGAAGAGCTAAACAATGGGTGGCCCAACGCGAGGCATTTCAATTCCAACTTTTACAGCAGATGACGAGAATGTTTCAACTCTTGATTCAACAAGCACAAGCATATGACACATCCACAATGTTTCTACCTAGCAATTTGGGTCTGTCAATAGAGTCAAGTGTCTTGTCTTCTCTTCTTATAGTTGTCGAGGAAATTGATGATTCTCCTTAACTGCCATCTCGACAGGTTCCTCATCCTCGTAACTATGAGGCACTATTCACTCCTCGTATGGTCAGCCACGCTACCTACCGTGAACATATTGTTTTGGAGACTACAACTCTTCTATAATAGGTTATGCTTGTGAGCGAGTCTTTTGTTCAAACAACCTCACCATCCTACTACCTCCTGCAGTGGTTGCATCCATAGGCTATGGCCATCAACACCATGTTGAACCTATTCCTATCTTTCCAAAATCTGCCCGCTCTTCTTCCTTGGGCCATTTTGATATTTACAAAACTGATGAATTTCATAATGCTCATTTCCTTCCTCGATTGTTGGCAACAGTTGATCTTGAGCGAGCTTCCTCATGGCTCCGAGTTGGACTCTTCATGACTTCAACATTGGCATCTTCTCCCCTTGCATCATTGCTTCCCATATGTTCTATTCTTTAGAAAGGAATACATTCATTGATTTCACTTTCAACAACTCCTATAATTGAATTCCACACCTTTAATCTAACTTATTCAATATGAAGATCTTCCATGTAGATTGTTAACTTCTTGAGCGTGGATCTCCATACGAGGATCCTTTTGGCATCAACAAAGCATTTCAGTTTCCATGGTATTTCACTCATAGGTTTTCCAACTCCTCTTAGTCAACATTTAGATTAAATCCAAATGGGGATTTCATCAGTATTACCTATTTGCATGCACTCCATGCGCTGTCAAAATCTGTTTTCTCTTGGGTCATCTTGGCAGCTACAAGGTGGCTTTGATTGATTTGTAGAACTTGGAGACAATTTTCTCAAAGTAGTGAGGAAGTGATAAGGACATCTAATATTGTTCGTTTTTTAACTAGTACAAATATCTTAAATATATTTATGTGAAAAGTGCTGAGAGATACTAGTTTTGAGACGTATATCTTGGATTTGCCACATACCCCACAGATTAACGACTTGATTACTTCCTTTGCAAAATTTATACTAATTGGTGATAATTGGCCTTAATCTAGCTATACCAATGTCGTGCTTGAAAAAATCTCTTTGGAAAAAAAATTTGGGCTCCAAACTCCACCATATGTCCAAGATATGATGATTTTTCAATCACTTTATTCCAAACAAGAAAAACATTTATGTCAAATGGATGTCGAATTTAAAGGCAAAACTATCCTATGAAAGTTAAATTAATGCCAAATTTTAAGTTTGACCATTTTTATTGGCGTTCATGCTAATACACTCCACCAACACCTCTAATTGCCATTGTAAGTTACACCCATCGGTGTGATGTCGAATTTAAAGGCAAAACTACCCTATGAAAGTTAAATTAATGCCAAATTTTAAGTTTGACCATTTTTATTGGCGTTCATGCTATTACACTCCACCAACACCTCTAATTGCCATTCTAAGTTACACCCATCGGTGTAATTATAAAATTAGTAAAAGAGCTTTTGGAAATAATTGTGTAGAATACTTAAAAATTGATGTTCGAGACCCCTCAATTGTGTAGATATAAATCAAATAAATTGTATGTGTACAGTTTGAAACACTAAATGTTATTATTAAATATTTTAGCTTATAAATATAGGCTTCTATGTAAATATTTAATTAAATGGTCATATCAAATGTTGTATATAGGTTGTTCCCTTAAGAAAGTTGTTTGCGTTTGGTTTAAAAGAAGCGACCATTTTATAATCAACCCACACCTTTTGACTTCCATATCCACAATTCTTGGAGTGTCATTGTGTCAAAGACATTGTTTAGAATTGAGGAAGAAAAACATTAACAATCAATTTAAAATCGCAGGTATTAGAAGATAAAATATTTCATCGAGGGCATTCATGAATTCATTTGTTTGCAGATACTATTTTATCTACTGCATCATGGAGGGCAGAAAATCTCATGGAGATGGGTGAAGGACAAAACGTTAGATGATTTTGTATACACCACTTATTGAATACTTAACAAAGAGCCACAAAGAAAGTGGACTTTTATGTACTACAAGATTTATTGTCATGAGAAAATTGTATCATGGCATTTATTTTTTGGGCCAAAAAGAAACAATCTATAGGTAAGGCAAAACAATCAACTTATAGAAACCATGAACATGTGAGAACATTTTGATAATTGAAGAAGTTATATCTTTGAGCTATTACACCATATTGAAAATCGACTAATAAGAAGGATGCATTTGTTGATCTTTTTTTTTCCTTCTGAAGGACTTCATTGTATGAAGAGAGGACGGCATTGGCTCAATTTGATTAAATCAATTACATGGATTAATATTTCAATCTCCTTACAAGTGAATAGGGATTGACGCTAGCACAAACAATTTCTGGGCAAACCCACAAGTAGTTTGCTGATGTATTTTGCACCAATTCTTACACGAGGGCCTCAAAGTCAATTGAAAGTATTCCACAACTAGTAATGGCCCTTGTAGGTGTTTGGAGTACATTGATAAAAATTGAAAGGAAGCATATAAGAATGCTGTAAATGTGACAATTTAGTATGGTCTTGTAATGATGAACCGAATGATGTTCCGATTGAGACATTAGGTAAAGATAAAACTTACCATGAGTTGAATGGTGGCCTTAATAAGGTTGCATTGATGCATCATCATCATACAATTCAAACAAATCGTGATAGTTTGTTAAATAGGCATACCTCGCACATGACTTTTCAATCAATTAAATCATCGACAATGGTTCATAGAAGAATCTAATTGCAAGATCCATAGTTGAAAAACTACACTTGTTGGTTGGAAAGATAATAGTCTGTCTTAAAAAAATTACACATGCGTTGTATCTTTTACTTTTGGTCCTAAGTTTGTAGACAAAGCCACTTTTGATGTGACTTATATGGATTGTTGTAATATTTTGCTTGGTAAACGCTATGAATATGATAGAAAAATACATTATGATACATATAACAACAAATGCACGCATGCACTGTCTTTTGTTTTTGGTCTTAAGTTCGTGGATTAGGTCACTTGTGATGTGACTTCTATGGATTGTTGTGTTTTTTTTTGCTTGATAAACACTATCAATATGATATGAAAACACACTATGATGCATACAACACTTATACACTGATACATACAACGCTCATACATTGAAAAAAGATAGCAACACCTATTGAGTCATATACACTACTCAATAACAAATCTACTTCTTAGTTGTAGGCAAGCATGTAAAACAATGAATCATGCATCAAGAATTGCATCAATATTGATCAAATCATAATTTAATTCAGCTACAATAAAGATCAGTACTCATTATGTAAGCCTTGATAAATTGTTGCAGTCATGTTAATATGTCTTTTAAGAACCTAAGACACTATATCATACAATTGATCTTCTTCATACGATTAATAGAGCAATTAATCATACAATTGATCTTCTTGTCACTGTTCCTCTCCCTGATTCACTAATGTATCGCCAATCTATGCTACAAAATGATGAAATTTAAATGCAAACTTATGAATTGTTACATAAAGGTTTCATAAACATAGTTCATCTCTTCGTGAATCTCGAATTTTGCTTTTGATTAAAAAGATGGAACTTGGTGTCTATGCATTTGATTTTTTGGCATTAGATAAGATTACAATAAAGAATAACTATTCACTACCAAGAATCAATGACTTGCTAGGTTGACCTCAATGAGCCAAAATTGATCTTAAAAGTGGATATCATAAAGTTAGAGTTTATGCTAATTATATGTTGATGACAACTTTTTGTAGACACTTATTTTTGGTACAAGTCTTATCATTATGATGTTTTAAGTATTGTTTTGTGCATATGGGTCATCACCTCGAATTAATGGCTTATTAGAGCTTGTTTGTGTGTTTTTGTCTCTGTGATTCCTCTTTGTGCGATTCTGTGGTCCTTTTTTCTTATGTTTGTTGTTTTGTCTTGTACATTTTGTGCCCATGAGTTTGTTTTCTTTGTTCTTTTTGTTTATATTTGTTTCTTCTTCTAGGATGGAAACGTCAGTCCCATCGGTTCTGTCTTATTTGTTTTTGTGGGCCATCCTGCCTATTGTCACATCCTTTCGATGTTTGCTTCTGTTTGTCGGTTGTTTGCCTTTTTTGTCAGATTTTATGTGCCAATAAGTTTTTAATTCAAACATGAAAAGCCTATATATACAAATCATCTATGAACATTTTAATAATAAGTGTCATTGAGGTTCCTAAGAAGTTTCCAAAGAGTTTCCATTGATAGTCATTCTATTTTCAGGGTTAGGTACACTGCATTGATTTATTACTACTCAAGAACTTGCATCATATCTTGTACCCAAAGATGGTTTGATAAATGTGCATGCAGTTGCATCTCACATCTAAGGAAGAGAAGGTTGAAGACCTTACTTTATTTCTCCATTCACACTGCATGTGAATTATGAGGAGTTTGATTTTGGCATGTGGGATACACAATGCAATTCCATTTATGGTTACACGACCTAATACTTCTTTCATTCTCCTTTTGCTTTATGTTTTGCTGTGGCAAGCGAGGTAAAAAATATTGAAAAGTAAAACCAAAGATTTTTGCTCATCAATTATGCAAAGTACAAGGATAGACATGCAAGCCATCCAATTATGAAGTGACGAAGAAAATTACATAATTTTGAAAGCTACACAATGCATAATCAAAGTTGGAAGACAAAAACAACAGACGCATTAGGTCAACACCATACCTGTGCTTGACACAAATGTCAGACTCGTCGATTATGTCCCTGTGTAGCTAGAGCTCCAAATTTGGTACACAATCAACTACATCCTTGAATAGCTCGGATCTACATTAAAAAATTAGAAATGCATACTAGGTGTGATTATTCCTCTACATTTGTTTTTCTTTCAAGGTTAAATTGTCAATTCAACATTTTAGTTTTGCATAGTTACTTTTTTAGTCACTAAGATAGTTTCGAAATTATTGTTGTACATTGCTAAATAGGAGATATTTTTTGTACAATCATTATACCTCATTTTTAATGGAAATTCACCTAAAATAAAGGTAAAACATATTGGTAAACCCAACATTTTTTCGTTCAATTTAAGATTTAATACCCTCTTACCCCGTAGGGTTTGTTGGTTTTCATTCATATTAGATTGGTTTTAATTTTTTTTTCACCCTTTCCATCCATAGGGTTTGTCTTCTTTTGTGTCTGGGTTTGCTTGGCAATAATCATGGTTGATAATAGTGAAATGGATGAGAATGCTTTTTATTTATTGGATGCGAAATTGCAAAATGTTATTTTTTTAAATGATGAAAGAAGCAATCAATATATTTTGTAAACTGGTAAGACACATTTTCTTGCAAACCATAATCTTGTTGATGAAATGATACATGGCTAGAGAAGTAAATAATGCAAATGTTTCTAATATAAGCACTCCCACGGTTTATGATTGTGTTCCTTCATCTGCTATGTTTTATGATGAATGTTTGACTCCGACATGCATAAGAAATAGTGTTCCTATGGCTACTATCAATGGTAAGACTCAACCTTAAAATAAACGTATTGAGAGTACCACCATTCCTACATATGAGATACTGGTTATGATGTATGTTGTAGGCAACTGAACAAGACAAATGTGTATTCTTTCACTTAATCATGCTAGGCTTATGGACAATATTGGACATTTCCATCCTATTACAAAGGATGCCCTTGATGTGTCTCCTCCATGATTTGATTGTCCTAAATTTCCAACTATTTGATGGTCATGGGGACCCTCAAGCACACCTTAATGCAATATTTCTATCTATAGGAGACTATGAGGATCGTGGGTCAATCTTACTTAAGTTGTTTCCTAACACATTGATTGGTGATGCTTAGCTTTGTTAGTTGCTTTATCTAATGGAACCCTACATTTATTTCAATGCTTACAAGAGGCCTTCCTAGATAGATACATTACCAATAATAGACCTAGGGCCACATATGAGAGTATCCAATATCTTAAACAAGGTTAAAAGGAGGATATGCATGCTTATATCATAAGATTTTATTGTTATATGCACTCCTTGATTTATCAACCATGTGATCTTCAAATACAACATATCTTTATCAATAGACTCAACAATTATCCAAGATAAGCTAGTTGGCACAAATTGCAAATCATTAATTTATCCTGCTAATATGGCTATCAATCTTGAAAAAGAACAATTACTTTGGCCTAAGATCCATACCTCACCTCTTAGGGAATCAAACATTGCTAATACCCATGTGCCTAATACGAGCACATCTACTTGGGTAAAGAAAGGAATAACACACACAATGAGACCTATCTCAAGTCAACCCAAAATGTTTTTAAAGAATCAATACAACATACTAAGGAGCTTATTGGACAATAATTTAATTGAGTTATTTCCTATTCGTGAAATCAATCTAAAGTATAGGCCAAAATATTACAATCCAATGGTTATTTTGTTCATACCATCCAATTATAGGCCATTCAACAAATAGATGCATTACTTTGAGGGACAAAATTCAAGAGCTCATTCATCAAGATAAAATAATGCTTGACATTAAACCTCCCTAGGAAAGGGTATTGTTTACAAAGAAAATCAACCTCTTAAGGATGTTTCACAATCCATAACATTTGAGACCAATGAGCAATACCAATGCAACCAATACTTCAATTGTGACAATGATGATCTAATGCATGATGATATATACTTGGGGTGTTGTTACGATCCCCCAACATATGGATTAGTATCTCACACAACATAACATGGGATTCATTGCATACATCCTTCAATATTTCTCTTTTTACAGTGGCTTTGCTTATTTTGTTTACATTACATGTTTTTTTATTTTATATCACGACACTTGCTTATTTTAATTTCTATACATGTTTATGACTTGCTACCCCTGATTGTATGTGACTTGAGATCGTTATTGCATCTTCAAAGTTCCACTACATATGATATATCTAGACTATGAGACTCACTTATTTGGAAGTGCTACTAAGTTTTTGACCCATTCTCCACAGTGACAATCTCATTTGATGATTTAGGTTTTCCTCGCCTATTGTGTGCTACTTTTGACACTTAGTGCGTCGTATCTAATTATCCATGACTACAACATTATGCCTTGAGTAAACTTCTATCCTAGTCATGCTTGCTTAAATCCAGTGCTTCATTGATACATCATTATTATGCAATATTGTACATTGCATATTGTGTGCTTTCACTATAAAATTGTAAAACAAAAAAAATTTCATAAAATATAAAAATAAATCCCTTTATCTTGGTCATATGATATATATAATATTTATCTACCTATGGCAGAGGTTTATATCTTAATGTTTTCCACAAGTGCTTCTCATGGACACTGAGTGGGTGAGATGTAAGATATACATGTTATATATAGTTATGGACATACAAATGCTTTGTGGCTAATTTCTTAGTCTACACCTTAGGAGACATGGTTACATTGGTGACATGCCTTACATTTAGGGGCATCTTTACATAATTTTTTAAGCTAACATCTTTATAGTTTTTAATTTACTATATAGAGTTACTTTACATGGATCATACATATCTTGATATCATCTACATTTGGTGTGTTTATATGGATATGTGCATACTATTATTAGATGGATGCTTAATCCATACCTTGTGATCAATACTTGCATATGTATTACACCTTAGTACCATACCATCCATGCTTCTACAACTATGACTACGATTCATTGCTATACATAACCTTCTTAGAGGTGCCTCACCTACATGGGACATATCTTTCTTGGCTATTAGGAGCAACATACCCACACCCATCTCCTTGAGCTTATTCCATACATCTTATGCATATATAGTATCTATTGGGACACCCTATTTATCCCTCTCACCATTGAGGCTATTATTTATATTTTTCCACTGAGGGGCTGCATGACAATTTTCCATATGACACTACATTGAGATTGAACATTACATGTTTATACATATAAATATACATCCATTCTTTCCCATAGGGAAATACCACACATTATTTCTCTTCGATCCTCATTGATATTTTATTACATTATAAAGCATAATTACCCATGTGCCTTATATTACTACATTGATTGGAATTTATGCCCAATACACCTTTTACATCTTGGAAAATTATGATTTCCATACTTGTTACATACACGACTATATCTTACACATTGGTGTACATGACTTATACATTACCAATAGGGGCATTATAATTGCATGTTCCTTATTATTTATTCGATTGTTATATTATGTGTAGACAAGGACATCCCCACCATTGCTACACTCTCTGTCCTATGGAACACACCTATTGCATTATGGGACGAAACTTTCCTATGAGATTCATTGGCCACATCTATACTTATATTTACCAATGGGGGTATGATACCCACATTTATTCTCCATGAGCCTTATTACAATATCTTCTCTATATATAGATCTTATCACACACTTGTGTCTAACGTGCTTACATTGCTTATTCATACAAATATGAATTTATTTTACATATACATATACACATTCTTGGTATTCACACATGATACATCTCTTCCTATATCTTTATACCTTGAGAATTTATCTACATTGGGGTCATATCTTCATCCCCATCCACTTGGATACATTGGGGCATGTTGTCCTATGGACCATCATCCTCAAAAAAGGATGCATCCACCTATGGACCTTACCATGGATTTATATACATAATACATGATTGACACATGGATACTAGTCGATCTCTACTACTATGTTGTCAGTGGGCCATTTGGTTCGCCCCCTCACCCCGTCATCCTCATTGGAGGATGCACACACCTATTAGGATTTACAAGAGGATACCTTTTTATACACTAATACTCACTAGAGTAATATATTATGTATTGAGATTTACATGATATTATCTTTCCTATGCGATAATCACTAGAGTAATATATTGTGCATTGAGCTTTTCATGATGTTATCTTACCTATGCGATACAACACCAATACTCCTTAGAGTTACATATATTATGCATTGGAATTTACATGATGTCATCTTTCCAATGTGACATGACAATTGGGGCATATTAGTTTCGTATATATCCTACTATGGGGCTTTATGTGTAATAGTTTACAACATTTACATGTGTATTATGCAAATTTTAAAATGGTATTAACTACATACAATATTATTACATATGGTGCTTGTAACTCTATTATTTCAAGATGTGTGATTGCAGATACAAGTTATTCAATCCCTCACCTCAAAATGGATCCATGTATCAAATCATTTTCAAAATGCTATTGAGCAAAGGCTACAAAGCAAAGTTTGGGCAATATTGCTTGGATTAAAATTATCTACTTCCCTGATCAAGAAGCGGATTGGGTTGTCAAAGATCCAAGAGAAGTGGTGGCTATGTCTAGCACTTTTTTTTAGAAAAGTTTTAAATAGAATAAAAAATTAGTGTGCATTTTTTTTCAAGTTATGACAACATTTGGTTTGCATACAAAGCAAGTGTGTGGGTTTATATGATATTTTAAATTTCAATTTCAATTTCAAATTACAAATTTTTGAAATGAGCAGATATGAATTAATTATTTAGAAAATTTTCATTGTTTAGAAGTATACTAAAGTTTACAAAACAACAAGGTGTGTATCTCCCTATTTTAAGTCAATGCACGTGCTTAAATTATGTATCATTTTATTTTGAAACACACATGCAACACTCACTTAGACACATCAACGTAGGGCAATTATATATACACCTAAATTTTGTACAAGCCTTGTTATTACAATGTTTTTAGTTTTATTTTGTGCTTGTGGGTCATTGCCTTGAACTAGGGGCTTATTGGTGTTTTTTAATGTATTTTTGTCTCTCTCCTTCCTCTTTGTGTGATCCCATGGTCCTCTTTTCTTTTGTTTATCATTATATCTTGTTTGTTTTGTGCCCTAGATCCTATTTTATTTATCTTCTATATGTATTTGTTTCTTCTTCTGAGACATAAGTGTTAGTCCCACCATTTTTGTCTTCTTTGTTTTTGTGGGATATTTTGTCTGTTCTCATGTCATTTTGATGATTGGGTTTATTTTTTGAGTGGTTCCCTTTTTATTTGCAAGATTTTGTACACAAATAGGTATTTAATTCAAATATGAGAAGCATATATATAAATCATCTATGAGTATTTTAATAATGTGTTATTGAGGTTCCTAAGAAGCTTCCAAAGGGTTTTCATTGTTAAGCATTCTATTTTCAACTCTAGGCACACTCTACATTGATTTATTATTGCTCAAAGGCTTGTATCAAATATTGTACCAAAATATGTCTAAGTAAATGTGCATGTGGTTGCATCACACATCTATGGAAGAGGATGTTGAAGACTTTACTCAATTTTTCTATTCACATTGCACATGAACTACAAGGGGGCTAATTTTGGTACATGGGATACACAATACAATTCCATTTATGGTTGATCGACCCAACTAATTTTTTCCTTCTCCTTTTGCATTTTGTTTTGTTGTGGCAAGCTAGGTCAAGAACATTAAAGGGAAAAATCAAACATACTCATCAATTTTGTAAAGAGCAAGTACAAACATGTATGACATGCAATTGTGAAACAACAAAAAAATTAAGAATCTAGAAAGATATGCAATAATGAAACAACACAAGAAGTCATGAACAATGGTCAAATCAGGTAAGCACTGTTCCTACCCTGGACATGAACGGAAGGCTTGTCGATTTTGTTCTTGTGGAATAAGAGCTCCAAGTTTAACACACAATCTAGATTTACGTTAAAAAATCAGAAATTCATATTAGGTGTGGTTGTTGACATTTGTTTATCGTTCAAGTTAAATTATCAATTTCATTTTTTTTTCATGTTCACTAATTGTAGCCATTAAGATAGATATGTAATTACTATTTACATTTCTAAACAATGTCTTTTCCTTGTGTAATCTTTTACCTTGTTAGTGGTAATTCACCTATAACAAAAATAGGATTAAAAACTTTCAAAACCAAGATAGGTCTTTTAGAGTGGTTAGTGATGTATTTTGGTCTCATAAATGCACCAACCACTTTTATATAACTAATGAATGATGTAATTAGACGCTGGATTGACTAATTTTTTAACATCTATT
This sequence comes from Torreya grandis, assembly GCA_037957365.1. Taxonomy (NCBI): domain Eukaryota; kingdom Viridiplantae; phylum Streptophyta; class Pinopsida; order Cupressales; family Taxaceae; genus Torreya; species Torreya grandis. The sequence continues at coordinate 2,823,480 of JARHVA010000759.1, read as the reverse complement.
TAAATAACATTCTTAATTTTTCAACACTTCGATGATACATCTCCAACACTTGGAACATGTCTTAGGCATACTTCAAAAAAATAAATTGTATCAAAACCTATCCAAATGTTCTTCTGGTCAAATATTTATCTCTTGTCTTGATTTTGTCATAAGTGATCATGCCATTCAATTAGATATTGCAAAATTTAAAGTTCTTCTCAAATAACCAACTCCTAAAATCACATAGTTGTGAAGTTTTCTTGGCCTTTCAAACTTATATCTCAAGTTCATATTTCGGTATTTATATATTGCCTCACCTTTACATCAGTTGACAAAGACCAATGCATTTATTCAATGGACGAGATATCACTCATATTTATTCTCCACATTGAAACACAAACATGTTCTGCAGTTGTTCTGGTATTACCTAGTGTCTCACAACCTTTTGAGCTTGAGACAAATGCTTCGTAGTTTGCACTTACAGTAGTTTTAAAGTAGAATGACCATATAGTAGCCTACCATTTATATTTTTTTTCTACATTCAAAAAACACAATAAATCAAATATTACAGACACAATATTCTCAGCGAGGAAACCATTGTGAATATATGTCGCTTGCATTTTTAGTTCTTTCAATCATAAAATAAATTGAGAAATCAAGAGACATGAAGTGAGCATCTTATTTACATCAGTTCGATTTGGTCATCAAGTAAAAAAGGGCACTAATAACAATATTGCTAATTATTTGAGTCACCCTCCTAACATTCAAAGCTTGACTATTGTCACACACATTGGTTTCCAAACTTGAATTTATCAGTATCCAACTAATCCTAATTTTGGGAAAGTATACATATAAGTGTTTACTAACTATCTTAATCAAATTTAACACCCTTTCTATATTTCCACCTCAAGGATGGATTGTTGTATAAATTTGATGAGTCGTGTGCCCCATGATTGCCACACTTCTCTTCTAAAAGAGGCACACTATACTATTTATGGCGGTCACTTTAGCAAGAAAAAGAATTTCCATCATCTTTAACTTTTATTCTCTAAGCCTCACATGCATCGTGATGTTCTTTATTTCTTGAGGCACTGTGTAGGTTGTTTCTTTCCAAACCAACCAACAAAGAAATTGGGCTCGAGTATTCATTTTCCATTCCTTCTCATCCTTGGGAAAGCATTTTCATGGTTCGAGTGCGTGGTTTACCCATGGAAATATGATGCCATGATTGCGTTAATGTGGTTGTCAATCACTTTATCAAGATTACTAAATTCATTCCATTTTGCAAGACTAGTTTTGCTAGAGATTTGGCCCAGTGTTCTTTAACTCTTTGTGATGTTCATTGGTATTCCTACCAGAAATGATTTTGATAAAGACTCACATTTTTGGGGCCACATTTGGTACTCATTGTGGAAAAAATTGGGAGTCCCTCTCAAGTGTTTTCATTACTTTTTTATCCACCATTAAATGGTTAAACCAAAGTGGTCAACCAAAATCTTGTATAGAGTCTTTGCATATATCAATCCACATCTCCAACAAAGTGGGATTTTATCCTCATCCACATTGAGCATATATATGACTGAGTAGTACATTATTCTATAGGTCATTCACCTTTTGAGGTTTACCTTTGTTTTTAAACCTTTAGTTCCATATGATTTACTTTTATCTTTGCCTCTTCTAGCTACACATCATAAGGTACACTCCTATATTCAACATTTCTAGTTTCTTATATCCAAATTTGTTCAAATTATTAAAAAGAATCAAGAGAAATGAAAATAACTCATGGATTGTCATTGTGTTCTTCATGTTTTTAAGGCTGGGGACAAAGTTTGGTTATACTTAAACAAATGCATTTTTAAGGAGAAGACAAATAGAAAGGTCAAAACTCTATGGTATGGGCCTTATAATATTATCCAACAAATATTCGAGAATGCCTTCCACCTGGATATTCCAACATAGTTAGGCATTCACAATATGTCAATGTTGATATCTTTAAACACTACTATGAGTCAACATTTGAGTATGAACTTCCTATCAGTCATATTGCATATATTGTTATTAAATTTAGCTTTCACCTAATGCAAATCAAGTTTTTGAAATTAAAACTAGCGAGACCTTCTAAGGTTCTACTTGTTCATACTTTGTTGCGAAACAAGTTCAACGTCCACACTGGGCCTGATGGATTTCTCAATAGCAGATGTATCCAAATTTTCCTTCCCTTTTGATAACATTGGAGTCCAATGATTCTATTATTTAGAGGAATGATGAGGAATCATAACATATTACATAAAATAGTATTATTTTTAATAGTTTATAATTTATCTTACATAATTAAGAATTAATTTAATTGTGGATATTCGCATTCCACATCATCATGACTTAGTCTCATAATGAGTTAAGTCATCTAGTTTAAAACATTTTTGAGTAGTTACTTGAATCACTACAACACTTGTCACATTAAATGACACTTATGTAGCTCATTCCTCTTTTGTAGAGAGTTATTAGTATATTAGATTTTTTATTATACACGTCTCTTAGTTGTTTGTAAGAAAGTTTGAGTTAAGTAATTATTATTGCAAGCATCTTGTGAATCCGCTACTACAATAAGTGTAATTTGCATCACCATTTGGGTTGGATTCACATTGGAAGTTGATATTTTTAGAGGTTTTACATAATGAAAATATTGGTTTTTGCATTAATTTTATCAATGCAAAGTTGGTGCAATCAAACATTTTTTGTTGCATTAAATTTATGTTAGTTTCATACTGGTTTTGTGTCATCAATAATGTGTGTGTTAGTGTCAATTTAACATTTATTATTTACAATAGAACTTTAATAAAAAATAATTATTATAATGTAATAATTAAAAACACACAAACATAAATATCCAAATTTTGATAATATATTGACACTATTCATGTCACCTTAGCAATAACTATTAAAAAGAAAATAAAAAATAATTGTACTGATACATGTTCTAAAATGGTAGTGGAGGATGGAGTAAAATGAATTGAGTTGTTCAAAACTATGATAGACCTTAAATTTAACATCCATTTCACCATCATAGGAAATTTCAACTTTAAATTTGATGTCCATTTAACTATCCCTTAAAAGTATTTTATTTTTTTGCTTGGAGAAGTCAATCAATAAATTGTAATATCTTGGCCATATGGTGGAGTATGGATCCTGATTTGTTTTTCTTAGATAGATTTTTTGAGACTAACAAAATGTTGTAGGTATATTGATACCATTTATCATCAGTCAGTGGGAAACTGGTGTAAAAAGTAATGGAATTACTAATCAATGTGGTATTCAAAAAATTGAAGATAAGAACCTTGAGATTGATATATCTGAGCATATTTCAGATAGATGTATTTAAGATATATATACTAGTGATTAAAATAGGCTTATTGAAAGTGCCACGAATGAATAAAGTTGGATATGAGTGAAGCAGAGGGAGGTCTGGATGACTGCATTAGCTTTCAATATTTCCTTTACGTTAGAAAAGTTTTGGACCATTTAGGGTGCAATTATCAGCATGCAAAGTTATAATTAAGTTAAAAATGAAAGTAACTTTGCTTCTTTGATTTGTGTGGTGTATCCTGCATATGAAGGGAAGTTATTTGACAATAATACATGGATGAAAGAATCCCAATTTTTCACTTGTATCAGGGATGAAACAATCCTATTGATTTATAAATTAAATATTTAGATGTTTTGGTACATGTAAGAGGTATATTTGGCCAAATTAATTGTTGCCTCACTCCCTAACAATGGTCCCTCACTCTCAATCTCACAAAAACACAAGACGTAAAATAGATACAACTTTATTTATTGAATTTGAGACAACATTACATTCACAATTCAAGAATTGAGATCATAAATTCTCATGTTACACTTGCATGCTTAAAGCTATATGTTCTGATTTGAAATCTTTCTCTTTGTTGACTACTTATTTTCCATTATCGACCCTTTTAATATCTACTCTCTTATCTTCCTTTGCTTCTTGAGAAAATCTCCATTTTTTTAATTATAGGCATGAGATCCTTCTTATTTTCCCCTCATCGAACTTTTGGAAAATTTACTCAAATTACTCATGATTCTCAGGAGATATGCTGAAACAACATGCACATGGCCCAGATCACAACCTCATAATCACAACTAACATAAAATTCCCATCGATAGCTTTCCATTGAGACCTTATACGCTTTAATTGATGCCTTGACATGAAAATCATGGCCCTATGCATATTTATGGATCACTTCCTATCATTGTGATAATTTTTTTACATTGTGGCTATAGGGATCATAGGATTATGCCATTTGGCATGATCCTGGGGTCTTCATATTATGGGTTCAAAGTTAATCCCATGGTATCAATAATTTTTTATATTATGGGTTCAAAGTTATTCCCATGGTATCAATAATTGCATATGGACTCATGGGAATATAAAGAACAACATATATTATTTAATGCATTCACTAAGTGGTCCTCACTATTTATTTTATATTATGATCCCACGAAAGCATGTGATGCTAGCCCCGATTGTCCATATAAAGTTGTGAACCCACCTTTGACTTGAGACCTATGAGTAGGATGTGTTTTTAACACTTGTCATAATCCCAGAATTTTAAACTTAGGTGATCGATTTTGGCTCCATGAGGGGAACCTAAGCCCATGGACTCATGGAACCTTACAATCCAATGAATAAATCATTGGGTCCACAATAAAACCTTAGTTGTGAAAAAAACATATAAAATATAAATTCTCCTATGGAATTAGAGACTTCTGAAATAATGTGTGACTGTCACTTTCCTTAAATACTTATAAGGGAAAGAACTGTGCATGGCCCCTAAAATTGAAACTTAGTGTTACAGATAGAAGCTATGTAACATTGTGACCAAAGTGATATTTATGACCTCTAAGAATCTAGAATGTGAACCAAGGTCCCTTGTTGTAAAATACACAAAAAAAACTACTGTTGAAAGTGACGCAAGATGGTCCATTCATCCTAGATGCTCTTGCATAAGAACTTAGTTTAAGATAAATTGTCCATGAGTCCCTGCTCATGAACTTGCAAGTACTTTAACTGATTTATCATGCCTATAAAGGTTAGATGCAATCATTAAAGCTACAAATTTAGATGCTGTATTTTTATAATTCATTACATACTATTAATACTCATTACCTCTCATCTTAATTCTAATCCACATGTCCAAAATGGCCTTTATCTCTTCTTCTTCCTTTGCTTTTAGCTGCTCTTTCTAATCAATATTCAAAAAATATGTGCTTAAATCTTATCCTATTTTTTCTGCCATAAATAAATATAAATATGACACATTGAAGATTGGGAATTGACTCCATATGGAAATTTAATTTCATACACATTTGATGAAAACTTTATGAGAATTCTGCAAGGCCTAATCTTCTTCCACTTGAGTTTTTTATACTAGCATTTTGGGAATCTTTCTTTACGCAAATTGGATAAAACTGAGCTCCAAATTCAAAATTATGTTCCCTTATTTTTTGATCAAAATTATCCTTATATATTCTACCACTCTCCTCTAATATCCTTTTAACTTCCATATGTACATCATGTATCATTTGTAAGAAATATTCACCTTCAATGCTTCTTCTATTCATATCACGTATATCTCTTAGTTTACATACACTTACGGGAATGCTGCCATATACAGTTTGGAAAGGGATCATACATGTATTTCAATTAGCTATTTTAAAAAGTGAATTCAACTAGGGATAGTACCAAATACCATTATTTGGTCTTGTCTCCAACTAAGCATCTTAACAAATTTCCAAGACAATGATTCACAACTTTTGTTTGCCCATCCATCTAAGGATGATGGGTTGAGATAAAAAATAATATCATGCCGAATTTCTGCCACAATGTTGTAAAAAATTCCCAATAATTTTATTGTCTCTATCCAACACAATACTCCTTGGCAGTCCATGCAATCTCACAACCTCATTTAAAAACAAGTCATAAATATTTATGGCATCACTAGTATTTTTCATGTTATGAAGTGTGCCATTTTTGAAAAAAATCTACAATAAAAAAATGGAGTTATTACCTCATCAATTTCCCAATAATCTAAGAATAAAATCCATGATCAACGCATTCCATGGTATGTCTGGAATAGGTAATGGATAATATAAACCACTATTCTAGCTTCTCTCATTGCATGCTAGAAAATTAAGCATCTTTAAATGAACTTCTCATGTCCATTCTCAATTTTGGCTAATAATATTGGTCACTCAAATGTGCTAATGTCTTTTCATACCCAACATGTTCAAAAAAACCATTACTATGTTTTTATTTTAGTATGTTCTCTTTCATGGAAAATTGAGGTATTTATAACCTCTTCCCCTTAAACAACAATTTATCCTGAATCATTTACTCTAGCCATGGATTTCTATCCATTTATATGAGATTTTTGCATGATGTCCATGCATCCAAAAAATCCTTGTCATCTTCATACAACTTTTTCATTATCTCAAAGCCAATAACTTCAACTATGAGCTCATTCAAAATATGAGCTTGCCTAATCAAGGCATTCATAAATTTATTTGATTATCCACTTCTATTATTTAACACAAAAGAACATATCTGAAGAAATTCCAGCCATTTCATATGCCTCTAATTTAATTTGCCTGGGTTGTTTATGAAATGTAAGGCCTAGTGATTCGTATACAAAAAGAAACAAATAATGACACCACTTCTTAAGAGCTTGCACTATTGTGTAAACTATTGATCATAAATAAAATATTTTATTTTTTCCTCATTTAACCTTTCACTAAAATATGCAACAGGCTTACCTTATTGACTCAACGTTGCATCAGTGGTTATTTTTATCGTATCACATCCACTTTGAATAAATTCTTGAAATCAGGCAACACTAACAGTATCTATACGGTTATCTTCTTATTCAAAATCTGAAACTATTCTTTGTTGTAACTATCCAACAAAAAATACTCCCATCTCCTTTCATAGATTTAGTGATTAGTGCACATATGCCATTAAATTTTGTAATAAAATTTATGTAGAAAATTTCTAATTTATGAAAACTTCTGGCCTCAAACATGCTCTTGTCGAAGGCCACTCCAATTTCACCTTTTTAGTGTCCACCCTTAACCCATCTCTTGAGATTAAAAATCCAAAACACACTAGCTCCTCTTGCATGAATCTACATTTTTCAAGTCAACTATCAATTTATCTTCTTTAAACTTATCCAATACCAATCTCAAATGCTTTAAATGTTCTTCTCTAGAATACTAAAAATAAAATTATCATCCAAATAAATAATTAAAAACTTACCCATGAATAATTTTAGCACCTCATTCACGAGCCTCATAAATGTACTTGGAGTGTTTGTTAACCCAAATGGAATAATTAGTCACTCATACAACCCATCATTGGTCTTAAACTTGGTTTTCCATTCATTACCATCTTTTATTCGAATTTGGTGATACCCATTCTTCAAATCTATCTTGTTGAAGTATTTGGCTCCACTTAATAAGTCCATTAAATCATCATATTTGGCAATGAAAACTACACTTGATGGTGATCTTCTTTATTGTCCTTGAATCTATACACATACACCATTCTCCATCTTTCTTGGGTGCTAACATGGCTAGTAAATCACATGGGATTAAACTTTCTATGATCAAGCCCTTGTCTAGAAACTCTTGTACTTGTATTTTTATCTCTTCATCCTCCATGGGAGTCAATCTCTAAGGTACCTTACTTGGAAAGCTCATTCTTGGCACCGTATCTATATGATAGTTGATGATTCTCAAGGGCAGTAATTCATCAAGTAAATCATTTGTCACAATGGCAACATACTTCTCCAATAAATTTTGCACTTCAATGGTTATATCACTTACCTTAGTGTATGTCACAACTGGTATAGATTTTGAAATTAAGGCAAAACATATCTCCTCTTCCTTAAACACTTTTATAAATTTATTACCTGAAGGCATCATCACATTAGAATCGCTATCCAATTCTTCTCCTTTTTCCTTTAATGGACTTAGGGTGAACTTATTTCCATCTTTCACAAGAGTGTACAAATTTTATATTCTATCATGTACAACCATTCTATCATATTGACTTGGCCTTCCCAACAACACACGACACACATCCATGGGCATAATGTCACATTAAAATTCATCCTCAAATGACCTAATTTGAAAAGTTACCATTCATTGTTCATTTGATATAAATTGATGGCCTTTATGAAACCATGAAACCTTGTATGGGGTAGGGTTTATTAACTTTTTAAGTCAAAGTTTCTCCACCATTTCTTGAGACAAAAAAATATTTGTGCTACCATTATTAGTAACTATATTACAAAACTTATCCCCTGATTTGAAAACAGTCCAAAATACTCTTTATTTGCATAGGTTCATTTGTCTCCTTGGATGGTTTCAACAACACTCTTTACATCATAAACACCTCTCCTTATTATGGTTCTTCCATGTGCACTAAAGATTCAATGCTTTCTTCATTCCCATGCATAATATGTGCTATCCATTTAGGCCTCTTATTACTATTTTATGTTTCTTTTGAACACTCATAAGGTCTTTGACCAACATATTTATTAAATCTAAATCATTTTCCCATAAATCCTCTCCTTAACCTTATCTAAATGATTCTCTCCCTCGAACAGAATGATTTTTAACTCTAATAATTTGACTCTAGTTTTGAAAGCTGCTTGCTTCTTCATCACAAGTTTTATGTGATGTAGAGTCCAAAATTTTGGAGGCCATAAATTTTGATCTATATATCCATTTTAGATTTTGTTTGCATCAAAACAACCATCTTGAAAAGTTCAATTCAATCATAAATAACTCTATCCATTTAGTGATGTTTTCTAAATTTTCTAGAGGCCATACAAGACCATATTAGGGTTTGAAAACACATTTTAGTATTTTTTTGGGATTTTTTTATTTTTAGAAATAATGTATTTTTGTATCTAGACATGAGCTTCAATTTAAATTCATTAAATGATGTGGATTCAAAACTTCTGAAGGCCATAATTTTTGATTTGTAACTCTGTTTGAGTTCTTATTTATGCCAAAATGACTATCTTAGAAAGTTTATTCAACCATAAATATATTTATCCATTTAAGGATTTTTTATAACTTTTCAGAGGCCACACGTGACCATATGAGGGTCTGAAAATGAATTTTCGTATTTTTTTAGGATTTTGAATGATGCCGAGTCCAAACTTCTAGAGGCCATAACCTTTGATCCGTAACTTTGTTTGAGCTCTCGTTTGTGCCAAAACAACTATCTCAAAAATTTCAAATTAGATATAAATGGATATATCCATTTAGGGATGCTTTTATAAAATTTTAAAGGCCATACGTGATCATTTGAGGCTCTAAAAATTACTATTTTTAGTAACTTTTGAGTTATATTGGTTTTTTCAATGATTATTTTTAGAAGTGTTGCATGCAAGCTCGGATGGGCCTAAAAATATCCACAACTCCTATAAACACTAAAATGAGCCTAATGGATAAAGTTAAATTGAATTTCACACCTGGATACAAGAACACACTATTTCTAAAAATAGAAAAATCCTAAAAAAAATACTAAAATGTTTTTTGGATCCTTGGATGGTCAGGTATAGACTCTAAAAAGTTTTAAAAACATCCCTAAATGGATAGATTAGTTTTTTAATGAATTGAAATTTTTGATACTATCATTTTGGCACAAATGAGAGCTCAAATAAAGTTATAGATCAAAAATTATGGCCTCCAAAAGTTTGGACTCTGCATCATTTGACGAATTTCAACTGCAGTTCATGTCTAGATACCAAAATAAACTATTTATAAAAATAGAAATATCTTGGAAAAATACTAAAATGTATTTTTAGACCCTGATATGGTCATATATGGCCTTTGAAAAGTTCTAAAAACATCCCTAAATGGATAAAACTATTTATGGTTGAATTGAAATTTTTGAGATGATCATTTTGGCACAAAAAAGAGTTTAAACGAAGTTATAGATCATAATTTATGGCCTCCATAAGTTTAGACTCTACATCATTCAATGAATTTCAACTGAAGTTCATGTTGAGATACAAAAATACACTATTTCTAAAAATATAAAAATCCCCAAAAAAATAATAAAATGCATTGTTGGACCCTTAGATGATCATGTATGACCCTTAATTTTTTTTTTAAAACATCCCCAAATAGATAGAACTATTTATGGTAAAATTTAAATTTCTAATATGGTCATTTTAAAGTAAACACGAGCTCAAATAGAGTTACGAATCAAAAGTTATGGCCTCCAGAAGTTAGACTCTACATCATTTCATCTTCTACCTCCACTACTTTGTCCCCTTCTTCTTGACAACATTTTTTCTACCTTCAATACACATTGATAGGATCCTTCCATACTTATAAGGTTAATCAACTCTATCTCATCTTGAACAACAATACATAGCCCATTCACATATCCAACTACCTTATCTGGGTCATATTCTACATGTCTAGATCTTATATTGAGCTTGAAAAATTATTTAGTATATTATTTAACACTTATCTCATTTTGTCTCAAGTTCTTCAATCTCCTAAAAAAAATCATCTGATAGTCTAATGGTAAGACTTTAGCCTTTAATTTTTTACCATTCGATTCCATGACATGATTTTATCCTTACCTTTCCTCTGTCTCTCACTCTGCATATGATCCCACCATAAATATGCATGGACTTTTAACTTTGTGAATGCAAATATTACCTTCTTTTATTTTTCCATTGGCTCTCCATCTCTGTGATCCAATCTATAAACTCTTTAGGATTTAAGCTTCCACTATAACATGGTGTGTCCAGATTTAACTTACTATCAAGATTTGAAACAACTCTTATGAACCTTCCCTCAGATCCATTCTCAAGATCTTCCTCAGCTTCATCATCACTCACATCTTTAGTGAGAGATCTCCTTATTTGTGTTTTCTCCATTTCATCTAGCCTTATTTGGGTGTCTGTCATCATTTATGATAAATATTCTACTCTAGGTGTTCCTCTTATTACACCTCTTCTAATGGGAGTACCTCTATGTGCCATTAATTCACCCAATTAAATATTATCTTTCACAATTTGGTAATGATTCAATTGGAGTCTCTTTTTACTCACAACTCAACAAACAAAATAAACTTGCTTAAGTACTAATTTGTATAGGTGGGAGGTACAAGGGGCCAAATTAATGGCTGCCTCACTCCCTAACAATGGTCCCTCTCTCAATCTCATAATAACACAATACACAAAACATAGAAAACACTTTATTTATTGAATTTGAGACAACAATGCATTCATAATTCAGGAATTGAGACATAAAATCTCATGTCACACTTGTAGACAAAAACTCTACATTCTGCTATGAGATATTTCTCCTTGTTGAATAATTATTTTATAATATAGGCACTCTTGATATCTACTCTCTTCTCATTCTTTCATTCTTGAGAAAATCTCCCTTTTTTTATTCAAATCTGAGATCCTTCTTATTTTCCCTTTATCGAACTTCTAGAAATTTCCCTCAAACTACTCATGATTCTCGAGAGATTTTATAAAACAATAAGCACATGGGAAAGCTCACAACCTCATGATCATAACTAACAAAAAATTCTTGTTGACATCTTTCTAACGATACCATATACACTTTAATTCATGCCTTGACATGAAAAATATGGCCCCATGAATATTTTTAGATCATTTCCCATCACTATGATAATTATTTTTCATTGTGGCCATAGGGATCATGGGATTATGCCACATGGCATGATCTTGAGGTCTCCATATTATGGGTTCAAAGTTATTCTCATGGTCTCAATACTTCACATGCACTAGTGGGAATATAAAGTGAAATATATAATTTTTAATGTATCTTCCAAGTGGTACCTGATGTTTATTTTATATTGTGATCCTGTGAGAGAGCATGATGCTACCGATTGTTATCCATAAAAATTTATGATCCCACCATTGACTTGTGACATATGATTAGGTTGTGATTGCGACACTTATGACAGTCTTAGAATTTTAAAATCATATGATCTATTTTGGCTTCATGGGAGGAACTTGAGCTATGGACACACATATTTATTATAGTAACATACATACCATGCTGAGAAAGAAAAAAAAAAATCTTCTACATATGAGGCTAGCTTCTTCTTCTACCTGGATTACAAAGGCTTCACTAATTTATTCTACTATAGCACAATTTTCTTTTTATCATTGTCATAGTGGAAAAAATAGATTGAATAATAATGCACATCTCCAATGCTCTAATCAAATGCATATTTCATCCAATTCTAATCTCAAACTCAATCTCAATCTTAGTCTCGCAACATTCTTCTTGTTAATTATCCATGGCATACATGACCACCATTTCATGCATTAGACATTTCTATCAAATCCACACATGTCCACCACACCTGACCCTACCTTAAATTTTTATGATGGTTTTCCATTTAACAACAATTTTTTTTAATTTATGCACCCAAGAAATTTTAAATTGCAAAGCAATGCCAAGACAACACAAATTATTTTAGATTTGCACACTTAAAAATATTTCATTTAAAAAGTGATGTAAATTTTTGTATATTTGCACACCTAAAAGTTTTTAAATTACAAAGAGATGCAAAGGAAATGTAAATTATTTTAGTAAAACACATTTTTTTTTAAATTTAAAAAGTGGCACAATTATTTTTAATTAGTGTTTATGTTTTTTTAGGGTAATTTGCATTATGAACTTGGCGTTATGTCCACTTTTATTATCAAGTTTGCATTTCCATTCTAAATCATAAAAGGAAAAAAATAGAAAACTTTTGGTGACTCTATTTCGACCCAATGGTGATTATATATCCACCATATGTAGTAGTGATTTCATACGATTCTATTGCATATAACTTATTTATCATTTATATGAATTAGTATTTGTATTGCATATTATTTGCAGATAGTTTCACTATCACGTAGAGTATACAAAAAAATCATAAATCATAGGGAAAACAAGAGAGACATAATGAATAAAAAGCATATGAAGCAAACACATCAGACAAAGGGAAAACAAGATAGATATGCCATATATTAAACATATAAATCAATAAACCAAGAAACATATTAGAAACCAAGGACACAAAGGTATATTCTTGACAATATATATATATATATATATATATATATATATATATATATATATATATATATCTTTATTTTTTCCCTTTGTCATGTTCAACTTTCATGTGACCATATATATATATGGTCACATGAAAGTTGAACATGACAAAGGGAACAAATAAAGATAAAACCCAAAGCAATAAGAGGAGATATCCTCTAGGATACCCTTAGAGAGAGCATGAAGGATGCTCAAATCCAACTATGAATCCATAATCATATTTATGAACCTATAGTACTACATATAATTGAATAATACTATTAGTAACACATGCATCAATAATATATAAGCTCTATAAATAGGCATATAATACTGAAGTATCAAGATGTGTACCCATTTAACACTTAAAGATAATGGAAAAGAAATATAAAAAGACATCAAACAAGTAAAGAAGTGAACCAAGTAAGAATAAATCTAAGGGGGAAAAGTGAGAAGAAGAAATAAGGGAGGGATCCCTTATACCCTAAAACTTACCTTAAAAACTATGCATGCAATGGGGCATGTGGTCTTAATATATAATATGTTGTCATCATAGGGAAGTCCATGCAATATTTTGGGATTGGAAAAAGGAAAGGGCCACAAGCAATGAGAAACTAGTATAACCATGCAGAGGAAAAATGTTGGAATAATGACACATATGTATAGGAAGAAGGGGCCACAAGTAATCATTTGAGAAATAGGGAAATTAAAGCATATAAACGATGAGAATAAATGGAGAAGAAAATCAAAAATAAAAATACAACCAAAATATGAAGAGGGAAGAAGGTAACTTTGAAATTGAAACAAGCATAGAGAATGAATATAGAAAGTCTATAAAAAAATTTGAAAGCAAATGGGGACACAAGGGGGTAACAAACATGGAATAAGGATAAAGAAGAAAGAATGATTCACAAAATCCACACATGAAATGAAGGAAGAAGGGAAAAAAATCAATAAATCAAGAAACAAAAATATAAAGGAAACTATGTAAAAGAAATAAAGATGTCTCACGTGTAAACATATTGGTTAGAAACAAGGCTAACCAATCATATTAGGTGAATCATCATCATTCTATATGTAAGTAAAATTATTCATATCCTCAAGGGAAATATTAGAATATCTAGTACCCATTATTATATGAAAGATAATATGTTATCATCATCGATATAATCATCACCACTCTATGAATCATCAGTGCATTCATAATTGTTATAATCATCATTGCAAGAAGTTATGCTAGCTTTTGCATCCTCTTATAAAGTAACACACTCCTTTATTTGAACATTAGCTTGAAAAATTGTATCCTTTGTAGGTGTTTTATCATGTATAGTTGCAAGAGGTTATGATAAGATTACTTTAGTATGTGGATAAGTATGTGTTTGAACTTAAGGTTCACTTTGTAATATTATTGTATATCATATTAATTAATCCTAGGTGCATAGGTGTAGGAGAGGTTTTTTCTCATAGTAGTAGATGAAGAGTCACCTTAGAAGGTGAAGTGAATGGTCATATATTCTATAGTATTTTTTTTTTCATGTAATCAAATACAATTTTTGTTTACACCAAATTTGTATTCAACCCATTATAACTGGCCTGACATTGGTATTAGAGTACATGCTTATTTATTGATTTTATTTTATTCTCCTTCCTCCTTTCTAGTTATACAACCTACTCAAAATTTTGTGCATAAAAATTAATTTCTTCATGTTAGAGATAAGAATCTATTTTAGACCTACTACGACACTGAAAAATCATTAATTGGTTTGTTGTAATTATACAAAACTACACATTATTTGTTAGAGCAAGCTAAGTAATACTTCTTTCCTTCCATTTATTGCATGGAGTTTTCACCTAAAATGTGGTGTCTCAAATCATTAAAAGGCATTTTCATTTTCCAGTCAACAAAGATGGATTTCAAAGTGGTGCATTGACATATGCATTTGGAAAGCTTATTGAAGCATTTGTACAAAATAAAATTTCAACCTGAGCATTTTTCCTGCATCCTAACAATCCACATTACTTCACCTGTTGGAGCTTGTTATTGGAATCATATGCATAGTTGTCTTAGTGTTAGAATATTGAAAAATATATGCTCTCAACCTACCACGTGGTGTTTGAAATTAAAATGATAAAATGTTGGATTGAAGTTAGTATCTTAATATTGTGCATGTAAATTTCAATGGAGTGAAGAAAATAAAAATTTAAGTCCATTTAATTATTTTAATTTTTATTTTGTATGCTTTTTAATTTGAAAAAGGATTTAATCTTCTAGGAGGATATTACCAAAACAAATAAGTGAATTTTTAAAATTTTTGACTTATTTAAAAAAATAATCAGTTAGTCATAATTGTGCAAACCATTTCAAATTTTGGAAAACAATTTTGTTTAAAAATAAAAATAAAATCAAATAAATTATGAAAACTCAAAATTTTTAGCATTCCATATTAATGGTGCATTTGGTTCACATTTATGAGTAATGCCATTGCAATCAAACTACTGCATCTATCATCTCATTTAAATACAACAATAATGTTTGAGGCTATCCCTATAAAGCTGGGGAGAAATACAGATAAAACATCATGTTTCCATTTTCCATCCATTACCTAAACCTTGAAAGTAAGAAAATTTTGACTATATAGGGTTATTACATCCATATACAAGGACTTTTCACTAAGTGGGTGCCATAGATAGAATGAATCATTTTCACATACTACCCAAGTAATACATAATTTTTTTATCGCATGCTTTAACATCTAATTCACATATAATTAGGTATATATAAAGGATGAGCTTCTTCCACGTAATGCCAGATATATAGGAAGGGTGATTATATTGAGAGGTTTGGTAAATCAATTTGGTTGTATATAGAAAAAGAAACCTTTTTGGAGTGATAAAGAACTGATCCATTTCCTTAAACATAAAAAATGCACTTAATCAAAACCATTGTTGGCACAATGATAACCAGAAAAGACACCTGGTTAAAATGGTCAAGATTGGTGGAGAATAAAATCATCTTCAATGACTTGTGGTTTAATATTTATGATGGTTAAAAATAACTAGAAAACCTAACAACAAAGACAAAAGCACAAAAATGGAAGCTCAAGAATTTGAAGGCATTGGCATTGATGAGGGCCTTAGTTGATGGAAAAGTCTTTCATCATTTAAAAGGATGCAATACACCCTCAGAAGCACTATGAAAATTTAAGGACTTGTATGATTCTCACTCAGAATTGGATTTCATATAGTTAAAATTAAAATTTTTCAATCTTGAGTTGAAGAATGGTGATGTCATGAGTTTGGATTTAGAAATGTGAGCTATAAAACATGATGTTAATTTTTATAATGTAAATATTGATGTATACATGATCACATTCATAAAATATCTTATCACTACATACTCAACCTACTTGGAGTCTTTTCAAGTAAGCAATCTATTAAAGACTCACTTTTGATCAACTGGTTAAGAAGATGGATGAGAAAGAAAAATCATTTGGAGAAAAGACTAAGTCCATAAGAGAAAGAATTTTCTATGCTAATCAAAATATAAATTATTCTAAGAATGCTAAAAATGATAAATGCAAAGAGAAAAATAAAGGGTGAGGTTACAAAGTTGGCAATTTGTTTTTCAACATCAAGGGAAGTAAAATAAAAGAAAACATTTGTTTTGAACATTATGAAAGAAAATGAAGTCATGGATGTAAAATGTCATGGGACAATATTGAAGCTTATATAAAACCAAAATAATAAAAGGAAAATAAGAAAATATTAGAATCAAACTCATATTTATTTTCAAGTGATGAATGGTTTCCATCTTAGATGAAGCAAATAATGCTTAAGTGAGTTCAACTTGGGATAATGCTTGGGTTCTAGACACTAGTGACACACAACATATGGATTTTTGAAAGGACTCATTTAAGGATTTTCATGAAGACATTTTTGGTCTAGTATATTTGAAAGATAAAAAAAGTCTGAAACCTCAAGCCAAAGGTTCAATTTGACTCAAGTCACTAGGGCTTCAATATTCAATTCTACACAATGTCATATACCTTCCTCAATTGAAAATAAATTTGTTGTCTCTAGTGCTCATTCTACAACAAGGCCATTCCATTCTCATGGATTATGGAAAAGTCAATATAACAAGGAAATGTAATACTACATTTGTATTGACTAGATTTGAGGAATGAAAGTTGCTAAAACTTGGGTGAGCATTCAGTTCCTCAAAATTTTGGTCATCTAGGTGAAGAGGGAATGCCAAAAAGTATTCTCTAGCACACCATATTTAGGCATACTCACTATGAAACATGCAAATAATTCAAAATAATGGTGCTATATGCTTTCCAACACTATCCAAAAATATGAAAAAGTGTGAAGCTTGTATATTGGCTAAACGAGAAAAGAAACCATTCAAAGGTTATAATGGAAAGCCCAAATGAAATTGTAGTTGGTTCATTTTTATTTGTATTCTCTACAAATTATTTCTATTGGTGGTCATAATTACTTCATGTTGTTCATAGGTCACTATATAAGAATGAATTGGATATAATTTATGAAGAAAAAATTATAAACCTTCAAAACCTTTCAATTATTTCGAATATTGGTTTAAAATGAAGAATAATCTCATAGAGGGACACTTAGAACTAATAAAGTTCGTGAATTCACTTAAAATGCATTTGAATCCTATCTCAATCAAAATGGGATGAAGCATCATCTCATAGTTCCTTACACTCCTAAAAAAAATGGAGTAGTTGAGAGGATGAACAAAACCATGATGAACATGGATCAAGAAATGTTGTATTTAAAAGGGATAAATCTACATTTCTAGGCAAAAGTAACTAAAAAAATAGTGTATCTTAACAATAGGTCACCATTAACATCCCTTCAAATGAATAGTCCATATGAAGGCTAGTGTGGTTATCTCCCTTGAGTGTGATATATTCAAGTTTTCAGATCAAATTGCTACACATTGATTCTCAAAGAGAAAAGAAATAAATTGGACCACAAGGGTCAAAAATGCATCCTTTTGGGATACTCAAAATCCTCAAAGGCATACAAAATATATGATGAGAAAAACAAGAAATTTATCATCACAAAAAATGTTATCTTTTGTGAAACTGCAAAGACCACAACTAACATAAGTCAACAATTGAATTAGATTGAAAAATATGCTAAATTGGATGTTTTCAAGGAAATTGATATGGAGGTTCCAAACAATGAGGCGGGGACATGTAATTGGGAAATAGTTGATTTATATTGACTCATGTAATTAAAAATAACCCTTCCCATGTTAAATAAAAGGAAACTTCGTTACAAAGTGGTCCTATGCTATAGAATTAAGGAACTTAAAATCAAGAAAATGAGTCACCAACTATTCAACAAACAATTTAGAAAAATATGTCTAAATAGGGTGATTAGACATTAGAAAATGTTAGACCTGATGAGGTTGGAAAATCAATCACTTGAAGTGCACATAAAACCACACAACACTAAGACAAGTTCCTAGATGAATTTAAAGATAAGATATAAAATCTTACCTTGGATGTCCCTTCATAAGAATAAGTCAACATTGCTTTTGACTTTAAACCTTATTATTTCAAACAAGCTGAGAAGCTTGATACATGGAGAAAAAATGTAGAGTGAGTATGATGCATTGGTCAAAAATAGAACTTGGTAGTTGGTTGATTCTCTGATCAGATTTAAACTCATTAGTTTCAAATGGGTCTTTGAAAAAAAATACAAATCAGATGACTCACTTGGCAAACATAAAACAAGGTTTGTCACAAAGACATTTGATAAAAAAGAAGGGATAGACTATAATGAAACCTTTAAACCAAAATAAAAATGGACAACCATTCAATTTTTGTTGTCTTTAAAAGCATAAAAGGGATGGAAAGTTCATCAAATAGATGTAAAATCTGCATTTATAAATGGAGATCTTAAATAAAACATGTACATGATTTAGCCATAAGGTTTTGCAATGGATGGCCAAGAGCACATAGTATGCAAGATGGAAAAGTCATTGTATGGTATGAAATAAGCCCCAAGATCATGGTATGAAAATCTCACTAAGCACCTCCTAAACATCAAATTCAAGCATTTTGAGTTTTAAGACACAACTTTTTTCAAAATAGTTATATTTCTAGTGGTGTATGTGGATGATCTTATCATCACAGGAAATAATGAAATATATATTGCAAAAATCAAAACAAAGTTGATGAAAGGATTTGAAATAAAAAATCTAGGTTATCTTTATTATTATTTGGGTATTTAAGTGATTAAAAAATCAAAATACATCTTCATCACTCAACAAAAATATATTAGTGAATTTTTGAAAAAATTTGAAATGTCATTTTTGTAAGCCTCTCAGTATGCTTATGGAACAAAATATGAAATTGACATCAAAAGGTACCATAAATTTGGTAGAAGCCACTGAATATAAACATCTTGTATACACATAATATTTTTAACTTTATCATTTACTAGTACTTTCTCTTGTAGTGGCTTGTCAATACATCAATCTCCTTGAGTGCATGCCTTAAAGGGCACATCAGGAACAGAGTGGGAAAGGCTCATGGTAATTTACAATAGATGTTACTATTATATCCTGATTACAACATTTATACTATCAGTTTGACCTCTTCTAAGTGTCTATCCATCTATATATCCTTATGTTCCTTATCCAAATTTTCTAGCTTCCTTATATCCTATGGTATCAACCTAGCCGATACCATATATTTAATACCGTTTACCCTTCCTATACCATATCATCTAGCTCGATACAATTTTGTTCATGTATTCTAACATCTTTAATGTATTGTCCTAGATGATATAGTTCTATTTCAGCTAAATTATTTCAACTATATTAATTGGGTCGATACCATTAACTTAGTGTTTAGGGTTGGTTTTGGGTATTGGAACACTATATATAGGGGTCATATTTCATTTGAATCATATAATATACACTTTATTCACTCCATTTTAGCTAACACACCCTAAGTACATTTAGGAGAGTTATTGGTTTAGAAGCTTATCTTGAAAAGTCTTGTCTTATGGTGTCATTGAAGTTCAATAAGAGGAGCCATTGGGAGTTCCTAGCTGAGGACATATTATGTATTCATAAAAATATTTGAGGTATTCAACCTACAACATTCTCTTTCAAATCTCCACTTAAGCCAAGAGGAAAATTGAAGTGTCAATGGGTCCATCCCAAGGTAACTATATTCTATCCCTATACTCTTTTATTTATCTACTTAGTAGATTAGATGTTGCTTGTTACTTTGTGTATATATATGTGTATATGTTTTTAGTCCTTCTCCACACACAATAATATGGTATGGTTATAGGGTCACTAATACTTACCATAAATTACTTTAGGTTTCATAGACTCCCATTTGGTTGACCATAACACCTTTTCCCTTTACAATAATTCTAACCCATCCTTAGTTTAATCATTTATTATATAATCATAGTATATATTTGTTAAGGTCTAGTGAGAGATGCATCCTTATGCCATAGGCTTAGGCTTTGGAATCCTTTATTATTGAAATTTGCATTTTAGGTAACCCTTTAGTATATCTATGAAATTCATTTGGTCCTTACCCGATCATCCAAGTATTGTAGGATATATTTGATTGACCTTATTCGAGTTCCATTTTATTGAGAGAAATGATAGTTATAGGTAATCCTAGCCCATGCATACAAAACTCATTAAAATTTTGATCTATGTGACCATAACTAGACCAAAAATTTATTTTGTTTTTGGTGTTTTTTATAGATTCATGCAATAACCTAGAGAAATTCACTGGGTAGTAAAAAAAATATCTTTTGATATTTAAAAGGAACACAAAATTTTGGGATCAAATACTCCAGACTAGGAAAATTCAAACTAGTTGGATACTCAAATTCTAACTATGCAGGTGATTTTGAAGATTAGAAATGTACATCAAGTTTTTTGATGAATTTGGGAACAATAGTAATTAGTTTAAAGTCAAAGAAGTAATTAGTTGCAATAATCTATTTAGTAGAATCAGAATACATGGCAATTTTATAGGCAACCAAAGAAATTTTGAGGCTCAAAAGGATTATTTTAGATTTGCAGGAGTAATAGATTTTATCAACATGACTCATTATTGAAAACACAATTGCAATTCAAATGGAAAAGAATATAATATTTCATGATATAACCAAGCACATCGACATAAAATTCCATTTGATTCAACATTTTATGAAAGATGGTAGTGTAAAATTGCTACATTGTCCTATTGTAGAGTAACTAGCAAATCTCTTGACTAAAGTGCTTAGAAGAGAAAGGTTTTAAAAGTTTTCAAGCATGTTTGGTCTCACAATAACCCCTATTTATTAAGGGGGGATGTAATATTATTATACATAATATTAATTAATCCTAGGTGCATAGGTGTAGAAATATATTTTGTATTATAGTAGTAGATGAAGAGTCACCTTAGAAGGTGAAGTGAATGTCACATTTGTAGTCATATATTTTGTAATCTTTATTTATTTCATATAATCTAATACAATTTTGGTTTGCACCAAATTAGTTGTCATTTTTATTCAACCCATTATACCTATCCTGACACACTTGTTTGAGGAATTATGAGTAATTATTTCTTTGGTAGATATTTAGGTAACACATTAGGTATTTTAAGCATTGTGTAGTGTTTCAAAAATTAATTTCATTTGATTAAGCCATGGTTTTCCAATAAACATGTCATATGTCCCATTATCTAGTAATATATGAAATCAAATTAAGATGGTATTAAAACTCATTATGATAGGTAAGGCGATGCCTCCAAGTTGTTTTTGGGTAATCCCATCACATATTTTAATAATCACTATTTTAACAACTAAATATATTTGAGTATGTCAAATGTTAATGACAAATTTCATTATGTACAAATTTATACTAGTTCATACTATGTTGTGAAATAAGGTCAACTTCCACACCAAGCCTGATGGTTTTTTCAGTAGTATATGTGTCTAATTTTTCCTTCCCTTTTTGGAACATTTGAGTCTAATGATTCTATTGTTTAGAGGAAAGATGAGGATTCATAACATATTACATAAGATGGTATTATTTTTTATAGTTAATAATTTATCTTACATAATTGAAAATAATTGCAATTGTGGATATTCATATTCCACATCATCATGACTTACTCTCTTGATGAGCTAAGTCATGTAGTTTGAAACATTCTATGGAGTAGTTACTTGAATCACTACAATACTTGTCACATTAAATGAAACTTATGTAATTAATTCTTATTTTATAGAGCATTATTAATATTTTATATTTTCTATTTATATCCATGTCTCGTAGTTGTTCGTAACAAAGTTTGAGTTATGTAATTATTATTGAAAGTAGCTTGTGAATTAACTACTACAATAAGTGAAATTTACATCACCATTTGGGTCAGATTCCAATTTGAATTTGATATTTTTAGAGTGGTTGAGTGACAAAAATCCTAAGTTTTTATGTCAATTTTGATGATGCAAAGTCAACACAATTAAACATTTTTTTTTGCATCAACTTTGTGCCAGTTTCATGCTAGTTTTGTGCCATCAATAATGTGCATATTAGTATTAATTTAGCATTGATAATTTATAATATAAATTTAATATAAAATAATTATTATAATGTAATAATTAACAAAAAATAAGCATAAATATTCATATTTTGATAATATGTTGATGTTATTCACATTATTTTAGCATCAACTATTAAAAATAAAATAAAAAATAATTGCACTGATAGGCACTCTACAATGGTGGTGGGTGATGGAGTGTAATGTAGTGAGTTATTCAAAAATATGTTATAACTTAAACTTAACATCCATTTGGATGCCATATGTAAATTTTAACTTTAACTTTGACATCCATTTAAATATCATTTAGATTTTTTTAATTTTTTGCTTGTAGAAATCAATTGATAAATAGTAATATCTTGGTCATATAGTGTAGTTTGGAGGCTGATTTATTTTTCTCAAAAATATTTTCTTGATCCCAACATAGTGTTGTATCTATATTGATGCCATTTATCACTAGTCAGTGGGAAAATTTTGGAGAAGGTAATGGAATTATTAATCAATGTGGTATGTGAAAAATTCAAGGTAATAACCTTGAGCTTGACATCTCTCAACATATTTCAAACATATGTATTTAACACACATGTGTGTGTGTGTGTGTGTGTGTGTGTGTGTGTGTATTGGAAATTAAAATAGGTTTATTGAAAGTGCCATAAATGAACAAAGTTGGCCATGAGTGAAGCAAAGGGAGGTATAGAAAACCGTACTAGCTCTCAATATTTCTTTCAAGTTAGAAAAGTTATGGATTGCTTAGGGTGCAATTATCAAAATACAAATTTATAATTAAGTTAAAAATGAAATTAATTTTATTCTTTGATTTGTGTGGAGTACCCTACATATGAATGGAAGTTATTTGAAACTAATACATGGATGAAAGAAGCTTAGGTTTTTACTTCTACCAAGGATGAAACAATCCCTTGATTCATAAATTAATAACTTAGATATTTATTATGATTGAATGCAATTATAATTTGGACATGATTAGATATGGATATTTTGTGACAAAATTTAAAATTACACAAGTCAAAAATTCCTTTTCATATTAATTTTTAGATCCATGCCATGCATTTAAACTTCCCCAAAATAAATGAAAATGCAAGATTTGTGTTTTGTGCATGTGCCTATGCTTAGTTGTGTGGACTGAGACAAATATAAAACCTAATATAATTTGATTTATATCTCTTTATGACATTTGTTGACATATATTTCCCTTTTAAATTTAGACTATAATCTTCATGGATTTTAATAAAGGATAATACACATCTTAGAGAAGGAAGAAACAAAAAGAAAGATTAGAATCTAGGATTCAACAATAGGTTGCATCCATAAATAGGGGGATATAGTCTATTTGTTTTTTTATTGATGGTAAACATCAAACAAAAACACACATAGATTGATTATAGAAACATACATACCATGTTGAGAAAAATGATGGGATATTATTCTTTTGACTCTGAGGCTAGATTCTTTTCCTACTTGGTTTGTAAAAGCTACACCCACTTATTATAGTGTAGAAAAAATTCCTCTGTATGATTTTCATCATGGAAAAATAATATTGAATAACATTACAAATTTCTAATGCTCCAATTAAAATGCCAATGTCACCCATTGTGAATCTCAAACTCAATATCAATCTCACTCTCACTCTCATAACATTCTTCTTGATGATTATCCCTAACATGCACAACCATTGTTTCATTCACTAAAAATTTATATCAAAGCCACCCCTATCCACCAAACATGACCCTATGTCCTTAAATTTATATTATGGTCTTCCATTTAAAAAGAGGAAACAAATTATGTTTACGTTCCCATTTTTTTTAAAATTATAAAGTGATGCAAAGGTGACACAATTATTTTAGACTGCGAACTTAAAAATTTTCATTTAAAAAGTGATATAAATTATTTAAGTTTGCAAAACTAATTTATTTTAAATAAAAAGCGATGCAAAGAGGTTGTAATTTTTTAAAGAAAACACATCTATATATTTTTTAATTTAAAATATGATGTAATTTTTTTAGTAAGTGTTTATACATTATTTTAGGGTAATTTGCATTGTGAACCCAACATTATTTCAAATTTTAGCATCGGGTTTGTATTTCCATTTTGGTTTACAAAAGGGAAAAATTATAAAATTTTTAGTGACATTATTTTTACTGAATGGTGATGTTAATTGCACCATACATAGTAGTGATTTTGTACACATATATTGTATAAATCTTATTTATCATTTATATGAGTTAGTATTGTATTGCATATTATTTGCATTTGGTTTCCATATTGCATAGAGTATACACAAAAATCATAAATCATAGGGAAAATAAGAGAAAAAAAAAGTCATATGAGGCAAACACATTAGACATAGGGAAAATAAGACAGGAATGCCAGAAAGTAAGCATATAGAGTAATAAAACAAGAGTAGAAACCAAATACATAAATGCATATGCTAGACAATATATATGATCACACTAAAGTTTAACATGATAAAGGAAAATAGTAAAGATAGAACCCAAAGCATTGGTAGGATATACCTTCTAGGATACCCTTAGAGAGAGCATGAAGGATGCCCACAACCGACTATGAATCCATAATCATATATATGAACCTATAGGTCTTGTATCTAGTTAAATAATACCATTACTAACAAGTGCATAAATAATGTATAACTTATATCAGTAGGCATATAATCCCAAAGTTTCAAGATGTGTACCAATTTGACACTTAAAGATAATGGAAAATAAATATTATAAGACATGAAACAAATACATAAGTCAATTGAGTAAGAATAAAGTGAAGGGTAAAATGTGAAAAGAAGAAAGAAGGGAGCGATCCTCAATAACCTAAAATTACCTAAAAATTGTGCACATAATGGGGCACATGACCTCAATTTATAATGAGATCTCATCTTAGGGAAGTTCATGCAATATTTTATGATGGGACAAAACAAACAAATTAAAATGCCACAAGCAACAAGAAAATAGTACAACCATGCAAAGGAAAATTTTTAGAAGAATGACAGATATGTATAGGAATAAGGGACCATAATAAATCAATGGGGAAAGAGTGAACTCAAAGCATATAAACCATGAAAACAACTATAGAAGTAAATCAAAAATAAAAATACAACCAAAATATGAAGAGGGAAGAAGGAAACTTCATAATATAAACAAGCATATCAAAGGAATATATGAAGATTAGAACAAAGCTGAAAGACAAGGGGGACCAAAGTGGGTAAAAAAGTTGTAATAAGGATAAAAAAGAAAGAAGGATCCCTAAAATACACACATGAAATTAAGGAAGAAGGAAACCACATCAACCAACAAAAAAAGGGAAAGAAAAAGGAAAATAGGTTCAAGAAATAAATATGTCTCGGATGTAAACATATGGGGTTAACAATAAGGATAGAAAATAATATTGGGTGAATCGTCATCATGATGTATATAGATGGTATTATTCCTATCCTCAAGGGAAATATAATAATTTATAGCTACCCATGAGTCTAATAAAGATAATATGTTATCATCGTCAATATAATCATTGTTACTAGATGAATCATCAATGTAATCATCATTGTTATAATCATCATCATTGTTATGATTACATTGCAAGAATTTGTGATAGGTTTTGTATCATCTTATAAATTAGAAAACTCATTTATTCAATTATTATCTTGAAAATTATATCCCTTGTAGGTGTTTTATATTGTATAGGTGCAAGAGGTTATGATAAGATTACTTTGGTACATGGATAAGTAGGTGTCTAAAGTTGAGGTGCACTTGTTTGAGGGATTATGAGTAATTATTTATTTGGTAGATATTGAGGCAACACCTCAGGTATTTTAATAACTTTGTAGTGTTGACAAAATTAATTTTATTTGATTGAGCCATGGTCTTCCAAGAAACACGTCATATGTCCCATTATATAGTAATATATGAAACCAAAATAATATGGTTTTAGGACTCACTATGATAGGTAGGGTAATGCCTCCAAGTGGTTGCTTGGTAATCCCATCACATCCTTTAATATTAGTGCTTGCACCATCTAAATCCCTTTGAGTATATCAATGACTAGTGACAAATTTCATTATGTATATATTTATACTTTAACCATTATCAATAATAATTCTATTTGTTATCTTTGAATGTGCATCTATCAAATCTTAAATGATTAGTAATATATTATTAGAGTCATATTTTGGAATTTTATGATCATATAATACAATTGGAGTAGGATCTTTATATATTATATTGACCACATCGATGAATCCATCGACTATATAAGCTTCAAAAATTTGTGATGGTTTTTTTTCAAGTTATCATGTGAAAATTGCATTGGGATTTGGATTGAGTGGCACAATTTGGAAGGGATTTTTAAATATTTTAAAATTTGGGTTGGTTATGTCATTGATTCATTCAAAGTAATATTGTGACCTTTTACCTAAATTTGATTACTTTCATTGAGGTATTGGATCATGTGTTTCAAAGTGATGCATTTATTTGAGTAATGTTCAAACACTTTATGGTGAATAAAATATGCATTAGCATCATAGATATTAGGTAAGGGCCTTGATAGATCAATTTACCATAGGAAAACATATTGAAACTAAGTAATTATTTAATTATATTTTGAGGACTTTAACTCAATATTATGTGTTTTTTTGTTATCTTTGTTGTGATAAGACTAATATGTTGGATGGTTGGTCTATTAAATTTTTTACATTATTAAGCTCATTATTAGGTTGGAAAGTACTATCACTACTCGTAACATTGATGTTTTGTTTAACTTTGGATTTAGCTTCACTAGAGGTAGGGTCATTAGTTTCATATTTAAGTATGTTTTCATTTAAATTTTTGATCTCATAGTTTCTAACCACATGATAAAGATAGTTGAAATATTGGTAAATGCTTAAGAAAACTTTGTAGTTAATGGGTAGGAGTAAAATTTGGATAGATATACTTTTTAATTCACTACTAAATAAGTGGCGAGTCAGATCTATAACCATTGTATTAAATCTAAACACATACTAAAATTATCATTAGGTCCTTGTTTGAGCTGATAAATATGTAAAAATATGAACTTGATGTTAATGCTGATAAAAAATGGGCTAATAAATCACCAGTCAACACATTGAAAGAGTGTACACATGTAAATGGTGAAGCATAAAATAAATCAAGATCATAGTCCTCAAGACTTATAGGAAATATATTCATCAACATTTTATTATTATAGACAAAATATAGACATGAAGCATATAAATATTTGATGTGATGAGAATGATTACCTTTGCCATTGAATAATTGAAAATTTGGAGCCACAAAACTTATAGATAAAGGGTAAGAATAAACATCATATGTTAAGGGCTTGAGTAATATATTATGTGAAGTAGCCTTAGAACTTGAATTTTTAAATCCTTGAGAGATAAATTTAAAGTTGGGGTTTGAAAGAGAAGTGGTAGTCTAGTATATCTGGGAATGGAAGCATTGGGTAGTTGAGAAGCATTATGAATGAGACTAGAAAGTTGGGAAACATTTTGAGATGGTTGTGAAATTTGATAAGTAACAAGTGAAACATTAAAACCTTTTTGAGAAGGAAAATAAACAAGAATATTATTAAAAGAAATGGGAGGAGGAATGACATTAGAAACAACTTGGGAAATAATAACATTATTAGGCATATAAGGGGTTTGTCTATAAGATTGATCTACATTAGTGGTACTCAAATATCCAATATCCCCATAAGGTATATATTATATGTGAGGCTATTAAGCTAGATATATTATTTGAATATCATTCAACATATACAACATTACATCAATTTATTTAGAATGGTCTATGTTGTGTTATCTAAACAAAGTAAGTATTTCAACATTATCTTTCTCATCATTAAAAGCATCAAGAGTTTTAGGTCCAGTCACAAAATTATCATTCCAAACATATACGTTCTTAACATTATCATTTAAATTTAAAGTAAAACATGTAGTAATAAAATAAGCATTAATATCATTGAGAAACACCATTTTATTTTTCAAATAAATACAAGTATGAACCAAGAGACTTTAAACAAAATGAATAGGTTTATATCTATAAATATCACTTCACATAGTATGAATCGTAGATCTATTCCCTCTACATGGCATAAAATTTAAATATATATACCATGAAAAGTTATCCTATAATTTTAAAGATAAAGTAAGCACAAAAAACAAGGATTTTCAAACAACACACAAGGGATAGGGCTAATGATTTTAGATAAGATATAACAAGAATACACTACATCTAACCATATACAATATTGTAATTTACATATACATATACTACGACAATATAAAAATAAAACTAGAACCTAATTTATATAAAGGGATATTATAAAATAATTCAAAAATGCAAAGCTAGGGCTCTAAGAATAATAACGAATTGTCGCAAATCAATAGAATATATGGAGTTGAAATTATGCGGAAATAGGTCCATGAACCAAGGTGAACATAACCCATAAAATTTGGAGTAAATTAATAACTTTGAATTCTTTTCCAAGAGTGGAATGCTATGTTTGTGTTTACTACAAGCTATGTATTTTAGAACTAAGATACACTCTTGGTCATTATATAATTTGTTAGGAACATATTTTAAAACTATAATCTTTTTCTTGTGGGATCTAGAAACCTTTTTTAATTTTCTAAAATGTTATAATATTGGGATGGAACAATTCTAAGATAATAATGTAAGGTTTCCATTATTTGTAAAGAAGCAACCTCAGGATTATCCCTATTATTGCATGTGCATACATGTAAAAAATTAAAACAATAAATCCGTATATTTTAAAGGTATAATTACTACCATGGACAAGAGTAACCAATAGCACATGGGACAAAGTCCCCTTGTTTTTAGGATCTATTGGTGATCCAAGGGCCAAGAAACTCTAATAAATTATAACAAGGGTAGGTTGTGATCTATTTCCACTGAATGTTCAATATGGTTTCCTCTAGATATTTAGGTTCTCACTATTGGTTCCTCTACAAATGGGCTATTTAAAATGAAATGGGTAGATTATTTTTCATAAAAAATGTAAAAAGAGGGAAAAGGAGGGAAGAAATGGGATAAATTTACTAGATCCAAGATAGGTCTTCCAACACTCATAAATTAAATTAGTTTGGGTTGAAATCAAAACATTAGGAATCAAATCTAGCTACTGCATAAATTGAAACATCATAATGAACAAAACTCAAAGGAATAATGTGTGAACATGAAATCTATAACTCTATTCAAAGAAAGTAATTACACTAGCCTATAGATATTTGCACACCATGACTAATATAAGCCTCAAAGTAAATAGAATAAGCTACCAAATCTAATTAAATTAGCCGTTACATAATTTAATCATATATCCACTTACACACCAACAACATTACAAAACTTATTTGCATATATTACTTCTCAAATTGAGATCTTTGGAAAACCATAAAGATAACAAAATATTAAAAGGTAAGTGAAATCCTGACATAGTCTCAACAAAGTTTTAGTACTCAAATGTGTCACCCCCTATAATAATGGAAATCAATGCTGCTTAAATAGACAAGGTAATCTAACCCATTTCCTTGATGAACAACCAATATTTAATGACCTTGTTACCAAATTAAATACACCAACTAATTGTAGCCTATCTTTTTGAGATAACAAATCAATAATAGAAAGGATAAATGCTCAGACATGGCATAATTTTCCAGACTGCAATAGCTCTCAAGAATTTTAAATGAAATGGATCAAACATTCAATGCAGTTCAAGTTTCAATGACCAAGCTATTGTGGATATTTAATTTCTTCTACCAACTGATCAACAATCTAAAGAGGAACAACCACATCATTGTGCAATGATCCCAAGGCTCCTATGAATGATAATAATGATGGAGTAATTGATTTGTGCTTCTAGTTATCTTAGCTCATGTTACCTTTTTGATTAGTTAATGAAATTTCAATATAAGATCTTTAAAAATCACCCATGAATCTGATTGGATAGCTAGATATTTGGACCTCGTGCAACAACTTGTAGTCATAAACATTAGAAAAATCACTTGGCATGACGCAATTAGTTTGGGTCAGTCACCAAAAACATCATAAATTTATATTTATCCAATTGAGTTTAAATTTGAAACACCCATTATAGGATATATTTTATTTTATCTCTCCAAATTTGGTGACCTAAATCCTAATGTGGCTCTTCCAAAAGGTAAATAACCATCTACAAACTAGACAAGTACTTCCTAGTTAATTAGAAATCAATAAAATGGTCATAACTTTAACAACAATGATCATTGATATGAAATTCAAAACATAGGTAAAAAAAATTATTTTTCATCACCCCTCAAAATTTGGGAACCTAACTCTCAATGTAGCTTTACCAAAAGGTCAAAGAATATCTATAGGTTAGATAGGTATCTTCCAAATAAAATACAATTACAAAAATGATCATAACTTCACTTGTGGTGATCCAATTAATATTAAAATTGAAACATAGCTTGTAGACTACATTTACTATCACCGTTCAAATTTGGTAATTTAATTCTTATCTCAGATCTTCCATAAGGTCAAGGACCATGTATAGGCTAGACAAACATTCTAATTGACTAAAAATCACTAAAATGGTCATAAATTTAATTATGGTGATTTGATTGAGCTGAAATCAAAAAAAAAAAAATCTAGGATACATTTTATGAAAATTATCCAAATTTGAGAACCCAACTCTTAATCAC
Organism: Torreya grandis; assembly: GCA_037957365.1. Lineage (NCBI taxonomy): Eukaryota > Viridiplantae > Streptophyta > Pinopsida > Cupressales > Taxaceae > Torreya > Torreya grandis. Next base: position 2,791,983 of record JARHVA010000759.1, on the reverse strand, counting down.
AGCTCTACTGCAAGGTCAAAGAATCATATGCAAATTGAACAAATATTTCCTAATTGATTGTAGTCACCAAAATGGTCACAACTTTAACTGCATGATCCAATTGAGCTAAAATTTGAAACATAGCTAAAAAATAATTCTTTTCATCACCCCTCCAAATTTCATCATCTAAATATTAACTCAAGTTATTACAAGTAAAACATAACCTTATTAATTAATGCAGACTACAAATGACATGTCTAATAAGAATAATAATTACTAAAACTTCCAAAAAGTTAATGTGGTACATCTAAATGAGGTGAAATTTGAAACACTGAAATATGTATAGATTTTTTAGAAACCCATTAAATTTGGCAACCTAATTCTTAACACAACTATATCTCATGGTAGTGAATTGTTGGGTTACACATATGCATTTTTTGGTTGAATGACAATTAAAAAAATCATATTAACTTTGTCTCCACTTATCAAATAGAGATGAAATTTGAAAAAAACATTATAGGATCCATTTTATTTCACATATAAATTTTTGGTAGCTCAAATATTACCTAATCTATTCCATATAATCATGAACCTTTTGCAGACTAATGTAGACATCCTATAACAAAATGGTAGTTTACAAAAACTATCATAACTTTTGAATAACTTATCCAATTTAGAGGAAATTTGAAAAACACATTTTAGGTCTTAGTTTATTCCACATATAAAAAATTGGTAATCCAATTTTCAACTAAATATACCTAAGTAAAGAAACCTAAAAAATAGTGTAATAGTTGGCATGTTTTTGTAGTAGCTCTAAATGGGCTAAAAATTGGTACAGATGTTGTGAGTGTTATAATATATGATCCTAACAAGTTTCACTAATTTAATCATACCTAATTTGAATAATCATTTTAGACAAGTTTTTATGACTTAACAATCTTTGTAGATTGACATAAACAATCAAAAGATCTTTATGTTTTTCCAAGGCAACATAATACTTTTGTAATATCATTAAAAGAGGTAAATAAGATCACACTAATAATCCCACAACATAAAAACAAAAAACAAAAAAAAAAAAAAACAAAAACAAAAACAAAAACAAAAACACATTGTACTCTATTTTAATTCATTCAAGATTGTATAAACCCTAGGATGCTCCTGCATCATCACCATGAATGATTGATCAAGCGAATCAAGGACAATATTATCAAGTGGTACTTGTTAAATGCACTCATATTAATACGGAATAATAGAAAATAAAATATATATGCTAAATTAAGAGGCCCCCCATGTGCAAATTTTGAGTATGGGGCATGCTAAACCCAACACATATGTACAAGGGCCAAATGCCCTCCTCACATGAAGAATACAATCTAATTGATAAAAAAATCAATCTTGCAAGATTAATTTCCTTCACCCTTATCCTTCAACTTATATAGATAAGTAAGAAGGTTTAGGGTTGGAAGGAATTTGTATCTTGTAGGAAACATACTTATATTAGACAACCTCTAATTTGAGGATAACCACTAAAGAGATATTGTTATTTATAACCAACTTATAAATAAATTATTATAAATAATTATATATAATTATGTACACATGGATAAAATAGAACTATTAAAAGTACATCTTAGACTATAAAAAATGGTATGTCCTAATATATAATAACATCCCACATTAATAAGTACTCTCATAAAGGAGAAGATGAATTAAGCTACACTAGCTTAAGTAAGTTTAAAAGAAGGACTATATTGTGTACACCAACATCCACCCTTAAGAGCAACTTAGAGAAAATGAGCAAGTGAGAAAAAACTTACAAAATGGTTCACAAAAACTAGGTCATGTTAGGTACCCATTTAAATTAAGTAAAAATAATATAAGTACATGAAATAGTGATTAGAGTTAGTGCATAGCTATAAAAAAACCTCACCATGAAGAAATAATAAAATCACACAATTATTCACATACACCCCATTGTAATGCTAAATTAAATTGAGAAAAATAAGATGCGAGAGTCTCTGAAAGAATAAATTTGAAGAAAATGGAAACCACAAAAATCAAATGCATAATAAGAGTTCAAGAAGAAAATAATGAAAACCGACTCTTAACACTATCTATGGTGATGGAACATAAGTTGAAGTAGATGATCCATCCATATTAGATATTTGGAAGATATTGAAAGTATATTTTTGTGGTAAGAGAGAAATGAAATGTCGTATAACAAAGGCTTCCTAGTTTAAGGAAATACGAAACATGACTAAATAATAGTCAATCAAATAAAATGATCATGAGATTTGATCCAAGAAGAATCATAATTAATGTAGGCATCTTACTATGTTGAACATGATAAGTTTTTTTAGAGAATGAGAATATACTTCAAATAATCAAATCTAATGTGCGAGTGTATCACAATGTGTAATTCTTCAAGATACCATTGATTATATGTTGATGAATACAAAAAAAATGTAGGTCCTTATGGATGACATTCCTTATTATTAGAAGACATGGATGTTAAGCTTATATAACTGATAAATAGAAAAGGAAGTGGTGCCGAATATTAGGATCTCTTTAAAACTATTTGATTTGAAAAAACATTGATTGTAAGTATGTCAACAATATCCCTCATATCCTATCAAACATGAAAAACCTAATTATGTTGGGAGGCCAATGGTCAATTCACACAAGGTGTCACTATCAAGGGAATCAAAAATACATATGAGGGGAAACACTTAAACACTGAGTAGTATATCTCAAAAGATCAAGGCAGAAGAGGAAAAAAAATGCTACATAAGTTACCTAGTATAAACACATAAATTTGGTATTAGACACTTGGAAACATTGATTTTGAAATATCTTTCACATTCCTGAATTGTGTATATGTTGGTGTGAAAATTTATCAGGTGGATAAATCGATGACTTTACATCAATAGCGTGGGGAATAAAGTCCCTCTCCTATTAGTAGGCAAAACTAACTTTATTGAAAGCCACAATAAGAAAATAATATATATTTAAAAATAAATGAATGTAAATCATGGGGTAGTACTTTTAACTTGAAAGTACGTAAAAGAGTTTTTAGAAAGGAATATGTATAGAAAGAGAGATAGAAAGAATGTAAAAGTTTTAGGCAACAAATTTTCCAAGCTAAAAGCTGAGTTTGGATGAAAGTGTTGAGAGAAAATTTGAAATTCAGAGGGAGAAAATATCTCTCATTCAATGGGTTGAAAAGACATAATCATATCCTTAGGGATATGAAACATACACCAAAAAATTATTTAACTCTGATAACAAAAATGAATTGCCCTGTATTTTTTAATAGAAACAACAAAGATATTGCCTCTATTCCCATTGATATTTTCACATGTGTTGGAAATATAAATTACAACTCAAGATAGAAATTTTGTAATCTAATTTGTTATTCTTAACAATTTGAAATTTGTAACAATGGCAATGAAAATTAGATACATTTAATTAAGAAAAAGACAAAATTCAAAAGATATTACTAACACAAACTTTAAGAAAACCTATTTGTATTAATTTTTGAAGAGTAGAATGCCTGATCTTCCTTTACAAAGCTTTGCCCAAAAACATATCTATTTCAAACCCATAATATGAAGACCTAACTTGCATTTATAGACTAAAATGGGTGGTTATGGTGCAAAACCACCTATTTTGCCTTTTTACAAGGTTGTAAAAACATCAACAAGAAATTACAACTTGAAATGGTGATTTTTTTTGAGCATTTAACACCACTTGAGAAAAACATTTAAAGTTTTTGCACTACTTGCAAAAGTAAGTTGGAAAAACTACAATTTTTTTTGCAGAATGACAATATACATTTACAAGTGGAAAAAAAGTACAACAATATAAATTAGGTGCAAATAAATAAGATAATAAAATGTCGAAACACTAAAAATAATTCTTCATTCTTCTTATACTGTATTGACAGTTATTTCCCTTTTAGGAAGCCATCAAACCTTTGGAGAAATGCCTTGATCAAATCTTCATTTGGTCCATCTATGTCCTTGTAGCCAATGTCCATTGAGTAGTCTAACTCTTTCATTTCCTGAAGCTTGCCTTGGAGACTATTTATCTTCATGTTCAAATTATCTACGTTCACTTAAAATTTGGCTAACTGGTGAGGTTATTCATGACCAAATATAGATGTGGGATTGATAATGTCTTCAATTCACTCTTTGAATTATCCACTCACGATCTCAATTGAAATCAAATTCCCAATTTTATCTTTGTCATTGACAAAAGGACAATCTTCTTGACCTCAGTGTCAATTTCCATCATCACATCACTTCCAAGTGACCTTACATTATTGAATTTATGAAGACACACTTGAAGAGATTGGATTCTAAATTTAGTGGCCCAAAGAAATTCAATTTGATAGATGATTTCTTCCTTATTGATCACTCCTTTTTCAATAGGGTAAACAAAAGGAAATTTTGATAATTCGATCAACCTGGCCCAATTTTATTTCTCTTCAACATATCCATTTTAATTTGTCATTATCTATTCATATTATGACTAGAATTCAGAGAACATTATTACCATGATGAGAATCATTGAAGTTCCTTGATCAGTAACCTTTTCAATCCAATATTTTACTGTGTTTCCCATTTGGCCTACCTCTCTTAATTTCTCTAGTATCTCAACATGAAGAATTGATGAAGTGATATCTAGTTGAATTAGCCCAATCAATCTCTATATCACTTATTTCAACTGTTATAATTTTTCTTTTAGTTCATCCTTCATTGCCTTGTCTTTATCCTTTTTTTCAAAAATGGTACCATTCACCAACTGTACATCCCATTTCATCCCTTATTTTTTTAATTTTCCCAAATGAACCCTAGATACCTGGTAGTATTCAATTCTAATTTTTGACTTATATTTTTCAACTATAAGAATGACTACTTCTTCATACTTCTCTCCCTTTTCATCTATCACCACTCGTAAAAGTATTCTCACTTTCTTTGGCCTCTTCAAAAAACAAATTGTCAAAGTTCCAAAATATATCTCCTTAGGTTAATCAATTTTTATTATCTTCTTAACCATTGTGGACAACCAATCTAAAGTTTTTGTTCTTTAGGAAGGTAATGGGATAGAATTTGAGACTTGTGGAATAAGCTTGGCTAGAGTCAAAGAAGGTGTTTTACCAATTGGGGCACCTTGGAAAGATGTTTCTATTTGTTATTACATATTAATTGTATAAATAGGAGTTATAAGAGAGGAGATGAGATAAAATTCAAGATTCAATGGATAAGATTAAGAGATATGAGCAAACTCTTTCAATGAGAAAGCAAATGACATAGGGAACATTGTATCATCTGAAGCCAAGAATTGCTGAGTTGTGTTCTCTACCAGTTCTTGAGAAAATGGGAAATTATCAATGAGAACCTATTGAGGAATTTAAATATTATGAGGATAAGATAAATTTTCACCTAACCTCTTTATTTTTATCTTGATAATCATCCATGGTTGAACATTTTTTTGAATAGCTTCAAGTTCACGTTCCTCTTCTATCATCAGGGTTTCTCCACTTGGACTAGTTTCATCTACCTTTCTCGGTTCATCATGTTTCTTTTAGAATCTACCAAATTAACATTCCCTAAGAGGTGTAGGGAAATAAACATTCATAACATCCACTCCTTTTCTCTTCAACCACCTAAGATTTCTGCCAAGTACTGCTCTTATTCTACTTATGAGATAAGTAGATTCCCTTTTATCCCAATAGGCTATAGGTAATGGATTTATCGTGATGATTTATTTTTAAAAGATAAGGTCTAATGTGACCTCATCATATGCTAACTACTTTAACATTTTCATTATGCCAAATTTTACTATTTGTTTCATGGTAAAACATGAATAGTCCTTGATCCTCACTGCTTTCTCAGCATTGCAATCCATCTAACATTTTTGAAAACGTGGAAGATGTTGATATGAAGGTACAAGATTGTGTTCAATTAAGCCCTTGTTTTCAAATGAAAACATGCTTTCAAACATCTTGAGGTTTTTTCAAGACATGCATTGTTCAATTGTATTGGCCTTTACCAATGAAGGATAAGTATACCTACCAATTGAGATTGAAAATTTGATTCCTATATATATCATCTTTTTAGGAACTTGTGTGTTTAAACAAGTTGTCTCACCAACTCCATCAATGCACACTTATCACTGAGATATTATGGAAGTATATAAGGAGAAAATTTTCAACCATTGACTCTCAAATAACTAAAGGTTGGGAACTATATGAACCACGTTCTTGATCTTGACATCTCTATGGTGGGTGCAACTGATATTATCATGTTGAAGATATCCTTTTCAAAAAAATAAATAAAGAAATGAACAAATCAATAATTTACCCTTTTTAAGTGATAAGATTTCTCCTTCAATTCCATTTGAGGATAAAATTCATACACCATTACTTTCCTAAAATTACCTACTATGTGTAATCCATCAAAATATCTTCAACTTGCTACAATGTAAATGAGATACAAAGTCCTATAAAATTTTGATGTGACATTTACTTCTTGTTGATGCTTCAAATTATACCATATGTTCTCTTAGTGTTGAACAACACTTCTCATTTTAGGATTCTAAGAATCCATGGCATGAGTTGCAATTTGTGATTATTCAGTCATTGTCTGTGGTGAAATAAAAGCCAAGTATGAAAACTATCCACAATATTTATTTGATTTAGTGGTTGGGAGCCACTAGGGTCTACACAATTTGAATACTTAATAAATTCAAGGACTCAAAAGTTAAACTAAATGATTATTAATAATGATATTTAAGCTAGAGTGAATCTTGATGAAAAATAAGAAAAAGGAAGAGTAAGGAAGAAAGAGATGTGATTGTAGGTTATCATATCAAATATAATGACAAGATTCAAATTACGTTGAGTACACATTAAACCAATTTATGTTATAAAATAATATAAGATCAAATTACATCATAAATTAGGAAAGATTTAGAGGAATACGATGAATCATAAGTAAGAACCAAGTTTATTTTAAAAGTTTGCTATTATGATCTGAATAACATAAGTACAACCAAATGCAGAGAAAATAAAATGAACTACCATTAACTAGAATTTAACACAAATTAACTACCATATGAAAAATAATATGACTTAAAACAAGAAGAATCATTCAATTTCAACATGAATTTCCACAATTGAGAGATAACATAGACATTTAACAAAACTATCTAGACAATATTTTTAAAATTCCTTAGTTGTATTAAATGCTCCTGGTATCAATTACTCAAAAAATCTCTCTTACAAATGGTAACCATTAACCTATTTATAAGAAACATAGGTGGTTAACTAGTTAACTTTCAAAATATCAACATGTAAATAAGGATAGCTATCCTTAATATAATGATACAATGTGGAAGGTCACATGTCAACTTGACAAGAAAGAGTATATGCTAACAGACTAGCATATACTTTACAAAAAGAAAATTCTCTTAAGAATTTCATTGGTGGGCCCTTCAATTATCCCTATCTGAGGAAGTCTTTCACCTTGGTGTATTGTTCCTTGATCATCTCAAAATCCACTCTAGGATTCATTAGACAATCCTCTTCTTTATCTGCTATCTTGTCAAATTCACTATCTACCCAAGATACAAGTTCTTTGATACATTAAGCTTCTATAAATTGCTTCCCTATAAAAATAATGATATTAAGGGTTTTCTGGTTGTCCTTAGCCAAATGAACTTTGATATTTTTGATGTGAGTGCCAACCCTCTGCTTGAATTCTTCATCATCAATTAGGCCTATAGTAATGGTTTGAGAAGGGTTATCTAATAAATTCCCTAGAAGTTTCTCAATCCAGTTTACCAAGTCTGTGTCTCTCTTGATGAAGTCCTTAACATCATTACTCCAGGTGATCAAATCCTCTTGTTTATCTATCAAAATTACCATGAAGATGTCCATATGTCTAAGTTTGATAATATTGAATTCCATTACCTACTTTGTCTTATTCACGTTGATGAGCTCCTCCATTTGAGCTTGAGAATTCTACCATTGGGTGATTAAGGCTTGTGCCATCTTAGCTTGATGGTCCAAAGCATTCAATCTAGATTTGATGCTTTTCAAATTCTTGAATGCATCCATCAAGGATACATTCAATGCTTGCAATACATCCTCAAGAATTTAAAGGAGGACCCGAGCTTCCAAATCTTGCTTTTCTTTCTCCAAGTTGAGAATCCTCTGCTTCATTACTTGGACTCCAGCCAAGGTCATTGTTGATTGGGCTATTACCATACTAGCTACATCCTCTTTAAAAATAGGATACTCCCCTGTTGCCTGCCCTTGAATAGGATTTAAACTTGAAAATGGTTCCACCTTCTAAAAGGTGAACTCCTCAATACCAATAATAATTTTATTGGTCTCTACTCTCTCAAGAGTTGATGTATCTAGATTAAATTAGACCTAAGGAGTAAGTTCTTTCACTTGTGGTTGTTCAAGAATCTCTACATTTGAACTCTTGAAGGCTCATGGGGTACCAACCCATCAGATTTCCTTATTGTGAATAATCTGGCTGCTTCTATCTGCTTATTTGTTCAACATATCCTAAATCCAAGGTTTGACATTATCTTGAACACCTATGTCCACTTGAGTCAAATCTAGTGAAGGAGAAAGAGATGGGATTTTATGAAACTTCCCATAAATAAACCAATCATGAATGGCTAGTCCATAAATATGATTCTCATCATTAAAGAGGTTTATTTCACTAGTAGGGTGAGTGAAAGTTAACCTAGGCCTCTTTCTTGCAGTCAGAGGAACTAAGGCTAATTTTGCCTGTCTCTTTCCACTACCTAATGGAACCAATTCCTTTTCTACCTCCTTAGATGGGTCTTCTTCCTTATCCAAACCATAAGAAGCTATGATATTATTAAGGGCATTTTATACTATTTCTCTAGTTTCTAAAGTAATCATGCTAATAACCTCTATTAGGGAAGAAGGCCTTGGTGGGGATGCCCAAATTTGGGAACCTTCACCAAGTCTATGCTCAATGTTGGACTCTTCAATTATAGCTTTACCTTTTCAGTCTACATCCTTAGGTTGCCTAATTTGGGATGAATTTATCAATTCTCCCTATTGAGGCTGAGAAGATTATCCCTCAATAGGTGGTTCTTGATGTGTAGTCCCAGATGGTCCTAACAACAAGTGATACTATAAAAGATGTAACTGCCATATTTCTCCTGAAGGCTTATTATCCCTGACCAACTCATGTTCTAAATTTATATTATAGTTTTAACCCTAGACAAGACTTCTTTAAAGTTCCTTGCCTTTGTGTAAATACCATCTCTCACACTTGGCTGATGTTTGTTTAAGCCTTTGGGACCCTTTTATCTTAAATATGGTTAGCCACTCTATCATTGGGGTCCCACATCTTAAGATCATCCAGTTGGAAATCAAAAGAGTTCCTGTGCACCACCATGATCTTCAACTATTTCTAATCCTTGATTAAAATTATACCAATGTCCAAAGGAAAGGGATGAACCTGAGCTTTCTTATTCTTCTTGCAGTGCCAATCCATTCCCTAGATGATTTGATAAGCAATTTCTTGCTCTAGCTTACTGGTAACATATATAGGGAATCTATATGGTTAGACCATGATTCCCTCTATCCTTATTACAGTTCAATTTGGATAGAACCACACATCCCCCATGGTCTCTACTTGTCTTTTGATTAGAGGATGAAGCCTGGGCATAGGGACACTAGTGATTGCCTAAAAAATGACTGGGAAGATACCATCACATATGAACTGCATGTGATTCCTATATTTGAAAATATGTAATTTGGAGCAATGATGGGAAATGGTAGATCTACCATCAGGGGACCAATTTCAAATGCCAAGGAAATTAATAGAGGCTAGGAGTGCATCCAAGAGGTAAGACATCATAAATAATTGCTTGGAAGTATTTATTTTGATTGCTGTAAATTGTTTCTTCAAGAAGAAACTTATAAGTCTCCAATAGGATGGTTAAGTTCCGCTCTAACATGCAATGGACAAACGATACCCAAACCTTACTTAAATAAGTAGTAGAAGAGGCACCAAAGGATCTATTCGATAAAGTAATAGATACCCTAACACCATCCTTGAAATGGGCAATAACAATCTCACCATTTGAGGTCCTGAAAACATGGGAACCTTAGATTAACCAAGGTGAGAGGACTGAATCTAGGTTTTGGGAATTTGTCCATTCTCTCAAGGAAGGAAGATCAACATGAGGTTTATAAAGGGAGTTTATAATAATTCTCAAAGGCCATGGGAGATATGCACGCAACTTTGTTGATACTTCATGAATAATCCATTCTCCATCTATTCTATAGTCAATGAAAATATGAACAATAAGATCAATGTAATGCATTACCTCTAGTTTAGCAGCTGCATGATGAAGGCTTGCCATTTGAATTGATACTAAATCTTTGTATCTTTGGTATACTAAAGCATTCCTCTTTTCCTCCTGGGAAATTGGTTGTAACTCCTTTATAAATAAGAATAATTCAGACCAATTTCTGATTCCATGCACATTCAAGGCTGTTAAATCCAATTTTGTGTCTCTAAAGACCCTTCTTTCACTATCTAAAGTTAGATAAAGTTCTACTTCAATATTCATCTATTATCTGCCCGCTGCCATTGATAACATTGTATTGTAGTTGAAAAGCTATCAAAGTTCTTACTAAAGCACTTGCTTTGGATTCAGTTCACAATTATTTCAAGTGTCACATAATCAATTGAACTGACTCTGGCCTTCTTTATAGAGGGTTCAGGGTTTTTGTCTTTAATGACCAAAACATCCAACTTTTATCTCATACGTGCCTTAGATATGATGGAACCTTAATATCATGTCTTCTATGTTTTCAATCATGATATATCTTTCATTTTGATCTTCCATGCTCACATGGAACTTATATGGTAAGTTCCATGCCTTTCACAACAAATTTCATAAATGCCATTTGAAGAGTGACCGTTGGTTTTCAAAAGTCCCCTTTATGTTGCTTTAAAAAGATAAATCTAGGTCCTCACATTTCATTGGTTCTTGATCTTTGAGATTATTGATTGTGCCATATGTCAAGCTCATGAGGCCTTTAAAAAGTCCTCAACTTTGACACATTATTGAATCAAATCCAATGAACAAGTGATCACAGTTAGATCCTGTAAGATGCTTACCTTTTAACTAGTTACATAATCATATAAATCTTAGGTTTAAAAACATTATTTAGAATTTTATGTTTAAAAAACACAAAATGACTTATGCTAAGATCTTTATATACTAAGCTCGTCTTCATAAAAATCTAGGAATTTCTTAAAAGGTTTTTAGAAATACCACTTTGATTAGGCTTTAAAAATTGTCTAATTTAAATTTGATAGGTTCGGTTAGGGCAAATAAATCCTCACAGATGTCAAATGATGGGAGCAAACCTATCAAATTTAAGAGAGTGGGATTTATTGATCCAATAAATGAATGCCATGTGTAAAGCCTTAGGGAGATCCTAAGGCTTTCGAGATTGTTTAGTTTAAAATTCATGGGTTCGGTCCTGTCAAATACGTCCTCGTAGATGTCAAATGATGGGGGTGAACCTATCAAATTTAATACAATGAAATCTTTCTATCTCATGTTAATTTTGATGGGTTTGATCTCGTCAAATACGTCCTTGTAGATGTCAAATGATGGGAGTGAACCTATCAATTTTAAGACAATAATTTTTTTTGGTCCAATGAACAAATGCCGTACGTAAAGCCTTTAGGATATCTTGAAGCTTTCAAGTCAATGCACACCATTAGATTAGAACCTTCGAGGCAATGTGAACCATTAGATCAAGGCTTGAGTGGTTAACAGTTGTTAACATCTTTTTGGGTGTTGGATTTAATTCACACTGTTGGATCAAATCCTCTGAGCAAATGATCACCGTTAGATATTCACTAGGCCCAAATCATTAATTGTATGTCCTTTTAAAAAGACTTTGTGCTTGTCGCACCATTGGATCAAATATAGCGAATAAGCAATTATTGTTAGATCTGTAAAAGAGCATAAGTTTTAAATTAATACCCGATTGTGTATAAAGTTTAGCCTAAGGTTTTATATTAATATTCAGTCATATTTTAAAGAAAAAACATATTTGAAGCTTAATATAAAGCCAGACTTAGGAATATGTAATCAAAAGGAAATAAAATTTCTCACTAGTATTTTTCATGAATATTTAAATTCAAACCCCCTTTAGGGTTTGTTCCTTAGGAATCCTAATTTCTTCCATGGAACCTACAACTAATCACTTTGAAGACAATTATTAACAATTTTGAACCATGAAATGTAAACATGATCAATTACATCAAAGCACATGTTCCCCTTTTAAAATTGATTTGCCTTTAAAATCCAAGATAAGATAACTCTTCACATTCAATCCAGAATACACAATTTCTGAAAACAAATATAGGGGTCCTCCTTTCAAAAAAGAAAGATAAGGGGGTGTTGGTCTGAACACCTCTATGAGTTGCTTGTGAATGACAACATTGATCAACTGTCCCTAATTGATATATTACTTATTTATTACTATGATCTAAATGAATATGTACATCCATGTCTGAAATTTATTTTCCATTTGATTTCCCACTATCATATACAATAATGTTATCATGTCATTTATCTCATTTTTAAAATTGGACATTACAAGATTTTTTGGAAGCTATGTGGAGGAATGTTTTGGCTTAGTCAACCTTGCATTGTTGACTTGTTTATAAAATACTATAATATTATCATCTCAAAATATTTAATAGGATTTAGGAGTCAAATGCACAAACGATTCATGATTTGAATGGCAAAAAACATTATCAATCTACTCAATAACAAAACTCACTACCAATTCCCATTGTGAATCTCTTAGCTTCCTTGTCTTTGAGTTATAGTTATTTTCCACAACCAAGACTAGCTTAAGAGACTGTAATGACATTGGAATGCTTTCGTCTATACCAATATACTGTCACAAATGCTTTGACCAAAATCCATCTTATGCACTATATTCATTCTTTTTCAAAATTCATCTAAGTTAATGTGACCTAGATCAGTGTCAGTGATATTTTCAACATTAGAATCCATTGGCGAAGGAGGTGTCACGCCTTGAAATTGATACTTCATGGTTTTTTTATTTGTACGTAGAATCACCTTTTCTAAGAAAGGGGATAAAGACATAATTTTTTACAAGAAAAATGACAATTGGGAGATATTTGGAAAAAAACTTCTTATTCACAAGAATGATAAAATAAAATAACTTAAATCCAAAATAAGTTATTTAATCACAATGAGAGTTCATACTCACAAATTGTTTGTGCAAATTTAAATAGTGTGTTTTAAATGCTACTTGTATGAAATTCAACTTTCTTCTATCTAATTTACTACTTGAAACTATTCTTATTCAATTTTATATCCCCTTTTAGCCAAATCTATACAATTCAAAAAATAAAATAAAAAATTCTGCGACTTTTTTAAATATCTTCCCCCACTAATATTCACTGTTCAATTCAACTTTGGAAAATGAAAAATCTAAAAGTAAAACTTCTGCTCTTTTTGATTTTTTTAAAATTTCTTCTTCCATTACCAATTCAAAATGTTAAAACATTTTTTAAAAATTTTTAGCTCTCCACTAGCCATACAGTTTGCATATAAGTGAATGAAAGTTTATTTAAAACATAAATTTATGCTCTTTTTATTATTTATACTGTCTTTCACCAAGTCTGTGTAATTGAAAATTTTCCCATATGAATCCAATTGTTTTACCACTTTTTTAATTTCTTCCTCCACCAATTCACCTTGATCGTATTATTCAAATTTGTTCAAAAACAAATTTGTCACTTTTTATTATTTTTCTTAAACCCACCAAGGTCATATTGCTGGACTTGACCAATTCAAAATTTTAAAATAAAAAATTCTATTTTTCCCATCTCTCCATTAGCTGTATGACTTGGGCATGAGTAGATAAAAGTTTGGATTGAAAATCAATAAAAATATGCTTCCCCCTTTTTTTTATATTCTCCTCCTTGGGCATACAATGAATGTACAACTCAAATATTGCTGGAAAGATCAAAATAAAAATTGAAGTTGCTAATTTGTTAGCTTTAGCAGGTCATACGACTGTGCTTGAGGGGAAAATGGAAAAAGAAAATCAAAAGTTATAAATCTGTCTTTTTTTTACCTCTTTTTGGAAAGGCATATGATTAGTCCTTTGGCATCACATCACTTTTAGGTGTTTGGATAATTTAAAAAACTTAATTTACAAAAAAAAAACTCAATATTTATTTTATTTAAAAAAAATTCAATATTTATTTTTCGATGTTGTATGGCTTGTTACCTGAATTGAAAATGCTTATTCAAAAATTTCTTTCTTTTAGACACTCTTGCACTTTTTTTTTTTGGCTAAAGAAGAAATTAAAATAATTTATTTTTCATTCTTTTTTGTCCATTTGACTCCCTTTCATGATCTTGAGTATATTTATTTTGGCATATGATGACTAAAACATAAATGGAAATTCAATTTAGACTTGCTAAAGCTGCCAAAGTTGAGCATGCAAGTTGAAAAGATGTTTTAAAAGGGAAAATAAAATTTATTTAACATGACCTTAGATAATAACCATATTTGCATGATTAGCATAAAAATTAAATGAGATTATATGCAAATTGGGAAAAGAGAGCTTAATTTACAACGACAATTTTCATAATTTAAAAATACAACTATACTGTGGAAGTTTGTATTTACATAGCTCTTGGAAATATAATTTACATTTGCATATTTGGGTAAGTGTGATTTGCATTTGTATGACTTGAAAAAATAGAATTTGGAATTGCATGGAAAGGGGAAACTCAAAATAAAATTACAATTTACATGAAGTCTTAAATCAAATTTATAATTTGCATGAAAACTTATATCGATTTTGCAATGGAAACCCAAAACAAATTTACAATTTACATGAAAACCCAAAACAAATTTAAAAATTGCATGAGGGTTGATAAAGATTTTGAAAATTGTACAGAACACAATTGATTTTACAATTTACACCAAGTAGAAAAAGAAAATTACAATTTGCATAACTTTTGGAAAGGTAACGTGTGTTTGCACAACTTATAAAAATTTAAACTATTTTTGCAAATTTCAAGAAATGTTAATGTCTTTTTGCATGAGAGGCCCAAATACATTTTAAAATAATTTGAGATAAAAAAAAATTGGCCATAAAATTTTAATTAATCAATTACAAATTTTTAAATTTTTCAAAATTTTGATGGTTTCTAGTTTAGTTTAATTTTTTTCGTTGTTTAACAAAAAATGAATTTCCACTGGTATTTATCTATTTTCAAAAATTATGACAACAATATACATATTTGAATCTTGCATAAAATTTTTCATATCCATTTACTTATCTATTATTTTGACCAACCCAAATTTTATATCATTGATATTTAGGATCACCCTAGTCTATGCCATAATGCTCTACAATCCTAAGCAAAGCATCTCCATATTCCAGATCCCTGATTTTCTCACTCTAGATAGTGATGATAATAGTTGGATGGTTGTGATTATTGTAGTTGTTTGATTTCACCAGTAGTATCCTCAAGACTTTAATGATCATTTTAAAAATTCAAACATCTCCTTGGGTCAACCTAATAATGTTTCAAATGTAGGTTATTGATGCAGTGCTGAGGGTTAGGTTCCTAGTGAAGGGAAGCCAAACCTTGTAGCCCTTGGTTCACACATACACACACACAATGGATTTCATAATATTATTTTATTAATTTACATCAAAAATTACATTGTATTAAGATTCATAGATTTACATGAGGGACTTATCAACTACCTTCATAGAGCTCAAGGCTCTATTCTCTCTGTTACTCAGTCATTTTTCATACCTACACACTTCAGCCCTTGCACTTCTATTATCCTTCATCTCACACCTCTTGAATGATTACAACCAACACTCCACCACCCAATAATCTCTCCACCACATAAAAAATCAAAAACCTTTAATCATGGGCCAAATGCCCATATTTATAGTTGTGGAGGTCAGTTACCAGGTGGTCTGGATTACAAATTGATGACTATAATTCTAATAAATTTTGGCACCCAATTTCAAATGCCTAAGCTTGAATGTATCCCAATCAACCCTTGATCCATTCACATTTGACAACAATAAATTTGGATCAGCCTTGTAGATATTTAGTTATTCACTGTCCTTCGGTCTTAGCCTTGCTAGGAGTCATATCATATAGCTGGTTAATTGACTATTTTAAATTTTCCATCCTTGGGATCTATGCCTCATGCTTCATTTTTTGTGGATTCTCAAGTGTAGGCATATTCTTCTACTCTTGCATGCTCTTTGATTTATTATGTTCTTCATAACCCAACATTGACTGTCCTAATTCTGTGTGTAGCTCTAGCATGCACTCCTCCTTTTGTTCCTTGTGCACCCCTTGCACATGTTGTATACCTATTTAGGTATTCACTCCATTATTATTATCCACTCACATGCTTCTCAACTTGACCTCTTTGCACACTTTTTTTGACTTCTCTACATGGTCCTTCAATATTCTAGCTTCTTCTTCACCACCAACATGCACTTTGAAACTTATAGGATATGAATTAGCCTAGGATGCTCCTACATTAGAATCCCCAAAAATTGAAATGTAAGTCCCTAATTACAATGATTCTATGTGGTTGGAACACTCTTTAGTTCAACTATCTAACCTTGACATTTCACTTCACCTATTATTTTCATACTCTTCCTTTTCTTATCTACCTTTCCTCTTTCTCCTTTGGCATCTCTTCGACTTCACTCTCCTTTTCACTTATGTCCATATGGGTCTACACCCTCCTACTTCTCCTTTTTCTTTTGTTGTGCATTTCATTTATCTCCTTCTCTACATGAAACTATCCTCTTAGGATGAATTCCTCTCAACCACTTATATTAGCCTCAAACTGATCTTCTCCCATTCTTCTCCCTTTAGCTTCTTTTGTGTTAACAAGATTGCACTTTTCTCTTTTGACCTTATTCACTCTTTCTCTTCTTATTTCCTCCATCCAAGTGTCCCACTTGGTTCTCCTGACACACTCATTTCTCTTTGTGTCTCTTTCCTTTTTATCTATGGAAAGTAGGCATAATTTATCTCTATCTTACATGGCCCTTTATTTCTTCCTTCCGCCCCATACTTAGACTGATAATATATTAGCCACTTTCAGCACTAGGTTGGTATTCCTTCTACTTCTCTCCTCATATACTCCTTTAAATTTCACATCTGATTTGTGCACCCTTCACCTTCTCCTATCCCATCTCACTCTCATAAGTGACTTTATGATTTTGCACCTTCCATCACATGTCTTATGCCTTGATGAATTAGGCTAGTTATTTTCTTACTCTCTTTGTGTGCTACTTTTATCACACACTCATATTATCATTTTCCATGCACTCCCACTTCTTAGCACAACCTAAACTCTCCTATTTTTAGGTTTAGATACATGATAACCTCCTCATTTATTATATTTAATCCTTTAATTCACCTTAGGCACCTCCATTCTTGTGCTATTCCTTATTCTCTTCCATGAATTTTACTTGCACACTGCATTTTCTCCTCTACTACTCACACTATTCTTTTGCATAAAATCCTCTCGAGTTGATACTTCTTCCAACTCTCTCTCTTATTTATTATGCATATCCTTTCTTGGGTTCCTATACCAAATACCTCAAATTAAGGTGCTCCTAATATCCTAAAGTTATCTATTAGGAAATAATTTAATCTTTTAGTTACATTCAACAAGTCTGTTTCACCCTCTAACATATCCTTCAATTCCCATTCTTGATAGCGGCCATAATTATCTAATAATATGCTAGTTCCCATCTGTGTTCAACTTGAATTTCTCACCTTGTTCCTCTTTTAGTGTGTATTTTTAATTGTACTCTTATTGACTATCTCAACTATTCAATGATTTATAAACTAATAATTTATTTCAGGGAAACTATTTTCCTTGGCCTTCATTGCACCCTATGCTTCTATTATCTACCTTAATTATTCAATGATATGAGAAAATTCTACCAAACTCTACTCCAATTGGAATTTATTCTTCTTCTAGGCACGTATCCTGACTATTGTCCTCTATGCTATTTGACTTAAGGTTTGGCGATCTACCAACACAGTTTTACCCATCGTAACTATTTATCCTTTCACCTTCTCTGCTAGCTACCTAATTAGTTTGGTGGTTTATCAACCTCTAGTTACATTTTTATAATTTTAAAACTCTCACCTTCTCTACTAGCTTTCTTAATGGTTTATTGATCTATCATCTCTAGTTTCACTCAATGTAACTTTGCATCTTCAACACCTTTTTGTAGCTCCTATGTCTAATTCTCTGCTTATGCACCTCCTTTGGTTTGGGCACATCTCTTTCATTCTCATAAAAATTAAAACATGATTGCACATTATTCCTAGTCTTTCCCTCTTCTCACTTTCATTCACCATCTACACGCATCCCTATTCTGTTCACCTTGTGCTCTTGGATACTAGTCCATAATAGTCAATCTTATTTCATTGGTTCTCTTCACCTCATTACATGTCCTCTTTACTCCCTATCCTACTTCTTCCCCCACACTTGGATTCCTTGCATGTTTCTTATTATCTCTAGGGTAACTTAGGTTTAGCTTTGACCTGACCTCTATAATATCTTCTAAAAATCCCTCTTTGATTTCTTACTACTCTCATCCTCACACACCTTTAATTCTTACACATTTTAGGTTAAGGTTTGGGATAACTTCTTCACCTCCTATATATTAGATTAAAATCCTCATTCTAGGGCATATGTATTTCACCTTGAAAGTATCCTTCAGCACATCCTCCATACTACACAATAAAACTTTTGATTCTTATCTCCACTCTTGATTACATGTTTTCCTCATGAAAAACTAAATTATGCATCTCTATTTATTAGTGTTGACTTCCTTGATGTCCCAAGGAATATTTTAGGGTTGCCTCCCTACTACCCTTTCCTATCTCCTAGTCTCCCTATTTTCACCAGGTGCTCTAAATACTTCCCTCTAGTTTGAGGTAGACTTATATGTGCACTATTTGGTATAATAAAACATAGACCATTTGTCTTATTTTTTTGAGTTTCTACCAATTTTACTCCTCAAAGTATCACAAACCCTTGGTGCACTGTTCCACATACTTCTCCATGCACTCTTTTTCTCTTTAGAGTTTTCTACACTTTCTAGTACAAAACCATGCTTTGCATCATGATCCCACTACTTATTCTCTTCTAAGTTTGTTCCTTACACTGTACTACTTTGTAACACTCACATATCCTCTTAGACTCTTTGTACTCTACCCATCCATACTTGATGGAGGACTTTGAGTCTCTTCCGAGTCATTTATTATACGTTGTGTTCTCTATCATTTGTGCTTGATGGAAAACCTTGAATTTTTTCCAAGTCACCACTTGCATTCTTAGCTCTCACCCATCCATTTTTGATGGAGATATTTGACTCTCTAATGACTTTATTCTATAATTATTTATATCACCTACATCTTCTCTTATGATTTTTTCTCTATCCACCCACACTTGACAAAGAACACTCTTCTGCATCTTTTACCCAACAACCTTATTAGTAAATGTTTAGTGTGTAACAATTTATATGTTTGACAACCCTTATCATATTTTGTGCTTGATATTTTATACTCACTTAAAATTAGTGGATAACTCCTTAGTACTTTTTACTCAATTTTCTAATTTGAATTATGCTCTATACATGATTATCTCAGGTTGACACTCTAGGATCTCTAAACCACTAACATAACCTTTTGTAAAACCCTTCAAAATCTTACCTTGAGTGTCCTCACACTTATGAACTCTCTACCCAACTATTTATGGTGGAGAGTGCCATACACTCTACTATATTCCTCTCATTTGACATCTTCCTATCCACCTTATTCACCTCTACTAGCTTCCTCCCATTCAACATCTACTAGTATTTACCTTACATCACCACACATCACTAGATGCCTCATCTTAGTGGTCTAAAGTCTACAACTATTATTCAACACTCTTTCTCCTCATATTACTACCTCAAATGGGCATTTTAGCTAGCCATCCTTCTTGTTGTATCACTTTGCTCTTCTCCTCCTACATCTCCCAAGGTTTTCAACCTAATTTGATAGTACATGATGCAATGACAAGGGTCAAGTTCTAGTGAAGGGATGCCAAACCTCACAAACCCTGGTTCAAACACACACACACACAAACTAGCATAATTAATTTCATAATATTTTTTTATTGATTTAATAAGAAATTACATGATATCAAGCTTCATAGATTTATATGAGGAACTCCTTAACTCCCTTCATGACTCTTAAGGTTCTATTACCTCTCCCACTCACTCATTTTTCATACTTTTAGGGTCTAGCCTTAGGTCCCTACTCCCCCTCACTCTCACACCTCTCAATTGATCACAAAAAACACTCCACCACCCAATAATATCTCCACTTGATAACAACTAACAACCTTTAATAGTGGGCCAGATGCTCCTATTTATATTTGTGGACGTCAGTTACTAGTTGGTTCTTTTTCTGGATTGATAATTATCCTTCCAAAAAAATTTGGCACCCAATTTCAAATGCTTGAGCTTGAACATGGTTGAGTCAGCCCTTGATCCTTTTGCCTCTAACAACAAAAACTAAGATCAGCCTTGTAAAATTTTTATCCTTTACCATCCTTTGTTCTTATCCTTGTCAAGTGTCATCTCATCAAAATAGATAATTAAACATTTGTATTTTTATGTCCTTAGGATCTATGCCTCATGCTTTAATTTTTGGGCTTCTTGACTGTAGGTGTATTCTTCTACCCTTGCATGTTTTTTGCTTCATC
Source organism: Torreya grandis (assembly GCA_037957365.1). Classification (NCBI taxonomy): domain Eukaryota; kingdom Viridiplantae; phylum Streptophyta; class Pinopsida; order Cupressales; family Taxaceae; genus Torreya; species Torreya grandis. The sequence continues at coordinate 2,771,090 of JARHVA010000759.1, read as the reverse complement.
AAGTTCTTCAAAACCTAATGTTATTTATCTTTGTTCCATTTGCAGCTTTAGAACATGTTACTTATTTTGTGACTTGCACACCCCTTACATGAAATATATACCTATTTGAATCTTCATGAAACCTATGCATGCTTTTTTGTTCTTCTCCACCAGTGTGCTTCTTGACTTGGCCTCTCTGCATGTTTTTCCTAACTCCTCCATGTGTTTTTTTTGTGCTTTACATATTCTTCACCACCAATGCTTGATACAAAACTTGAAGGATATGATTTGGCCTAGGATGATCCTACATTATTTATTTTGAAAATACCAAAGATTCTTATATAAATACAAATTAATAGTAAGGCCATACCTATCTTTCACTATATAATACCCATCTTGGAAAACATTGTCTAGCTTAAGAATTGTTTTTGTACATCCTTGAAACATTACCCAAAATGATTATATATATTTATAACACATTTTACCCAGTTTGCATAGTTTTGAAAGTGAAGATAGGGTTTTAAGGAAAATAGGGGAAAAATAAAAATATGTATATAATATTGAGGGCAAGTAAATCTTCATAAATCATCTATAATGTAGTAGGATAAACTAGGAAAAAATGAACTTGGATACTACCAATAAATAATGGGCATAATTGGTTAATACAAGTGTCTAAGCTCTCCCAAATAATGTCCACATGGGTTTTGATAATTTGTTTCATGATTTGAGTAATTACAAATCTATTACAAAGTCATTATGAGGACTATGACATAGGCAGTGAGTAATGTAGATTAGAAAATCAACTAAGTGCATTCTCTCCTCTCTTTGTTGGGTCATTTATATTTATTAGATGTAATTAATCACCCTTTATCAATTCAGATTTGTATGGTTTATGTAATATCTTGTGTAATCTAAATTTCAAGATTTTTAACCTATTTATATCACTCTAAATTCTAAAATAATTTAAAACATTTTGGTGAACTTGATCTTTATTATTAGTGTGACAAACCCTATGTCTTTTCCCCTTAGCTTTCTTCTTTCCTTCTTAGGGTTTTAGATTTCTCCTATGTTAGGGGTTTGATTGTGGATCTAATTTATAATTTTCCTTTATTTTCACATAGTCATAATGGAAAATATAATTAACATGGATACTAATAATGGAAATGAATATACTATTTTTTATGATAATTTTGATGATTTAGATCAAAGGGAATTAACCAAATATCTTAAAATGAATACACACATGATTAATGTGTTATTACATGTAACTAGAGATGAACATAAAAATATTGCTAAGGAACCTACATTTGAGGAATAAAATTTTGAACTCTTCAATGACACTAACTCAACTTTTAGAGGCATTGATATTAAAATAGGTAATTAAACCACTACTCTTACTTACACTATTCATATGTCTACACATATAGCTATACATGTAATTGCCACCCATGGTGTGGGGTAACACAAATCACTCCTCAAAATTTATATTTCTATTAATTTAAAACATAATTTTGTGCCTCCTAGGATTGATACTCATGTGACATCATATATTGTTAATCAATCTACTATGTATACTGCTCAAACCCTTATGCAATCTATGCTTGAATTTCGAGCGAAGGTTTATCAACTAGAGTAAATCTATTATAGAGTGGGTAATTCTAATACTTATAAATAATTATTACACAACTCATTATCCCTTTAAATTTTCATTTATCCTTTACCTATATGATTTTTTTCACCAAAGATTACATTATATGATGGTAAAGGTGATCTTGAAAAACATCTTAGAGTCTTCCAAGTAGCATGTTTATACTATGTATATAATGATAAGTTGTTGATAAAGCTATTTTTGAAAAGACTTAAGGAATATGATTTATGATGGTTTTATGAACTCCATTTCCAATGAGTGTATGCTTTCATTCCTTTGTCTAATCATTTATTATCACACTTGTCTATCTATATCAGTGAGAAGGTCTCCTATGCTCAAATTACATAACTTATGTAAGGATACAATTAGGCCATCAATGACTATGTGCTTATTTATAAGACTATGCTATTTAAAAAAAAATTCCTATGGCTGACAATGGATTGCAAGACATATTCAAGCGAATCTTGATTTCTCTTTTACACGAGTCAATTATGTTTAGGTGTTTTCAATCTCTCGATGACATGTGTCACATAGTTAATGATTATGAATTTAGTTTCTTGTTATGAATAAGCTTAAGTATGGGTCTAATACTCAAACATATTCTAATCCCAAGTTTTAAATGAAATTAATTATCAAAATTAAGGAAAATTATAATAACAATAATGAGGGTAAAACAATAATTAATGTAGTTTCACAACCTTTAAATAAACTTGTCTTATTGGACCCTCAAAGGAGAAAATTTACATGATTATTAGAACCTTTACACAAGGTTTTACAATATCTACTCGAGTGCAATATCATATCTCTCCCTCTGCCTATGGAGGTTGATATAAAAAAGGCACAACTTAATGGATTTGATATAAATGCCTATTATGATTGGCATATATGTGTGGGACATTATACTAATAGATGTTATGGTTTGAGACATAGATACATGAATTGATTGAAGAAAATACTAATGAGATTAATTATGTTAATACACCTTAAAATGATTCATTTGCACAACCTAATGTGAATCTCAAGATATTTTCTAATCCTTTTCAAAATCATGTAGAAAGAGACTAAGACTAATCTTGAGGTGCATATAACTAAAAAAGTGCATCCTCATCTGAGTTCCTATGCTTTTAAAATTAAATAGGGTCATCATCTAGATGGAATAATTGAAAGAACACCTATAAAAAACCTTCACATTCGATGATAAGGAGATTATTGATGATGATTCTATCAGTGTTCTCTTGTTTGTTCAAGATTTCATTGACTCATGTCTTATACATAATGTTATGGTGGATAATGGGTCAAGTGAAAACATATGCACTATGACATTGATTAACAGTCTTGGATACACACATAAGGATTTTATTATTACATATACTACATTGAAAGGATTTTATGGAAAGAGACAAAACCCTCTGGGGAATTGTGTTACTACTCATAGCAAGATTTGTAGTTGTTTCTACTTAGTTATTAGAGCTTCCTAATACTTGGACATTCGAATTGTTACTAGGATGTCCATAGATACATAATAAATGAGCAATATCATCTTTGTTATATCGATGTGTAGCATATATATATAGAAACCAAGTGGTTAAGGTTATGGGTATTCCATATAAGTATCCTATTCAACTAGAGACATTTGCTTTACCATCTCCACCATTTCTAATTATATAACCTACACAGTTTCATCCTATAAATACAAATTAGAGATAGGTAAGTGATCTTCATCAATGACTATTTATTAAACATCCATTACACCAAATGTGTATTCAAGTTCATTAGAACTTGCATAGTCCATCACATCTTAAGTTATTTCTGCAATCTACTTCGCATGTTCCACAACAAACACCGATATTTATCCTAGGCTATAATGAACTCCACCAGGTAATATGATTTCTAGATCTACATAGTGTTTACATGAGAAAATAAATTATGATGGATATATTACATTGTGTGATCATTTATCCAATTATGATATTGAAACATATGTTACTCCTCATCCATGGCGTGTGCCATTTGCACTAATTGTTTCATGATATACATGTGAAAATACCATTGATGGTATCATTAATTAATAGGAATATGTATTTCATATTTGAAAATTCTAAAATTACATAAAATTTAAATATGAAAAAAATTCAAAATAAAGACTTGTAGATGACATGATTTTCTAGTTTACATGATTGATGGATTTTATTTATCTTATATATGGTGAATTACATATCCATTTTATACATACATTATTTTCATAATATACATGAATGGGATGCATGACATACATGTTATATGTGTTTTATATATTTTTGGATTATTATGATCCTAAAAGGATAAAAATAATATAATATTAATATTTCTTAAGACATAGTAACTAAACACATCTGCATGTAACTAGCCAAATATAGTAACTTGATATTTATGGAAAGCACTAGAGGAATTAAATACTTAACATGATTTAAGTTTATGTAGGTCTGTGGTAGGATAAAATTATAAACAATGATCACAAAAGGGTATTTGACTACTTATATCTAGAAAAAGAGTGTCTACATGAGTTTGGAAAAGTCTGTGCTTCCTAGATACCTACGTAGTGTGACAAGTTTCTACGGTGAATTTTTTTCCTGTGTCCTTTTACCAAACTATGAAAGTTACAACCATTCCATCTTCTTCTGATAAGGGTTCTTATGCATGTATATATATTTTATTCCACATGAATATATATATATATATATATATATATATATATATATATATATATATATATATATATATATATATATATATAAATATATATAATCCTTTTCCTTGCTTCAAATCCTAGCTATGTGCTAATATACCATTATAAAATTAGGATAACAGGTTCAAGGAAAGGGTTAAGATAACCTTAGAAACCACTTGTGACTTAGTGATGACGTATCGAATACTCTGAAGAGTGAAGTAAAACAAAAGTAGTTATCCCACCTAGTGAAGTGTGGGTAATTATGTGTAATACTAGCATGCAATGCAATCTTATGTATGGATTTAAATACTTGTTAGCTTGTGACTTGACTTGAAAATGGTATTAAAACTTGGCTAAGAGATTTATCCTTTGAGAGGTTTTATATTTGGGAGCTTTAAGGAAGTTCCTTTCAAAGCAAAACATATTTTCCCATGAAATGTAGATGATCACTAGATGATAAAAGGTTTAGGTTTGATTTACTTATATAGCTAGCTCTTTGGGTATTTTACTCCCAAATGACATGAAAAATATACAAGATGACCCATATGAAAAATTCAAATTTTGGAAACAAATTTTTAAATGAAACATGGAAGGGTCTGACCTAAGTGGACATGTCCGTGATATAGGAACTATCTCAATAGATGTAAAATTATCCAAAAAGAAAGAAAAATGATAAGAGATCAAAGGATAGTCTAAGAAAGATATTAAATTTTTAAGGTAAAGACTAGGAAGGTATTGTGTAGCAGTGACAAAAATTTGGAAGGGGCAATCCTATATATGTGTAAATGGCTAAAGAAGGATGTTAACAAGAGTAATGCATATTAGTATAATTCAAGTGTGTCAAAGACTGGTCAAATTACACATTTTTAAGTGTCTAATACCAAATATGAGTGTCTAAATCACCCCCATTTTATTCTAGTAATAAAATTTATAGATTAAAAGGATAGAAAGTGATATTTGAGGATAACCATAGTGGGTGTGATCAAGTATGTACTATGTGTTGTGCCTTGCTCCATGCAAACTTGTAATGAAACATGTAGAAATTAGTTTTTACTTATGATATTTATTTTTGAAGGTGATAACATTTAGCTCATGTGAAATGAAATATCAAGGAATGTATAAACCTGTATGCACATGAATCAATATGCCTTCTAAATAATTTTATTCTAGATAAAATAGAGAATGGGGTGACTATGCCCCATTATAGATACCTGTGTATAACCATGGGTTAAGCTGAACATGCCCAAACTCTCATTTTGAAAAGGAGAAGTTATTAGAAGTTAAGTCACAGAAAATTTTAGCCCAAAAAAAATCACTATATCTAATTAATGGAATCCACTAGGGGTACCAATGTATTTGATAAATGCATGAATAATTCTAAAAAATTTGTGTAACATTTTAAAATCATCTAATGTAGATGGATTAAATTATTCAATTTGACTAATTCTTGAATAATGATTGAGTATAATGTGTCACATATTATTTGCATGTGTTTCCAATTGAACATGATACATAATTTGAGTCCAAATTATCATAATATATATGAAACTGTGAACATACGCCCTACATGTGCCCCCATTCTAATAACCTACAAAATATGAATAATGTAATTTGTGTTATAATCTCATAGAATCTATGAAATACAACTCATAATCCTATAAAGACATGCAATATTCCTTACATATTCTCCCAATCTATGTCAAACCTATTATAATCTAAGTGAAATTTGTAATAACATATGCAAAGTTGTACCATCCTAAAGTAATATGTGCCCAAATATTATATTTTATGTGATTGTAAAGGCTCAATCTATAAGACAAGCCATTGCGTATTCTTATAGACACTTAAATTTAGTCACAAATACTTGAGAACTGCTAATTATTGACACATTACAAACCATGATTTTCACACAAATAAATGATTCTTATTCACCTTTCCTATAATCCATTTATCTATATGTAGACTCAACCCTTTGTTTGTCATCACTATTATACAAAATTCTAGTGTCAAATGATCAAACTATCTAAAATCACTTTTAGACTATCTCTAATAGAGGACAACTATCCTTAATACTTTTGGATAGGTCTTTTCTAAGCATATTGGAGTATATTGTCCTTGTATCCACTTATAATGGACATGCCCCATTCTAGATAATGACTAGTTTTTCAAATTCAAAACATCTTTTTGGGTCTTTTAGTAAGTTTCACATGGTTAGTTAAAGGAATATATTAAATTTTTTTCCTATAAATAAATGCCAATAGTCATTCATTAGCCCCATTTTATATTCAATTTTTTCAAGCATATATGTTGGCATGTTATTGTCATTAATGTCAAAAAGGTGGATCAAGCAAAGGCATAATGGTCATTGATGTTAAAGATCTATTGAGCATGGTAGTAACCTATTGGGAGTGAGTTCTTAGTTGGCAACGTGATGTTGTCAAAGGTGATGAGTGATCAAGATTGATATTGTCATGAATGTTGTGAGCATGGAAGGTACCAATCATGGAAGGGAAAGCCATGTAAAGCAAACATAGTGAAATGAATGAAAAAAGTTGACTAAGCCTAGTTGACATTATGTGATGAGACAAGATGTATTGAGAAGAGTGTGGTCAAGAGATAATTTTAAGGCAAGAGAGAATTTGAAGGAAACTAATGTCTTTTATATTGGTTAATGTCAAGGTTGATGTCAATATTCAGGTAAGCTTGAAGTTGTCAGTGTTGTCATTGAAGGTTCTTGTGAAGGTATGATGATAATTAAGTCTGAAAGAGTGTTGTTGTGATCAAGGTTAGTTGGCAATGCGTGTTATGACAAGCTATGAGCATTAAAGGTATGTAGAGTGAAAGAGAGTATTTTAGTGCTTATGAATTTTGTTTTCTTGTTGCCATTTTTGACAAATGCATATGTAGCAGGTCTTTGAGGTCAAGTGATTAAGTATCCTAAGCCTAGTCATGGCATGAATAGACCTTATGAGAAGGTATAAACATAATGGCTTGGTGAGATGAGTGAACATAGGCATGAGTTTTTGTATGAGGTTTCTTAAGCATGTATATGAGGCATTGGAGTACTCATGAGAGTCTCTAGGTAAGCCTACAGGTGTAAGATGTTCAGACTAAGTCTGTACCCAGACCACTCCTAAACCCTACTTGAACTAATGAGGTATCATGATATATTATCAAGGTATGTGAAGGATGTATGGTAGTATTTATGAATGAGAGAGGTTGATTGAGTATGTGAGTGAGGTGAAGAGTGCATGGAAAGAGGCATGAAGGTTAGTTTCAAGGCCTAATGTGGTTTACAGGTCAAGATCTAAAGAGTAAAGAGAGAGAATGTGACCTAATGAAGGGTCATGATCAGAATTCAAGGTTTTTCAGATCATGTAGGCATTGTCAAAGGTGAGATATGTTCTTTCAAGTTTGTTCATATAGTTTTAAGTCAAGTGTGAAGGACAAGGCATGAAAATTTGTTTAGAGGTCTCTCAGGTCAACCTAATAAGGATTTTATTGTGCTCATTAGCTTGTCAAACTTTGTATAGGAACATAAGAATTTCTTGGTAGATGGGGAAGGGTCCTAGATCAAAATTATAGGAATTAGTTTTTGGATTGAGGGGCTATGCTTTATGAATGATCATTAAGAGTGGAAATAGGTTTAAACTCTCTTAGAACCCTAATAAAGACCCAATGTTGAAGATGTTGATCAAAAGTGATCAATATGGATTGAATTTATTAGGTAAACTATTGAATATTCTAGTGGACTCTCCTAGGTACCTCCAAGTGGTATTGGTTAGAGAGAGGAGAGAGAAAATGTTGAGTTATAGGCTTATTTCTAAAGAAGTTGTAGAATTCAAAATTTGCATTAGAAATATTAAACAAATGGATGGAGGAATAAGGTAGAGACTCATGTTTCATGTCCATGAAGGTTTATGTATAGGTTATGTATACACATAATATTTTTAACTTTTATCAAATACTGATGCTTTACATCTTAGAAGAACCTATCAAGACTCAATCTCTTTGAGTGCACACCCTAAGGGGTACACCAAGAAAGGGGTGGGTAGACCTTTGGTGCTTAATAGGATTGTTGTCTCTTTTTTTCCATATTATTTCCAATCCATCTAGTTCCCAAAGCCTTTCCCTAAGATGTTTCTCCTCCCTTGCAAAGTCTTCTAGTCTTTTTCCTCTTTTCATCCTTCATTTCCTTGCTTAGAACCCTTTTGACCTATTCAACATACCAGGTTGACTTGTTTGACCTAGTATAGCTGAGGGACCCTTTTCTCTCTTTTGGTTTATTAGCCTCCTGATTGACCTAACACAGACCTAGTGAGTTAGCTTGAAAATGTGCTAGGTCGATCGGGTCAACCTAGCATAACTAAAATATTTGAATGATTTTAGGGTAAGTTTTGTCTATAAATATAAGGTCATTTTGGTCATTATTAATATATGAAATCAAGAGTTATTTATCCACTCGTAACTTTTCACAATCTTCTCTTCCACCATTCTACTTGAGGAGACTTAGCTTAGGTTTCTTATTTTAGAGAATCTAGTCTTGTGGATAGGTATTGGAAACTTTGGCTTAACAAAGTGATCCTTATGAACCACAACAACCTCTTGTAAAGACCCTTTGGCCAAGGGAGAGATTGAGTCTCGATGGGTTCACATTCAGGTAAGTATATTCTAACTTTGTTCCCCTCTCTTTTAGTAGATAAAAGTAGCATAAGTGTTGTCTCAAATAATATTACTCTTCATATTCTATGTATTAGAGTGTTACTCATACTTAATTTATTTAAGGTTCTTTATACATGTTATGATTGCTTTGCTTTGCTAACCCCTTAGTTTGTGCCACAAGATTTGGTGCGCACTAGATTAGATTTACTTTTCTTGTTATTATATTAGTGAAATATTAAATCATAGGAATCTTTTAGGGTTGTTTTGTGATTATGTTAGACTATAGGCTTTGGAACCCTACCTCACATGGTGTGTTGTGACAAGTGATCCCCTAATCAGGTCTAACATATCCTCATATTGGTCATGCTCTTGCTTAATGATTGTTTTCTCCCCAACCAAAAGTGTAGGTGTGTTATATCCTATCTGATCCAAGATTTATTTATGGATATGATGCATTTATGATTGCATACATTCTAGTGAATCCAACATGAATCAAACCCTTGTAGTATTTATTTCAATTATTTCATTTATATTTGTCATTATTTTTATATATCTTTATTATGTTGGATGAACCCTGTTGACCTAGTTATTTATCTCTATGCATAGGTTTGTAGGAATAGGTAACTGGCTCAACCATCTTGACCCATTATAGGTTTACAAAACTTTTAGATTTCTATCTAGACAACTGGATTGACTAGTTCAACCTAGTACAAGTTTTTTTGGTTTTCAAACTTCTTGTTCAGCCTATTAGGTCGACCAAGTTGACCTCATGCATTTTCAACACTTTTTTGGTAGGTTCCTATATAGCTTGATTGACCAGATCAACCTAGTTTGTAGGTTTTTTATAGTTTTCTCCAAGGTCTCAGATTATCAATCTTCTGCTTGTCATCTCTAAACCATTTAGGGTAGTTTTCATTTCCATGTATCTTTCTTTTTATGTATTTCCTTTCATAGTTTGTAGTCTTTAAAATTGCTTCTGCACAGTCAACTAGGTCAACCCAATGGACCTAATTCTATGTTCTATGTTTTTAAAAATAACTAGGTCAACCCAATCAATCTTGTTCACTTTTAGACTTTACTTCCACAGTATAGGTTAAACCCTATCAACCCTATTTTGTATGATTATCGATATAATTTCTCAATTATACCTTGTTTCAAAGTTGGAATGAACCATGTATGTTAATCACATCTTTCTTTAAAGTTGCTTACATGCTTTGAATAGTTCACATAGTCTAATTAGGGGATTTTTCAATTAATCTCTTAGTTGCACTATTTCTATTCTTTTGCACACATGGATAAACCACATAAACATCAACAAGAATTTAAACCTTTGACTACCTAGGTCTACCTACTTGGATTTCATCACCAAGGGGGAAGCTGACTTGATGCTCTGGTCAAGTATAAAGTGTGGTTAATGATATATTATGGCTAAGAACCCATTACCCTTATTGCTATGGTATGTGAAGTGAGGGGGTAGCCCCAATACCAGGCTTGTATCATTGCCACTATAGTCCCTTTCATCCTAAAATTAACTAAAAATATCCATATATTTCTATACCTTACTTATAGCCAATCTCCCCTTCACATTTAAAATAATTCTTAATAACCTAATCAACATTCTAGGTTGACAAAGTAGTTAGCTTTACTTTCTAGTTATTTGTTTACTCTTTATTCAATTGTGTGTACAAAATCTTGCATTAGCCAATGTTAGTGCAAGATTTTTCTTTGTGTGCATCAATTGGATTAGCTAGCATCAATTTAGTTGATTATGTGTTTCCTTTTTACACTTACATTCTTAGATTAGCTACAACTTGTCTTGTTTCATTTCCAAGTTTGTTATCATTCTTTTCCTCTTCCCTGTTCACTTTACTAGGTCCACCTGGTCAAACCTATACTTTTTCTAGCTTTTGTGCACCTTACTGGATCAACTTGGTTAACCCTGTACAGTCTATTAGCCCTATTTCCTATACTAGGTTGATCTAGTCGACCTAGTACTATTTCTTGCTTTTATTGTTTTTCAATATAGTTTTCCATTTATCTAATTTTGCATCTTGTTCATATCTCTTTAGTCAGAATGAGGTATCCTATCATAATATTTTTTGACAACCTAAATACATTTAGATACTATATGGGATGTTCATTTCTTCCTCTTTTTTCCTCCTAAGAAAACCATCATTTTTGGGGTACTTCCTCTCCTCCTTCATCTATGAATTGTAACATGGTGAAAATAACAATCCAATACTTATCAATACCTTTATTAAGACCCTTTCCATACTTATCAATACCCTTACTAAGCTCTCCAAACCAATGTGGGAGTGATTGATACAAATCTCTTTAACAATCCCACTAATAACCCTTGTTTTAATAATCCTCCCCCTGACACTAATTCAGGGAGTGCTCCAACCAACACTAACTCACATCCTGATACAACCCAACTCTTAGCTCAAGTCGTTCAACAAATGAACATAATGCAAAATTCTAATACCAACCAAATGATGAAACTTTAACAACATTTAATTAATGTGACATATCATCCTCCAACCATTCATCCACAAGCTAATCCTAATTATATTCCTCCACCTCGTATGGATGCCTTGGGTAATGTTATTCCTCAACCCATAATGAATAACAAGATGTTTCAAACTATTCAAAATAAGCCTTTAGCTCCCTTCATTGTATCCATTTATATTAGTAACATAACTCCAACTATCAAATATGATGGGACTAAAGACCTTGATTCATTACTCAAAGCCTTTGGTAACTTTTATAAAGGGTGGATCTAAACTAATACATTTGCCAAAACTAAACTATTAGTCAAAACTTTCACTGGTGATGTATTAGAATAGTATAATCAACTTCTTCAACATTCTATTTGGCAACTTGAAGATTTGGTCAATCTTTTGGTTAAATAATTTTAACATAATGATCTTCCTAAAAATTATCTTAGTCACTTCATAAATGCTAAATAATTTCCTAATGAATCGGTTCATGACTTTATTAAAATATGGAAATCTTTAGCTCATAAATATGATCATAATATGACTGATGATAATTTATTCAAACTCTTTATAACTGCTTTGACTCCCACTCTTCAATATAAGGTTTGAACCTTTGCTCCTCAAACTCTTAATGAAGCTCTCGACCAAGCTAAGTGTCAAGACTTTCTTATGAAGCAATTCAAACCTAATCATAAACTTCTTAAAGGATGTTTTCAAACATCTAATGCTATCATTAGTAATACTCCCCAAACCAAACTTGGAGTTGCTAAATTTGATATTCCTTTACCATCTCACACCCCTCTTTTAGTTCAATAAATGAAATAATTTTTACCACCCTCGAAACCTTTCATTTATCCCAATGCTCCTCTTAAGTGGTATAATCCTAATCTATTCTACTAGTTCCATACTAACATTAGGAATTGCCATTAATCTTGTAGAGGTCTCACTAAGTATGTTGTTTATTATATGCTTGGTGACTCATTCAACCATGAGGCTATGATCAAACTTCATCATCAATAATATGCTATCACATCTCAAAAATGACAAACTTTTAAAACTTCTACTTCTAATAATAAAAAACCTTCTTTAAAAAAAATCAATCAAATGTCAAGGATGTTTGTGCCATTGATATTGATTATGACCTATATTATAACAAATCTCAATATGTCAACACTGCTAAGGTTAATTTTCATCATAAATTGACTCACAAATATCTCGTTACCAAGCCTAAGAAACCATCTTTAGAAAAACAATTGATTAAAGATACCACTACCACTGATGATGATTTAGAAGCACCTGAGGAACAACTTCCTCCTTATCTAATTTTTCTTCTAAACCTCATGCTAGTTATTCTAAATCACATTGGAATTTTCTTGAAGAAATCAAATCTATGCCTTGTAAGATTCCTCTTATGTAGTTGGTTCGCACTTCACCCTATCATCATGAATTTATTATACAACAACTTTAAGAAATTAAAGATCCATATTCCATAGATGAAGAACCACCTTCTATTGATTCTCAACCAACTAATGTCAATACCATTGAGACTATGTGTCCTTTTTCCAAGCCTTCCATTGAATTTATTGAAAAGGACATGATCAAGGACAAAATTATTTTTTGTGTTGATGATTCACCTCTCTTTATCAAAGTAGCCATTAATACCACCATTTTCTAAAAAGTTCTAGTTGATTAAGGTTCTGGTATTAATGTCACATCCTTATGGATCATTAAACAACTTGGTTATAAAAAAGATCATCTTAAACAAACCTGTCTTACTTGTCATGGCTTTGACAAGACTAATCAAAAGCCACTTGGATATATTTATCTTCCATTAACCATTGGACCTAAGACTGTTAAAACTAAGCTTATGGTCCTTGATCTTCCTTTATCTTATAACATTCTTCTTAGTCATCAATGGACTCATCAGATGAGGGCCATCACCTCTTCTGATAGTCAGTGTATTAAATTCTTACATAATTAAAAACATTACAAACATGAAGCTAATCCCAACCCATGGATCATCCATCTTCCCAATCCTAAACCTCAATATCAATTTCCTATAATTTCTAAAATCAATAGTGCTCCTTTACCTGAGTTCATCAACATGAATCTAGATATTCAAGTTACTCTTATAGATTCTGATGATGATGAGCCCAATGAATTGTAACATACTTGTATCCATATATTATATATTGGCTTCCTCCTTCTCTCTTACCTAGAGATCGTACTATTCCTATCATGGATGAGATTATCAATTTTCCCCCTCCATGCAATGCCCATGAGCCATATTTACCTAAATATGTGTTTAATTGAAATGATTTTAGAGTGGCTAAATTATTCCAATATCCTCTTACCATGTCCCCTCGTACATTTAAAAACATTGAGATTTCACCTTCTGAAACTCCCCTCGATTCTCAAGCATGTACAATTTCTCCAACATATGATGACAACTATATCATGGTCCAAGATCACTCTAAAGACTTGGATGTCCAACACTATCAAAATTTTTATCCCAAATTCATGCCTTCAGCCAGGATGTACATACCATATCTACACATCATGACTTAGATCTTGAGGGTCATGTACCTCCCATCAATTCTCTGCTTACCAATACTCCTTAGGTTGTAAAACAAATTACACCTTTCAAACATATAGATGATCTTACATATTATATAGCTCCTATGGATCCTATCATTTCTTTATATTCTTCTCCCATAATTGAATATATCAACATTCCCATCTATTCAAATCCACTCTCTTCATCTACTTCCAAAATTATAATAGAAGCCAAGACAACTGATGTCTGTCAGATTCATTTTGAATATGATCGCCATGATAATCAAATTCTAGACCTTGAAGTAGATGTTGAATATTATGGTCCTCTTCTTACCTTACCTAGTGATGAATTTATTCTTGAGTTACTTCATGCCCGAGAACCTCAACTTCCTAGGAAACATCATAAACTTGGAAATTTCAAGAATAAAACTCCTTGCTTTAACAACTTTATCGCTAACATTGATCTTAAAACAAATCGAATTTCAGCCTTGCCTAATGCACCTTACCATTTTCAGGATAACAATACCATGCTTATCGAAGAAACAACTCGTATTGAATATGGTACCCCATCTTCTCCTCAACCAATCATGATTTTTTAAGAACCCTCACCATCTGAGCATGACAAATTTAGATTATTCTTTGATAAATATCAAGAGGCATTTGCTTGGTCCTACCAAGACATGCCTAGAATTGACCTTAGTATTATGGTTCATAACATCATCACTTATCCTAACGCTAAGCCAGTGTGTCAAAAGCAACACAAATTCCCACTTAAAGTCACTAATATATGTCATAAGGAAATCATTAAACTACTAGATGCTAAATTAATTAAACTAATGAATTATTCGGAATGGGTTTCTACCATTGTTCCCATTTAGAAGAAGGCCACTATGGTTATCCACATTTGTATTGATTTACACAACCTTAATCTTGCTTGTCTTAAGGACAAATTCATTTTACCCTCAATAGATGCCATCGCCACTTCAATGATTGGTTATGAAATGTTGTATCTTATGGATGGCTTCTTAGGATACAATAAGATTCACATCACTCCTAAGGACCAACATAAGACTACTTTCACCATAGAATGGGGCACCTATTGTTACATCAAAATGCCCTTCAAACTTAAAAATGTTAGAGCTACCTACCAACATGCTATGGCTCACATCTTTCATGATCTCATCCACAAAATTGTTGAAACTTATGTAGATGATCTTATTGATAAATCCAAACATCATAAGAACCCTCTTTTCGATATTGCTATCATCTTTGACCATCTCCTTAAATACAAAGTTAGACTTAATCCTTTCAAATGTGTTTTTAGATACAAAAATTTGACAAATTTTTAGGATTTTTAATCTCTCTCCATGGCATCGATGTTGACCCAACCAAAATTAGTGTTATTATTAACATGCCCATTCCTCAATTTATTCTTGATATTTGTACTTATATAGGTAAACTTGTGGAAATTCAATGATTTATCCCCAAAATGGCTTATCGCATTCACTCCAATTCCCTTCTCAAGAAAGGTACAAATTTAGAATGGATGGATCCATGTAATAAAATCCTTTGATAATATGAAAGAATCATTACTTCATCCACCTACACTTCATCCATCTTTTGATGATAAACCATTAATTCTATATACTTATTTCACACCTATTTTAGTTGGGGTAATGCTTGCCCAACAAGTTGATATAGGAAGAGAGTGTGATATTTTCTACAATAGCTGAGGCCTCATTAATTATGAGACATGTTATACCAAAGTTGAGTGTGATTACCTCACTATGTATTTTGCAGATAAAAATCTTGTCATTATATTCTATATCAAACTACTTATGTCATCATTCATTCTGACTCCCTTAGTTATTTCTTCTCCAAAGCCTTTCTTCTTGGAGATAGAATTGGACAATTGATGGTCTTACTTATAGAATTCACTCTTCGTATCATCACACAAAATGCTCTTAAAGGGCAAGTCATAGCTGACCAACTTGCCATAGCTTTCATTATAGCCACTTATTCACTTTAAGATGATCTTATTGATGAAAATATCCTTTACATTGAAGGTCTTAATAAATTTATATCCCTTAAAGACTATTTTCATAGCTTTACCACTAATCTTGAAGCCAATCAACTTGAAGAATCTTCCCCTCCCTCCAGTACTACTAAACCAAAGATAGTTATTGATGAGCTCCCTGAAATTAATGTTGACTTGCATGAGGATACTTGGACCCTCCACTTTAATGGTGTTAAATTCCTGTAAGGAGCTAGGGTAGGTTACATTCTCACAAGTCCTTTTGGTAAGATTATTCCTTTATCCTTTCATCTGACCTTTGATATCACTAACAATATGGCTGAATACGAAGCTCTTATCTTAGGCATGTGAGCTTCTCTTGATCTTAACATCCAATATCTTCGTGATTTAGGATATTCTCAACTCATTTATCATCAAGTTAATGGTGATTATCAATGTAAAAGTGAGAACCTAATTGCCTATCATCAAATTGCAACCACTCTTGCTAAGGAATTTATCTCTTTCACTATCAAGCCTATTCCTTGAGACCAAAATTCCATTGCTAATTCCCTTGCCTCTTCATCTTCTCTTTTTCATCCTCATCAAGTTCTCTCTAATCCTTCATTTATTATTCAAATCAAAAAATCTCCATCATCTACCCAACCACCTGATTCACTTATCTATCACATTAAGGCTGTGACTATTTGATAAAGCCCTTGGTATCAAGATATCATTCAATTCCTAGAGCATCCAACTTATCCTCCTGATCTATATTCTCATGAAAAGACACACATTTGTAAACAAGATTCTAAGTATTTATTTTGACATAACATCCTTTACTATCACAATGCTGAAGGTACCTTGCTCTATTATGTTATGCTAGATGAGCTCCCTTCTCTTCTTGAAAAAGCACATGGGGGCATTTGTAGTGGTCACTATAGTAGACATGCTATTACATGCAAATGCCTATGTATGGGTTACTTTTGGCCTACTCTTGAAAAGGATGCAATTGACTATGCCAAGAAGTATAATCCTTGTCAGTTTCATAATGATCTTATCCATTCACCTCCTGTCAAGATTCAAACTTTTGAATCTCCTTGGCCATTTTCCACATGGGGATTTGATCTCATTGGTAAACTTCCTCATTCTTAAGATGGGCACATCTTTATCATCACCACTACCGAGTACTTTACCAAGTGGGTAGAATCCATATCCCTTGTTAATGTTACCAGTCCTACCATTTTCAAATTCATTCTTAACCAAATTAATTACTTCTTTGGCATTACACATACCATCATTTTAGATAATGGTGATAATTTTTAAAATAAACATGTTAAACAACTTTGTACCAAATTCAAAACCAATCACAAGTTTTCCATGCCTTACCATTTGTAATGTAATGCTCGAGCTGAGGCCACCAATAAAATTCTCAACAAAATTCTCCAAAAGATAATTCATGAAACCCACATGGATTGGCATATTCATATTTACCCTACACTTTGGGCCTATTGGACTAACATACGTACTACCACTTGGGCAACTCCATTTTCACTAGTCTATGGTTCTGAGTCAGTTCTTCCATTAGAAGTTGAGCTTCCTTCTCTTCGTATATCCCTTCATGGAATTATTATTGATGAATAATTATGTGAATCTTGTTTTCATGCCCTTTATATTCTCGATGAAGATCATATTTTTTCATTACAACATAACCTCCAATATAAGGCTTACATCACCTGACAACATAACAAATATGTTAAAATCTGCACTTTTAATGTTAGGGATCTTGTCCTTAAACTAGATTACGCCCATGAAAAATAAGGAAAATATGCCCAAAAATGGTGGGGCTCATATTTATTCAAAGACATTCTTGGTCCAAGCACTTATCATCTTCAAATTAATGATGAACATGTTTTCAAAGAGCCCACCAACGCTCAATTCGTTAAAAAGTACTTTGCCTAAACATTTCCTTCTTATCATATTTTATATCTATATATTTATAACATCTTTTTACAGGTTAATTTAGCATGGATCTCTTCCTCTACAATAATTCCCTCTTTTCACAAACCTTTAGTCCTCCCTTTTGGTCTTTTGGTTTCTTGATGTACCATAGTCTTCCTTATCTTCTCACATTTTTTCTTGTTTTTTGAACCCTTTGGGTCTTTATTTTGTGAGTTTATTTATAAGACCATGGATAGGACCTAAAATCCCTCACAAAACCACCATATTTTAATCATTTATTTATTTTTTTGTTGCTTGCCAATGTTATTTTGACATCCTTTGAATTTTTTTGTGAGTTGCTTTGTAAGAAGGCTCCCTCACTTTGCTTTTCTCTTTATTATCAACACCCTCATGTGTTTCTCTTTTATGATTTTATTTGTAAGAATGTGGATAGGACTCAACCCTCCTCATAAAATTACCATTCTTTTCATGTTATTAATCCTCATTCTCAACTTTCACTTTTGTTTCTTTTGGTAGCTAGAATTTGCACAACAATCTATGTTAGCATTTTTTCCTCCATTTACCTCTTTCTTATGATAAGGAATCACAATTTTCTATCATTTTATCCCTTATTTTTGTCATTTTTCACACTTTTTATAATTTTAAACTATTAAAATTGTGCTGTGTCATTCCTCTTAATTTCCCCTTTCTTTCAACTCCTCATTGGATAAAACAAGGTCAAAGTTAAGATAACACTTTCATTTTACCTAGATTTATGAGAATCTTAGACCCCATGCTCTTTGAGATTTATCTCTCTTAGAAAACTTATCCCAATTTTTCAAATGAAAGTCATCTTTATCACCCATGTTCATATGGAGGAGGAATAGAAAAAACCATCAAGAAAGTTGAAATCCAAATCATTTGAAAGTAAAAGACAATAATATTTAAAAGGAAACACACAAATCCCAAAATTTAAATTCATAATAAATATGTGATTAAAAGAACATATCCTATCTCCAATCGAATCTCAAACTCCACATTTAGCTTCATATAGATCCAAAGTCCTTTGCGGTGTAGTGTGCTAGTAGATTGGAATAGGGAATTTCAAAAAAACTCTATAGTGATACCTAATTTCTCAAGCAAGTACCCAATATTCACAGTAGACTGATAGCTCTATAAGGGGTCCTAAATAATTGGGAACATGTCATGGGGAGGTAGGTCTATTTTAATTTTCATGTATATAGCCTTCATAGGATGATCTATATACTCTATTTATTTATCAAAGACTTGTGTTACTAAGAGAATTTAATTAGTCCTTAAGGTCGAAAGTCCTCTTGTTTTGAAAAACCTAATATGAGTGTCTTGAATTCAATAAAGAGTTATCTCTACCTTGGTTTTTCCTTCATTCTCCCCTCCACCCATTTCATTTCCCCCCTTGATAGACAAATTATGATTCCAAATCTATTTTCCTTCTTTAATTCCTTCTTCTTCACCTTTTAAAAACATGTTAGCACTACTTTGTTTCATTTTTATCTATCCTTAGAGTGAAACAACATGTTTGAGCAACTATGGATTATTTATTTCATTACACCATGAATTAAATTCCTAAACTTACTTTACTTTCCTTTTTACCATTTATCATAATTTTATTGTCTTACTATTATAGACACCTGAGTTCATACCCTTTTTCCATTGTTGAGTAAGATGTGGCTTGTTATTACTCAATCGACAATGTTGTTTTCCCTTTTACACATCCTCTTTCCATTTTTGAGTGAGATGTGGATTGTTACTACTCACTCATCAATGTTGTTTTTTCATTTTGTCTTTGTAGTTAGTCTTTTTACCATTTATTTTGTTTTTGTTTTACCATCTTGTTTGACATGTATCCTTGGTTCAATTTGGTGAGTTTGCCTTTCTTACTTTAGGATAGATTGTTTGAGTTTTTTGGTCTTTAGTAGCCTTGGATTTTTGGTTACCCAATTTAATCTTGTTGTTTGACTTGGTCATTAAGTCTAACATAACACCTATCATGCCAGCTTGCCAAATGCCCCAAGTACATCCCATATTCATAACATCAACTATCTTGGATTTTCTTGCATTTGTTTGTTTTTCTCTTTAGTTTTGTATTCTTGGGTTTGTCAAAAATAGTCTCTATGCCCTACACAATCAAAAATTACAACACAACATAAAACCATCCCATGATAAAAGGTAAGTTAAGGTACGCATCACATTTACTTTTTAGTTATTTACTTTTTAGATTAGTTTCCCTTTCAGTCATTTAATTTCAGTTATTTTATGCTTTTAAAATACTACAAATTTATTTTAACATCAGTGTTATGTGTGTCCTTATGTTATTTCTTGAAGCACTATCCCATATTACACCTTAGTGACATGTGATGAGATTCGAGACTCAATCTCTCTGAGTGCATGGCCTAAGGGGTGAATCATGAAAGGGGTGGGTAGACCTTTGGTGCCTTGTAATATTTTTGTCCCTTTTTTTCCATATTATTTCCAATGCAACTAGTTCCCAAAATATTTCCCTAAGATATTTCTCCTCCCTTGCATAGTCTTCTAGTATTTTTCCTCTTTTCATCCTTCATTTCCTTGATTGGCACCCTTTTGACCTGTTCAACATACTAGGTCAACTTGGTTGAGCTAGTATAGTTTAGGGACCCTTTTCTCTCTTTTATTTTGTTAGCCTCCCAACTGACCTAGCATAAACCTAGTGAGTTAGCTTGAAAATGTGCTAGGTCGATCGGGTCAACCTAGCACAATCAACATATCTGAATGATTTTAGGGTAAGTTTTACCTATAAATACAAGTTCATTTTGGTCATTATTAAGATATGCAATCAAGAGTTATTTATTCACTCGTGCTTCTTCACAATCTGCTCTTCCACCATTCTACTTGAAGAGACTTAGCTTAAATTTATTATTTTGGAGAATCTAGTCTTGTGGATAGGTCTTGGATGCTTTGGCCTAACAAAATGATCCTTATGAACAACAACAACTTCTTACGAAGCCCCTTTGGCCAAGGGAGAGATTGAGTCTTGATGGTTTTACATTCAAGTAAGTATATTCTAACTTTGTTATCCTCTATTTTAGTAGATAGAAGTAGCATACGTGTTGGATCAAATAATATTACTCTTCAAAATCTATGTATTAGGGTGTTATTCATACTTACTTTATTCAAGGTTCCCTATACATGTTTTGATTTCTTTGCTTTGCTAACCCCTCACTTTGTGCCATAAGCTTTGGTATGCACTAGATTAGATTTAATTTTCTTGTTATTAGATTAGTGAAATATTAAATCATAAGACTCTTTTAGTATTATTGTGCAATTATGTTAGACTATAGGCTTTGGAACCCTACCTCACATGGTGTGTTGTGACAAGTGATCCCCTAATCGGGTCTAATGGATCCTCACATTGGTCATACTCCCACTTAACAATTGTATGCTCCTCAATCAAAATTGTAGGTGTGATTTATCCCATCTGATCTAGGATTCATTTATGGACATAATGCATTTTTTATTGCATACAGGTTCTAGTCCTCAAGTGTTATAAACTAATCATCCAAGTTAGCTGGTTGCTAACAAACCAAATGGTGCAAACAATGAAAAACCCAAGTAACTATGAGAAGATGAATTAGAAGGTGTTTTCATGATATAATGATGAAACCAAGTGCATATATATGTTTTTGAGTAATTTTAATAGATGTGTATTATTTCAATAATTTTTAGAGGTCATGTGTGTAGTGAAAAAGTTACTCACAAGTTGACCTGTCTGGCTCAGATAAGACAATGAGATATAAGGTCATGAGATTGGTATACAAGACCAATATTTTACATTTTATGATATTATAATTATATATAAGAATGGTATAATGATCTCATATGATCATATACATGCATTATAATTTATTTAAATTATCTTTATAGGTGTTTGAGGTCTAAGTCACCATGACTATGTTTTGAGGTAATATGGCAGTTCTGAGTGAGTGAGTTACAAAGGTGTTTTTGAAGCCTTATCTTCTGAGTGAAAGTGTCTAATTAATTTTATGATGAAACTAAGGTCATATAGACTCTACCTATATACTTAATTGATCATATTTTAGTGTCTTAAGTATGTTTAAGCTTCATTCTTACAAGATAGTTTTTTGAGGCACACAGGCCTAATAGAATAGTTTATCTTATAAGAGGTTTCATGGTATGAATGAAAGATACATGTCTAACCAATCATAGAAGAGGTTATTAAAGGTCTAATTATATTTAATTTAATGTTTTTCAATTGATGGATAAAGTCATCTGGGCCTAAGAGGTTCATGTTTTGGCATTAAGAGATATACCTAATGCAATTAGGTCTCCATGAGACCTAAAAGAGAAGTGAGGCCTAATTGAGTCATGACAGACCAAAATGGACTCAAAGATCATTTTATTCATGTAAAAAATATTTCATAAAACCTATTCTATGGAAAACCTAAGATATTAAGGGTGTGTGGCTGACTAAGTGGTATATGAACAAGGAATGGTATATATACAAACAATTTTAGGCATGTGTGTGTATAAACATAGAACAAGAAAATGAAAAAGGAGGTTGAAGAGAATATGGAGGTATTTTAGACCATAATAGTATTTTAGAGTATTTTTAATGAATATATAATAATATGTTTTCATATGAAGACCAATGTCATATGACCTAATCAGTCTTGAAGAGACCTAGTTGAGCAAAGAAGCATATAAGGTAGTTTGAGAGGGATAATAGTGTGAAGAGTTGAAGAGGTGGTCATTATCTATTGGTTGAGAAATGTCTTATTCTAAATGTGATAAAATAAATAAATTGGATAAGTTATTTCTAAGTCATCTATGAGATTGGTGCCTCCTTGGAAGTAGGTGCTTGCTAAAGCCTAGTCAAGTGGGTGCTTGGCTAGTTGGGGTTGGTGCTCCATGTGAAGCTGGCGCTTCAATAAATTTGGTTTTTATCTTATATGATTTTAGTACATTTTCATATATTAGTGGGTTTTATTCCCCTTGAGGGTTTACCATATATTCTATGTGTTATTGTGTTTCATGCTCATGTGTATAGTTGCCTATGCTTGCTAGATTTATATGGTTGATTGAATGATTCATGATTGATTAATTGTAATTTAAAGAAAGGTTTTTGAAGATTGATTCACCCCCTCTATCATTAATTATTATTTCAACATTTGGTATCAGATCAAGTCTTTTGAATCAGACCTAACAACCTAATGGAAGTTTTTATACCAAATAAGATAATAGCTCATCTGATGTAAGTGACACAAGTACATCTGATAGTGATGATAAAAGTAATGAAAATTAAAATAATTAAACCTTATTCATGACTATAGAAATAGAAAATGAGAGATGATTAAATGGGAAAGGCCTTATGGATGATGAAGAATTAGATGAAGAAGAGGCTAAAGTGAATCTTGAGACATAATTGGTGAGTGATCTAGAGGATTTGAAGTTCTAAAGAAGGAAGAATCATAAACTAAGATCATTAGTTAAGGCCTATGAAGAATAGACTAGTTTATTTTAAGAAATATTGAGTAACACATCCAAGGAGCATGATGAAATCATCAATCATGTTGGTACTCAGATGGAGATAGTCACTACTAGCCTAAAGGCTAAGGAAAAATAGTGTACCAAGTATGAAGCAAAATTGGAGTCCTTAAATTCAAAATTGGATCAAGCAACTAGCAAGATGAAGACCTATGAGAAGATTAAAAAGATAACTGAGGCTCTGGATGACATTTTGAGTAGTCACAAATCTACCAAGGATAAGGAAGGTATTAGTTTCAATGTAGATCAAAAGGAGAATAAAAAGAATGTTAATGTGAATAATAAGGTCAACCTCAAGAATAATATGAGACAAATTTTGTTAGATAGCCTAATGCCATAAGGTATGCAAATTCATTCAATAATTACTATTTCTCATGTAGTCAATTTGGTCATAGAGTAAGAGAGTGTAGACAGCCCTCCAAGAATGAGTACTCATGGGACTACAGATGGAGTCATAGTCCATATCAGTCAATATGTATGAGTGATGTTGTTTACTATAATTGTCTTAACATTGGTCACATTGCAACATTTTGTCATCATGAATCATTAAGATAGAACAAGAAGATTAAAGCTACTAGAGTTCAATAAAGAAGACAAACCAAGGTGTGGAAGCCAAAGACAATCAAGCTTAGTCTTGATCAGTCTACAAGACAAAGTGGGTTGTTCCCTATGGTAGAACATATACTAGATATTGAAGAGTATCAAGAGTGTTCATTATTAGCTCAGATTGTTGACCACATGGATGATGAAAAGGCCAAGACAAAGAGGCTAATCAATCCTAAAAGGATCTTAAAGGATCATCACTCTTATGAGATCATGGAGATCTATAAATCTCTTGAGTTTTTGTTGTTTTAGTTCCCTTTGGTGAGCGGTGACTCTATTAGGCTTCATGGAGACACTCATTAGTTAGTGGAAGCTTGGTAGCTATCATGAAGACATGTTGAAGAATGTTGATAGAGCTAGAAGTATTTTTAGTATATGAGAGGAATATGAGGATGGTATGAGAATCATAATGACTCATGTGGTATGCTCAAGCTATGAAGACAAAGGGGAGTCCCTAATTCTTTAGTTAATGTCAAGAATATGGTGTCCTAGTGTGTGATCAACATTTTGAGTCATATCAATCATGTCAAAGACAAGTTGAGTGGTATTGTGATTTGAGTTCATTTGAAGGAGGTATGTACAATTTTAGGGGGAGATTTGTTTCTCTATGTTGTTCATTGAAATTCAGGTCCAAGGATTAGATGGTAGGTTTTAGAAGACCCTTTGTCATTCATGTCAAAAGGGGGAGAATGAATGGATGGGAAAAGTATCATTTTAAATTGATTTAATTTGTGTAGTGTGTTTATCATCAATGATAAAGGGGGAGTTTGTTGGCATGTTGTTGTCATTGATGTCAAAAGGGTATATCATGCAAAGGAATAATGGTCATTCATGTCAAAGATTTGTTGATCATGGTAGTAACTTGTGGAGAGTGAGTTCTTAGTTGGCAACATGATGTTGTCAAAGGTGATGAGTGATCAAGATTGATATTGTCATCAATGTTTTGAGCATGGAAGGTGTAGATCATGGAAGGGAGAGCCATGTAAAGGAAACATAGTGAAATGAATGAAAAAAGGTGACTAAGCCTAGTTGACAATATGTGAAGAGACAAGATGAATTGAGAAGAGTGTGGTCAAGAGAGAATTTGAAGGCAAGAGAGAATTGAAGGAAACTACTATCTTTTTTTTTGGTTTATGTAAAGATTAAGGTAAGCTTGAAGTTGTCAATATTGTCATTGAAGGTTCTTATGAAGGTATGATGACATGAGGACAAGTAGGTTTGAAGAGTGTTATTGTGAGTAAGGTAAGTTGGCAGTGTCTGTCATGATAAGCTATGAACATTGAAGGTATGTAGTGTGAAAGAGTGTATTACAGTGGTTATGAATGTTGTTATCTTGTTGCCATTTTTGACAAATTCATAGGTAACAGATCTTTGAGGTCAAGTGCTTAAGTAGCCTAAGCCTAGTCATGGCATGAAGATACCTTGTGAGAATGTATGAACATGATGGATTTTTGAGATGAGTTAACATAGGCATGAGTGGTTATATGAGGTTGATTGATCATATATGTGAGATATTGGAGCACTCATGAGAGTCTTAGGGTGAGCCTACAGCGGTAGGACCTTTAGATAAAGTCTACACCTAGATCACTCTTAGACCTTGCCTGGCCTAATGACGTATCATGATATGTTGTCAAGGCATGTGAAGGATGTATGTTATTATTTAAGAATGAGATAGGTTTCTTGAGTATGTGAGTGAGATGGAGAGTGTATGGAAAGAGGCATGAAGGTTAGTTTTAAGGCCTAGTGTGGTTTGTAGGTCAAGGTATAAAGAGCAAAGAGAGAGAGAGTGGCCTAATGAAGGGTCATGATCAAATTTCAAGGTGTTTGAGATCATGTAATAATTTTAAAATGTGAGGTATGTTGTTTCAAGTTTGTTCATTTAGTTTGAGGTCATAGTGTGAAGGATAAGGCATGAAAAAATGTTTGGAGGTCTCTCAAGTGCTTAGAATGAAGGGTTCTCAAATTAAGAAGGATTTTATTTTGCTCATTAGATTTTTAAACCTTTTAATGGGAACACAATTAGTTCATGGTATATGGGTAAGGGTCATATCTCAAAATTCCAAGCATTATGGATTGAGGGGCTATGCTTTATGAATGATCATTAAGAGTGGAACAAGTTTAAACCCTCTTAGAACCCTAATAAAGACCCAATGCTAAATATTTAGCTTAAAAGTGATAAATATGGATTGAATTTATTATTTAAGATATTATATCTTGTATTTGAATCTCCTAGGTACCTCTAAGTGGTATTGGTTAGAGAAAAGAGAGATAAAATGTTAAGTTACATACTTGTTTCTAAAGAGGTTGTTATAAAAGCCAAAAGTTGCATTGGACATAGTAAGAAAATGGATGGAATAATAAGGTAGATACTCATGATTCATTTAAATTAATTTTTTTGGATAGGTTATAGTCCTCAACTGTGCTAAACCGGTCATCCAAGTTAACCAATCACTAACAAACCAAATTGTGCAAACAGTGAAAAACCTAGGCATTAGTGAGAAGATGAATTAGAAGGTGTTTTCATGATGAAAAAAAGTGAATATATATATATATATATATATATATATATATATTAAAAATTTTAAGACATTTATATGCTTTGAATAAATTTTTAAGGTCATGTGTGCAGTGAAAAAGTTACTCACAATTTGATTTGTCTAGCTCAAATAAGATAGTGAGATATATGGTCATGAGATTGGTTTGCAAGACCAATATTTTCTATTTGACCATATGATCCTTCTATCTAAGAATGGTATAATGATATCATAGGATCATATAAATTCATCATAATTCATTGAAATTTTATTTATAGGTATTGAAGGTCTAAGTCACCATGACTATGTTTTGAGGTAATCTAGTAGTTCTGAGTGAGTGAGTTGCAGAGGTGTTCTTGAAGCCTTATCTTATGAGTGAAAGTGTATAATCAATTTGAAAATGACCTTTAGGTAATATATACTTATTTTATCATATTTTAGTGTATTAAATATGTTTTATCTTCATTCTTGCAATATAGGTTTTTGAGGCACACAGGCCCAATAAGATATAGTTTATCCTAAAAGAGGTTTCATGGTATGAATGAAAGACATAGGTTTAAAAAAGTATGAAGGATGTAAATAAAGGTATAATTATATGTAATTTAATGGTTTTCATTTATTGGATAAATCTATTTGATCCCAATAGGATCAAGTTTTGACGTTAAGAGATAGATCTAATGCAATTAGTTTTCCATGAGACCTAAAAGAGAAATGAGGCCTAATTGAGTCATGACATACCAAAATAGACTCAAAAATCCTTTTATTCATGTCAAAAATATTTCCTAAAGCCTATTATATGTCCAACCTAAGAGATTAAGGGCATGTGGTCGACTAAGTGGTATATGAACAAGGAATGATATACACACGCACACATATAAGGTAGTTTTAGGCCTATGTGTGTATAAGCAGAGAAAAAGTGAATGAAAAATATATTGAAGAGCATAAAGAGGAATTTTATACCATAATTTCAGTGTATATTATTTTTAATGAATATTTGATAGCATGTCTGCATATGAAGATCATGGTCATATGACCTAATCAATCTTGAAGAGACCTAGTTAAGAGAAGAAGCCTAGAAGGTAGTTTGAGAGGGATAAGAGTGTGAATATTTGAATAGGTGGTCATAATCTATTGGTTGAGAAACATTATGTTCTAAAGGTGATCGAATCAATCATGTGGCTAAGTTAGTGTTGAGTCATCAAAGAGGTTGGTACCTCCTTACAAGTAGGTGTTTGTCTAGTTGGGGTTGGTTCTCCATGTGAAGTTGGTGCTTCAATAAATTTTGTTTTTGTATTATAGGTTTTTATTCCATTTATATATATTAGTGGGTTTTATTCCCCTTGAGGGTTTATCACATATATGATGTGTTCTTGTATTTCATGTTCATGTGTATAGTTTCCTATGCTTGCTAGATCTATATGGTTGATTGAATGATTCAAGATTGCTTAAGTGTAATTGAAAGAAAGGTTTTTAAAGATTTATTCACCCCCCTCTTAGTAATTTTGATTATAATAATATATACTTTTTCACATTGAGCATAGTTGCCTAATTTTACTCAAATTTTGAATCACTCACAAGGAGTAGCCATAAGTTAAGTCAAGAGCCTTCTAAGTCAAGTCAATAGCTATCATTGTCAAGTATCTAAGAAATTTAAATTGTATACATATAGTCAAAGTGGAAAATTTCACATTAAATTTATGTGGAATAACTACGTGGGAATGATTTCCCTTCTTGGAGTACTAGATATGTAAGCAACAATCAGTCATCAAGGGGGTGATTAAGGTTAGTTCATCTATTACACTCCCCTCTTTTCTTATAGGTTTTCAAGCTATCAAAGTTCCCTAAGGGTTTCAAATAAAAAAATGATTTATAGGTGGTCAAACCCTAATTGGGATATACTATATCATTCAACATATATATGTACAATAATTAATTTTTACACAGTCAATTGAAATAAATCTACAGTCATTAGAATTGGGCACATTATGATGTTGTCCATTTATAACAGTCATGTATAGAAATATATTTTGCTTCTACACCTAATCTATCATTTCAAAAATTATTATTTATATATATTTTCCTAGTAACTACATGTCATAGTCAACTAAGACAGGTCCACAATAAAAAAATTGAAATGCAATGTGCCACTGTCCACTTACATAGGACCTGTCCAAATTTTGTTTTTGATTCTATGCCAAATCCTGAGCCTGTATAGTCACATATTATTCAAATTTTCACTTTTATAAAATCAAAATATTCAACATAAATATGTGTATGAGTTAAGTATATCTCTTCTTAGTGTTTTTCCAAAATGTCAACTTTCCATATTTAACATCTTGTCATATTCAAAATCGTTAATTATTATATGCCTTTAGGATTATGATATTTATAGTTTTTCACCTATTAGGACACATTAGAAATTTATTTATTTTACAAAAAATAGGTTAAAATAATTCCCCACTTTTGAGGTGATGAATAGAGATTGAAAATTACTCATCTCAAAAGAAAGAGCTATACACATCATGTCATATAGAAAAAATATATAAGTAGTGTAAAACATGTACTAACATGTAGATAATATGTCATAATAGTAATAATAAATAATCTAAGTATGTATGAAACATGTATCCTGAAACATAAAAGTGTCTAAGGAATATAGTGAATAGCCAATATAATAATAAGCATCCATAAATTAAGTAATAACTACACAAGTGCATGTTATGTATAATGACACCATAAACAATAAGAAGAGTGGGTGATATACATAATGACACGATCAATCTCAAAAACAATTCTTAGATTTATCCACACATAACAAATAGAGTTACACACAATATCATGGCCATGATGCACACAATAACGCACACATAATTTTACTCAATATCATGCAACAAAAGAACCACACAAAATGGATAATCACATGTCACACACATTATGGACAATCAAATTTCACACACACAATGGAAAATAAAATTTCACACAAAAATAGAGTGAGACATAAATAAATAAATAGTCACATAATGTAATAAGCATCATATCATAGAACACATAACATCATCAATCATGCATAGATCACGTAAGGCTAATCTACACAATAAATGTATTCCATCATCACATATAGAAAAATATAATAGCTAATGAAAATAACATGAAAAAGTCATGTATAATAAATATAAATTAGTTCAATATGCTCAATGGAAATGATTAGAGAATGATAAAACATGTGTAAATTAGGAAGATTACCCTAGTGGAAGCATGCACCCAATGTAGGAAGGTAACTCTTGGGTATATAAATGTCTCACATTTGTATGCCCATGTCATATGAAACCTATATGTATTGCATCTCACTCATGTATAATGTGTAATACATATTCATAGAAAACTAGATATATAATGTAACATATATGATAAAGTATAAATTAATCATGTAAATAAGCAATGCATGTCATGCACCTGTCCTATTTTTTAATTCATATATATATATATATATGTGTGTGTGTGTGTGTGTGTGTGTGTGTGTGTGTGTGTGTGTGTGTGTGTGTGTGTGTGTGTGTGTGTGTGTGTGTGTGTGTGTGTGTGTGTGTGTGTGTATGTGTGTATGTATATATACACACACACACATACATACATACATACATACATATATATATATATATATATATTATATGTTTCCCCATAGGTGATGCTAACCAATAAAATCATGTGACCAACTTATATGTGATTAGAAAAGTTCCTAGCTAATGTGGTTTGAACTTTCCTTTTGTTTTCTTATTTACATTTGTATTATTTTGATTCTCTTTTAAAACCAAATCACCAACTTCAAATTCTCAATTTCATATTTTTTAGTAATAATATTTATTAATGAAATTTCAATATAATCTAACGTGAGTTGTATCTTTTAAATTTATTTCATCCAACATTTATAACTCATGCAGTCTCTTTTCTCGATACTCATTGACCTTAATAATCCCTTTTAGAGAAACATGCAAAGATAACATTTCTAACTTTATAGGAAAGATTTATTTTATCCCATAAACCAAAGAAAAAGGGATCAAATTTTCTTTTTTGGTGTGATAAACATTTAAAACTTGATTGACAATGAGTTGTGAATCCCAATTTACCCAAATAGATATTGTCTATAGTACATGTTGATGCTCAAAATTGCACTTGATTCTAATCAACAACAATGGGAAGTTTCAAGCTGTGGGATATTGTGGCTTGAAACAACCTCCAGATTTTAGAGAAGCTGGTCTCTTCTTTTGCATCAAGTGTGGGGAAAAAGGATAGAAAATTAAATAGAAATGCAAATGCAGGAAATGAAACCTAACTATGGCAATGCACCTGAGTGTAATTTTGATCTTAATCTTGAGCACAGTGAGACTATATGTAGGATTCATTTACATTTAAAAGCAAACAAGTGCATGATCAATGTAAAAGATTGAAATAATAGAAACAGAGGCTCACAATAGAGACTTCTTTTGCTGAGATACAGAAAGTGTCAACAAAGGCATAGGGTTCAATCTTCTTATTAGAATCTTCCAATCACATAAGAAGTGCAGAAACACGTACAATTATGTAGAACTTTTGACTCAAGAAAATGAGACAAAAGCAAATGACATTCCTAATCACAACTCTAGAAAATCTACAATATAGACTAATTTTGCAAATGACACAGATAATATCAACAAAGGCATAGAGTTCAATCTTCTTAATTCTTTCAGCCACATAAAAGGCACAAAAACATGCACAATTACATCAACTTTACAACTCAAAAAAATGAGACAAAAGCAAATGATATTACTTAGTCACAAACTCTAGAAAGTCTAAACTTTTTACAATCCTTTTTTATATCTTCCCCTTCTTTTTTGTATCTCCCCTTCCTCTTTTATAGCCTAAGATTTTACAGATAAAATAGTGTGGCATTTGGTGCATTCAATGCCTTAGATGTATCTTGGTCTTATCAAGAAGGGCCATGCTAGAGCAGGGTGGCTGCCTTGTTTGCGGCATGTCGATTCATGACTAGTACCTCCTTCCGTGCCTGAATTTCTCATTCCATCACCTGCTTAGCTGCTCAACTGTCTATTTTTCCTCTGCTTATAGGGGACAAACATATGGCCCTTTTAATGTTTGTAGGCCCCAAAAATCTACCCAGTGAACTACTCCATCTACCAAAAATAACTCTCATCGAGTTTCCCTCCATCTCGCTTTGCAGTAACAGATACACAGAACACTCTGTTCTGTTGAAATGGAAGAGGACACTTAGTCAATTTCCTAAAATTTTCCCTATTACTTAGAAGGCACCGAAGAATGACACTTGGCACTTTCCACCTAATTTATCGAAGACATGCGGCATTTTCTGCTTTCCCTATATCCTGCTCAGGAACGCTTTGCCTTCGACACCTGTCGCAATCTGCTTCTTTGATACTTAGCAGTTTTAACAAAATAAAACTCACCGCATTCCTTGCCTAAGCAAATTTCAAAAAGGGGATGGATGCACGTGGTAGTCTCCACATGTTTTTGGGAAGATATGTGGCATCTTCTGCTTTTATTGCTAGGGGAATGTGGTATCTTCTGCTTCTTTCAAGAATGGAGTAGAAAGGGGCTCAGAAAGTGACACTTGGTAGCCTCTGCTGCTCTTTAGCACTCAAAAAAATGAAACAATGCCTTTCTACCTTTTGAAAAGGTACTTGACCCCCTTTGGTTTTTGGGACACTCACTTGAAATACTCGATGAACCAAAATGGTTCAATGATTCAACAGTTCAACACTTGTGCCATTTACATGTTAACTGAGGTATTGAACCAAAAATGTTGAACCAAGGCATTGAACCCAAGTGTTGAACCGAATGTCTCTCAGATACTGACATGTGGTGACTTCCACTTTCCTTTAAAAAATTAGTCCAAGGCCTTCTGTGACTGCCACCTAGCACCTTCCGCATGATCCTGCTGCTTAGCTTATTGAAACCCTTTCACCAAAAAATAGATGAAACATGAGTGCCAATATGAGACATGAATGCTGACACATGATGCATTCTGCTTAGCTACTATTAGATACATGGCACATTCCATGACCCTCTTGAAAGTTATGAAAAGTGTCTCAGACGATGCCAGTTGGCCAGCTTCGTGTTTCAGAAAGTGACACTTGGTAGCTTTTGCTTAAATTCAACACTTAGGAAAAAATGAAACAAAAGAATCAAAAAAGGGGAAAGAGAGCCGGTGCTCTGGACTATGCCACTTGGAAACCTCTACTACACTTCGATACTTAGATGGAAAATAATCAAAAGAAACAAACCCACGCTTTGCTCCAAAACTCTGTCGCCATGACCAAGGTATGTGGGAACCAAAACTGCAGTGTGCGACTAAAAATTTGAATGCAACATAGAGTAAACATTTTACTCTACAGCTACTAGTGACCCCCAGGACTTTTGAGCCTGCTCAAAAAGAAACACAACTCCCACTTTGTCAAAATTTCAAAATTTTATAGTTTCAAAAGTATTGTCTAGTAGATGGACCATTCATGGTCAGATAACCATTGCTTGTTCTGTAATTCAATGAAAGCTAAATCAAGGTTGATGATTCCTTGTGTGAAAAATTTATCAAAATCTGAACTGTAGCTTTTATTTTGAATTCTAGCTGGGAAATAGGAACCAAAATAGCTTTGACTTCTGATACTGAGGAATCATCTTGTAGGTTTTGGAAAACTATTTGATCCTTCTGTTTAGGCAGCAACAATGGTTCAATTTGATCAACCATTAGCACCATGTTGGCATCCAAAAATGGAGAAGGAATACCTAGTTACACTAGATCTTCAATATGCTATGTCATCTCTCTGATGCCTTCTTTCATGACTTCGAGAAGCTCTTTGCAACTGTTGGCCGTGACATTGCAATTGAGCACCTCATTGACTCGTTTCACAGTGACCATTCTGTTAATGATTCTTACGGCTGCCAATGTCACATCTGTTGCATCATAGAGCTTCTACAACAAGGTTTGGGAGTCCATGACTCTGTCATAGACTATAGCCAGAGTGTTCTTCACTGAATCTTCCACCTTCTCACATAATTTCTGTGCATTAAGCAGGAAGGTGAGAGATGGCCTAAGCTGAATAATCTCTAAGGAAATTCTTTTCCACATTGATTCGTAGAGCTCCTTTACTAGTTTTATCACTTTGACACCTTTTGGCCTATTAGCTAGCTCTAACATCAGTTGCACCTCTTTCTATTGCTCTGTTTGGAACTAGGCTTGAAAATCCATAGTATTGTTTTGTTCATCCAGTAGCTTCTGCTGCAATTGAGTAACTTGCAGCTAATGTCCTTCGAATCTTCCCTACAATGCTACTTTCTCTCGCCTAAGGGTCATCGTTGCATCTGTTGCATGTGTTAGCTCTACTTTTAATGAATCATTCTAGGCCTGGACTACCCAGTGAATCTGAAGGGAAATAGTATCTTGTAACTGTTTATTTAGACTTGCTATTTCATTATCTTTCTTATTGATTTCTTCAACCAAACTGCTATAATTTGCCTTTTCTTTGGCCAAATTGGCCTCCATCTTCTGTAATCTTCTTGATGTTTTCAAATAATCTTCTATGACTGTAGAAGTGGATTTTGTCAACAGCTCAACTCTATCCTGGGGCTTGAACAGGGACATATCAATGGCCACTACATTCATTGTATAATCCTCTGGTTGCATCTACTCGCTTGGCTTGACGACGTTGGGTGATAAATGGATCACCGTCAGTTGCTACTAAATAGGGTCAAATTGTGACCACAAGTGTGGGGCAACCAATGCTTTATTCTCTTTAGTTTTCTTTTTCTCCATCCGGGCTTCTCTTGCCTTCCTAGCAGCATCAGCCTGCATCTAGAAGGTGGAAGGGGATGCAATGTGTCCTCCTGCAAAAGGATATCCCTGTGACATGGCATAATGAATAGCCAGTGGTTGGCTATGGGTGAGCTGAAGGGGAATCTTTTTGGGAATAGAGGGGGAGAAATAGGGTAACATTAGGGATTGAGGTGTCAAGGATGGGGTGAAGTGCAAAATGGGGATGGAAGAGGTGGCAGGAGGTGTCATTTGGCTAGGTGGAGGCATCATGCTGACAGGGGAAGGAATAAATTGAGAAGGAGGAGGAGGAGTAATACTTACTTGAGGGGGAATTATAGTGCTCTATAATTGGCACTATGAAGATTCCTCTTCCTCCTCTAAATCAAAATGGAACTGCACCCTCTTTCTCTTCCTAGGTGTCTCTAATTTTGGTTGCATCTGCTTCCCTTCCACATTTATTGTTTCCAGTGGTGCTTGTGGACAACCAGGGATTTCAATCACTTCCAATGATGGGGAAGCTTTTGGTGGTGAAAACACCATACTCCTTTGTTGTTCCATGATGCTAAGAGGCTGGGGCCAGGTTGATGTAGTGACTGCAACTGTATCTTGCTCTAAGGCCTATGGTTGCTGGCTTGGTCCCGCTCTAGCTTCCTGCCCTATACCCAGTGTCATCAATTTGCTTGGTTCTAGGCTAGATGCAAGGGAGGGATGGCACTCATCCTAGAGTTCTTCCCATCTTTCATCTGAATCTATGCTTCCAAAAGTATGGGTGGTTTGATAAATTTCTTGCCTATATTTCTAATAGGCTTCAATCTTCTTTGCATCCCAATCTTTGTTCTTCAATGTCCTTCTCAAACCAGAAGTCATCCTGACTTTGGGATCATAATCTCTCTACTTATCATAGAAGGTTTCCCATGGCCTATTTTATGGCAGGGGCAAATCTATCAATGCAACATAAAGACCAGGAGCATCTTCTATAGGATTTTTTCTACTCTCACAAAAAGGGTGGCCTTCATGTGCAATCTTGGCCCCAATCTTATTGGTCCTTACCCAAGAAGCTATGAAACCACTTGGGTTGTAAACCCATTTGTCCTCAACTAGCAGGAAACCTAGGAAGGCTAGCTTTTTCAGTAGCACAGTCTCAACATCTCTGGTTTCTAGTACCATGCTGTTGGTCATCTATGGGAGATTGTACATTTTTCTCTTCTTCTCAGAGCCGTACTCAATGTCGACTACTGACACCTGCCTAGTGACTTCTAGAAATGCCAACCTAAGAGTTAAAGTCTTTGGTAGCAACACTGGTTCCCCACAAAAACCATGAACCCTTATGATCATGTGGTGGGATCCAAAATAGAAGTCACACAGGATTGGAAAATTGACTAGGAGGTTTGAAACACTTGGAAATAACCTATTCATGACAGGTTCAAGGCTAAGGCAATGAAAGGAGGGGGTGAAGAATAGTTCCCAAAAATCATATAGTTCACTAGTTCTTGATAAAATGTGTGTCCATGCAGACTCATGAATGGTCCTTTAAGGGTCAAAACCTGGGTCTTACATGTTCAGATTCATATGTTGGGTGAAAAGGTTGAGGTTCCTGATATAGTATGAGATGGAACAAATAAGATGAATACCTGAACACCCCTTTTGATTTGAACTAGGTCAGCTGTTCCACTATTGAAAAGGCAATGTGCTCCGATCAGTCAAGTCAATACTCCTACATTTTATCGACTATCTTCAACCTGAAAAGGATGGCCATTTATTCTGCATACACCACCATGTCATCCTTCATGCCAAAGATGAGAGCCATCATTGACAGCACGTCTTAGCTAGCTGGCATGAATTAAGATCTTGGTGCAGGGAGCGTGGGTACCGTAGTATCACCATTGGCCATTTGTAACTCAGACCTCAAAAACCTTATCTGAGTGTTGATGTTCACCCACATTTTTGGCATCTTAGCAAAAGTGGGGAATGTAGCGGTATTGTCATGATGTAGGGCTAACATGTTCCTGATAGCTTGTGGTGTGATCTACATCATGAAATGACCCTATTGAATGGTGTAAGATGGTGCATGGAGCAAGTCTACACATAATTCAATCAAGTCAAGGCTTGGTTGCACAACTAGAATAATGAATTGAGCCAGTTGTGAGGTCCATATCCTCATTACGAATGTCTCGTATTGCCCTGCTCTGGCCCTTTGAAGACACCTTTGGTGTGCCCCTTTTCTAAGATTCTTGCTACTAGTTTTTTGCAATATTGGGTCCATGATTCCATCTGCGTAATCCTTTACTTTTGATGGGTCACTGGCTTGACCAACTCCCAAGATTCTGGTTCTCAGATAAGTTCTCGATGGTTGCACAGGAGCTGAAGCATATGATTTACTAGTAAGCAACCTATTAAGAGATTCAGACATCCCAGCTCCTTGTTGTGAAGATGATTCTCCTGCCATCTCTATATCTTTTCTGTAATACTTGGTATGAACCTTGTGCAAGACAGAAACACTCTTGCTGAAGCAAATTTTCATAGGCGCTAACAAATCGCAAGGAGTAGGATATTCTCGTAGGTGTAGGAATGCTTGAGAATTTGTAAACTTTAAATCTTTCTAAGAGATATTTATGGACCTATCAAGTCTCAAATGGCATTAAATTCAAATGAACATTAGCAGATCCTACTAAATCTTTGGGGAACAACGAGGTGGACATGATATGAAAGTTATGGCACAAGGTACCTTAGAGATTTTGAAAGATTTGGGAAGCATTCAATGTGGCAAAAATTTGAAGAATTTAAAAAACTTTCTAAGGCACCAAATCTGTGTTTACAACACTTATTTAAAAGGAAAGCAGGAAAACAACAATGAAAAACAAAAACAATGCGGGAATGGGAAACTACCTAACTACATTAATTAAGCATCTTTATCTCCCTCTGGGATTAAAAGCAAAATTTCTAACATCTTCTTCATGACAATCCAACTTATGTTTCCATACAAGTGATTGAAATGGGTATATCTTTGGTGAAATGTCCTCTCTGTAGGCCACATAGATTTGCCTACATTTGAGTGAGTCTGAGTCAAACATGCTTTCGACATCCATAAGCTCTTCTTGTTCTTGGAAGCCCATCAAATATCAGCTCCTGATGTTGGTATGCCTTACTAGGAAATCAATGATGGTTTGCTCATCAACAGAAACCTTTTAACCTATATCATTTATTGACTTAACTTCTTTTTCTTCAAACTCTAGCTCTATTGCATTATCCTCCTCTTTCATGACTTTAACCTCTTGAAAAGATAATCTTAAAAGAGTGAAATAATTTTGAACATGTAATTGAGGCTTGATGCTGTTATGTTCATCTCTAACCGATTCACAACTATCTTGCAAAAGGGTATAACCTGACCCAATTATTTCAAACAAATCATTTAAAACATGATCCAAGAATTGTCCATGTTCTTCGTCATTATCTTGTAAAGTGAGAAGAAAGTTTGAGATTATTTCCTCTTCATCAGGAGTCAATATATACATTACTAGGATAGGATAAGTAGCTGGTGGTACTGGGAGGATCAGAGGACTACCAACATTCCAGCTTGCATAATTTCTTGGGGAAATAGGAGATCCCATATTTACTCTCTATACTAGTTGAAACTGATTGACTCTTCTTCTTGGACTAGTTACCAAAGGTGGCAAAAGAATACCTAGATTTGTAGTAGACTGTGATCTGGTGACTGGTCCATAGCGCTGACTCCTCGTAGCTCTCTAGTTCATATGGTCTTGAAAGAAACTTCAAGACTGGTCCCACCGGGCATGCCAAAAACTATTGATGCTTAAAATTGTGCTTGATTCTAATCAACAACAATGGGAAGTTTCAAGCTGTGAGATATTGCGGCTTGAAACAACCTCCATATTTTAGAGAAGCTAGTCTCTTCTTTTGTATCAAGTGTGGGGAAAAAGGATAGAAAATTAAATAGAAATGCAAATGCAGGAAATGAAACCTAACTATGGTAATGTGCCTGAGTGTAATTTTGATCCTAATCTTGAGCACAATGAGACTATATGTAGGATTCATTTACATTTAAGAGCAAACAAATGCATGATCAATGTAAAATATTGAAATAATAGAATTAGAGGCTCACAACAGAGACTTCTTTTACTGAGATACAGAAAATGTCAACAAAGGCATAGGGTTCAATCTTCTTATAAGAATCTTCCAATCACATAAGAGGTGCAGAAACACGTACAGTTATGTAGAACTTTTGACTCAAGAAAATGAGACAAAAGTAAATGACATTCCTAATCACAACTCTAGAAAATCTACAATATAGACTAATTTTGCAAATGACACATATAATATCAACAAAGGCATAGAGTTCAATCTTCTTAATTATTTCAGCCACATAAAAGGCACAAAAACATGCATAGTTACATCAAATTTACAACTCAATAAAATGAGACAAAAGCAAATGATATTACTTAGTCACAAACTCTAGAAAGTCTAAACTTTTTACAATCCTTTTTTATATCTTCCCCTTCTTTTTTGTATCTCCCCTTCCTCTTTTATAGCCTCAGATTTTATAGATAAAATAGTGTGGCATTCAATGCGTTGGATGTATCCTGGTCTTATCAAGAAGGGCCATGCTAGAGCGGGGTGGCTGCCCTATTTGCGGCATGTTGATTCATGACTAGTACCTCCTTCCATGCCTGAATTTCCCATTCTATCACCTGCTTAGCCGCTCAACTATCTATTCTACTTCCACTTATAGGGGATAAATAGATGACCCTTTTAATGTTTGCAGGCCCCAAAAATCTACCCAGTGAACTGCTCCATCTACCAAAAATAACTCCCATCGAGTTTCCCTCCATCTTGCTTTGCGGCAATAGATATACAAAACAGTCTGTTCTATTAAAATGGAAGAGGACACTTAGTCAATTTCCTGAAATTCTCCTTATTACTTAGAAGGCACTGGAGAATGACACTTGGTGATTTTTGCTTGATTTATTGAAGACATGCAACATTTTTCACTTTCCCTATATCCTGCTTAGGAACGCTCTACCTTCGACACCTGTCGTAATCCACTTCTTTGATACTTAGAAATTTTAACAAAATAAAACTCACCGCATTCCTTACCCGAGCAACTTTTAAAAAGGGGATGGATGCACGTGGCAGTCTTCACATGTTTTTGGGAAGATACGTGGCGTCTTCCACTTCTCCTGCTAGGGGTATGTGGCATCTTCCGCTTCTTTCAGGAATGGAGTAGAAAGGGTCTCAAAAAGTGACACTTGGTGGCCTCTACTACTCTTTGGCACTTAAACAAAATGAAATAATGCCTTTCTGCCTTCTAAAAAGGTACTTAACCCCCTTTGGTTTTTGGGACACTCCCTTGAACTGCTCGATGAACCAAAATGGTTCAATGGTTCAACGATTCAACACTGTGTGCCATTTACACGTTAACTGAGGTATTGAACCAAAAATGTTGAACCAAGGAATTAAACCTAGGTGTTGAACCGACTATCTCTTAGATGTTGACACGTGGTGACTTCTACTTTCCTCTAAAAAATTAGTCCAGGGCCTTTTGTGACTGCCACCTGGCGCCTTCCACATGATCCTGCTACTTAGCTTATTGAAACCCTTTCACCAAGGAATAGATGAAACGTGGGTGCCGATATGAGACGCAGATGCCGACAAGTGGTGCATTTTGCTTAGCTATTATTGGATACGTGGCACATTCTGTAGCCCTCCTAAAAGTTATGAAAAGTGTCTCAGATGACGCCAGTTGGTTGGCTCCGTGTTTTTGAAAGTGACACTTGGTGGCTTCCACTTGAATTCAACACTTAGGCAAAAATGAAACAAAAGAATTAAAAAAGGGGAAAGAGAGCCCATGCTCAGACTACACCACTTGGCAGCCTCTGCTGCACTTCGATACTTAGATGGAAAAGAATCGAAGGAAACAGACCTGCGCTCTGCTCCAAAACTCTGCCACCATGACCAAGGTATGCGGGAACCAAAACTGTAGTGTGGGACTGAAAATTTGAATGCAACATAGAGTAAAAATTTTACTCTATAGTACACAGGTGGCATATAAATCTAGAATCAATGCCTCATATTATTCTATATCATTTGTGATATGTTTTATTTATTTTTGGACTAAGTGAACATAATAAGATAAAACTAATAAAATATTCATATTTCTTAAGATGTGTTATGAACTAAATAAATATGAGTGTATCTATAAGAATATAGTAACTTAATATTTATGGAAGACATTAGAGGAATTAAGTACTTAGCTGATTTTAGATTTTTGTGTTGATCTGTGGTGGGATAAAATCATCAAAAATGATAAAAAAAGGGGATATGAGTGCTAAAATTCAGAATTAAATTGTCTACATGAGCCTAAATAATTCCACACTTCTTAGATGCTTGTGTAGTGTGGCATTTTATGCCAGGGTGAAAAACTATCCTACATGCCTATGATAGTCTATGATAGTTTTGATTGATGTGTTTATATATAATAAGAGATCCTATGCATAAAAATATACTCAATTTCATTCAAATGGCTCTGTTATCCTTATCCTTGCTTGAAAACCTACCTATGCATTATGGGATCAAATGTGAATGGGAAAAATAGGTGAAAGGGATGGGTTGGACCAGCCTCAACTAACCCTTAGTGACCAACTAAGTATTTCTTACATTTCTAATATTCTTAGGAGGGCTCAAACCACATGTAGTTATCTCGTTAATATGTGTGTATGCCAAATCATGACAATGTAAGTCTAAGTGAATTTTATCTTAGGCCCTCCTTCATTGTAAGAATGTAAATAGATATATCTCTTAGGAATTTCAAAATTAGAATAACCATAAACTAGATTGCTATTGTGTGCCTATTTTAAACAATGATTGCATGTACTTGAATACCTCTAAGGGATTTGCATATATAGAGATATCAATTTTGAATTAAGGGACTATTGGTGCAAAAAATACAACTCAAAAATATTCAAATGTACTCAAGAAAGTGACCAAAATGAAACATGACCCAAAACACACATGCAATATATGCTTAAACATTTTTGTAGTTTAAGGATGGTTCTGATGTCATAGACCTATCTGTGATTGATGGATTTGTCCAAAAGTTAAATATAAAGATAAGAAATAATAAGTCAATACTAGGGATCCTTGTGACAAAGTTAAAAAAAAAACCAAAGCAAAATGGGGGATTGTACAATTGTGTAAAGTAAAGAGACAAGAACCAAGACCTAAAAAAATGTGCCAATAAGTTCCCTTTTTCTATTGAGAGTCCACA
Organism: Torreya grandis; assembly: GCA_037957365.1. Lineage (NCBI taxonomy): Eukaryota > Viridiplantae > Streptophyta > Pinopsida > Cupressales > Taxaceae > Torreya > Torreya grandis. Next base: position 2,729,273 of record JARHVA010000759.1, on the reverse strand, counting down.
TATGTAAATGCATATAGAATTTATGAATTACATTTATACCAAATTTATGTGTTTAAAAATTCCCCCCTTTAATATAGTATTTAAATAGAATACAAATACTATTATAAAGGGATAAATAGAAAGTAAACCTACATTGGAGAACTTGGACACATACTTTTTCTTGCCTTTCATGCTCTATAACATCACAACGTACCTATGAACAAATATATGTGAAATCACATAGATTAATATTAAAATATAAATATACAATATGTCATAAATGAAAGTCACAATAATCAAGGAATGATTGCATATGGGAGTATTTGGTCTTTTGATACTCATCGAGTATGCTTGTGTCACTAGAGTGGAGATGTTATGGATATAGGAGACCCAATCCACATAAAGAAGGTGTCTCTAGTATTTTTATTTTCTTAGCTAGAGAAATCAACAATATTTTGAGCACTACCTATGAATATGAACTTTGTATCAAGTTTATATGTAAAATATAAGTAGAACTTGTGTAATTCCTGTGTAATGTGATGGGTTGAGCTAGATATGCCCCAACCCTCATTTGAAATTGATAAGTGCCTAGAATTTAAGTCACACATAAATTTATCCCCACACATCTCACTAAATCTTAGTAATTGAATAATTTATGATTTATAATATTTTTGAGAAATCCCTAAGAATATACATAAAGTGTTTTTTTTGAATCATCCACTATAAACAAATTATATGATATAATTTGAGTATGCTTAAGTAAGATTTTATATAAAGTGTCACATATGCTGTGTATATGTTCTCAATCTAATAACATGTGTAATATGAGTATGAAGTGTCATAATATGTTAAAAAGTGTGAACATATGCCTTGAACATGACCCTAATATAACAACTTGTGTAATCTGAGTACAATAATTGATGCCAAAGTATCATACAATTTGTAAAAATGTGAACAATATGTGCCAAATATGTCATAGTCTCATTCAATATTGTAATAATTTTCATAAAATTTGTAATTGCAAGTTTGTCATTTGTAATAATATACCTAAAATTTATGCTTATTTGATATTATCTAACCCATGTTGAGTTATATAATTTTTGTCACTTTGATAATTTGTGCAATCTAAATGTGACTATATAAAGAATCCCCGCTATGCCCCCTTTTGATAAGAGAGATGAAGTTGTATGAATCATTCATAGAAAAAGAGGCATATGTAATCATAATGTAGGATAATGTGAATAATTTTTATTCATATGTGTAACTGTGACATCATAGAATATGTTTATCGTTTGAGTATCATATGTCATTGTATATATTTCATCATGAAGTATCAAGCCACACTGTAATACGTAATCAATGTAGTTCCAAGGCGCCCATAAAAACAAGTAGTGAATGCAAATGATCTCCTATTAATATTTATAAATTTCATTAAATTCCATGATTTTTATAGACAACTTGAATTTTCATTTTTAGAAGACTACCTTTTTATATTTAATCATGTTGATTGATCCCTGGTAGGAAAATTATCATAGAAAGTGGTGAACTATCGTAGTGATCATTTATTTGAGTTACGAATGGACTTTCATATGAAATATTCATTAATATTTTGCCACATATATGTATTTTCCCTCAATTAATAAGATAAAGTCCATAGTCAGATGTAAGAGAGGTACATAAAATACTTGCCTTATTTGATAGTATCAAATTATTGAAAAAATGTTACCATGCGGACAATTGTCTTGCATGAATTTCAACACAACTAATGGGAGAAGAAAAGGATATATGGGGATCAAGATATCATGCATACTATATTATGATATATTAATATTTAAATTAGAATTATGTGTTATATAGTGTTAAAATTGGTTGGGTATAAAAAGGTTTACTTTTCAATTTGAAATTTCATCTCCAATTTATTTATTATTGATTTATGAGCTCTAACCAACACAATGACACTTAGATGAGATATTTATTATATATGGTTTGAGTAGTTAAAGGATTCATTATAGGTAGATTAGGGACCAACATTTCTATGTCAAAAAAATCTATTTTTTGACTTATTTCATGTATTTTCAAAATTTTCAATTTTTGCAATTTTATGAAATTTTAATCATTTTAGACTAGCTTATTAGTTTTTTGGAGACATCCAACCTATGGAAGAAGTTTAAAAAATCTCAAAAAACCATTTTTATGTATGCCAAACATGTGCTGTGTTACTTTAGTTTATGCTATGATAATGTCTGCTCTATACTAGAACTATCTATATTTAGATGCATGTTTAATATTGTTATTATTTTGTGAAAATTGTTAATTTTTTACTAAGCATATATCAAATAACTAATTTTATGTTGTACTTTTTGTGATTTTAGGTTGATATGTGGGATGAGGAATTTAGATGCAGTTGACTAATGGAGATTGTTCAAGATTACCCCTTAGTGATGTTGAGAGAGACACAGTAGATAAAGCATGGTTAGGCCATTTAGGATGTTTAGGATTGATTACATATGACATGCATATGATGAATTCACTTAAAAAGTGGTGGGATGAAAACACATGTACTTTATATCTCTCCATGGGGTAGATAACCATGACATTGGAGGATATTTGGAGGATTTTGTGATTACTAGTGGTCGATATTCAAGTCATTCTTTAGGTTGTAGAGGGATATGGACCTAAAGGGAAAGCTCATTCATATATTAATGGTCATGACATAGGAGCACATTATGCTTTTATGGATTCCAAAAAATTGTTATTTGAGATTGTGTTATTTAATGATTTGTGGGTGCAAAAGTTTTTGCATACTTTTAGAATATTTTATAGTTGTAGATGGGAGTGGTATGTCCATCTCATAAATGATGCACACTATCATCTAAAATATCAAGTACCATGGCATGATGTATTCATGAGGGTGTACTATGTTGGTGCATTTATACATAGATTTGTACAAGTTTACTATAGAGGGATATAATGGAGGACTAGGGTCAGCCACACTAATGTATTATTGGGAAATGGACATATTTTCATGCTTTGATTGATAGGTATGCCACATGGTGATTAGGATTACCCAAAAATGTTCACACAGAGGTTAGTTCATACTACTCATTATAGAGAGGAATGCCATGGAGTTTTTTAGGATGATAGATCATCTTATACCAAAGTCTATAATTTGGTGATCATATCGAGGATTTATTAGATAAACTGAGGATGGGGTGGAGTTATGTCAGATCCATGTTAGTTAGTTTCATGTATGATGGCCTAGGGTATATATTGTTTTTAGTAAAAGTGTGTGAAACACAAATTTTATGTTAGATAGGATGTGCCCTAAGTGCCATGGGTGTGGACACACTCATTCAAAGTTAGTAGATGTTTGGGTTAGAGAAGAAGACTTAGTGTGGCAGAGCTAACACATATTCTATTGAATTAGGTAGTTCTTATTGTTGATATAGTTAGTATGGATGATGTTGGGTATATAATAGAATAAATATGTTTGTGTATATAGATTCAATGGAATAAATTATTTCCTATTCTAGTAGAGAGTATTGCATACACACATGGTGATAGAAATGGTGGGGAAGGACATCTAGTTTCTCAATAAAATGTTTGCCCCATATATAGAGGTATAAAAAGTATAATTATTTGAAATATATTTGTACAATTTTTCATGTAATTCATACTTTATTGTTAACTATATGTAATTTATCCTGTGATGTATGAGTTGAGGACTATTAGACTACATTTATCAATGCTACAAATCAAGTGTTGACTAGACACGTACCTGATGATAAAATTCATGGGGCACTTGTAGAGTGAGATATAAATATATTAGGCATTCAAACCCCACTCTTTGTCCAAGATACACTAGCTATTACCACACATATTATAGTTGTAATAGAGCATGATGATTTTAGAGCTTAGTGTAATAAGATAAAAGGTGAGCTAATGAAACATCAAAAGCTACGTCTAGTTGCTATTCTAGATTTGGGATAGAGTTTATTTTATGAGTATATTTGATTGTATCATGAGCATATGGAACTTTAAGTGAGATTATATATGTACAAGAATAGAGAGAGGTAGATTTGGTCATGGTCTCGATTGAGATGAGATGATAATGGGGTCTATTCATTGATAGCTTCCATGTTGAGAAATGGAGATTGTTAGGGTGTGGAGCTAAAAGCTTCACTGATGCAGACATGGAGGAGGTTGCAGATGAGTTGCAGAGTGTCACAGAGACTGGCATTGGTCTGGCCAACCAACATTGGCAGGATTAGACAAGAAGGCAACCGACGTCGGTCATGGATCGGCCGACGTCGGCGACCCCCAGGCGGACAGGGACCGACGTCGGTCACCTATGTGGTTCGACTATGAGTTTATTACAGGCAGTTAGCTAACGAACCAAGTGTTTGCATGATGAGATCTATTTTTAGACTGAGAGCTGCGGATCTAATTATTGTAATTAGATGTCTAATTATTGTTTGGATGAGATCTCTATAATAGACTCATGGTTGTATTGGAAACTTGTTCTAGTTTGAGTTGAGCAAAGTTAGCTCCTTCTGTGTGTGAGGTGAGTAAGGATGTTCCTCCTAGTTCCACAACATTACCAAGATGGGTGCTAGTTTTGGAGAGTCAGCAAGATTCTTCAGGGGTGTAGGATCTTGGTCAACAGGTGTGCATGGCCTATATAGGAGATCTACATGGTAAGTAAGATCGTTGATTTGTAGGTGTATGTGTATGCAAGGTCAAGGTTCACAGGTGTGCAGAACTAGGTTGATTTGTAGGTGTGCAAGATCAGATAGGACAACAACACAACAGGGAGCAAAATCAGGCAGGATCTACTTGGAGTACAGGTGTGTACTCAGATAGAGCAAAGAGGAAGGCAAGGGAGTTCCTTCCATAAGTATGGTCAGTTGAATTATAGGTTGTTGTAGGTTCATGGGAGATCTACTTGAAGTACTTTGAGTACTTGTGGAGTGCATGGAGCACTGGAGGTGAACACCAACTCTGTGTTTGAGTTGTGTGTTGGGACCTGAGAGAGAGAGAGCTTTGAGGAGAGAATTACTGTTCACTTGAGGTGTGGGAAGCCTCTAAAGAGGTGGTGGAGAAGAAGTGGCATCTTCTTTATTGTATTCTTTTCTGTATAAGTATTAATACAAGTTGTGTATTGTCTCTCATATCATGTGTTATTCTCAATTCTAGTTACTTGTGATTCTGGTTAATTTCCGCATATTAAGTTGCTTGGTTTGGTAATCAAATGTATGCTTCCGGTGTTCACGTATCCTGACAAGTGGTATCAGAGCTAAGGTTGCGGGAAGCAGGTTTTGTGTTTGGTTATAGGTCACTCTCAGGGATTTTTGATTGAGTGGGAGTAGAGCAATGGCAGATGAAAGTAAGCTAAGAATGGAGGAGTTAAAAAGCACAGATGGTCACTTACGGTCCCATGGAAAGAAAGAGCAGGTAAAAGATTATTATTGGTTGGTAGCAGATCAGCATGAAGGAACTGAAGAAGTAGATGTTGTAGGTTATGTGGCATAGGATGCTCTAGGAGGTTTCTTGGATAAAGTTGAATCTTGGATAAAAGATTCGGTTGCCTCTTTCCATGCAGCCCCAGGTAGAGGAGCTGGTGAGCCTTGCCAAAGAATTGGCAAAGGGGAAGTGAAGCTGAAATTGCAGGCGGCCAACACACAGGTGTTGATGAAGGTCATGCAGGTCCCAGGTTTGGAGATATGGCTAATTTCTTCAAAAATATTGGGTGATGAGAGATGCACAAGAACTCTCACAGCGGATGCACTTGAATTAGCTGGTGGTAAGAAAATAGGTACTCTTTATCTACTTGTTTATATTATTGATTCTTCTTTTGTTGCAGAGACGTGGTTTCATAGGCTTGGTCACATGAGCAGGAAGGAGATGCATGTTCTTAAGCGGAAGACAGATATATTTGATAGGCTTAAGAATTGGAAAGCCTTGGTGTTCTTGGAGGAGATGGCAGACAAAGACCAGTGGATGGGGCTGGATACTTCTGAGCAGGGCAGTTTGGACATGGGAATTGATTCAAAGGAGCTCACAGGTAAAAAGTCATCACTCACAAGTGAACACAAATACTGATGTTGGTCAGGAGGAATCGGCGTCGAACAGACAGGTGCCGATGTTGGTCATGTGCAAATCAAAGCTGATGATGTCGGGCAGGGTAAGACCGACGTCGGTCATCAGGACCGATGTCAGTAGTAGGTAAGACCGACGTTAGTCAGAAGGATCGACGTCGGCAGGGTCGATAGTCAGGGACAGACTCATGGGAACCGACGTCGGTCGGATGCAGACTGTGGAGTGACCGAGGTCAGTCACTGTAACGGATTTTGGGTGGACAACATGCTGTCAAGGAGTCTCAAACACCCATATGGAGGATTGAAGACGTAAGTAGGCCCTCAAATTCGTTGTCCCTCTTCTTTATACTCATTATTGATTATAGAGCAGGAAGGATCCAAGAAATAGGTGGGAGCATGGCAGGGATATGATGCAGAACCAAATGGGAGTTTTGGTAGGGTTGCCAGTAGGTATGAAAACATAGAGACGAATGGATACTTTAGTTGAAGAATAGAGTGAACAGACACGTGAGACGGAAGACCAGGTATATGGTCTTGAGGAGCTGCAGGACAGTGGTACAGGTTTTGACAGGTGGAGGACGAAGCATGGCTTCAGTCAATGTCAGGGTAACTACTGTGGTTTGTCTTACCAGGTGGATGATGATTGCAACATCATTCTATTTCTGTATGTGGATGGTATGTTTTGCTAGCAAGATTGTACATACAGGGTGTTTTGTTGAGCTAAGGGTAAGGTTAGTTCAGTGGCATGTCATGAGGAGTTTGGAACAGCGAAATTCTTTGACATGGGAGACATGGAGATCACAGGTTGATTTTGTCTCCAATGGGAGCTGATGTGAATAAGGTGTTGGTGAGGTTCAAGATGCAGAGCCAGAGCTCACTAAGGGCTGGATAGGTACAGTGTCTGAAATCACATGAGGTCTGGTATAGTCCTGAGTATTCCCATGTAGTGGGAGCTGTCAGAGAGTTAGGAGCCAATTCGGGGAAGTAGGTTCTCAGGTATTTGAGAGGGACTAGCAACAGGTATGTTATGCAGGGTCAGGACTTCATTACATGTGTTTGTAGGTTCAGATGTGGCAGGGTACTCAGATGACAGGAGGTACACCATAGGATGTGTGGTGGGTTGTCTTCAGGATTGAGCTTGAAGAGGGATACAAACCAGGAAATAGATTAGATGAAGTATAGGTACAGGTACAATGCAGCTATTTATCTCCAAGTGGGAGATTGTTAGGGTGTGGAGCTAAAAGCTTCACTGATGCAGACATGGAAGAGGTTGCAGATGAGTTGTAGAGTGTCACAGAGACTGGCGTTGGTTTAGCCAACCGACATCGGTAGGATTAGACAAGAAGGCAACTGACGTCGGTCATGGATCGGCCAGCGTCAGTGACCCCCAGGCAGACAGGGACCGACGTCGGTCACCTGTGTGGTTCGACTACGAGTTTATTACGGGCAGTTAGCTAACAAACCAAGTGTTTGCATGATGAGATCTATTTTTAGACTGAGAGCTGCGGATCTAATTATTGTAATTAGATGTCTAATTATTGTTTGGATGAGATCTCTATAATAGACTCATGGTTGTATTGGAAACTTGTTCTAGTTTGAGTTGAGCAAAGTTAGCTCCTTCTGTGTGTGAGGTGAGCAAGGGTGTTCCTCCTAGTTCCACAGCATTACCAAGGTGGGTGCTGGTTTTGGAGAGTCAGCAAGATTCTTTAGGGGTGTAGGATCTTGGTCAGCAGGTGTGCATGGCCTATATAGGAGATCTACATGGTAAGTAAGATCATTGATTTGCAGGTGTATGTGTATGCAAGGTCAAGGTTCACAGGTGTGCAAAACCAGGTTGATTTGTAGGTGTGCAAGATCAGATAGGAAAACAACACAACAGGGAGCAGAATCAGGCAAGATCTACTTGGAGTACAGGTGTGTACTCGGATAGAGCAAAGAGGAAGGCAAGGGAGTTCCTTCCATAAGTATGGTCTGTTGAATTGCAAGTTATTGCAGGTTCATGGGAGATCTACTTGAAGTACTTTGAGTACTTGTGGAGTGCGTGGAGCACTTGTGGTGTGCGTGGAGCACTGGAGGTGAACACCAACTCTGTGTTTGAGTTGTGTGTTGGGACCTGAGAGAGAGAGCTTTGAGGAGAGAATTACTGTTCACTTGAGGTGTGGGAAGCCTCTGAAAAGGTGGTGGAGAAGAAGTGGCATCTTCTTTATTGTATTCTTTTCTGTATAAGTATTAATACAAGTTGTGTATTGTCTCTCATATCATGTGTTATTCTGAATTCTAGTTACTTGTGATTCTGGTTAATTTCCGCATATTAAGTTGCTTGGTTTGGTAATCAAATGTATGCTTTCGGTGTTCACGTATCCTGACAAGGAGATGAGGATGTAGAGGGTCATGGTGACCATGAATTTATTATTGAGTGAATTTATATGTTGAGATATTTTATTATCATGTTGAAACACTTGGTTTACACACACACACACACATGAGTTTTTTAATTATATTTGCTTATATTATGAAATTAACAATGTGTAATATATTTTTCATGTATGTTATGAGTTTGTTGTTGTTTAATTTGGATTTTCATGGTAATACATATTTATATATTTTTAATATTCAAAATGATGCAATGTAACAATGTAATGTTTTGATGATATTATTGTTTGGTGTTTTGACACAACCAACACAACTTAGGCAAAGGGATGAGGAACCTTCACCTCTTTTGATAGAAGGTAATTTGTAAGATCCTCTCCCCATGGATTTTATATACAAGGTCTAGGAACAATTATATTCACTCAATGGATCATTGTGGCCATTAAAATTTAAGGGACCTGTGATAGTACTGAAATAATTCAAATAAATCATAAGAATTTTAGTCTGTGGGGCTTAATGCCTAAGGAAATCAACATATAGATTTAACCATGAAAATACAACTTATTTAAAACATGTTCATTACTTATATGAATTCAAAAATATTTAAATAATAATAAATAGAGCCAAGAAATCAAGATGAAACAATATTAGAAGATTACCTTCTAAAACTAAACTACCTACTCTAATAGAGAGAAAAAAGAATAAAAGAGAGAAAGGCTGGGAGAGAGAAAAAATGGGTCTGGTTTTTAATAGAACCAGATATGTTCCTATAAAGTAGACAAGTCCCTTAAGATAACCAATTTTTTATTATCTAGAATAGAACAAACATAATTAAAAAATGGCGCAAGTGTTTGAAGGAGACAATATCAATGCAAATAGATAGAAATTAGTCACCATACACATGCGTAGTCTAACATATCAATTCACAAAGTATTCATAAGATATATTTACATGAAATAAATATTTGGATTCATCATATACTCAGTAAAATTTATATACTTGAGTTTAAACAACCTCAACTCATACAAAGATAAAAACTAACTAGAAAGAAAGAAATAACATAAATAAAATGTCTAGTTCATAATGTATTTTTCAATCCACCATGATCCAAACCTTTTTAAGTATTAAAGTGGTATTTAAATAGATATAAATCCATTGACCAAATGAAAACTTCCATTTAAAAGTGGTTTGGAACATTGAATTATCTTTACCCACCAAGAGGAAGGCACTTTCACTTTTGCCCAAGTTAATAATAATGAAACTATGCCATGATGACACTAACAAGTTTTAGGTCATATGCTTCTCCCATTAAAGACCAATATCACTAAGACTATGGAAAAACTAGATTTCTAATGCCATAAAATACATGTAAAATGGAGAAAAATTTAAAAATATATGGCCAAAAAACCAACCAACACTCTATTTCCGTGTGAACCACATTACATGTATTTATCCAAAGTGTTTTGGTGCCTTAAACTATGAGCATTAAATGGGGATGGCAAGTTTTGTCCTTTAGTAGAGAATTATCATTGATTGGATGTATCTACTCCTTATATTTTGTAAGAGAAAATAATAAAGCATCATATTTCCTTGGGGGAAGCAAGAGATATTAAATTCATTAAATCCACATTGTGTTACCAAAGCAATAGAGTCATGAAAAATGATAGGTTTAAAATTTGGATTTTATTTAAGTAAAAACCATTCTATTGTAAATATGATCAAACTAAATTTCAAATGAAAGAAATGATATATAAAATTGAGATACATGTTAGAATATATGGCTTAAAAACCACTATGTAGTCATGAACAACTAAATCAACACGTTTAAAATATGGTCAAAGAGAAATTCACAAGATAAAACATGAACAATATGCATCATATTTTATATTTCCAAAAATTTCTTGAGAATATGCTCAAAAAGGTATTTTTAGTTTTTTGAAATAATCAAGTTGACCCTTGCACACTACCATTTAAGTACTTTTTGGTCGAAAGTTGGTTGTGATAAATCTTCTTGGAAGGGTTACCTCACACCTTCAAATCCTTTCATTGGTAAAACTGATAATTGTGAAACCAAATGCATTACATTCTCATGCCATCAATGTATTACCCTAAAAAATTTCAAGAAAATTTTACCTCCTTTCATTGTGCAACCTAGGTTTGAAAAGTGCACATAGACTATATTTGAAAACTGTAAACATAGAAAATAAAAATCAACACAAACTAATTTTTAATGTTGTGCATTTTGCATGTGGGAGTGAATTTATACACACTCTTTAAATTTAAATTCATCCCATACTTTAATACTGTTGATGCTTAAAATTGCGCTTGATTCTAATCAACAACAACGGGAAGTTTCAAGCTGTGGGACATTGCGGCTTGAAACAACCTCCATATTTTAGAGAAGTTGGTCTCTTCTTTTGTATCAAGTGTGGGGGGAAAAAGGATAGGGAATTAAATAGAAATGCAAATGCAAGAAATGAAACCTGACTATGGTGATGTGCATGAGTGTAATTCTAACCTTAACCTTGAGCACAGTGAGACTATATGTAGGATTCATTTACATTTAAGAGAAAACAAGTGCATGATCAATGTAAAAGATTGAAATAATAGAAACAGAGGCTCACAACAGAGACTTCTTTTGTTGAGATACAAAAAATGTCAATAAAGGCATAGGGTTCAATCTTCTTATAAGAATCTTCCAATCACATAAGAGGTGCAGAAACACGTACAATTATGTAGAATTTCTGACTCAAGAAAATGAGACAAAAGCAAATGACATTCCTAATCACAACTCTAGAAAGTCTACAGTATAGACTACTTTTGTAAATGACACAGATAATATCAACAAAGGCATAGAGTTCAATCTTCTTAATTCTTCAGCCACATAAAAGGCACATAAACATGCACAGTTACATCAACTTTACAACTCAAGAAAATGAGACAAAAGCAAATGATATTACTCAGTCACAAACTCTAGAAAGTCTAAAATTTTACAATTCTTCTCTCAAGTCCCCCTCCTTTGTTTTTATCTAGAATGCCCTATTTATAGCCTCAGATTTCATAGATAACATAGTGCAACATTAAATGCATTTAATGCCTTGGATGTATCCTGGTCTTATCAGAAAGGGCCATGATGGGCAGGGTGGATGCCCTGACTGTGACATGTAAATTCATGTGTAGTACCTCCTCCTGCACCTAAATTTCCTCATTCCATCACTTTCTTAGCTGCGTAACTGTCCATTCTCCTCCACTTACAAGGGACAAATAGATGGCCCTTTTAATGTTTATAGGCCCCAAAAATCTACCCAGTGAACTGCTCCATCTACCAGAAATAACTCCCACCAAGTTTCCCTCCATCTCACTTTGTAGCAACAGATACACGGAACACTCTGTCTTATTGAAAAGGAAGAGGACCCTTAGTCAATTCCCTAAAAATATTCTTATTGCTTAGAAGGCACTGGAGAATGACACTTGGCGCTTTCCACCTAATTTATCGAAGACACGCAGCTTTTTTTGCTTTCCCTTTAGCTATGCTATAGAATTATTTGGGCACATATTAGGCTCCTATAGATGGTGAAACTTGGTAGCTTCTACAGACCTTTGAAATAACACTCAAGACCCACCATAATGTTTATTTGGCAATGAAGCTTGAAGATGATCTCTCAGAAGTTGACACATGATGACCTTTGCTGCTCTTGGGAAGATATGTGGCATCTTCCACTTCTTCTACTAAGGGTATGTGGTGTCTTCTACTTCTTTTGAGAATGGGGTAGAAAGGGGCTCAAAAAGTGACACTTGGCGGCCTCCACTGCTCTTTGACACCTAAACAAAATGAAACGATGCTTTTCTGCCCTCCGAACATGTACTTGATCCCTTTAGTTTTTGGGACACTCCCTTGAACTGCCCGATGAACCAAAATGGTTCAATGGTTCAACACTGTGCTCCATTTATACGTTAACTAAGGTATTGAACCAACAACATTAAACCAAGGCATTGAACCCAGGCATTGAACTGACTGTCTCTCAGATGCTGACATGTGGTGACTTATGCTTTCCTCTGAAAAGTAGCCCAGGGCCTTCTACAACTGCCACCTGGCCCTTTCCACTTCTTCCTGCTACTTAGCTTATTGAAAACCTTTGCCAAAAAAATAATGAAACACGGGTGCTGATATGAGATACGGATGTCGACACGTGATGCGTTCCATTGAGTTGCTATTGGATACGTGGCATGATCTGCGGCTCTCTTAGAAATTAGGAAAGGTGCCTCGAACGACTCCACTTGGCCAGAACCCATGCTCAGACTACGCCACTTGGTAGCTTCCATTGACCTTCGACACTTCGATGGAAAATGAATCAAAATAAATAAACCCATGCTCTGTTTCAAAACTTTTGCCGCCACGACCAAGGTATGTAGGAACAAAACTGCAGTGCGTGACTGAGAATTAGAATACAACATAGAGTAAATAATTTCACTCTAAAAATACCATGATTAAAGTTTTCAATATGATTATATCTCATTTAGTCATGCTAAATTGGATTTGAAGAATGTGCACTGCCTATATTTGGTCACTGGGAAGACATAAAAATCAATGCAAGGTCAATTTTCATGGCTTCCTTTTTTGCACATGATAAAATATTTTATGTGAATTCCTTCACTATTTTACTCTCCTCACATTTGGATATTATCATACAAGTTTTCAAGGTAGAAAAACTTGACTTATTCCTACAAAATTAGGTATGAAGGGTGCACATTGGATATATTTGAGGACTAGAAATGCAAGAATCAACACAAAAGATAATTATGATTAATGCACAATTAATGCATGGAAGGTAATTTTGTGAGAATTATTTTTATAATTAATTATACTCACATATGAATATGATCATGAAAAATTTTAAATAAATTTGACTTCATTTTGGTGTACAAAATTAATCTTGAATAGTGTGCACAGGCTAGATCTGACAACTAGAAAGGTAGAAACATGTTTTGATTGCTTACATTATTCACAAAAATGGATGAATTTCATTCTTGAGGGATGAATTTTTTGTGTCTTTCTTCATGCTTACATTATTCACAAAAATGGATATCATCATAATTTTTTTCAAGAAAAAATAACTTAATTTACCCCTGCAAAAAATAGGTTTGAAGGGTGTGGACTGGATAGATTTGGTAACTGGGAAGATGCAAAAAAAAAATTTTTGACATAAAACTTAGTTTTGATTTTTGAAAATTTAACATGTGGGAAGGAATTTTGTATATATTTTTTACTTTCAATTTTTTTCCACACTTGACTACCATCTTTAAAAATTCATGTGAAATGACCAATATTTGGCAATACAAAATGCCTCTCGAAAAGTTGTTTTTGGTAAGATTTGAAAACTAGAAAGATAGAAATCAACGCATAAGCTTGTTTTGAAGGATGCACATTTCATAGGTGGGAAGGATATTTTTGTGAATTTTTTTAACTTTATATTTAATGGCATATGAATATCATCATGTAAAATTTCTACAGAATTAGACTTTATTTAATGTTGCAAAACTACGTTTGAAAAGTGCCTAGTAATAACAAATAGGAGCTACAATGCACACCCAAAACACTTGAAAAACAATTCACAAAAATATAACTAGATTTCAAAGGACACAAAAAAGGTTCCTTGATTCTTAGAGGAATTATGTCGTGTCATGTAAGCAACAACATATATAACCTTAAAGTTTGACATGTGTATAAGTGAACTAATAGATTGCAAACATAAATTTAATCAATAAATGCTTGACAATGCTTATTATTGACATCCTTACCTTCTTGGTATTTTCACTATTTCATTACCTTCACTATATTATAAATATTGAGAAAATAACATTTGGATATCCCTATTTCATCCCTATTCTCCTCATAGACCCTTGATAGCAACTTTCAAAATTTCTTAATATTTTGAGACAAGTCTGCACTAAACATGAGGGGTAGATGCAAGATAATGGGGGACAAAAGAGGGGGTATAAAGCGACACTTTTTTCCTGAAAATAACAATAGTTAAGCTTGGAGATAATGTTAGAGACACTTCAAAAAGGAATTTTACAATGACATAAGAACATGAATTGTGAAATTTTGAATGTAGTTTCTAAATATATAATTTTTTTCAATACCCATATGATAAAAGTATGTGAAATAGATGCATTTATGACACTAGGTTGGTTATTTTTTTATGAAAAGATAAGGATATTGCATGTGTATGCACACACTTTTTTTGAGTAAATGAATGAATTTTTGTATGAAACTTCATTTATAGATAGGTGAAATGTCAAAGATTATTGAGAATATTTTTTATTATATATAATTTTTAAATAATTTTACAAGTCAAGACAACTAAAAAATTAAAAATTCAAGTTTACAAACATAACTTTTTAACCTTAACTTCATGAGAATCAATTTTTTTAAGTAGAGTTGATAATGTGTAGATTGTTGAGATATAAGTTTTATAAATATTTGATTAATATTAAAAATTTTATAAGAGAATTTGTGATGATATGTATATAATCCATAATGAGGTATGTTATGTATAAATTAATTAATAATTATAAATAATATTGTAACATTAAAAAAAATTATATATTTAAAAACTTTGCTTTCCCGTCTACAAATCCATATATATATATATATATATTTTTAAATAATAAAATCTGTCTGATCAGATGTGTCGATAAAGATGAAAAAATCCTTAAATTTATTAGGAATCTCCTTGGGTGGTTCATGATAGAGTTTGGACTAGGTTCAAGACCCACTAGGCCTAAAATCGAGATGATTTTGGAGGGAAATCAATTTTTTTTTTTATAAACTTGCAAAGGGATTACACCCTTTGCAAATCAACTTTTTACTCATTGATTATTTTTTCCCTTCTTTTCTTAGATCACAAAGGGCATACGTGCTTTCAAAAACATGCATTCCCTTTGCGATTCATGAATTTCTCTTAGCTTTCCCATGAAATTTACTCATTTGTTTTGTTCTCTATGAACTATAAACTGGTTTTTCTATTATAATTATACAATTTGGCAAATTTTCCATTCACTTTGTTTGAATTACTACAAATTCTTCAAGTTTAAATATACAATTATATTATTTTGGTAAAGATAAATTATAGGGCCAGAAAGTCATCACAAAAGACCAATCAAAGAGCTAATAAATGAGGAAATTAAAGAGAAAAGAGAAAAAGAAAGAAAAAGACAAGCAGATAAGAGAGCATCCGCAAGGGCTTATAGGCAAGGTGAAGGTGCTTCCTCTACACCAGGTAATATTTCAAATGAAAATAACATGCCCAATTCTATATAATTTATTTTAGATATGTCTTCAAATGAGATAAGAGAACTCAATCAATCTTTGTTGTAAGATGAAATTCAAAATTTAGAGCATGTAAGTAATGAATTTTTAATGAGTAATGAAACATATGGACAAATGCAATATAATGAAACATATTTTCATAATGAAATTTTTGCATATGATGATAATCAATAGCAAGTAATGACCCCAAATTATGTATCTCGTAATGAAAAGGAATTTAATTCGCTTGTAGGGTCTAATGCAGATAGTCAACCCTCTACTATCCCTACTATGCTTGAAGTGGTAACACCACCTAATTTAATATAAAATATAGGTTATGAACTCACACCTCTAGGGATAATAAGATGAACACCAAAGTATTTGGTTGAAATAGATGAGAAAATAATAGAACCTATGGAAGGTAAAATGTCAAAAAAACTAGTTCAATGTCATGCTCAATGTGTATAGGACAATGCATTTGAGAATAACACCCATATAAAATGATGTAAACTATTTGTTTAATTAATGAAAATGAAAAAATTGTGCCTTGTGATGCATAATTTGGGGTTAAGAACATTCAATATGGAGGGAATAAATAGTACAATAGTAAAGATTATATTTAATGCATTTAAGGCAATAGGCAATAAAAGTCTGAAAAAAGATAGTAATGTGTCAAGATGAGTAATAATGGAATCTATAGTGAGTAAGTCTACATATAAATATCTAATTCTTAGTGAAACAAGTAAATCCTTGAACTTAAATATGAAAAATCTGATAAATGCTATAAAAATAAGAACAAGGCTTGATGACTCTTCACTCATGGATTGTTGGGTGTTTAGTGGTAAACTCCCATGAAAAGATAAGGTACTCGTTGAAGGAACAAGACATTTAATTGAATTTTTTTTTAACATAAACATAAAGGTCTCATCTAAGGTAAAATATGTTATTAAAAGAAGAAAAGACTCAAAAAACCATGATCCACATGCAAAACATTTATTAGACATGACACAAATAGAATTTTTTAAAATGTTTATTGAAAAGTTTAATGGCCAATTGATAATTAGTCAAAGGTCATTTGAGATGTGCAAGCCTTTTTATGTTAAAATAAACCAAGCATGCACCACATGTTGTTGTAGGGTATGTGTTGAGTTTTCTATATATTCTGATATTTTTCATCATATACATTGTACTTTAGATACTGCCAAGATTTTTCAAGAATGTATGGTGTCTTCTCCACCTAAGACATCAAGAGAATTAATCCAAGGTCTTTTCTATCAAAGACCTGAGGGATAGTTATTTTTTACCAAATAATGTTTAGATGAAACATGTAAAAATTGTGTTGGTTTGTCAAATTAGATGAGTTGTGTACATGAATAAATTTCACATGAATTTGGAAAGCAACTAGTTGATTATAAGAAGTACACATATGTAAAGTATGTGTTAAAATATGGAAAGAGTCATCAATATGTGAATTAGTTATGACCAAATTTTTTGTATCTAATTTCATGTTTGAATTCAAGAAGAATATTATCTACCAATATGCAACACACACACTTAAATCAAAATGGTTAGATAATTAATTCAAGGTATGCAAGGAAAAATTCCCAGTTGGCACCATTATTTTAGTTGTGGAATTTGCTAAGAACTACACACTACAACCACAGACTGATTTTCAATACTATAATTCAATTTAAGTTTGAATTTTTGTTCATATTACATTCAAACATGCACCTAATAACATAGATGACAACATACAAATTTTGAGGGAGTACCACTTTTATATGAGTGATGATAGATCACATTCTCTAGAGTTTTTCTAAGGTCATTTTGAGATATTTTATATAAATATGATTGCAATAGAAATCATGTTTGATACACACTACATTTGGTCAGATAATTGTTCAGGTCAGTATAAGAATTCTCAAATGCTTTACTAGTTAAGCATAATGCATAAGAAGAATGGAATTTAAAATTTTTGGAGCTTCTTTGAGGCTGAACATGGAAAAGGGGAATATGATGGTGTAGGTGCATGTGTAAAAGGAACAATTAAAAGAGTAGGCAAATCACAAAGGCAGTGCTAATTTTATCAATGATGCAAGTATTAAGACTTGGTGTAATGCAAATAATTTTCATGGATCAGATAAATATTCTCATGTGCAAAGCTTATTTTGGTTAATAGAGGAAAAACACAATGGAATGTATGAATATTATAGTACATTACTTGGATGGAGTGTTTTCCACTCCATTCAAATCTCAAATTCAAGTTCATGGACTATTTATACTAGGGATATGGCATGTTTTTGTTCCTCATGTACAAAATTTAATTGGAATGAATGTGAGTCAAAATAATGGATTGATAAATGGTATTGTAGACCCATATCACATATATAGATTAGCCATTCACTCTTATAATTGATAGATCATAAAATGGCATCATCAGTTGACTTTGACCATATCTTAGATTTTATGCAACCAGGTACAATTTATTCTTTAATTAAATATACAACCTTACTTAGATATTAGTGATATTTTTATTTTTTCTTAGATTATTTACAATTTGATTAAATTTTAAATGCAGGGCATGTTTTTGCAATCATTGCACCTGAGGACAATGATGAGGGAGTAGACTACTACTTGTGTCATTGTGTAGAGGCAAAAAAAATTAACCACAAATATTATGGATGGAGAAGAGATAATTTATCTCACTAGATCCATAGTAGGTATTAGAACCTAGCTTTATAGGTACTATCATAAAAAACTAAAAAAATGATTATTTGAGGACTTTGAAATATACAGGGTGGTGTTTCATTATTCAAACCTAGTTATTTATACAAATATTCAAATGATCAAATATCATGAAAAACCTCACAATATAAATTTGTGAAAAGTGCATGAATTTGACCATGAAGCGATTCTTTAAACACTTACAAATAGAGCTGATCTTGAAGGTACATTAGATTGAATTAGTAAGTTTATCTAGTGTTTTAAATTAATACAGTAAAGTTATTTGATTTAATATATTTTAATTTTTAACTATTTTATCAATATGTGTTTATTTCTATTTAAATTTTATACTAACAATTTTTTTAGGTTAGTGGCATCAGATGAGCTTCCACCTTCACATGGTTAGTGCCATGAGTAGAGAAGATTATCTTCTTGAAACAAAGAGAAGCCAAAAAATAATTCATATTAATGTTATCTACCTTAAACAAATCAATTTTCACCTTCTATCTATTTGTCCTTTTAAGAAAACATGAAAATATTATTATCTATTATCTATTATAGGACTCATCCTTGTACGTGTAGGAGATAATGATTCATCTCTAACCCTTATGGTTGTCTTGCAATGTGTGAAAAAAGTTCACTCATTTTGCACACTCAGTGATGAGTGGATTCTCTTAAGGGATGCCTCTGATCAACTACAATCTTCATACCCAGGGCTTGACCAAGATCAAACAATGGTCATTCTGGTCTTATAATGCCTATCCAGACGTGTCTACATAGATGGTTTATTGATTGGTCTAAAGAGTCACTATATACGGCCCCTGCTAACCAATTTTTTAATTTATTTTGAGAGATTTGGCTATGAGCAAAACCTCATTGACACATCTCATCTAGATCAATTTAGAGATAATATTCATAAGATCTCTTAGAGTAATCATTCATGTATGTGTAAGAGCTAATGATTCATATCTAACCCTCATGGTTCTCCTAAAATGTGTGATGAAAGTTTGCTCATTTTTCACACTCAAGGATGAGTGGATTCTCTTAATAAATACCTTTGATCAATTACAACCTTCACTCCTGGGACCTAACCAAGATCAAAAAATGGCTATTTTACCCTTAAAATTCCTATTTGGACATGTCCACATAGATGGTTCTTTGATTTAGCTAATGAGTCAGAATATACAACCCCTACTAACTAATTTTGGCCCATTCTAAGAGATTTAGATGTGAAAGAAACCTTATTTATACATATCACCTAGATTGAGTTAGAAAAAATACTCATGTATTCTCTTAGAGGACTTGTCTATGCATGATTAAGAGCTAATGATTCATCTCTGACCCTCATGGTTCTCCTATAACATGCAATGTAAGTTCACTCATTTTGCACACTCAGGGACGAGTGGATTCTCTTAAGAAATACCTTCGATCAATTAGAACCTTCACTCTTAGGGCTCGAACAAGACCAAATAATGATAATTATAGTCTTAAAATTACTATCCTAACATGTTCATGTAGATGGTTAATTATTTGGACTAACAAGTCAGAATATATGGCCCTCACTGACCAACTTTTAGCCTTTTTATAAGAGATTTGGATGTGAGATAAACCTCATTGCCTCATGTCATCTGAATCAATTTAGATATAATCCTCTCAATATCTCTTATAATACTAGTCCATGCACATTTAAGAGCTAACGATTTGTCTATATCCCTCATGGTTCTCCTATAATGCATGATGAAAGTTCAGTCATTTTACACACTTAGGGATGAGTGGATTCTCTTAAGGGATGCATCCGATAAAATGCAACCTTTTCTCCCAAGGCTTTATCAAGATTTGATAATGACCATTATATCCTTAAAATTACTATCCATATGTGTCTACATAGATGGTTCTTCGATTGGGATAACAAGTCAAAATATACAACCCTGCTGACCAACTTTTGGCCTATTTTCAAAAGTTGGCTACAAGAGAAGCCTCATTGATGCATCTCACCCAAATTGAGTTAGATAAAATACTCTTGGAATTTATTATATGACTCATCCATGCATGTGTAAGAGATAATAGTTCATGTCTACCCCTCATATTTATCCTACAATTCATGATGGAAGTTCACTCATTTTACACTCAGGTATGAGTGCATTCTATTAACAGATGCTTTCAACCAACTACAACTTTCACTCATAGGGCTCAAATGAGACTAGACAATGGCCTTTATAGCCTTAAAATACTTATCTAGATGTGTCTACATAGATGGTTCATCAATTTGTCTAATGAGTCAGAATATATGGCCCCCACTGATAACTTTTAGCTCATTCTAAGAGATTTGATTGTGATAGAAATCTCATTGCCACATCTCACCAAGATCAAGTTAGATAGAATCCTCTTGATATTTATTAAAGGACACATCTATGTTTATGTAGGAGCTAACGGTTCATCTCTAACCCTCATAGTTATCTTGTAATATGTGATGAAAATTTTCTCATTTTTCACACTCCAGGACAAGTGAATTCTCTTAAGGGATGCCTTTGACCAACTATAACCTTCACTCCTAGGGCCTAACCAAGACTAGATAATGGTTTTTATAGCCTTAAAATTCCTATCTAGATGTGTCTGCATTGACAGTTATTTGATTGGGCTAACAAGTTATAATATATGGCCCCTGCTAACCAACTTTTAGCTCATTTTGAGAGATTTAGCTACAAGAAAAACCTTATTGCTACATCTCACTTAGATCAAGCTAGATAAAATCATAATGGGATTTATTACAGGACTTGATTGTGCATGTTTATGAGTTGATGATTCATCTCTATCCCTCATGGTTTTCTTATAACATGTGATGGAAGTTTACTCATTTTGTATACTCAGGGATGATTGAATTTTCTCAAGGGATGCTTTTAACCAACTACAACCTTCACTCTCAAGGCCTAACCAAAACTAGACAATGACCATTCTAGAATTAAAATGATTACCTAGATGTGTTTGTGTAGATGGTTCATCAATTAGGCTAATGAGTTAGAATATATGCCCCCCATTAACCAACTTTTGGCTCATTTTGAGAGATTTGGATACAAGAGAAATCTCATTACCACATCTCACCTAGATCAAGTTAGATAAAATCCTCCTAAGCTTTATTGGAGGACTCATCCATGCACATGTAGGATTTGATGGTTCATCTCTATCTCTCACTTGTTTTCCTATAATGCATGATAGAATGTTTCTTATTTTGCTCACTCAAGGATGAGTGAATTCTCTTAAGGGATGCCTTCAACCAACTACAACCTTCATTCCTAGGGCCCGAACAAGACTAGATAATGGCCATTCTAGTCTTAAAATGCCTATCTAGATGTGTTTGCATAGATGATTTATCAATTGGGATAATGAATTAGAATACATGGCCCCCACTGACCAAATTTTGGCTTGTTCTGAAAGATTTGGTAACGAGAGAAACCTCATTGCTATGTCTCTTCTAGATCAAGTTAGATAAAATCCTCTTTAGATTTATTATAGTACTTGTCCATGCACATGTAGGAGCTGAAAAATCATCTCTATCCCTCATGGCTATGCTACAATGTGCAATAGAAGTTCACTCATTTTGTATATGTTGTCACTCAATTTTTACACCCTTTGAGAGGTTATTCAATCCTCCCCTAAATTGAGTGAAACATTGGATTACCTATAGGCTTTTGGGTTGCCTATAGTAGAGGTAAACCTATAAGTTTAGGGGCTAGCTACCTAGATTAGTATTTGATAGCTTATCACTTATACTACTTTCTTTCTTGGATGTAAAGAGATGGAAATATGAAAATAACCTATTATAATGAGGTGATACACTAGATTGATCTCCACTAGACTACCATACACTTACACTATGAAATATGACTTAAAATACTAATTTCAACATCCTAGATTGCTCTAACATAAGTGTTTCAAACATGGAGGTGATATGCATTGCACTTCTCAAGGTGAATGAATAAGAGGTCTGATTGTAGCTACTATTGCTACTCCTTACACTTAGAGATAGACAAGTACACTAACTACACTTCATGTGACCTATTAGAGGGAGAAATACTTACACCAAACATGAAAGTGTAAAGAGAACACAATGATAGATAGTTATCACTTATCATTCCAATATGCACTACATCACACACTTAGACAAAAAGTTATGAAATCAAAAATAGATTATAAATATTTATTTCATAGGTAAAATATAGTATTCAAACCAGTAGGGCTTCACCATACCAGGTGTGGATTTTTTACAAATCCAAAAAGGCTTGCATATATAGAGCATAAGAGAGGAGAGAGAAGAAGATAAGTTGGACAGTCACAAGGTCAAGTGTCAAGACTTAGAAACTAGTTACAAAGTAAGAGAATGAGATGGAAAATAAGTTATCAAGTTATCTTGGACAAGTGTCCATTAGAAATGTTGGTATAGAGACCTTTCACTATCCTTCTTGAAACTACCTTGTTTAATTATGAGTCCACTTGACTGTCTAAAATTTCAATAGAAGTATGTGACACATACACCCTGACATGAGAATGTGGAAACATGATTAGTTCAGATCACCATTTACTCTTCCAACTAATAACCTCCCCTTGACACTTGTTATTCATTATTTATAGTCACTTATTATCCCTATAGACCTCAATTCTCTCATTTGTCACTTGGATGACCTGTAGATGTTCAATGAGTTTTGATGTAGAAGTGTTAGACACATGTTCATAATCTCTTTACTTTTCGTTCCATCAGATATACCTCAAAAGGACCTCAAACAACACTTCTCATCTTTCAACTAGGTAGTCACCCTCATTCTCAATGTCTTGTATAGGACTGCCTGTAATGACCAACTGAGCAAAGGATTTTTTATGAATAACCAAGGTGAGAATTCAGTATAAGGAGTTAGAACAAGTTTTTAGACAACTTACATAATGATTTTCATTCACTTATTCTCTTCTATACTTGTATAATAACTCAAAACCTAAAATAAACATTAAATTAGATATGTCCATACAAGTGACAATATAGATAAATTATATGGTGAGGAGCTTGGGAGAGTTAAAAACATTTCCAAATTAGTTTCTAGGTCAATAGACCCCTCCTAGATGCATTTCCATTCATATTTTATCCATTGGGTTCTTAAGAGGGTTTTAGATCATCTAGCTTCTTAGAAATGATTCATAAAATCTAGACGTTCAAGCTTTGAACAAATTACATTGGGATCAATTTAATGACCCCCCTCAACTATCCCTAGCTACTTTAGGCACTATGCACCCCATATGTATAGATATGAGTGAAGGAAGTTGGATTCTCGACTAATTGATTGTATTCTGAGTACCCCTAAGATAAAATTAGTCCAAAATTGGCCAATTTGAGTTGTCATAAAAAATTGCTATCAATTTTTTTGGGAATATCATATGGTCTTATGAATGATATTATAGGCCATAAGGGTTTAGGCCTAGTATACCTAGGATATATTTTCTATTTATATGACCACCTATAGGTGATCAAAATGAATGTAAGTTTTCCTCAACACTTGTTCATATCCAAATAAACCCTATACATCTTCCTAAAATCATTCAAGGCTCCATCATTCATCTTTTTGCCAAACATGTGTAAGGTTTACAGGTTTTATTTCTCATGGAGTGCTATCTATCTATGACAAGACAAAGGGAACTTAACCTATTTGTATGGCCTAAATGAGATGATTGGAGCCTAGGTTAAGTCATTATGACACTCTATGTTAATTTTAAAAACAATATCATACCTTTAGAGCCTTCAAATATCAAATGTTCTCAAAACTAAATTTTAGGCATATGCACTATGGTAAACCATAGATGTGTAGGGTTGATAGACTGAGTTTGAGGTTCATGGTTAGTTTTATTAACCTTATCTATTTCATTTATGTAAGAATAATATGAATTTTATATTACCATAATGAGAGTGGTTTCAACATGTTTATCCACTTCATAGTTATGTCAAGTAACCAAACTATATGTTTCATTAGCCTATACTACTTTGTAGACTGTCTTTAAAATGTAGGTATTTGTCAACAAAGTCAAAAGGTTCTTATAGGTGATTATTTCATATTTTAACACTATATCTCACACCCTTGTTTATATTCAATTCACTAGATCCATATCATGTATGAATGAGCTCATCTTATGCCTTGATACCATACTCTCACTTCTTATCACAATTGCACTAGTTTCAAGTTACAAGGTTGTATTGTTATAGGTTCCTTTGGTATTGTATTTCACTAAGTCTATCAAGTGTAAACTTGACTGAATTAGAAACCTACTCAACCATTAGTCTCTTGATCCAACAACTTCCTGTTATGATCAAATGTGATCTTTAAGGACTAGGATACTTGTTTGAAGTCATTAGGATTACTTAGACCTCATCAGTCTTCACCACAAGATGACACCTTGTGAGGTAGAAACATATTTTAGAGAAACTAAGGTAAATGTTCCCACTAAGAAACTTTTCAACTCTGTACCTTGTACTTAGGTTTGGAAGTAGGAAGTGACTTCACTATTTTGAAATCAATGACCTTCCCTATGGTCTTAGACTTGCTTAAAGGTTTTCGATTGATTCCAAAAATCTCCACAGCCATTTTAATGCTACTCTACTTCCTTTTGTATTAACTTCAAACTACTATTTGTGACTACCTATAGGTATCATTAGATATAGGACTGTGTACCAAGTAAGAACCTTATTATCACCCTTGAGGTCTCTTTAATGCAAGTATTCCATGGAAAAACTAACTTCAATGTTTTGAGGGGAGAAACATAGGTGTGTTATCTTTATATTTAAGCCACTAACAAAAGATTAAACTATGAAATTATCAAACAATGTCTTTGTAAACTATGATGGTGTTCACTTCTAACTAAGTGAGATACTCTAGCTTATCTTCCACATCTACATGTGAAAACTAGATTTAAAACCATATGAGAAGGATGGTCATACTTTGAAAGATCACATACACCACTTGGTTTACACAAACCAATGCAGAAAGATGAGTAAAATTGAGGTGTTGGGGATGTACAAGTAGTTTTGAGATGCTAAAAATCTTAGTGATTATTAATGAAGCACAAACCACCAATCTAAAAACCATGACTATGAAATAGAAGGTCATAAGGAATACTTTCATCTACCTAGTACACTCACTCCAACTCATCTCCTCCTATCTATACTAAAAGAAAATCATTTGACTTCTTTGACTTGCCCAAGAAAGTGATAGGAGAGAGAAATCAATTTTTCTCAATTATAGATTTGTCAAAGCCTCTTGAGCCTAGGAAAGACTATAAGGATCTCAACAGGCCTTCCATAAGCTTCCCCATATGATATATGGGTTATGCAGTCTATATAACTAATTAAAACTACCCTATTTTCAATTGATGTCCTTTTTTGTAAATCAAACCTACATTTTTTAGTTTCACTACTACCATCTTACACCTATCTAACACATGGTATATTATATTTCATATTGAAACCTTTGTCCTTCATGAAAAACCATATAATTTAATTCTAACATGACCAAAAGGTGGCATAATATGACATAAGACCAACTAGGCAAATGTGCAACAGATAAAAACATATTATTTGACCTCATTAATGACCATGGTAAATAATTTCAAACCTATGGGACCCTAAGAAAGTTTAAAAAATGCATGGGGTTTGACCAAATTTAACCTGGGGTGAAATTTAGTCAACAACACACTCAAGGATGAGTGAATTCTCTTAAGGAATGCCTCTGTCCAATTACAACCTTCATTCTCAATGCTCGACTAAGAATAGAAAATAACCATTCTATCCTTAAAATTCCTATCTAGATGTGTCTACATAGATGGTTCATTGATTGGGCTAATGAGTAAGAATATACGACCCTTATTGACCAATTTTAAGCCTATTCTGAGAGATTTG
Organism: Torreya grandis; assembly: GCA_037957365.1. Lineage (NCBI taxonomy): Eukaryota > Viridiplantae > Streptophyta > Pinopsida > Cupressales > Taxaceae > Torreya > Torreya grandis. The sequence goes on along the minus strand of JARHVA010000759.1, from coordinate 2,702,863 downwards.
GCTATGAGAAAAACCTTGTTACCACATCTCATCCATCTTGAGTTAGATAAAATACTTGTAGGGTTTTTTAGAGGACTCATCTATTCAAGTCTAAAAGCTCATCTCTAACCCCCATGATTATGCTATAATATGTGATAAAAGTTTACTCATTTTTCACTCTCAAGGACAAGTGAATTCTCTTAAGGGATGCCTTTGACCAACTATAACCTTCACTCCTAGGGCATGATTGAGACTAGATAATAACCATTCTAGACTTAAATATGTCTATCTGAATCTTCCCACATAGATAGTTCATTTATTGGGCTAATGAGCCAAAATATACAACCCTTGTTGACCAATTTTGGGCCCATTCTGAGAGATTTGGTTGTGAGAGAAAACTCATTGTTGTATCTCAATTTAATTGATTTAGATAAAATCCTCATTCCATTTATTATAGGACTCATTAATGCATGTTTAAGAGCTGATGAATTGTCTCTAACCCTCACAGTTGTGCTATAATGTGCGACAAAAGTTTACTCATTTTACACACTCAAGGACGAGTGAATTCTCTTAAGGGATACCTTCAACCAAATACAACATTCAATATCAAGGCCTAATCAAGATTGGGTAATGGATGTTTTAGCCTTAAAATTCCTATCTAGACATGTCCATGTAGATAGTTCATTGATTAGGCTAATAAGTCAGAATATATGACCCCCATTGACACACTTCTGACCCAATCTAAGAGATGTGGCCATGAGAAAATCCTCATTACTTCATTTCTTCCATTTCAAGTTAGATAAAATACTCAAGGATTTTTTATAGGACTCATCCATGCATGTGTAGGATATGATGGCTCATCTCTAGCCCTCATGGTTATGTTGTAATGTGTGATGGAAATTCTCTCATTTTGACCACTCAGGGACAAGTGAATTTTCTTAAGGGATAACTCTAACCAACTACAATCTTCATTACCAAGGCCTGACCAAGATAGAACAATGGTAATTCTATCCTTAAAATTATATCTAGATGTGTCCACATAGATGGTTCTTCGATTGGGCTAATGAGTCAGAATATATGATCCCTGCTGAACAACTTTTGGTCTATTATGAGAGATTTGGCTGTGAGAGAAACCTCATTATCACATCTCAATTAGACTAATTTAAATAAAATACTCTTAATATTTATTATAAGACTCATCCATTCATGTGTAGGAGCTGATGGTTAATCTCTATCCCTCACGGTTCTCCTGCAATTAACGATAGAAGTTTGCTCATGTTGCATACTCAGGGACGAGTGTATTATCTTAAGTGATGCCTCTGACCAATTTCAAAGTTCACTCTCAAGGCCCAACCAAGACCAAAAAATGGCTATCTAACCTTAAAACACCTATCCAAATGTGTTTGTATAGATGGTTTTTCCATTAAGCTAACGAGTTAGAATATACGACACCACTAACCAACTTTTGGCTTGTTCTGAGAGATTTAGCCATAAGAGAAATCTCATTGTCGTGTCTCATCCATATAAATCTAGATAAAATCCTCCCAATCTTTCTTAGATGAATTTTAAATGCATTTGTAGAAGCTAACGACTAGTCTCTATCCCTCATAATTATGCTACAACACATAACCAAAGTTGGAGAAGGGTCTGGCGGCTCATCTAAAGCTTTGAATTGCCTAAAACATGAATGTAAGGTGTACATGTATTAGAGAAAACTTGAATCCATGATAGGATATTTATTACCAAAAATACATTATATATACCATGATGGATGATGTTCTTACATCACTTGATGACCTTTGGTACTTCTTACTCTTTCCCTTTGAACACACTCTTTCTAGGTTTGATTTTCAATGAGTTTCAGTTAGACTATTTTTTAATTATCAATATATATGGTTTTTGTAAGTATGTAAGATTATAGTATTAATTTCAAATGAGTAATAAATCAATTTGAATTGTTGATATCTTAAGAGATTAGGTCCAAAACTCTAAAACCTTGTTTTAGGCTTCTAGGCCTAATAGACCACTCAATAAGTCAAAATACTATTTTAAACCAATTTGAACACTTGCCTTAATCAACCTACAAGATACATATCAAAATTGATGGTTTTTCACTGGTTATAAATAAAATTAAAGGTCTTTTTATACACAAAAACCTCTTTTACACGTAGTAATCCTAATGGCTACTAATAGGTTAAAACACAAAATACTCCTTTCCAAATGTAAAACATGCCCCTAAGAAGTTTGTACAGGCATAACAAAGGTGCTCCAAACTTTACTTCACTTTTCTAGACTCAGATTTGAAAATTAGGAGGTCTAGTGATGCAGGAGCAATTTACTATTTACTTTTTTCATTTACATTTAATTACATATCAATTTGTAATTGTGATGTAAGTAGACTTATGATCAACTTCAGGGACATAAATATTATAAGATATACTTGATCATAGTTGTTAGGAGTCTAGTGATGTAGGAGCAATTTACTATTTACTTGTTTCATTTACATTTAATTAAATATCAATTTGTAATTGTGATCTAAGTGGACTTTTGATCAATTTCAAGGATGTAAATATTATAAGTTGTACTTGATCATAGTTGTTAGGAGGTCTAGTGATGATGCAGGAGCATTCTGATAACATGTAATAAGGTCCTTGTTTAAGTGTCTTAGAGGTCCTATAGATTTCATTTACTCAATAAGCAATCTCACTTGGCCTTCAAAGTGTTAAATATATATCCTAGATGGTACTTTGGTGTTTTCCCACCAAAATTTCAATTTGAATTTTCAAATATGAATATTTAAGATTATGGATAAATTGTAATGCTTTGTAAATTATTAAGAGTCGAATAGGTTTAGAATGGTGTTTTATGTGTCTAGAAAGGGTTCTAACTATCTTGAAGATAAAATTGGTTTTAAGTTAAATGGGAATGAACAATAGCATTTATGACTTATTGAGTTTATGAAAACCTTGATATCTCAATGTTCTTGATAGATTTTTTGTAAGGGTCCACATACCCTTCGAAAGCTTTGTTCAAAACCTATTTCCTTTAGAATTTTTGTCTGATGAGAACTTAACCATTTTTCTGAAAGAAATGACTCAACCAATATTTTTGAAAGAAATGACTCAACCAATATTTTTGAAGGAATTGGCCAAGACACTTTTTCAAAAGAATAGACCAACAAAAGAATTGACTCAACCAATATTTCTAAAAGAATTAACGAAGACACTTTTCCAAAAGAATAGACCAAGCTTGTAAAATTGACTACCAAGCTTATAAAATTGACTAAGTGTTCAGATACTGTTCAACTACCTGGGAGCCCTAATTTTACACTTGCATAACTTTTGCTCCTTCCATCTATATGACTCATAACTTAGACCACAAGGAATAGACACAAACATTAGTATCCTAATGTGATTATTTCATCTAGATGCTACCATAAATGCAAATGTAGTCACCAACAAATTGTGTACTAAACCCTATTCAATAAACTAGCAGAGTCATTCACATGACTATTCTGGGAATTCAAGGTGCACATATAATCTCCATGAGGAATCTACAACTAATTTTTCATCTCAACACAGCTCAACACCTTTGTCATTAATTCTTGAGAGAATATTCATCATTTGACATTAATGACAATATTATAGACAACAATCTCCTTCTACACAATGACACTCAAATTGCATACACTTGAATTTTGAATCCCATTGGTGGGATACAACTCCAAAACACATACATGAATGTAAATTTGAAAAATGTGAAGAGAGGGAAAAGACTAAAAGGCCAAGTAAATGGGTTTACTCTACAGGGAAAATAAATAAGGATGTACTCCTTTTATGCTTTATAAAGGGCGTATGCCCTTTATAAAGGGCATATGCCATTTAATTTCTAAAAGGAATATGCCCTTTGAAAAGGGAGTACACCCTTGAGGCTCAAGCACAATCATGATCCTCAAAAATTTAAAAAAAGGGTGTACACCGTTTGTAAAAAAATATTGAATGTTGGGTGAATTTCATACTTTTTGTCCCCTAACTTTATGCATCAACCTACAAACAAATCCATAATGTAAATTTATCCCCTAGTGTGCTCATGTCCTCTTAGTTCCAACAATCACCATTTTAAATTGAGACATTTATTAATGACTCTCTCATGCTTTTAATAAGGTCATCTCATGAAAATATTCAAAATATTCGTCTATAAAATCACATCAAGGCCTCTCAATTTAAATATCTAGAAATCTGATTTCAAAAGCATTCTACATTAAGCAAAAAAAAACATTATTATTTTCAAGTTTAATTATGTTACTTTCCTATAGTCATAATCCAAATTTAAAAATGTTTTATTTTATATCAAGGGCATCTACTATCAAGCATTCTAGTCAAATTTCATAGTTATATTCATATGATCTTCCTTAAAGGGAGAACTACATCGGCTTGAGGCCCTTTGGGTTATGTAGGCAACACTCAGTCAATAAAGGGTTTTTTGAGGATAACAAAGATATTCCCACTTCCCCCATTTATCTCCCCTTTTTCATTTTCTCTCCTTTTGTGTGCTTATGTAAGATTAGGGATTTACTTTTACATGTACATGTCTTCCACACATCTATTAGGACTTTGCATAAAGTGAGGAAACCCTTGCAGGTATCCACACCCAATCCTATTGCAAAATCATCTGCATGGTCAACATGGAAAAGATAGTATAGAGTGGATAGATCCACACTAAAAACTAATCCTCTTAGTGTGCTCCTGCCCCTTTATCTCTTAGAGTTTAAATTTCTATGGTGACATAATTCAGATCCTGTTATGATTAGTTATAAGTCATTGAACATTCTAATATTACAAATCAATTGATTTGAAGCTAAGTATATCTTTCCCCTTTTTAAATTCATTGTTTACATCTCACTAAAAGTTTTATACTTCATTGTATTTTATTTTACCCTATTGTATATAAATTTCTATTAGTTTATTTCTATTCAAATTGATTCATTCCGAGTCAAAATAGAGAAAACATTTTAGTGAACTATTGTCAAACCTTAGCTCCTCATTAGGGTTTTTTTGGTAATATTTGAGACATCAACATTTTCAAAATTATTAGATATTTTTGTTTTTCATACAAAAATAAACAAAAACTTGTTTTTAATCATAAAAATATTGTATAAATTATGTAGAAATTGCAATTTATTATTTTTAATAAATGCTAGCTTAAGTGGCAAAATAAGAAATATTTTTTCATCTGATTTATGGATTCTATAAATTATTTGATTTTATGTAAAAAAATTATCCCATATCTAAAAAATAACTTGTTATTTTATTGTAATTTAGATTTTCTATTATGTATATTCTAGGGTTTCTTTGTGATTAACTAATAATCATTGTACTTTGTTTGGATCATAACAACTTAATTTTTTTATTATCATATATTTTTATTTTTAATATATAATTAATTAAAAACCTCTTTTTGATTAGCCAAATATTGCATAGATTACTCATAAATCACTATTTAATATTTTTAATAAATGTTAGCTTATGTGGCTAAAGATTAATCTATTTTTAAATTGATTTTTGGGTTATGTTATTTTTTTGATTTTATTCAATATCATCTCTCAAGTTTATAAATTATTGAATATATCTCTTAACATTACTAGTTATTTATTGTGAAATATTGTACTACTTTTTTGTTGATTTTTGCATGGTCTAGGATTTCAGTTAAAATCTTAATTTTCTAAATACATAAAATTTTGATTCGTATAAAAAATATATTTCAATTTATTTTCTCTTTGTTTTTCATTTCTTTTACTTGTTTTACAAACTATGTTTCATTAGTTTTAAAACTACTTAGCTACTATTGTGAATGGATACATGGGTTTTAGAGGTTTTACTCTAATAATCATAGTCATAATATAAATACACACACAATTTTTAGTTTATAGATGCCTCACGTTATATCAAAAATTATTAGGATACATTTTTTACACCAATATGAACCCTCTATTAATCATATGATTTATGGTCTAATTGAGAGGAGCGTATCGCCCAGGGAAGGTACTCTCAACTTACCTTTAAAATTGGGGGTTAGGGGATGTAGGAATGATTTTACCTCTATAGTTTGTGCTTTGAAATATTATGCTGAAACTAATAAATGAATGAACAAGTATATCTAAGATCCTACAAATCATTCAAGACTCTTTCCTAGATTACCTATCATACATTGATTTTTTCTTGTATTGTGTGCTTAATCACTAGTTACCTTTTATATGCTATATTACTTGTTAGATTTAAACATTTAATTTTATTGTATTCAAATTAATTTCATATATCATGGATAGTCAATATGCTAGTGGTACCCATCCCCTTGATAATTTTTTATCCACTCACACTATGGTCTTTAATTATGATCAAATTGAATGGACAAAAATAAATAAGCAAAAACTTATGAAAAATGATTCAATGGATGATTTTGATCTTGATAGGATGGATACATATAAACCATTTGAATTTAAAACATCTTGGGAATATTTTTTTATTGTGGCCTTTCACCTACTTATCTAAGAGGAGTAAGATACACCTTTTGCTTCATCTTTAACTTCCTCTTTAAAGCATCCTCTATAACCATTTTTAGGTTCTTTTTTGGATTTACCTTTGATCATACATCTATATTCCCCTTTGGGTTTTTTTTAGCTTCCTCTTTGGATTTACTTTCACTCACATCACTAGATCCCTATTTAGATTTTCTCCTAGATTAGTCTCTAGATTTCCCTTTGCTGACACCCATAAATTCCTCTTTAGATTCTCCTTTATGTCCTCTTTAGATACACCTCTAGATTCCTCTTTGGTTCATCCTTTATACACCCTTTTGGATCTCTATTTTTATTCTTCTTTACTCATGCCTATAGTTTCCTCTATATCTTCCCCTTTAATATCCATTATGTATGTGCACTTAAATTCCACTCACACTCTTTCCTCACTCCTTTCCTTAGAAGCTACTTTACAGAATAAAGATCCTCTTAATTATAATTATTTACCCTCTCTTATATCGACACCTACTATTAAAAATGGGGAACCTTACCCTTACACACCCAATTTGTATTTTGCCTTTGTTAATGATCTTCATTGCATTTAATCTTATAAAGCATATTCCCATAAACTATATCCTAACAAGGATGATGTTCCTCATGAACAACCTCTTCTATCTCCTACCCATGAAGCTCAATCAAACCCTATTAGTGATGAGATAATATCTCCTTTACATCCCATAGCTAGTGTGCCTACATGTCATAGTTCCCCTATTACCATCTTATCACCTACAATATAAAGTAAGAGCATTTATATTTCTTTTCCTCATAATAATGACCAACATCATAACTATAGTGATTATGATGATGATTTGTATGCTAATGACTATGTCTATATTGATGATGAGCATGTTCTTCTTAATCCTAATATAGATCCTTCTCCACCCTCTTCTCCTATTGATGATAAAGTACACGATCAATCCAATATTAATGTTATTATATCTTGTGATGACATTACTCATTTCCCCTTTCAAGGTAGGTCATGTGAACATATTGATAATATTCTATCTTCTCTTTCCATACATGTAATAGGCCTTTTCACACTAATGATAGGCCAAATACCAATTAATCTCCTAAACCCACCAACTCTCACAAATAATTTATTAAGCCTTCCTCTCCTATTCACATTAGTGTACCAATGGCTAAGATTAAAAATAAAATTCAACCCCTAAATGAACCTGTTATAAACCTTAACATGCATTCCAAATAATTCATATCCTTAATGCATGTGGTAGGTGTTTTACAAGATAAAGTATGCCACTTATCCTTAGAGATCAAAGCATACCATGCTTAGGTTAATTCTAATTCAGTCCATGGTAATCTTATTGTGTGAAATATACTATATACACATTTACCTCCAAATTTTCAAATCCCTACCTTTTTCCATATTCGATGGAAATGGAGACCCTTACTTTCACCTTAGAGCCTTTTGTGGGACCATGAATGGATATAATGGTAGTCATTATTTCAATTATTCCCTTAAACCTTAGAGGGATGTGTACTTGCTTGGTTTAATTCCCTTCCTAGTGGATCCTTATCTACTTATCTTGAACTCGAAGAAGTTTTTTTAATCCAATATATTCAAACTAAGTGACCTAGGGTTACTTATAATAAATTACTCACCTTGTATCAAGGAAAATTTGAGGAAGTTTATGATTATCACTTAAGATTTTAAACTTGTAAGCACCAATTAATTTACCAACCCACATATTTATAAATATAATATATATATTTTTTGAGGTCTTATTTATCCATTAAAGAGAAGCTACTTTATAATACTTTTGACTCATTTTTAGCTCTTTTTAATGAGGCCCTAGCATTAGAAAAATAAATAAGTTTTGTTACTGTTTGAAATCATATGAAAGATGACATTGAGTTACTTTAAGATGAGAGACCTAATGAATTACATTCACCTCAAGTTTATGCATGTACTTATATTAAGGATCAATAATTAAGTCACATTCATAATAAATGCACTAATCAAACAACACACCTCATTACTTTGATACATAACGTTGATTCTAAATCTAAACAATTAAAGTTTTATATAAAGGAAAGCAATATAATCCTAGAGTTAATAATCACACTCATCTTTTCCCAGTAATAAAATAACCACCACTAATATTTTCTTCCAATGAACATACACATGATATTTTACCAAAGTTATTAGACAAAAATTTAATCAAATTATTCCCTAATTATTATCATCTTCCACATCATTTGGAAAAAATCTAAGGCCAACCCTTTTGTACCTATCATGGAACTAATGGACACTATGATAATAATTTTTATGCACTAAGAGAAAATTTAAATGAACTTAAAAATCAAGGGATCATCTCGTTTCAAAAATGTCATAACCAAGTCAACATACCTCCTAAAGCTCTAAATATTCAACAAAATTCACTACAATATCCAAATCATGTTTAAGATAATAATGATCATATCAGTCTTAGGAACAAACACATAGTCATAAAAGAAGCTTCTAATGGCATATGTACTAAATTACCCACCCAAATTTTGGGTGCCTAAACCAACACAATTACTAATTGAGAACACTAATGTACATACAGATGGTAAATCATATAATAAAAATGCAAGCCCTAAAATCCCAAATCCATATTCCACATTCATATATCCATCTAGATGGCAATCTATTTGAATTGAACAAGCTAATAAATGTATCAAGACAATAACACAACATAATTCAAAATGTCAAATTCACATAAATACTAAATCCATAATGAATGTTCATACATAAAAAATTCTCAGCCCTTGATCACCATCAATGACTCACATGAATATATTACAACATATGATCCTTATTCATTCTGAGAATATCACCCCAAACTATTTGTTGGACCATTTCTCTTGATTAACTTGCTTGCATATTTCATAGATTATTTGTGTTTTCCTTGATTTCTCATTCTCCTACACCTATCCAACTTTTATTTTAGCCCTTGGCTTTATATTTTTGGGGCACTTATTCCCTCCTCTTTTATAACCCAATTTAATCCAAGACACTTATTTTACAAAATATTTCAATACACATTCTTTATAGCAACCCACTTACTTATTACTATAAATTTATACATACTATAACTCTCATATGTAGTCCCATGATCGTACCTATCTAATTATATGTTATTACACTTGACTATGCTTATCATCTATGCTATCCTACTACACATCCCTTACATATTGTTAGAACATTTAATGTCTAAGTGGTGCAATTATAAGACCTTTAGTACATTTTAGGTAATTAGATAATAATTATTTATTATTTATTAACACAGGTTAATAACCTCATGTAAGTAAATAATAAAACATAAATTATTTATTACTTATAGATAAAAATAAAACATGATTATTTATTTAACTATCGATGATTTTAAATATTCTTAAAATGGTTGGACCTGTTGGTTATAATGGTCACCTCCCTTCAAGTTTTACTATAAAATAGGGCTTACCCCTATTGTTTAAATAACTTGATGCATTAAAATTTATTCAAGTGATTAAGAGTTTTGTGAAGGTCACTCATGGATTTTTTTACCTATTGAAGGTTTTCCCACTTTAAATACTTGTGTTCTATGTAAATTGATCTATGGTTACTCCATTGTTTTTTTCTATCAATTACTTTTCTAGATCATTTACATTGGTTTGTATATTTTATTATGCTATCAGAGTTAGTGGAGAGGATTTGATCGGTAAGCATATTGTATTGATTTAAATAATAATAATTGATATTTCAATTTATTCAAAAGTTTTACTATTCAAATCCTTGTGCGTCCCTCTATGGTGGAAATCAGATACAATTTCTCAAAATATGCATACAATGTCTATTTGATTATCCCAATCTCCATTCAAGTTATCCAAAATATCCATTCAAGCAATCGTAAGTTTTTGTATCATAAAACTCAACCTCAAAGCCTATGTCATGCCATTACTGGCACTTGTATGTCCTTCTACATGAAGGAATCTTAAAATATTTTTGTACAATGTTTTTTTTCCTTGTTACTACTAAAAGAAGTTAGATATTAGTATTTGAAGCCTCTTGGAAGCATTTGTAGACCTGAGAAGGCTTTCTAAAAACTTTGATATCATTTTCAAGCTTCTTGGGATACCATAGCTATCTAGGGTGAGTGGATAAGTTGTATTCTACATAAAAAAATTGATTTTGAGATCATATTCTGCTTTATAGAGAGATTTAAGGAAGGTTGGAAATTTTTTGAGGCTTTTAGTGGTTTGTAAAATTTACCGTTTAACTCATAACTTCTATAGGGGCACCATAGTATTGTCATGGGGCTGAAAAAAATTGTTTTTCTAGGTCAAAATTAAATTTTAAAACTATCTTTAGCATCATAAAAAAATTCATGAAGATTCTCAAATTTTCAATCTATTTGGTGGCATGTAGAAGCTTTTGGATAGTTTTAAAACTCTCCTTGATGTCATACTTGCACCATTATAAGCTATGTAAGCATATTCCTACATATAGTTTGTCATAGATATTGCAAAAATACTTTATTTTTATTCACATTTTTCATACAAATAAGGTAGACCCTGCCTTACTTTTTACTTTTACCCAAATAATTAATTTTTACTTGGGAATATTTATTTTACATGCAAGTATTAATTATTTTTTTTTAAATTTTTTAATAAAAAACTTACGTATTTCTAACTAGTTTAGTAGGAGAGTTGGTTAGATTAATTTTGATAAAAACTTATGAGAAAGAGGATTAGTGTTCAAAACCCACTAGATATTTCCTTGTTTTTTTGGTCAAATTACTTTTTCAAATTTGATTAAATTTGTATTCCATTTAACGCAACCCTAATTAACCTGTCAACCTTGTCTCAACTTTTGACCTATTAAATGTTTTGATAAACATAGTTATGTAACTAGTCAATCCCTAAGTTTTGGAATCTTTGGGACACATCTACATGGTCCATTTTGTGTTTTGAAACATATTATTATTAAGGTTACAACTTTTTTAATAATAGTGTCTAGGTGGTTGTTCTAATTGCGACTCTTTTGACACTTAGTTTAGTGTAACTCTATTTCAAAATTTTACATTATTTGGCATCTAAATTGTGAAATTAATCACAGTTACATATGTAATTCACTTTATTTTATAAAGAGTTCGAAACACTCATTAAAAAGGTTAATTTGTTAAAATGTTCTTACATTAGTGTACTCTTTGTGATACTTACGATAACTTATTTTTCATATTTTTTTACAAATTTATTAATTTGTTTGGCATTGATTTGAATTTTTTTTTATGTATCTACACTTTCAATTTTTTTTATGTATCTACACTTTCAATTTTTTTTACTATTAAATAAAGTTAAAAATTCACACTAAAAACATTTTTTTAATCATTTAGTTAAATCTTGTTTAAAGGAAAGCTATGGTTTTGCCTCAGTTTTCCTTAGATAAATACCAAATGCTTAATGGAAATAACTATTATTTATATAAATTTTATGTTAAATTTGAATTTATGGCATGAATGTTGTGGAATATTGTCATTAGGACTGAAAAATCCCCTTATAGACATGTGACCCTTAAGCTTACTAATACATTTCAATAGAAATCACAAGAAGCTATGTCTATTATCTTAGAAAGTATTAAAGATGAATTCCTTCTCCACATTGGTAATTAGGAGTCTCTTAGTGATGCTTAAAAACTCATTAAATTGATGCATGAGGGCATTCACCTCTAAAAATTATTAAGTTAATTCTTGAATTGCTAACTCCACTTATGAAAGGTGATGAAAAGGTTGTGAATTTTCCTACTATAATTAATAACATTTAAGCTCTGTTAGATGGTTGTAACTATAATTTGATTCAATATCAACTAATTTATTTTATCATTCAATTAACTATTCATGAAAAATTTATAAATTTCATTTGAATTTTTAATTCTAAGTATCAAACTAATTAAGATATCCCCAAACTTAACACCTTACTTGCTCTCCTGATTAAAGAAGAGAAAGTTATAACCAATTTTGATTCTAAAGAGAATGTCACTCAAGCAATTATCACCCTAAAAAATATTTATGATAACAATTAAATCTAAAAATCTAACCATAATTTTGTTAAAGATAAAAATAAGAACAAAAAATATTGTAATAAGAATCCTAAGCTAAAGTTTAATGAAAATTGTAGTCTATGTGGTGAATTTAGTCATAAAAGGAAAAATTGTTATAAAAAACAAGGATAAAGTTAATAATCAATTCAAGCAGAAGAAATCTAATCAAAACAAGCAGAAGAATCAAAATTCTAACCAGAATAACATTCAGGATCAGAATGTTATTATTTTATATACTACTTTATTTGCTTCAAATGAGTGGATTTTAGATAGCAATGCATCTCACCATATGACTTGCTTATCTAATATTTTGTGTGATTCTAAAGTTATCTTTAAAAATATTTACACAGGAGTTAATTTTTACTTAGAAGCAACTAAACTCAAAAAAGCTAATTTTTAAAATGTTGTTATTATTGATGTTTTATATGTACCAAAGCTTAGAAAAGAACTTTTTATATTGTTCACAACATACTAATGATAATTTTATTATAAATTTGTTTAAATATAGTTGGTCCATCATAAATAAATCTAGATATTTGATTATTAAAGGTGTTTAAAAAAATAGTTTATACATTTTCTTTCCCTCTACATGTTTTCTTTCATCACATAGTAAGAATGAATCTCAATTATGACATGAAAGATTATGACATGTTACTTTTATTGACGATTACACTAAAATGATTTTGTCATATTTCATTAAAAATAAATCTAATGTGTTATCTAAATTTAATAAATTTAAAGTTATTATTGAAAATGCATTTGATTTTTCTATTAAGAGATTAAGAACTGATAATAGCGGTGAATAAATTAATAAAAAAAATTATTCTTTTTATATTGGTTGTAGTATTCAAATGGAATTAATAAATCCCTATTCCCCTCATCAAAATGGTATTGTTGAAAGAAAAAATTGTACCATCATAGAAATGGTTAGAACATTGTTGTAATCTAAAAATATTCTTACGTTTTTATGGGTCGAAGTCATGATTTTTTTTTTGCATATTTTAAATAGATTTCCTACCAAAGTTTTGCATCTTTCTACCCCATTAGAAATGGATCTAAAAATAAACCTAGTGTGGCTCATCTTATAATTTTTGGTAGTCCTACTTCTAGCTTTGTTCCTAAACTTAAAAGAAAGAAGATTGATCCCACTTCTTATTATTGATTTTTTGTAGGTTATGGAGTTAAGATAAAAGGTTTAAGAGTTTATGATCCTTCTAAACATTAGATCATTGAGAATAAGAATGTTATTATTCTTGAATAATCTTTTTGTGAGCTCTCAGTGGAACTTCCTCAATTTTATTCTCTTGATGAACTCGACTCTCATGTTTCTCCTTGTGTTGAAATTGATGCCCTTGAATTGATTGATCTAGTTTTGGATAACTTAAAGTCTTAGAAAATACTCAATTTTCATATTCAATATAAAAAACCTTAATGGGTAAAATCTCTAATCCAATATTCTACTATTGATAACTTTAATAAATTAACTAGAAGTCAACATTCTTATCATGCTTTAATGACTAAGTATGAATATGAACCTTAATATTTTGAAGAATCCACTGAAGATGATAGATGAAATGTTGTTATGCAAGATGAATATAATATTTTAATTAAAAATCATACTTTGGATCTCATCCCTCGTCCTCCAAAAAGACATATTGTTAGTTGTGGGTGAATTTATAAGATTAAATATAACTCAATTGGTAAAATTGACAAGTTTAAATCTAGATTAGTTGCTCGTGGGTTTACTAAAAAATTGAGATTGACTATGTTGAAAACTTTTTTCCTATAGTAAAAATGAGTAATGCTAGATTATATTGCTCTTACATCTCAAAATGGTTCCGTTATCCACCAAATTGATGTCAAAAATATGTTTCTAAATAGTGATTTAGAATAAGAATTCTACATGACTTAACGTAAAGGTTTCACTAAACCTAATAGAGAACACTTTGTATGAAAGTTATATAAATATTTATATGGTCTAAAATAAGTTCCTCAAGCTTGGTATTCTAAGATTACTATTTTTTTAAATAATTGTGTTTATCTAATTACTATGATAATGATCTCTTTGTTAAATTCGAAAATGATCATTTACTCTTAATTTTTTAATATATTGATTATCTTTTGATTATTGACGATCTAACTAGTTAGGTTTAATTCATAAATATAAGGATAAATTAAGTCAAATGTTTAAAGTGACTGATTTATGCATTTTGCATCATTTTTTAAGAATGCCTATATTTTAAGATAAAAATTCAATTTTTGTATCACAATCTTAATATGCACATAATCTTCTTGTTAGGTTTAACATGCTTGATTGTGTAGATACCTAAATCTAGCCACCAATGACCTCCAACTAGGCTTTTGGCCAATTCTTACTAAAATGCACAATTTGGCCTAAAAACATTAAAGCACATTAAAAGATTTGAAACTGACATATTCAAATACTAATTTTGGCTAGGGTATCTCTAAATGAGGCAATGCAATTTATGGGCCAGTTAACTTTGATCAGATCATTCTGAGTCAAAATGCTAATTTTGCACCTAGATGCTCTGGATTGATCTTTCCTATCAAAATTATTGTACGAGACACATGCCTTTGTTATTTTATATTTGTAACATCCTAAATGCAAATACGGTTTCAACACATCTGACATTGAATTCTATTTCTAATTTAATAAAATTTTGGACCAATAACAAGGCATTCTAATCAATTTAAGTAATTTATGCATAAAGTGCTTAATCATGCTTAAGAACTAATTAAAATAAATTAAATCCCAATTAATAACTATATGGAAACTTATTGAATACTTGTTTTTAAAAATTAATATTAAATATCTACATCATCAGGTGACCTCATTTCTTGAGAAGACATCACTAGGCCATAAATATCGTAAATATCAGTATTCATGCCTCCCATGCCTCATCAATGCCCTCCATGCCTCTTAATTGCTTCTCTATCACAAATATTGATGAGATTATTTATCAATTTTAATTGCATAATTATATTAATCCTTAGCCACACATCTCAATCTTGAGATGGATGGTTCAAGTTGATTCTAGTCATTTGCAAAAAATTATAAATAGAGAGGCCATGAACATCATTTCTAAGCTTAATTTATGAAAAGTTATAATACAAGATTGGTTCTAAAAGCTTCATGAAAACTAGTGTTACCATGTCAAATTGATTCCAAGCCAAGATAATCCATAATCTAAAGGTGTTAAGGAGAAATGGAGGTAGCCAATCTTCTATTGCCAAGGACTTCATGAGCACAAAGCTGAGCAAGCCACTACTACAAAGGCATTTGGAGCATCTAAGGAAGGTGAAGGAATTCTTATTTTTCCTTACTTGTTAGTTATGTTTTTCATTTTTTTTTATTACTAATCTCACCCTAGTAACTAGGCATGAAGATGTTAGCTTAGTGTGTTTCTGATTTGGTTTCATTTACTAACACCATACTAATCTCCTCTTCTTAATCAAATTCCTAGTTCACATAATGGCATGTCTGGTGGGACCAAATTCATCCCACACATGAAGAATATCATTTTAAAATTTTAAAATCTTCATTTGGATCATTAAAACTTTCATAATTTAATTTTATAACTTTGTTTTTCCATTTTTCTTTGTCACTTGTTTACACAATAACCACCATTGGTTAGTAAAACCATCATTGGTTGCTATTTTTGGGGATCTAGAACAACAAACATGCTCTGATACCACTTGTTGGGAGAGGGTGTACACCGGAAGCACACAATTTGATTACTAATACCAAGCAACTTAATATGCGGAAATAAACCAGATTCACCAAGTAACTAGAATTCAGAATAACACAGCATATGAGAGACAATACCAAATTGTATTAACACTTTATACAGAAAAGAATACAATAAAGAAGATGCCACTTCTTCTCCACCACCTTACAGAGGTTTCCCACGCCTCAAGTGAACAGTAATTCTTCTCCCCAAAGCTCTCCCTCTCACAGGTCCCAACACCCAACTCAAATACAGAGTTGGTGTTCACCTCCCCGTGCTCCACGCACACCACAAGTGCTCCACGCACTCCACAAGCACTCCACGTGCTCCACAAGTACTCAAGGTACTTCAAGTAGATCTCCCATGAATCTGCAACAACCTGCAATTCAACAGACCATACTTATGGAAGGAACTCCCTTGCCTTCCTCTCGCTCTATCCGAGTACACACCTGTACTCCAAGTAGATCATGCCTGATACTGCTCCCTGTAGTGTTGCTGTCTGTATGACCTTGCACACCTGCAAATCAAGCAATGGTTCCAATCACCTGTGAACCTCGACCTTGCACACACATACACCTGCAGATCAACGATCTTACTTATTGAAGAACCCAGCTGGCTCTCCAATCCAGCACCAACACACCTGGTACTGTGGCACTAGGAGGAACGCACCATAGCTCTACCTCACACACAGAAGGAGCTTATAATTATGCTCTCTTACTCCCTAGCACACTTTTCCAATACAACCATGAGTCTATTATATAGATCTCATCCAAACAGTGATTAGACATCTAATTACAATAATTAGATCCGCAGCTATGAGTCTAAAATTAGCGCTCATCATGCAAACTCTTGGTTCGTTAGTTCACTGCCCGTAATTAACTCGCAGTCGAACTACACAGGCGACCGACGTCGGTCCCTGTCCGCCTGGGGTCGCCGACGCCGGCCGATATATGACCGACGTCGGTTGCCTTCCTGTCTTACCCTGCCGACGCCGGTTGGCCAGACCAACGCCAAACACTTCTGACACTCAGCAACTCATTCTGCAACCTCCTCCTGTTTGCATCAGTGAAGCTTTTAGCTCCACAATCCTAACAGCTATATCACCATCAACCACTTTTGGTATAACCATTGTTAATTAGATAACCATCATTGGTTAGTAAGTGTAACCATCATTGGTTATAGAACTGATGTCGGTCATTGTGTTTTTCTTAAAAACATAAACTTGAGAGCTAACATGCCATTTTAAAATGCTTGGTTTGGGGTCATATAGACTCCATTTTGGATAATTTTTTTTAAAACCACATGTTTTATCTTAAATTTTAAAATTTGACATTATTTTAGCTTCAATTTTCATATATTTTTCACAAAATTTTAAAAATATATTTAAAATGTTTCTAATTTAACATATTTGCTTTTGGGGTGATGCCTTAAGGGTAGACAGGTAACCAACGGACTTGGAACTTGTTAAAACATACTATTAATACATCTTTGGAATGATTTTAAAATTGATTAAGAAAATTATTTTGGTGTTTAATAAAAAATTTGGATGTTTATGGTGAATGTTTTCAAAGTTTGCAATTAAGACCAAGGAGTCAAAAGAACAACATCACACCTTTCCATTTGGGCTTAAAAATGAATTCACATTTTCAAGCTTTTTGTATTCACTTAGTTATTTAAATTAGATTTTTGTTTGGAAAAAAGAGGGGTTTTTCATGCATGCTCTTACGTTTTTCCCCTTTAGGGAACCCTTAAAATCAAAAGTGCTATTTCTATTGCAAAAAATCTTAGTCCAAGGCTTAGAAAGAATGTCATCTAAAACACTCCCCAAAAACTCATCAAAGTTTGGGTGACCTTGAAAATGACCCTAAAGTATTTATTTTTATGTCTTTCACTTCATTGCATTTTAGATTGTGAGAGGGATGTCATTACCTCCCATGAGTTCTTTAGGGAAGCTTTGACTTGGGGTTTCATCTCCTAGCATTGACTTCACTTACTCCTTCTGAGTTACGCATAAAATGTATCTATATTTGGACATCGCACTACACTGAGCGAACAGTAGGATGTAGTGGTTGTAAAAAGGACTAGACCTTTTTATAACTAGCCAATGTTGTGGTCACCCAATTTTTGTGTTTTTATTTTACATTATTTGTCATGAAAGTCATTGTGCAATTGATTCTCTTAGAGACATTCAAAACTTGATAGTTTAGTTAACCCCATATTGCCATACCCTTGTTAGGATTTGGATGGTTATACTTAGAGTATTTTGGTCATTTTTGATTGGTATGTTTTGAGACTAAAACTTGTTTGTTTTTTTATAAGCCATGTCAAAATCAATTTGTTTATACATCACTCTTTTATTTAAAGAGGCGTTATGCTAGCCATTTTACACCACATTTATGCCTTAAAAGTTTTGCTAAACTTATTTGTGTGTGTGTCATTTGAGTTATAGATGGTAGCGTTATGCTGCCCAAATCATGTCAAACCATTTTGAATTTGAGTCTTTTGAAAATATAACATTGACCACATTATTTGAGCATGCTTACATCATTAGGCTACTCAATTTATTTCAAGACTTGTTTCACCTTGTATCAAAAATCATTATTTCATACCATGTCACATCATTCATTTAGACCTCATTGATGTGCCATCATGCTATCCAATCTTGTTTGGTCAAATCCTAGTTTTCATCATTGAGTTTTCAATTAACCTTGTCAAGTTTGGATTCAAATATTGATTTATTTTTGTTTAAGCCTTAAATCATGGGGCTAATACATAGATCTTTCTCTTTTGGGTTGCATAACTTTGGTTAATCAATTACTTAAATTTGAAAACTATTGATGGTTTGCTTATTTAAATCCTATCCTCATCATTTTTTATGCCTTTATTTGGAAAAACATAGTCTTTCTTCAAACAGCCTTTTGTCTTATGCCTTATGCCAACTAATCATGTTTATGTTTGATTCCGTGTGCTGAGTTTATGTCAAACTTGTTAGATTAAATCAAATCACATCATACCTTTGTTTAAGTCTAGTTTTTAACATTGTTTGGCCAAAATTCCTAGCATATACCTATTTGTTTGAGCCTATATTTTGACTCCATATTTGGATAAAAGACCTAGCAACTCAACTTTTCCTTTTCCTAGTTTAGACCTTGTTTGGAACACTTTGACCTAGACCTTTAACATGTTAGTTTTTATTCAGACACTTGGCATTTTGTGCATATGAAATTTGACATTAGATATTTGATGTTAGAATATTTTATGCCAAGTTTTAGTGAAAATCATTTTGGAGATATAGCTCCACTTTCAGACCATATTGGAGATACAACTCCACCCCTTCGACCAAGTTAGACCAAGTTTGAACCATTTGTCTTATGGATAGTTTTTTAGATTTTATATAACTCTAAGCCTTTTTGTTTTAGATATTTCATCATTTATGTGGATATATCTAGCTACACTTATGGTGGAGTCACATACAATACAATTTATGATAGAATGGCCACACAAAATCCCATTAGGAACCCCTATAGAGAAAGATTTTCTAAGGAGTTTTATTATTCTCCCTATAATACTCCATATGGGGAACATAGTCAAAATCCACAAAATCAAAATTGAAACCTTGATTGGCATGAAGAGTCTTGCGAGGAATTTAAAGACCCAAATATAGATAATGTTGTTTTGGATACAGATCCATACCCTCTTTGAAATAATTAGTACATGGAATATAATAAAGAACCAACTTATGTGCCAACTCACAACTAGGATGATATGGTTTTTGAGGAAGACTTAGATGCCTTGGATTATATGGTTTTTGAGGAAGATTTAGATGCCTTGGATTATATGAGTAATCAAGCTCCACCACATCGTACCATTTCTATTTTAGGAACACAATGTCACATCATTCCTATACCAAGACTTTATCCTCTGAATTGTGTGAGAAATCAAGCTCCACAATGCCCCTTCATCTTCCATGACCTAGTCCTTTAGCTTGTGTGAGAAATCAAGCCCCAAAGCACCCTATTGTTACCATTTTAGGACTTTGTCATTTGGCTCATGTGATCAATCATGATCCACATTTCCCTACCATTATCCAACCATATACCATTCCTCATCCAGAACCAATCCCATCCAAACCTTGATTAATCCAATCCTTTGAAGACCAAGCTATGTTCAAAACTAGTATTTTCCAACTCATTGGAAACCAAGGCCAAGAGAACCAACCAATCCAATATGTTTCTATTGAATTAACCATTTGTGATAAGTCAATCTATGATGAAGCACCTATTGATCCTATAGTAGTTGTCAAGAAGTCTCACTCTGACAAGCCAATTTTTGTTGAGTCACTTCTTAATGATTATAACTACCTTTGGGAAAATCATTACCTCGACCATGTGCCTATTTTTTAAGATCCTCTTATTGACAAGCCAGTCTCTAAATAATTGTCTCTTGACCTTTTTTCCATCCTAAAGGAGTCCCACTCTGACAAACCACCTTTTATGGATCCCATCATTCAATTACAGGTTATTACTTACCCAATACCAAGAATTCAACAAGACATAATTATAATAGAGTACCCATCAGATGAAGAATCATAGTCAGAGTCAGGTTTTAATCTTGGACCAACATTGGATTTAACATTAGAATCTGAATCAACATCAGTCTCAACATTGAATTCAAAATCCCTTGAGTTAGAATTAGATTTAAAAGAAGAATATGTTTGTGGTTATTACAACATTGGTTACAAATGCCTTGCAGATTAATTTGAATACATTTGTGATCCTTCTACACTTTTTGAGGATGATTAATTTAGCTTTGACACAAGTTATTCTAGTATCTTCTATGAGGATTGTGCAACCTCTCCCCATTCCATTACCATTCTATAGGCCAATACAATCAACTAAAATAGCCATATCATTGACATTCCATCTCCCACAAGTGTCGATTGGGATCAATAGAATTGCATTTTATTGAACTAAATCCATGGAAACATAACAGTCAAAGAAGAGAAAGGAGACCAAGAACACATTCATATAGCATAAGAACACTCTTCTAGTGAAACCTTTTTGGAGGCATTAGGGGAGAATCAATGTTAGAACTCAGCATCTTCTAGTGAAATTTTAAAAAAAGAACTAGAAGATAATCAAATTAAAAAGTCAACATTCCTTAGTGAAACCTTATCGAAGGTGCTACGAGACAATCAAGACAAATTCATTGGTGAAAACCTATTTAAGGCACCAATAGATGAGCACAAAAGTTCTTCACTGCTTAATGAAGACAAAATCAAAGATCAAATCAAAATAGCTTCCCATCTACAACCTAATCAGATGGTAGCTACTCTCAGGCCTAAATAATAGAAAAATATGGTGGTTCTATCATGAGAACAAGTCTTCGGCCCCACCATAACCAAAATTATGTCAAATATGACATTAACAATATTACGTGTGACTAAAATTCTTGATCTTCATTTATTTCTCCACCATTATACATTCCATTATCATCTACCATTACATTTCACAGTCAAACCTACCATCCATTATTTGTCCTTGTTTACCATCCATGGCCACACTTTCCTTTGCAAAGGCTACAAAGATACCTTGTTGTGATACTTGAAGGAATTAGAATTAATGACTAATGAAGATCACAAAAGAATTTTTGACAACCAAATATGTAGACCATTCTTAATGAAACAACTATTTAGATGAGGTATGAGATAGCAATTAACATGATCAAATATTCTATTTATATCATTTGTTGATTAGGATGTGCATCTCCCCATCAACAGGAATAATAGAATCAAAAACCACACCCAAGCCAAAAATATGTTCCATGCCATTTCATTTCCATGCCCTTGCCATTGTTACATATCCTTTTGTCATTATCACATATCCTAGCTAATCACCCTATCACTTGGGGGTAAACCCTCTTAATATTTTATCCATCCTATCATTCCATTCCTATCTAGACCAAAGCCTATTTTTAGTCATCCTACTCAATCCTATTTTGATATTAGTTCATTTGGTTCTTCTCATACCTTTTATGGGGGTATTTTAATCAAGTTTCAACAATCAATCCAATCCATGTTTCAATGATAGTTTATGAAAGTAGTGTGACAGTTGATCTGGCAAGATATCTTTCATCATATCAAGTTTATTTATGTGATCCTGATTATAATTACCTATAGGCAAATTAGTGTCTCACTAGTCAGGCTACTAATTATAACCACCTATGGGCAAATTAGTATCATTGACTATTCCATCGTATCCTAGTTATAACCACCTATGGGCAAACTAGGGGAAATACTTATTTACCATGCATTGCTGCATCACCTTGCAATTACTATTTTCATTTGACTAGCCATTTACTAGATTTGAGAACTTGTTGGGACCTAGTTGGTTTTTCCTCACCTTTTGTGTGGATATAATTACTGTGACTTGAGGTCATTTTAGGACTATGTGGGTCATGCTCAATTCATGTCAAGGTCACCTCAATCCCCCTTTCCATATGCTCTCAACATTTTATGATCAAACTAAGCCAAATACTCTCACCATTTTGTGAGTAGGTATTTTGTCATTCTCTAACGAGTTAAGATACCTCAAAATGCCAAAAACATTTATAACATTTCAAAAATACAAAAACATTTATCTTGTCTAAGCCTAGTCAATTATCCTCGATCTGCCTTACTGGGGAATTATCATTATTAAGATGCTTTCTTTTTCTTTTGTTTTTAGGCTTTATATTTGTTTGTTTATTTCAAGTTATTTGTTTGTTTATTTATTTTTCTATTTGTTTGTTTGTTTATTTGCTTACCTGTTTCTTTGCTTTCAACACTTTTGCCTTGACTTGGTCTATATGAATTCATGGGTGATTCCTCGAGCACATTATTCTTGAGTCCATCCATATTTTAAATGTCAATATTGTCATCATGGTTTTTATCATTGATGCATTATTTTTAAGTGTCTATTGGATGAAGAGCCAGTCTTTATGCATATTTTGGCCAAGTCTTCATGGTGTTGTATCATTAAGCCTGCCATCACGTGCTATAAAAAAAATTAGATTCAAGAAGGTCTAAAATTAATAGAGCTGCAAAAGTTTCTCCTTGGCACCTTGGCCAATCCTCCCATCTCACCCTTGATTAAATCAACCTATTAGCTATTCTAGTTGTATCATTGATAATCAAGATAAGCATCTCCTCGTTTGCAAGTACAATTGAATCATTTTCTATTGATCAATCTCATTGTTCTATTCATCTCTTTCATCATTTTGTGCTCGCTCATCTTTAATCTATATTCTAGGTTATATTCTTGATTTATGCTTGATAATCAGCCCTAACTAGGGCACAATCATATTTAGCCAATCTAGGTCCGTTTAATGATTATAATCACCTATGAGTAAATAATTATTTTGAAATTTAATACTAATTATAACCACCTTTGGGCAAATCAGTATCCTTTTTACATCAATGCATGCAAGCATTTTTTTGTTTGGATTAATCTCAACCACTAGTTAATTCTATTTTTCTTCTTGTTTCTTTTTGAGGGACCATCTATCAACAAATGTGATGGCCACTCCCTCAAGGGGGCATCATCCTAGGCTTCCCAAACACCATTTGGAGCATTGTTATTCAACTACCACCTTATTTTTGGTATATAGGCCATTTATCATTATTTTATAAGACATTGCTTTGCCTACTGTTTATAACATCTTCCTAAATAGGGGTAAACTGTAGACACCTAAATCTAGCCACCAATGACCTCCAACCAGGGTTTTGACCAATTTTTATTAAAATGCACAATTTGGCCTAAAAATAATAAATCATATTAAAATATTTGAAACTAACATATTTAAATGCTAATTTTGGCCAAGGTATCCCAAAATAAGGTAATGCAATTTATGGGCCAGCTAACTTTGATCAGATCATTTTGAGTCAAAATGCCAATTTTTCACCTACGTGCTCTGGATTGATCTTTCCTAACAAATTTCTTGCATGAGACACATACTTTATTTATTGGTAACATCCTAAATGGGAATATGGTTCCAACTCATCTGACATTCACTTCCAATTCTAATCTAGTAAAATTTTAGACCAATCACAAGGCATTCTGATCAATTTGAGTAATTTATGCACAAAGTACTTAATCATGCTTAAGAACTAATTAAACCAAATTAAATCCTAATTAATAATTCCATAAAAATGTGTTGAATAATTATTTTTAGAAATGAATATTGAATATATGCATCATCAAGTGACCTCATTTTTTGGAAAGACATCCTTAGGCCATAAATGCCACACATTAGGATTCATGCTTCTCATGCCTCATCAAAGCCCTCCATGCCTCTTAATTTCTCCCCTATCCCAAATATTGATGAGCCTATTTATCAATTTTAATTATATAATTGGATTAATCCTTAGCTACACATCTTAAACCTAAGATGAATGGTTCAGGTTGATTCTAGTCATTTGCAAAAATCTATAAATAAAGAGGCCATGAACATCATTTCTAAGCTTAATTTGTGCAAAGTTATAATGCAAGATTGGTTCCAAAATTTTCATGCAACTAGTGTTACCATGCAAAATTAATTCTAATTCAAGCCAAGCCACAAGCCAAAAGTGCCAAGGAGAGATGGAGATAGACAAGCTTCCATTGCCAAGGACTTCATGAGCACAAAACTGAGCAAGCTACTACCATAAAGGCATTTGGAGCATCCGAGGAAGGTGAAGGATTTTTTTTTTATAAATTTTTTAGTTGCGTTTGTCATTTATTTTTGTTATAAGCTCACTTTAGTAACTAGGCATGAATATATTATCTTAATGTGTTTTTGATTTGGTTTCATTCACTAACACCATACTAATCTCCTCTTCTTAGTCAAATTCTTAGTTCACAGATTGTAAATTTTTTTCTACTCCTATTTAAGTTGGCATTAAATAAGATCCAAAACTTGAATATGAAAAAATGAACCCTACTTTATATAAAAAACTTATTGGTAGTTTGATTTATCTAACAATTATTAGGCTAGATATTTCATATGTTGTTGGTGTCGCTTCTAGATTTATGCAAGATCCATATTTGGATCATTGGAAATTAGCTAAACGTATTTTTTGTTATATCAAAGGAACAATTAATTTTAGGTTATTTTATTCTTCTATTGATAATGCTAAATTATATGATTATTGTGATGATAAATATGGTCATAATATTATAGATTACAAATCTACTTTTGGATATGTGTTTATTTTTGGTGTAGGTGATATCACTTGGAGCAACAAGAAACAACCTATTGTCTCTATCTCTTCTATTGAAGAAAAGTACAAAAGTGATATGTAAGCTTTCAAAGAAGCCATGTGGTTATTAATGTTATTGGGATAAATTCATTTGTATTTTTATCATAGTATCATCTTTCATTATGATAACTAAATTTGTATAGCTCTGACAAAAAATCTATTATGACACCAAAGAACTAAACACATTGAAGTTAATGTGAATTTTATCTAAGAGAAAGTCCTCAATGTTAATATTGATCTTCAATTTTGTCTTATAGATTAACAAGTGAAAAATATTTTCACAAAACCACTTGGTTCTATCAAATTTTGTCAATTTCATGTAATGTTAGGCCTCTTAAAGTTTTCATTGAGGGGAAGTGTGCATGTCAATGCCACTTCCTATTGGCCATATGTTTCTTCTCCTTATCTATACTTATTTTCATTGTAAATCATTTTAAAATTCATGTGGAAGTTATGTAATTTAAGTAAACTTTATGTGGAAGTTTTAAAATGTACCCCAATACATAAAAACATACTTTGTAATGGAGGTCTTTATATTATAAAAGGCTCCAAATATGGTTAGTGATTATTCATGAGAAACTGTGAGATGTAGTCTCACGATTATAATAAACTAAACTTACTTTTGAGTAGTTTATAGATTATAATTATTTTTATTTTAAAAAGTGGTGTTTGGCATGATGAAGGTTTTTAAATCCTTCAATTTTTCACATAATATAATTCTTTTATGATGACTATGACATTTATATCTGTTTATCATTAAGGGGAGGTGTTAGAACATTTAATGTCTAAGTGATGCAATTATAAGACCCTTAGTACATTTTAAGTAATTAAATAATAATTATTTATTAATTATTAACATGGTTAACAACTTTTTATAAATAAATAATATAAAATATAATTATTTATTTTATTATCAGTGATTTTAAATGTTCTAGAGATGGTTGGACCAGTTGGTTACAATGGTCACCTCCCTTCAAGTTTTACTATACAATAGGGTTTACCCCTATTGTTCAAATAACTTGATGCATTTGAACTTATTCAAGTGATTAACAATTTTGTGAAGGCATTGGAGAGGGAGTGAGAAGGCAAAAGTTATTGTATTAGGGTTATATGTTTCTCAATCATTGGATATCACTCATGGGTTTTTTACCTCCTAAAGGTTTTCCCACTTTAAATACTTGTATTCTGTGTAAATAGATTTATGTTTACTCCATTGTGATTTGCTATTAATTACTGTTCTAGTTATTTTATATT
Source organism: Torreya grandis (assembly GCA_037957365.1). NCBI lineage: Eukaryota > Viridiplantae > Streptophyta > Pinopsida > Cupressales > Taxaceae > Torreya > Torreya grandis. Next base: position 2,675,951 of record JARHVA010000759.1, on the reverse strand, counting down.
GGTTTGTATATTTTATCACATATACATTAGGATCATCTCACGTGCCTTCCATATTTCCATACGATAATTTCACACTTTGTTAAGGATTGTTAGAATTCCTCCTACTTTTAGTGCTTTCAAAGCCTTGCTTCTTGATTTCAAAGATTTTTTCATTTTAAATTTTACATATTTACATTTCAAAAATGACAAAAATAAAACCACATGCATCTATTCAAAAAATACTCAAACATCAAAACATTTTTAAAACTCACAACTCAAGATATCTAAGCATTTACTCATGTTGCTAATATACATATATACATGTGTCATCTATTTTTTTATTAATAAAATATCACATTTCATTCACTTTTAAATATATAATGCATTTTCACAAGGTATGTGAGTGTGATAAAGGGCATACTTTTATATGGTTTTGATATTAGGCTAGTTTTTCCCCTTACAATGTTGCTAAGTAGGGAGTATCTCTTTGTTCTAAACAAACACTTTTATAGTTTGTATTTATCCACAACCTCTTTTCCATGTTGAGATACATATAATATAAATATATTACTATTTTTTAACATTGACATGAATACAAAATATATACCTATGTTAATTTCTATGTTTATGTGACATTTACATGTCCCTATATGTGGCCTTTGAGCCTTATGTGTCACATTGATTATTAATATGGTTCCACGATAACTCTCATACACATACTACTTATTTTATTCCATGTTTCATATATAATTCAATGTTATACTCAATTTCATGATGCAATGCCATTTCAATGCTCACAAGTTCATTACATGCTTCAATTATTTATTTAAAACTTTTTTGCAATATAATTCACATTTTAAAATGCTACTACATGCTCATATATTTTCATACATGCAATAACACTTTATTTTGAGATCAGTAGCTTACATGCAACATTACTCATCTTAAAAAGGGGGCATCATACTAGGATTATATTGAATTTAACCCCTTAAAACTAACATATTTCAGATTTATAGCAACATAAACTATGCAAATTATCAATATGAATCATAATTTTCAAAATTATGGGGGCATATGGATTGCATATATTTCCCACCCTCATAGTTACTTTATCACATATAAACATGTATAAAAATAATTACAAAGTTCAAATCAACATTCTATACAAAATAGGGGGCATGATGTTAGTTCATGTATTCCCTATTTTTATATTTTTCAATAGACAAATTTCAAGATGTTATAGATTGAATTTAAATCCATATACAATGGTGTGATTCATCTATTTTTCAATTGGATCATGTTTAAGCTTAGTGACACTCCATGTCTTAGCTACACCTTAGTGAACTATGTATTGGTTTCCCCTATTTTAATTTCCCCCCTTGGAGTTTAGTGACACTCGATGGGTAGAAAATTTACTTATTATTAGATTGCTCTTCACAAGTGAAATAATATCCTTATTTAAATCAAAATATTCACTCATCAAGACTCAATCATTCTCAATTTTTCTATAAGTATAAATCTTACTATTTGGTGTGGTTATGGTCAAGTGACACCTAATGACCTACCAATCATCATTTTTCCACTTTAAAAATTATTTGTTCTCCCTAGATAAGAAGTAAATAAGTTTTAAATAACCTTATCTCCACTTGGGTAAGTTGGTAACCCAAGACATAAAGCTCCTCCTTTGAAGGAAAAGTGTGTTTGCACACTCAAGTTTTATCTCTCTCTCCTTTACTCTAGTAATTTCATTTTATTGCATCATTAGATTAAATTGGGAGAAAATGTAGAAACATAAATTTAATCAATAAATACTTGAAAATATTTATTATTGACATTCTTATCATACTTGGTTTTTTTTACCATTCCGTTAGCCAAAATCATCATAAGAACCTTCACTATCTTACAAGTACTAAGAAAATATCATTTAGGTATCCATATTTCATCCCTATTTTGTTCATAGACCCCTCACACAAAGTTTTAGAAGTTTATAAAAGTATAGAACAAGTCTGCACTAGGTGGACAAGTATGCGATGTGGATTTGTTCCCTATTGTGCTCATGTTGTCTTAGTTATAATAGAAACCTTTTCAAATTAATACATTTAATAGGGACTCTCTCAAACTTTTAATAAGGTTGGATCATGAAAATATTCAAATTATTCCTCTATAAAAGTACATCAAGGCCTCTCAATTTAATCATCTGGTAATCTAATTTGAAAAGCATTTTATGTTAAGTAAAAAAACATTATTCTTTTCAAGTTCAATTTTGTTGCTTTCCTACAGTCATAGGTCAAGTTTAACAGTGTTTTATTACAAATAAAGGACATCTATTTTTAAACACTATAATCAAAATTTTTAGTTGCATCCATATGATCTTCCCTAAATAGAGAACTACATCAGTCTGAGGCCCTTTAGGCTATGTAACACTCAGTTAACAAGGGGTTTTCTAAGGATAAATCAACCAATCTTAATTACCCCATTTTCTTCCATTTTGAATTTGATCTCATTTTATGTGCTTATGTAGAATTAGGGATTTAATTTTGTAGGCCTTTCATGCATCTACTCATTCTCTACACACAATTAGGAAACCCTTATAAGCAACTGCATGTGTTTTGATTAAAAAATCATCTATATGGTCAACATGGACAACATAATAGAAATAAAATATATCCATACTATGGGCCTATCCTCCTAGTGCACTCCTATCCCTTTATCTCCTAAAGTTATAATTTTTATGATGATATAAGTCAGATCCTAGTTAGATCAGTTCTAAGTCATTGAACAATCTGTATATTCAAAAATTAGTTGATTACAAGCTAAGTACATATTTCTCCTTTTAAAATTCATTATTTATAAATTTAAGTTTTGTACTTTATTGTACCCTATTTTATATCAGTTTATATTAGTTTATTTTTATTCAAATTTATTCATTCCAATTCAAAATAGAGTAAACATTTTGGTGAACCTGCATATTATTAAACATTGTCAAACCCTAATTCCTCACTAATATATATTTTATATTATATAAGTCATATCATATTTATTTTCAAAACCATTATATATTAATCAATTTTTTATCATAAAAATACTGTATAAATTATTCATAAATTATAATTTACTATTTTTAGTAAATGTTAGCTTAAATGGTGAAATACAAATATATTTTTAAATTAATTTATGGGTTTTATAAACTATCTGATTTCGTAAAAAATATATCTCAGATCTCAAAAGTAACTAGTTTTACTATAATTACTTTTTTTCTATTGTGCATATTATAGGGTTTCTTTGTGATTAGCCTATAATCATTGCACTTTGTCTAGTTCATAATTGGTTCAAAATAACTTAATTTTCAAAATTAATAGAATTTTTATTTTTCATATATAATTAAATAAAATTCTCTTTGTAATTAGCCAAATATTACATAGATTACTTAGAAATTACCAATTACTATTTTTAGTATATGCTAACTTAAATGGTGAAAGATAAATATATTTTTAAATTAATTTCTGGGTTCTATTTTTTAATAATTTAATACAATAACATATGTATTTCTAAAATGTTTCATAGATATTTAAAAATTTAGAGTTCTTTATTGTGCAATAGTATACTGCTTGTTGTTTGTTGATTTTTGTGTGGTTTAGGGTTTTAATTAAATTTTTAATTTTATAAATTAGAAAATTTTGATTTCTATACAAAAATATTTTAATTTATTTTTTCTTTATTTTTCATTGCTTTTACTTGTTTTAGAAACAATGTTATGATAGTTTTAAAACTAATTAGCTACTATCCTGAATGGCTACATGATGTTTTGTTTACAAACATCATGGCATGAAGGGTTTTACTCTAATACTCATAGCTATAATATGTAACTAATCATGCAATTTAGTTTTCACGTGCCTTAGTTTATCATAAATGCCTAGGATCCCTTTTTTACAATAATAAGATGCCGCTTTTATATGTTTGATTATTGGTGTACCTGAGAGGAGCATATCACTCAAAGAAATTACTCTCAACTTACCCTTGAAACTGGGATTAGTGGGTCACACAAATGGTTATACCTATGTAGTTAGTGCTCTGAAATATTAGGCCAACACTAATCAATTAATGAGAAAGCATATATGAGATTCTATGGATAATTCAAGACCCTTTCCTAGATTACCTATCATACCTTGATTTTTTCTTATATTTTGTGTTTAATCACTAGTTACCTTGTATATGCTAGATTACTTGTTAACTTTAAGAATTTCCTTTTCTCATATTTAAATTCATTGCATATATTATGGATAGGAAATATGCTATTGGTATTCATCCCCTTGATAAATTGTTATCCACTCATGTTATGCCATTTAATTATGATCAAGTTGAATGGACAAAAAATAAATAAGCAAAAACTCATAGAAAATTATTATATGGATGATTTTGATCTTGATAACATGGATACATATAAATAATTTGGATCTAAAACATCTTAGGAATATTATTTTATTATGGCCTCTCACTTACTTGCCCAAGATGAGCAAGATGCACCTTTTGCTTCATTTTTATATTCTTCTTTAGAGCATCTTCTAGAACCTTTTTCGGATTCTTCTTTGGATTTACCTTTGATCATAACTCTAGATTCCCCTTTGGGTTCTTTTCTAGCTTACTCTTTGGATTTAAATTCACTCACATCACTAGATACCTCTTTGGATTCTCTCCTAGAATTTTATCCATATTTATATTTGATCACACCTATAGATTCCTCTTTATATTCTTTTTTAGATTCTCCTTTAGATTCATCTTTAGACACACCTATATATTCCTATTTGTTTCACCCTTTAGACACCCTTTTGGATCCTTTCAATTCTTATTTGGTTACACATATAGTTTCATCTATAGCTTCACATTTAATATCCATTCTGGATGTGCAATTGGATTCCATGCACACTCTTTCCTCTCCCCCTTATAATTTACTTTACAGAATAAAGAGCCTCCTAATTATGAGTATTTACTCTCTCTTAGATTGACACCTATTAAAATTGCACACCCAATTTATCTGTTGCCTTTGATAATGCCCTTGATTGCATTTAATTTTATAAAGTGGATTCCCATAAACTATATCCCAACAAGGATGATGTTATTCATAAACAACCTCTTATATCTCTTACCCATGAATCTCAATTGAACCCTATTAGTGATGAGACCATATATCCTTCTTTACATCCCATATCTAGTGCACGTACATGACATAGTTCCCCTCTTATCATCTTGTCCCCTTTCATAGAAAGAAAGAGCATTTCTTTACTCTCATTTTATTAATGACCAACATCATAATTATGGTGATTATGTTGAGGATTAACATCATGATGACTATGTCTCTAGCGATGATGAACATGTTCCTCTTAATCCTAATATAGATTCTTATCCACCCTCATCTCCTATTGATGATAAATTACATGATCAATCTAATGATAATGTTATCACCTATTGTGATGACATTACTCATTCCCTCTTGCAAGATAGGCCATGTAAACATGTTTATAAATATTCCATCTTTGCTTTCCATAGCATGTAATAGGCTTGTTGTTGCCTTCACTAACACTCCCCATTTTTAGGCTAAAAATAAGGACAATATCTATTTTACACTAAATCTTAATTTACTTGGTTTCGAGGACCTCTTTAGAGTTATCTTGATGTTTTTGCTTAAGCCCTTCCCTAATTGACAATTAGCTAGATGATAAGTTACAAATGACTGTTTGTGTTATTTTCTAATGCTTTTTACATTTTGATCAATTTAAACCAAGGTCTCATCTATGAACATCAAATTCTAACTTGAAAATTTATTTTAAGTCCATGAATTGCTAGTACATGATAAAATACTTTAGTATTCACCCATTTGAATGTTGGACCTAGGTTTTTAACAAGTTTATCTAAGATTTTGGGACCTTTTTATGGCTTCTTTTTGGAAATATAACTCATGATTATGTTTTTCACTTCAAATTGGATAAATGTTTGCTTATGTTAAACTTTTATCTTAGTAAATTTTATAAAATGGTCAAGATCTACTTTGAAAATAGATTTAAATTAATTAAAAAATGGATTTTTCTTTGCTAAGTTTATCCACCTTATTGATTTTATTTTGAAAACTTAGCTGTCTTAATTTGAATCTCTTAGTCATTGGCTTTTAAAATTGAAAATGTTGACTGTTCCTTTGATTTTCTACTTGTAGGTACCCACTTTGTCTCTGAGAAATGCATGATGATATTTCATGGTTCTCAATAGCCCAAAACCATTCATAAAATACTTTTCAAGAATTATCCAATTCTTTAAAGGTTTCCTAAAGAAATGTGGCATATTTAAACTACTCTATAGGGCTTGAGTAGTTTATATTCACTTGAGAATATCTAACTCTCTAGATCACTAGGATGCTACTAGGTGGGATGATTTTGGTGGCCTACTACCATAGAAGACTCTGTATATAGTAAAATCCTTTGAGTGAGTGGGATGATTCTAATTGGCATGATCCTAATGATATAGACCAATAGAGAGTCAACAAGCAATGTAAATCTTTGTGCCCTTATGGGCCCAGGATTACACCACTTAGCACCACCCTAAGAGCCTAATAACCCAAAGTGATGGTAGTATTAAATTGAGAACCATGTACCCATGGGAAATCATATAGATCTAAGGGTATACAGGATAATTCACATGGATATGGTGATGATCAAGATTAATTATAGAGTATATTCAAAGGGCATTAATAGAATACCAAGTGGTAAAGTGGGACCCATCAAAGTAAACCAAAGGTTTAGTGAGGGGAATAGAATGTGACGCTGAAGAAGGGCCATGTGGAATTGGTGAAGTTAGAAGATGAGGAGAATAAGATTGATGACCCGATTGGATATAAAAACTATCAAGAGTCCCAAGAGGACCATGTGTCAAGTATAAAAAGTGCAGTCAAATTGTAGTTGGTTCCTCACCAACTAAAAGGCCTAGAAGTGGTAAATTTCAAGCTATTAAATGGGAAAATTGATTCAATAAAACTTGAATTTAATATAGGGATGGATCATTTATTTAATAATCTTCTAAATTAAATGCAAAATTATGTGTAGGGCATGATGGAATAGTAGTCTCAAAAAAATCCTAATGATAATCTACCACCAATATTTAAATTTGATTACTACTGCCCCTAAATTGAACACAAAGTAGTCATTATAGCATGTGTCATCACATGGACTATGAATGATAAAAGTAAAAGGAGAGGAATTGAGCATAAAATAATTTTTTTTTCCTTTAATAGGTGTGGATTTTAATCAATAAATCATGCTCAAGATGAAAATCTATCAGTGAATCAAAAGAATCCCAATTGCATCCCCAATCATCATTGAATATTTATAACTACCCCAGTAATGTGCTGAGAAAACTTCATGGATAAATATGTCTATATAATGGAAATTATTTACCCTTTGAAATCATCAACACTTAGTGCAAAGAAACTCTATCAAAATCACAATATAATCATTTTACTTATTTTCACTTTGTCTTTTTGCCTAGAAATGTTGTCCATGGTTTCTTGGTTAGAGTTTATTCCTATGCTAGGGAATTGATGTTATTCTATATTAATTAATGAATTTAATAATTATATTATGATTATGATAATATAGTTTACTTGTAGTTTATTTTTATTTTCTTTAAAATTCTCTTTGCCTTATGTGCTTGCAGTTATAAAGTAATTTAAAAGTCCTATGTGCAGTTTGCTATAGGCCTTTTGAGGTGTTTATATTTAGTGAATAATTTATGAGTTAGGCATTCAATTTAGTATTCCTTATAATTTTTCCCATTGGGTGGTTAAATATTTGTGTAATTAATAAACCAGACACATATTGGTGTAACTGTGACTTGGCATGCTTTAGTTCTCAAACATTAGCATTTTTTTATATTAAAAATATCCTTTTCTACTCCCTTTTCCATCTTTTTATGTTTATTTTAGAATTGAAACATTTTATCCATTTTATAAATTGGAAAGGTTAGGATCAATAACAATCAACCATCAAGTTCAGTCAAATAATAATAATTCTAAGTGTCATCAAATAGACATTGAGCCTCTAGTGGTAATAGTAAAATTAATGAGGTAATACCTTTATCCCATGCATTGTCCCCCGCTCTTCTCTTTGGAACACTCAATATCATAAGTGATATTGGATTTGGATCTTGGGGTGAAAAATGGTTGATGCTATAAGGAGGGCCTTTTTTTTTATACTTCTTATTTCCCCTCCCTTTTGATTTCTATTTATTGTTTCATAGAATAACAATTGGCACTAGAAGGAGGGCTTTCTGAGGTGAGTTTAATCTTTGATTGAACACAATAGTAATCATGAACTATTGAAAATTATTAATAATTAACTAATAATTATTGTAAGCTCTTAGATTTCACTGAATTTTATTTTTCTTACTTTTACTTCTACTTTCCCATCCTATTGTAAGTTCAAACACATAAGCAATAATTGGCTCAAGAAGAGTAGTTGCTACTAAATTTTGCATGGTAAACTAAGATAGATCCTAGTGTGTGCATTATGTAGTCCCAATCTATCCATGGGATATTGATTATTTTTCCATTATAGATCCATAAAAGATCTTAAAAAACTAGAGATAAACCTAATCCTTTAATTAACCCTATTGTCTCCACCACTAAAACTGCCTAGAATCAGCATATACCCATGGTGTTATCCATGGATTGTCTTATTAGGTCTACCATAAACATACCTGGGGTTACCCATGACTTACCTACGAACCCAAAGAGATATATACCAAGATTCACTCCTAGTGTAAGAAGGACCATAAAGGACATGTAACATCATATGAAATTGCCCTTAGACTCCTCAATTTTGAACATGAAGATGTGGCTTGTAGACTATTCCCCTTCAAACGTATGGATGTAGAATACCATTAGTTTTTAAACCTTTATAAATACTCCATTACAAGATCGGACCGATTTAATATTACTTTACTTGCCTAATTTGGGCAAGTTATATATCTAAGCATCTTGTATCAATAGTTTGCATGCATTAAATGAGATCCTAATGAGCCCATTAGGAATTTCAATGCTAATTTATAGAAGATGTATATGCAAGTCACTAATATTTATAAAAAAAATTCTTATCTAGCATTAGATATGTATAAAAACACATTGGACCCATGGAATGCAATGTTCTTAAGAGGAGATTGTATGGTAGTAACCTTACCTTTGGTATATGATGAATCTATCAAGGTTGATAAAAAAATCAATACATAAGGCCAAAGGATGGATCTCATCCTTAATGCATTATTAAACATTCCCTTATTAAACCTTATTCCTAATACAAACCATAAGTGCATGTACCTCAACTATTTCCTATAATGAATGTAATCCCAATGAGACATGTTGCTCCAAATCAACACATGTGTTTTCTTAACTCGATAAATAGCTGGATGGTTCCCTAATTTAAAAACCAAAAAATATTATTAGTTGATAATAATACCCGAACCATACCCCAAGAGTGTATAAAAAATGAGTTGGATGACATCCAATAAATGGTATAAAGACTAAGTAATGACTTCCTTGGTTTGTAAAGGTAAAAGGGTAACTCTGGTGCTGAGATTTCAAATAAGAACTTCAATTATAAAAAAATAAACAAAAATTATAATCATCCTCATAATTAGCCAAAGCATTCTCCCAAAAAGCTACTTGAAATAAACATTTATGAGATAACACTTCCTAATTCGTGTTGTGTGCATAACATTTCCCAACATAGAGAGATTGATTGCATCAAATTATGTAGTGATTATGACATTTTATAAAGATAAATAAAAGAGTATGAGGTAGTACCAAACCAAATCAAATCATCTAATACTGGTAGGCTACCTAGAACAACCATGATATTAGAAACCATGAAGTTCCTTAAACAAGAAGATAATGAAACAAAAGAGAGCACTAATGAAGTGCATGTTTTGCATTAATTTCAAAGAAGCAATTATGCCCTTAGGAATCGATAACAACAACAACCCCTCACCACCTAAAATCCTCCAAAAAATGGTGAAGCTCCCCATGATCCTAAGGATATGAATGACACTCCACCTTTAAATTATAATGAATCCAATTCCCATGTAGAGATTCAACCACCTCAAGGAAAAATCGGATATAATATTGTGGAAGATATGAAAAAGATAAAAGATAGCATCACATTGCATGAGCTTGCTCAAATAATTGAGCAATGTGATCTTCTTATCAAGTCACTTACTGAAATACTAGTCCAACCCAAGCAGAAAATAACTCATACCAATGTGATTATTCATAAAAATAAGACTAAAGTGCCTCCCTTTCTCATAACTATTACGCTATTTGAGAAGAAATTGCATAGGTGTCTGGTAGATTTAGGGGCTTTGATACATGATTCTTGATGGAATTTGAGAAACAATAGGATTAATCGTTATCAAGTTAGATAAGGTTGTGGTCCAGATAGATAAGTTTGAGGTTAGAGTAGTAAGAAAATTACTCAATGTCCACATGCAATTATAATCAGAGCTAGAATCTAGTAATTCATATATATACAAGTTGTAGACATACCTAAAGCATATGGAATGCTACTCAATAGAGATTGGTCTAAATCTTAAAATTGATACATGGACACTAACTTCTCTCACATGTGGTTACCTTGGAGGGGCATTGCCAACTAAATAAGAGTGGATAGAAAGTTAAGGATGAAGCACATGATCACAAAATATAATGTTTTCAATGAGAAGGCAATCTTAGTGAATTATATTATAGGGATCTACACTTTAGAAATAGAGCTTGATAAATACGAGGTTGATGACAATATTTATTTACATGGTCCATGATAATTGTGTGTATGGATCCCACTATAAAAAAGGTTCTGAATCCATCATATTATTTATTTATCCCCAAGGTAAGAAACATTTAACTACTTACATGTTATTTCCATGTAATAAAAACTTAGAAGAATATGAGGTATTAGCTCTGGTACTACAATTTACATTAAGGCATAAAGAAAAAGAACTGAAAGTATTCAATGATTCTGAGCTTGTTGTGAACAAGGTAAGGAGAAATTTTCATTAAAAATTGTCATACCTTAGAAAGTATAAGCATAGAGCATGGGATTTAATAATTTTTTTTGATGCATTCAACATCATCCTTATCCCCAAAGAATAAAATCTAATTTTTTATTCATTAGCATCCTCAGTTACAAATTTATCCTCTTTAGATGATATTGAGTTTCAATAATTCACTATGGAATTAATCCTTTGTCCCTATATTCTAGATAATGTGATGAATTTATAGGTCTTTGAGGATGGCTATAAAAATTTTCAATTCTTTAAAAATGTTGGGGCATTCAAAGCCCAAATAATAGATGAAGAGGAAAGAAATAGTCCCAGATTTGAACTTAATAAAAACAAAATTCTCAATATCTATGGGAATAAAATATCGAAGGGGATGATCTCTCTAGAAAATGCATTTGATGCATATGGACATGTTCCCCAAATTAAGAAACCTAAATTTGCAAATCAAAAGTGTCAAACCATTAGACTTGGTTCTTGGGAAAGACTCTAAACTGTAAACATAGGTCCTAATTGAATGAATGCAAAGATTGAGTAGCTTCAAAATTTACTACTAAGTTATAAATATTTAATTACTTGGGCCTATCAAGACTTAAAATTATTTGACCCTAAGGTGATTACTCATGTTATTCCTCTTAAACTAGATCAAAAGCCATTTCAACATAAACAAAGACCTATGAATCCAATCCTTGAACTGATAATACACAAAGAACTCCACAAGTTCCTTTTTGTTGGGATAATATTCCTAGTTCACCATTCCAATTGGGTGGAAAAATTAGTACCTATACAGAATAAACATGACAAAATTAGACTATGCATAGACTTCTAAAATCTGAATAGAGCTTCAAATAAGGAAAATTATCCATTGCCTTCCCTTGATGAAGTGATTTAGATGGTTAATGGATCCCAAATGATGTCCTTCTTAGAAAAAATCTAGGGATATAATTAGGTTTTATTAAATTATGAGGATTGAAATAAAACTAAATTTACAATGAAATGGGGCACATTTTCCTACAAATGAATGCCATTTCGATTGATTAATGTTGGAACAACATTTCAAAGAGCAATCGATTTCACATTTTAAGGTTTAATTGATAAATGCATAGTAATTTACATATATGATTTAAATATATTTTTAAAATTTAGGTCATATCACATCCACCACTTTAAGAAGGTGTTTAAAAGACATAGAAGGTATTTCATTTCTTTGAACTTAAAAAAGAGTGTGTTGTATGTCACCAAACGTAAACACTGTGGTCATATCATCACAAAATAAGATATTTATATTGATACTAAAAGAGATGAAGTGATTTCTAAATTACCTCAACCTAATAATAAAAAAAGAGTTTAAATATTTATTTGGTAAATTTTTTTTTTTCACAAATTCATTTTAGATTCATTAAAATTGTGAAGCCTCTAAATGTTATGTTGAAATAGGATGTTGAAGTAGATTGGCATGTTCAGTCAAAGAAATCATTTCAAGACATAAAAGATGTTACCATACAATCACCAATGCTAATAATTATAGATTATGCTATACACTTATAAATTTATCTTTTTAACTCTGAACACACCATTGTTACCTGCCTCACATAGAGATTTGATGGAGAAGAATACCTTGTTGTTTTTATGAGTACTAATCTGAAGTATATAGAATTGAGATAATATAATTTGAATAAACATGCTTACATTTTGGTCAAAACTATGAAAAAAATTAGGAACTATATTCTTATGAATAAATTATATGTAATTTTACTAGACCTAGGTATTAAATAAATGTTGGGCCAGGTTGAGTTAGGGGAGCACAAAGGTAGGTGGATGACTAAGATTCAATAAAATGAATTATATATAAAAATTGATAAGATAGTCAAAAGACAAGGACTTACTCAAATAATAATTGAGATTGATCCAAAGATCACCATGCATCAATTGGACCAAGAGCAAGTGCTACAGTAGAATTGGTACACCCTAATTACCCACTACCTTCTCTATGGGACCCCACCTCTTAGACTCAATCAAATTCATAAAATATCTCTCATATTAAAAGTGATGCAATATATTATAAAGAAAGGAGTCATTTTCAATAAAAATAATAAAGACATCTATCTTAGATGCCTGTCAAAAGCTGAATCTAAGGAAATTATGGCTAATTTCCATGAGAAGTTAGGCATTAGTCATCATGTAGTAAATGTGATGGCACACAAAATAATTTGAGTATGTTATTATTGGCCAACCATAATCAGGGATGTTCATACACATGTTATAATATGACATTAGTGGTAGATAATTGCCAAAGATAAATACACACTATAATTCAAATGTAGTCAGTTATAGAAGGGATGCCATTTACCCATTGAGAGTTGGATTTCATAGGAGTCATTAATCACAACTCCTCAGTAGGCCATAAGTTTTTTCTTACCACCATATAATATTTCATGATATGGATAGAGGTGGTGGAAATGAAGAATAACACTACAAATTAAGTAATCAAGTTCATGAAGAATAATGTGACCACTTGATTTGGGACTTCAATTTCATTACTCTGTGATAATGGACCTGCATTTCAATCCACATAATTCACTGAGTGAGAATATGATAATTAATCTCTTTAATTTTTTCATCCAATTACTACTTTTAAGAGAATGGATTAGTAGAAATAAATAACAAGAACCTGATCGAGGACATCAAGAAGTTTATTAGAAATATTATCAAAGATTGATTTAAATATTGAAATAAATGAGTAAATAAATATAAAATTATAACATCTCCTTGAAGAGATCAAGCCATAATGTTGAGACAAATATTTTTAAATTGAAAAACCAAACACATCAAAGAAAAATACATGTGATCTTATAAGAATACTTGTCACCAAAAATATCCACAATTACAACTTTAAAAGCAAGATGAATTCAAAAAGAAGAGACAGAGATTTAAGTTTCTAGTGAGAAAATGAGTAAATAAGAATCTTTTAATAGAATAAGAAGAAGAAAATAAGAGTTACAAATAATCTCATGATTATTTTATAAGCCTCTTTTGTATGTGCTAAGTGGTCTATTCCCTTAAAGAGTGTAGAGAAGTATGTGCCAAGTGGGAGGAATTACTTGTGAAAGTAACTCCCAAATATTGAATAGAAACAAAGGGGTGAGTGACAAATCATAGAATTTGAATTTATAATTCACATAAAAAAAATTCTACACATAAAAGAAATTTAAGATAAATAAATTATTCTAAATAAAAGGTAATACTAGCAAAACTATGGAAAGGACCCAAATTAAGGTTAATTCTCTAACATTCCCCCTTAAAATTAAATTAGGGATACAAAAGTGAAAAAAATTTAGTGTAAATAAGGAAGGGAGTTGAAATTACATAATAATTTCCTTAATAGAAACGTTGTTCAAGAGGAAAAATGATAATTTAGAGAAAAAAAGACAGTGTTGTCAAAGGTCGCAAGAATGAGTGTGTGATCACTAAGAATATCTTAGAATCATTTTCAAATAATGTGTTCGATCACAAATACCAATAAAAGGAGAATTGATCCATGAAACCCTTCAAAACAAATAAACTAACCCCGATCTTTCAAGTTAAGTTATCAATATGCCATCAAAATACAATCTACATACATAATGTAATAAAAGTATATGTACAACTAAGTAAATTTATGTAAGATAACTTCCATCATAAAATACATAAACCTATACAAAAATAAGTTAATTACAATAATAAAAACATATATCATTTTCAACAAAAATTAAAGAATGTAAGAAAGGATATTTAATTTAATCAAAATGGAGACAAAGAAGATGTGTCACTTATAAAATATACTTTGCATGAAACATTAGATGAATTATTGCAAGAATACATATTGGTCTATGAAAGATTCATATTATTTAAGAATTAAAATAGTTTTACCTTAAAAAGTAGAGGATTTAGTCATTTTACAACAATACAAAGTGTAATATGTGGATTTACCACAAGATTTACATGGGTGTAATTTTTAAAATTTAGATATACAATGTCCATATTTTTTATAATGTGCATAATGTTTAGTAGTTTTAACCAAATCATGAATATTAGAAGTAATCTAATCAAAATAAATTGTATTATAAGTCCTTCAATGAGGAGGACAATAAGATTTCAAATATTTATTAGAAACATTTGAAGAATTATAGCCAAGACCTTTATAATTTGTATTAGAAGTCAAAAAAAAAAAAAGGTTCAAAAATACCATTTTCTCACTTATCAAATGCACCACTCGAATAACCCATATTTTCTATGATTTATACACTGAGATTGATATAAAAAGTACTCACATGATTTTTAGTTTGTTTAGAAACACAAGGAGATCTGTCATCATTAGAGATATTATCATTAGTAAAAGATGTAAATTTAATATTTAACGTGTCAATAGAAGATTGCATTGCATATATTTTTTCAAGAAAAGAGGTTTGTAAAGCATGTAAAGTCTCATTTTTTCATATAAGTTATTTTTTAAGAGAAACGATTTCATCATGTTTAATAGTTTACATAGTTTTTAGAAAAACTAACAAAATAGTCATTTTAAGAGCCATGGGAGCAATATATACAAATTTCATGATCATTAAAAAACCATTTAGTATAAATATTGATTGATCTAAATAACATTTAAAATATTTATTTTAACCAAATTTACAAAGATTAAAAATACTCATGATAAAAAAAATGTGAATAATAAAGTTGTGAGTTAAATTGATTTGTTTATCACAAAACTTAAATCAATTAACTTTATAAATGTAAACCTATACTAAAACACCAAGTTTCTTTTAAAATAAATAAATAAAAGAAACTTAAATTTTTTAAGTTTCTTTGCATAAAAAAATGTTGAGAAAAAATTTAAATTCTAAAGTTTAAGTGAAAGACATTTTAAATGGAAAGTGAGATATTATGCTAAAATAAATCTCACCAATAGATTTTTTTTTTATTTGCATATATAAAAGATTTACTTTTGGTTGATTAAATATTTCAACCAAAAAGAAAGATTGATTTTTTTTTTAATATACCTAATAAAATGAGTGAATTCCACGTGGAAAGATTTTTTTTTGGGTTGAATAGAAGATTCACCTCTTTTTAATTATATGAGTTTTAATTCATAACCAAAAGGAAATTAAAAAACTCTTCAATTTGAAATATGTTTACTGCATAGGAAAGAGGGAACTAAAGATTGTGATTTAAAGTATAAAAGATACTTTTTTTTATTAAAAAAAAATTCACTTGTCATGTAATGCAAAAGACAAAAAAAATTTACCTAAATTTAAAAAAAATAATAATCATATTTTATTTAAAATAACAAGGATGTTTTTGGTAATTTATAAACAATCGTGATCCAAGTTTTTCTAAAATTTTAACATGTTCTTAGATTACAATTAAACAAAACTCAAAAGTGTTTTGAAAAAAAATGTCAATAGAAAGATATAGCTTCTTTTTTAAATGGGTTTTTAGGTAAAAATGACTCTAAATTTTTTTAAAAAAAAACTTAATTTTTTTTAATGAATAACTTGCAAGATGAGGTTAGTAAGAGGTAAAAAAATTATTTTCTAACCAAGGATTAAAATCACAAAGATAAAACTTGTTAGATAAATGTAAATGATAAAAAAAAAGTTGAATGAAAAATGCTTTCTTCTTTCACCTTCAAATCTACACATGCTCAAAAGATTCAAACATTAACCAAACCATGGCTCTAATACCATATTAAAAATGTTACCAAAGATCAATTTAAATGTTGAAATAAATGAGTAAATTAATATAAAATTATAACATCACATTGAAGAGATCAAGCTACAATATTGAGACAAATATTTTTTAAAGTGGGAAACCTAATGCATCAAAGAAAAACCTACGTGATCTTATAAGAAAGCTTGTCACCAAAAATCTTCACAATTACAACTTTAAAATCAAGATGAATTTGAGAAGAAGAGATATAAATTCAAGTTTATAGTAATAAAATGAGGATAGGGAGTTTATTTTAATAGAGCAAGAAGAATAAAATGAGAGTTACAAGGAATCTCATGATTACCTTATAATCCTTCTTTGTGTGTGCCAAATGGCATATTCCCTTAGAGAGTGTACAAAAGTGTGTGTCAATTAGAGTAAGGAGTTACTTGTGATAGAAACTTCCAAATCTTATAGAAAAATAAAAATGTGAGTTACACCTCATAGAATATGGATATAAAAATTCTATACACATAAAGGAAACTTAGGATAAATAAATTATCCTAAATAAAGGGTAATACTAACAAAACTATAGGAAGGACCTAAATTAAGGTTAATTTTGCAACAAATTTTGATGAAAAAAGTCTCAAGAGTGGTATTCATAGCTGAATTTTGTTCTTTGGGCTGATTGCACCAGATATAAGAAAAAAGTTAAGAGTCAAGTATTTTTATTAGTCTATGGATTAGAGCCAGTTCTATTAGTTATGCTCAAGCTTCTCACCTACAATTCTATGCCATAGTACATGGAATATAATGAAAATGTAAATGATAGGAATTTAGACTATATAATTAGAAGAGGCTCTAAATGAAGCCCTACTAAATTTAGGTAAGCATCAAATCACTTTCAAGTATTAGTTTAATAAGAAGGCCAATGTGATGTCCTTTAGGATTTCAGATCTAGTGTTACTATGGAACACAACCCATGAGAAGAAAGGTTTGCATTCCAAATTTGACCTACTTTGGATTGGTCCATACCAAATAGATAAGTTATTGGGGTAGAATATTTTTCACCTTAAAGATCTAAAAGGGAATGATCTTCCATTACCAGTGAATGGGTAATTCCTAAAGCACTACTTCTTAGTTGTCCCTTAAACTATATTTTTAGAATGAGCTTCTTGGATTAGTTTTGTTTTATATAGTGTACATAATAGCTTAGTGTCCTTTATATTTTTACTCTCGTAGATAGTTTACTATTTTCTAGTTTAGTGTTATAATAGTTTCAATTTTGTTGTGTGTTTGCTTTTATCTCTTGGTTCTTTATTTTGTCCCTTTGGGTGTGACTTGTACATAGCCTTGTTCCATGACTATAGTTTGTCTTTGTCTTTCCTTGGTAAAAAATAGACATACGCTTCAATAAAAACCAAGTCGATCCAAGTTGAGTTGCCTATTTAAATAACCTCGATTTATAGGCATATTTATAGACCATTCATCTAGCTTGATGATGAATGATGAAGTCAAAAATCAGAAGATGATAACCAACATGATTGTCAAAGAATCTATTTTGACTAGAGGAACAACCCACAATCTCCTCAGCTGAGGAAACAAATGAAAAGTGTCACCCAAGTTGATTAATCAAACTATCTTGGTAGGTATCAATAGTGTGGCATTTCTCTTCATCATAAATTTAAGTTGTAGACTTGAGGTAATCACTTTGGATTATTCCCATTACTAGTAGTTAAGTAACTGCAAGCACATAACTGAATTATGTAATATGACTTGGCTTAATAAATTCTTGAAACAACATTAGTAAATCTATGTGGGATAATTTCTTATCGTTAAGGGTAATGTAGGTGAACATTTAGTTTCCCTTGGTATTCTCAAAATATTGAGAAATAAAGTGTCTAACTAATTTTTAGGCATGCTCTCACTTGAAAATCCCTGTAACTTATTTTGCTTTTCCATTTTCTTTCCCTGCTTTTCCTTCATTTCCCTTGTTGTTATCTTAAGTTTGATTTATACTTGTTGTTCTTGTTTGGATTTGATTCTTAGTGATTTTAGCCTCATCGTGTTTTTTTTTGGCTTGAACTATATTTTTCTACCTTGAGATTTCCTCTGCTTAATCAATTTTTAATGAGATGAAAGGTTTGTTTATGTGAATATAGCATCAATGACTTTCTAGAGCCTAATTGAAAATTTTGCTTGAATATTCTATGTGAACTATTATATTTTCCTTGTATTTTTATAATTATTGTATTATATTATTCTTAATAGAACACATAGATTTATAAATGCTGATTTATTTATTTAAAACCATCAAATACACTTAACATAAAAGAACTAAAACAAACATAAACCACTAGCACTTCTGATCTATCTCAACTGATTGAATAACTTTTGGAAATTTATTAAACCCATGGATTAGTCCCCAACCCTCAATGAAATGAATAAAAATCCACTTTCAAAAGGGGAAGAAAAGAAAATAATATTAAAATAATATGTGAAATCCCAAGATCCTTGAAAGGGTGATTCAGACAACCTCCACCATGGGATTTTTAATCTGGTTGGTAGTGGATCAAGTTCTTGAGGGAGACTAAAGGCATATATGTTGAGGATATAGACACTTGGATGGAATTAGAGCAATTCCCATGCCATTTTCCCTGGAGCTAAATTGTTAAAATCTTAATCCCTTAGAAGTTATAATTGTTTAGACATATATGAATGATTGTGTGTGAATGCAAAAATGTGAATGAGTTGATTACTTAAAGCATATATAATAATGGTCTTTGGAATAAAATTAGTCTATTATGTCATGTATCATAGTATGCTTTGGTTCCCACTCTTCTAATTTTATCCCAAGTTTTTGCTTGCAGTTAATATTAGTGTTTGGATGCATAAACTAGTAGGAATTATCTCCTAGTAGGAAGTCTCCATTGTTTTTTCATTTACTAACATGCCCTATTTTTAGGTTGAAATAGGGACCCTATTTATTTTGAAATAAATCTTAATTTACTTTGTCTTGAGGACCTCTTTGGATTTATCTTGATGTCTTTGCTTGAGCCCTTCCTTGATTAGTAGTTAACTAGATGCTAAGTTTCAAATGATTGTTCATCCTTATTTCTAATGCCTTTTTACATTTTGCTCAATTAAATTTAAGATTTCATCTATGAACATTAAAGTCTAATTTGTTGATTTATTTTAAGCCTATGAAGTCTAGTCCATGATAAAATGCTTTACTATTCACCCATTTTAATGTTGGACCTAGGATTATGACAAGTTAATCTAAGATTTTGGGACCTTTTTGTGGTTTTTTTTTTGACAATATAACTCATGATTATGTTTTTCACATTAAATTTTCTAAATGTTTGCTTATGTTTGACTTTTACCTTAGTCAATTTTATAAAATAATTGAGATCTTTGAAAATGGATTAAAATTCATTTATAAATGGATTTATCTTCACTAATTTTATCCACCTTATTGATTTTATTTTGAAAACTTAACCATTTTGATTTGAATCTATTAGTCATTGGCTTTTAAAATTAAAAATGTTGACTGTGCTCTTTTGCTTTACTACTTGTAGGTTCTCACTTTGTCTCCTAAAGCCATGTAACAATATTTCATGGCTCCCGATGGCCTTGAACCATTCATAAAAGCCTCTTAAGGATTTAGTCAATTATTCAAAATTTTCTTAGATCCAAAAGGCATGTTTATGCCACTCCATTAAACTTGAATAATTTAAATTCACCTAAAAACCTCCAACTCTTTAAATCATTAGGATGCTTCCACTTGGCATGATCCCAGTGACCCGCTACCTTGGGTGACTCCATACATATCAAAATCCTCTATGATATTGGGTGACATGGATGCTAAAAAGTGGCATGATCCTAGTGACCCAACCCAATGAAGAGTCAACAGGCAATGTAAAGTTGCATGCCCTAATGGGCCAAAGATTGTGCCACTTAGCACCACCTCAAAAGTTTGGCAGCCCAGAGCGTTAGAAGTATGAAGCCGATAACCACATTCCCATAGGAAATAATGGAGATATTAGGGTAATGAGTAAAATCCACATGGATATGATGATGATCTAGATGAATGATAAAGTAGAGCACAAAGGCATTGATAGATTGCTAAGGGGAAAATTGGGACCCACTAAAGTAAACCAAAGGTCTAGCAGGGGGAATTAAATGAGAATCCAAAGAAGGGTCACGTGGTAGTGCTGATGTTAAAATATGAGTAAACTAAGATTGATGGCTCATCTGGATATCAAAACCATCAATAATCCCAATAGGATAGTGTGTTAATTTTAGAAAATGTAGTCAAAGTGCACTTTGTTCTTCACCAACTAAAAGGTATAGAAGTGACAAATTTTAGGCTATTAAAGGGGTAAATTGAATTAAGAGACTATAAATTCAAGATAGGGATAGATCATTTATTTAATTAGCCTCTAAATTGAATAAAGATGTTTGCACAGGGCGTGGTAGAATGATAGTCCCAAGAAAATCCCAATGCTAATATGCCACTAATATTTGAATCTGATTACTACAGGTCCCTTAAATTAAATTTGAAGTAGTCAATATGGTGTGAGTCATCACATGTCATGTGCATGATAAGATTCCAAGTATAAATAATGAGCATAAAATACAAATTTTGGCTTTTAATAGGCGTGGTCTCTAATTGACAAATCATGTTCAAGCTGCCAGTCTGTTAGTGAATCAAAAAATCCTAATTCCATCCCTAGTCATCAAATATTTGTAACTACCCTAATAGTGGGTAGAGTAAAATTCATGTGTGTGTGTGTATATATATATATATATATATATAATGGATGTTTTCCCTTTGAAATAATTGACACTTAGTGTAAATAAACTCAATCCAAAACACAACAAAATCATTTTGCTTGTTTTTGCTTTGTCTTGTTCCCTGGGAATGTTGTCTATGGTTTCTTGTTTAGAGTTTATGCCTATGCTAAGGAATTGATGTTATACTATGTTACTTAATGAATGTAATATTTATATTTTTCTCATGCTAATCTAGTTTGATTGTAAGTTCTTTTCATTTGATTTAGAACACTCTTTGCTTTATGTGCTTGCATCTATAAAGTAATTTAAAAGTCTCGTGTGTAGTTAGATACAAGGATTTTGAGGTGTTTATATTTAGTAGGAATTTGTGAGTTAAGAATTAAATTTAGTGTCCTTTAGAATCTTTCCCACTAGGTGGTTAAATGCTTGTGCATTTAATAAACTAGGCACATAGTGGTATAACCGTGACTTGGCATGCTTTAGTTTTTAAGCATTAGCATTTTCTTGATTATAAATCTCCTTTTCTACTCCCTTTTCCCTCTTTTTATATTTATTTTATAATTGAAACATTCTCCCTATTTTATAAATTTATGAGGTCAAGATTAATAACAATCAAAGATCAAGTTCAATCAGTTAATAAGAATTCCAAGTGTCATCAAATAGACATTGAGATTTTGGTGGTAATAGTTCATGCCCTTTGAGTAAAAATTAGTTAAACTTCTCAATACTTGTATTGAAATAACATCAATCCTAAAATTAATGATGGGATACCTTTATCCATTTTATTACCCATCGATGTTCTCTCTAGAACACTCAATCTCATGAGTGTTTTTGGAGTCGAATATTTGGGTGAACAACAAGGCCTTTGAACACTAATGATAAGATAAATACCAATGAATCTCTTAACCCCACCAACTCTAAGGTATAATTTATTCCTAAGCCTTCCTCTCCTATTTCACTAGTGTACCAATGGCTAAGATAAAATATATAATTCAACCCCTAAATGAACCTCTTAAAAACCTTGACATGCCTTCCCAAGAAGTCATATCCTTAATGCATAATGTAGGAGCTTTAAAAGATAAAGTTGTTGGATGAAGAATGGAGCTTGATAAAACTATGAAGTGTATGATTTTGTCTTTTGTATAACTTTTATACATACTCGGCCTTGTAAGACTAATAAGATATTTAAAGAATGTGAAGAGTCTTTCCTTTTGTATCTTGAAAGGTTGGAATGTGAAGAGACAAAAAGATTGTAAAAGGCTATAAACAACACTTTGATGTAATATTATGGTTCAATGTGTTGATAGAGATTAATAGAAATGTCCTGTTATGGTTTTCCTTATCTTATTTTATGTATGGGTTATGCACAGTGAGTAATATATTTTACTTTATTTTGTTATCTAATACGATACTATTTATGGTTACATTTCTATTTATATCTGCTTCATCTTTCTCTTTGCTCTATTCTATAACATCATTGATGGTTTATACTACTTCCATATCTTTGGTACCTTTTTACACTCTCCACAACATAAGCTATCCCTGTAATTAGCATGCTCTAATATAATTCTAAGAACCTCTACTAATAATGGTGTGGTGACTATTGAACCTAATTAGATGAATTATATTGAGATGGTTTCTAGGGATGAGAGACATAGAAAGATGGCCAAATGAGATAATCAAGAATTTTGTAGATGAAGAATCATGAAGAGTTAGAAAAAATATAGAGGAGATTGTCTAAAAACACCTCTATGGAAAAATCTATGAAATTTTTTGGTGTGAATTTCTTAGATTGTTAGCTACATGGTTAGCTAAATTAGCATACTATTAATTTAGTCTAAGGAAAATGGAATTTACAGCTTGGACAAAGGAAAAATTAGAAAGACTCTGTAACCTAGATACTGATTGGTTTTGAGTAGTAGATTACTAGATAAAGACTATGATTGATAGTTATATCATAGATTTTGTTGTATAAGGATACATATATTTTGAAACTATACAAGATTGATTTGTCCAAGGAATCAAAGGAAAAATTTTGTAGTGATTACCTTTATTGATCAAGATGTTGGTCATGGAAAAGGCCATGGTGCCTACTCTAGATAACATGGAGCAGTCGCTTTGAGCAACATGCGGGTGCATGTAAGAAAAAGTGGATGACAAAGAGCTAAGTAAGAGGAAATTAAACCTGATCCTAAAATATGGAGCAAAAATAAAATTTTGTGACTTGAAAGAGAGCTATGATAATAAAGAAGGTGGAATAAGACAAATGACCTTGAAGTAACTATGAGAAAAACTAGGGGTAAAGAAGAAGTTGTTAGAGCTAGAGATATACAAGGGAAAGCTGCTATAGAAGAAAGGTTGTTGAGAGAAGGTGAAAAAGCTAATGAAAGAGAAGGGTATGTAGAATATGAGAAAGGGACTGATGAGAGAGGATTTTGGAAGTAGTAATGTTGAGGTAGATCAGTTAGGAAGTACAAGTAGATCATAGTTAAGTGAGAGGGTTTTCACTAGAATTAGGAAGGAAAGTTCCTAGGAGAATGCTAAATTTGAAGGTAGTGATATTATAGGTTCAAGTTCAAAAAAAGAATAAATTAAAAATAAATGTCATTCATTTCAAAGGTATGCATCCCCCAAGCCCACTTTATTAATAAAATGTAGAAAAAGTATAGATAGGGAAGCTAATTCAGGTTGGTTTGATTCCTTTATCAACATGTTTGAAAGGCTCAGTATATAAACCAATTGGGCATTAGAAAGAAATAAGTTACATGAAGTATGATTTCTGGTTATTCCTAAAAAGAGTAGTCTGAAGCAACCTATAACTACAATAACCACTACACAATCACTTAGTAATGCAACGACTAGTGTGCAAACACCACTAGTCATAGTTATTAATATTCAAACATTTATAATAACAACTAGAGATCTACCAACTATGGCACTTCATACATGTATGTTTGTACCTTTAATGTCATATGATGGATCTTTGGATTCTGAGCAATACTTAGTAACCTGCAAGAAGAAATGGGTCATAAAAGGGGTTACATCAGATGATGTGAGGAAATGCAAACTAGTAGGGGCTTTAGGAGGACATGTTTTGGAGTTCATTTTCAAAATAAATGTTAATGACCTAGATTTCACACAAGTTAAAGATTTTTTGATAGTAGAATTTATTATCAAAAAAGAATTCTAGTCAAGTGATTTAGGACCTACAGGAAATTTGGCAAAAAATAAGAGAAATGGTTCGAGAATATTATCGTAGGTTATCTGATGTGATGAATAAAACTAATTTTATTATAAAAGATAAAGATAAGGCTGCTTAGTTTGTAAAGGGATTACAAACAAGAATAAGGTTCACTATTATGCAAACCCAATTCTCTACCAAGGTTAATGCTCGGTCTGTTACCATCAGAGTTGAATAAATAAAAGATTATGTTGATCTTCCATTGATAGGATCAAAATTAGAAGCTAAGTTAGATGATTTTATGAGGAGGATGAATGAGATTCATGAAAATGATAAGCCTAAATTAGGTAAATGGTGTATAGATTATGGCCATGAGGGACATCATAGGAATGACTGTCTGATAATTAAAATAGATTTTTTTGAAACTTTCAGGGTAGTTGGACATCTTACATATAAGTGTCACATTATCCAACAATATATCCAAAACTTACACAACATGTATTGTAATTTTTTTAAATCTACAAATCATGATGAGAAAAGTTACCAAGCCTTGTATGAGTTAAAACAAGATATACCAAATAATGTCTATGTAGTTACAACCCAGTAGATACCCACTATAAATCAAGTAATTCCAAAACTAGATGTGGAGATGATAAATGCGACTCAAGGTAGTATGGGATGGGTGCCTTCAACACCATAATATCAGATGCCTTCATCACCAAAGTACCAACCATAGGGCCTAGAAAGTTGGAATAATACATAATCTCCCTCATATCAATATTCTGGTTAGTATGCACAACCATGAAACAAGACAAATCTTCAACAACAATAGGTAAATTAGACTCCAAGTTCCCCTTAGCATCAATATGGGGGATATAATGCATAGATGAATCAACAAGGAGGATATAATGGACAAAAATTCCAAGGGTAGGGATATCAATAGAATAGATGAGGCTATAAAGGAGGATATAGGGAAGGATCTCATAGTGGATATAAATGAGGTCGTAATAATGATAATTGACAAACCCAACCTCCCATGCAATTTTATCTATATGGAGCATATAATCATTATGTAAGGAACTATCCCATAAATCTTCAAATACAAGTTTATTATGTATATTTTAGGGTTGAAGGTCAACATAAAATAGAACATTACTCTATTTTGGAGAAAAAAGAAAGAAGCCAATGCATAATGTAAACATGATTAATGTGTAGTCAAAGGAAAATACATTTATGTAAGTTGTCATAAGGCAACTGAGAGCTAAACAAGGCTTACCTCCCTTAAATATTCCTCAAGATCAAGGTATTAGAAAAGTCCAGTGGGATAAATATCCTAACCCTACAACATAAAATAATTTAATGTATCAAGATGCATAGGTATTATGGGAAATACAACAAAAACTAGTTTTTGATGATTATAACACTACTATTGATGCTAAAATATATGGGCAAATCATTCAGATAATGAGCAAAGAAGGTATTGTGACCACTTTTATAGATCTAATGAAACTACTCAGTACATTATGCAATGAATATATATCTTATAATATCATGAACCTCCTACATAATCTCCTGGAGTGTGCATAGCAAGGACAAATAAGGGATGATAAAGTAATTTGGTATGTCAAGATAAGAAGCCTTGAGATGTGGATTCATGACTAGATATTGAGTTGGGTGGATATAAAATCCCAAATTTAGTATTTGAATTTGGCAATATGGTTAGTATGATTCCTTGCTCAACATGGGAAGCCATTGGTCAACCAATTGTAAGTTATAATTTAGTAACATTAAGCTTAACAGATTATGGTAGAGTTAAACCCATTGGCCAACTAGAAGATGCTTAAATTAAAGTGGCTAAACTTAGCTTATGAGAGGATTTTTAGGTCATTAACATGAAGATAGTAGAAACCCATTACCCTACCTTAATCAGTAAGAAATGGGCCTATGACAACCAAATAACTATTAACACTATGCATAATAAGTTAGAAGTTCATCAAAAAGATAAATTAGTAGTCATAACTTTAAACAAATCTTAACAAAAGTCATATATTATTCCTAAAGAACGAGTCTCCTTATGCTTATGGGGAAAATAATTGGTTTAAAGTAGGGACAAATGAAATATAAACTGGGGTGTAGACTGTAAAATTTCAAAAGTGGAAATCCAATACAGTGTAGCAAGAATAATCATTGGTATTCAAATTGGTTTTAATAGAGTCACTGATTAAACAAGTTCAAATTGAAGAATGTGTTTTTCCTTTAGTAAATTCATTGACAAAATCTAGGGTAGAATTTTTGTATAATAATAATAATAATACAGCTATGATGGATTACACTGAACCTACCCCTGAAGGAATTCTACCCTAGGATTTTACATTATCTATAAGTGGTGACTCAGACATGCACATCTTGAATTAGTCTTGTAGAGATCATGAGTTATAACCTTTGTGCATGGTGTTCTCTACAAAACACTAAATACCTCAATATTTTATGATAGAGGATCTCAATCCATTCATATTGAGGCTTGAACACCATGTACCAAAGGTGGAATAATGAGTTAGCACACTTAGATATGCATTGAAAGGAACTATTGTGGCATGGTGTGTTATGCATAGAAACTCAAAAATACATTGGGAGGACACCTATGAAATATTATGTACAAGGTTTCAACTACTAGCTAGTATTATAGTAGAATGGTCTTTCTTTCAAGGGAGTCAATGTCTAGAATTGCACATCCATCAATGTGTAGATATATGGACTACACAAGGAGTAGAGCTTCAATATTGGGTGCACATATTCATTCATAATCTTTCACTTTTTCCAATAACTTAGTAAATGCATCAAGAGCATAGAAGGGAAACTAAACATTGGCATAAATTTAGTAGGATTTCATTCAAAATTTTGTGTTTGAAGATGATAACCCATTAATACATAATGCCATGTAAAATATTAAATTTTTTATATGTCATGGGCATGTAAAGGATTTTAAAAATGTTGTTGAATCATCCTTTCATCAGGAAGCTACACATGACTTGAAACTCATACTATGCAATTACAAACTTAATAAAAAATGTTAGCTCCAGGTTTAGCCATGTTATAGAGTAAATAATGATCTGATAGAATCCAATGACAATAATAGTGATGGGGATATTGATTTATTTAATTGAAACATGAAAAGGAGTCCAAACCATTACAAAATTGTAGAACAAGTTGAGGTTCATCCCAAGGAGCACAAGAGTCCCGCACCTTGGGAGATGATCTCATTATTACATGAAGCACCAAAATAATCTTAGGCATTGAGGTCTAAGGCACTCGACATAGAAGTAAAATGTGATTGTGCATGTAAGAGTGGTTCTAACTATGGGTGTATGCTTCGAGTGATAATAGTAACTATGGCGAGTGGTCCTAGGTATTGGAGAACATTTGTAGGCCCTTGAAGGTGGGAGGTAATCGATACATAAATTTTGATCCACTACTAATTAAAGTGATTAAGTTGTGCATAGTGTTGTCCAATTTTATCCAAGTGAAGTTTACAAAGCCATTGACATCTGGTGTGATCGGTCCATCAGGTGATTTACACTGGGTGATACATAACAATATTATAAAAAAATATCATTAGAATGACTGTGATTTTCTTGATATGGCCTTCTATAAAATTGTGTAATATCGGAAAAATTGTGTAATATTGACATTTTAAAATGGGAAGATGATAAAATCAAGAAAAGGATTTTCTTGATATGGCCCAAAAAAAGGATAAGGGAAAAGTAAAAGTTTCCATACCATGGACCTACCCTTCTACCCCTCAACCTTACAACTAAAACCAAACACCCTCATATCTACCTTCACCTTCTCCAAAACCAAAAAAATCCATTTGGGTACCTCTTCTTCTAACCCTTCTAAAACCATTGACATATTGAAAAATTGTGTAATATTCACATTTTAAAATGGGAAGACGAATGCATTTTATAAGATACTATGCCTAGTAGATTAGGCAAAATATATCATCAACCATTGTGGAAGACTTAAAAAAATATTGGGACGAAAGTGGCCCCTAAGCTTGAAATAATGGGAGATTACTAAGGACAAGAGCAAATCTCTAAAGCACTGTAGCTACTAAGAGATTATCAAGATGCATTTCTAAGAAAATTCATGGAGGTAACATACATAGATCCATATCTAAGAGAAATACACATCTATTTAAAATAATGTGCATACCCAGTTAAAATGTGACCCTACAAGATAAATCATAATATGAAAACTAAAGGTCAAACTGGATCCAATGAAATAATCTAGAATTATCTATCCAGTTGAAAAGATATAGTGGGTGAGCCACATGGTTGTGCAACCTAAGAAGACAATAAAAATTTAGGTGTGTGGAGATTACCACACACTTAATGACACTTGTGTCAATGATCCATTTCCTATCCCTTTTACTAATTAAGTAATTGAATATGTGGTTACGCATGAGGTATATTCCTTGACAGATTGTTTTATTGGTTATCACTAAATTTTGATTGCTAAAGAGGATCAGGCCAATACCACCTTTTCTACTAAATGGGGATAGTTTGCATACAATAATGCCATTTGGTTTAAAGAATGCACCTGCTATATTATTTAGAGCTATGGTAAATTCATTCAAAGACTTCATTCATGATTTTATATAGGTCTATCTAGATTATTGGTCAGTCTTATCTCTATTTAAAGAACACTTTTCAAAGCTAAGATTGATGCTAGGGTGATGTCAGGGTTTGCACATTGCCTTAAACTTAAAGAAGTGTCCATTATTTACACCTTTTGGTTTCCTGTTGGGTCATGATGTGTGCAATGATAGAATTTTGGTTGATCCAACTAAAATCATTGTTATAGTAGGAATTCCACCTCTTACCAACTCAACTAAAGTGCACACCTTTTTGGGTCATACCAAATATTATAAGAAGTTTATAAAAGGATATGCAACTATATCATCATCCATGGAGAAGCTAATACATAAGGATACCAAATTTGAATGGACACTAGAGTGTCAAAAAACATTCATCAAGTTAAAGAAGAGGTTGGTAACAACACATATCTTGGTATTTCTTGATTAGAAGAAGCCATTCCATGTACATGTGGATGCTTCAGGAACTATAATAGGAGCTATCTTAGCACAACTAGGTGAAGGTGGGTTAAACCACCCAATACATTTTTCTAGTAGAAAACTATTAGCTATAGAAAATAATTACACAACTATGGATAGAGAAGCACTAGCCATGGTGTTTGCATTTCAAATGTTTAAGCATTACTTATTGGCTAATTATTTTGAGTTTTTCACAGACCACTAGACATTATGATACCTGGTGAATAAACCAATGCTAGGAGGATGTATATCAAGGTGGTTAATGATCTTTCAAGAATTTAAATTCTAGATCAATGTGAAGCTAGGATGGGAGAATGTGGGACCAAATCATTTTAGTTGACTTTGTAATGGGGAGGAACCAGAGGAACTCAAAGATGAATCCCTTGATGCACATTTATTTAGAACTGTTGTAGTTCCTAATAACATGGAGGACATTGAATTTTTTTTGGAATAAGGAAATTTTCCTACACATTATGCAAAGAGGGATAAGAAATAGATGGTTACCAAAGCTATAAATATATTCTTATTAATGGATTCTTGTATAAGCTAGGTAAAGATGATGTATTGCATAAGGTAGCTCTAAAGTGTGAGTGACCATAACTACTTCAAGAATCTCACCAAGGGATCATAATAGGTTACTTCGTAGGAGAAAATACTACCATTAAAATAATTTAGAGTGATTTGTAGTGGTCTACACTATTTTAGGATGCAAACATATTTTTTAAACACTACGACATCTATCAAAGAATGGGCAAGCCCAACTAGAAAAATAAAAGCCGTTAGTCCCTATGCCTTTAGAACAACCTTTTGAGCAATGGGTAATTGATTTTATCAGCCCTATATCTCCCCCAAGTAAGCACAATCATGTCAGATACATTAACACTATAACTAATTATTTCATGAAATGGGTGGAAGCTACTGACACTCCAAGTTATGGTGCGAAGGATGTTATCAAGTTTTTATATGAAAAAATTATCACAAGGTTTGGATGTCTAGCTAAGGTGGTAAGTGATAGAGGCACAATCTTTCTCAATAATATTATTAAGACTCCCATTGAAGAGTTTATGATATCACACTATAAAATTATGACTTACCATCCAAAGGCCAATGGACAGGCAGAAGAATCTAATAAAGTTTTGGGCAAGATGTTAACAAAAATTTGCAATGTCTAGAGAGATAATTGGGAGGATAAAATTACTACAATTATATGGGCCTATAACACACATTATAATATAGATACCAGGTTCACTCCCTTCCAATTGGTGTATGGCCTTAAGGTAGTAATGCCTATGGAATATATTATACATAGTATGTGCTGAGAATAGGAGATCAAGACTCATTAAGGGCACGAATGATAGATTTCACTAGGATGGAAGAAAATATATTAAGAACATAGTGGATGCAATATATCAATAAACAAATTCAAAAAGCATGGCATGATCACAATCTACGATCTATGTAATTTTACTCAGACTAAATAGTATTGCTTTATGAGATTAGATTCAATGCACTCCATGTAAAGTTATGAATAAGATGGAAAGGATCCTATATCATTCATGAAATATCACCACAGGGTACCATAGTGATAAAATATTAGTAGGTAACCATATTACTAGGGTAAATAAATGGTTTTAAGATTAATCCATGTCATCTTTAATCTCTATCATTCTACTAAAAATTGAGTGAGTGATGAGTAAAACCATGTAGTTAGGATTTTATTAAATGTTGTTTGTTTTCTATTTTGTTTTCTTAGGTTAGAATGTTTTTATAGTGTTCTCATTTCTATGAAACACATTGTAACCACTAAAAACTAGTTATAATCATAAGATGCAACCACATTCCTGAGATAGCTCATCAAAGATAGTTGGTTGTAACTACACCAAGCATTGTAATTAAGTCTAAGAAGGTGGTCACAAGATAGGTACAATGAATGAAAGGCTAATGGTCAGGTTTGATCATTAATGACATGACATCCCAAAAGATTGCATTATTTTCAAAGCAGATTTGGTAATAAAATGACAAGTGGATGCATAACACAAACTAATTAACTAAAAGGACACCTACTCACTGATAATAATTGATCAAAACTAAATCAAATATCCTAGGCACCAAACATCTCTGTTAAGGTTATTTTTAGCATCTAATTTTGATTAAAAAAGAACATTCATACACATGTAGTCGATGCATTCAAAGTAGGTAGTGACACAAAATTGGGTGCTAAATAACTATAAAAGAGAAGGATATGGATAATGATCAAACACTACAACCTTCAGCTAACAAGAGACTTCTACACTCGGCCTATCGGTTATCTCTTCATGAATAGATTTCAAACCAGAGTATAATTTCTCATAATAATCATTCAGCTCAAATTATTCATCAAGCCATGGACATAGGGCAAATATTGATTCCATTATCTGATGCCCAAAAAGAGGAAATGGGAATTACGCTAGGGATCCAACAAACTAAATACAATTATCTAGAATCATTTGATTTCATAAATGTGGTAGAATCTACTCTATTTATTCAACAGGCCCAATAAGTAGCACAAATAGGAGCTCTAATACTCTAACATCCACTGTGAGGCTCTAACACTGAATAATTACTTAAGTTGTCTACATTTTGGGTAGTTAGATGAAGTTATGATAACATTGTTGAGTCGATACAATAAAGGATCTATCCATTTAGCTTAAGATATTAAAATTTGGATTAATACACACTCAATGTCATGAGTAACTAGTCTACCCAATCATGGAAAATCTCTAATGTCATATAAGTATACATCTCCACCACTTTACTCATATATTAGAGAAAAATACACCACTAGGATGGGGTGAGGAAATCCTATTGATTCAATTGAGGATTATTCAATGCACATCATGGTGAAATGTATTACTAAAATATTATGGTAAACCACAGAGTAATAAAAACAAACAATAAGAAGCGTCATTGACATTACCTATCGACTAACAAAGCTGTATGAGGATTTTAGCTGGCTTAAATTTTTGGTAGCCAAGCTTACCACAAACATAGAAAAGGTACTTTCAAGAACCATGTAGACCTTTAAATACTAGTTTTTAGTTTTTTTGTTGTGTTTCACACAGTGGAAGTCTCCACTAGGGACATTAATGTAATTTCCAATTTTTGGCTTGGTAATGCCTTTGTAAGCATTGTATGGACCAAAACAAGACAATATTATGAGAAATTGGGGTAGTTAAATGTATGGTGGTTAGAAGCCCTAGCCTTAATTATATCACACCCTAGGACTCCTTAGGATGTAACAAAATCCCTAGTTCAACATGTTTTAGTTACCAAACTGCACAATGACATATATATTAAGGTTCATGAGTTAGCTACCCCAATTGTCACTCTAATACATTTTCATTTTGATGATCAAAGTGAAGGCTGAAGTTTACTATTAAAAATACCTAACTCCAAGGTATGTACCTCCATTGCAATTCATCCCTTCGTAGTCAGAATAAAAAATAAAAGAGCAAGTAATTTCATAATAACCCACATAGCCACAGGCCCAACCAACATAGCTAGCACAACCATAAGATCTAACACAAGAGAAAAGAAATAGGAAAGCACCTATGCATAGAGACTCACCACCTTTACCAAAGAAAAGAATCCAATAAATGAAGTTATGGCTTGAAAATCCCATGGTTCCATAAATGTCTGCTGAGTCCAACCTACTTGAGATAAAGTAGATGAATAGAAAGTGCTATAATCGATGTTGGAAGACATCAGAACTGAGGTGTATGATACAAAAGAGGATAAGGAGTTTTTTTGGAAAGTAATGTGTAATTAGGTAAGACAATAGCTTTGGGTTGATATTATTCAATCACCTCCTTCTATCCTTATTTACATTATAAGGACAAGAAGTAACTCAATGAAATTTAGAGGTCAAAATATTCTCAACAAAACTAGCTGCATGATCATTCATTTTGCATAACACACAGTGGATTTATCTATAGAAGATAGTCCTACACAACCCTTATTTAATTGACCATACACACATCTAAATACAAATCCATCACAAATAATGTGGGAAAGGATGGTCTCTTTTGGTGTACCTGCAAAATAAAGTAGTGCATAACAGGCTTAGCCATCTCAACAACAACCTCAACCCTAGGGTGTGAAGAAATAAAAGCATACACTCAAGCCTCCAACAAAATATAGGAGAAATAATTTAGTATAAATAGATTAGATGGGTAAAGCACAATCACCTGAGAAAACTAAATCCAATAATGTTTCCAAAGGAGATGAGGAACCCCATACATATAGTCATGCCTGGGGAAGTTGAGGAACAAAAAATTGTACTTGAGATTGAGGAGAGGTAAGAAGAAAAAAATACTGAGGAAACATAAGAACAAGAAATAGTGCTAATAATAATATAACATTAACCTACATAGAGTCCATAACATAATCAATAAAATATAGCCATATAACAATAAATGAAAGTTGAGGAAGCAAAGGTTGTGCAAAATCAAGCCAAAGAAGTAGAAGTGATCAGACAGAAAGTTGAGGAAGCAGAGGCTGCACATAAGCAAGCCAAAGAAGCTAAAGCCATAAATAAGAAATTTAAGGAAGTAAAATCCATGCAAAATTAGGATGAAGAAACATAGGTAAAGAATAAATAACAAGTGGAAGTATAAAAGGTGACAACAAGAGGTGCAAATTTTACAACAGAATTAGAAGGAGAAAATAACCAAAGCTAAGATTGAAGTTGAAGCCAAAGCTAAGTCTAAGGTAAAAGCTAAATCCAAATCCCAAGCTAATTATCAATCTAAGGTCAAAGAGAAAGCTAAAGTGCAAGTTGAAGTTGAGACAAAGGCCAAGGTAGAAACAACAACCCATGCTAAGGAGCTCAAGGATACACAAACACAAGTAGAGGTAGTAATGATCACTCATAATAAGGGCAATAAAGAAGCAACTCATATCTCTATTCAATGATTATGGGATGTCACTGCTACATCAACATGATAGACTACTTTTTTGCTTCTATTTTCTCAATTTACGTCTACTCCTATGATAATTTTGACTATATACTTGTCACTTGCCACCACTATGATGGAAACATTGTTAGACGTAACCCAACTTGTGCTCTCCAAATAGATTGAAGGAGTGGTCACCTTCTAGGAATCCATTGCATATAAGGCCTCAAATTTGGAGCAAGAAGTCTTAGGGTTGTAATACAAAAAGGTTAAAGCAGAGGAGAGGTTGTTGAATGTAATGTAGTTGATCAATAATGTTTGTCTCACCTTAGTTATGCAAGTACTAGGTGATCAATTTATGTTGAAAGATAAAAAATGTGGGTGTTATTGACATAAATTACAAAGAACTGGGGAAATACATATAAAGTTTTGGAATTATGCACATAAGGACAAGCTATCAGGTCATAAACAAAGGTCATGTTTCAACTCTTGGATGAGTATGAGTAGGTCCTAGACACAATTGTAACATAAGTCAAGAAGATAGTATAGTATATGCTAAACTGGAGATAATATTTGAATCAATCCATGGCCATTGTGAAGATTGAATTTTCCACTACTGACAAAGCTAAAGCCATGCCAAAGGATCAAATAATAACTATGAAAAAAATGAGTGGTACAATCAAACAATTACTGGATTATATGGATGCTACCATATAAAAGATACAAGTATGGCATCATGAAATAATGCACAACACTTTTACAATCATCCAAGCCTGAAGGATAGTAGTTAGATTTAATTAGTTCATATCAGACATTTAATTAAAATAATCTAATGCAAATACATTGCTTAAAATCATAGAAGATGAAGATCTACAAAACATGATGATGATCCAAGTACCATTGTGCATTCTATTTATAATGGTACATGAATTACTCATCGAATGGAAAATGTTCAAGTAAGATCTTTCTCAAATTGATTTGGCCATTATTCAAATAACAAATGAGCCCTAGTTCATTCCTCCATAATAAATTCAACAAATTATATAGGAGAGGTAGATAAACACAAAGGTACAATCTTTATAGATACCTTTGGCAGTGGATACATCAGGATCTATTGGGCTAGCAACTCTTAACAATAACAACCTCTACAGTCCCTAGGTAAAACAACCTCCCATCCATAGCAGTATAGTTTGTGAACTTCCTTTTTATGACTTATAGTAGATTCATTTTTTTGTAATATGGTCTAAACATTAAGAGGGGCCAGACTAGTTGAAAATCCATAAAGGGTGGATACCTATTTATTCTAGTCTATTGAAAACCTGAAAGGGTGATAGGCTAGTATGCTACTTAGTTAAAACTTGAAAGGGTAGATAAGTAGTGTGTAAAGGTTGAAAAATGGTAAATGACACCTGATGTGATAACTATAAATTATGTTTATGACTTATCTTTCCATCTCAGCTCATATTAGCTTACAACTTTATCTTCAAATGAGATAAATAATTAAGTCCAAAAAAGTGTTGGACAAAGAATGGAGCTTGCT
This sequence comes from Torreya grandis, assembly GCA_037957365.1. Taxonomy (NCBI): domain Eukaryota; kingdom Viridiplantae; phylum Streptophyta; class Pinopsida; order Cupressales; family Taxaceae; genus Torreya; species Torreya grandis. The sequence continues at coordinate 2,639,634 of JARHVA010000759.1, read as the reverse complement.
AAAATTGTGAAGTGTATGATTTTTTATTTTGTATAAATTTTTTAAGTACTTAGTGTTTTAATCCTAATCGAATATTTGAAGAATACGAGGAGCCTTTCTTTTTGTATCTCTAAAGGTTGAAATGTGAAGAGATAATAGGATTGTAAAAAGGCTCTAAATAACACTTTGATGTAATATAATCTGGTTTAATGTGTTGATAGAGATTAATAGAATTATCCTCTTATGGTTTTCCTTATATTCTTTTATGTATGAGTTACATGTAGTGAGTATTATATTTTATTTTATTATGCTATTTAATGTGATACTAGTTATGGTTCTATTTCTTTTTATATTAGCTTCATCTTGCTCTTCATTCTATTCTAGAACATCATCGATGGTTTGTATTGTTACTGTGTCTTTGGTACCTTTTTGCACTCTCCACTACATAAGTTATCCTTATAATTATCATGTTTTGGTTTCATTCCAAGAACCTCTTCTAACAAAAGTAAACAACTTATCCTTAGAGAGCAAAACATACCATGCTTGGATTGAACCTAATGTAGTCCATGGTATTCTTATTGTGTGTAATATCCTATATACCCTTACTTCCCAATTTTCAAATCCATAGATTTTCCATATTGATGGAAACAAAGACCCTTACTTTCACCTTAGATCCTTTCATGAGATCATTAATGGATTTAATGGTAGTCATTTATTATTGCAATTATTCCTTAAAACCCTAGAGGGTTGTGCACTTGCTTGGTTTTATTCCCTTCCTAGAGGATCCTTATCCACTTATTTTGAACTTGAGGAATCTTTTTTAATTTTATATATTTAAAATAAGGTACCTAGGGTTACTTATGAGAAATTACCCACCTTGCATCAAGGAAAATATGAGAAAGTTTGTGATAATATCTTAAGGTTTAAAAATTGTATGGATAAATTAATTTACCAACCTACAAATTTAGAAGTGCAATATATATATATATATATATATATATATATATATATATATATATATATATATAAGGTCTTATTTATACATTAAAAAAGAATCTAATTTATAATTCTTGTGAATAATTTTTAAATCTTTGTTATGAGGCCTTAAAAATATGATTCATTGATGTTGATTCAAAAATGTGTAATGAACAAATCTGCGAAAGAATTGAATACATGAACTAATTGATGCGGTAAATCATAAAACCATATTAAGCATACTGTCTTAGAATTCTTGGAAATAACTTGGTAAAAATCCCATCATTGTAATCATAGTCCAAACATGTTGCATGAAATGCTCTCAAGTTTTGTGAGGGGTCACATTTTCCATCATATAATGTAAGTTTAGGTGCCACAAAACTAGTTGGTAAAAGATATGTAGAAAAATGTTGAGCCACTAGAGTATCTAATAAAGTCTCTAAATCAATTTATTGATTAGGATTTGGATCACTTTGTTCCATTTTAACACCTTAGTTTATAGATCTAAAACAATCTACATAAGGTATTGTGCATCAGGAATAGAATGTGTGATAACCAATGGTGGTGTCTCAAATGACTGAGTAGGAATTGGCATATTGGGTTTCCCCCATAGTATATGTTTGTAGAAAATTTGTATTGAAATATGCATATAAGGGAATGGAGCCCATATCATTAGAAGTTTCACAAGATTGGTCATTAGATGATTTCTTTATTTCTCTCTAATAATTTTTAAAACCACATCTTATATATCTGGAATTTTTGAAAGAAACCCTTTTAATTGTATTTTATCAATGTCATCAAATCTATTCACTGATTCTACCATTATGGTGTTATGAATTAAATTTTGGAAATGCTCAACTAGATTAACACTTAGTCTAACATTTTTCTAAGAGAGGTAGACACAAATTTATTAGATTGCATAAAATATGAAATAGAAAATTTGAATATTGTTTTTATCAAATAATTTACCAAACATGAAAATCCTCGTACAATAATTATAAACACAAAAAGAAGGAAATGAACCCTAGCAACATGAATGGTCAGGGTTTATAATATTCAATTAATAGATGGAATCACCAATATATTTTATAAAAATTTGGATATTAGGAAATGAAACTAATATAATTTGGACAAATAACCGAGTAAATTAGAATGTTAAGATATGCAATAAATCACACAAATTGATATGGAACTTACTATTTGTATAAAAAATGGGAAAGTACCAAAGATAAATAACTAAGCTGGAAATCAAACATACATGATTGTGAAATTGAATGTGTGGCTACGAGAGGTCATTATGAATTAGGAAAAAGGCTTCATATTTTCTTGGGATAAGGTCATTCTATTTGGATGAGGCTGGCCTATACTATGTCTATAGGGCACACAAGCATCCAATAGGGTTTTAACTCATTACATAAATCTAAATCAGTTTGCCTTCACTTGTAGGTCCTTTACATGTGATCATATCTATTTGATTCATTATGGAATCTAGTATATGATTTATTCTTCACTTGAAATCCTAATTCAATAAATAATGATGGATACATGAAATAAATGGGAAAATGGGTTAGTATTTGAAGCTGTGATTAACCTCAACACCTCTTATGTTGAGCTCTACCTATCTACCAATACTCCAAAAAGGGATCAAAATCCATGTAGTTATCCCATGCTATGGTGGTGTGTGTGAAATAATGGTGTAATGTTATATGTTGGTGTAATCTTGGTTTAATTATGTGCTTCAAAAATGACTTGTGACATTAGACATGTATTAAAATTTAGCTCAAGGATACTTGGGTTTTGTGGATTGAGAATTAGGAAGAATAGATGTTTTCCTCCCAATTCACAATTATAATAAATATGGAAAATTTTAAAAGTCACAACCTCCTCTCAAAAGGAGAGAAATTGTGATTATATAGTGGTATTTGAGAAATTTATTCAAATTGGTCATGTAAAACATGTGGGACAACCCGTTAGGTGAATTTGAATTTGAGAAACTAACCATTATCTAGCAGGAGGATGCAACCTGTGGATTCAAATAATATTGGCAAGTGAGATTATCATGAAAAATCAACCATGTTTTAGGATCAAAGACAACTAAGTTGTAAGTGTGAATTAGTAAAAATATGAGTTTAAGTTTTTTGGAATGAAGAATAGGAACATTATGCATCAAAGTTACTTAAGGGTAAAGCTCATTCACATGGAATTGGGGAAATAACGATTTGAAATAATGGGGATGAACATGAACTAAGTATGAAAAAGGAGATGGTCACAAGTTCATTATTTTATCATTAAATTTTAATTTCTGTGTCTACATTTTCCAGTCATTATCATAGCTAAAAGGTATGGCATGAGTAAATAATAAGGGGTTCATAGGGATATAATTATTAGGGTTTTGAATATGCATATTCATAGATAAATTTCTAAACTGTAGAATGACAAAGAAAGAAACATAAATAATAATCCTAATACATGACCAAAAATATGGATCTAAAAAATAAGGGAGAAATATATAAATCTAAAAATTTAGTAACAAAAGGAAGAAGCCCTAAGAGACTTAGGGTGTGTTATGTTCTAGACAAAGAATGGGTTCACTAATATGTTATCTATTTTTGGATTAATCTTATCCTAATAAGATAATGTTTATTGTGTATTTTGATTTACCATTGAAATGTAATAAACATTAAATGATTGAAATATTGATTTATATTATAGAGTATATAGAACCTAAATGTAAAAATATAGAAACTGAAATGAGATATAAATAGTAATTTCTAATAGAATATGCAAACCTAACTTGGATAGAATATATGTTGATTGTGTAAGTAGATCTCTAAATTAAAATGGTTTGTAAATATCTATGAATTGTGTTGTAATTGAAAACATAATTCCATTATATATTAGGATAGGGATGCACTATGGTGGATAGGGGTGCACTGTGACCTTATTTTTTATTGCGACCATGTCTATGTTGACTTTACAATTGATTTTTCCATTTGATTACCCACAAATATCTAAGAGGGTATGTTTTTTGTTTGTGGATGCTAATTAGATGCCCTAAAATACTTACAACAATAAAACCCTAGTTCCTACACACAAACCAAATGAGTGTCAAAATAAAAATGGGTGAATTGGGAAAGGGGAATGACCAAGCTATCTATAAAAAAATCATCTTAATCTAAGTGATACCTACATATCCCAAAAGGGCGTAAGGTTAATGTAGTTTTCTCTCATAGTGTGATTGCGTGAATCTTGATATTTGATATATAGATGCAACTAGTAAATTAACTTGAATGATTGACAATGAATTCCCTTGAGCTGAAATAAAATGGATTCATATTTGGACTATGACTATTAAAATAAATCATAACTTGAATTGAAAATATTAGTGCCTTTTTATTCAATGTGCAATAGAATTTCCAAGTAATTTCTAGATGATGTATTGAATGACCTTGATGTGTTTATATAGTGACATGTTTGGAATATTTATGTCAACCAACCTTTTTAAAAGTGTAGGATGACCAATATGAAATGCCTTGAATTTGAAAATTTAATATTGGAGCATGAGAGCTAAGACCACACTATTGGATAAGGATGGACTATGGTTCTATCTAACCTAGTGTGGTCTTGTCCTAGAAGGCTATAGACTATTTGAATTAAGTTTTCAATATTTGTAAGATATTAAGTGGAATAGTGAAGGCTCTTATATACATTGAAAGTTAAATATATGTTGAATATACCAAATAAGGTATATATGTCAAGATTAAACATTGTTAAACAATTAATGATTAAATTTGAGTGTCTACATTTAGCCCCCCTTTATTCTAGTGATGAAATCAAGTGAAATTATTAGAGAAAAGGAGATGTGAACTTCAATGTCTATACACACCTTTTATTTTTATGTGAAGCTTGATTATGCAAGATGCCTTAATGAAAAGCTTACAACAATGCCACTAAAAGAAGTTACTGTCCATATTTAAAAATTGAAAATATAAAACTTGAAATTTGAAATTTGAAATTTGAAAAGAGATTAAGGAAAGTATACAAGAGTATGCAATCTAATTTCCCTAAAAATTACAAGTGGAAAAATGAGCCTCTTATTGAGGAATCTAGAGAAATTTTGAACCTATGGTGAATTGAGAATGATCAAGTCTTAATTTGAAAACCAGTGAAATCTCTTGAGTTGGAAAGATTGTATGCTCCAACTCTCATCTAAATGTGTAGAGTACTTTATAAAATTAATTAAATGGATGGAACCAAATGTAGTTCAATATAATTCTGCCATATACATTGAGTGCCACTAGACTCAAACATGGTAGAAGAAGGGGTGGAACCACCAAATGTGGCTTGCTAAAGTGTAACCATAGATGTTGAGTGCCACTAAAATTTAACATGGTCCACTTACAAAATGAAATGAATCACATTTTTATCAATAAATATAGAAACTATTGAAACTTTTATACCTTTGAAACTTTTTAAATTTTTGAACTTTTGAAATTTTAAAACTTTGAAGAAGTGAAATTAAAAAATTTCAATGTAGAAACATAAACATGAATGAATATCATGCCCCATATATTTGTCTTGAATTGATATAGAATTTCAATTAAAATTTTAATTATTTTTCACATTTCCATGCATATGCATCGAGTTTATGTGAAATTATGCTCAAGTAACTATAGGAATGAATACCCATTCATTTCATATGCCTCCATATCTTAAAAATCCTAAACCATATTGTATACTATCATAAATCTATTTTTTTTGCTTATGAGAACTTGAATTATCAAGATAAGTCCCATTGTGATGCCTCTTTTTGATGTGAGGGACATAGGTTGAAAGTCACTGAATTATATGGCATCATAGTATTGAATTTACATATGAAACATGTGATATATATATATATATATATATATATATATATATATATATATATATATATATATATATATATATATATATATATATATATATATATAATGAGGCATATAAGAAATATGTGCATGACATGTAACATGACACAAGAGTGAAAGTATAAAATAGAAATAATTTATGGTAGGAATCATGACACCATAGTAACAAGTGATGAATACATATAGGTAATGTCGCACAATATGACACAAATTACATAGAATGTCACAGATAAATCCCAAAGGCCACATAAATGGAACACATGAATGGTGCACAAACAAAAAAATCCAAGATCCACACAAAAATGGCATGCATATTCCATATAAACATGAATGTGTGTGTGTGTGTGTGTGTATTACACACATGAGGATAAAGGACACACACAATAAGCAATCAAGTCTTATTTTATCATGAATTAAAGTAACAATTTGAAACAAAACATAGAGTAAATGAGACTAGTCTATAACAAACATATGTATCAATGTCATTGTTATCAAATAACATATCTATGTAACAAGATGTAAAGTATGAGTGAGTAGAAAAATATTTGAATTATATATAGTTAAACATGGTAGATAGGTTGAAGATACATACAACATGTTTAAAGTGTTCACAAATAATAAAGAGATGTCCCTAGCTGAGCAAGGTTGCTAGGTAAAAAGGGAAGATTGACATTGAAATAACCATGTAATAGTATGTCCTGGATCACTCACATACCTCATGAAAAAAAATGTGTATATGAAAATTAAAATATGATATCTATTAAATATGAAATAGATAACATATGTAAATAAGTAAACTAACAACATTTGAAATTTTTTTTAAGGTCCTGATTATTTATTTTTGAAAATATTTTGATTTTTTTTAAATATATGATTTTTTTGAAAATTTTGAAATATTTTAACTTAAAATATTTGGAGAATGATAATAAGAAAGGATTATAAAATATAATAAATGGGTGGATTCAAATAATATATAACAAGGTGCTAAAGCATAATGTGGCAAGAAATAAGACAAGGAACATTTCCCAATGTATGTGTGAAAGAGTCATAGCAATGTAGTACAAATGATTGATGTGGATAAGAATGTACATGCCCCAAATGGGTAAGAGACTATGTGTGTTCATGTAGAATGTGGGAGTAGATAGATATGATTATGTAAGTGTAAAGGTCTCCATAACATGATAGATATGCCATAGTAAGCAAGTGAACTGTCATAAAATAATGTGCATTGAAAGAATTGTAAGATAGGTATTGTTTTGGATTGTTTGAATCAATTTTAAAATTAAGAGGGTAAGTGCCCAAAGTGAAAATAAAGACTATGGATAGAATAAATCTTAGAATTTGGGATAAAATAAGTAACAATGAAGTAAAATAAAAGAAGCTATGTAAAAAGAAAAATGTAAGTAGCTAACCAATAACTTGAATAGAGGAAAGTTCCCATAGAGTTCCTCCATAAAGGATATATCCACATACTTCATTTTTTGATAAGCCATAAATTAGAATAGGAAATTGTTATGTAGAGATATTTGATCCATTATATTATATCATAAGTGATGTATGATGCATGTTAGTCATAACTATATTATATGTTCTTATTGGAGATGTGATCATTATATTAGGAGAAGTATTTGAGTCAACTAATTATGATATAGCCTGTGATATAACATTACAACTATTTGAATTATTTTATACATCATGTTGATTGGAAATTAGTGATTTTCCATTATATTCTATATAATAATTATAGCTATATTCACCAACTCCAATAGATGTAAATAAAGAATGAGATAATTATTCATTTTCATTAATGAGATTAAAATTTAACTGGCACAATTGATCACCAGTTAGTTCTTGTGTATCTTCATCAAATCTATTATAGGATTCCTATATTTGTAAAAGGGAATATTAGGAGTTGACTAATAATTTTAGTTACATAAAAGGCTCTTCTACTTTGGTAGGAATTGGCAATCGTTGTTTCTCTTCTTTGTTTGGTCTAGTTGTGTAGAAATTTGCACTTTTTGCATAGTTTCCTTGATAAGTTCCTCTATTTACTTATGAATTTAAGTAACTTATGGGATATAATTTATGTTAATTGATTCATCCACCTAATAAATATGATTTTTTTCCATTGTAATTGGTTCCTTAGGTGTTATCATATAGACCTTATCGGATTGTAATTGTGTCATTTTAAAATATTAGAAATGTACATCATCAGCTGGGATTAGATACTCATGTGTATCATGTAAGAATATGATGCATCTATATAATATAGAATGTATGTCCTCCATTTCATGAATCTAAGGGTGACCCAAGAGTAGATTATATTATAACTGATTGGGTATGATTTGAAAAATAATAGATACCATTTTAAGGCCTAGTAATAAATCCAATGTGATAGTTCCCAATATTTGTCTTGGAGTACTATAAAAAATGTGTATAGTTTTCTTGGATTTGTGAAGATTAGCCTTATTCAAGACCAATTTATGTATGAGTTCATAATTATAAATATTTATCCTGAAACCATTGTCAACCAATGTAGGTTTGACTAAATTTCCATGTGTTTGAATTTTAATGAATAATGGAAGTTTTTGATTAATGATATGCTCGGTAGGTGTATATTACTTATCAAAATCAATAGTATTTTCAATATCCTTGAAGGTATTCATGATAAAAGTGAATGAATCTGGATGTGTATCCATAAGAAGAGTTGTATCTCACAACATTGTAAATAGGATATCCTTGTAAGCTGGTGTTTTCTTTTAAAGTTATAGAATAAAAATCTTGGTTGGAGTATTACACAATTGGTCAATGATATCATAACATAAAATTTCCTTAAAAAATATGGATGAGGCAGGGGAGGAATATTATGATTAGTAGGATTGGGTTGGGGAGGTAAAGATGGCTGACCTATTTTAGTTTGAACAACATGGATGCAAAAATCTAATATGAACATTAGATTAATAATGGGGATGTACTAAAAAATATAAGTAGGTTGAGGGTGAGGAAGAGGAAGCACAAAAGTTTATGCACATGATATTTGGTGTATAGTTGTAATAGGAAGTAACTTAAATTGGATATTATAAAAATAGGTATTAACAATAGATGTGATCGTAGGATAGGATAGGAATTGATTTTTACACAAGAGATGGACTTTTATTTGTACCCAAGACCTCTTATTTCAACATTATGCAAAACGTTCATGTGTTCTTACCCAAAAATAATATGATATTTAATAGAACACTATTTTTATGATGGTAATTATTTGGGAGAATCAAGATAAGATGTAATATTACAATAATAAGAATTAAAAAATTTACGAGGATATATGTTATACATTTTATCTTCCTGATTAAAGTTACATTTTATCCATGTCACAATATAATGAATAACATGTTGAAAGGGATTCATACAAGATGTAACAATGGTTTTCATGATCCTAACTAACATATGAAAGAAACATTAATTCATTGATCCTATTACTAATATAATACAAGAAAAACTCAAGCTATAAAGGGTGATCTAGGCAAGGATTTTAATGATTGTGTGAGATATTAATTATAATTACTCACTCATAGATTAATGTTGACCCAATATTTTATGGCACTAACTATAGAGGATAAACTATGTTTGTATCCCACTATTTCATCTTTAAGGGTGCGATGAGAGTAACTTCCCTAAGTGATACACTCCTCTCAAGTGTACCATAAATAAAATAGTTAAATATGCTTCATATGGTATAAAAAAGGGAACGTAGGAATTTCTAATATACCATGAGGTATGGGGAAACTAAAATCCATTTATAGAACAATATAACACCTAAGTATTGGAAGAGCATCCCTCACTTCATGGTTATAGTAAAATAGGTCACTACTTAAGCAAAAAAGACAACTCTCTATATAGTTTTACAACTAATGGAACACATTTGCTAAAAAAAGTACCAATCAATATAAAATAAAGAGAAAAGAAAAGTCAAAACATTTATGTGTATAGATATCAAAAAAATTAAACCAGAAGTTGAAAAGAAATGCTTTAGCGTCAAATGTTATATGAGGTGACAAGATAATTTCTTTAGTGTCAAATTAAAATCTAAGGTCGAATCAGATTGGTTTGTGGTGTCAAATTTAAAGTTGAAGTTTATTTATTTTAATTTTAAAAATTTATATAAATTTGGATGAAATTCTAGGATAAAAATCAAGCAAAAAACAAACACTATTCTAAAATTTTTATGGATTCACAAAAATGTTTAATGTGTGTTTTTATTTAACAATAAGATTTAATAAACTTAAAATTATTGAAATTCAAATGTAAATTATAGAATATACAGAACCTAAATGTAAAATATAGTAAAATAAAAAAAATTGAAATGAGCTATAAATAGTAACTTCCACTAGAATATGTAAACATAGCTTGGATCTAATTTACCCTAACTATGTAGGTAGATCTCTGATGCAAAATTGGCTAGAAATATCTGTAAATGTGTTGCAATAAAAAAAAGACTTATGTGATGTACTAGGACAAGGTCAAACTAGGGTGGACATGGGTGCACTATAGCCTTGTGTGTTGACTGTGGCCATGTTTTTATTTATTGTTTGATTTATTTTTATATTGATTACCTGCAACTATCTGAGAGGGTCATTTATCTATTTGTGGATGTTGCTTTTACACACTAAAATACCTGTAATAAAAAAACCCTAGTTCCTGCACATAAACCAAATGGATATCAAATAAAAAATTAAGGAATCAAAAAAGGGGAATAGTCAAGCTATCATAAAAAATCCCTGCATAATCTGAGCGTTTCCTACATATCCCAAAAGGGTCTTAGGCCAATGTAGTTCTCCCTCTTATAATGAACAAGTGAATCTTGTCATTTTATATATGGATGTAACTAGTAAATTGACTTGAATTCTTGACAATGAATTCCCTTTACCTAAAATAAAATAGATTCAAACTTGTCTATGAGTATTGGAATGAATTAGAACTTGAATTAAAAATATTAGTGCTTTTTTTCTCAATGTGAAGTAGAATTTCCAAGTGATTTATATATGATGTATTCAATGACCTTGATGTGCTTATAACAACATGTTTGGAATATTTTTGTTAACTAAACTTGTTAAAAGCATGATATGGCCAATATGAAACATCTCAAATTTGAAAATTTACCATTGGAGGGTGGGGAGACTATTAGAATATGGCTGACAAGAATTTTTAAGTAGAATAGAGAAGTTTGAATGATGTTTTAAGTATTTTAAAGATAATAAGTATAATATTCAAGGATCTCATAGATATTTCAAGTTAAAGGAATGGAAAATAGACCAAGTAAGGTAAGGATGTCAAGATCAAACATTGTCAAGCACTTAATGATTGAATTTGAATGTCTATAGATAAAATTAATATAATATTTAGATTGTATAATATGTACAATAACTAAATAAATATGAGCGTAAATATTCAAATATAGTAACTTTATATCTATGAAAAACACTATAGGAATTGAACATTTATCTTGTTTTGGGTTTGTGCAGGTCTGTGGTAGGGTAAAATCATGAATGTTGATCATAAAAGGGCTTTTGAGTGCTCATATATAAAAATATAGTGTATGTATGAGCTTGGACAAGTCTGTGCTTCTTGGATGCCTATGTAGTGTGACACTATATACTAGGGTGTTGAACTATATTATGTGTTTTTACCAATCTGTAATAGTTTTGACTATTGCACCTGCATATAATAAGGGTTCATGTGCATGTAGATGTCTTTGATTTTACATAAATATCTTTATTGTTCTCATATTTTATTCAAACCTTAGTTATGTACTACAATTACACCCTAAAATAGGGATAGTAGGTGAAATGTAAAGGTTGAGATCATCTTAGACACCTCCTATGACTAAGTGGTGCCTACATATCTAGTGCCTCGAATGGGGAAGTCAAACTAAACATAGTTCTCCTATCTAGTTGAGTGTGTACAATCTTGTGTAATATTAGCATACAGTGAATTTTTTTTTATGGATTTCAACACTTAACCTATGAATTGACCTTGAAAATGGTATTTAGACTTAGATTATGGATTTATTATTTGGGGGGGGGGCGGTTTTTATTTGGGAGCTATAGTGAAGTTTCTCTCAATTTTAAGTGTATTTTTTAGTGATAGGTAGATGATTGATACATGATAAAAGGCTTAGGATTTGTTTATTTATATAGCTAACTCTTTAGGTAATTTCCTCCAAATTGACATGTGAAAAGTATGGGCTAACCTAGATGAAGAATTTAAATTTAATAAACTAGTCATTAATGGATGCATAGATGTGTCCAACCTAAGCGGACAGGTCTGCAATGGTGAAATTGTTTGATTATTCACTAAACTATCCAAAAATAAGGAACAATGATATGAGATCAGGAGATATTTTGTGAATGATATTAAGCTATTTAGGTAGATAATATGAAGGTATTTAGTAGTATAAATGTAAATTTAGAAGGGCCAAGCCCATATATTAGTAAATGGCTAAGGAAGGATGTGAAAAAGAATAAATTATTTAAACATAAGTCATGTGTGTTAAATATTAGTCAATTTACACATTGTCAAGTGTTTATTTCTAAATATGATTGTCTAAAATTTGATTCATAGACATTCAAATGCTTGATATTCGTTGCACCTAGGGGGTTACCTTTCCACATTGGGGGCATGCTTGCATTAGGGGAATCTTTAAACACTTTCCAAATTCTATCTTTTTATGACATTCCACTTATCATAGTGAGATACTTATATTATTTATACATGGATTGCTCTTTTTATACTCTTTAGGATTTTATAATCTATGGAGAATGTAATTTTGTATATTAAATGATGAAATTTATTAATTATTAGATTAACATTGATTATTCTATGTGTATTTGATACTATTAAATGATACATTGTATGATGATTCATGTGATATATTATGTATTTCTATGAGAACACCGATTGTGTTTTTTCATGTCATGCATTAATTATGTAGAATATCCTCTAGTCCATTTCAGGTTAGAGTCAAGTCAATTTTGATTCATGTCTTGAGTGATTGTGCACTTCATGATCTTGATGTTGAGTACATTTATGAGTGATTATTTCTGAACTTGGTGTTGTTATTTATATCATGCATTCTTATTTTGTGTGGATGTCATGATTTAAATCATACATCTTTTGCATGGATTATTTATGTGTTTCTTATTACTACATTCCTAATTATTATATCTACTTGACATGACATGTGTGTCCATTACCTTGGATTACATGTTTCATACGTGCTTAAATGATCAAATATTTTATGATAACATATATCATATTTACATGATTTATGATATAAAATTTTATATATCAAACATGATGCACATAACTCTTTATTTTGACATGAGATATTCATAGGCTTCATCCCTCACCTCAAAATGAGATGATAATAGTGGGATTGTCTTAGATAATTAGAACTTGATAAATAGGAGGTTTACATTTTGGGTTAGATTAAGTAATTTGGATGGTATAGGTTGGATAGATTGAGGCATATGTGTGGAGTTATATGTGATTATGAGGGATAATTGATATATTATATGACATTATAGGATATATTGAGTAGATTTATCATAACTATTAGATTGATCAAATCTATAAAAACTATCGAATTGAGTAAATTTACTAGAATTTTCAGATTGACTAGATTTATTGAAATGATTTATCATATTAACAAAAAAATTCTAGAATTTTAAGCTACATATAGATAAAAATTGGGGCATGAATGTTGTTCATGCACACACTTTATATTTATATTTTGAGGATAGATGGTACTATATAAGCACTTTGGATCTAAAATTTATCTTTAGTGGTTGATTTAGAATTCTAATTTACATAAAAATTTATTTTGGGGTTCCAGATTTTACTACAAATATATTTTGGGGTTCCACCAAAATAATTTTAATGATTTTTGGAGTATTGTGGTTGAGGACTCCACAACTCAACTTCTCTCACTTCTCCATCTCTAATGGGGATTGAGGCATTTGCACTTCTCAACCCATGATTTTAACAATCTCATCTCTTTGGGGCTTAATCATTGCATGAAATTCTCTGAATAAGTTTAAATGAAAACATGGATCACATACCTTCAAGTGTATTCATTTCTTGGTTTTTTAATTTCAAGTGTTTGTACATGTTTTCTTATAGGTTATTCATGGAACAAATTAGACATTTGGGGCATACAAGAAAAAATACAATACGGTTAGATACATGCACCAAATTTATTTATTTTATGATTTTAATTTAAAATTTTTAATATTAAATTAAAATGGGGCATACATAACTTGTACCTACACATTTGAATCTTGCACACACCTTTTAATATCTATTTACTTATCTATTATCTTGGCCAACACAAATTTGCTATTATTGATATTCAGGATCACCTAGATTGTGCCATAATGCTCTAAAATTCTAAGTAGATTTTTTCTATATTCTAGATCCTTGATTTTACCTCTCTAGACAGATCTAACACCATTTGGATAGTTGCAGTTACTACAAGTGTTTTCTTTCACTAGTAATGTCCCAGAAACCTTAATGAATATTTTTAAAATATAAACATCTCCTTTAGGATAACCTAAGCACATTTTACATATTATTATGGGGGGAAATGCCAAAGAGTTATTTACAAATAAAAATCAATCTTAAGGCCATACCTATCTTACATTATGTAACACTCATCTTGGAAAACACTATCAATATTGAGAAATATTTTTGCATATCCTTGAGACATTATCCAAAAGGATTATACATATTTCCAACTCATTTTTATAAATCTACATAGTTTTAAGAGTGAACACATGGTTTGAAATAAAAGTGGAGAAAAATATATGCATAGTACCGAGGGAAAGTAAACTCTTAAAAATAATGTACAAAAGTAGACACAATGATCTATTGTATAATAGACTAGAAAAATAAGCCTGGATAATAACGGAATATAGTGGATAAAACCAATTTTCATAAGTGTTTAAGTTCTAACTAACAACATTTGTGCAGGTTTTTATAGTCTATTTCTTGATCGAAGCAGTCAAAGAGCTATTACAAATTCATATTGAGGACTATGACATAGATAGTGAGCGGTTAAAATCATAAAGTCAAATAAGTACCTTTTCCCCCCTCTTTTTTTAAGTCCTTTCTATATTTAAAAGGTACATTCAATCCCCATTTAATAATTTATATTTATATAGTTAATATAATATTTTGTGCAATCTAAATTTCAATAATTTTAACCTATTTAAATCATTCTAAAACTAAAAATAAGTTGAAAAACTTAATAATCATGCACCAAGTTGTAAAGAAACATATATAGTTGATCCATCATTAAATATACTTAAGAAAAAAATATCCTTAATATAATTCTCTAAAAATGTCATAATGAGTACCCATTTACAAGGGAGGTATCAAATAGTGATTATAAAATCCTTACTAAATGTAGAAAGTAAATTCAATAAGTGAAACCTATTATTTCTAAGCTAAAATCAATAATCTGACTGCACCACTATGTTTATGAAAATACATAGTTTCAAAAAACATTTCATCAAAATATTTTCATTGGCCAAAATTGATCATTTTTTTTCCTATAAAAAAGAAAACAAAACATGTTAGTTGTAAAAATTTTCAACAAAAAAAAATATTTTCTAGCTTGATGAAGGTCTGTGTGAACCCCAAGATGGTTGAAAAATCACAAAGTGCCTAAGGTTTGGCAGACATGATCTTGGAGAGCAATGGAGAATTAGTGGCCATTAATTTTTAAAAATAGGATAAAACTTTAAAAATTATATATATTATTGTATGGTGAAAAATAATTTCACTTTAAAATACCCCTATATGACCAAGTTATTGGCTCGTTGAATCCATAGAAATAAGAGAAAAAAAATTACATGTGAAAAAGATAAAGTGGATAATTAGTGGTTGCTAATTATACAACCCAATATCCTATGTCAAATCTAATGAAAATTTTATGATTTGAAGTCTTTATGGAGTTATGACATTTGCAAGTTACAACATAATAACTTAAAGGAGAATTAGTGATTCCTAATTTGAAACTTGGGTTTACAAGTTGATCGAATTATTGGGTATTAATTTTTAGGTGGAATTAGTGGGCACTAATTTTTTAGTGGAACTAATGGGCATTAATTTATGGAATTATTTGAGATTTTATTTCAAATAAATCGAAGGTATAAACCAAAATTTTCAAATGTTTTAGATACAATGGTTAGCTCATAATCAATCCAAAGAACTCCAAAAACTAATAAATCTGACCCAAGGAGCTCGATTAGCCAACTACTTGGGTAAGGGCCTAATGAAGACATGAAGAAACATAAACGACAATGGCTCAAAAGGAACAAAGGACAACAATTTATAGAAAATCAAATTATGGAGAAAGGGGCCATGGGGACACTAAAGATGCACATATTATTTCTTGATCTAAAGTTGAACTTAAGACATATTTCCTAATTTCTTTATTTATATATATATATATATATAAAATCAAAATTATATATATATATATATATATATATATATATATATATATATATAAAATTTTGATTTTATAGTTAGAGGGGAAAAGTAGAAAACTGAAAATTGGTAAGATGGATGCAAAAATAAATTCCATTCCCTATTAAATGAACATTGTAGCTTTGTTTCTAATAAAAAAATCCAAAATTAGCTTTCGAAGAACTTAGACACTATTGAATGGTTGAAATATCTCTAAGAAGTTTTAAATGATGCAAAACTAACGAGGTCCCTCTAATGCAACTTTGATGGAAAAGTGTGAAAATCTTGAAGAGAAGATGATTCCAAAAGTAGAAATTATGTTTAACAGAGTGAAGCTTCAAAATGCTCTGATACTATGTTATAACTTTGGGATGGATTCATGATAAGAGAATATTGGAAGGCTCCTAACTTTGTGAAGAAGCAATATCAAGACTATCACCTACAATTACATGCACATACCTTTGAAACATTAAAGCAATAGACACAAATATATTTGAGGTAGAACGACTACTAGATTTCATCAAAATGTAGATGTGGAAGGACATGGACCATCCACACATGAAGACTACAATCTAATTAATCAAAATCAATCAAAATCAATCAATAAAACTGAATCTCCTTCACACGTTCCATTCTTATTATACAAATAAGTAAGGAGGTTTAAGGTTGGAAAAAATCTCTATAGTTTAAAAAATCTCCTCAAATTAAAAAATCTCTAAATTGAGGATAGCCACTAAGAAGATGTTTTTAACCAATAAATAAGTAATTATAAATAAAATATGGATAATAATGTGGACATAAATATATTTTTATTCATAAATAATATTATTATAAATACATTTTATATTATATAAAAGTGTATGTCCCAATACATATACTAACAAAAAAATTATTGTAAATCTTTCAAAAATTAATAATTATCATATTTTATTACAAAAATTTAATTTAATATATATATAATCGTAAAAAAGTAGTTGCTAATGCCCAAAATAAAAAATGATCCAAAATCATTAATCAAAGTGAAAACCCTTTATTCTCTAAATATAACCGTTGTTTATAGTATGACCAATACTAATCACCCCAAAATCTTAGAAAATCTATTTCAAGTGTATGCTCTTCTCTTGCCTTTCGTAGGATCTTGAGAAACAAAAACTTGAAGAAATATTGTAATATTTGAGTTTATATAAAAGTGTGAAGTTGTAGCCATTCGGCCCCTGCCTACTGTCATGGGTTTTCTATAAAGAAGAACTGGAATGAGGCGAGGCATATATTGATGTAAAAAGATTGGTATCAGAGCCATAGAGTCTTGTAAGATTTCTTTGTTACCTATTTCAGACTTTTAAGTATCTTTGCTTTGAAAATTTCTTTGGGAATTTATTGCATCGAGTCTTTTGGCCGTTAATCATTTGTCATAGGCCTCTTTAATCTCTGCAACTTTATTTTCTTTCCGGAAATTTCTCACTTTCCAGATATTAATCTCTGAAATGGAATTTGGAAAATCTCAAGAAACTTCTATTGTTGAGATTCTTAATGAATCTAAACTTTAAGGAATGTATGAGTTACCTCCCTTTATTCCTGAACAACTTTTTGACTACCCAGATATAAAAGTTACAGAAGAAACCCTTGAATTGTATGCTGACCATCATGTAAATCTATATAAAGGTGGAAGATGGCCACCTCATAAAGGTACATATAGATAGACAGAGGGAGTTGTGAGTTATTTTTCTATTGATTTCCAAGGAGATACTAAACCTTTTAATATAATTATGTGGAAAATAAGTAGGTGAATTGAATGATAGAGTTGCTAACTCTACATGCATTTGACATCTTCTCGATATCCTAAGTAATAGATATGATTCCAAGTAGAATGGATGGATGAACTGTTTGAAATATTCTTTCTATGACATCTCTATTTGAATAAAGACCTTTATCATATTTTATAAATTGGAACTTCTAGCCCAAACATTTCTCATAATGATATTAATGGTTGACATCTTTGGTTTTACTAAGCTAATAGCCAATGTATGACCTTGGCCTTGGGTTTGGAGCCAACCTTAGAAATGAGCAAGTTTTGTTTGGTTAATTAAGGTCAATAATGGAGCTAGATCCTTCTATGCATATGATACTATTGTTTTGAAAAATATATATATGAAAATATATATTAATGGGTCATAAGGCCATGATTGAGGAAACCAATGTTTTTGGTGATGATTTTATTTTGAGATTAAATCTTGATTTATTATGTAAAAATTTGGATTAAGTTATAAAGGTTATATTTGTTTTATCATATCGTATTGTATACATTTGAAAATAAATGATTGAATGTTTAATAAGTTTTAGTTGAATTGGTGTGAAAGTGAGATGTGAGGTGTAGTGTTAGGATAATGATCTTGGTGCTATGTATTATCGGTTCGATTCACCCTATTTTACTCTATATTCTTTTTGCTAGTAAGATGTGGGTAGATTGGTTAAGAGGCTTGGTTATGTTGAACCCTTTCCATACCCAAATCTCAAAGAGTATATTAGACTGGTTGTGGTCATTGGAGATGGTTCAAATGGTTGGAGTGGCTGGGAATGTTGATATCATTAGCTATAGCATCCTATTGGTGATGGTTGGTGATATGCATCATTAGTTTAATTCACCCTATTTTATCGCATACTCTTTTTGCCAATAAGATGTGGGTGAAATGGTTAAGATATTTGGTTATGTCTAGCCCTTCCCATGCCCAAATCTCAAAGAGTATATTAGACTGCTTATGGTCGTTGGAGATGGTTCAAATGATTGGAATGGTTGGGAATGTTGGTATTATTAGCTATAACATCCTATTCATGATGGTCAGTGATTTACAAGAGGGATATAAACCTCCCATTTATATTTAAACCAATTTGTAGCTTGAATCAATAATACCCCTCGTTTCATAACTCTCAATTTTGTAAAAATATTAACCCATATAAAAAAACTTTTAATTGAAATAAGAAAATGTTTTCAAAGTTCATATGGATCATTTATTTCAAAACCTATTTGATTTTTTTATTGATTTAGTAATTATTCGAAGGCCTTACTCATCATCGTTCGAAGCGTCTTGGGCACTTGGGGTTTTGAATTGCATAATATTTTGGAGGGCAAGTGATTTAGATTTTGTGTGGCTTTCATCATTCATTTTAAAACTACTTTTTTGCAGGGGATATTTGGAATGCATGGTCTATCTATGAAATCTGGGGCACATAATTGTTTGAGGAAGTTTGTGAAAAAAATAAGAAAGCAAAGGATTTTCAAGGAATGGAAAAATATTTGGATTGGATGGGCATTCGACAGATGGAATCTACATTTCCATTGACACTGGGATTGTGAACTTACATGGGAATTGATTCTTATTTTGTTTTTTTCCTCTAAAACCCTAACATGGAATATGGAAAAAGGAGTGAATGTTGTTTTGATGGTATTATTTATTTCACATCCTTATATATGTATACATATGCACCAATATATACATAAGGATATATATGTGTATTGTTTGATGTATGAGATGTTTGCCTAATGTGGATACATGAACTTGCAGTGATTGAATTTTATTTTTATGATATGGATCTTTATTTTATTGGTATTTTGGTTTCAGTTACTTTTTTGTTTAGATCTTTTTAGTGGTCACTTTTAGTTGAAAGTATTTTATTTTATATTTGATATGATATATTTATGAAAATATTTTTTGGGTGTTTATTTTACTGCATATTTTAATGAGTTATATTGAAATATATAAGTTTATTTTTAATTATTTTTATGATGGTTTGTGTTGACCATTTTGGCCCTGTAGGCCAAAATCGGTCTCCTTCTTCCCCTGCTATTCTGAGCCAATTCAAATTTGATTTGCACAAGTCTTTCGGCAAAAGGAGGAACCAATTCAGTGGTTCAACGTTGGGCTCCAATAACATGATCTTTCCAAGAACTTTGAACTTGAACTTTAAACCATTATTGGTTCAATGAGTTGGTTCAGTTCAGTTGGTTCAATCAGTTTGGTTCAACGAGTTGGTTCAACAGGTTGGTTCAAAGGGATGGTTCAAGAATTGGTTCAGGTCGAAAGGTTCAAAGGGGTATTCCAAAGCCCAAAGGACAAGTACTCTTATGGAGGGCAGGTGCAAGGAACCTTTATGGAGAAATCAAAAGGGTGATTTTCCTTCGAAAATGCTAAGGCAAAGGTTGAATTTCTTCAGGCAAAATGCCTGAAGGAATTCCTTCAAACATTTTGTCTGAATAAATTCACAAGGTAAAGAGAAAGGAATTCTTTCAAAAATTCCTCGCAGCAAAGTAAGTAAATTGAATTCTTTTGGACAAAAGGTCCGAAGGAATTCCTTCAGACATTTTGTCTGAAGGAATTCACCCAATAGAAAAGTCTGACAGAAAGCGGTAAGTAGGAAAGACAAAGGAAAGATTTCCTTCAAATATTTTGTCTGAAGGATTTGAAGAGCAAGGCTGCCAAAGGACCCCGAAGGGTAGGTGCCCTTATAGGGGACTCTTGGCTACCAAAAGGAGGACCTTTCTCAAGGCCCGAAGGGACACCTTCTCTTTAGGAGGTTCCAAAGATAGAGGCTAAAGGAATTCACCAAGGGATGATGGGCTCGTGGATGTCAAAGTTGAGCATCATGGACTAGCCATTGGGATCCAGACATTCGATGACGTCCCCATAGACATCAAGTTTTGGACAATAGAATAGCCATTGGCTTTCAAATGGTGATGGGTGCATAGACATCAACTTTATGACCATGAAGTAACCATTGGTCTTTAAATGAAAGGTGCGAACCTGAAGGAATTCAAAGGCTTAAGGCCAAAAGGAAGAGATCGCTGAGAAGGGAGCCCAAAGAGCCAAAGAATTAGTAGAAGATAGCCCCCAAAGGCCGAAGGAGTAGAAAAGACAAAGCCAGGAAGAGACAAAAGAGCCAAGTGCAAAAATGGAAAAAATAGTCCATGTGGCAAAGGAAGGTGTCGACTCAAGGAGTTACTCTAGTAGTTGACACAGTATCTACCAAGTGGTCATGAAGGAGTGCAAACAGTGAACAGTGTGACCTATTTTTCTTCACTTTGCATTGATGAGCAGATAAACCACGTGAATACCTTGAAGGAGCAGTCTTGTTTGTAGACAAATGGTGTGACCTATGTTTTTATGCATGACATTTAATGTATTTAAACACCTAAAGTCAAAATTGAAGCTGACACAACATTCTCTTTCAACGACTTCCTCTTCCCAATGCCCTTAGCACACATAGGCCACTTGTCAAAAGATGCCAAAGTCTTTTCCAAAAGGGGCACTTTTATTTTCTTCTTCTTTATATTTACTGTAACTTCTCATTTGAGAAGAGGATCTCTCATTTTTGTAAGGTGAAGCCCTACCAATTGTCACCTGGAATCAATAGAATACACATTTTTACCTCTATTTTGGTTAGATATATCTTTGAGTGTGTATGAGTGTTAACCTTGTGTTTAGTCATTTCTTTCTTGATGCTCTCATAAGCTTGATACCAACATGCCTAGTATAGATAAAGTGCCATTCTTATAGATAGCAAAAGAGCTATATCTGGAGCACAGAGATAAGAGAGGGTTATTAGATAGTGTGCCTTATTACAGCACATGTGGTAAGTTCATCTTCTGTGTGTCTTCATTAAGCCTTTTGTTAAGTTCTCTGTAGTTTGGTCCTTTTACCAGATAAAGTGTATGTATGTGTTATTATGGTTAAAAGTGTGAGTATGAGTAGATCAAAATTATTTGGTGCATCACCCTCTTAGTTTAGGTTCTATTTCAGTATCTTTCTCTCTTTTTAAACCCCCCATTATATATATATATATATATATATTAGAAAATATACTAGAATAAATCAAAGATGCATCAAAGGGAACTAGCCCTTATCTAGAGACTCTCCCCTCAGTTTTTCCAGACCCACAGGCAAGAGAGGAGTTTTCATTGTGTCGCGTGGTAGACAAGAGCTCAGCCTCCTATCAAGGGTGCACTCCACTGCGTCAATAGTTTTTGGCATGCCCAGTGGGACCATTTTTTAACACCATTTTTAACACTCAATAAAGTTCCAAGATTAATGTTGGTCCTGTTACAACAAAATCAACCCATTTCTAGTATCTAACGACTCCACTATTAAGAACATCAGTCTTTGATCAAAGACCAGTTTGACCTCCTATGCCTAAAATCACCACATGATCTACTGTTAAGGGTGTCCCTTTTGAATTTGTTGAACTACCTTTAAACTCAGCAAGATGATTGAGGTTTATAAGAACTCATCCTTATATAGCAAATTGTTTTCCTAGACCTGCCATAAGATACACCTACGCAAGAAGGCCTCGATTGAATCCTGCTATAGCTATGACTTTACCTTTTATGGCCTTTCACGGTCAAAGTCCTTTGAATCTCCTACATTATGACCCAATTCCAAGGGCATTCCTTAAAAGTGTGCCTCCCTTTAATGGAAAAGGGCCCATTACTACCATTGAACACATCAAAAATATTGCTAACCTTTGCAACATTCACAATGTCACTGAGAAAAAAATTGTGATCAGATTGCTGGCATTATCTTTCAAGGGCAAGGTTTTGGATTGGTATGGGACTTTGCCCATGAATTCAATTGATTCTTGGAATGAATTGGGCATCCTCTTAATAAATATATTTGGGGAGAAGAGTGACCACCTCTCACTTGTTGAGCAGCTGACCACTATGAAAAGAGCTCCACATGAATTCATGCAAGATTTCAATACTCATTTTCAGGAGACATGGGATAGAATCCCCATTATGGTAAGGCTGACTCTAAGCTATGCTTTCCTTTATTATTTAAAAGCATTGAACAATGACATTGCTATTATGATATAGTCCATGGGAGGACATGTGTTGCCTATTGCCTATGACATAGCTATAGTGGCTGAGAATTTCTTGGTGTAAGCTAGAAAGATAGCCCTAGGCCTCACATGATGCTCTTTCCTAAATTGTTGCCTCCAATCTAGACTACTATACCCACCTTAGCTCTTCTGCCTGGCATAGAAAAGTTGGCTGCTACTTCATCCAATGACTTCCATGAAGTCAAAACCCTGTTACAAAGCATAACAAATGAATTAGTGGCTCTTAAAATGTAGCAAGCTCAAGGAAATCAACCAAATCAAGGATATCAGTAGTATGGACAAGTAAATAGACCCCCTTTCTAGAATTACAATCAAGGGCAGGGTCAGTTTACACAGGGCAAACCTTTTCAAGGCTATAATCTAGGTGCCCCTTCATCATCTAAGGCTCTAACACCCACTCAAAACAATCTAGTACAAGAACAACCCAGTTGCTCAACCATGGGATATGGTCAAGATCAGGTTATTTACACAAATGAAATGCTAAGTCACTGCATAAATGTATAGGAAATTAGGTAGCTACCTAATTCCCAAGCTTTGAGGCTTCAATGCAACCTGGCATGGGTAGCAGTCAAACTCAACCTGATTCAACTCTCATGAATCATCTGGAAGGTGAGTTATATGCAGTCACCTATGTGGGTAGTACAGACAATCAGGGTGACTATGTCATAGCCAACACAAGGTCCAAAAGGAGCACAATGGAAGAAGCTCAAATAGCTACTCAAATGTCAGCACCACCTTCGTCATCACATGTAAACCAAAAGGTTCCAAACTTTAGACCGCTGGTTGCACCTTCAGCTCCTTAGCCTGTGCCTTAGGCTATAAGTAATCCCAAAGAAAATTTGAAAGAAGGCAACCCTTGAGTTAACATGGTAGACCAAATGAAGAAGCTGCACATGAATATCTCCTTGTGGGATTCCTTATCAATACTAGGACAAAAAGACATGCTGCAAAAAGAATTACATGGACTGAATGAATAAGCTGTCCTAGTATAGGCCAATAATGTTCTAATGATGAATGGGCAGCCTTCCACATCATTCCAAGTTAATAAAGAGGAAAAGGTTCCCCCTTTTTATTTGTCCTTGGTCATAGGAGATTTCTTGGTGCATAATTACATCATTGACAGTGGAGCAAGCACCTCGGTAATGCCTAAATACATAGCGAATAAACTAGGACTCAAATATGAAGAGATGACTAAGAGAGTCTTGCAGCTGGATGGAACACCAGCAAAGATAGTTGGAGTGGTAAAAGGTTTGAGCTTGATGCTACATGCCTGCCTGACCTTCTCAGTTCCTCATGATGTGGTAGTGGCAGATGTCTATCCTTACTTTTTTATTTGCTTGTCCAAGGATTTCACATCCAAAATAGGCAGCTACCTAGCAGCAAACTGGTCCTATCTAGTTTTTAGAACCAAGTATGGGACTAAGGTTAAGATTGAATCAGAGCCAATCCATAGAGATAATCTAGAACCATACTCAATCAAGGCAAAAAATGTCAACTATGCCATTATTGACTAGGAAGAATTCCAAGTGGATCAATCTCCATCCTCTGCCCTTAAAGGAGTTGCTGACCTGCTCTTAGATGAATGGGGAAGTGACAACTTTGAGCATGATCCTTACAAATTCATAAAAGAGGCAAGACTTGGGATTTATTGCATGTATGAAGAGGGTACTTTTGTACCAAATATGATGAAAGCAAGCCAAGAAAGCTCATTTTTATGGTAGTTGTTCTTTGATGGCTCAAGAAGTAAGTTGGGAGCTGGTGGTGGAGTGGCGCTAGTTTATCCTTCAAAGGAGAAATCATTTTTGGCTTTCAGGTTTCAATTTTCTTGTACAAGAAATGTTGTGGATTATGAATCCCTCATCCATGGTTTGGAGTGGGCGAAGAAAAGATGAATCAAAGAGCTACAGGTTTTTGGTGACAGTGAGCTGATTGTGAATCAGGTAAGGGGCCAAAATCTGACAAAGAATTCTTTGCTTAAGTCCTACAAACATAGGGTATGGGACTTAGTGGAGAGTTTCCTTGCTTTCAATGTTACCTCCATTCCTAGAGAGAAGAATAAGCAAGCAGATAGGCTAGCAGTAGTTGGTGCCCAATTTGATATCCCTAAGGAGATAGGCCAAGACCTTAGTTCACACTATTTGAAGGTAGTAATCTGGCCCTCTGTACCTGACAACATCACTAATTGGAAGGTGTTTGATAGTGACCAAAAAATAGCACTCTTCTTGTAAGAAGAAGCTAAGTTTGCTGCTAAAAACCAGGCTAAGCTATAACAACAGTATGGCAACCAAATTGTTTAGTTGAAGAACAATAAACTTCTAAAAGGCTTGGTCACTCTTGAGAGTATCTTCAATGAAGATGACCAGTTAAATAGTGATAAGGCAAGCATCACAACGAAGGAGGATAACTATGAGAAGGTTAAAATATTTAAGAATAAGCTACTTTCACTTGGGAAAGTGTGCATGGACCATGAAAGGCAGGCCTTCACCTTGTTTCCAGGAGTTTGTTGATGTCTTCACCTGGGAGTATAAAAATTTGAAGGGTTTCAACCTAAGTTTGGCCCAACATACCATTGAGCTAGAGGATGGTACCAAGTCGATCAAGCAAAAGCAAAGGCCTATCAACCCAAAGATTGAGCCTCTCATGCATAAGGAACTCACCAAGTTGATTGAGTCCAGGATAATATTTCCAATCAAACACTCTTCTTGGCTAGCCAATCTTGTTCCTATCTGGAAAAAGAATGGAGAGATCATATTATGTGTAGATTTTAGAGATCTCAATAGAGTCTCTTTGAAAGACCATTATCCTTTCCTAAGCATAGAGAAAATACTTCAAATGGTGATGGGCAACAAGTGTTTCTCCCTCCTGGATGGGTATTCAAGATATAATCAGATTTTGGTGCAAGACCATGACCAGTACAAGACAACCTTCACTACCAAATGGGGGACATTTGCGTATATAAAAATTCCATTTGGATTGTCTAATGTTGGTGCCACTTTTTAGTGAGCCATGGACATGGCCTTTTAGGGCCTGATAAATAACATTGTGCTGGTGTATCTTGATGACGTGACAATTTTATCTAAGGAAGTGGGCCAACACATGAAACACCTCAGACAAATCTTTGAGAGGTGTAGAGAGTTTGGTATCTCTCTCAACTCGAAGAAATGCATGTTCACTATCCATGAGGATAAACTCCTTGGCCATGTTATTTCCAAAGAAGGCTTGACCATTGATCTAGAGAGAGTTCGCTCCATCCTGGAGCTGTCCTTACCTAAACATAAGAAAAGCCTATAGAGCTTCTTCGACAAAATAAATTTCATTTAGAGATTTATTTCAAATTTTGTGAAGGTAGTCAAGCCATTGACCTCTATGCTAAAGAAAGATGAGAAGTTCACGTGGATAGCACAAAGGAGGGATAACTTTGAAGAGATCAAGCAGGCTATCGCCCAAGCTCCTACCTTGATCAGTCATGACTTCACCAAGAATTTCAACCTCTACACCTTTGAAAATGAAGAGGTAATCTCTGCCATGCTTACCCAAGCCAATGGTGATAACCTTGAGCAACCACTTGCAATTTTTAGCCAATGCCTAAAGGGTTTTGAGGTTAGGTATACATATGTGGAGAAGCAAGTCCTTGTAGTCATATGGAGCCTGAAGAAATTCAAACATACTATCCAACAACAAGATTCACCTCATGGTCCCACATCCCAGCATCAAATATTTCTTGACCAATTGTGATCTGAATGAAAAGAAAGTGGGATGGATCACTAAAGTAATGGAGTATGATGTGGATGTCAAGATCACCAAGATGGTAAGAGGAAAAGGCCTGTGTAACACCTTGATACAGACCTTAAACAACAAAAAGAGGACAATTTGCTAATTCATGATGTAGCTATAGCAGAAGAACAAACTGTTATGAAGGATTGGACATCAGACTTGAGGCATTTCCTTCTCACTGGTGAGTTCCCGTAGGGCCTTAATAGGACCAAGAGGAGATATTTTAGACTCTAATCTCTCCCTTATGTCCTGATTGATGGAGTGTTATTCAGAAGGGATATCTCAAGAGTGCTTTTAAGGTGTATAAACCCAAGTTAGGCCAACAAGGTGCTGTCTGAGTTCCATGATGGTCTAGCTAGTGGTCACTTTGCTCCTAAGCCTACAACTGCAAGAATAATGAGAGCTGGTTACTTCTGGCCTATTATATTCAGATACACTCATGCTTGGATAAGAAAGTGCTAGAAGTGTGCACTCTTTGATGGGAAGTAATGGCTGGCTGCCATGCCTTTACAGCCTATTCAGGTGGAGTAGCCATTCATGTAATGGGGCCTTGAATTTATATGGATGATTAACCCTCCATCCAGTGCTGGACACAAGTGGGTCCTGACCACCATAGACTACTTCACAAGATGGGTAGAGGTTGTCACTTTGAAGGAAGCCAATGAAAGTGTAGTCCAAGATTTTTATAAGGACCTGGTGGTAAGGTTTGGGGTTCTAGCTACCATCATCTTAGATAATGCTTTAGCTTTTTTGGGAACTAAAATGAGTGAATGGGCATTGAGATATGGTATCTATCTTAACACTTCATGCAACTACTACCCACAAGGGAATGGGCTGGCTGAGTCCACTAATAAGAACTTGATCAAGATTATCAAGAGGACAATGGAGGAGAATCAGAGGACTTGGCATGCCAAATTAAAAATAGCCCTGTGGGCAGATAGGGTCACTCCAAAGAGAGCAATTGGTAATTCACCATACATGATCATGTATGGAAGGGAAGCTAGGCTTCCTATTTCACCTTAGTTTCCATCCTTGGACCTTGCTCACTAGCTGCAGTTAGAAGAAGGCAACAGCATGGAGGTTAGGCTATGTGATCTGATGGAGCTTCAAGAGACAAGGGACCAGGCTATGGCTTCTATGACTAGCCACCAACAGTAGATAAAGAAATACGTTGACAAGATATCTTCATCAAAAGGTTTCTCTGAAGGAGACATCATCTTGAAATGGGATACAGACTGAGCTAAACCTAGAAAGCATGTGAAGTTCAATGTCCTATGGAGTGGTCCATATGTCATCACTCAGTGAAAATAGCACAATGCATTCCAAATCTATAGGTTAGATGGTGAAGGACTGTATATCCCAGTAGTAAATGGGATACATCTTAAGCATTATCAATGAGCTCTTCTCCCATCATGTATATATTTTCCTTATTTTCCCCTATTTTCCCTAAGTGCTTCTGCACATGTCAGTAGTTTTCTTAGTCTTGTGTGTGTTTTCATTTCCTTTTGGGGGTAAAACCTTCATGATTGATTCTTGGATATCACACAGCTATTGCTAACTCTTTTAAAGCTGCATCTTTACTCTATGCCTAATGGACTTTGAGGCTACTAGTTTTTAAGCATAGCAGGCATGCTTCCCCTAGGAATCACCATTTTGTTGACCACTTTGGCCCTACAGGCCACAATTGGTCTCTTTCTTCCCCTGCTATTCTGAGCCAGTTTAAATTTGATTTGCACAAGTCTTTTGGAAAAAGGAGGAACCAGTTCAGTGGTTTGATGTCGGGGTCCAGTAACATGATCTTTCCAAGAACTTTGAACTTGAACTTTGAACCATTGTTGGTTCAGTTCAGTTGGTTCAATCATTTTGGTTCAATGAGTTGGTTCAACAGGTTGGTTCAAAGGGATGGTTCAAGAATTGGTTCAAGTCAGAAGTTTCAAAGGGGGTATTCTAAAGCTCGAAGGATAAGTACTCTTATGGAGGGCAGTCCTAGACCCAAAAGTACCCTTATGGAGGGAAAGGAACCTTTGTAGAGAAATCAAAAGGGTGATTTTCCTTCAGAAATGCTAAGGCAAAGGTTGAATTTATTTGAGAAAATTTCCCGAAGGAATTCCTTCACATTTTATCCAAAGAAATTCACAAGGTAAAGAGCAAGAAATTCTTTCGAAAAAGTCCCTATGGAAAAGTAAGCAAAGTGAATTCTTTCAAAAAATAGGTCTGAAGGAATTCCTTTAGACATTTTGTCTAAAGGAATTCACTCGATAGAAAAGCTCAACAGAAAGTGGTAAGTGGGAAAGACAAAAGAAATATTTCCTTCAGACATTTTATCTGAAGGATTTAAAGAGCAAGGCCGTCGAAGGACCCCAAAGGGTAGGTGCCCTTGCAGGGGACTCTCGACTGCCAAAAGGAAGACCTTTTTTAAGGCCCGAAGGGACACCTTCCCTTTAGGAGGTTTCAAAGATAGAGGCTAAAGGAATTGACCAAGGGATGACAAGCCCATGGACATCAAAGTTGAGCATCATGGACTAGCCATTGGGATCTAGATGTTTGATGATGTCCCTATAGACGTCAAGTTTAGAACAATAGAATAGCCATTGGCTTTCAAATCACAATGGGCGCACAGACGTCAACTTTACAACCATAAAGTAACCATTGGTCTTTAAATGAAGTGCGTGAACCTAAAATAATTCAAAGGATTAAGGCCAAAAGGAAGATACCACCAAGAAGGGAGCCCAAAGAACCAAATAATTAGTAGAAGATAGCCCCCAAAGGCTGAAGGAGCAGAAAAGACAAAGCTAGGAAAAGATAAAAGAGCCAAGTGTAGAAACGGAAAAAACAATCTAAGTGGCAAAGGAAGGTGTCGACTCAAGGAGTTACTCTAGTGGTTGACACAATATCTACCAAGTGGTCATCAAGGAGTGCAAATAGTGAACAACGTGACCCATTTTTATTCACTTTTCATTGATGAGCAGACAAACTGCATGAATGCCTTGAAGGAGCGGTCTTGTTCGTAGACAAATGGTGTGGCCTATGTTTTCATGCATGATGTTTAATGTATTTAAACACCTAAAGTCAAAGTTGAAGCTGATACAATATTCTCTTTTAGTGACTTCCTCTTCCCAATGCTCTTAGCACACGTAGGTCACTTATCAAAAAGCACCAAAGTCTTTTCCAAAAGGGGTGCTTTTGTTTTCTTCTTCTCTATATATATTTTAACTTCTCATTTGAGAAGAGGATCTCTCATTGTTGTAAGGCAAAGCCCTGCCAATTTTCACCTAGAATCAATAGAATACGCATTTTTACCTCTATTTTGGTTGGATATATCTCTGAGTGTGTTTGAGTGTTAACCTTGTGTTCAATCATTTATTTATTGATGCTCTCACAAGCTTGATACCAACACGCCTGGTATAGACAAAGCACCATTATTGTAGATAGAAAAAGAGTTGTATCTGGAGCACAGAGATAGGAGAGGGTTATCAGACAGTGTGCCTTCCTACAACACCTATGGTAAGTTTATCTTTTGTGTGTCTTCATTAAGCCTTTTGTTAAGTTCTCTGCAGTCTAGTCCTTTTACCAGATAAAGTGTATGTATGTGTTCTTATGGTTAAAAGTGTGAGTATAAGTAGATCAAACTTGTTTGGTGCATCACCCTCTTAGTTTAGGTTTTGTTTCAGTATCTTTCTTTCTTTTCAACCCCCCCATTATATATATATATATATATATATATATATATATATATATATATATATATATATATATATATATATATATATATATATATATATATATATATATTAGCAAATGTATTAGAATAAATCAAAGATGCATCAAAGGGAGATAGCCCTTATCTAGAGACTCTCCCCTCAGTTTTGCCAGACCCACAGGCAAGAGAGGAGTTTCTATTGTGTCGCATGGAAGACAGGAACTCAACCACCTGTCAAGGGTGCACTCCAATGTGTCAACAGTTTGTAATGAGTAATTTTTTTGTTCTTGAAAGTTATGATGTTTATAAAGGAATGACATTTCCATCTATTTGTTGACTTTATGTAAATTCCAAGAAGCACTCTCCTGCTTTATCATTATGTAGCCGATATTGTAGTTGGATCTCTGATTATAAAGGTGTGATAACATCTTATATACCCACCCAGGATGAAGAATAGTCTTGTAGACCAACAAGTAGATTGGTGCCCTTATCTTTTTTTGATACATAAAAAAAGTGTAAAGGACTGTATGGAATCTCATACTATGGGAAACTTACCTTAATTAGAGAGTTAAAATTAAATCTAATTTATGATTTTTAAAGTGTATTCATCTATCACTCTATATATGTATATATGAAATTTACTAATCATGAACCATTCCTCAATCCACTTTGAGTGCATGCCCTACCTTATAGTAATTTTGCCTCAAGATTAGTGTGGTATTAAATGTTATATTAACATGATGTAGGTGGTGTTGAATATTTTAGTGACATGTTGGTACCTTTCCTCTATTGTATCAAGAACTACCTTAAGATACTTATAAATATTATAATAGATGGTTGTCATAGTAACTTTGTCTTGTGAAAACTGTCAAGGATGATGTTTTATGAAAGTGGTTTTGCATCTTATCTCTATTTGGTAACATGCCTAGAAAAAGATGCATTTATCAAATTATTAATGATTGGTAAGTTGACCCCTTGATTAAATATGTATGACAATATCTTAATGGGATGACTTTAATTTTAAAAGACCTTTGTTGTTAAATCAAGAATATGAGTAACCCAAATAAGTAACCTTCTCAACAACTCCTTTCAACTATTTAATAGAGAATGGTCGTTTGAGGGGATTAGGTAGACTTTTAGTGGAAACTCTTGAGGTCATGAAGTATCTTAATTGACTCTAATTGGTTAGGAGATTAAGAGTTGTGAGCCATAATCTAAAGGTCTAAGATATATTGACTAATCTTTAGATTTGAGTTATATGAATCAATTTAGTTATTCATTCAAGGGTAGAAATTATAATTAGTTAATATTCTTCCTTTGTCAAGTTATATAGTGACAATTGATTTTTTTTGACATGTTTTTTAGTTCCTAAAAAGAGGGATGTTACAATCTCCTTTCTTAAAACCTTAATTATCTCACCAAACCTTGAAAAATATTTAAAAAATATTTTATTCATTGAGGGGATTACCTTAGTTAGACCCATGTCCTTTAAAAAATTAGAACCCAATAATCAATCAAATTCAAAAAATAATTATGATGATGCAATCCCTATCCTTATATTAATTTTCATTACATGAACAATTGAAAATGATGTAATATGAAGTCTTTAAATATAAAATTTGCTCTAACACTTCAATTAGGATTTTATAAATTTTTGTATCCCTCTCGAGCTTTTCTTTTAACTCTTATCACTCATTCAATTATATACCAGTTTTCCTATATGAACTAATGTATTTATGTATATAAATTTTTAAAATTCAAATTAAGATTGTATTTTTCTGAAAAAAGACACACAAAGGGCGGAAAAGTTAAAAAAAGAAGCACAAATACAAAAGAATTGAAGTAAAGGATCAAATTGAACCAAAAGAACCATTGCACTCATAGTCTGACCAAGAGTGTATTGTTACACTCCTGGTCAATTGGGAGCATATACTAAACTCTTGGTTAAACTTAGGAAGTAACAAAAAACAAAGGGGAAAAAGAGAGATCAAGCAACGAGAGATGAAATAAAAAAAGGACGAAAACAAACCCTAAAACACAAAAATGTGTCAATAAGATCCTAATGTGAATTGATAATCAATAAACACACAAGTACCCTAAATTAATGCAAAATGACATCTAATCCTATCCCTAGACCAAATAAAGTGTATACACTTTAGCTTGATAAAATTAAGTCAAATAAAAAATTAAACTAGACTTGAATGCATATAAAAGAATATTATATACTAAACATTACATTAGTGAGTTTTAGAATAATATTTGTTTTGTTTTGAACTTGGAGACAATTTTCAACAATAGATATTTTCAAATTTGTCCAAAAGGTGAGGCAAACAAAACATAGAAAACTTGATGCGATTTTTTTCAGAGTGCACTCTTATGAAAGTGTAAGGACGCTTCTATAAATGTCAAGTCACTTGTATCGAGTTAGGAATTTTGGAAATATGTTTTTAGGAACATGTTCACCTATTATAAGACAAAAAACATTCCTTATTTTTCTTGAATTTAGTACAAATCTCTGGCGAACGTATCTCCTTCTCCACAACCTTAAGAACTCATCATAGAACAATAAAAAATAGGGGATTGAATGGGTGCCATGTGTTATCCCTCCATTATTATAGGTCCCTTAAGCTAAGTTTAGAAACTATTATTTAATGTACTTCAACAAGTTATTTATGGATGCAAGCCCCAATCTTATATGAAATTTTATGTTATAATGAATAAGTGGAATAAAAAAAATAAATGCTTCAAATATTAATGCAAATTTGATCTAAATTCTTGAATTATGCTATAACATTTTTATAATAGAGTTCTCTAACATAAAATGTATACCTTGCTCAATCATATCTTATCCTTTTATGTTTTCTATGTATTAATGTGTTTATGTATTTATTTTCTTTTCAAATTAATATTATGACCAAATTGTTATACAAGGTGACATGTAACGTGTGGGAAAATATAAAAATAAACACAATGCATACGAGATCTGAAATAAGATTCACAATGACTACACCAAAATTATGTATAGTACAATCACGCTACTTCATAACAATACATTATAAGATTTATGGTAATAAGTCTAAAACCAAAAAAAAAAAGATAAAAAGAAGAGAGAAAAGAAAACAAAGAAAAACGAGACTAGAACATAAACAATAACACTCCAATAAAAATTTAATATACATTAATAATTGACAAACACATAAATACTCTTGAACAATATATTCTAACAACTAAAAATTATCTCGAATTAAAATTAAATTCCTACCCTAAAAAATAAATAAAATAAATAAATTTATTCTTAAATACTTGAAAACACTTGATCTTATTTCAAAAGTACAAAAGACGGAGTAACATACATTCAATATTTAAAAAGTAGGTGCTAGATTCGAGAAAATGATTTTCCATCATCATAAATGTCTCACCATTACAACTATGCTAAATATACAATCCCAAACTTTAAAGCATTGTGAAAACTTGACAATTAGCACCCGTAATGTGCAACATTTTATTTTAAATTTCAAAATCACAAACTAGCTTAAAATTTTAATAGAGTGCAAGAATATAAATAAATGATAGAATACAATTAGTTCATAGTATTGAATTTAATTGAAAAAAGAACAAATTAAAAGTTAGTTAACATATTCACAATCTTTGTCTTTAGTTGATGAAGATTCTCCCTATAGCCAAATCTCTTATTTAAAATTATGAAAATTAATAAAATAATTTAAACATTCACCTCTTTTAGAGAGTAGTTTTAACCACATCACTGGTATGAAACTTAAATATTTAACACATTGTGTATCCTTGCTTCATAACTTATTAGTAATATCCTTCATTTCACTTTATTCCTTGTGATGTCTCAAAATCCACATTTACCCACATTTACAATTTACCTTTATTTATGAATAACAATTTTACACTTTAATAATATTATATGTGCACCTTATACAAATTATTTATAACATGTACTTTAATGGAAAAGCTTTCAAAGGAAAATTTGAGAAACTTGTTCTATTAAAGTTTAGATATCAATATTGTGTTGTGTTAACATGTTTCATCCTATTTTCATATCATATGTATGGGGATTTCAATTTATTAAATTTGTATTTATTATATTTTTTCTCTATTCTTTAAGTTGATTATTTTTCTTTAAATGGTCTTCAATTAATATATTATAACCATTATTATTGACATTGAGAAAGATAGCACTGAAATAAGTCTAGAAGTTCATCTTAAAGGTTAACGATGAGATACAAAGTTTGATAATCCTCATCATCCAGATTTTTATTTACAAGTAGATGTTGTTAATAATGTGTGTAGATAGTATGAAAATAATTATCTTATTGCTTTCTATGTTGACCATATCCTCTCAAAGGACTACCTCAATGTTTGGATCCAACACCACTAGGAATACTTGGGCTTTCAGGTTATTAGTGTATGTAATCTTAGTAAGGAGTTTTTTATGTTTTTATTTAAGGATACCTTTCAAGTCTAATCCCTCCTTTCTAGGTCAAGATGTTAGTTCTTAAGGAATACCTTCATGATTGTGTCTCCTTGGACCCGCAATTTCAAAGTGTCTAAGTAGACCTTCTTTAAGGTGCCTATTTGAGTTGAGCTTCTAAGTCTTACACTTCCTCTATGGGCATTCATTAACAAGGTTGTCAAGTCCATAAGATGGGTGCTTTGTCATGAGGTTGAAAAATTCTACTCTGCACGCCTTAATAAATGTGTTTGTGTTGAGGTTAATTTTTAAAAGGACTTGAAAAAGTCCATTGATATTCAAGTAGGGATGGAACACTTCTTGAATAAGGTAACCTACTTAAATTTATTGAACACATACTTTAGATGTCAGACGCTCGACCATAGGAATCACGATTTTCCCCTTATGGTTCACTTAAAACTATCCATCGAGCATGCAAAGCAAAAAGTGGTCAAAAATAATAATGGTTGGACTACAATGGCTAACCAAAAAATAATTTCAAGGAAATATAATCCTAAGGTTTCCTCCATTCCCCCTATTATCAAACCCAACCAAGAGGAAAAGAGGGATAAAGTTACTCGCCCTCCTATTAGTCCTCCCAAATCTCACAATGATATTGAAACTCCTCAAAGCCAAGTTTTTTAAGTTAATAGCCTAGCATTAAGTTCTTCTCATGTTGGGATACCCTTTGCAAGTGGTCCCACCCTGCAATAGTCACATAGTCCATGCCACGATAATGATGACTATCCTATGGAAGTAAATAGGGATCAACATCACTCCATTTCACTTGGGGATTTTTATTTTTCAAACCAGAAATCATTATTAGGCATCTATTTTATGGCACTTGGTTCAAATGAAGATATAAAGAATAGATAGGGAAAATTATTTATGGAGGATTCCTCCTAATGAATTTACTCTCATATAATGTTTGACATCTCATACGATCCTCCAATAAATTCTTTGTGCATGTCGTTTGTCAATGGTTAGGTGTTATAGATTTCATTTGTTTACAATAAGTTAATATTTTAGGATTTCTTTTACAACTTCTTTGAGGAGTGTATGGTCTGATGCATCTCACTTTTCCACTTTGTGTGAAAATGGACAAGGCCGTGCTAGTATTTTAGTTTTGCCAAAATTTACCCCCTTAACTAGTGCCTCTAGATAAGATTTATCACGTTGAGTTATTTGGGTATTACTTGACATCAATGGTCATTATTTATGGGTTATCAATCTTTATGCACTGAATGATGGCCCTAGAAGAATGATGTTATGGAGATGTTTTGTTGACAGTTTTCCCCTTTCCACCTAGATGATTTATGGTGACTATAATATGATTAAGATTCCCTTGGATAAAGGCGGTACCCTTTCAATGAGATGGTGTGTTGGAGAATGTGAAACATGATATAATTTTAAACACCGATGGGGTTTAGTGGACTCACTCTTTCAATGGTGTGTATTAAATAATAAGCTAATGTTTACTTGGTCATTTTTCTATACCGGTGCCAATAGGGTCTTGAAATGGATAGACTATGTCTTTCTTTTCAAGCAAAATGTGTTATCCTTATTAGTTACTAATGAGTAAGTTGTCATAGTCCATTTGGAAATTATCTAGGCCCTTCTCATCATAGTCCTATCACTTGCAGAGTGGAGTGGGGTGGCAGCCATCTTAAATTCCCATGTAATAAATTATTTTTGAACACATCCCTTCTCAACCATAAGGGCATTATTTGACTCATCACCAAAGTGTGGAATTTAGACCCATGTCCACCATATGCTACCAACTAGATTGACCACACATCCACCTTTAGCTTACACTAAGGCAAGCAGATTGCATGAGCTTAGAAGTAGACCACTAGTGTTATCATTAAGGAATACCAAAGCATTTCCTCCATCCTTGATTAAAACAAGTTTTAATTATATCTTCAAGCCATGGCTACCTCTTTCAAGCACAAGATCAAAATTATTGATATCCATGTGACTAGAGGAGCAATAATTAGGGCTTGTTTACATTGGCTTAATATTGGAGATCATGCCTTGAAGGATTTATTCAAGTGTCTAAAGGATAAATAAGCCAAGGAATAAAATAAATCCATCAATCTTGCTCATAAGTGCCTCATCAGTCTATTAAAAGTCTCCTCAACTTTCTTGGACCATTACAAATTTGTGTTCCAAGCCCAAGAAGATTTGGTGAAAAGAGCACAGGGTTCGCACAAATGTTTGGATGTGTTACCTTACAAGTTAATCCTTTTGCAAAAAAATTCTATAATGCTCATGTCTCTCTTGATAAGCTATTTCAAGTAGTGTAATGCATGGCCAATGACAAATCACCAAGGATTGATGGCTTTTATTGTAAATTCTATAATTCTACTTAGAAATTTGTAGGACCACACTTGTAAATTTACAATGAATCCTTGTAAAATAATACATTAGGATACGTCATCAACAAAGATAATACTAAATTCATTCCAAAGTATAGTGAACCAAATCTTATTTCCACTTGGCACTTAATCACCATTTTGAATGTTTCTCATAAAATAAATTTCAAGGTCTTTGTGAATTACCTCCATTATATTCTACTTACAATAACTAGACTTAAGAAAATGGGATTCATAAAAAATAGATATATACTAGATAATATAATTTAAATTTAATAAGGAATGGAATGGGATGGATCCTCTCTATAGAGGACTATCTTTCTCAAACTTCATTTAAAAAATGTTATGATCAAATAGAATGGCCCTTTATTATTGTTATGTTTAAGGCTCTAGGTTTTGGCTAATTATTTCTCTTGGAAATATAAACCTTTTTGTTGATGCATAAAAATACCTCACCATAAATGGGCCCAAGTATGATATCTTTGGATGTTTTCAATCTATTAGACATGACTACCTTCTAGATCATGCTTTATATGTTTTGGCCACTAAAATGTTTGGTTATATTATTGCTCATAGAGAAGATCGAGGACTTATCAAAGGTATTGTTATTCCTAATCAATCCTCTAAACTCATAAATATGTAATTTTTATATGATAATTTACTCACTCTCAATGAGTAATAATATTAATTGAAAGAGGTGCTTCAATGCTTTAAATATTTTTGCAAAGCCTCAAGGTCTAATTTGTAATAGGCCAAAACCCAATGTTATAGACAAAACATGATTATTTTTTTTGAATTGCTCCATCACTATCAGTGTGTAGACACTTAAATTTGGTCATGAATACTTGATTATGTTAGTTTTGGCCCTATTTCAATTTAATTAATGTGTGCACTTAATCAAGACCTATTTTGTTATATCTTAATCACTTGTATGGATCTATATATACTCTAAATTGTTATCTGGCACCTACAAAAGTATTATAAATTATAAAAAACCTATAAGCACTTGTATAAACTCCCCAAATCCCACATTTTTAATTTCTTCCTTATAGGATAGGACCCAACTAATTTCCTCAGTAATGGCAATCAGGCTTCACTTAAACTAGATAGTCATAACCTTAGGCCCTCTAATGATAAATTTTCAAATTTTAAACCTCCTTTATATATTTGGTCCACATTTTTAGGATAGGTAGCATGAAAATTTTCCCCTTTTAGATTTCTATAAAGGCATACTCAAGTCACTTATTCTACCACTTGGTAATTTCAATATAGAGGCATTATTACACTATTACACATTGAGAAAAACTTCCCTATTCTTCCCAATTACAATTCTAATAATTTGAAGTAGTTCTTATCCAAGTCCCAAGATAATTTTATTCAAGTCAAATCAAATAATAATAATGTATTCTATCCATCCCTAGATCCATTCATATAGTCAAAGGTGCACAATTGCATAAATCACTCTAAGTCAGCTTGAATCCCCTCTTGAGAGAATTGGATATGTAGGAAATGTTCAGTCATTATGGGTGTGATTGGGGTTAGTTCAACCCCATTACACTCTACCTTTTTCTATTTTTATGTTTTTAATCATTTCAAAACTATATTAGGGTTTCAACATTTGAGAAGTTATTTGCAGGTCTTCTACACACTTCTGAAAGCCAAAACTTTGCATATATACTTAATTCAAGTTATCACAGATGATCGTGACCTATTTTTTTATTTTTTTAGCTAGGTTCAAGTCTGAACAATTAGATCAAAAGTGGTAGTCAGTCCTAACCCAAACTGGATAGTTCTGACCTTCTACATCTTCATTCACAACTTTTGGGAAATATTAGATCATATTCCTATTTCCTTATTTCAGCCTTCTATTAGTCAACGCAATTAGGTTTGGGGTAAAAAAAATTAAGTTTGTCTTTTCAATTCATAGTTAGGCATCTTTTAATCATTTTTACTTTATTGAATCAATCTTTTGCAATCATTCTACTTTTTAAAAGTCAATTTTCAGCATTTTGAT
The DNA here is from genome assembly GCA_037957365.1 of Torreya grandis. Taxonomy (NCBI): domain Eukaryota; kingdom Viridiplantae; phylum Streptophyta; class Pinopsida; order Cupressales; family Taxaceae; genus Torreya; species Torreya grandis. Next base: position 2,600,012 of record JARHVA010000759.1, on the reverse strand, counting down.
TTATTCCATTCAATTTATCTTAATTAGCATTAATTGTCATATTAATTCAAATTTTGATCAAACTTATTGGTGAACCCACTTTTTCATTCGAGCATTACTTCAAAAAAATTATCCTATGGTTTAGTTAATTTCATGAATATTCAACAATAAAATAATTCTCTTTCAACCTTGGATATAAATCTAACACTAAAATAATTTCCTTTCAACCTTTGATCTATTTATTACACTAAAATAACTTTCTTTTGACCTCAAATATAATAGCTAACATTAAAAACACTTTATTTTGGCCTTAGATATAATATCTAACACTGAAAGTACTTTATTTTGATCTTAGATATGATATTTGACACTGAAAGTACCTTCTTTTAACCTTGGATTTCATAATAATTTACGAATAACCATACACAATTTTTTTTCTTTATTGTAGGATTTACATTTCAGGTTTTTATTACTCTTATTTGCAATAAATCTATGGCTATATTGGATAAACATTTTAAAGCACATGACTAGTAATGAATTTTTTTATCAAGTATTACATGGTAATAAGAGCACTCATATATCCAACATGATATATTACTTTACATCCTCTTGATGGACTTATTATGACCATAGAAAGTGATTAGACTCATGCATCTGATAACAATAGTTTTGAACCTATTGATGCAAAATAATTTGGTGAATACCTTGACACTTATTCTAATGAAATTGACTCTTTGCTATTTTTAGCCCAAAAAAAACATGACCATGCTAGTACATCTGAAGAACCAAATGAGTATGTTGAGTAACCTCTTGTAAAATCTACCACAAGTGTTGTTATGACTATTATTGATATGTTTATTACATATACACCTTTAAACTTGGGGGAAACATAATTTTTACCATAGATATATATGCCTATGCATAACAAAATGACTCACACAAGACCTTTGATAGCTTCACATACTACATCACATGCCTTACCTGTTGCATAATCCCTCAAGTAAACTACTACATTTTTTCATGCTAAGGTTCTGTAGTTAGAGCAAGGTATACAGAAAGATATCCAACCAATATATTCCTGAAATTAACTTCATAATATGTTAGCACTTGATATTGCATCATGCCCTTTACATACAATATTTTTAGCTCATAAACTTCCACTATATGAAGATAAAGGATATCGAAAACAACATCTCAAATTTTTTCATGCAACATATTTTGATTATGTTTTTAATGAAAAAAATCTCACAAAGTTATTTCTAATAAGCTTAAAATATTATGTCTTGCATTGGTTTTATGATATACCGATTCAATCAATCAAAGCATTCAATCTTTTAGCAAATCAATTTCTTAACCATTTTGCTATTAGCAATGATGAAAAGATTTCTTAAATGAAAATTGCTAAGCTTAAGTAAGGAAATAATGAGCCTATAAGTGCTCATGTACTTTTTTACAAGACCATGCCTACCAAAATGAATAACACCTTGGAATATAATGAATTAAAATATATTTTCAAACAAATTTTGCTTACACCTTTGCATGAGCCATTAATTTTTAAGAAATTCAGATCATTTAAGGAACTTTGTCATACAATATTGGAAAGAGAATTCAAGTTTATTACTTTGAACAAGCTCAAGTATGCACCTACATCTACTTCAAATTATACAACAAAGTTTCAAATCAAACCATCTTATAAAGCTAAGCCAACAAACACAAAAAAATATGTAAAGAACATAGTTAATGTTATTTCACAACCTTCTAAAAAATATTTTATCCAATTAACCAAGGAGGAAGTTTTTTAAATTACCACAACTTCATAATTTTTTAAAAAAAGTTACTTAAATTCAATTTCATTACTCTACCACAAAAATTTGAAATTGACATGAGTAAACCTCAAGGAAAATATTTTGATAACAATGCATATTGTAATTACCATATATGCAATGATACTTATACTAATAAATGTTTCAAGGTCATGCACCTTATTTAGGATCTTATTGACAATAATGTTATTAAGCTAGGTACTCTTATAGAGAAAACTAAGCCTCAATAAAATGAAAATGCTAAGTTTAAGATTTTCAAAGAGCCATTTACAAATCATAATAAAAGTAAGGAAAATTGATCAGTGTGTCATACTTATAATACTTATCCACCACACAAGTCATATAATCATCCATTAGTTGGAATTATTGGTATAATTGTTCAAACTACTTCACTACGTATCATGATTATTTTTCATGATAGTAAGCTAGTGGATAATGATTCTAATTTTCATAATTTATGTAGAAAAGCTTACATTGATAACTAGCCCATCATTATGTGCTAGTTGATAATGGATCAAATGATAATGCATGCATAATGATAGTACTTCATTCATTGGGTTACACACAACTCGATATACAAACAAAACCTAAATGTTTCAAGACATTTAATAGTAAATAACAAACCACTTTGGGACACATTATTTTGCCTTATTAGGTTAGTATTGCTATACTATCTACTCATTTTATTTCTACAAAAAATGAGATTTTTAATATGATATTAGGATGCCCTTGGCTGTAAAAGATATGTGTTGTACCTTATACAATATAAATATGCCTAAAGTTTATTCATTGTGTAATCAAATTGTTACAATTTTAAGAATCATATATGAGTACCCTCTATAATATATGGTCTGTCCTCCACCCCATCCACTACCATGGGTCATTGATACATCTATGCAAGACCAAATAAAATTTATAATTCTTAAACTTAGGCAAAAGTTTTCCATTCAAAAAATTCAAAAAATGTGCAAAGGGTTCAAAATTCACTAATGAAAAAGTAAGCTTATTGTAAAAAGGTGTGTAATTCTCAAAAAACACTATCACATTTAACACCTTCCAAATTAGCAATACATACAGATCAAAATGTTTCTCAAAAGGCATAAAATTTGTCATAATATACTACTAGTCCTTCTCATATGGCACATCATTATACATATCCTAGAGCTACTTCTCCTACACAAGTTTAGAAAAGTAGTGATTTAGATAGTTTTCTTATTGCACATGATACATTATATGATTCTGATATACACACATCTAGCACATTTCATTCAAATAAAGTAATTTATTTACCACTTATCACAAAATTTTATGATTATCATATTGATGGGATCATTTGTTATCATGTTGCATTTTAAAAATGTTTTAAAATTTTAAAAAACATTCAAATAATTAAAAAATATATATGATTGTACATAGCTTCTTTATTGTTGCATCATTTTATTATACTACTTGCACATGAAATATATTTGATAAATTATTATAATCCCTTAGATATTGATAGTATCTTAGCCTCTTGTCTCTTAGTTTTTACTTTCTATATTTGAATAGTTTAAAATAGTGATCAATTCTCCATATTCTACCTATTAACTATTTATTCGCATAGTCTGTACTGACACATTTGTAATTTTTTGAAAAGGTCAAAACCATCCAAATTAGGTTAGGACCAATTGGCATTACTGACCTTCATTGGTCGATCCTGAACTATGCAAAATTTCACTCAAAAATTATAATGTTTAGATATATTACTCAGTTTTAGTATGCAAATCATTGTTTATTCATACAAAAACCCCTTTTTTCTATGTTATATTACTTCAAAAAGTGTAATTTTTATGAAATGAGGATGTAAAATCAATTGTATGCATACTCATTTTTGTCCCATACATACACCTCAGTTACAATTCATATCCAGTGGTGGCATCTTTCTCATACATGGCCATATCACCACTTTTACTACACATTTTCACATTGACACATGTAGTGAATTTTTTAGATCTCTTATTTATTATACTACTGACACCTTAATTATCAATAATTTATATTTTTATAATATCAAAATGCAATTTAAACTATAAAACAAATTTAAAATTTTCAAAAATATAAATACATTCAAAATATTCTAAAAAATCCAAAATCAAGGCATAAGCATGACTATAAATTTATATTACATCATTAAAATATGTCATTTATCTCATGATTAATAGATAGCATACTCTTCTTCTATAATTCCTACATTTCAATGGTATTCTACATGGATTAAGGTATTGGACTTGCCTCTACCTAATAGTCTTGCTAAACTAAGGACATATTATCCATAAGTTATAATAGTTAGAGGTGTTATCATTTCATAAATCCTATATTGTTGAGTGATATACTATTTACAAATGTCTTGTTAAAACACACACACACACACACACACACACACACATTACATTATGTACATGGATATGTTATTTTATAGGGTATGATCACATTACATATACATGATTGAACTATTTTCAAATTCTATGTTCCATTGATGTTATTACTTGTACATAGTAGATTAGAATTATGCTTGTTGTAGACTAGGAATTTGACTCAAGAGAGGTGTTAGTATCTTGTTGGTGAAAAAATGAAATCAAATTGAAAAACCAACACACTAGCTAACATACATCTCTAGGCCTAGTTATTTGGTTGAGCTTAGTTAACAATACTAGAATGGAAACACAACTAAAACATGAAATAAAACAAATCTTTCACCTCCCTTGAATGCTCTAAATTATCTTGTAGTAGTGGCTTGCTCAGCTTGTGCTCATGAAGTCTTCATAAAAGGAGGATTGGCTATCTCCTCTTCTCCTTGACACCTTGTAACTTTGGCTTGGCTTGGCTCAATATTGGATATTATAACACTAATTTGCATTTATGGCCTAGGGATGTCTTCCCAAGAAATGAGGTCACTTGATGATGTAAATATTCAATATTTATTTCCAAAAATAAGTATTCAACAAGTTTCCATGGTATTATTAATTAGGCTCTAATTTGGTTTAATTTGCTCTTAAGCATGATTAAGCAAGTTGTGCATAAATTACTCAAATTGATCAGAATGTCTTGTTATTGGTCCAAAATCTAACTAGATTAGAATTAGGATGTGATGTTAGATGCATTAGAATCGATATCCCATTTAGAATGTTAACAACACCAAATAATAAAGACATGTTTCTCATGTAAGAGATTTGACAGAAAAGAGCAATCCAGAGCACCCAAGTGCAAAATTGGCATTTTGACTCGAAATGATTTGATGCCCATAAATTACACTACCCCATTTAGTGACACCTTGGCAAAAATCAGCACTTGAATATGTTAGTTTCACATCATTTAGCACATTTTCGTGTTTTTAGGCCAAATTATGCATTTTGGTGGAAATTGGTCAAAAGCCTAGTTGGAGGTTATTAGTGGCTAGATTTAGGTGTCTATAGTTTACCCCTATTTGGGAAGATGTTGCAAATCATAGGCAAAGTAATGTCTTCTCAAATAATAAGAAAAGGCTTGTATGTTAAAAAATAATATGATGGTTGAAGAACAAAGCTCCAAATGGTGTTTGGGAAGACTATGATGATGCCTCCTCAAGGGAGTGGCCATCATATTTGTTTATGGATGGTCTCTCAAAAAGAAGCAAGAAGATATGATAAATGGCTAGAATCAACCTGAACCATCCATCTCAAGATTGAGATGTGTGGCTAAATATAAATCTAAATATTAAATTCATTCTACAAATATCCCCATTAATATTTGGGATAGATGGGTATTTAAGAGGCATGGGAGGGCTTTGATGAGGCATGGGAGGCATGAATCTTGATATTTGTGGCATTTATGGCTTAAGGATGTCTTTCCAAGAAATGAAGTCACCTGATGATGTAGATATTCAATATTTATTTTTAAAAATAAGTATTCAACAAGTTTCCATGAAATTATTAATTAGGCTCTAATTTTCTTTAATTAGCACTTAAGCATGATTAAACACTTTGTGCACAAATTACTCAAATTGATCAGAATGACTTGTAATTGGTCCAAAATTTGACTGAATTAGAATTAGAATGCAATGTCAGATGTGTTGGATCCATTATCCCATTTAGGATGTTGTCAACATAAAATAACAAAGGCACATGTCCCATATAAGAAATTTGATAGAAAAGAGCAATCTAGAGCACCCAGGTGCAAAATTGGCATTTTGACTAAAAATAATTTGATCAAAGTTAATTATCACATAAATTGCACTGCCCCATTTAGTGACACTTTGGCCAAAATTGGCACTTGAATATGTCAGCTTCACATCATTTAGCACATTTTAGTGTTTTTAGGCCAAATTGTGTAGTTTGATGGAAATTGGTCAAAGGCCTATTGCCCCTGTTTGGGAAGGAATTTCAAGCTATAATCGTAATAACATATTTTCAAAGAATGAAAAATGTCATGTATGCCAAAAAGAAGATGATGATTAAAGAACAAATCTCCAAATGGTTTTGGGAAGCCTATGATGATTCCCCCTGGAGGGAGTGGCCATCACATTTGTTGATGGGCAGTCCCTTGAAAAGAAGCAAGAAGAAAGGGTGGAATGAACCCATGGTTGAGATTAATCCAAATAATAAAATTCTTGCATGCATTGATTTAAAAAGCATATTGATCTGCCTAAAGACAATTATAATCAAGAATAAAAGTCAAAATAATGATTTTCCCACATGCAGTTATAATAATTAAGGGGACCTAGATTATTTTATAAAGATGATTGCACCCTAGTTAGGGTTGATTAATAAGTAGAACTCAAGGATATAACTCAGAATACAAATTAAAGATTAGCAGACACAAAGTGATGAAAGAGATGAATAGAAGAATAAGATTGATCAATAGAAAATATTCAATTGTACCTACCAATGAGGAGATGCTCATCCTCATTAGCAATGATACAAAAAGAATGGTCAATGGGTTAATTAGATCAAGGTGGAAAGGTAAGATTTTGCCAACGTGCCAAGGAAAAACTTATGCAGCTACATTGATTGTAGACCTTCTTAAAGCTGATTTTTATTGTAGCATGTGATGGTAAGCATCATGACAGAACACCATGAAGACTTGGCAAAAATATGCATAAGGAATAACTCCCAATCCAATAAACACTCAAAAACAATGCACTAATGATAAAAACTTTGATGAAAATTTTGACATATGAATATGGATGGACTCAATAATTATGTGTACAAAGAATCACCCAATTGAACACATATAGACTGAGTCAAGGCAACAATGCTAAAAGCAAATAAATAGGCAAGAAGACAAACAAAAAAATAAACATACAAAAATCACACAAATAGACAAACAACTTGAAATAAAAAACAAATATAAATCCTAAAAAAAAGCAAAAAAAACATCCTAACAATGACTTTACCCCAGTAGGGTGGATCAAGGATAACTAAGATTAGACAAGACAAATGTTTTTGGATTTTGAAATATTATGAATGTTTTTGGTATTTTGAGGTATCTTAACTCATTAGATAATGAGAATATACCTACTCACAAAATGGCAAGAGCAATTGGCTAAGTTTGCTCACAAAATGGTGAGAACGTATGGAAAGAGGGGACGAGGTAACCTTAACATGAATTAAGAATGACCCATATAGTCTAAAAATTACCTCAAGTCATAGTAATTCCAACCACACAAAAGGTGGGGAAAAACCAATTAGGTCTCAACAAGTTCTCAAATTCAACAAATGGCTAGTCAAATGAAAATAGTGATGGCAAGGTGATGTGGCAATGCATGGTAAATAAGTGTTGCCCCTAGTTTGCCCACTGGCAGTTATAACTAGGATACAATGGAATAAGTCAATGATACTAATTTTCCCATAGGTGGTTAAAATTAGCAAAAAGACTAGTGAGACACTGATTTACCCATAGGTAGTTATAATAATCAGGCTCACATAAACAAACATGATATAGGATAGAAAATGAAAGATAGAATGTCATTGTAAACATAGATTTGATGGATTGTTGAAAATTGATCAGAATCCTCTCACAAAAGGTGTGGGAAGAACCAAATGAACCAAGATCAAAATAGGATTGGGTAGGATGACTAAAAATAGGCTTTGGTCTAGATAGGAATTATATGGTAAAATGGCATAGTCTTGCTAAGGATAATGATGGCTTTTGATAGGTTAGATAAAAATGGTAAGAGGGATTCCCCCAAGTGATGGGGTAAATGAAAGGATACACAAAAATGGAAAAAAGATATGTAACAATGGTAATGGAATGGTAATGTGAAATGGTATAGTACATGTTTTTGACTAGGGTGTGGTTTTTTATTCTATTGTTCCTATTGATGGGGAGATGTACGTCCTAATTAAAAAATGATATAAATAGAATACTTGATCATGTTAATTTCTAGCCCATACCTTGTATGAATAGATGTTCCATCAATAACTACCTACGGATTTAGATTTTGAGAATGTTTTTGTGATCTTCATTGGTTGTTGATTTTGATTCCTTCAAGCATTGAGACAAGGTATCTTTGTAGCCTCTACAAAGGAAAGTGCAGCCATGGATGGTAAATGGATGGTAGGTTTGATTGTGAAATGAAATGGTATATGATAATGGAATGTATAATGGTGGTGAAATAAATGAAGATCAAGACATTCAATCACATGTAATTTTGTTGATGTCAGATTCAACATAATTTTGGTTGTGGTGGGGCTGAAGACTTGTTCTCTCGATAGGACCATCAAATTTTTTTGTTGTTTGGGCTTGAGAGTAGATACCATCTAATTAGGATATAGATAGGAAGCTATTTTGATTTAATATTTTATTTTATCTTCATCAAGCAATGAAGAAATTTTGTGCTTAACTATTGGTGCATTAATGAGGTTTTCACCAATGAAGTTTTCTTGATTGTCTTTTGACTTTGATTTTCTTCTAGCACTTTTGAAAAAGTTTCACTAAAAGATGTTGAGTTTGAAATTTTCTTGTCCCCTAGCACCTCTAAAAGTTTTTCACTATGATATTGTTCTTCTGCTACATGAATTTGGTCTTGGCCTCCTTGCTCTTCATCAACTACTATGTCACCATGGATACAGTTCAATAAATTGTGATTCTATCGGTCCAAATCTACACTTATAGGAGATGGAATGTTAATAATATGGTTATGTTGGTTGATGGTAATGGCATGTGGAGGGAATGGGGAGATGCTACATAATCCTCATAGAAGATAGTAGGAGAACTTATGTTGAAGCTAAAGTACTCATCCTTAAAAATTGTAGAATGATCAAAAATGTATTCAAATCGATCTGCAAGGCATGCATATCTAATTTTTAACAATCATGAACATATTATATATTTGAATCTAATTATAACTTAATAGACTCTAAATCTGATATCGAGACTAAGGTTGATTCTGATTCTAATGCTAAATCTAATTTTGATCCAAGAATAGAACCTAACTCTAACTTTCACTTTTCATCTTATGGGTACTCTAGTACAATAATGTCTTGTTAAGTGTTTGGTATTGGACAAATAATAACCTATAAGGATTGGATATGGAACTATAACACTTAGTTTATAAATTACTCTCCTAGTCACATTTATCAAATTAGGATCCTATTCTTACTATGACATCTGATAGTCTCAGTCAGATGATTACTAGGGTAACTTATCAAGTTTCTTCCCTATTTCATATGCCTATTTAAACAATTGAACCTGTTACTGACTTGTTTTAGCATCAAAAATAGATTGAACATGACTATGATCTTATAGTAAGTGCATGTTTAAATGATTTTTTATTGTAGTTTAAAATTAATTTCTTAATAATTGGCTGAATGCATTTTATGTTAATTTTGTAATAATATTTGTATTTAAACAAGTTCAACTGCAAGTGAGCTATGAGTGTAGGACCCACAGTCATACTTTGGATCAATCCAAGGCATTAGATGGATTTCCATCTACCAATAGGGCATCCCAAGGAGAGTCTTCTTCGAGGAACAAAAATAAAAGGAGGCTATTAGATGATTAGGATGTCTTACATGAGATGTGCTTTTTTGTGTGCCTATATGACAATTTAAGTATTTTCGGCATTGTCTATGCATATATGACATTCACCTGACATTAGATACTATGTTGGTAAATGTAATTTTTTGTATTCCTATCATGGCAATCTATGTATTTTTGACATTGCACATGTGCCTATATGAACATTTTTTATAGTTTTCATCTGAATTATGTTAATGTATTTAATTTATATTTAGTTTTAATTTAAAATGTTATTTTAGAGTGTTGTTTTGATGTTCCAAACTAATATCTATCAGATCTTGTATTTAATGTTGTACATAAATGAGTATTAAAAAATTGTTATTTTCAATGTTATAAATCTTAGATCTACGATTTTTTTTAAATTAAAGTTTTTATTTGATTGCGTGTAGTGGAAATTACTAATGACACTCTTATCTATTTTGCATTTTTCATCACCCATTTACAAATTTTCAATTGATCATTAACACAATTTCATTTCACTTAAATCCCATACCCAATCATGTTCATACTTGTATAATTCAAAGACATAAAATCATTCATAAATCCCTGCAAAATTCTCACTCAAATACCTATACCTACAAGTTACCTAATCTTTCACCTTCACTTGGCTCTAATGCCTTTTTGAATAGATTTTCTTAAAACTAGGCCTACTACTTATATGCCTTCTATGATTCTTGTTCCTTTATATTTTCCCTCACCTCTCGAGTAATCTCTATTAATACCTCTTCTACACTCAACTCCTTTTGGTGACCATGTATATGGTCTACTTCTTCATCTATGTAGTTTTATCTTTGCTAAAGTTGCAAGATGAAATTTTGCCTAACCTTGACTATAATGTCTTTAGTTTGATAAAAAACCTTACTGAATTGAAATAGAATATTCACTCATGAAACAATGATCCATCTTTGACCAAACCCCTTTATCCTCCCTAAATACCACCTAATGCACAGTTTTCTCTTCTATGTTTAATAAGGCTATGAAAGTCCTAGTCATATGCTCTAAGACCATGAATAATTCCAAACTCACTTATCCACTCTTGTTCTCAACTAGATTCAAAATCCACTCTCAAACAATCTTCTTTTAAACTAGTCAATTACTCATCAGGTCTGCTCTTAACTAGTCAACAATCTCTTAGATCTACTCTCCTCCCTTTCAAAAATTATTCTTTAAAACATTTTAGATAGGTCTTAAGAAAACTCGAGGATATATGTAGGTGTCAAAACTAATAAGAAATCAACCAACTATAGGTCTCTAAGAGATTGAGCTCTCATTCTCAAATTCTATCTTTTTAAGGGGTGTGTACACAGAGTTAGGGGATAATTTCATGGACATTTTAGGTAATGTAATTGCATTAATAAATAATGTATCACATTATTTAATTAATGTGATCATATTATTTAAATTATGGCTCAGTAATTATCAATCCATAATGCGATCGTATTATTGAGAAAATAATAACACATACATGTTAGTGTAAATTTAAATAACATGTATGCATTATATAACATATACATGTTATATAATGTATTATACAACATGTATGCATTAATTTATAGTAAGACCAAAACTATCCTCACAAGCATGTGGGAGTTGCACATGAAGGCAACTTTGGCCAGAAGCTTATATTTATTATACTTTAAATTTATTTTAGTAAATATAAGAAATTAGGGTCACTCAACATCTGATAGAGTTGGTCTCATAGTTACATGCCTTACAATGTGGAAAATAGGTTTTCAAAATCTAATCAAGTCAGTACTTAGGCATTTTTAGGGTCTAAGTATTAAACCTAGGGATTTTAGGACATAACTTTTGCAATCGATATCCATTTTTGGTAAATATATAGTCATTTTTAGGTTTTTGTGCCTTCCAGATTGATTCCTAGAATTTATAGGATTCTTAAGTTTGTCAAAATTGAAGTTTAAAAACCACTCACTTTGAAATTGATGCAAAGTGGTGTGATTGGGGTAGCATAGGTCACATTAATGACCTACACACAACAAATAACCACTTTATGTTAATTTCACTTATTCATTATCCCTCCCTCATCCTTGATCACTTTATACTCATGTCTCATCATCCCTAATCACTCTCTCATCATTCTTCATTTTCTTTAATCACTCCTTCATTGACCCTCATTATCCCTAGTCATGTCTAATCACTCCCTCATGATCCCTAATTACTCCCTTATTGACCCTCACTATGCCTCATCATCCCTAATCACTCACTCCTCATCCCTCCTCATCCCTCATCACTTCCTCATTGACCCTCACCATCACTAATCATCTTTAATCACTCCCTTCTCATCCCTAATCACTCCTTCTTTGGCTCTCACCATCCCTCATCATTGATAATCACTCCTTCATTAGCCTTTACCATCCCTAATTGTTGCTTCATCATCCCTCATCATCTCTAATCACTCCCTTATTGACCCTCTATTGACCATTTTGGTCCTATAGGCCAAAAATCAGTCTCATTTCCCTGTTGTCTTGAGCTGTCAACATTGGATGTATTCCCCTTACTACAAATGCTCCATATTCCTTTTGGAATACCCTATTTAAATGAAAAATTGAAAGATCTAACCTCTGTAGGTTCTTAGCTTGATATGGGGCTTATTTCACTTTGGTAAATTGCCTTGAACAAGCCATTTAACAAAGAGGTGGGCCAGTTTAAAGAATATAAGTCTTTTTACAAGCTCTAAAGAAAAAGTACCCTTGCGGAGGGTAGGCAGGTGACCAGTTTGACCTTTTAGCAGGCTCCGAAGGGAAAATTAGGGCCCAAAGTGCCCTTGTGGAGGGTAGGGAACACTTGCAGAGGGATCAAAGAGAAGGCCAAAAGGTAACCTTTCCTTCAATGAAAGACCAAGGCAAAGGACAAAGATTTACTTCAAACTTTTTGTCTGAAGTAAATTAAAGGAAAAAACAAGGGATTATTTTAGACTTAAATCTGAAGGAAATCCAAGGAAGAATCAATGGATGAATTATTTCAAACAAAATGCTTGAAGGAATTCCTTCAGACATTTTATCCGAAGAAATTCATAAGCAAAAGACTAAGGAAAATTCCTTCAGACAAAGGCCTGAAGGAATTCCTTTAGACTTTTCTCTGGAGGAATTTTATCAAAGGAGAAGACTGAAAAAAAGGCTGAGACATGAAAACATGTCTTCCATCAGGAAAAATGTCCAAAGGAATTCCTTCAAACATTTTGTCTAAAATAATTCCTTCAGACATTTTATCTAAAGGAATTGAGATGACCAAAGGGAGCCCGAAGGAGCTTGAAGGGAAAGTTCCCTTGCAAGGGATTCCCAAAAAACCAAAAGGGGACCTTTTTAAAGCTCCAAAGGGACACCTTCCCTTCAGGAATATTCAAATAGAAAAGGTTGAAGGAATTACTAAAGGGGTGATGGGCTTGAGAATGTAAATTTTAGCATGGTGAACTAGCCGTTGGAGGTTCAAACATCTGATGATGGGCACGTGAATGTCAAATTAAAGGTAGTGAAATAGCCATTAATTTTAAAATAGGTGATAAGCCCATAGATGTCAACTTTAACGGGATGCATTACCCACTGAGAAAGGAGCCCAAGGAGCCAGCACAAAATGAGAAGAATAGCCTGAGAGAGCTCAAATTACTAGAAAGTGACAAAAATAGCAAGGAAAAGGGAAACAAAATAGATAATCTAGAACATGGCCATACACACATATGAAAACATTTGGAATGTTCCAAAAGATGGACCCATTCAAGCATAGATATGAATTAAGCAGTCTAGGTGGCAAAAGAAGGTGTTGATATGAGAAGTTATTGTTGCAAATGAAATAGTCTCCACCAAGTGGTTATCAAAGAGTATAAGCATTTAATGGCATGCCCTATTTTTATTCATTTAAGCATGGATGAGTGGATAGTTGTGTAAGTTTCATAAAGAGGGGTGGCCTTATCATTCAAATTATCAAGCAACCCATGCTTTTACAATGACATTTAATATGATTTAAATGCCAAAGTCAAGACTTGGACTGCCATAACATGGCTCCTTTAGCAGACTTCCTCTTTCCAATGTGTTCAATGTAGCATGAGCCACTTGTTCTAAAAGGCACCATAGTCTTCTTTTTCATGCTATATATTTTAACCTCTCAAGTTGAGAAAGATATCTCTCATTTTGTAAGGTGAATCCCTGCCAAATTTCACCTTTGATCAATAAGAATGTGTTTTACCTCTATCTGGTTGGTTATGATTTTGAGTGTGTCTGTGTATCAATTTTGTGTTCAGTCATTTTAGCTTGATGCTTTCATAAATTAACACCAACACACTTAGTGTAGACAAAACACCATTTCTACAGGTTAACAGGAAGTATTGCATCTGGAGCACAAAGATAGAAAAGGAGTTATCAGATAGTGTGTTTTCTACAGCACCTATGGTAAGTTCATTTTCTATGTGTCTTCATTAAGCCCCTTGTTAAATCTCCCTACATCCTGGCCCTTTCATTAGATAAAGAGTATGTCTACCCTCTTTTGGTCTAACGTGTGAATAACTAAGTAGATCAAAAATCATTTGGTGCATCACCCTTAGGTTAGTTTCTATTTTAGTTGTATCCTTCTCCCTTTTCACCCCCCCCCCATTATTAGAAATAGTAGTAAAAAGACTTCAGAGATGCATCAAAGGGAGCTAGCCCTTATCTAGAGATTCTCCCCTTAATATTTCCAAACCCACAGCAAGAGGGGAGTCTCCATTGTGCCGCATGGAAGAGAGAAGCCCAACATTATTTCAAGGGTGCAATCTATAGCATCAACAGTTTTTGGCACACCTAGTGGGACCAATTTTAATACTCATAAAAGTTCTAAGATTGGTACTTGTCCTATTACGAAAATAATGAACCACTAATCTAGCATCTGCTGACTCCATTTTTCAAGAACATCAGTCTCTGGTTAAATATCAGTCTGACATTCCATGCCTAAGGTCACCACAAGATCTTCTACCAAGGGTGTCCCTTTTGAATTTGTTGAACAACTATTAAACTCAGCAAGGCAACTGAGATTTGCAAGGACCCATCCCTATACAACAAGTCATTTTCCCAGACCTGCTATAAAATATACCTATGCAAGAAGACCCTAGAAGAACCTTGTTATCACCATGGATTTACCTTTCATAGCCTTTCATGGTCAAAGCCTGTTAAACCTTATGCATTATGACCCAATCCTAGGGATAGCCCTTAAGAGTGTTCCTCCCTTTAATGGAGAGGGGCCTATTACTACTATTGAGCACATCAAAAATATTTCTAACCTCTGTAATATTCACAATGTCACTGAAAAGAACATTGTTATTAGGCTACTAGTGCTGTCCTTCAAGGGTAAGGTTCTGGATTGGTATAGAACTTTGCCTATGAATTCAGTTGGCACATGGAATGAACTAGGAACTCTCTTGAAAAATAGATTTGGGGAGAAGAGTGACCATCTCTCACTTGCTAAGCAACTAACCACCATGAAGAGAGCTCCACATGAATTCATGCAAGATTTCAATACCCAATTTCAAAAGACTTGGGATAGAATCCCCATTTTGGTAAGGCCAACCCCAAGCTACGCTTTCCTCTATTACTTGAAATCTTTGAATAGTGACATTCTTGTCATGATACAGTCCATGGGAGGACAAGTGCTGCCAACTACCTATGAAATAGCCATAGCCATTAAAAATTTCCTTGTGCAAGTGGGAAAGATAACCCTTAGACCTCATATGTTGCTCTTCCCTGAATTACCACCTCCAGTCCAGACTATTGCAACCACCTTAGCTCTTATGCCAAGGATAGAAAAGCATACTACTACTTTTCCCAATGACCTTCATGAAGTTAAGAGCTTGATGCAAAGCATGACCAATGAATTAGTGGCTCTTAAAAGGCAACAAGCTTAAAACTATCAGCCAAATCAAGGATACCATCAGTTCAAAAAAACAAGTAGACCCCCTTTTCAAAATTATAATCAAGGATAGGGTTAGTTTTCACAAGCCAAACCTTATCAAGGATAAAATTTAGGTGCTCCTTCATCATCCAAGGCTCTTGTGCTTGCTTAAAATAATCTAGTATAAGAACAACCTAATTGCTCACCCCTGGGATATGGTCAAGAATAGGCCGCTTACACACATGAAATATTGAGTCAATATATTAATGCATAAGATAATCAAGCAACTACCCAATTCCTAACTTTAAGGCATCAGTACAACCTGGCATGGACAATAGGCAAACTCAGTCTTATTCCACTCTCATGAATCACCTAGAAGGTGAATTCTGTGCAGTCAACTATGTGGGAAGTATGAACAACCAAGGTGATTATGTTGTAGCCAACACTAGGTCTAAAATAAGAGCTATGGAGGAAGCTCAAGAAGCTACCCAAACATCTGTAGCATCTTCATCATCACATGAGAACCAAAAATTTCAAAATTATAGGCCACTAGTTGCATCCTTAGCTCCTCGGCCTGTGCCTTAGGATGCAAGCATCCCCAAAGAAAATTTGAAAGGGAGCAACCCTTAGATCAATGTGGTAGACCAAATGAAGAAGCTACACATGAATATCTCCTTGTGGGATTCATTAGTAATGCTAGAACAAAAGGACATACTCCAAAAGGAGTTGCATGAGCTAAATTAACTAGCTATCCCAACAAAAATTGATAACATTTTGATCATGAATGGGCACCCTTCCACAACAGGCGAAGCAAAGAAAGATGAAAATATTCCACCTTTCTACTTATCCCTAGTCATAGGAGATTTATTGGTACATAACTACATTATTGATAGTGGAGCTAGCACCTCAGTAATGCCCAAATGCATAGCGGATAAGCTGGGACTCAAATACGAGGAGATGACCAAGGGAGTCCTGCAGCTAGATGGATCACTAGCCAAGACATTAGGAGTAGTATGAGGCTTGAATCTAACACTGCACACCTATCCCACTTTCTCAGTTTCCCATGACATGGTGGTGGTGGATGTTCCCCCCTACTTTTCCATTTGCTTGTCCAAGGATTTCACATCCAAAATAGGTAGGTACCTAACAACAAACTGGTCTTACATGATTTTTAGAACCAAATATGGGACTAAGGTCAAGATTGAGTCAAAGATAATCCATAGAGACCATTTGGAGCCATACTCACTCAAAGTGATGAATGATAG
Source organism: Torreya grandis (assembly GCA_037957365.1). NCBI lineage: Eukaryota > Viridiplantae > Streptophyta > Pinopsida > Cupressales > Taxaceae > Torreya > Torreya grandis. The sequence goes on along the minus strand of JARHVA010000759.1, from coordinate 2,583,034 downwards.
CTATGCCATTATTGATGAAGAAGAATTCCAAGTTGATCAATCTCTACCTTCTTCTCTTGAAGGAGTTGTTGAACTACTCTTAGATAAATGGGGAAGTGACAAATTTGAACATGACCCATACAAATTCATAGAAGAGGCAGGTCTTGGAATTTATTGCATGCATGAAGAGGGTACTCTTATACCAAATTCGATGAAAGCAAACCAAGAGAGCTTAGGTTTATGGCAACTCTTCTTTGATGGCTCAAGAAGCAAACTGGGAGCTGGTGGTAGAGTGGTGTTAATTTCCCCCTCAAAGGAGAAATACTTCTTGACTTTCAGGTTCTAGTTTTCTTGCACTTGCAATGTTGTAGAATATGAGTCTCCCATCCATGGTTTAGAGTGGGCAAGGAAAACAGGAATTAAAGAGCTATAGGTTTTTTGGGATAATGAGTTAATCGTAAATCAGGTGAGAGGCTAAAATCTGACCAAGAATTCCTTGCTTAAGTCTTACAAGCACAAGGTATGGGACTTAGTGGAGATTTTCCTTGATTTTAATGTTATCTCCATTTCGAGAAAGAAGAATAAGCAAGCGGACAGACTAGTAGTAGTCAGTGCCCAATTTGACATCCCCAAGGAGATAGGTCGAGACAGCAGTCTACACCATTTAAAAGTGGTAATCATACCCTTCATGCCTGATAACATCACCAACTAGTAGGTGGTTGATAGTGATTAGTAGATAACATTCTTCTTACAATAGGAGGCTGAGTTTGCCTCTAAAAATCAAGCCAAGCTATAGAAGTAGTATGGCATTCAGATTGTTCAACTAAAGAACAACAAACTTCCCAAAGGCTTGGTCACTCTCAAAAGTATTTTCAATGAGGATGACCAATTGAAAAATGACAAAGCAAGCATCACAATGAAGAAAGAAAAGTATGAAAAAGTTGAAATATTTAAGAATAGGTTGCTTGCACTGGGGAAGGTATGCAGCAATCATGAAAGGTAGGCTTTCATCTTATTGTGCCAAGAATTTTCTAATGTCTTTGCTTGGGAGTATAACGACTTGAAGGGTTTTGACCCAAGTTTATCCTAACATACCATTGAGCTAGAGGAAGGGACTAGGCCCATCAAATAAAAACAAAGGTCTATCAACCCAAAAATTGAGCTTCTCATGTGAAAGGAACTCAACAAGTTGATTGAGTCCAAGATCATATTTTTGATCAAACACTCTTCTTGGCTGGCCAATCTAGTCCCTATTAGGAAAAATAATGGAGAGATTAGACTATGTGTGGACTTCAAAGACCTTAATAAAGTCTCATTGAAATACCACTATCCTCTCCCAAGTATGGAGGAGATCCTCTAAATGGTGATAGGCAGCAAATGTTTCTCCCTCTTGGATGGGTATTCAGGGTATAATCAAATTTTAGTGCAAGATTGTGATTAATAAAATACAACCTTCACTACCAAGTTGGGGATGTTTGTTTATCAAAAAATGCCATTTGGACTATCCAATGCTAGAGCCACTTTTTAATGAGTTATGGACATGGCTTTTCAAGACTGATAAATAATGTTGTATTGGTCTATCTTGATGATGTGATAGTATTTTACAAGGAAGTAGACTAACATATGAAACACCTTAGGCAAATCTTTGAGAGGTGTAGAGAGTTTGGTATCTCTCTCAACCCAAATAAATGTGTGTTCGATGTCAATGAAGGTAAACTCCTTGGCCAGGTTATTTTAAAAGAGGGCTTAACCATTGATCCAGAAAGAGTTTGTTCCATCCTATCACTGTCCTTGCCTAAGCATAAGAAAGGTCTACAAAGCTTCTTTGGCAAAATAAATTTCATGAGGAGATTTATCCCAAATTTTTTTGAGATAGTCAAGCCACTGACCTCCATGCTGAAGAAAGATGAAAAATTTACATGGATAGCACAAAGGAACGATAGTTTTGAATGGATCAAGCAAGCTATCACCTAGGCTTTTACCTTGGTAAGTCCTGAATTCACCAAGGATTTCAACCTCTACACCTTCTGAAATGAAAAGTTAATCTATGTCATGCTTACCTAAGCAAATGATGAGAACCTTGAACAATCGCTTGTATTTTTTAGCCAAGGTATCGAGGGTTTTGAGATTAGGTATACATATGTGGAGAAGCAAGTCCTTATGGTCATAAGAAGCTTGAAGAAATTTAGACATATGCTATCCAACAGAAGGGTTCATCTCATGGTGCCACATCCCAGCATCAAAGATTTCTTTGATCAGTCGTGATCTAAATGAAAAGAGAGTGGGATGGATCACCAAAGTAATGGAATATGATGTGAACATCAAAACCACCAAGTTGGTAAGGGGAAAAGGCCTATGTGAACACCTTGTTGTAGACCTAAAATAGCATAAAGAAGGCATTTTTATGATCCATGATGAAGCTACAATAGGAGAACCTCATGAAGGATTGGGCATCATACATGAAATGTTTCCTTCTCGCTAGTGAGTGCCCCTAGAGCCTTGATAAGACCAAGAAGAGATATTTTAGACTCCAATCTCTCCCTTATGTCTTGATTGATGGGGTGTTGTTTAGAATGGATTTATCAAGAGTACTCTTGAGGTGCATAGACCCAGGTCAGGTTGGCAAGGTGTTGTCCAAGTTCCATGACGAGCCAGTTGGTGGTCACTTTGCTCCTAAGTCTACAGCTGCAAGAATTATGAGAGATAGTTACTTCTAGCCCACTTTATTCAGAGACACCCATGCCTGGGTATGAAAGTGCTAGAAGTGTGCACTCTTTGATGGGAAATAGTGGCTAGCTACAATGCCTCTATAGCCTATTCAAGTGGAACATCCATTCATGCAATGGGGCCTAGACTTCATAGGGATGATCAACCCTCCCTCCAGTGCTGGCCACAAATGGGTCTTGACCGCTACAGACTACTTCATGAGATTGGTAGAAGTTGTCTCTTTAAATGAAGCCAATGAAAGTGTAGTCTTAGATTTTTATGAAGGCTTGGTGACAAGGTTTGGAGTCCCAACTACCATCATCTCAGATAATGCATTGGCTTTCTTAGAAACTAAAATGAGCGAGTGGGTATTGGGATATGGCATTTATCTTAGCACTTCTTCCAACTACTACCCACAAGGGAATGGGTTGGCTAAGTCCACCAACAAGAATCTGATCAAAATTATTAGGACAATGGAGGAGAATCAGAGAACTTGGCATGCCAAGTTGAAAATAGCCCTGTGGGTAGACGGGGTTACTCCAAAGAGGGCAGTTGGTAATTCACCATACACGCTTGTGTATGGAAGGGAAGCTAGACCTCTTATTTCACTTGAATTGCCAACTTTGGATCTTACTCACAAGCTTCAATTGGAAGAAGGCAACAGCATGGAGGTCAGGTTGTGTGAATTGATGGAACTTCAGGAGACAAAGGACCAAGCCATGGTTTCTATGACCAACCATCAGCAGCAAATGAAGAAGCATTTTGACAAGAAATCCTCGTCAAAAGGCTTCTTTGAAGGTGATATCATCTTAAAGTGGGATGAGGGCTGAGCTAAGCCTAGAAAACACACAAAGTTTGACACCCTATGAAGTGGTTTGTATGTCATCACTCAATGCAAGCAACACAATACATTCAAACTCTCCAGGTTGGATGGTGAAGAACTACATATCCTAGTTAATGGGATATACCTTAAGCACTGTCACTGAGTCTTCTCTCATCATGTATATATTTCCTTATTTTTTTTATATTTTCCTTAAGTGCTCTTGCACATATTCATAGTTTTTTTTTGTTAGACTTGTGTGTGTTTTGTTTACCATTTGGGGTGAAGGTTTCATGATTGATTCTTGGATCTCTCAAGGTTATTATTAGCCTTTCAAGATATGTTTTGACTCTGTACCCAATGGAATTGTAAGATACCAGTTTTCCTAAGCATGGTAGGCATGCTTGCCCTAGGAATCACCAAATTTGTTGACCATTTTGGTTCCTACAGGCCAAAAATTGGTCTCCTTCTTTCCCTATTGTCCTGAGCTGTCAGCATTGGATGTATTCCCCTTACTACAAATGCTCCATTTTCCTTTTGAAATAGCCTATTCTTATGAAAAATTGAAATATCTAAGCCCTGTAGGTTCTCGGTTTGATATGGGGCTTATTTTGCTTTGGGCAATTGCCTTAAACAAGCCTTTTGACAGAGGTGGGCCAGTTTAAAGAATACAAGTACTTTTACAAGCTCCAAGACAAAGTGCCCTTGCAAAGGGCAGGCAGGTGACTAGTTCGACCTTTCAGTAGGATCTAAAGGGAAACTTGGGGCCCAAAGTGCCCTTACAGAGGGTAGGGAACACTTGTAGAGGGATTAAAGAGAAGGTCAAAAGGTAAGATTTTCTTTAGTGAAAGACCAAGGCAAAGGACAAAGCTTTCCTTCAGACTTTCTGTTTGAAGGAAATTCAAAGGAAAAAACAAGGGATTCTTTCGAACTTAAATCCGAAGGAAATCCAAGGAAGAATCAATGGATGAATTCCTTTAGACATTTTATCTAAAGAAATTCACAAGCGAAAGACTAAGGCAAATTCCTTTAGATAAAGGCCCGAAGGAATTCCTTTGGACTTTTGTCTGAAGGAATTTTATCAAAGGAGAAGACCGAAGAAAAGGCTGAGACATGAAAACAAGTCTTCTTTCAGGAAAAATGTCTGAAGGAATTCCTTCAAACATTTTGTCTGAAGGAATTGAGATGACCAAAGGGAGCCCGAAGGGCAAGTGCCCTTACGGGGGACTCCCAGCAACCCAAAAGGGGACCTTTTCCAAGCTTTGAAGGGACACCTTCCCTTCAGGAGGATTCAAATACAAAAGGCTGAAGGAATTACCAAAGGGGTGATGGGCCTGAGAATGTCAATTTTAGCATGGCGAACTAGCCATTGGAGGTTCAAATTTCTAGTGACGGGCATGCGAATGTCAAATTCAAGGTTGTCAAATAGCTGTTGGTTTTCAAATAGGTGACAAGCTTGTAGATGTCAAATTTAATGAGATGCATTAACCACTAAGAAAGGAGCCCAAAGAACCAACAAAAGATGAGAAGAATAGCTTGAGAGAGCTCAAATTTCCAAAAAGTGACAAAAATAGCAAGGAAAAGGGGAACAAAATAGAGAATCTAGAACACGGACATGCACACATAGGATAACATTTGGAATGTTCCAAAAGATGAACCCAACAAGCACAAACATGAATTAAGTAGTCCAAGTTGCAAAAGAAGGTGTCGACAGTGTTGGGTGAATATTTTGTTGACCAGCTAACTGGCATTCAAAATAGTTCCTATCACCACAACATAGGGAGATTGGTCGTCCAAATGTGTAGGTTTACTGCATCACAAGGGGACAAATCTCTCCTCTCATCAAGGGGAGGTTCCCTATTAAATATGCAGAGGTTATATACTATATATATATATATATATATATATATATATATATATATATATATATATATATATGTAGAAAGTAAGACATAGGGGTGGGATAAACCATCCATCTCTCTTCTTTTAGAGATGATGCTGATAAATGAGGAAGAAATCCTGGGTGATGGGGAAGGTACTTCTCTTCTTTCAAAATCAACTTTCAACCAAGAGCCATATTCCTTCCTAAATAGTAGAAATCTTGGTGCAATGATAGAAGGCACTTCTCTTCTTTCAGAAGTGTTCTTCAACAGGTAGCATAAATATTTTAGGTAGCGAGTAACCGGTAACGAGGGTGCTGAGTGACTAGCAACCCGAGAGAGAAAAATGAAGAAAAATGGGGGCACCACATCATCCCAAGGCTCTTTACATAGGAAAGGAAAATGCAAACACACTGAAGGTACTTATGGGGGCACAATGTCATCCCACATTTGGCCTTCAAGACACCTTCTTGATCACCTCTACTAGTTTTGCTTGTTAAATCAAATGGACAAGAAAGCTCCTAGGAAATAGACATATGAACAATCTCCTAAGGTAGCAAAAGATTTAACAGCACAAAGTTTGCAAGAAACTTGTTTTTTCATTCATATAAAATAATATGAATTACAATCTGAGCTCAAAGTCTCAATAATGCCTTTCAATTTGGGCAGAGTTTTGCTTCTGGTAAGGGGAAGATCTCCCTTCAAATGATACAAGAGATTACATTATATAGAGGCCTGAGGGAGGCTTGGCACTTTGTCCCAATGAAGTGACCCATTTGGCACATTCAATTCCTTGGATGCATTCAAGTCTACACTTTAAGTCTGCTAAAATCAATAGACACTTTATTACGATAAATTTGACGTTTGTGGGCTCGTCATGCTTCCTAGCAACTCCTTCACATCTTTCTTGCTTACCATGGTCACTTTCTACTGTGACATGGGTGAGGACATGTGGTGGGATCTGCAGCTTTGAGATAGGCTTATCAAAATAATCTTTGAAACTGATTAGCAATTGAGGGTGGCAAAAACACAGACACGTGGTAGCTTTTGCTGCATTGGGTCGAGACACGTGACAAGTTCACTCTATGAAGCTTTATTCAAAACTATGTCTCAGCTCGTGACACTTGGTAGCTTCTATGGCCCTCTGAGGCTCAAAATTTTCTTGAAGGGAACTTGCCCTTCAGGGTCTTCTTAGTGGCCTTCGGCTTTGATTCTTTGATGGGGCTGTCATCCCTTTCATTTCCTTTAACACATGATGCCTTTCTCTCTTTGAACAAGTGCCACATGGCATGTTCCATAGGAATAGGTGAGGACACATGGAATATTTTGCTATTGACACTTGGTATCATCCACCTTCTCAGGCCTTTGTAACATTGTAGAAATGTTTGGGGCTCAGTCAGGCTCTCGCAGATGATGACACTTGTCAGCCTCCACCGATCTCTACAAGGGGCACATGGCGTGGTCTAAATACATTTTTTAGTCATGCAGATGCAGACACTTGGCACATTTCACTTCATTTAGTCACTCATCCCTGGGCCCACCATAGTCTTTGTTCAAAATAGTGAAGCTAAGGGAAGAGACTGTAGATATTGACACTTGGAGGCTTCCAAAAAGCTTCAGAGGGACACGTGGCACATTTCGCTACTCTTAGATGAATACACTGGGGCCTTCCACAGTTGCCACTTATTACCCTCCATAGAACTTGGGAGGAAGCTTTATCGAAAGAAGCCCTTCAGCTTATAAGAAACTTTGAGAAGCAAACGCTGACACTTGTCACTTTCCAATAGGTCACAAAATAGTCATGCAGATGTAGAAACTTGGCTACTTCTGCTTCAATTTAGTCACTCATACTGGGGCCCACCATGGTCTTTACTCAACATAGTGAAATGGAAGGAAGGAACCATGGATGTTGACACGTGGTGGCTTTCGACGAGCTTCATTAGGGACACGTGGCAGTTTCCACCATTTCTAAAAAACAAAGCATAATGGGGCTCAGTCGATGACACTTGGCAATGTCTACCTGACTCTTTCTTTTATGCGCTTCCTTCCTTAACTAAGGCAACCTTTGAACTCTTAAACCTTTGAAATTTGATGAAGTGTGTGACCCATTTGAAGCTTGCTACCGATATTGAACCCTGAACTCATTGAACTTTGAACCAAAGTGGTTCAAGGTTCAATGGTTCATTGGATCATTTGATTAGAAGATTGTCGATGACCCTTTTTTAGTTGAACTAAAGCATTGAACCTATCTCAAAAGTGTCCAAGTGCGAGAAACTAGTCCCTTTTAATTGAACTCGCCTATAGAAGCCTTTGAACCTATTGAACCTATTAGTCCCTTTACCAAAAATTTTGAGAAAATGACAAAATTGAATGTTTCAAAACAAATTTTTGGAAAGGGGAAAAATAATTTTGGCCATGCAGGACCAAAATAGTCTTATGTTGTCTGAAAAATGAGGAATCACTTTTTAGGGACAATAGTTGACTCCTATTGGGGAACTTCCTTCAGATGATAACTTAGAATAGCTAAGGGGAGTAGAAACCAAAATCTCCAGTGCCTTAAAGTGTGCCATTGGGCTACAAAGTCATGTTACCCAAAAAGAAAGGCTCCAAAAATGAAAATGAAAAGAACAAAACGGAACTAAAGACTATACAGATATATATATGTACAAGCAAACTTATCTGATACTTCAAGAATTGAAGTACTTTAGATGTTATTCATCATGGGATAATGAAAGGGGATGCCATCTTGGTAAACCAACAGGAAACCATTTTGCCCCCAGAAATGGTGACGAGCGAATGGAGCTCTTCACCAGGAAACCAATTTTTTGCATCTTCCTCTTGGCCTTTTCTTCTTCTTGCTTAATGGTAGGATGTGTTCTTCAAACTAAAAACCATAACTCCTTGCTCTCCCTGTGAAGAGTTCCTTTTACTGACTTTGATGGGCAGCAACATGGCCTAGTACCATAATTAGTTGTTCTGATAGCTCAGTCCAGCACATCTCTTGATTGTCCCCCTCAGATATCTCAGATTCTTCTTCATTTAGAGGGGAGGGTTCTTCTGCACTTATGTTCTACTCCAATTCTTCTATTATTTCATCCCTGCCTAAAGACTCAAACAAAATTTGGGCTGCAAGGGCCACTGTTTGGGTCTTGACACATTTGATATGATCAATTATGTCAAATGGCTAGATTGGACTAGGCACAGGGGATGAGAGTTCTTCCTTTTGGTTTATGGGAGGGGTAGGAGGACTAGTCTACAAATTTGAAGTAGATTGTGCAGAGATGTTTGATGTACTTACTTCTTTGGCAATCACCAAGTCCTTCAACTGGAAAGGGAGAGGGGTTCTCTGCTCAGAAATTGAAATCACTAGTTGGGGTCACTCCTCTATCTTTTCTTTATCAACCTACTGGGCTGACTGATTCTCGAATTGGGTGAATAATGCATTTGATCCTTTGACTACTTTACCTTTACTTTTGGGTTCATCCTGGTAATCTCAGAAATTGATGTGGGAGTCACTATCTGAATCTTCTTGATCCTCCATGAAGAGACCAAGATCATTTTCTTGATTAAACTCAGGTTGGAAAGAGAACTCATGCTCTATTTCCAAATACCCAACTATTGAGTTGGTTGGAGGTGCTTCAATGGCAAGGTTCCTGTATGGGGGAGGAAGACAATTGGATTGCCCTTGATGTGCCTGATTAGGGAATGTCTTCCTTGGTACATCTATGTATGAAGGAGTAGATGACATCCCTTGTGCCATTTGTCTTCTAAGATCCAGCACTTCATTTGTTAGCTTCTGCACCATTGGATCAGTGGTGGCTACAAGTGAGTTATCAGAAGATGAGGAAGATGTGCCTCTATTTGAATCCCTTCTTATCTTTCTAGCCAAGATAAGGTCATCTTCTAACTCAATGGCTAATTCTTGAGTAGCTTCAAGATCTATGTGGCCAGTACGTCTTAGCAGAAAACTCACTTCAGGTAGCTGTGAGTTTATGAAGAATCATTTGAGGTTCTCGAGTGTGGGCTGAGCAACTATGGGAATCCTGTTTCTCAACTTGTCAAATTTTGCAATAAAATCCCTCATGGGCTCATGAGGTTCCTTCTTCATTTGTGTAAGTTGGGCTAGCAAAGCATGAGCATCTTATGTAGGTTTGAACCTTGCTTCAAACTTGGCTTTGATAGTGTCCCAGCTAGTCACTGATCTAATTTATAGATGGTAAAACCAATCTGCAGTAGCACCTTGTAGTGTCTCCATGAAAAGCCTGACTATCACATCTTCAAATTCCACCCCTATCACACCACAGGCTATGGTGAAGGCTGAAATGTGTTCATCAGGGTGGACTCTTCCATCACCAAAGAATTTGGGGAAATTCTTCCTTAAACTGAGTGGTAGCTCATGCAGGGGTGGAATTAGATTAAGTGGGCCAAATGAGTTACCCCAGGGGCCTCGAAATACCATGATTGGATTATGAAAAATAGGGATAACACATCTAAGTGGGGTTGCCAAATTATAGGACAAAAATGGAAAAGAAACTGGCCCTGCTTTAGCTTAAAGCTTGAGGCTTCAAACTATGCTTTCTTTCCCAACAGCTCTGGTTTTGCAGATCAAATAATATAATAGAAGTGGAGGAAGATGGTAAGGATATAAATGGGTAACAGGTAAGACCTAGATGGGAGTCACCAAAATCTATAATGGATAAGGGAAGGAACTGCTTCAATCTGAAACTTGAGGCTTCAGACTGCACGTTCATCTCCAACGGAGTCGCCAAAAATTATTGGGTGAATATTTTGTCGACTAGCTAATTGGCATTCAAAATAGTTCCTATCACCACAGCATAGGGAGATTGGTCATCCAGATGTGCAGGTTTACTGCATCACAAGGTGATAAATCTCTCCTCTCATTAAGGGGAGGTTCCCTATTAAATATGTAGAGGTTATATACTATATATATATATGCAAAAATTAAGACATAAGGGTGGGATAAACCATCCATCTCTCTTCTTTCAGAGATGATGTTGATAAATGAGGAAGAAATCCTGGGTGATGGGGAAGGTACTTCTCTTATTTTAGAAGCAACTTTCAGCTAAGAGCCAGATTTCTTCTTAAATAGTAGAAATCTTGGTGCAATGACAGCAGGCACTTCTCTTCTTTCAAAAGTGTTCTTTAACAGGCAACATGAATCTTTTAGGTAGCAAGTAACTGGTAATGGGGGTGCTGAGTGACCAACAACCTGAGAGAGAAAAATGAAGAACAATGGGGGCACCACGTCATCCCAAGGCTCTTTACACAAGAAAGGAAAATGCAAACACACTGAAGGTACTTATGGGGGCACAACGTCGTCCCACAGTTGGCCTTTAGGACACCTTCTTGATCACCTCCACTAGTTCTACTTGTTAAATCAAATGGACAAGAAAGCTCCTAGGAAATAGACATACGAATAATCTCCTAAGGTATCACAAGCTTTAACAGCACAAAGTCTAAAAGTAACTTGTTTTCTCATTTAGATAAAATAATATGAATTACACTCTGAGCTCAAAGTCTCAGTAATACCTTTCAATTTGGGTAGAGTTTTGTTTTTGGTAAGGGGAAGATCTCCCTTCAAATGATACAAGAGATTACATTATATAGAGGCTTGAGGGAGGCTTGGCACTTTGTCCCAATGAAGTGACCCATTCAGTGCATTTAATGCCTTGGATGCATTTGGGTCCATGTTTTAAGTCTACTAAAATGAACAGATACTTTATTGCAATAAATTTGACATTTGCAGGCCCGTCATGCTTCCTAGCAACTCCTTCACATCTTTCTCACTTGCCATGGTCTCTTTCTACTATGACGTAGGTGAGGACACATGGCATGATCTATAGCTTTGAGATAGGCTTATCAAAATAAACTTTGAAATTGATTAGCGGTTGAGGGGGGCACAGACGTAGACATGTGGCAGCTTCCACTGCATTGGGTCGAGACATGTGGCGGGTTCCACTCTATGAAGCTTTATTCAAAACTATGGCTCAGCTCATGACACTTGGTAGCTTTCATGGCCCTCTAAGGCTCAAAGCTTTCCCAAAGGGAACTTGCCCTTTGGGGTCTTTTTAGTGGCCTTCAGCTTTGATTCTTCGATGGGGCTATCATCCCCTTCATTGCCTTCGACACGTGGTGCCTTTCGCTCTTTGAACAAGTTCCACATGGCATGTTTTATAAGAATAGGTGAGGACATGTGGCATCTTCCACTATTAACACTTGGTAGCATCCACCTTCTCGGGCCTTTGAGACATCATAGAAATGTTTGGGGCTCAGTCGGTCTCTCATGGATGATGACACTTGTCAGCCTCCGTTGATCTCTACAAGGGGCACGTGGTGCGGTCTGAATACATTTGTTAGTCATGTGGATGTAGACACTTGGCACATTCTACTTCATTTAGTCACTCATCCCTGAGCCCACCATAGTCTTTGCTTGAAATAGTGAAGCTAAGGGAAGAGACTACAAATATTGACACTTGGAGGCTTCTGACAAGCTTTGAAGGGACACATGGCACATTCCACTACTCTTAGATGAATATATTAGGGCCTTCTGCAGTTGCCACTTATTGCCCTCTACATAATTCGAGAGGAAGCTTTATCGAAAGAAGCCTTGCAGCTTATAAGAAACTTTGAGAAGTGAACACCGACACTTGTCACATTCTACTGGGTCACAAAATAGTCACACAAATGCAGACACTTGGCTGCTTTCACTTCAATTTAGTCACTAGTGATAGGGCCCACCATAGTCTTTACTCAACATAGTGAAATGGAAGGAAGGAACCGCGAATGTTGACACATGGCGGCTTCCAATGAGCTTCATCAGGGACACGTGGCAGCTTCCACCATTTCTCAAAAACAAAGCATAATGGGGCTCGGCTGATGACACTTGGCAACATCCGCCTGACTCTTTCTTTTGCGTGCTTCCTTCCTTAACTAAGGCAACCTTTGAACCTTTGAACTTTGACAAAGTACTTGACCCGTTTGAAGCTTGCCACCGATATTGAACCTTGAACCCATTGAACTTTGAACCAAAGTGGTTCAAGATTCAACGGTTCATTGGTTCATTGGATTAGAAGATTGTTGATGACCCTTTTTCAATTGAACCAAAGCATTGAACCTATCTCGAAAGTGTCCAAGTGCGAGAAACTAGTCCCTTTTGATTGAACTTGCCTGTAGAAGCCTTTGAACCTGTTGAACTTGTTAGTCCCTTTACCAAAAATTTAAAAAAAATGATGAAATTGAATGTTTCAGAACAAATTTTTGGAAAGGGGAAAAATAATTTTGGCCATGCAGGACCAAAATAGTCCTATGTTGTCTGAAAAATGAGGAATCACTTTTCAGGGACAACAGACAGGAGAAGTTATTGTTGTAGATGAAATAGTCTCTTCCAAGTGGTTATCAAAGAGTGCAAGCATTCAATGGTGCGGCCTATTTTTCTTCATTTGAGCATGGATGAGTAGACAATCACGTGAGCATGGATGATTAGACAATCGCATAAGTTTCATAAAGAGGGGAAGCCTTGTCATTTAAATGACTAATCAACCCATGCTTTTACAATGACATTTAATATGATTTAAATGCCAAATTCAAGACTTGAACTGCCACAGCATGGATCCTTTAGCATACTTCCTCTTTCCAATGTGTTCAACGCAACATGGGCCACTTGTTATGAAAGTCACCATAGTCTTCTTTTTCATGCTATATATTGTAACCTCTCAAGTTGAGAAAGATATCTCTCATTTTGTAAGGTGAAGCCCTACCAAATTTCACCTTTGATCAATAAGAATGTGTTTTACCTCTATCTGACTGGTTATGATTTTGAGTGTGTCTGTGTATCAATTTTGTGTTCAGTCATTTTAGCTTGATGCTTTCATAAATTAACACCAACACACTTAGTGTAGACAAAGCACCATTTCTACAGGTTAACAGGAAGTGCTGCATCTAGAGCACAAAGATAGAAAAGGAGTTATTAGACAGTGTGTTTTCTACAGCACCTATGGTAAGTTCATTTTTTGTGTGTCTTCATTAAGCCCATTTTTAAATCTCCCTACATCCTGGTCTTTTCATCAAATAAAGTGTATGTCCACCCTCTTCTAGTCTGAAGTGTGAATAGCTGAGTAGATTAAAAATCGTTTGGTGCATCACCACTTAGATTAGTTTCTATTTTGGTTGTATCCTTCTCCCTTTTCACCCCCCCCCCATTTTTAGTAGTATTAATAAGACTTTAGAGATGCATCAAAGGGAGCTAGCCCTTATCTAGAGATTCTCCCCTTAGTTTTGTCAAACCCACAACAAGAGGGGAGTCTCCATTGTGTCCCATGGAAGAGAGAAGCCCAGCCTTGTTTCAAGGGTGCAATCCATAGTGTCAACACCCTCACCATTCCTCATCATTTATAATCACTCCCTCATTTCCCCTCACCATCTCTCATGATGTAGATCCTTATTTCATACTTTGCTTGTCCAAACTCTCTACCAATATCCACTTAGCTTTCACTTTGTCTTTTCTTACTTGATCTTTGTCTTTGGACCTTGCATACATTTCAAATTCACATCTTAATTTTATTCATTTCATTTATTCTCCACCATTCTTTATATGGTATCACTAAACTCTTCATTCTATTATCTTTAATACATTCAATCTCTCTTACTTTAAGACTATCCCCCTTACTAGTCTTTATGCTTTAAAACAAGTTGGATAAAATCTCATCTTGTTCTTTAGGCTTTAATAGGGATCTGAAAATATTCCTTCCACTCCTTTGAGTTATTTCTAACTTCTTCTCAACCCTACTTAACTTCTCAACACAAACATAATATCATACACTACCTCTTACTCAGACATAAACTCTTCTTGTAGCCCTTTTTGGGATAATTTCCTTGGTATAATCATGTGCATATCAAATCATCAAATCAACCTCATTTATGTATAACTTGTAACATATCTCATATCTTCATAAAGTTCCACACTTTAGTTCAACTATTTGATAACTTGCTTTGGCTCTTTCTACTCTCGGATTAGGTCTTTAGGTTTCCTTCTACCCTATCTACCACATAATCCTCCCCCATATGTACTTATCCATACTTACAAAACTTAAAAACACTATATTATATTTGTGCATGTTTAACTCAAACTTTTCACCAAATTTCATGAATTATTGATGACACTAGTTTTACAAACCCAAGAAGGATCAAAATGAGATTTCAATCTTCCAAATACATTTCTAATGACTTTGAATATTGTATTAGGTCTGATTTGACCCTATGCACATTTTCCAAGAGTTATATTTCCCTTTTTAAGCTACAATAGATTGACTTAACCAAATTTGAATAGACTGTGTACTCAATTACAGGTCTATAGTAATCTAACAAGAGGTTATTTGTTCTAATTCATTAAAAAAAGGGTTATAAATAAAAATTAAGGTTAAACATACTCTGCACAATGTTTACACACTTAAAAAATCAATTCCTTACATCTATAATACTCAATTTTCCAATTTTCATGAGATACCCCTTTGACTGTGTTAAGTTTCTTGATGACTGCAGGACTGTTTTAGTTTTCTTTTTTCTCACCCAAATATATGAAAGATACTTTAAAGACTATAATATTTCATGATAATATGATAATCAACTCACCAACATATACATTTAAATGTTCACTCAAATACATGCATATAACTTCTCACACATATGTATACTTAGAACTTTTGCTCATAGAAGATAGGGTTGTGTTTTTCAACACAGAATGTCCTTAGAAGAATAATAACATACAATGTTTAAATACTATTAAGTAATTTTTATGTCAAGTTACTAAATACTCATACATTCCAAAATCCCACCAAATAGAAACTCTTCTTCCACAAGACTTTGACCTTCACTCAAATTTCAAAGCACAGGGTATACAATTTTTAATTTGAACATTTGAAACTTAAATGACAAATGATATAATCAACATAAAATAAAAGGTATTTTAAACTTACCAATATCACAAATAACTTATTACCAAACATATTTCATGATCATGCACACTATCAACTATCTTTGCACATATTCAAGAAGATGCAGGGTTTGTTTGCTTTATTGTCTACAAATAATCAAAACTTGTCTTTATTCACTTGTTTGGGGTTATTTAATTTAATCCTTTAGAATCCTACCCCATCTAATTCTCTTGAATCTAACTCTGAATACAAAACAAGACATGGATAAGACTCTTATTACCAAATAACCATCAATTGAATTCTAACTTGTTTTGTATGTTGAGAGTGTCCTCAACTAACTCAACTATTAACATATTTATCAAATATGAGTTTAGGTATATGTGTTGTAACATCCTAAAATATTTTCTAAAGTCTAACCACACCAAGCTCAATGTTGGACTTCTTAAAACAATATTTAAGTCTCTATTAATAAAGTGCAAAAATTCAAACAAAAGATTTGGTAGGAAAGTCCAATACAAATCTAATTCAAAATTGACAGAAAAATAGAAATTTAGAAAGACTCATATAGACTTTTTATGACCTTGACCACTTTCTAAAGACTCAAAACATGTAAACTAGATCAGTATTTTTATTGGGTAGTGATCCTCTTGCATCACCTCATCATCCCTAATCACTACTTCATCATACCTCATCATTTATAATCACTAATTACTCATCCCTCATCTCCCATAATCACTCCCTCATTAATCCTCACCATCACTCATCATCCCTAATTGCTCCCTCATCCCCCCTAATCACTCCCTCATTGACCCTCACCATCCCTCATCATCCATATTGACTCCCTCATCATCTCTACTTAATTCCTCCTCATCCCTACTCTTCTTTAATCACTCCATCTAATAACTTGATGGTGGTATTTTTTTGGGTTTACCAATGTTAGGAGCTACAAGTGGAGAGTTGAGTGCTAGCATAAAATATAATACATAGTGATCAAAATTATGTGGAAGCAAATTTGAAACATAAATATTTAACACCTATGAAAAAATATGGGCCTATTAGAAATGATGTAATTCACAATTGAAAATTCACCAGAAAAAGAGAAGCAAGTAAAACTACCATAGCACCAAAAATGGATAGTAAATACATGAGGATTACCAAGCTATGTGATTTCCTAAAACAAATCAATTGTTTTCCATATGAGGAAATTTTATGATCTGAATAATTACATTAAAGGCCTTCTATTTGTATGCCTATTAATTGAGTCATCATACTAGAGAGTGGAAACTAATTGTCAAATGCTTAGAACAAGGAGTCCAAGATTAGAAAGTGGTGCTTAATTTATAACTTCAATATTTAATCCAATGAAGAGTGTCACACTATGAGCTATCTACTTGGACATATCAAGAAGTGGGTACAAGTTATCTAGCACTATAAAAATTTAAGTAGATAATAGATTATGAACCCAATGATATGCTTGGTACTAAAAATATCTCTACTTCTCCAAACAAGAAATTATATGAATTAAAGATATTGTTTCATTAAAAAATGTATATCAATAGTGAGCCAATATACTTCATCATTTACAATGGAAGTCAGAATAATTTAATTTCTCCTAAATCATATTTTCAAAAATTGAATATGGTCTAGTGTAGGCCTTGAGAAATGGATCACTTAATAGTGTCACTTGGTGTAAAAAATCAAACTTTTTAAAGATGCAATCCTTTGTGACATCTCACCATTATAGGTGTGTGATGTTTCACATAACCATATATTTTCCATTGGCATATATTCTATGAAGTAAATCCTTGAAATGTTGTGATAGATTGTCATGATCTAAAATACCATATATCGTAATTAGTTCATAAGATTTCAGTCATTAGTGCTAGGAAGTGAAAGAATATTGTCAGTTCTAGTAATAATTATAATCTTAATGGTAAGAAATAAATTTAATGACATCCTTATGTCACCATATCATAGTGTGGTTTATCCAACAATAATAAAGAAAAAATAATCAAACCATAAACTGGATGAATATAAAGATATCTTTCAGTCACCTAAATAAGTTCCTACATACTATACACTAAACAATACTATTGAATTGATCCCTTAAATACCTCTACCTAAAACCTCTTTATACAAAATATCATTTCTAGATAATGAATAGATCAAGTTTTAGATCCATGAAATGATGGATAATGGACACATCATGCCCAAATCATTGCCTTGTAGAAGCCCAATTGTGTTTATGCCAAAGTTGTGAATCAATTAAAAAAATCTTGACAAGATTAAATTGAAGAACCATTATCCTCATTTAAATACTATGGCATTTTTATGACACATCCATGGTGTATAAGTATTTTCAAAAATTGATCTTAAGTTTGGGTATCATCATATTCATGTTAAACCTCTAGACATTTGGAATACAATCTTAAAAACAAAGGAATTATTGATTGACTAGTTGGTTATGCCTTTTAGGTTAACTCATATAATGAATTCATTCATTTCAATATGTTGAATGAAATCCTCAGGCCTTTTACCTATGTCATTTTTTAATCTGCCTTGATGACATCTTAATCTTTAAAAAACATGGGATGAACATCTACACCATGTTGAACTAGTGTTTCACATTTTGCAAAAACTTATTTTTGTGATAACATGAATAAATGTTCATCTTTCATGCAAGATATAAAATATTTTGGACACATTACACACACAAGGAGTGCATTTGTGAACCTAACAAAGATTCAAGTCATACAAGATTGGGAAACATTAAATAACTTTGCATTTGATTCAAATCTTCTTGGAATTAGAAAATTATAGAAAAGATTTGTGTTTATTTTTTATCTTTTGAACCAAACTACCAAAGGTGGAACCAAATAAATTTTCATTTAGTTAGCTACAAAACAAATATAATTTGATGAACTAAAATTTATACTCTATTTTGTGTTAATACTTACGTTACTTGAATATAAATTTAGAAGATCATCTAATTCATTTTGTAATAAAAATGACTATCACAAATAGGTATTGATAACACAAGTCCTAGAAAAGATTTTATTATATTATAATGGATTAAATAACATATTATTGGAATCAAATATATCTTTAGATTATATTCTTATGCTAGATGATGAGGAGCGATTATCGATGGCAAGGGATGGTGAGGGTCAATGATGGAGTGATGAAGGATGGTGAGGGATAGTGAGGGCCAATGAGGGAGTGATTAGTGATGATGAGGGATGAATAAAGACTAATTAGGGATTAGGAGGGATGAGAAGGGATTGATTATGGATGATGAAGGATGGTGATAATTAATGAAGGAGTTATTAGGTATGATAAGTTAGAGATGATGAGAGATAATTAAGGTCAATGAAGGAGTGAGTAGGGATGAGGAGGGAGTGAATAGGGATGAGGAAGTGATTAGGTATGATGAGGGATGAGGAAATGGTTATTAGGGATGATGAAGGATAGAGAGAGAGTGATTAGGGATGATGAGGGATAGTGAGAGTCAATGGAGGAGTGATTATGGATAATAAGGGAGTGATTAGAGATGACTAGGGATAGTGAGGGTCAATGAAGGAGTAATTAAGGATAATGAGGAGTTATTAGAGAGTGATTAGGGGTAATGAGGGATGAGTATGATGTGATCAAGGATGATGGAGGGATGATGATCAAGTGAAATTCACATGTAAAGTGGTTTTTTGATGTGTGTAAGTCATCAATGTAACCTATACTACCCCAATAACACCACTTTATCAATTTCAAAGTGAGTGGTTTGAAAACTTTAATTTTGACAAACCTAAGACTCCTAAAAATGCCAATAATCAATTTAAAAGGCATAAAAACCCTAAAAATGACTATATGTTTACCAAAAATTGATATTAATTATAAAAGTTATCTTGAAATCCTTAAGTTTAATACTTAGACCCTAAAAATGCCTACGTACCATCCTGATTGGATTTTGAAAAACTATTTTCCACATCGTAAGGAATGCAACTATGAGACCAACTCTATCAAATGCTAAGTGACCCTAATTTATTATATTTACTAGAATAAATTTAAAGTATAAAAAAATAAATGTAACAATATAAATGTAAATATAAGCTTCTAGCTAGAGTTTCCTTCATGTGTAACTCCCACATGTTTGTGGTGATGGTTTTGGTCTTATTAAAAAACAACACGTATGTGTTGTATAATACATTATATAATGTGTACATGTTGTTTGAATTTGAGTTGAAAACTAAGGCTTTAGGCTTGAAAATGGCTTGGATTTCTAAGCCAAAGGCTTGTGACTGTGCATCTACAGTCAGGACCAAGAGTTTTGATAAAAATAAACAAATTTCAACTTCAATCACCAAATACACTATGGATTTCATCATCAAAATTTAAAAAATTATTATCTTCATGATGAGCACACTGTCCTCTTTCTAAATATATGATTTTAATAATTTTTGGACTATTTTAAGGGTTCAAACTATATTTTTTCTAACTATACCTGTTTTAGGCCACTACATGCCGCACCTATACATGCCTATTCATGTTTATCTAGTTTTTTTTTCATTGATCCAATTGAAAAATACATTATATGGTAAAAAACTAGGCCTAATTATACACATTCAAAAAAAAATCAATTTTCATTTTTTTTGAGGTAGTTAGGGTGGGCCGCACAACCGGCTATCCATTTTTTGTTATTTTTCAAGATCTACTAAATTGCAATATTAATAAAAAAAATATTCATTGAAAAAATTTAAAAAAAAAATTGTAACACACTAAAAGATTTTATCTAAATATTCACCAAAGGGTTTCAAAAAATATTTAATGATGCTCAAAAAAAGGTGGGTTACATGATCATCTATCTACTATATTTTCTTTAAAAATATGATGTCCTCTTCAAATTTTATATGTTTTACCTACTTATACTTAACCATTTTTCAAAAAAAAAAAAGTTTTTGGAAACTAGACTCGAAATGCTACAATTCATATTTTATACCATATTTGAATTTTTAGTGTATCCATCTCAAATTATCTATAGAAGTTCAAATTTATGAAATTTCAAAAAAATCATGTCCATAGGTAAGCTCTATTTTTTCCCCCAAATTTGTGCACTTACCCAAAGTTTTTAGGTCTCTAGAGCTAGTTGTTGCTCCAATAGGTCAATTTCTCAAAATAGATTTTGTAGCTCTTAAAAATTATATTTATAGTAGTATTTTAGAAATTTTAACATGTTCTAACCCTTAACCAAGTTTACATCACTCAAATCAACCAAAAATGCATCTTACCTTATACACAACTTTCTCAAAAATAGTTTTCTACAAGGGTACATAAAAACAATCTTTTGTACCTACAATTTCAAACCTTTTTTAAATCTAATGATACTTAGACTAAGTTATAATATCCATTCCCAAGCTACTCACAAAGTTTCAAACCTTATTATTCAATCATTTTAATTTTAGAGGTGTTTTACTCATGAAACCATTACTTAAGATTTACTCAGAATTTATACAAGGTAAGAGCTTAGCTAAGACTATTGTCAACATAGATTCTACATATATTTGGTGATGTTACTACATCACCTTTACTATCCTCCAACCTACCCCTTTTATCATTAACTCTTCACACTCTCTCACTATAAATTCCCTAGGCTTGGCTATGCCTAGATGCCTTCCTCTTATTTAATATTTTTAAGAACACTTCCTCTATCTCTTATATCCACCCATCTAACCTTCATTCAACCCACTCAATCTACTTTCAAAGGCATCCACGTTCCTTTATACACTTTTTGCACTTTTTCCCTTCAAGGTCTATTTGGCCTAATAGGCCTAATGCACGTTCTTGAGACTGGTTTCTGACCCTTCAAAACCTCACTCATTCAACACCTTCAAAACCTCACTCTTGACATTTTATTGATTTCTAGGCCTATCCCTTAAGGGTTTTAGGCCTTAAAAAAATGATCTTTGAAAACTGATATTTGAAAATATCACAAACCTATTCTAGCCTTCAAATCACCTTGAACACTTCAAATACACTTTCATGTAAAAGTGGGTGAGAAAAGGGAGAGAGGAGCCCAGAAACATGAACAAAAAATGTTATCAAAGTTTAAGTTATGATTGCATAACTCTAGTTCTGATGCTTCTTGACAAAAAACTAACACTGCCAACATGTCTAGGGGTAGATAATGTCCAGGACTAGGTTTTGGCCTCCCATCAGGATCGATCCATAAATCAACCACCCATTTCGGCCTCAAGAACACCTTCCCAATACAAGAAAATGCAATTTTTTAGCCTAAGTTCAAACACGCATAAAATTAAACATATAAGTCATTTTTGTGAATCATCAAATCACTCCCCTACCTCTTTAATCCCTCTATTTTTACATGACCATTTTTTACCACAAGTCAAAATGGGTCAACCCCATATATGTTGGGATGAATAACCGAAAGCACATAATTGATTACCAAGCAACTTAATATGCGGAAATAAACCAAAATACACAAGTAACTAGAATTCAAATAACACATGATATGAGAGACAATACACAACTTGTATTAAAACTCTTTCAGAAGGAAATACAACAAAGAAGGCTGCCACAATTCTTCTTCCTTACACACCTCTAGGGCTCCCACACCTCTAGGGCATAAACAATAAATCTTCCCTCAAAGCTCTCTCCCCTAGGTCCCAACACCCAACTCAAACACAGAGTTGGTGTTCACCTTACACCTATGCTCCACGCACTCCACAAGTACACACACGTACTCCAAGTAGATCCCACCTGATTCTGCTCCCTATTGTGCTGTTGTCCTATCTGATCTTGCACACCTGTAAATCAACCTGGTTCTGCACACCTGTGAACCTTGACCTTGCACACACATACACATGTAAATCAATGATCTTACTTAACATGCAAATCTCATATAGAGGCCATGCTTACCTGATGACCAAGATCATACATACATGAAGAACCCTATTGATTCTCCAATCCATCACCCACACTTGGTACTGTGGCACTAGGAGGAACACACCATTGCTCTCTTCTCTCTGAAGGAGCTTATTTGCTCTCTTACTCTCTAGCACTAGTTTACAATACAACCAATGAGTCTCTTAAATAGATCTCATGCAAACAATAATTAGACACCTAATTACAATAATTAGATCCACAGCTCTTAGTCTAAAATTGGCTCTTGACATGCAAACACTTGGTTCGTTAGCTAACTGCCCGTAACATACTCAGTCCGAACCACACAGGTGACCGACGTCGGTCCTTATCTGCCTGGGGCTGCCGATGCCGGCTGACTTCTGACCGACGTCGGTTTCCTTCCTGTCTCTTCCCTGCCGACGTCGGTTGGCCTGACCGATGCCGGCAACAGTAACACTCTGCATCCCTTCGCAAACTCCTCCAATGTCTGCATCAGTGAAGCTTTTAGCTCCACAACCTAACAATATAGTCACAAGCTTATATAAGGGTCTAGTATAATGTCATAGGGTGAGTTATGGTTTATTAGATGTCATTAATATTATTTTAACCTTGGTCATGGTCAAATTAGTCTTTGTGTCATTTGATGTCATATAGGGGCCATTTTAGAGCATTAAATGTAAGTGGTATGTTTTTCCAAGCAAGACAGGTGTTCTAAACTCTTACTCAATGTCCAATATGTCAATGCCTATTAGACATGTCAGTTTCTAACTGAAAAATTGTAGGTGATAACTGAAAATCAATCAAATAAGTGGAAAAGAAAGAGCTTCAAAGGGTATATATTCTATGAGAGAGAATGGCACATGGAAAAATCTTGTGGGATGTCTCTTCAACTTCCTTAGACTCATTTCCATGCTTGACATGCTTTAGAAGTACCAAAATTGAGCTAAAATTATTCTACTCTTCCATCGCTCCACCATGTACATGAAATTGGTCAACATGTTTTTGGTTGGTATGACCAATAAGAAGAATTCTAGATAAAATTATTTTGGAGGTGGTAGTACATTTAATTAGCCTCAGTTTCTTATTTTTATTTCAAAGAATGGTGGCTTATACTTTATGAACCATCTTTAACAAGTTGACTGTGTTTTTATGCCTACGATTTCCCATACCCTATAGGTTTTACTTTTATTTTAGCTAGTTCATATAACTAAGCTAGTGAATTTATTTATAGAGGATGTTTAATCTCTCTTATCATGTTTCCCATGCTTAGCTTCATGTTTGGAAATGATTTTCACTCAAACAACTCAGATTGTAAGAAGGTGTTGCTAGTTAAGCTAAAGTCAAATTACACCATTTGTAGAAGGACTCTTTCTCTAAAATGTCTTCAATTAAATGTGACATGATGTTTCATTAATATTAAATGTCATGACAATATCCTTATTATCAAGTTCAATCTCCAAGATCATCATTATAGGGGTTGTAGTTAAAGTGTGAGACACAGTCAGCTCCTAGTTCATTATCACTTACAATCATGGAATATAAGTGTCCTGAGAACATTAATAGAAGTATGATGGAATTTTTCAAGCTATTGGATATCCTCTTTTAACATAACATAGCATTTTTAGCCTCCAAATAGCATGCAAGGGACTATGGCAGTCATATGTAACATATACACACAGTTAGTCATAGATGTGCACCTACAGGTACTCTCAAGAGGACATCACATTGAGATGTGATGTTTGAACTTGCTTCAAGCCTTCCAATGTTTTAAACCCTCATTTCAACACTTTTAAAGAACATAAAACTGGTTATGAGTTCATATCATGTGTACATTGATCAAATATTGCATTCACTACCTGGTTTGCACTTGAAGCATGCCTACAAGTGCCTCACAAATGCCACTCACTTTGAAGGAGAGTTTTTAAACTAAATGAGGTTCTCCATGGTGAAAATTATTCATTTTAATGTTGATAAAGGGCCTAAAAATCATTAAAGGTTAGATTCAATGCACATTGTCCATACTTATTCTCTTTGCTTGCACATTAGAAATGTCCACCTACGGGTGACACTGATAGAGAGTTGAAAATGTTGATCAAAGGTGTGTAGACATGTTTGGAAGACTTCCTCAAGTTTTTGGAGTTTAATAAAACTATTATAGTCATGTTTTAAGCCTTGATTTGGCAATCAAAGTGAGCAGTTCAAAGATGAAGGGTCTGTGTTTAGAGACATTTTCCCTAAAACACAAAAATAAAGCACTCACCCCTTTTGTTGATGCCAAATGATGATGTCATATAAGGTTTTGATCTATCCAAGTGATCCTATTTTATAGGCCTATCATAGGATTAAAACCTTGAAAAATGAAGGTGGTGTATAACTAGTGAAAGTTAGTGTTTGGGAACATCTAAATCATGAGTTTACTCATTAAAGTTTGGCAGTACTCTCTACAGGTTTGGAACTTCAAATGTCGTTCACATCCAAAGTTGCAAAATTGAAGAATTGTTACATGTTGGATGAATTTTTTTATTTAAGTTTTGGACCCTATAAAAATGAAAAATAAAGGATGAAGAGTTGTGTTTTGGACCCTATCAACACCTACAAGTGTTCTTGGCCTGAGATAGTGGACCTATAATTGACTTTGGAGTCCTACAAGTCAATAGTATGAGTTTAATCATGGAAACCTACAAACATAGAAACACATACAATTTCACCAATAATTCCTAAGACCTCAAATGATCCCAAGTGTATATTACATAGTTTCCAAGGAATATTCTCAACTCAAGACCCCTACACAGTCAACTATAGCTAACTGTAGTGGACAGTGAGTGAGTGTGTGGTGTTATGAGTATTGGTATTGCATAAGAATAATGTAGATAAGTCCCAATAGATGAAAAAAAACCTTGGAAACCATAATAAATTATTAGGTCAATGTGTTCAAGGTTCAACTATGGAAATGCACATATAGGTGCCTCTTCCAATCATGAAACACAATCAACATTTGCACTCAATCAAAAATAAAGATATGGGTTGAGGTGCAAGTAAGGTTGGATAAGGGTTGTGAGAAATGTTAATAAATTCATCATGATGAAAACCATCTCAAGAGACCCCATAACATGCAAATATGGGAAGGAGAGGTTCCTTTCAAGGCAACACACAGTTCACTTTCAAGACCCTGCAGATAATGAGCTTACCTAAGGGTATGTCTTAGGTTTTGAAGGAGTTAAGGGGTTTAATGACATGATCAAGGGATAAAAATTTATACATATTATCTATATCACTTTATATAACTCTTAATGTTTTTAATTTTGATAAGGTAGCAGGGGAATTACCCTCTATTTTGTCTTAGATAAAGGGTATTCCCATAGCATGCAAACCTGTAGATTTTAGAGATAAGAGGTGAGTTAGGGGTTCATTGAACCTCATAAGAAGGTTTGGAAAGTTTAATTACATATATAAAAACATGAGAAATAATTCATAGGTGACTGAAACATGATAGAATGGCCTAGACCTTCAAGGATATCGATATGCCAATTAGGCCTCGTTTAGGCCTAAAGCCCAAATTAGGGGTCAATACTACGTCTAGCTTCAGGTGGGAATTATAAAACTTTGGGACATGTTTATATAGGATTATAAAATGTGTTTGATATATTTATATGCAAAGGAGATTATAAGAAATCCATTTTTTGGCTCAAACCTCATCAGGTATGTAGGGAACGAAGAGAAGAGCTCGAGTAGGCAATTTGAAATGATCACATCTTCTTGGATACTTTGCATGGGAACTCAAAGAGATTCAAAAAGTTTAAGAGGGTTTTGAGTAAGTATTTTTTTAAATTAGTTCATCTATTTAATGTGATAACTTTATGAACAAAGGTTAAGGGTGAAAGGAGCCTAAAACCCTCCAAAACATTGATTCATGACCTGATGGAGAAAATGAAGCAAGAGAGTTATCCAAATGGCATATAATTTCTTGAGAAGTGGTTGGAGGTTGTAGAGGACTCTCCATAGCTCCTCCTTATCAACTTGAGGTGTTCCCTAATTGTATGAACAAGGGGGAAATGAGGTTTTCTTGACTATTTCTAGTGTTATGAAGGTATATCAAGGTTTAAAGATATGCAATAAAATTTGGGAGAAGGATTGGGAATTGAGATAACCCCTCACATTCATTTATTGTAGTGAAAAATATCTTAAGTGCTTCTAAAAGTACTCCCACTTTATCCAATCAAAACTACCATAGTGAAAATGCTAAGTGGGAGACCTTTTAAGGTCTACCTGATGAATATAAGGATATAGGAGTTCTTTACATGTGTAATTAACTCCTCTACATGGATTTTTGTATAAAACTAAAACCAAATTTGAGGCCAAGTGTGAGGGGTGAGTGAAAAAGGAGTTATTTAGACTGTAGATAATGATATCTCATCTCGAGAAGAATCCTGATGATTAGTGATGCAACCAAAGCATGGTAGATCATGTTTTTAACCCATCCCCCCTAAGTGAAATGATAATTTATGTCCCTATTTAGTTTTGGGATGTTACAAAATGGCTAAATGATGAGGGCAATTTTATGAGCAAGCAAAAAGAGTTCTACACCACATTTCAAGAGTTTCATGACTTTGACGGCAATTTATCTTATGAGACCTTGCATGGTTTATTTCTTACTTCATTAACCTTAATGTGTATCTCCTCCTCTCAGTTTGATAAGTGTTCTTATGACTCTTGGTCTTCTCTCTTCTCACTTCTCTCTCCAATTCTATAAGTAGTATCCATTTTGGCTCTTGTATAATATACCACACCATGTACGGTGAAGCCATATTGGAATGGCATTGTATTTTGCCTTTAAACAATCAATATAAGTCTATTTTTGATTTCATGAACATTTATCTAAGTGTGCAAGTGATGTATGGTGAAGTTAGTGATAATCTTCTATCCTTGTTTTCCTTGTCCTTTCATGTTTATGCAAGAGTTCTTGTTATAATAGGTCATATAGAGTGCATTCAAGTGTGTTAATCTTAATTCAAGTGTAAAACTATTCTTAGAGTGTGAAATCTACCCTCTGGTTCATTTAACTTGTGTTATTTTATGCATATCACCTCTATATTGAAATATTGATGTTAGAACCTCCTAGGACTTACAAGATAGTTTTTATGCTTTATTTTAGTATGATAGAAGTATGATAGTATTATGTAAATCATCTTAGTGTATCACACCCTTAAACTAGTTTCAATTCACACAACTTATAACTCTTTCCTCATAGGTAACTAGTCATTAGATGATAAACATTTCAAGATACATTCAGGGAGCTAGCCCTTAAACCTAGAGGTTTACATCTACCTATAGATACAACCGCATGCCTCGAAGTATTCCCATGTTTCCCAAATATGGAAGAAGCTTGAACACCCTATTATAGGGTGAAATATTTAGTGACAATGGTTATGACATGCCCGATGGAACACATTGTCTTCAAGATAACTTGTCAAGGTGAATGTCAGTCTTAACAACATCAATTGTAAATTAGTGTGCTACTCAGAATTTGGTGACTCCATCAAGGTAAAATATAGTTCAAGGCCATTATAATGTCATAAATTTTCTCTCATGCTTCATGGTTCTTACTAGGTTATCATCTAGAAGAATTCTCAATCCCATTGATCCACTTATTCACCCCGAACTTCCTCTTGAAGTTCAAAACCCTCATCCTAATCAGCCCTTTGAAGAGAAAGAATATTTTTCTAGCCAAGAAAATGAAGAGATTGAATAAATTAAATATCTAAAATAATACATGGCTGGGCAGCATGATTTTCCTTTCTTCAATACTAAAAATCCAATTCATCTCCAAGCATATGATGCCATTCCCCCTAATGCCACAAAGAGTGTGCCTACATTCAATGGTGAGAGTCATATTACACATAGTGAACACATCAGGGCTATCTCAATTTTTTTTAGTTTCTACAATGTCACTCAAGAGAACATTGGCATTATACTCTTTGCATGTCCCTTAGATAGAAAGCTTTTGATTGATATAGGAATTTTCCTAGTGGATGCATCACATCATAAAAATACTTTGGAGTGTTATTGACCTCAGAGTTTGATGATGAAAGTGACCATACATCTCTTATACATCAGCTCAATGTGATAAAAATAAGTCCCAAGGAAATAATGCATGATTTCCTCCTCCCATGAGACCACCTACTAGCTTTGTGTTCCACGCTTACTTGAGAGCTATTGGTACTAGTATTACTATTATGCTTCAATCCATGGGAGGTTTCACTCTTCCTGAAGCATATGAACTTACCATTAAAGCTGAAAATGGCCTTATTCAAGTTGGAAAACTACCTCCTAAAGTTTATATACCTTTTTTGTCTCATACTTAAACTAACACTCCAGATGTGGCCCTAATTCCTAATGTTAATACCAAGCCTAGAGCTATTCCTAAGAAGGAAGATAATGTCATGAATAAAGATGCAAAAATTCAAATGATAAGAGCTCAGCTTAGGAAAGCTAACATGTGACAAGGTGCCTATAAAAATCCTTATCCTTATCAAAAATAATATGGCCAAAAATTTGGGAGAGGAAGAGGTCAAGGGAAACCTAACTTCAATAGGCCTGCCAATGTCTACAATACCAAATCCACCATCAATGCAAGAGAGATGGTACCAATGCATAGAAACTTGGTGTAAGGAGAAGATTGGTAATAAGGCCAATTTTTGGATGCTAATGAAGATGGATAGTTGCTAAAGGAGGAGTCACTCCTCTCCTATCAGCTGAGGATGAAGTCATGATGCAAGTAAATGAAAGTTATCAACCTCATGGAGAGAGATTCACCAACTTCTTGGTGGAAGACAATTTTTTACTCAATCAAGGAGCTTTTATTGTAGAAAATACAAGGGCCAAGAGGAAGGATATAGGAGGTGACAATAGCATGCCTACAAGTTCATATAATTTTCCTCCAAGGCATCAAAGCATGGTAGCTCCAAACACACCTACACCTCCTCCAAGTCAAAATGTGGTAAAATATACTCAACGTGTCTCAATTCCTCAATTTCCAAGCAATCCTTTGCCTCTAAGGACTCAAGAGAAGGTGAGTAATACTTCCCTAAACATAGTGTATTCTTTGAAAAGTGCCAAGGCATCAATCTCTTTGTGGGATGTCTTCCATATGCCTGGCCAAAAGGATCTATTACAAAATCAATTATCCACTAAAAATACTAGTCCTTCACCTTCAAGTTAAATTCATGGTCATGTTTCTCTCATAAATACCCATAATACCATTTTTGAACCATCTACTAGAGCTGATAAACCTCCACCATTCTACCTCACTCTCATAGTGAGTGACAAATTGGTGCACAATTGCATAGTTGATAGTGAAGCTTCTACTTCAGTCATGCCCAAAGTTTTAGCTAATAATCTAGGCTTAAAATATGAACCTCATAGAAAAAGAGTGATCCAAATAGATGGTACACCTATTAAGACAATAGGTTTGTTAAAAAAATTGAAGATTTTCTTGCATGATTGTCCTAGTTTTCCCATCCTTCAAGACATAGTTATTATTGACCTCCTAACTCATTTTGTAATCTAACTTTCAAGAGAATTTACATCCAAGATAGGTTGATATCTCTCATTTTATTGATCCTTCTTGGCCTTTAGGACAAGGTATGGAATCAAGGTGACCATAAGAACTCAACCTCTTGAAAGGTTTCATATTGAACCCTACATTGAAACAAGTTCTAACTTGAATTGTGTTGTCTATGAGAAGGAGGAATATAATATGGATGATGGTGCTTATAAACTTGAAGGAATTTCTAATTTTTTATTGGATTATTGTGGTGTAGATGCATATGAACATGATCCTTAGGCATAATTTAAACAAACTGACTTTGGTACTTATATCATGCATGAAGAGCCATTTGAATGAGTTGAGGTAAGTGTCAAACATTCTCATGTTGCTAAAGGTAACTAAATCATTCATGAGTATGATGATGATAGGTTGATGAATCTAATATAACACCATAGTGGGAAGAATGATGTATTTCTTCCTACTATTGATGAATTTTCCCTTGATGATGACAGTCATGAGGTAGATGAGAATAACTTATGGCAAAAGTTTGATGTCGTATGTCAAGAGTTTGATCATCTTGGTAATGCTACTTCCCCTCTTAAGAATTCAATATCTGATGTGTGTGTTGATTATTCTAGCAAACATGATATTTATTACCTCACCAAGCATGGAGAAAAGTTTCATGTTGTGAATTAAGGGGGACTATGGCAAAGGTTCAATGTCATATGCAAATAATTTGACAAGTTGGGTAAGTCTCCCTTTTATCCAAGAGATTACATATCTAATGTTGAGATTATTACTGAGACTAATGATCATGTTATAAATTGTACTTTAAAACATGAAATTGAATGTCTTTTTTTTTATCAAGGACCTACAGTCATGAAAGAGCTTGATGTAGTTTCTGTCCAGGAGGTTGTAGGCATGGAGAATGAGGTCAAGGTGATTTTGTTGTGCCTAAAGGGTAGTTAGGAGTTCAATCTGAGATTAAATAATTTTTAGAAGTATTGTGTCATAAAGAAGAGGATCTTGATGCCTTCAAACATCAAGCACATTCTGTCCTAGAAGAACACAAAGATGAGATAACTGTCATACACTCCAATCTACATTTTTTGGAGAGCATCCAATGGATATAATAGAGATCATATTTGTTTCATCCCAAATCAAGGTTATTAGAGAGAAATAAATATCACTTATGGAGGATTCAAACAATCCACTTGCAAGCATAAGAAGATCCAAAGGTGATAGGTTTCATGATCACCTACATATGCAAGTGATTGATGATAAGCATGCTCCTCATGCTACATTGCCTTCATGGAGTGAAAAAGATACAAGGGGAACTATTTTTTATCTTGGTTGAGGTATGATCATATGTTTCACCTCATGAGTGAGGTTTTGTAAATAGTAGAGTAGGAGTGTGTGTCATTCTTTCAATTGTGTTGTGTTCCATAAGTGTTCTAGTTGAACCCATGTGTGTTTCTTTTGAGTGTTTCTTGTTTTGTGTGCATTTATTTATTTTTTGTGTGGTGTCAAAGGACATTTATTTATAAAAACTATGTATAAGTGACTATATGGCCCAATGGACAATATTATGCTATAGTCATGGCATATCAAGCATAACACCCTTGGGAAATCCCTAAGAATGTTGACTTTTTTTTACCACAGGTCAAAATGGGTTAATCCCCTATAGTTAAAAGCTTATATAAGGGTCTAGTATAATGTCATAGGGTGATTTATTGTTTCTTATATGTCATTAAATGTTATTTTAAAATTGGTCATGGTCCAATTAGTCTTTTTGTCATTTGATGTCATCTAGGGGTCAGTTTAGAGCATTAAATGCAAGTGGTACAATTTTTTAAGAAAGACAGGTGTTGTAAAATCCTCATCAATGTAAAATGTATTAGTCCCTATAATACATGTTAGTTTATAACTGAAAATTTGCAGGTGATAACTAAAAATCAAGAAAGTAAGTGGAAAAGATGGAGTTTCAAAGGGTGTACAGCCTATAAGAGAGAATGGCACATGGGAAAATATTATGGGATAGATATTAAACTTCATAAAACTTATTTTCATGATTTAAATGATTTTTAAGTTCCAAAATTTAGCTAAAAATTTTCTACTCTTCTATTGCTCTACCATGCACAAAAAATTGGTCAGCAAGTTTTTGGTTGGTATGGCCAATAGAAAGACTTATAGATCAAATGCCCTTGGGGGTTGATAGTAAACTTATTAAGATTAAGTTTCATGTTTAAATTTTATATAAAGGTGGATTATACTTTATGAACCATTTCTAACAAGTCGATTATGTTTTTATGCCTATAGTTTCCCACACCCTCTAAGTTTTTCTTTTATTTCAGCTAGTTCATATAAATCACTTGGTTAATTTGATTTTATAGGATGTTGACTCTCTCTTCTTATGTTTCTCATGCTTATTTTCATGTTTGTAAATTATTTTATGACCCAAACAACTTAGATTGCAAGAAGGTGTTGCTAGTGAAGTTGCAGTCAAATTTCACCATTTACAGAAGGTCTCTTTCTCTGAAATGGCTTAAATTAAATGTGACATGATGTTTCATTCATCTTAAATTTCATGAAAATATCCTTCTTCCCAAGTTAAATCTCTAATATTAACATCATAGGGGTTCTAGTTAAAGTGTGAGACACAGTCAACTCCCAGTTCATTCTCACTTATAGTCATGGTGTATAAGGGTCCTAAGAACATTCATGGAAGTATGATGCAACTTTTCAAACTATTAAATATCCTCTTGGAACATGAGATATAAATTTGAGCCTTTAAATAGCACATAAGGGATTGTGGTAGTCATATGCAACATATACACACAGTCAGCCATGGATGTGTACCTGCAAGTGCTCTCAAGAGAACATCACATTGAAATGGAATGTTTGAAATTGCTTCAAGCCTTCCAAAGTTGTAAACCCTCATTTTAATACTTACAAAGAACATAAAACTGGTTATGAGGTCATATCATGTGTACATTGATCAAATATTGCATTCACTACCTGGTCTGTAGCTTGAAGCATGCCTATAGGTGCCTCACAAATGCCACTCACTTTGAAGGAGAGTTTCTAAACTAAATGAGGTTCTCCATGGTGAAAATCAAAGGTGTGTACACATGTTTGGAATCCTTCCTAAAGTTTGTGGAGTTGAACAAGACTATGATAGGCATGTTTGAAGCCTTGAGTTGGTAATCAAAGTGAGGAACCATGTTCAAAGATGAAGGATCTGTGTTTAGGGACATTTTCCCTAAAACATAAAAATAGAGCACTCACCCCTTTTGTTGATGCCAAATGATGATGTCATATAAGGTTTTGATTTATCCAAGTGCTTTTATCTTATATCCCTATCATAGGAGTAAAACCTTGAAAAATTGGGGTGGTTTATAACTAATGAAAGGTAGTGTTTGGGAACATCTAAATCATGAGTTTGATAATTAAATTTTGGAAGTGCTCTCTATAGGTTTAGAACTTCAAATGTCCTTCACATCCAAAGTTGAAAAATTGAAGTACGTTTACATTTTGGGTAACTTTTTTGAGTTGAGGAGGACATTTTTTCCTCAAATATGCATCAAAAAAGGATGAAGAGTTATGTTTTAGACCTTATCAACACCTACAAGTGTTCTTGGCCTGAGATAGCGGACCTACAGTTGACTATGGAGTCTTACAAGTCCATAGTATGAGATCAAGAATGAAACCTACAAATATATAAACACATAAAAGTTCACCAATACTTACCAAGACCTAAAATGATCTCAAAGGTATATGACACAATTTCCAAGGAATATTCTCACCTATAGGAGCCATACACAATCAACTATAGTTGACTGTAGTGGATAATGAGAAAGTGTGTGGTGTTATAAGTGTTGGTATTATATAAACATGATGTAGATACGTCCCAATAGATGAAAAACAACCTTGGAAACCATAATAAGGTCTTGGGGAAATGTGTTCAAGGTTTAACTATGCAAATACACCTATAGGTGCCTCTTCTAAGTGTGAAACACAATCAACATTTGCACTCAGTCAAAAGCAAAGATATGGGTTGAGGGTGCAAGGAAGGTTGGATAAGGGTTTTTGAGAATTATGAATAACTTCATCATGATTAAAACCATCTCAATAGATCCCATAACATTCAAATAGGGGAAGTATAGGTTACTTTCAAGGCAACACATAGTTCACTTTCAAGACCCTGCAGATAGTGAGCTTACCTAAGGGTATGTCTTAGGTTTTGAAGGATTTAAAGGGTTTAATGACATGATAAATGGCTGAACATTTATAAAAATAATCTATACCACTTGATATAACTCATAATGTGTTTAATTTTGATGAGTTATAATGGGAAGTACCCTCTATTTTGTCTCAAATAGAGGGTACTCCCCTAGCATGCAAACCTACAAATTTTGAAGAATGGAGATAAGAGGGTGAGTTAGGGATTACTTGAACCTCACAATAAGGTGTGTAAAGTTTAATGACATATATACCAACATGATAAACCATTCATAGGTGATTGAAACATTCCATAATGGTCTAGACCTTTAAGGATGCAGATAGGCCTATTAGGCTTAGTTTAGGCCTAAAGCCCAAATTGGGGATCAGTACTACTTATAGCCTCAGGTGGGAATTATAAAACTTTGGGACATGTTCATAGAGTATTATCAGATGTGTTTGAGATATTTATATGTAAATTAAATCACAAAAAGCCATTTTTTGGCTCAAAACTCATCAAGTCTACAGGGAATGAAGAGAAGAGCTCAAGTAGGCAATTTGAAATGCTCACATCTTCTTGGATAATTTTCATGAGAAATCAAAGATCTTGGATAGGTTTAATAGGATCTTGAGTAATTATTTTTTGAAATTGGTTCATATGTTCAATGCCACAACTTTATGAACAAAGGTTAAGGGTGAAAGGAGCCTAAAACCCTCCAAAACACTGATTCATGAACCGATGGAGAAAATGAAGCAAGAGAGCTATCTGAATGGGATATAATGGATAGGTAAGTGGTTTAAGGTTATATAGGACTCTCCATAGCTCCTCCCTATCAACTTGAGGTGTTCCCTACTTGTACGGATAGGGGAAATGAGGTTTTATTGATTGTTTTTTGTGTTGTAAAGGTATATCAAGGTTTCAAGAGATGAAATCAATTTTGGGAGAAGGATTGGGACTTGAGATAACCCCTAATGTTTATTATTACAATGAAAAATATCCTAATTTCTTATGAAATTACTCCCACTTCATCCAGTCAAAAACTACCATAGTGAACAAGCTAGTGGGAGAGTGAAAATGATAAATGGGAGACCTTTTAAGGTCTACCTAATGAATATAAGGCTATGAGAGGTATTTAAATGTGTCATTTACTCTTATATATGGATATTAATTGAAAATTGAAACCAAATTTTCATCCAAGTGTGAGGAGTGAGTGAAAGAGGAGGTATTTAGACTGCAGGCAGGGATAGCTCATCTCCAAAAGAATTTGAATGATTAAGGATGTAACCAATACATGGTATAGCATGTTTGAAACCCTTCCCCCTCATTTCAATCACCAATTATATCCCTAGTTAGTTGTGGGATGTTTCAAAAGGGGCAAATGATGAGGGCAATTTTTTGAGTAAGCAAAAAGTGTTATACACCACATTTCAAGAGTTTCATGACTTTGAGGGACATTTTTCTTATGAGACCTTGAATGGTTTATTTATTACTTAATTTTATTGCATGTTTAACTCCTCTTATTTTTACAATTTTTCTTATGACTCTTGGACTTTTGTTTTCTCACTTCTCTCTCCAATTCTATAAGTAGTAGCCATTTTGGCTCTTGTAGACTAATGCCACACCATGTATGGTAAAGTCCTACTAGAATGACATTGTGTTTTGCATTTTAACAATCAATATAATTATATTTTTGATTCCATGAACATTTTTATAAGTTTTCAAGTGATGTATGGTGAATTTAGTGATTTTCTTCTATCCTTGCTTTCCTTATCCTTTCATGTTTATGCAAGAGTTCTTATTCTAACAGGTCATATAGAGTGTAGTCAAGTGTGTTAGGCTACTTTAAAGTGTCATAATATTCTTAGAGTGTGAAATGTACCCTCTGGTTCATTTACCTTGTTTTTATTCATGCATATCACCTCTATATTGAAACATTGATGTTAAAACCTCTTAGGACTTACAAGCTAGTTTGTATGCTTTATTTCATTGTGATAGATGTATTATAGTATTATAGAAATCATCTTGGTGTATCACCCAGTTAGATTAGTTTCAATTCATAAAAATTATAAATCTTTTTCCCACAAGAAACTATTCATTAGGTGATAATCATTTCAAGATACATTCAGGGAACTATCCTTTAAACCTAGAGGTCTACTTCTACCTATAAGTACACCCACATACCTAGATGTATTCCCATGTTTCCCAAATATGGAAGAGGATTGAGCACCATATTCTAGGGTTTAATATTTGGTAACAAAATTACCCAATATCACTCAGGTGGAACCTTTTGGATCAATCTTTTGGATAATTTGTAGTGATGAGTCCAAAAATGCAACTTTTTGGCATTGAATAGGCAACTTCTTGAGCTCCAACTATCATTTCCGCCTTTGAGACATCCACTTGAGGATATATTGATTATATCACATATATATAATAAAATTAAATGTTATCATATTTACACAACATTCAAATCCACCCAAAAGTGCATTTTCACTACCGTTTAGGAGCGCAAAAGCACTGACAACAAATGTTGTCAAAGTTTAAGTTATGGTTTCATAACTCTGATTTTGATGATTAATAACCAAAAAATATCACTACCAACATGTCCATGTGGGTAGATAATGTAATTAATAGGTTTTTGGCCTCCCATTAGACCTGATTGACAAACCCACCACCCATTCTGGCCTTAAGAACGCCCTTCCCAATATAAGAAAAATGTAATTTTTAAGCCTAAGTTCAAACATGCATAAAATGAAACATGTAAGTCATTTATGTGAACTATTAGATCCTTAATCTACCTATTTAATCCCTCTAATCATACCCCAAATAACTTAGGTGTAACTTTCCAGAGCAATCCATTGGACAAGTTGTAGTGACGGGTTCAAAAATGTAACTTTTTGGCATTGAATAAGGAACTTCTTGAGCTCAAACTGTCATTTCTGCCTTCAGGACATCCACTTGAGAATATATCACTTTGATCACATCTAAATAGGAAAATTACACATTATCACATCACAAATATGGTTAAATCCACTTGAAAGTGCAATTCACTACCATTCAAGAGTGCATAAACACTGATAATAAATGTTGTCAAAGTTTAAGTTATGGTTGCATAACTCTAATTTTGATGCTTCCTGACTAAAAAATGAAACTAAAAACACAAATAATGGTGGATAACATCTATTACTATATTATTGGTCTCCCATCATGTGCAATTGATAAACCCACCTCCCATTTTGACCTCAAGAATGTACTTCCCAATACAAGAAAAATGCAATTTTTTAGCCTAAGTTTAAACACACATAAAATGATACTTGTAAGTCATTTCCATGAATCGTAAAATAATTCCCCTACCTATTTAATCCCTATAATTACACCCCATATCACTCAGGTATAACCTTCTATATCAATCCATTGGACAAGTTGCAGTGACAGGTCTAAGAATATAACTTTTTGGCATAGAATAAGCAACTTCTTGAGCTCCAATTGTCATTTCTACCTTTGGGACCTCCACTTGAGAATATATCACTTTTATCACATATATATAGGAAAATTAAACATTATCACACTACCATGACATCCAAATACACCCAGAAATGCATTTTCACTAATGTTCAAGCGTGCAAAAACATTGATAATAACTGTTGTCAAAGTTTAAGTTATGGTTGCATAACTCTGG
The DNA here is from genome assembly GCA_037957365.1 of Torreya grandis. Lineage (NCBI taxonomy): Eukaryota > Viridiplantae > Streptophyta > Pinopsida > Cupressales > Taxaceae > Torreya > Torreya grandis. The sequence goes on along the minus strand of JARHVA010000759.1, from coordinate 2,545,340 downwards.
TTTCGATGCTTTCTGACCAAAAATTGACACTGCCAATATATCTAAGGGGTGGATAACACTTAGGACCAATTTTTTGTCCTCCCATCAGGCCCAATCGACAAACCAACCACCCATTTTGGCCTTAAGAATGCCCTTTCCAATACTAAAAAATGCAAATTTTTAGCCTAAGTTTAAACATGCATAAATTAAAACCTGTAAGTATTTTTCATGAACTTTCAAATCCTCCCTTTCCTAATTAATCCCTTTAATTACACTCAGAGCACTCAGGTGTAACCTTTGAGATAAATCCATTGGACAAGTTACAGTGATAGTTCTAAAAATGCAACTTTTTGGCATTGAATAACAACTTCTTGAGCTCCAACTACCATTTTTGCCTCTAGGACCTCCACTTGAGAATCTATCACTTTGATCACATCTAGATAGGCAAATTATACGTTATCACACTGCCACAATGTTCAAATAGATTTGAAAGTGCATTTTCACTACCATTCAAGAGCTTCTCTTAATTTGAAGAATATATAATTATCTATTGACAATATCAACCACGTGAAGGTGGAAGCTTATCTGGCACCACTAACTCACAAAAAATTGTTAGTAAGTAATTAAAAATAAAAACTATATGTACTACCTATAAAATAAAAAATATTTAGTAAAATTGATTACATCTACATTTAAAAATTCAACATGCCTACGTATTTCAATGCAATGAACCACTAGGATATGCTCTAACCTTGATAGTATCAAGAATAGCTTCATGGTTTGAGTTCAAAACTTTCCATCATTTCTTGTTTAATAGCTTCCCATGATATTTTGGTAATTGAATATTCATTGCAAGAATTAAATTTGAATAGTGCAGTATCTTCCTATGCATTTCAAACTCTTTAAATAATTATTGATCTGAATTATTTTATAGGATATCATCGAAATCAAGTTCTAATGACTACCACTAAATCAGTGGGATAGTCAATGTCTTCTACATCTATAACTAGGGAAGTCAATTTTTTCTTTCTCTCTACACACCAACACAAGTAGTAATCAGTGCCCTCTTCATTGTCCTCATCTGCAATAACTATAAAAGCATGTCTTCTATCAAAAATGACCATTTTTAGTGATAATACAAAGATATATAATGAGAATAAATTATACATAATGAAAAACATTGTACCTAGATGCACTAGATAAGATACATGGTCAAAGTCATCTAATGATGTCATATTTACAAGTTGCAATGTTGTTAGAACCTGATATGTGTTGATTGGAATTAGAGATTTGGAACTCCATTCATCCACCCACTCTTGTGACTCACACTCATTATAAACAGAGTCCATGCATGCAAAACAAAAACATGCCAAGTATCTCATATGAACAGTTCAAAAACTTACATTTGAGCTACGAAATGAGTGGAGATCACTTGAACCCATTAGAGTCATACAATCGTCATACTTTGCCAAGTGTTTTTCCTTTATTAATCAAAAATATCTATAAACAATATAATTTAGTTGAGTACCATGACACATGTTATCATTATACCATTCAACCATGGTTTGCATTTGTCCAATTAATGCACTCTTCAAATTTCAACTCTTCCCTTGCAATAACTCTTTTTACACATGCTCCAATACCATCATGCTCCCCTTTTCCATGGCTATCCTTACTGAAACTCCAGATGTATTATACACTACTGGTAATGTGCATCCTATTCAACCAATAAAACATCCATGCATTTTTGAATTACGCCATGCAATTGTTTGACCAAATGTAATTTTGATTGAAAGTAATGTTCCTCTGACTCAACTATTTATAGAACTTCTAAAAATAACCTTACACATACTTTGAACAATATGATTGATCATCGATGATATATAAATGATACTCCCTTAATATTTTTTATTATTTCTATGTAATATCAGGTTTATACATGAATTCTATATGTATGAATATGGTAACTTGTGATGAGTTGTAATACTAAGATTGAACTTCCAATTGGGGTTTGAATGTGTAATTTTCATCAAAGTCAACTACTAAAACAATCAAACCAAGTGGGAATGTACCTTTGTTGATCTTGAAATGTTCATCCAACCATCTAGCCCTGTGTGTGTGCCTTACATACTCATAAATAATTTTCTTCTTAAATTTGAGCAAAAATTCAGAAATAGGTATCTTTTTTGTAACAAGCTCACACCTTTTAGATTCTTTACTATCTTTTACTTGATAAATCATTGATTTATATTTGCTTAAACCAACTAAATCCTATCTAATTACACTTGTACTCTCCTCATGGATATATATTTTTTTATTTTGGCAATCTACCACAAATGTTGCAATTTCTATTTAAACATTATTTGTTATATGATAATTGTTCATCCAGTCTTTTGTAAAAGATAGTTGGAATAAATTCCCTGAATGATTTAGGTGGAAATTCTATGTCACACTCCTGAAAAATGTTGTTAGTATGCAAATTACAATGAATATGGAGAAAAAAATCATAATCCATTAAAAATTCAATAAGTTGCTTACAACAATAAGTGGTGCATATGTGATTTATTTTTACATAAAAAGGTTTGGCCATCTCAAAATATCTTTGACAAATAAAAATTTGTGGATGATTTTCCAGAAACTTAGAGTACTATTGTATTTGAGTTATATCCAATAAATGTTTTGGATATGGTTCACGATTACAATAATCAACTCTTATTTTCACTACATCTCTTGTATTAGGTGAAACTCTTGTATTGTCTTTCTAAAAGTGAGCAAGTAACTCTTTGAGAGTATTGGCTATAGCCTTGTCCTTTCGAGGAAGTCTACCAAAGAATTCCCATATCTCATTGGTATTAGGTTCATTAAGTCTTTCACGTATTTTGATTACTTTCATTGATGTTTTTCTATTTATATTAATTGTTCGTCTTGTTTTTGAAAGCATTCATTATTTCCCTATTTGGTTACTTACTGTACAATCTATAAGTATATGTTAGGTAGCATTACAATATTTAGTACATGATTTTGGGCCTACAGTATGATATGCATCATGTAGATTTTGAATAATTTTACTATTTTCATCATCCATGTGAGATGTTCTTAGTCCTAATGTGTACATTATACGTCTCATCTTAATCAATTTTATCAATAAAATAAATAATTGACATCTTTGACTACCATAATCCAAATTATGAAAGAAACTATCTAAAATTTGTTGAACCAGTCTTCTTGAATGGCGATCAGATATTTTTTTATGCATTGGTTCTAAAATATTTTCATTTACTTTAATTAAGTACTTGTCTTTTCTACGCACAATTCTTAGAGGTGTTGTTAATGGTGGAATTTGTTGAGAGGGTGTTTCAAAATTGTTATTACTTTTATTGTTTAGAGGTGGGATGACATTTTATTCATTGTTTATATCTTCATTATATGTTTCCATGAAATTTTATTGATTTCTAATTTCATCCTTATTTGTTTCCATCAAATTTTATTCATTCATGGGGGGTGAAGCATCATACATAGACTCATCATCAATAAAATCAAAAACTTGGAACTTTGAATGTAAAAATCCAACATTATCTAATTCATTATTGTCACTTTTATTATTATTCATTTCATTATGGTCAATTTCATCATTATTCAATCCATTATGGTCAATTTCATCATTGTTTAATTCATTATTGTTAATTGGCTCATTATCTATAACATTTCATTCATCAAGATTAGGGTTTGTACCTTGTCTACCACAAAATTTTTGTATTTGTATCTTGTGTTTCTCTTTCAAATCTTCTAATTCCTATGGTATTTTATTCTTCAACATCTTCCTCTTCCTTGAATGTGATATGCCACCCATCAAGGACAATTGACAACTTTTCAAAGGTGGGGTCAAAAGTACACAGGCCCTGCAAAGAATATTTATGGGGACAAAATTCTTGATTTGGGTTAAAATTATACGTTGAAAAGTGACCTTAGTCTATAGAAATAATAACTTGATCACGTTATTCTTAATACTCAGTTTGGGTTAAATATAGACATTGGGAAGTGAGTTTTATCTATATTAAGAATAACGTGATCACCTTATTTAATAACATGAATACATTATACTTAATATAGATTAGGGATTAGGGATTAAGGAATTAGTGCATAGGGATTAGGGAATTAGGGCATAGGGCTTACAATTTATGTTTTAGGGTTTATGGATTAGGGATTAGGGCATGTAGGGTTTAAGTTTAAGGGTGTATATAAGGTTTAATCACTCTGTGCCATATGAACCTAATTCTTACTACAAAGGATGTTAATTAGGACTAAAACGATTGGTAAGTAGGGAAAATTTATGGTTTACAATTTAAGGTATAATGTTTAGCATTTATGGTTTAGGGCTTAGATTTTAATGGATATATGGTTTAGGGTACATTGGGTTAATTAAAATGATAATTAAGGATAATTTGAATCACATGGACCCATTTGTGACTATAAAATGTGTTTTTGGGTTGTCATTATACCCCATGTCATCATGCAGATTGATTAAATTAGTCGAATAGGGAAATCAGTCATGTGATTTAGGCCAAAATGAGCCCCGTGAACTTAATTCTTAGTATAAATGATGTTAATTTGGGCTAAAATGATTGGTTTAGGATTTAAAGAATTTATATTTATGGTTTAGAGTTTAGGGATTAATAAATTTGGGGATTAGGGCTTAGGGTATAGGTTTTAGGGTATATAAGGTACAATTGTGAAGGCAATTAGGGCAAATTTGAACTCCTTGAACCTAGATATGTGAGTAAAGAATGTGATTTTGGGCTCAATTAGTCCCTACATCATCATAAATTGAGCCAATTAAGCCAATTATGGTTTAATGAGTGATGCAATTTTGACCAAGTTCATCCTTGTGAACCTAATTTTTACTATATATAAAGGATGTTAATTGGGTCTAAATTTATTGGTTTAAGAATTAACGTATACAATTTAAAGGGTTTAGGGTTTAGGGCTTACAACTTAGGGTTTATGGTAAATGGTACAGGGTTTAGGGTTTAGGTTAAATGGTACAGGATTTAGGGTTTAAGATATCATATATAGGGTCCAATCACTAAGGTAATTAAAGAAAATTTGAGCTTCTTGTTCACTTATTTGTGACAATTACCTTCATGTTTACATTTTTGATAAAAGTAGGGTCAGTTAAGCCATACATGTTGCATACATTATATAATTGATTGAGCCATAAATTTGGTTTAGGGGATCAATTTTACCCAAATCACACCCCTAATTACTAAATTGATTAATTGGATCAATTCATGATAGAATCAAACTTTTAATTTTGACCTAAATCATATCTTGCTCTTGAAGGGGTTCAAATTAGCCTCAAATGCCTCCTTGATTAAATGAATCAATCTTTGATTAATTATATATGACATGACAGTAGGGTTAATTTCACCCCAAATCACATCATATATAATTTAAAATAGGTTCATGTGGTTCATTTTGACCCTAGTTACCTCCATAATTGAACTAATCAACATTTGCATTTATTAACTGATGATTTCAATTTTATAGAGCTCAAAATCACATTGTATACATGTAGAACTTGTATATTAATAAATAATATTTATTTGATTTGATTGAGCCAATGAAATTGGAGTTGATCAACCCCCAAATCATATTTTATAGTCATGCAATTAGTTAAAGGGGCTCAAAATAACCCCAATTTATTTGAGATGCATAGCTAGATTGGTACTCCAAAGGCTAAGTTTCGGCCATAGGTTTAAAAAATACATTTTATGACATCTCGTGATAAAATCAATTATATCATAAGGCATGTATGTTTGCAGCATGTAGTAAGCATTAGGACATAGGGCTTACAATTTATGTTTTAGGGTTTAGGGATTAGATCATAGGGTTTAGGTTTAAGGGTGTATATAAGGTCTAATCACTCTATGCCATGTGAACCTAATTTTTACTATAAAAGATGTTAATTAGCAATAAATCGATTGCTAAATAGGGAAAGTTTATGGTTTATAATGTAGGGTATAGTGTTTAGGGTTTATGGTTTAGGTTTTAATGTATCTATGGTTTAGGGTACACATGTTCAATCACAAAGATAATTGAAGATAATTTAAATCACTTGGAACCATTTGTGACTATAGAATGTGTTTTTGGGTTGTCATTATACCCCATGTCATCATTCAGATTGAGAGAAATAGTTAAAGGGGACAATCAATCGTGTGATTTAGGCCTAATTGAGCCCTATGAACTTAATTCTTAGTCTAAATGATGTTAATTTGGGCTAAAATGATTGGTTCAGGGTTTAAAGAGTTTATATTTATAGTTTAAAGTTTAGGTATTAAGAAATTTAGTGATTAAGTCTTAGGGTATAGGTTTTAAGGTATATAAGGTAAAATTGTGAAGGTGATTGAGGTAAATTTGAGATCCTTAAACCTAGATCTGTGAGTAAAGAATGTGATTTTAGGCTCAATTAACCCCCACATCATCACAGATTGAGCCAATTGAGTTAATTATGGTAATGAGTGATGTGATTTTGACCAAGTTCATCCCTATGAACCTAATTCTTTCTATATATAAAAGATGTTAAATAGGGATAAATTATTGGTTTAGGGTCTACAATTTAAAGGGTTTGGGGTTTAGGGCTTATGGCTTAGGTTTTAAGGTAAATAGTATAGGGTTTAGGGTTTAAGTTAAATGTTACATAGTTTAGGGTTTAAAATATCAGATATAGGGTCCAATAACTAAGGTAATTGAATAAAATTTGAGCTAATTATTCACCTATTTGTGACAATTACCTTCATGTTTGCATTTCTAATAAAAGTAGGGTTAGTTAAGCCATACATGTTGCATACATTATACAATTGATAAAGCCATAAATTTTGTTTTAGGGGCTCAATTTTGCCCAAATAATGCCCCTAATTGCATAAATTGAATAATTAGATCAATTTATGGTGAATCAAACTTAATTTTGCCTCGATCCACATCTTGCTATTGAAGGGGTTTAAATTGACCTCAAATGCCTCCTCAATTAAATGAATCAACTCTTCAATTGATTATGTATGACATGACATTAGGGTTAATTTCACTCCAAATCACATTGAATATACAATTTAAAATAGGTTAATGTGGCTCATTTTGACCCTAATTACCTCCATAATTAAACTAATTGAAATTTACATTCATTGGCTAATGACTTCAAGTTTATTGATCTCAAAACCATATTCTATACATGTAGAACTTGCATATAAATAAATAATGTTCCTTTGCTTCAATTGAACTAATGAAATTGGAGTGGATAAACCCCCAAATCACATTTTATAATCATGAAATTAGGTTTAAGGGGTTTGAAATAGCTCCAAATTACTTCAAATGCACAGCTAGATTGGTACTCCAAAGGCAAAGTTTTGGCCATAGGTTTAAAAAATGCATTTTATGACATCTCGTGATAAAATCAATTATATCATAAGGCATGTATGCTTGCAACATATAGTTGGTATTAGGACATAGGGCTTACAATTTATGTTTTAAGGTTTAGGGATTAGGGCATAGGGTTTAGGTTCAAGGGTATATATATAAGGTCTAATTACTCTATGCCATGTGAACCTAATTATTACTATAAAGGATGCTAATTAGGACTAAATTGATTGGTAAATAGGGAAATTTTATGGTTTACAATTTAAGGTATAGTGTTTAGGGTTTAGGTTTTAGGTTCTAATGTATATATGGTTTAGGGTACACAAGGTCAATCACAAAGATATTTGAGGATAATTTGAATCACTTGAAAGCATTTGTGACTATAGAATGTGTTTTTGGGTTGTCATTATACCCCATGTCATCATGCAGATTGAGTGACTTAGTCAAATGGGGCAATCAATCATGTGATTTAGGCCAAATTAAGCCCTATGAACTTAATTCTTAGTCTAATGATGTTAATTTGGGCTAAAATGATTGGTTCAAGGTTTTAAAAGTTTATATTTATTGTTTAGAGTTTATGTATTAGGAACTTTAGGGATTAGGGCTTAGGGTATAGGTTTTAGGGTATATAAGGTACAATTTTGAAGGTGATTGAGGTAAATTTGAGCTACTTGAACCTAGATCTGTGAGTAAAGAATGTGATTTTGGGCTTAATTAGCCCCCACATCATCATATATTGAGCCAATTAAGTCTATTATGGTAATGAGTGATGTGATTTTGACCAAGTTCATCCTTATGAACCTAGTCTTACTATATATAAAGGATCTTAATTGGGGATAAATTTATTTGTTTAGGGTTTAGTGTCTATAATTTAAAGGGTTTGGGGTTTAAGACTTATGGCTTAGGGTTTAAGGTAAATGGTATAGGGTTTAGGGTTTAAGTTAAATGGTACAGGGTTTATGGTTTAAAATATTGAATATAGGGTCCAATCACTAAGGTAATTGAATGAAATTTGAGCTGCTTGTTCACCTATTTATCATAATTATCTTCATGTTTACATTTTTGATAAAATTAGGGTCAATTAAGCCATACATATTACATACATTATACAATTGATTGATCCATAAATTTGGTTTAGGGGCTTAATTTTTCCCAAATCATTCCCCTAATTACACAAATCTACTAATTGGATCAATTCATGGTAGAATCAAACTTAATTTTTCCCCAAATCACATATTTCTCTTGAAGGGGTTCAAATTGGCCTCAAATGCCTCCTCAATTAAATGAATCAACTCTTTGGTTGATTATATATGACATGACATTAAAGTTAATTTCACTCCAAATTGTATTAAATATACAATTTAAAATAGGTTCATGTAGCTCATTTTGACCCTAATTACCTCCATAATTGATCCAATCGAATTTGCATTCATTAGCTATAACTTGAAGTTTATTGAGCTCAAAACCACATTATTTGCATATAAATAAATTATGTTTATTTTATTCAATCGAACTAATGAAATTGGAGATAATAAACCCCTAAATCGTATTTTAAATTCATGAAATTAGGTTCAAGGGGCTTGAAATAGCCCTAATTTACTTCTGATGCACAACTAGATTGGTACTCCAAAGGCTTGTCAGATGTACAATCACTAAGAGGGGGGGTGAATTAGTGATGCAACATATTTCAAACTTCAATTTTTTATTCCTTTCAAACTCTTAATCAAAGACCAAAAACATTCATAAATCATACAAGTTATTCATAACAATGAATAAGAGAGATAATGCAAGATCATACACATAACACATGAATTCTATGGGAAACCCTAATGGGGAATAAAACCCACTCTTAAACCTAAAAACACATGGAATACTTGTCTTATAATAAGATCACAAACATGAGACCTTTTAGTGAAGCACCCACTTCATAATGATTACCTGCCCCTAAGTATGAATAAGTACCCACTTGTTATAGATGTTGAGCACCTACACAACACCTATGAAATCAAAAACTCTAAAACTTTGATTACATTTCAATCTAATTGAAGAAACTATTTTGAATCAGACTCATACCCTCATGAAGGTAGTTTTAGGCCTTCACAGTCTGTTAAAACATGGAAATAATCCTAGGCTATGGGCGGCCTAATCAGTGGATTGAATCTCTAGATTTTAAGGACTATCTCCCTTTGGTATATAAATTAGGATCTCTACTGTATGCTAAAAATTACCAAGTAAATGGAAAAAGGGAAAATTTAAGGAAAAAATTATATCTAATGATGGTGATACACCTATATTTTGGCTCATCCACTCAATTTGAGCTCCTAAAAACACTGATTAGACAAGAAAAAGACTAAATTTTTAACTCCAATTGACTCATATGCATCAGTATTTCATGAAAAGGTTCTATCTAGTGATCAAATCTTAAGGAAAATGATGGAATATGCCTAATTCAAGGCACTAAAAACCACTTACATCTACTGTAACTTCAACCAAAAGACATCAAACATAAAACATGACCTGCATAATCTGATCAACTAGTAACTAGGTAAGAATTGGGACTTGAGAAGGAAGAAAATTTTATCACATATACAAATCACTGACATAAATACACTATACCAGCATTCTAAAATTTAAAACAGTCCTATTTATCTTAAAAAGGTAACAAAACTCAAATTTTGGTAGAGTCTGATCTTGCCAAAAGAGAGATTCATGATTCTTTCAAAATGGTTGAAAAGCCAACTTATATAGAAAAAACATACAAAAACCAAGATGTTGGCACTAAAAATAGGAGAGGATATTAACTCCCACATCTCACAAGTCTAATTTTAGCTATCAAAAGATAACTAAGCCTTTCGATCATATCTTTTTGTCTTCCATCCTGCATGAAAAGCTCTTTGGCATTGAAAAGGATGGTGGGCCCAACTTTGAAAAGTTAAACTGAGTTGCATGAAAAGCCACGCCACAATATTAAAAATAATATCCCTCTTGATTGAACTTGAAACTAAGTTGGATCATTGAATGCATGAGATGACTAGGAGATAAGCATGACTTTAACAAACAGTCAATTGAAGCTTTGACCAATCAACTATAGATAGCCTTTGCTTGCATGGAAAAGGACCTTGATGAGTGAGAGGTGCATAAAAACTCTAAGAGAACAACAAATACATGGCATAGAAACTCATATTTAACTCCTTGTTAACTTATTCCAATGCTAAACTCCTTAAGCCCTTCATGCATTTGAGTCTCTCTTTTGGAACTGAGAGAGCCGTGCTTGAAGGTATCTGCATGTCTTGGACTATAGATCTTATAGATGGAAAAAACAATATCTTTATTAGATTTTTGTATGTTATTGCTTGTCCTAGATGTGTCTAATCTTTGCTTAGGCCACTTTTCATGCTCTACATGTATTCCTTTAGACTACTGTTTAGGCTCTTTGTTTATGCTTCTATCTATTCTTGTGAACTTTCCTCTCAGACAATTTCCTATCTATTTCTTGTAGATAATTTGTCTGAGACTAATTTACTTATGCACTTTTCTTTTTGACTTTTCCTTCAACCAATTTCCCTGAAGGATTTGTCTTAGATTTTTGGCCTTTAGATTTTTGTCTGCAGCTTATCTCCTTGTTTATTTCCTTTAAACAAAAAGTCCATGGCCATCTGCTTCTTTGGGATTTTCCCTTGACTTATCCTTCAGATAATTTTTCCAAAAGAAATATATGTCTTCAAGTTTTTTTCAATAGTCAATTCCTTTAAACAAAAAGTCTGAAGGAATTCATGATATGAACTTTTGTAAGTTGCCCTTTGAATTCATGAAAATGCCCTTCGCGCTTTTGGAAATAAACCTTTCAGAATTCTAAAAATGGACCATTCACCAATTTTGAAATTGTCTCTCAGAAATTTTGAAATGGTCCACTTAGCCTTTGAAAAAATTAGAACGGTCCACTTGCCCTTCAGAAAAGTTGAAACGGTCCACTTACCCTTCAAAAAAGTTGAAATGGACTTCTTCGAAAAAATGAACCCTTCAACGTTCTTTCAAGTGTCCCTTTTGGAAAAATTGAAATGGACCTCTTCTGAGGAAGTGCCTTTTGGATTTATGTAATTGACCCTTCAAACTTTTTGAAATGGTCCTCTTGCTCTAGAAAAGACCCTCTCAGAAAAATTGCAAAGGTCATATTGCCGTTCAGAAAATGTGTAATGGTCCTTCGACAAATCGAAATGACCCTTCAGACTTTTTTAAAAGGTCCTTTCGAAAGAATTTAAATGTTCCACTAACCCTTTGTAAATTTTGTAAAGGAATTTTCTGAAAAAAAATGACCCCTCTCAGACTTCTTGAAAAGTGACTTTCCCGAAAAGAAACTACCCTTTGGGATGATCGAAAATGTCTTTTTTTGAAAGGAATAATCCTTTGGATTTTGTGCAAAGTCCTTATTTAATTTAGATTATATAGAAAAACCCAAATTATTTCTTCCTAAAAAATCTTGAAGTCTTCTTCTTTTAGAACCCAAAGTCTTTTTCAAAACTCGCTCACTTCAATTGCTCAGATCAACATCAAAACTTTTCTACAAAGAATAAGACAAGTGAAAGAAAAGAGCCTAAATCACCTAAATAACCCTAAGACCTACTAACCATGGATTATTCAAGGAATTTTCAAAACCAATTACTGACTCACAAGACAAAAAGGCATGATTATCCCAGTTTTGAATGAAAAGGGTTACAATTTGACTTGTAGGGTCAAAATTGTCAATATTTTTGTGACTCAATTGGGAAGTATGACTACTATGCTTGAGAACTCAGACCATATACTTGATATTTGAACTCATAAAATAATGGAAATTTTGGTCCATTACTACAAAGTTTCTCTTAACCTAGAAAAGATAACCTTCATCCTCTAAAATAAGAAGGGAAACACACAAAATAAGAAAACTAATTAAAAAAAGTAAATCTGCAAACAAATCACTTATTTGGGATTAAAAAAACTAAACTAATGTGCTTGAACAACACTTGGAGGAAAGGAAAAAACAACTTGGAAAGGGAAAAACAAAGTTAAACATGTGTAGGATGCACTTAGAGGAAAACAACAACTAAAAGAAAAACTAATATGCAAATCTGACCTGGTACTCTCCTCTCCCTCTTGGATCAAAAGGGACATTCTTTAGGTCTCTTCCATGATGAGAAACCTCATAATGCCATACAAGTGGTTTATTGAATTTGAAACCTGGTGAATCATCCTTTTTGCTTGTTATTATGCTTGGAGAAGCTCCATATGTATCAGCATCAAACAATTTCCCAATGTGATCTTCAAGACATATCCCTTGTTAATCTTCATTCTTGAAAGGCTGATTTGGCTCATGTTCCTCTAGGCATGGCTCTTGGTTGTTCTCTAACTACTCTATCTCATCAAAGAGCTTGATAAACTGATCTTTAACTTCATCATGGCTTTCTTGAGGAAGGGTGGTTGGTATGGTGTTGGAGTTGAGACAATAGTGTTCTAATTCATCCCAAAAATCATCACTTTCTTACTCAAACACAAGAGTCTCTAGCTGCCCAACAACATGTTCTTAAAACTGATTCAACTCATATTCCACAGATTGATCACAATCTTCCTCAAGACAAAAGGGAAGTTCATCAAATAAAATGAGAGGGAGCTCATCATGCTTGCATTCTTCATCATCCAATGTTGACATGTTAAACTTATCTATCTCACCCTGAAAGACATAATATAGTTGCTTCCAAGTATCCTCATGAGTAGGTTCACCTTTAAGGATTTCAAAAATTGCAAGTTCTTCAAGAGTTGTCTCTTCCTTTTTCTTCTTGCTCAAATAAAGAGGGATCAAAAGAGTTAAGTCCTTTCATGTCACCACGAAACCACTACAAGTCCTCAATATCTGATCCTTTTGAATTTAGATCTTCTTCACCTTTAAGTTTTGAAATCTCATCTTCCCTCTCACACAAGGTGCAATCTCCTTTCTCAAAGGAGAGGGTGAGAGGGCAAGAACCATCCTTGACTAGATTGAAATACATTAGAACATCTTGGTTTCCTTCTTTCTATTTATTTATCACTTGATTCCCATTAAAAGGGATTTTAGGTTCTTCTTCTTGAGGGAAAGTAGTAGTCTCATCCATGCTTCCTTGGCTCAGGATTTTTGTTCTTATTTGTAGCTCTTAAACTTGCCTAGTTAGATTGTCTTGGAAAAATTTATCTTGAATATGATAGCTTCATCTGCCTTCTCCAAGGCCATCTCATTCTTTTCAAACTCAAGTTCTTTGACCGGTACATGAATATAACCCCTCCAACTTGGAATGCTAATTGTCATGAGGAGTAACAAACTCATTGATCTTTGCAAGGTTTTGAACTGGTTCATGATGAGGAGTTCTCCAACATGGGATTTTGATGCTAGATTGATAATTTTTAGGTACAACTTGTATAAGCATAGAAGGGGATAATGGAGGATGCACATACTAATTTTTAGGAGGTATAGGTTGCTCTTGGAGTAAGGAGGCCTTTCAATTTGGAATATTGGAATGAATAGGATCACTAGAGGATTCTTCTATCCTCCCTTGAGCTTGGACTACCATTTATAGGAGATTTAGAACATAAGAGGGTTGGATTTGCATGGTAAAAGGTTGATTGGAGATGGGAGAGGGTACAAAAGGTTGGTTGCATTGAGTAGCTTGATTCTTCCGACTCACTAGTCTTTCTTCCATACATTTGATGTCTTGGGATTGCTTGGCTAGACATTCTTCTTTGTATCTAAACTGTTCTTGGTGAATGAAAGACTGATATTCAAGCTCCTCTTAATACCTATTTAACTCATCCAACCTATAACACTCTTCCATTTGCTTCTCAAATTCCAAACTTATCTCCCTAACACTCTTAGATTGACTAAGAGAAAAATAATTAGAACTACTTGGGGTGATTCCATGAACAACATTAGCTTGATGAAACTGATAGAGGGGCTCATTAGAAAAATATTGATCAAATGAATATTGATACATACCAAAAATTTCTAATTTCTTTTTGTTTGTGCACTTGGACTGCTTAACCAGCTTTTCATGATGATGGATATCTTCTTCTGCTATAAAACTTATTCAAATTCAAACTTCTTCAGATATGCAAAGGATTTCTTTGTGGTCCCACCAGATGTGCCAAAAACTATTTTCAATTAGACTCACATCTTTGTGAAGGTAGTTTCAGGCCTTCATAGTCTGTTGAAACATGGAAACAATCCTAGGTTGTGGGTGGCCTAATCAACGGATTGGATCTATAGATTCTAAAGGCTAGCTCCCTTTGGTGTATCAATTAGGATCTCTACTCTACGCTACAAACTAGCAAAAAAATGGAAAAAGAGAAAATTGAAGGAAAAAAACCTATCTAATGATGGTGATACACTTGTATTATTTTGGTTCATCCACTCAATTTAAGCTCCTAAAAACATTGATTAGATAAGAAAAAGACTAAACTTTCAACTCTAATGACTCCTATGCATTAGTATTTCATGAAAAGGTTCTATCTGGTGATCAAATCTTGAGGTAAATGATGGAATAGGCCTTATTTAAGGCACTAACAACCACTTACATCCTTTTTAACTTCAACCAAAAAACATCAAACATAGAACATGACTTGCATAATGTGATCAACTAGTAACAAGGTAAGAATCAGGGCTTGACAAGGAAGAAAAATTTATCACATATGCAAATCACTGACCTAAATACATTATACTAGCGTTCTAGAATTTAAAATAGTCCTATTTATTTGAAAAAAAACAAATTTTGGCAGAGTTTGATTTTGCCAAAAGAGGGATTCATGAATTTCAAAATGGCTAAAAAAATAACTTATATAGAAAAAAATACAAAAACCAAGAGGTCAGTGCTGAAAATAGGAGAAGAAATTAACTCCCACATCTCACAAGTCCAATTTTAGTTATCAAAAGATAACTAAGCCTTCTGATCATATATTTTTATCTTCCATCCTACATGAAAAGCTCTTTGGCAGTGAAAATGATGGTGGGCCCAACTTTGAAAAGTCAAACTATCTTGCATGAAAAGCCATGCCACAATCTTCAAAAGAATATGCCTCTTGATTGAACTTGAATCTGAGTTGGATCATTGAATACATGAGATGACTAGGAGATAAGCATGACTTCAACAAATAGTCAATTGAAGCTTTAACCAATCAACTATAGATAGCCTTTACTTGCATGGAAAAGACCTTGATGAGTGAGAGGTGCATGGAAACTCTAAGAGAACATAAAATACATGGTGTAGAAACTTAGATTGAACTCCTTGTTAACTTATTTTAATGCTAAACTACTTGAGCCCTTCATGCATTCAAGTTTCTCTTTTGGAACTAAGAGAACCGTGCCTGAAGGTATCTACATATCTTGGACTATAGATCTTCTTATAGATGGAAAAAATAATATCTTTTTTGGATTTTTGCATGTTCATGCTTGTCTTGGACATGCCTAATCTTTTCTTAGGCCACTTTGCATGCTCTGCATGTAATCCTTCAGACTACTATTTGGGCTCTTTGTTTTTGCTTCTATCGATTCCTACGGGCTTTCCTCTCAGACAATTTCCTATCTATTTTTTGTGGACAATTTATCTAAAACTATTTTCTTTATGCACTTTTCTTTCTAACTTTTCCTTCGGATAATTTCCCTAAAGAATTTGTCTCATATTTTTGGCCTTCATATTTTTGTCTGTGGCTTATCTCCTTGTTTATTTCCTTCAAATAAAAAGTTCGTGACTATATGCTTCTTCAAGCTTTTTCCTTGACTTATCCTTCAGAAAATTCATCCAAAATAAATATGTCTTCAAGTTTTTTACAATGGTTGATTCCTTCAGACAAAAATTATGAAGGAATTCATGATATGAACTTTTGTAAATTGCCCTTCGAATTCATGAAAATGCCCTTCAGGGTTTTGGAAATGAACCTTTTAAAATTCTAAAAATGGACCGTTTAGTGATTTTGAAGTTGTCTCTCAAAACTTTTAAAATGGTCCACTTACCCTTTAAAAAAATTAGAATGGTCCACTTGCCCTTCGAAAAAGTTTAAATGGTCCACTTACCCTTCAGAAAAGTTGAAATGGACTTCTAAAAAAAATGAACCCTTCAGCTTTCTTTTAAGTGTCCCTTTCAAAAAAATTGAAATGAACCTCTTCCAACGAAGTGGCTTTTGGATTTCTGCAATAGACCCTTCAAATTTTTTGAAATGGTCCTCTTGCTCTAGAAAATACCCTTTTAAAAAATTGTAAAGGTCTTATTGCCCTTCGAAAAATGTGTAATGATCCTTCGGCAAATTGAAATGACCCTTCAGACTTTTTGAAAAGGTCCTTTCGAAAGAATTTGAATGGTCCACTTACCCTTCAAAAAATTTGTAAAGGGCTTTTTTGAAGGAAAATAACCCTTTCAGACTTCTTGAAAAGTGACTTTCCCAAAAGGAAATTACCCTTCAAGATTGTTGAAAATATCTTTTTTTGAAAGGAATATTCCTTCGAATTTTGTGCAAAGTCCTTTAATTTAGCTTATATAGAAAAACCTCAAGTATTTCTTCTTGAAAAATCTAAAGTCTTCTTCTTTGAGAACCTGAACTCTTTTTCAAAACTCACTCCCTTCAACTGCTCGGATCAACATCAAAAATTTTCTGTAAAGAATTAGACAAGTGAAAGAAAAGACCCTAAATCACCTAAACAACCCTAAAACCTACTAACCATGGATTTTTCAAGGACTTTTCAAGACCAATTACTGACTCACAAGACAAAAAGGCATGATTATGCTAGTTTCAAATGACAAGGGTTGCAATTTGACCTGTAGGGTCAAAATTTTCAATAGAAACAATGTATAACACCTCTCTTTGAACTCATCACACACACTCAAACTTTATCATACAATTAATGTATCCAAACACCCATTTTGGATCACTCTAGTCTTCTTCACTCATCCTCAATCTGATCTATACTTTAGTATATCCACTAAGCACACTCTCTCTGATCTCTTTCCTTTGTCTTTATCTTATGCTCTCTCAATACACACATAAAATTCTAGAAACCATTGCCTTAGTCTCCACTCTTTATAGAGTCTTCATGAATATCAACTTCTAGGTCGGCCATAATACTTGCCTTAACCCTTAAGACTTCTATCATGCTAACACATAACTTAATACCATCCTCATAGGTCATTCGTAGCATCCATGGATCATAATTAAGCAGTTACACCTTTCAATTAGGCCTTAGTAGTCCTTATAAGTCTCATGGAGAACTATTACCACTTTAACACTTCATCAAGTAAAACAGGAACACAAGATCACTTTCAAATACATGGGTCCACTCCATATGACCTCTATGACATCTTTAGGTGATTTCTCCTACCAAAACACTCTTATACTAAAGCATAAATTGCTTAAACAATATTTTGTACACAGTAACACCATGAATGAATAAATAGACAATTTTGAAGCTCAATATCTTAACTGTACAAATATTCAAAACTTTTAACCAATGTCTTTGGATATGCCTTGGAGTCCTCTTCAACTTTGCTTTTTATACCAACATGAAATTAGTCTTGGATCACAATATATAGTTCAAAAACTCCAGACTAGTTTTCCAATGTTAATTTGAAAATTCAAATTCCAACGATCACTGTGAAAATGCTAAACATTGAACACTTTGACCTCATCTTGTGCTCCGTAAGAAATTTGAATAAATATGCACCGTTGATCTCCTCAAAAGTAGCCTATTTTTCACCTTAGAATGCTCACTATTGATCTTCGATATGAGCTTTCATGATCATGCCACTTAGCAACTCTGCATGCCTTCTAAGCACATTGAATATTTGACTTGATCTACACCATCGATCTCCATCTGTACAAACACTTGTGTACCATTGATCTTCTATCAAATCTTTCGAGATTGTGACACTTGGCACCCTTGCATGCCTTTTGAGCATCCTTTGACATATTGACTAAATACGCAATGTTGGATCACTACTGAAAAGATCACACACTTTGTTAGATCATTATATATTCAGATTAAATGCTTACCATTAGATCTGTGATCTGATTAAATATTCATCATAGATATTTGATATCATAAAATTGGCTAAGTATGGAAACTTAGTGAATTCAGTCTAAGAAGCCAACTTTTCACCTCAATAAATTTTGCTACGTTTCATATACAGACCTAAAATTTTAACCACATGATCACCTCTCCTAGGGGAATCCATCCACATATCAAACTACTCATAAAACCTTCACATATGTGAAATATGATGTCATCAAACTGCTTACTTAGTCTTATCTGTCAAGATGACTACTTGAACTTAGATCTTCATATGACTGATCTAATGAATTTCTTTCACTTCTATAAGCACTCCAAGCACTCATCACACCCGATAGGGTCTCTAAAACATGTCCATACCATCAAAAACATCCATCAATTGCCTATTCAAGTCAAACATTGATGAATTATGCAAGAATGTTGAAGCACACTTTGTCATTATCATTCTAGCACACAAAACACCTCATCAACATCCTTGGTCACTTTGGAGACATTATTAACAAACCTTCAACAAGGCTAAGTTTTGGCTATAGGTTTAAAATGCCCATAAATTTTTTGAATTCTAATGTGATACCATGACACCTTAATTCACTATCCAAGGTTAGGGACCTTTCCCATATCACATGAAATAACACCACTATTAGGAAGCTCAAGAACATATAAGATCATATATAAAATTTGAGCTCAAGAGCAAATTTGGGTTTTTGGGTGTTATGAATATATAACACGATCACATTATTAATGCAGTCATGTTATTAACTAACACAATTTCATTATTAACATGGTCGTGCTATTTGAATTTAAATTTCAACACCAAGCCTTTTGGCTCAAGAATGGCTTGGATTCTCAAGTCAAAGGCTTGGACCTATTGATCTATAGCTGAATCTGAGAGTATTGATAAAAAAACAACAAAATTGAAATTTGATCACCAAATACACTATGAATTTCAATGATAAAATTCAAAAACTTAATACCATCATGACGAGCATGCTCTCCTCTTTCCAAAAATATGATTTTTATAATTTTTGGACTAATTTAAGATTTAAAACTACTATTTTTGCTGATCCAAGTGCAAAAGAAGTTATATGGTCACAAATTAGGTGCACTGCACAAACAGCTATCCATTTTTTTGTTAGTTTTTAGGATCTATTTACTTGCAAAATTCATTTAAAAAAAGTTTTCATTGAAAAAATATAGGTCACAAACTAAAAGATCTTATATAAATTTTCACCGAAGTGTTTCAAACAATATTAAATGTTACTAAAAAAATGGTACGTTGCACAACCATCTATCTACTCTCTTTTCTTAAAAAAATAGGAGTTCCTCTTCAAATTTTAGATGTTTGACCTAGTTATAATTGATCATTATTAAAAAACATTAATGTTTTGTAAACTAGACTTGAAATGCTATCTTTTATGTTCTTACACCATCTTCAAATTTGGAGTGTAGATATCTCAAATTATCTACATAAGTTCATATTTCTGAAATTTTAGGAAAATCCTATCCATGAATAGGCCACTTTTTGTCCTCCAACTTTGTGCACTTACCCTTTACATAAATACTTATTTGCGCAGTGATTGTACTTTAATTGCACTAAAATTTAACCATGTTTGTTAAATGAGTGTGTATGATCAAGATGATTCCCACTCAACGCTCATAGCCATGGTGGAATCATTGCATCATGTCAAAAATGGATATCGCATCGTTTCTAAAAGTAGAGTCGCTGTCTTCCCTCAATCTCTTAAAAATTGTAACTACTTATATATTTTTCTTTAATATAAGAATTTGTTTTGCATATTCAAACACAATTTTCAAGGCCAAACTAAATCAGAGTCTTCTCCAAATTAGTTACTAGCCATAATGGCGCTCAAATAGGTGAAATTGCACTCACACTCATATTTTAGCATAATATGAAAAATATGGTGGCTGACTTTTAGATGCAATTGTAAATACAAGGGTTTTTTATTGCAAGCTTCTGATCATCGCAAAGCACTTACATTCCCTTTATTAGCACTACACTCATAACTCATGCACTTGGTTTGATTTTCACAAGGAAAACTTTTAACCGCATTTCTTTTATGCCCTCCACCAGGTGTAAGTGCAGATGTAGTTTGCCATGTACATTCTCATTTATAGTATTGCAATTATTTATTTGGATTTTAGTTTTCCTTTTCGCACCACTGACCTCAACTCCTCTCAATAATATTTTTTAAGATTTTTTAATATTAAATTTTGATTAAATAAATTTCGAAAGTTTTTTACCTCTTATGAGATTAATTATAAATGTGGCAGTAATATTGTTGGAGATGTCTTGCCTTTGGCTAAAACTAATTTAAGAAAAATAATAATCAAGTTATCCTTATCTGCTAAGTTAGAACCACAGTGTAAATAATGAAACAATAATTAAAAGAAAATGGAGGCAAAAATGAGGCCTAATGGTGAGAACTGAGTGATTTTCCGATCGACCACCTTTACATTTACACATCCTTAATCTTTCATGATTATGATTTATATAGAATAAACTTGATGTCTTCTTCAATCTTTACTTTGTTATTTTAAGTCTTACATATACTAATATATGTACATTTACAATCTTCTGAAATTAAAATTAAAACCAAATTAATGTAAGTCAACAAAACATATAAAAGATATGAGACTCATATCATTAGGGCTAAAAAGATATATGAGACTCAATATTGAATGATCTTAGGGCCCCATAAATTTACACTAGAATTACAAGTAACAAGCCTTTAACCTCATAAAGCATAGAATCGAGGAGAGAGAAAAAGTTGAGAGAAACACATAACAAAGAGACAAAAACATAAAAAGATATGCCCAAAAAAAGGTTTAATATAAATTAATAATAGGCATTGACCTAAGTACCCTATAAACGTACAATTTTACAACTCAACCAAAATTATGTGACTATAGTATTCGAATTTAGTCAAATCAGGCAAAACCTAAAAATTTGTAAGAAGCTTATTAACTATGGTAACCCAAATGAAATCCTCACCCCATTAGAAGGTTTTCCAACACCATTACTTTTGAAATTTACTAAATATATTAAACTTTAGAAGTTAGTTAAATATGAACTCCCGCTCAACTCGTTAATGTTTAATGTTTAAATCGGAGAAAACCATACAAACATTTAACATTTTATATTATATATTAATTAACATTGATAATAGATTTTTTCATGTAATTTCCTTTTCTTTACATGTTGAGAATTGGGAGTTAAAAATAATTTCAATTAATTAAATAAAAGTTATGGTGTGGTTTTAGTATTTAATGTTTAGAAGAATATTTAAAGTACACGAATTTTGAGATTTGTTTATAATTGTATTAAATGTTTATAAAAATTATGTATATATTTTTTGTATTTGAATATTTAATAAATATAAGATTACTAGAATAAAGTAATTTTTTACTAATAAATTTAAGTAAGTTTATTTTGATAAAGAAAAGCATAAGATGTTGGTCTCAAAAAAATAAATGATCAATATTATATCACTTGGCACAATCTTATAGCTACATAATACAGAGTGATTGTGACTCTGTAGAACCTATGAGGTTATAATAGTAATACTGAACGCTAAAAGCAAATAGTTTTGGATATAATTATTAAGCTTAAATATTTATGACTTTATAAATAATTATTAAGGCCATGATCACTATCAAAAATAATATATAGTCCATGTGAAGTGTAAACACCTTATAATTATGTGTATCCATGAAATAATGTATCGTGGTTGTCATCCTTGGAATACATACCACATTCAATTCACATTAAACCACAACAACTTAGCTTTTATTTTCCCACTTTAACTCGATCTTCAATTATTTCTTATGAATTGACTTTCTCACTACCATAACAATTTAGCTTTGATTTTCCTACTTTAACATAAGCTTCAATTATTTCCTATGAATTGACTTTCTAAGTGTATTAATATGGACTTCAAATTAAATTGAATGTAATTTTATTTTGTAAGTTCTAATTCAAACTAAAACTTTACAATACATTATCATCGTCCTTCATGAAATTGTAAAAATTCATCACCTTTAGCAGGTTTTACCATGTCATGCCCTTATTATTAGGGCATGGAATTCCACTTATTAATAGGGCATATAATATGATATGGTTGTCATTTAGGTGCTTAATTTTTAGTCCTTGTCAAGATAGGTATTATAAGTTTCACTCGAACAAGTAATTTATTTGGTCTAACTAATAAGAACCTTCAATAAGATGTTTGGTCTAACTAATAAGAGCCTTCAATAAGATGTATAACTTTCTCAATTCTAAATTTTTTTATCCAAATATTAAGTTATATTCCTTCACATATTCTCATGAAATATTCTATTTATATTAATATAATAATTACAATTATTTAAATAAAAAAACATTTAAAATTAAAAATTAGTTAAATGACATGTGTGTCGCTAATGTCATGCTAATATGTATTAATTATTTAATTTTTGTAGTGAATTTATCACTGTCATGTGTATTGAGAGAAGTTTTAGTTTAATAGTAATTTATAAAAATATTAAGTTGCAAGTTATTGTAATTAATTTAATAGTAATTTTATTTACCAGCTTGTTCATGATTAGGATAACACTTAATAATTGTGAATTATTTTACACATTATAACCACTATTGTTAATGATTCTTTTCTCATTATTTTTCCCCATAAACATTTAAAAAAATAATGCCTAGTACGGATTGACACTTTTGTCACTAGAAGACTTCCTCCATGCTTTACTACTTTTTGTGTTGAAAATAAAATGAAGCAAAGTGACTGGATCATATGTGTATAATCCGTATCTGACCTTATCAATTTATAAATACAAATCTAATACGAGATTGGAAACAACTATTTGTGTACCAAGGGTTGGAGGATAAGCAATTTATATTAAAACTTGGAGGAGGCCAGAAATAATGAACATTTTACCACGCATTATTTTAGGAATGATTTTTAGTATACAACACACAACTCATGACATATAAATTCCCTTCTTGATCCCATCAAGGTAGTCTTACCATAATATACAAATAGATCTCTCTCTAATCAAGCATTAAAGAACATGTCATATGATTGGAGTACATTACATTTTAAATGTCTTGTATCACTTACTTTAACATCTTCATATCTCATTAGCCATTACTTCTAAGACACAGACTATAGCAACACTATATCCCTAAATCTTACCACTAATGTTTTTATCTATTTACTTTTATTAGTTTTTGCATACTATTTACTATTGTATTGAGCTTACGTTACAAATTTACATGAAAACTCAAATTTAAATAATTCACAATATAAAGTTAGAGACTAGCCATTACATAGCCCTTATTTTTTTAAAGAAGTACAAAGTACAATGTAGGTTCTCCTCTTTATAGGAAAGTGACTTAATCACATAGTGAGCCAATTATAAGGGGTGGGCACATCAATATATTCTTTTTGTATGATTTTATTTCATTTAAAAATTAATATAAGAATTATATAAAAATTCAATTTGATGGAGACTTTTTTCAGATAAATACTTGAATTTCCTTAGAAAAATTATCTTGTCAATGTCTTCTAACTAACAAAAAACTAGAAAAATAATATTTTATATTCTTTTCTTTTTAAAATATACTGAATATTTAAAATCTATTGTCAAACAATTTTTCTAATACAAATTAATAGGAAGAGGTGATTAAAATAGATACCTGCTACTAACAATTCAAATGCATTAATAGATCTACAGAATCACAAAGATATATGTAGTGAAAACAACAATGTCTATATGATACAAAATTATTAGAGTAGTTGATTGAATCAAAGAGAAATAAAGAAACTATTCATATTGTGTTTAATGAGAATGAGATTCCACTTGCTAGTTAATATGAGGGACAATTTATTCATACAAACATAGATGGTAAAAAAATATATATGACATAATAGTTAATGACATAGTAGTTGACATTGAAAAATTTATCTCTAATCTTAAATTTCATATAGATGATTTAGCATTCACTCCAATAATTATTGTAGGATATGATTGGTATTTGATGTAGGGGTATCCAAGAGGTTTTACAATATTATATAAACCATAAATAAAGTGGCATGTGTTTGTTTAGCTTTTCAGATTGTGGCTTTATTATAGTAAGGTTGTTAACCTCTTAGAATAATTTTACTAAAGTATTCCTTTGTTGTGGTAAAAATACAAAGATTTTTTGTCTACTTCTATTAGTTTGTGTAGACTGTTAAGTCACAAACATTGGTCATAATATTCCTTTAATTTTAGTGAAAATTGGATGATAAATTTTTTTTAGGTCATATTACCTGACACTTATGCACCAAATTTTAGATCATTTGGAGTTATAATGAAAATGTATTCCCTAATTCTATCAGACTGCATATAATCCCTGATTCTATCAGAGTGCATATATGACACTTAGAAATATGTTTCTATTGTTATGTTAAGAGTTAGATTTCAAAATTTTGTGATACAATATTAATTGAAATTTAAAACATATGTGAAAAAAATTAGATAATTTTGAGTTATAGAGTTAATGTACTATCATTTTATGTCCGTCTACGTAATTTGTCTAATCTGTGATACTTGAAAAGATGGTTCTTTAATTTCGGTGAGAATTGGATTTATAAATTAGGTGAGATTATATAAAATGCAGGTATAAATATGTTTGTAAAATTTAATATGAAGTTAATAAATATTTGTAAAGTTATGGTGATTTTTGTAACTATTGTTTGGCGTGAAAATACCACTTGAATACCTAGGAATCAATAATTTAGTTTTTTTATTGTAATAGCACTTGGAAAGCTAAGATTCTAGGAGGTGTTTTATGTTTAATATTATTCCTACATGCCAAGTATCTTATTATGAAATTTAACAACGTTAATGTTTGTCAATTATGCATGACTGTCTCTACTTTATGACACATAGAAGGAGTTGTTACTGACAATTTGATGTTTAATCATGAAAATTGAAAGATGCCAAACTATTGTCCATTATGTTATGGTAATGGAAGTTTCATACACACCCCATGAATCTTTTTATGTCAAAGGGATAGGATATTTAGAGGAGTAAGTCAAGTTTTGGGAGAAAAGGATGAGTTGTGAAGGAGCATAACTCTTTAAGAGTAGAACAAAGAGTTGTATCAGTCCAGGATGGATTGCATGAGAGTCTATAAATATTTCAT
Organism: Torreya grandis; assembly: GCA_037957365.1. NCBI lineage: Eukaryota > Viridiplantae > Streptophyta > Pinopsida > Cupressales > Taxaceae > Torreya > Torreya grandis. The sequence continues at coordinate 2,519,697 of JARHVA010000759.1, read as the reverse complement.
GTAATTAAATAAAATTATCAATATACATGTGAGAGTGAATGTGTGTTTGTCTATTCCATTGTAATGTTTTGAATCTAAATGTAATAAAAATGTGTTAAGTGTGTAATGTTTGAGTATGTGTTGAAAGTGTGTCCATAGATAAGTGTTTGGCCCTAGAAACACAAAGATAAAGGTATTCCTTAAGTGGACCACATCTCTAGTGCTTGCACCAGTATTAGTATAATGCTTTTTAGTTACATTATCTTTAGTATGATAATAGGTCTAAAGATAATTCAAATCTTATTTCACATGGTGCCTGCTAAGAATCATATAATATTTTAATTGTTAAATCTTAAATATATCAAATGAAAACAATACCTTCTACCATATTACATTATTTAAAATTATGACATCAAAGTCAAATGGTTACAATTAAAAGAGACATTAAATTTTAAAATGAAAATAATTACACCATTGCTTAAAATTATAACAACAAAGTCAAATTTACACCAGTGTTTAAAATTATGACATCAAAATTAAAATTGTTACAATTAAAGAGACAAAGAATAATTTTTCAAATGAACAAATTTAAGAAGTTGTATGCAAAGAAACACTATCCTAAGAGAAGGGTACATAAATTTCAAGTGCATAAATCTATTCAGATATCTCAACAAGGGTGCATTTGGCATATGTTGTCTCAAATCCAACCAATATCATAAAAACTAACCTAGGCAAGACATTGGCCATTAAATACCTAGGTGCTTCACCACCTTGAGAGTGTATTAATGGAGATATTAATGTTTCATCTTTTATATAACTAAGATATGCCAGATGTTAGCCATTAGATTCCTGAGTGCCTCAACACTTTGAGTGCACTAATGGTGATCTTAATGTTTCATCTTATCTATCTAATTACAACTATTATAGATCCCTTGGTATTATGAAAAATGAAGATACACCAACTTAAAAACAATCACTTTGAACTTACAGACTATAAGTCAATGAGAATTTTGCCATAACTTTATCAATATGGAATTCTCTTGCTATGAATGCTTTTGGGAAAAAGTCTTTCAGATAAAAATCAATGGAAATTTTATTTCCATCATAAAATTATTTTTCAAAATATGATTTACTTAAAAAAAATTAACGCATAAATGAGACTCATTATAAAAAAATGTGTGAGCTTCCATGACAGCAAAATTCAAAATTTATCTATTAGTGGTATTCAAAAAGATCACTCCTACAAACCTTGATATCTCTAAACAAAATTATCTTGGCCATTTTGTTCAATGAAAACACAACTTACTACTTTATATTTATATTAATAATATTCCTTATGTACTCCTCGTTAAACTTGGGAATGTTAACCTTAAGCATGCCATTTTTCATTTGAGCTTCAATTTGATTGAGCTTATACACTTTAGGAGGCATGTCAATGTGTTTATTGTATTTTATCCCACTCTTTCCCATCTCTACATTAGATGGTTTGTGAGGACCAATGAATTATCCTTAGCATAAAATTTGACATCATCTCTGTCAAGGCTAGGCATGTCTACTTACAGATATAGAGCATCCTTTTCTTCGATAATGTCTCATGGATTCCTCATGTCCCCACTCCCCTAGAAGCTGCCATAAAAAGGTTACCAAATAGTTCATTCACTCCAAAACCTACGCCTCTTAGTGGATAAAAAAGAATTGCTAAATTATAATAAAAAGGAATTGTTAAATTATAATTAGGGTTTAGTACCTCATAGGATATATAAACTTATAACATCATTTAATTAAATAAAATAAAAACCATTGTAGAGGGTTAAGGTTTCTTGACATATGGGAAAACAATTACAAATACTTAGGGTTTTTTTATGTTTACTATTAAAAATATCGAGGAAATCCCTATGATAAGTTTCTGAAATTTAGTGAATTTGCCTATCATCTTGAAGTGAATAATCATCATCTAAATTCTATCCCTTAATTACAATCATGGATAAAATTTAACGAATTTGAGCCTCTCCAACTTGAGCATAGCTAATGTTGTTCCAAAAATCCGTCACTTGCTTTTGTGGACAACATACCGACCATTTTGGTCCTGCAGACCAAACCTCTCTCTTTTCTTTCTCAAAAATATTTTGAGCAGTTAAGTTTTTCAAATATTCAATATTTTTTAGCTAAGGAGCTCACAGGTTCAACAAGCAGACTTTCACAAAGAAATAAGTTCCAAACACTTAGGCATTTCAAGGATGGTTCAACGCCGAGGTTCAATCAAAAGACTTAACGACGCGCTTCAAACAAATGGAATGAATCATTGAACCAATGAATCATTGAATATTTGAACTTAGTAAGGTTCAAAGTGGTTCAAAGGTTCAAAGGTTCAAAAAGAGTTAAGCACATCAAAGAGTTCAACGAGTTCGAAGACTTTGGAAAGTTTAAAGGTTCAACGGCTTCAGCAGACTTAAAAGAATAAAAGGATTCGAAGAGTTAAGATTGAATTTTTGAACCATTGAACCTTGAACTTTCAACGGTTCAAAGGTTCAACGAGTTTGACAGAAAAGGAAAGGATCCAGAGAGTTCAAAGCTTCAAAAGATTCAAAGAAATAGATTGAACCATTGAACCTTGAACCAAAATGGTTCAAGGTTCAAAGGTTCAAAGGGTTCAAAGAGTTCAAAGTTCGAAAGGAAGCTTAGAGCGAATGAATGAAGTGGAAGATTCCAGAAAGAATTTCAACAAGATGGTTCAATCGAAGAAGAAAAAGAAAGCGAACGTGGCCCTTCACAAAACATTAAATCCAAGAGCCGATTGAACCAACGAGCTGATTGAACCACCCGAACTATTGAACCATTGAACCGGTGCACTCCAAGGTTCAAAGGTTCAAAGTTCAAAATGGTTCAACTAAGTGACCATGATGTCCCCGTAGATGTCAAATTTAGGGTAATAGAATATTCATTGATTTTTAAATATGGTGTGGACCCTAAGAACAAACTCAGCGAATAGCCAAAGAAAGCGCCGAAGGAGCCAGCAAAAAATGAGAAGATAACCCGAGAGCTTTGATGACCAGGGAGAGACAAAATACTACAAGAAATTTAGAAATATCTACATGAGAATTATTTTTAGTAGGTGAAACAGTCCACCAGGTGGATATCAGAGGACGCGAGTATTCAATAGTGCGGCTTGTTTTTCTCCCTTTGAGTAAAAGTGAATGGACAACCGTGTAAGTATCTTGAAGAGGACCAGGCAGCGCATACTTTGGAGGAGACATTTGAGATGAATTAGAATGCCAAAGTTAAGGTTGATGACATGTTCTAGCATGGCCCCTTCACATAATTTCTAAATGCATCCAAGGCATTAAATGCAGCATGGGCCATTTACTGGAAACAAGTGCCAAAGTCTTTCTTCTGGATACTATATATTGTAATCTCTCATTTTAAAAAAGAAAGATCTCTTAGTTATTAGAAGTGAAACTCTGCCCAAATTGAAAGGCATTCTTGAAACTTTGAGCTCAGACTGTTAATCATATTTTGTTATTTGAATGAGAAAGCAAGTGACCTTTCAGACTTTGTGTTGAAATAGCTTGTGTTATCTAGGAAATTGTTCTTATGTTTGTTTTCTAAATACAATCTTGTCTATTTAATCAAATAAGCAGAATTAGTGAAAGTAATCTGGAAGGTGTCTTGAAACCCACTATGGGAGACTTTGTGTTGCCATCATTATCTTCAGTCTGTTTGTTTTATGTTTCAGTTTAAAAGATATTGGTGAGACTTTGAGCTCTCATTACCCTTCGTAATCTTTCACTTTGTTGTAGTTGAAGCAGAGACTTTGTGCTATGCTTCATTCCAATGTGTTACCGCATCTTGATCAGTGAGAGAAGCAACGAAAGACTTTGTGCTTTCATAGGTTTCTTGTGGTTGCAGTTACTACTCACGAAGTCTTATTTTAATTTTCTGAACATCATTTCTGAAAAAAGAGAAATGCTTTCAACAATTACCCAAGATTTCTCTTTGTCTTTGTGAATATCATCTCTGAAAAAAAGAGATGGATGGTATGATTTCACCCCTATGTGTATTTTTAGATTATATATATTAGTACATAATAGTTTATAGGGAGCCTCCCCTGCCTTATAGGGAACCTCCCCTTGATGAGAGGAGAGATTTATCTCATTCTAGCTGTGGTCACCACACCCATTTTTTTGTATAAATCTCCTTATGTTGTGGTTGATGTAACCATTTTGCCATTAGTAAGTTGGTGACAAAATATTCATCCAATATCTTTTTGGTGACTCTGCTAGGGAAGAATGCACAGTTTGAAGCCTCAAGCTTCAAATTGAAGCAGTTCCAGTTATTTTTTATTTTTATTTTACACTCTGGCAGATCCACGGTATACATGAAGTCAGAGAGCTCAAGGTATTGTTGACCCTGTATTTGAGTTTGTGCGGCAAAATAACTTTGATCTTTTCCCTCCACAAACTCACCTTCAACGAACTAAGAGTTTTCCTCATACTAACATCAGGTCTCTAATATCAGGCAAAGCTTCTCTTTTCTCTACTAGCAAAGCTTTATCTATACATACCCCATCAAGATTTGTTATCCCTCCTTTCTATTTTCATATCATGGTAGCTCAATGCCTCTGGAGTAACACCGTTGGTCCTCTAAATCTAACTCCACATCTATATGAACTACCTCACAGTTTAAGAAAGAATTTCTCCAAGTTATTTGGCGATGGGAGAGTTCATCTTGATGAACATATTGTAGCCTTCTGTATAGATTATGGTGTGATAAGCATGGAGTATGAGGACATAGCAGTCAGGTTGTTTGTAAAAACATTACAAAGTGCTACTGCAGACTAGTTTTATCATCTGCAGGCCCAGACTGTGACTGACTAGAACACTCTTAATGCCAAATTTGAGGCTAGATTCAAACTTGCAGAAGATGCGCATACCCTGCTGGCTCAGCTCACACAAATGAATAAAGAACCTCGTGAACTTATGAGAGACTTCATAGCTAAATTCGATAAGCTGAGGAACAAGATTCTCACAATTGCTCATCTGACACCAGAAAATCTCAAATGCTTCTTCATAAATTTTCAGCTTTCTGAAGTGAGTTTCTTGTTGAAGCAAGCTAGCCACATAGATCTTGTTGCAACTCAAGATTTGGCCACCGAGGTTGAAGACAACCTTATCTTGGCAGGGAATATAAGAAGGAATCCTAACATAAGAAAATATTCATCTCCTGAAAATTTTTTTACAGGCACCACTAATCCTATGATGCAAAAGTCAGTAAATGAGTTGTTATCTCTCAAAAAATAAATGGCATAAGGGATGTCTACTCCTCCTCCTTATCAGGGTATACCAATGAGGATGTTTTCCAACTAGTCATATTAGGGCAATGCTACCAAAAATCAAGGGCAACTGAAACGCCTTCCTCCCCCACTAGGGAAACTTGTCATTGAAGCAGAACCAACTAACTCAGTAGTTGGTTATCTTGAAACCGAATCTGATTTTTCTTTCCAACTTAAGTTGAACCAAGAAAATGACGTTGATCTCTTTGTAGAAGACTAAGAAGAATCCGCTGGTGACTCCAACATTAGTTTCTTGAATTACCAGGATGAACCCAAAAGTAAAGGTGAAGCATTTGATGAATCATATGCAATATTTACCAGGGTTTAGAACCAATCAGCGCAATAAGCTGATAAAAAAAAACAGGAGAAAAATTTTGACCAGTAATTTCAATTGCTAAACAAGGGAACACTCTGCCTTTTCAATCAAAGGACCCAGTGATCACTAAAAAAGTAAGTACCTTAAACATTTTTACATCTTCTGCTTCAAATTCGTAGACCAGTACTACACCTATAAAAAACTAGAAGGATGGACTGCCTTCCCCTATTTCTAATTCATTTCAGTGATTTGATATAATTGACCATGTTAAGAAGACCAAAATTCAAATGTCTGAGTTTGAATTCTTGTAATCTAACCCTGAGCAGTTCGATAGGTTAGTTTAATGAGTCAAGAATAAAACCATCCCTGTAGGACAAGAAATTTTGAAGGTAATTCTTGGTCCCACCAAGAACACACCCACCCAAAATAATCTTGTGATTACTCCTCTAGTTGCCCCTATGAAAATAGAACCATTTTATGTTTTCCTGTTGATAAGCGGTCATCAGCGGAACAATTGCATTATAGACTCATGCGCTTCTGACAATGTCATCCCTGTCAAGGTGGCAGAATCTCTTGGTTTCACACTGACCAAAACTTTTGAGAGATGTTTATCTATGGAAAACAAATAAGTGCCTTTGCTGGGACAAATTAAAGATGCTCAATTTGTATTTGCAGCTTTTCCATATAAAAAAATCAAAATGACAGTCCTGGTGGCCGATGTCCCAGCGTCATACGACATCCTTCTTGGGCAAAATTTTTGCAAAGATGGTGGAGAATTGAGCATGGACCTATCTGAGGTGAGGATCCCTATTAAGGGCATCAAGCAAAGGCTACTTTTTGAGGAGGCAAAGTATATTATCACCCAAACGACAGCTCCTAAAGCTCAAATTTTGTTTGAGTCTTCAAGCATGGGTAATTACTTTTTGTCTACTGAAGACGTTCCTATTTTAGCAGATGAAAGCTTACTAAGTAACAATTCAACAAATTTAGATAAGGCATCAAAAAAATTGGTAGGGCGCTATACACATGAAAATGGATCTTCCCTTGATGAAGAAAAATTTGAAAGAAGATCAAATTCTGATGATGTCTGGATTCTAGAATTCGATGGCAGCAATTCTTCTACTAATTCTCGAGTTGATGTTGTTTTAATATCTCCTCAAAGAGATATTTTTCTCTATGCATATAAATTGTAGTTCAGCAACACTAACAACACTGCTGAATATGAATCACTGCTACTCGAATTAAAGGCTACTCAAGATAAAGGTGTCAGACTTCTTCATGCCAAAGGAGACACTGAATTGGTGGTTTGTCATGTGAGAAAATTGTATCAAACTAAGAATGAAATATTGTGACATTATCGCAATCTAGTGTGGGACTACATTGAAAGCTTTGATGCTTTCAATATTTTTGTAATGACCAAAGAATTCAACAGTCGTGCAGATGCATTCGCTGTCTCTGCAACTTTTTTGGTCCCTCACCAAGATTTCAAAAGAAATAGGTACACTATCGAACTGGTCTTTCGACCAAGTGTGCCTGATAATGCTGACCATTCCCAGGTATTCAATGGCGACAACTAAATCATTGATTTTTTAGAATAGGACAACTTTGAAAAGCTTCATTTTGAACGCAGTGAATCTCCATCGTGGGAATCAGCTCCAGCAACAAATTCAAAAGCTGATGAAGAGTTTCTTCAGCGAAAATGGAATAAAATCCCAAAAGGATTAGTTTCCCTTGAAAAACTATTTGATAAGCATGATCGGTTTATCAAGCAACAACAAATGGATTCAAAATCTTCTAAGGATTTTGATCAAATCAATTTGAGTATAGAGAAAAATTCCAAAATGGTCAACATTGGGAAGTGTTGCACTCCTGATGAGAAATCAAATTTATCACTCTGCGTCGCCATTACATTGATGTTTTGGCATACTCTTATGATGATCTAAAATCTCTCAGACCTAAAGAAATTCAGCACAAAATTTCTCTCAATATTGGGTCATTGCCTCACAAGCAGAAGCAAAGACAGTACAACCCCAGGATATCATGCACGATTTTATCTGAGATAAAAAAAATGTTGAATGCAAGAATTATTTTCCCAATCCATCATTTCACTTGGATTGCAAATATAGTCTCTGTGAGAAAAAATACTGGAGAAATTTGCCTGTGTTGATTTTAAAAATTTGAATCAGTCATCTTTAAAGGGCAACTATCCCCTGCCCATCATGGATCAGCGGCTGCAGACAGTAACTGGTGCTGAGATGTTATCAATGCTAGATGGTTTTTCAGGATATAATTAAGTGGAAGTTGGTGAAGCAAACCAACATAAGACCACTTTCACAAAATCTTAGGGCACTTTTGCATATCACAGAATGTCTTTTGGCTTGATCAACGCTGGTGCCACCTTCTAGAGAGCAATGAACCTTGCTTTCAAAGATGAAATGGGAAAGTTCATTGTGGTATATCTTGATGACTTGACTGTCTTTTTCAAGCATCATCCTGATCATGTGTATCATCTACAATAAGTGCTAGAGTGATGTAGGCAGAATGGTATTTCTTTTAATCTCAAGAAATCTATTTTTGGGGTTACAGAAGGTAGACATCTCAAACACACTGTCCCAAGAAGGTATAAAGATCGATCTAAAAAGGGTCAAATCCATTCAAGAGCTTGCTCTCCCTGCCAACAAGATTGCAGTCTAATCTTTCTTTGAAAAGGCAAATTTTTTACGAATGTTCATTCCTAAATTCATAGAAAGGATTCACCACATTTTCAATATGATGAAAGACAAACCCACTTTCAGATAGACGAAAGAAGGCAAGTCAACATTTCAAGACATCAAGGAGGCTATCACCCATGCCCCCATTTGGGTTTGTCTTAATTACACCAAAAACTTCATGATGTACAGCGATGCTTTTGAACACATGCTCTCAGCGATTTTGATTCAGTAGAACAAAGAAGGTATGAAATCTCCCATATCTTTCATGAGTTGTCCTCTCAAAGCTCATGCACTAAAGTATTCAAACATGGAGAAGCATGCTTATGCTGTGATAAAAGTGGTAAAACACTTCCATTTCTACAACCTGAACTCACACACTGTTGCTCTGGTCCCTAATACAACAGGTAAGTCCATACTAACTCAACAGGAGTTTAGAACCAAAAGGGGTAATTGGATTGCTAAAATCTAGGAGTTTAATCTAGTTATCAAATCAATAAAACTTGTGTGGGGAAGGGATCTCTACCAATTAATTGCTGATAACATACCAGAAGAAATAGGACATGAAGAAGTAGAAGTTGAAGACATGCTAATAGTTCTTTTTGTCACCACTACGAATGAGTGGTATTCGAATATTACTCATTTCTTTACTTATGGTGAGTGTCCTGCTCACCTATCTCGTAAAGAAAAGAGGGATGTGAAGTTGAAAGCTGCCAACTTTGTCCTATGGGACAACGGTCTATATAAAAGGAACCTTGATGGGGTATTCCTTCACTGCGTGGATAAAGTGCAGTAGAATAAACTTTTGGAGTCTTTCTACAATTTGGCTTGTGGGGGACATTTTTCTACACCTATGACTGCTCATAAGATTCTATGAGCTAAGTATTATTGGCCTACTCTATTTCAAGATGCATACAAATGGGTACATAGATGTGAACTATGTCAACAATTCATTGGAAGACCCAAATTAGTTGCATTACCTCTCAAGCCAATAATAATTGAAGAGCCATTTTAACAGTGGGGTATTGATTTCAATGGCATTGTAAACTCGTCTTCGAGCGCTAGACATGATTATGTCCTCATAACGACATACTACTTTATTAAATGGGTGGAAGCCATTCCAGTCAAGCATGCTACTTCAAAAGTAGTATGTAATTTTTTTAAGAAAAATATCATTTCTAGGTTTGGGGTCCTAATCAAAATTGTAACTGACAATGTAGCATGTTTCTCTTCTCATGAGATTACCCAGTTTTGCGATTATTATGGGATCATTCTCTTTCACTCTTCTGACTATTATCCACAAGAAATTGGTCAAGCAGAATCAAGCAACAAGAACCTAGTGACCATTATCAGGGAGTTGGTAGATGTCAATCAGAGACCCTGGCATAAAGCATTGTTTGATGTTTTATGGGTAGATAGAATTACACCCAAGAGGGTGATAGGTATGTCACCATTCCAAATTTTGTATGGTCTCAATGCAGAGATACCAATCACCCTGGAATTCCCAGCATTGAAGTTGGCAAATGCAATAGAAGATTCAACATTTGAAAGTTCCATCGACAAAAAGATCATGTGCTTGATTGAACTAGATGAGCAGCGAACTATGGTGGTAAACTATATCACTGCACATTAGAGTCTAGTAAAGAATCTCTTTGACCAGAAAGCAAAGATTTGTGATTCCCAAATTGGAGATCAAGTTCTGTTATGGGACGAGAGAAGAGAACTAAAAGAAATGCATGAAAAATTTAATCCCTTATGGAGAGGCCCGTTTGCTATTCATTAGCTCAATGGTAAAAATAGTTTCCTATTGAAGTATCAAGATGGCATGCATTTTTCACTACTTCACAGTGGACAACATCTAAAGCACTTCAATTCTTGAAGTATCGGATAAGTTTAATTGTACATTTGTATATATGTATAGTCTTTCTTTGTTTTATGTTTTTTGTTTGTTTTTGGTGCCATTTTGTTTTTGGCATCTTTCTTTTTGGGTGGCATGACTCCGTAGCGCAATGGCATACATGAAGGCACTAAGATTCTGGTTTCTACTCCCTTCGACTGTTTCAAAATTTCAATCGATTGAAGTTTCCCAACTAGAGCCAATTGTTATTCCCAAAATCCATCACTTGCTTTTGTGGACAATATACCGACCATTTTGGTCCTGCAGACCAAACCTCTCTCTTTTCTTTCTCAAAAATATTTTGAGCAATTAAGTTTTTCAAATATTCAAGTTTTTTTAGTTAAAGAGCTCGCAGGTTCAACAGGGGGACTTTCACAAAGAAACAAGTTTCAAACACTTAGGCATTTCAATGATGGTTCAACACTGAGGTTCAATCAAAACATTTAACGGTGGGCTTCAAACAAATGGAATGAATCATTGAACTAATGAACCATTAAACCTTTGAACTTAAAAAGGTTCAAAGTGGTTCAAAGATTCAAAAAGAGTTAAGCGCATCAAACAGTTCAACGAGTTCAAAGACTTCAGCAAGTTCAAAGGTTCAACAGCTTCAGCGGACTTAAAAGAATAAAAGGATTTGAAGAGTTAAGATTGAATCATTGAACCATTGAACCTTGAACTTTTAACGGTTCAAAGGTTCAACGAGTTTGACAGAAAAGGAAAGGATCTAAAGAGTTCGAAGCTTCAAAGGATTCAAAGAAATAGATTGAACCATTGAACCGTTGAACCTTGAATCGAAATGGTTCAAAGGGTTCAAAGTTCGAAAGGAAGCTTCGAGCGAATGAAGGAAGCATAAGATTTCAAAAAGAATTTTAACAAGATGGTTCAACCGAAGAAGAAAAATAAAGTGAATGCGGCACTTCACAAAACATTAAATCGAAGAGCCGATTGAACCACCCGAACTATTGAACCATTGAACCATTGAATCGGTGCACTCCAAGGAAGTGACTAAGTGACCATGACGTCCTCGCAGATGTCAAATTCAGGGTAATAGAATATCTGTTAATTTTTAAATATGGCACAGACCCTAAGAACAAACTCAGTGAACAGCGAAAAGAGCCGAAAGAGCCAGCAGAAAGTGAGAAGATATCTCGAGAGTTCAGATCACCAGATAGAGACAAAATACTACAGAAAATTCACAAATATCTACATGAGAGTTATTTTCAGTAAGTGAAACAGTCCACCAGGTGGACATCAGAAGACGTGAGTATTCAATAGCGCAGCGTATTTTTCTCCCTTTGAGTAAAAGTGAATGGACAACCGTGTAAGTATCTTGAAGAGGACCAGTGAGCGCATAATTTGGAAGAGAGATTTGAGATGAATTAGAATGCCAAAGTTAACGCTGATGACCTATTCCAACACGACCCCTTCACATAATTTCTAAATGCATTCAAGGCATTGAATGCAGCATGGAAGCGCCAAAGTTTTTCTTTTGACTGTTATATATTGTAATCTCTCATTTTAAATAAAAGAGATCTCTTAGTTATTAGAAGTGAAACTCTGCCCAAATTGAAAAGCATTTCTGAGACTTTGAGCTCAGAGTATTAATCATATTTTGTTATTTAAATGAGAAAGCAAGTGACTTTTTTGACTTTGTGTTGAAATATCTTGTGTTATCTAAGAAATTGTTCTTATGTCTGTTTCCTAAATACAATTTTATCCATTTAATCAAATAAACAAAATTAATGGAAATAATCTAGAATGTGTCCTAAAGCCGACTATGGAAGACTTTGTGCTGCCATCATTATCTTCAATCTATTTGTTTTATGTTTCAGTTTAAAGGATATTGGTGAGACTTTGAACTCTCATTACCCTTCGTAATTTTTCACTTTGTTATAGTTGAAGTGGAGACTTTGTGATATGCTTCATTCTACTGTGTTATTGCGTCTTGATCAATAAGAGAAACAACAAAAGACTTTGTATTTTTGTGAATTTTTTGTGGTTACAATTACTATTTAAAAAGTCTTCTTTTGGTTTTCTAAACATCATTTCTGAAAGAAGAAAAATGCCTTCAACAGTTACCCAAAATTTTTCCTTGTCCTTGTAAACATCATCTTTGAAAAAAGAGAGATGAATGGTATGATTTCACCCGTGTGTATTTTCAGTATATATATATTAGTACATAGTAATTTATAGGGAGCCTCCCCTACCTTATAAGAAACTTCTCCTTGATGAGAAGAGAGATTTATTTCATTCTCGCTGTGGCCACCACAACCATTTTATCGCATAAATATCTTTATGTTGTGATTGATGTAACCATTTTGCCATCAGTCAGTTGGTGACAAAATATTTACCCAACAGCGACTGACAAAATAATTCCTCACAACCAAAATGATAAATTTAATCTTCTAGCAATCCCCATAGTAGCCACCATAGAAGCCATTCCTACATCAATATTAACCCTGCACATGCCATATCAACCATATACTCTAACTCCATATTACGAACCTTTAAAGCCTACTTAAATCCCTAACAAATATGTAGCTAAACAAATAAACCCTAGAAATGCACAACATAGTATTAAACACATAATTTTGTTTTTTTAAGCATTGTGTGTTGCAATTTCTTACATTTACATACATTTGCATAGTCTAATAGATGAAATTAAAGGCTCTCACAAATCTTAAAAATGCCATACCTATATCAGATGTAACTGACAATCAAAAGAGATTTTATCTTACTCAGAGATAGTTTGGATGAAATGAAAATGTCCGATATTAATATTTAAATAGAGTAATGAAGAGTTTAGAAGGGAGAGTCATGTACCATGTTAAAAACATTAATGAGTACTGAAATGAAATGAAAATCTGTGATATTAATATTTAAATTAAATAAACAAAAAATCTAGAAATAAGACATTTGTAATATATATATATATATATATATTTTTAATTTTATAAATACTAAATTTCATTATATTTTATATCATATATTTTAAAACGAATATTAAAACTTAATAATATGAAAAATATTCTTACATTAATTACAATATTTCAAATGATTACAATAGATTCACGTAATGATAACTCAACACTAACTTTAATTTGACTTTACACTAGCTTTAAATTGAAGCGACCAGGGGTTAAATTTGACAATAACCCTTGCCCGTCAAGAAATTTTTTTGTAACAGTTTTTAAGATAATGTGACCTTGCACGTATTGTTCATTTATCATTTTTGACTTTCATAATTTTATATAAAAATTAATTAAACTTATTGTTTACAATATTTCAAATGATTACAATAGATTCACGTAATGATAACTCAACACTAACTTTAATTTGACTTTACACTAGCTTTAAATTGAAGCCGTCAAGAAATTTTTTTGTAACAGTTTTTAAGATAATGTCACCTTGCACGTATCGTTCATTTATCATTTTTGACTTTCATAATTTTATATAAAAATTAATTAAACTTATTGTTCATGTGATGGGGAACCCTGAACAACTCTCCAAATGGATATTTCTCAATATTTCTCAAGCGTTGAACAATTAGAAAATTTGTCTTTGTGCAAATTGTCCATTTGCAAATTCTTATATAGAATCCTTCTTTCCAGCTACAAAAGTGTCAAGTGCATAGTTCTTCAGCAAAGTCTGTTACCCACGAACTATAATTTCATTGTCTTTTTAACAATTGCAAAACATAATTACCATCCAAATCTACAACATATTCCTTGCCTGCCTTGTGTCTTCACCTCCCTGCCAGTGTAAGCATTAAATCCAAATAAAAGTCATTTTGGTCTCAATGAAGAAAATAATCTTTATGAACAAAGAATCGTCATTGAGAACGTTATTTTAGTAAAGCAATTTCCTTCTCCGTGCAATTATCATACATCAATTATTTTATTCCTCATAGTAGCAAGCTCTGTATTCTATTTAGTACTGCTATATGCATGTGTGAATGCAACATCCTTATCACCTTTTTAAAACCAGTCATACAAATCCAAATTCACACATCCCTATCATCTCTTTAGAGGTCAGTCATACAAATGCAATATTCCTCGTACTAGCAATTTTTATTATCCATTTAGTACTGCCACATGCATGGGTGAATGGTACATCCTTAACACCTTTAAAATCAGTCATGCCATTGCAATTTTCTCTGCCTAGTGCACACATGCATACAATGTTATTATAATGCTCTTACAATGCCTGAGCCTCCATAAAAACTGCATGCCCGTACTGCATATGGCATGCTCATACTGCATATGAAGCAGTCTCTAAAGCCAAATTTTCTTATTATTATTTGGCCTACTTAGAACACCATGTGGGGCCATACAGCTCACACACTGCAAGCTTACAAACAGTTCTGATGTTCATGTTCCAATTAATGGATAGCCCAGATCAGTCATCACAAAATCTGAAAATCATCCCCAAAGCATTTTAAATAAAAACACAATGAAATGAAAATAGATATAAAATATTAGATTTTCACTGTTTCTTGCGCATTTTTTTTTATTTGTAAGGTTTTAATTTGTTTTGCAAGTTCAACTGTGTCGAGACAACAGAACTCACAGCTCTCAACTATGCCAATCTAGCAGAGTCTCAATACCATGGTTGATTCTGACCCAATTGAACAGTCATGGAAATGAAGCACCCAAAAATGATCAGAATAGCCCAATAAGATTAAGACTTCAAACCTCAGAGTAAAACCTCGGGCTACCAAATTTAAGGTGCATCAAATGGCTGGCAATCATCACAAGGCAAACGCAAAGATACAGAAACATACAGACTAGCTGCAGACGCACAACACGGGAATAGAAACATACGGACCAATTACAAAGGAAATTGTACAAGGGAATAGTAACATACAGAGCAATTAGAAGAAGCTGCAACTCAGTGATATTAATTTATGATATAAAAAATCACCCACTGTAAAATATGTTTTGAAAACACCATCAACAAACTACACTCAATCAGAGGCCGTATTTGATTTGCGTGAACAATATTTGCAATCACCCTTCACCATCAGAACAACCAGTCTCGGACAAATAGAAGGGACAAATTATACACTAAATGCTGCTTTTAAAATGGATACAAGTGAGTTCAGTCTAGAGAACATCATATGTTGATAGCAAATCCATTTATTTTTACAGAAATATTCACCCACTTAGATACACAAAGCACCCCACAGACTAGAGCCATTAATATTCGAATCTAAAAATCGCACCGCTCCCTAAATCAAAAAACAATAATGGGAAATGCTAAACGCATGCCACACCTTATGCAAGCTTTACATCATGTGTCTCTACCGTATTTTTCAGGTTAAGCTTGTAAACCAATCTAAATTTCTTTCCACGAAATTCTTACCCAATTAAAACAAACAAATTGAATTTCACAAAATTAGATTGAAACAGCAATCGTGAACCCAAATCCAAAACCCTTCAGAGGGCATTCAACCACAACAACATACATTCGCACAAATAAATTATATGATGGTAAATTAAAGACCGCATTAACAAGTCATGATCTAGTTGGTAATTGATTTAAAGACCTAAGATATTACAGTAATAGTACAGAGCCCAGTTTTTTTTTAAAACCCTTGTATTCAATTCTTGATACGCTAAGGAGACCCTTGAAACCCCACATACATAACAATATACATCACCCCAATCCAAAATCAGTTACCTTATACCAGCTACCTGCCTTACAAAATATAAATTACTAAAAACTAACAAATAAAAATACAGTTCAAGAGTTTCAACACCTCCATTTCACAGATGGTGCCAACTGCCAACAGACATCGTTCGACATTGATGCACAAAATCATCCGCTGGTAAACTTCGTAACAGCCTTTGTACCCTCGGAAACCGCGTGCTTGGCCAGCTCCCCCGGAAGAACAAGCCGTACATCCGTCTGAATCTCCCGCGACGTGATTGTGGGCTTCTTGTTATATCTTGCCAACCTAGACGCCTCATTAGCCAATTTCTCAAAAATGTCATTGGTAAAGCTGTTCATGATCCCCAATGCCCATGGCCTTGCTGGAAATACCAATATCAGGGTGCACCTGTTTGAGGACCTTAAAGATATAGATCTTGTAGGTTTCAACGCTCTTCTCACGTTTCTTTTCGCCCTGCTTGTCGCCTCCTTCTTTGGGCAGCTTCTTCTCTGCCTTCGCAGGAGCCTTCTTTTCAGCTGCAGGAGATTTTTCAGCCACTGGTATTTTCTCAGCAGGCTTCTTCTCAGCTTTAGGAGCCATTGCAGGAATCGAACTCCAGACCTCTCGACGCTTTACACTTGAGCTTTGTAATCTAGCATACAGACCGATTGTTAATAATATATACGGAACACGGACTCTTCGTTTATTGGTGGTTTAGTTCGGTCACGGATCGAAAGGGTAATTTAATCTGGACCGTTGAATGGAAGTTTGATAAACGGGTCAGATTCCGTTTGTCCGCGCCTCGAAGTTTTGAATGGTTAAAATACACCAAAATACGTAATGACTTTGTGCAAGACCAAACTTGCAAAGTTGGAGTCCCTAACTTCTAAGTCCCTGCAGGCTGTACCTTACATAAAATTAAAACGGGCGTTTTTCAAAAGTGAACGTCAAAATGACAGTTTTTTAAAAAAGCTCCGTGTCTTTCATTACGGTTCCAGAAAAAATTTGGAAGTATTTTACGTTTAAAATGGTTAAAAACTTCTAAACGGGGTCAAATTTAACCCATAGAAGCGACCCACAGGATTCCAATAAATACTGCCTTTAAATTGATGTGACCAGCAGCTTGACACGTAGCCCTTATACAAAAGAACTGACACGTAACCCCAAGAAAATTTTAGTCCATCCAAATAGGGTTGCGCACAGCTTGCTTCAAGGAAAGACCCAGTAATTTGGTTTGAAGAATATGGAGGAGAAACAGATTCATGTGTTGATGGTCCCTTGGCTCGCATTCGGCCACATAAATCCCTTTCTAGAGTTGGCAAGGAAGCTTGATAGCCATGGTATCAAACTTTCCTTCGTATCCACTCCTCTTAACATTACACGGATTAAGCAGCAGATATTGCCGCCGGGAATCGATCTGGTGGAGCTACCGCTGCCCTCTGTAGAGGGCCTGCCTAACGGAGTGGAATCCACTGCAGATTTAAAGCGAGGAGGGACATTGAAGCTTCTCGTGCAAGCCATGGACGGCTGGGAGAAGCCATTCGAAGCGCTCCTGCAACGGCTTTCACCAGATTTTGTAATCCACGATATGATGCAGCACTACGCTTCTGGCATTGCCGCAAAGCTGGGCATCCCCACCATATTTTTTGTCACAACATCTGCCGCCTTTGCAGGTTTCATTATAGGCCAAGAAGCCGCTGCACTGGAGAAGAGCATTACAGTCCAAGATCTGACAGTCTCGCCGCCTGGTTTCCCCTCGTCGCTCATCCGCTATCAACTCTTTGAAGCGCAGAAGTTAATCTTCGTTCACCAAAAGGAGGAAGGAAACATCAGTGCTGCAGAGCGTTGGAGGCTCTGTATTGAAGGGAGTTGGGTGACAGTGTTCAATACGTGCGTAGAATTGGAAGGAGCTTACATGGAGTATTTGGAGAGAATCACCGGGCGTCCTATGGTTGCAGTGGGAATATTGATGCCCAGTCTCCCGCCGCGGCCCCATGCTGACAGTTGTTTAACCTGGCTGGACAGCCAGTCGCCACGTTCGGTGGTGTTTGTGGCCTTCGGCAGCGAATCTGTTCTCACGGGCCAAGATCTCGCTGCCTTGGCTGTGGGCTTAGAAGAAAGTGACGTCCCATTTCTGTGTGTTGTTCTCCGCCACATGGCTGCTGAGTTGCCCCATGGCTTTGTAACTAGCATGCATGGAAAAGGAGTGGTGGTAACCGACTGGGCGCCTCAATTGCATATTTTGAGCCATCCTTCCACGGGAGCTTTTCTCACACATTGCGGGTGGAATTCCACAACCGACGGTTTGAGGTTCGGTGTGCCTCTGATAGCTCTTCCGATTCAGCACGATCAAGGCATTACTGCAAAACTAGTTGCAGCTGATCTGAAGGTGGGTGTGGAGGTTAGGAGGAATGAGGAAGACGGTTGTTTTTACAAGGAAGATATCTGTAGAGCTGTTCGCGCTGTAATGGTTGAAGAGAGAGGCACAAATATTAGATCTAATGTTGAACGGATTCGTAGGATGATGACCGATAACGATGGCCAAGTCAATGAAACAAATATAAAATCATTCGTCTCCCTACTCAGAGAGAAGGCCTTCAATAAAAGCTCTGTATAATTTTATGATTTAACCTTATATTTCTGTTGCTTGTTTTAGTGAAATATCCGGTGATTGTTTTAGTGTGAATTTTCATAGTTGAAACTCAAAAAAGAGCCCCGAACGATATGAAGTCCTTGGTCTCCCTCCTCTTAGATGAGAGATGTAAGATCTGAAACTCTAATCCAGATAGAAATACAGCAGACGAGGCATGCATTTAGGAGGAGGGTTATGCGTTGTGGGATTTGGCAAATAGATGTGTAATTCATGGACCCTCATTTTATGCATTTGTTTTTTTTTTTTTTTTAAACTTAGGAGAGTAGAGGTTTAGTCCGGTTTCTTCGAATTTATTCAGTTTTAATTTTAAAAGGGCAAGTTTCTTTCTATAATTATTTAGTTGATGATGTAAATGTAAGGATAATTAGCTCTTAGGAGTCTCGGAAGTATTGAACTTGGAATTATTAATAAAATTTAGGCTTGAAATTTATTTATTTTACTATTTGTTTTTGAATATATGCGAAATTTGTTTTTTTAAATGTATTGATGCTTCAAATTTCTTATATTTTAATATAATAGTGCTTGTTATAGATGCAAACATCTTGTAAATGATAACAAATTTTTTGGTTACAAATTAGACCCAAAGCATTAGAAATTGCAAATTGAGTGTTTAAAACTATTTCAGGAAGAGGAGGGAAAAAAGGGGAATTTTTTTTTTAGGAAAGTGAAATAATAAGAATCATGATAAAGAGGGCTTTCTTGAAATGAGAAGAGCATAGAATACAATATTATTATGGTATCAAGATAACATCCATTTCTAAAATTTCAATATATATTTATTATGGATTCATAACTGAATCAATTTTGAATCCCAATCCAATAAAAATATATGTTAGCAAATAACATATTTTTATTGATATTTGGTGATTTTGAATTTCTTGTATATAGTGATAATACATTGATTGTTAGATAAATATAATGCCCTATTATATAATCCATTATAATGTACATATAATATACATGGAGAGGAGTATGATATTAGGTTTATTTTGACGTTATTTTTAATAGAATATTATATGTTTGTTATCAGACCCTTTGTCTATATTTAGCAATTCTATATCTAGCAACTTTACATTTACTTGTAAAAATTATGAAAGATTGTTTTAAATTAAAAACATATAATAATAAACTTTTAATACATATAACTTATTTTGTTGATCTTAATAAGTTTAACATTATTTCATAAAGTCGCTGAAATAGTGTACCTTGCTCAAAGGTTCCCATCAAAATTTCTTTGTGCACAAACATTACCATTAGTATCAACATGAGTATATTCTTGAAATACAACAAAAAAACTCATCTCTTTCACTGATGTGTGGGTTGGAGCAATGAGTATCTTTTATTTGTCTATAGACCTTTCAGAGATTTGAAGAAGGGAGGGTGGCTTCTCTCTACCACCTATAAATCAAAATAAACAAATATAAATGAGTTATTTTTGTGTAAGAGATTGTTCATACCTTGTTCAATATAGTTAATTAGTGGTGAAAGTAATTACCGCTGTCAAAATTACTAGTTACCCTTTTTCAATGTGCATTGATTATTGTACACTTATATCATAAGCACAAACTGGGATCAATTTTAAATAATATATAATAAATTATCGTATATTAGTGGGACATACTACATCATCACTTTGGAAAAATAAAATAGATTTTCACCTTTAATAAGAGATTAGTGAATAATTAAAACATCTAATTCAAACACATTAGAGTTGGTATAATAAAATTTTGAACTTCAACATTGCATTAGTAGCACCCATCTATAATGGAATCGATTAGTGTGGTCTACCTCAACCCCCAAACATATGAAATTATCTTTTTTCATGCCAAACTACTAATTAAATTGATATTTAATGTTCATCTACCATGCTACCTAATGTGCATATACTAATTCAAATAGAAATACAAGCAGTGAGGTACGAAATGGGTTTGGCAAATAAATGTGCAACCCATATACCCTCATCTTATATGTATATATATAGAATTATAGCTTGAAGATTTGTTTCTACTTATTTTTTAAATATATAGGTGTAATTTATTATGTTGGGTGTATAGATACTTTATATCTGTTATATTTTTATGTAGTAGTACCTATTATGGATGTAAGCCTTTTATAAATTATAACAAAACCTTTGATGCAAATTAGACTTAACCATTAAAAAGTGCAAATTTCCAAAGATATAAAAGTTATTTTAACAAAAGATTACTAGGAAAAGAGTGAAAGATGAGTATATTTAATATGGATCATGATAAAGAGGGTTTTTTAGGTTAATAAGAGTATCAGAGTACATTAATATTATTATATCAAGATTCCCTCCATATCTAACATTCAAATACATATTTATCCCTAGTGTATATTAAGATCAATTTTTATTTTAACTTGGGGAAAATACATGTTACAACATAACATATTTTTATAAATATTTAATAATTTTATATAATAAATGATGTATAGATTGGTAGATAAGCATAATGTCCCATTACATAGTCCATTACAATGTATATATATATTATAGATGGAGAAGCATAGGATATTATATTTTATCAATCTTATTCTTAATACAACGTCATGTGTTTGTTATTAGATTCTTCACTTCGATATAACAACCCAATATGTTCCTTACAAGAATTATTAAAGATCATTTTAAATTAGGAAGTGCATAATAATAAACTTTTAATACCATATAATTTGTTTTGTTAATCTTAATAAGTTCAATATTATTTCATAAACTAGTTTAAATAATGTATCTTGCTTAGAGATTTCCAACAAATTCTTTGTGTGCACAAATACTACCATTAGCATGAAAACAAGTATATTCTTGAAATATTAAAAAATTATCTTTCTTTTACTTATGTCTAGGTCATAATAATGTATTGTCATTTATTCATCCGAAAATGGCTTCTCTACTAATATAAATCTAAATAAAATATATAAATGGGTTATTTTTGTGTAAGAGATTGTTTATGCCTTACTCAACACAATTAATAGGTGGTGAAAGTCATCATAGGGATGAAAAGTACCAATTAACCTTTTCCAATGTGTATTAATTATTGTACACTTACATCATGAACAAAGAATTATGATCGATTTTTCAATAATATATAATAAATAATCTTATGTTTGTAGGACAGTGATACTATTATTTTTGAAAAAAAAATAAATTTCTACCTTTTACAAGAATTAACAAACAATTAAAATATCTAATTCAATCACATTAATATATATTTTTAGAAATTAAACATTGCATTAATAACATCCATCTAAATTAAACTTAATTGATAAAAGCTATTTTAACTCCCAAGTATATAAAAATATCTTACTTCATACCAAAACATTAATTAAATTAATATTAATTATACATCTACCAGACTACCCAATATATACATACTTATGTCAAAACATCTCTCTTTAAAGCCTGTAGTCCCTTTTGAAACAGAGTAGCATCTGAAATTAATTGCCCAAACATCTAAATCATTCAATTCGGTCTACATAAATAGAAAGAAATGAAATACATTATTTATTCATAGAATATTAACTTGTCAACATTATCTAAATGCAAATAAATAAAATATTCCTCAATAAAACCAGAGGAATATTTCACAAATATATATACTACATTTTAGACAGATTAAAGTAGACTACACTTTAAACAGATTAAAGTAGACCACACTAAAAGTGATTTGGCAAGAAAGCTCGACAGCCATGGTCTCAAACTTTTCCTTCGTATCCACTCCCCTTAATATTACACGGATTAAGCAGTAGATATTGCCGCCGGGAATCGATCCGGTGGAGTTACCGCTGTCCTCTGTAGAGGGAAAAGCGAGGAGGGACATTTAAGCTGGACGGATGGGAGAAGTCATTCGAAGTGCTCCTGCAACGGATTTCACCAGATTTTGTAATCCACAATATGAGATATGATGCAGTACTACGCTTCTGGCGCTGCTGCAAAGCTGGGAATCCGCAACATAGTTTTGGTTTCTATGGTGACATCTGCCGCCTCTGCAGGGTTCATTATAGGCAAAGAACTGCCGCCTTAGAGTACAGCTATCATTAAATTTGGTATTAACATTGTCTTAGAGTCGCCTTAACATCAATGGACTTTAAGATCACTTTCATTCCCATTTTTTTATTAAATTGAAAAGCTATCAAATTATCTTAATGAGACAATCAAATATAAAAATCTATCGTATAAAAAAATTGTTGGAGATACTGGCACTCCAAAATCGCATCAACAAAAGTTGAAATAAAGTTACACAATTAATTTAAAACCGGAGTCGTATCAAAATCAAATGCGGACCCCAAAAGAACGAAGTGATAAGTGGGCCAACATTGTACAAAATTATCAAAATATGAATGATTGATTGTTTTGGTCCTTTCTTTTCCATTAATTGAATTCACATCATCAAGAGATCGTATAAAAGATGGTAATAAAAAAAGGCTCCCTCTCTATAATAATTTTGTTTTCTTGCAAATTGAAGTGGCGTTGATAATTATTTTAAATATTAAAATATAAATTCGATTGTTTTGGTTTTTTGTTTTCAATTAATTGAATTTATATTTACTATGATTTTTTTATTTTATTTTGATTGAAAAGTGTTTATATATTAATCAAATAAGATATGGTACAACGTTAATTGTTAATTATACGAAACAAGTAGGAGGAAAAGTCACACCCCACAAGTATAATCACACCAAAGGTAAAGATATCTCGGGACAAATTAAAAAAAGGGTAAAAAATTGACCACACCCACAAAAAAAATATCACCTCAACAATTTGACAACGCAGAGAGCAAAGTACAAATGTACATTCCAAAAACTCATGTTTGCACAGTCCCTGCATCTATGTAGTCACTGATGTTTGCACATCAAATGTACATTCCAAAAACTCATCACCCATAAGTATATTATCCAAGCCCTCTGAACCACCAACGCCATCATTAGAAGGCCTAGTGCATATAGCTCCACAAGCACTGCAAGGGTAGAGTTGAGTATGCACACTAGGTGTCATATCTCTAACATCGGTTTGTGAGAGCCTACTTGTATGTTGAATGAGTGTATTAGTGAGTGCACTAAGTGCATGTAGAGTGTCGATCTCCATGACCCGTGGAACTACATAAG
This sequence comes from Torreya grandis, assembly GCA_037957365.1. NCBI lineage: Eukaryota > Viridiplantae > Streptophyta > Pinopsida > Cupressales > Taxaceae > Torreya > Torreya grandis. The sequence continues at coordinate 2,496,044 of JARHVA010000759.1, read as the reverse complement.
GGATTTCAAGCTCAAGTGGCTTTTGGATACAGAGCCTTATAGGTCGATTAGGTGTATGACGTGCACCTAGTCAATCCTGTGTAGAGCTTTTTCATTAGCCTTGAAACTCACTATAATCAAAATAGTTCAGAATCTCATTGAGGATAAACTCACAATACAATTTCACAACAAGACCTCATAGTTGTTACACGATGTATAATCAAACACCATCCACCATCGGTCCCCAAAATTTGCTGTGAGTAAATTATTTTGGCAATAATGGATTGGAAAATGTTTAGCAGTTATTGAAAATGGTGCATTGGTGGTTGGATCAATGAATAAGACGAAAATGGAGGCTTTTGATATGTCTTTATTTTTGACCTCAAGCGCTGACAATTTGTCAATATAATAAGCCCTACAACTATCCAGATATGAAGCCCATCTATCAATTTAACTTATTATAGAGTCAATTTGACCTAATAATGCCTTTAGAGAATTGGCTAGATAGGTGCAGTGGGTGTTGGTGGAAGTGGGATCCCTCATTCTCTCAATTAATTTTTCAATTTCAAATTTATTTTTCATAATGTGGTCAACAAGACTCCTCTGACTACTGAGGGATTTTATGGAACTGTAGGAGGGTTAGGTGGAGGATTTGGGGGGTTATGTTGAGGAACAAGAGGGTTAGGTGGAGGGTTAAGAGGAGGAATAAGAGGGTTATGTGGAGGGTTAGGAAGGTTAGGCAGAAGAACATGAGAGTTAGCAAGATGGACTGTTCAAAACAATAAATTACCAATTAAACAATGGAAATAATAAAAAATTACTAAAATATAGGTTAACGATTGTATATTTTTAGCACTTCCCTCTTCTACATGGCGGTATCATCAATTATCAACTTCCTTGGACTAATTATGGCAAGGTTTAACCTCACTAATGCAAAATGCAATTTCAAAATGTATGAGAGTGGGGAAAGACAAAAAAGCTCAAATGCAAAATGAAAAAAAATTGCGTTTGGGTTTGATTTTTATTTTTTTTTAGTTACACACTGAACATGATCGCATTATTAATGCGATCATATTATTTAATAATGTGATTTCATTATTTAATAATGTGATTGTGTTATGGTTTGATAATTACCAAACCATAATTTAAATAATCCAATTGTACTATTTAAATAACGTGATCACGTTATTGAATAATGTGATCGTATTATTGAATAATGTGATCGTATTGTGAAAAATATCCATGAAATTATCCCTCAACTCTGTGCACTTACCCTAAAATATTATATTCTTGTTTCACTCTTATTTTTCATTAATTTCTCCAATCAAGGTTATTTTTAACAAATATGTTACCTTCATAAAACAAATTTAGAATCTTCAAGGTTTTGGAATATAGTGGATTCTATTTTTTTTATACCTCCTCTCTTCCTTTTTTATTGGATTCTATTTTTTTGATCTTTTATACTTCTCGGAGTTAACCTTTTCTTTGTTATATTATGTATATATGTCTCAAGTTTTTGGAACCACACTTGGTATAATAATGTCGGTCGAGTTTATTTTAAATATAAATTTTTTAAGTGACAATCAAATGGACATTAAATATAAGGTTAGAATTAAAATTGAACTCACTCAATCCATTACAGTGCACCACCACCCCCGATGATGTTGTAGAATGCCTCTCGGCATAATTAAACCAATAATTGATAAATAACATAAAACTTTAAATTAAAAAAAATAGTAATTAATATCAGCTTTATTTAATTGATATTTATTATAAAGTTGTAAATATAACAATTTATAGATAAATTAATTAAATCTTTCACATAAAGATAAAATAAAATAGGAAGAACAATTATCCAAAAGCCTTCTCTATTTTTAAAATAAATTTGGTGAGATAAAAAACATTTGATTTAAAAAAATCTTAAAACCATCTACTCAAATTTTAAAGTTTATTTTTTGAAAGGGAGCCGACCCTCATCAATCACTAATGGGGTTTGCCAACAATCCCATAAAATACAATAAAGCCCTCTAACACAAATAAAACCATAAAAACATCTACCAAATAACAACTATGCACCCAATCAACAACAACAAGACAAGCAACATATAACAAGCAAAAACACTAAGGGTCTAGAACATCAAACCTCTAAACAAAAACTCCCATATATCAATCAACGAGATTTTCCAAGAACTAATGACAGAGGTTATCCAAGAGAACTACTCCAAAGGACAAGGGCCCAAAGAACAACTTAAGAAAATATCCATAGGCCACAACCATTTTTCTACCTCATCAAGAAATAAGATTGTCTAATGTCCATTATATCCAAAGAACAACTTAAGAAAATATCCGTAGGCCACAACCATTTTTCTACCTCATCAAGAAATAAGATTGTCTAATGTCCATTATATACCATCGCTAATCAAATTCACTACTTTTGATCTCAACAACACTGCCTCAGACATGTACGACATTTATTTTTAGAAGTAGCTCCCACATTAGCATGTTTATTTAAAACCAGAGGTCTAGGAGGGGAAGAAGCTTCTTTAACCATTTGAGGAAGGGTCAGAGCAAGAACAGGGGCAGAAGCAACCTTGGGATCCTCCTCCAAAGGATCCCCTCAAACCTAAGCTTCACAAACTTGTGGGGAACCCAAAAAGGAAGAGGGAGAATGATAGAATTTCTCATGATTGTGCCACAAGAAATCCTAATCTAGTGCCCCACTTTATTCTTCCAAACCTATAGAGAGATGGATGAAGAGGTGCCATGAAGTCTAGAAGGACACCCTCTAATTCGATGACCAAGAAGGTTACAATGAAAGCAATGGAAAGGAAGACCCTCGTAGTTATATAACTGAGTCCACAAGTCGCGCAAGAAGAGAATCTTCACTAGATGGAAGATAGGTTTGTTGAGATCTAGGATGACACAAACTCTGACAAAACTGAGACCCCAAGAGGAGTTGTAGACTTCCACGAAAGAACCCACTTTGTTTACCATCATTTTTAAGGATGACTCCTTATTACAAAAGGAAAAACCTCAAATTTATTTGATTTAAGATTGATTTTATTCCTTTTAAATCAAATAATAAAATTTGATGTTTTAAGGTACATGATATTTTTTTATTTGATAGGGTAAAACACTTTTGACCAAAGTTATGCATTGGCTCTAGGCACATTGAGATGCAGATCTCGTAACAAAAATAAAAACAACATTAATGAGTCAATAAGATAAGTGTCAATCCTGCTAAACACCTCCCACTATGAGGACACACAACAGGTAAAAAAGGAAAGAAATAAAAGCAAGACGTCAAGCTTCAGCGAACAAGTAGCAAGGAGAATAGGGCAGACTACAAGCTGATTCTACGAAACTTCAGTGAAGGTTGCAGAAGGAACAATTCAGAGTGAATAAACAAGGAATGGAAGCCAAATAAAAGAAGTTCAATTGGGGTCACCACAAACATGCCTCTAAGGACTTATCCATAGACCGAAGCCATTCGTCTCTTTCGCTTAGAAAGGAGATATTTCAATGTCTATTGAGAACCATTGCTAGTCAAAATTTTTGCTTCAACGCTCAGTAGTTCTGGGTTTGAACTACACCCTTTCTTCTTTGAAGAGACTCCCATTTATCTGCTGATGTTTTAGAAGGCTTGGGAGGGGAAAATAAAGGAATAGTCGCTAGAGGACCTAGAAGAGAGGAAATCGGGACATCCTTTGAGGGAACCTTTATTAGGATTAGAGGAGGCCTACGCAGGGATGATGAAAGCTTGTCACGCTGAGGAATGATCAGAGGGGAAGTAGGAGCCAACTCACCCTAGGACAACCCTCAACAAAATCCATATTTGCAAGGAAGGAGAGGGGGTGAAATTGTTTTCCATGATTTTTCCATGTGAAGTTGTGGTTAGGACCTCCATCTTTCCTCTTCCACACCCACTGAGGATGTTTATGAGACATATAGGAACACCTATCAATACTATGTCCAAGATGATGATAATGAAACATATGAAAAGGAGGCCTTGAGAAGTTGAGTCCACAAACCATGTGAGGAGAGCAATTTGACCGAAAAAGATAACAATTTGGAAAGATAATACAACCACAACAACATCAAAACCACTGTAATATACATTAAGTCCGGGAAAAAAAAAAGACTCCACAACCAAAAAAACAGAATTTTTGAAGATCCGTGAGCCAACATAAAGGACTCCACGATACATGATATGAGTCATAGTTTATTTATTTATTTAAAAAGGGCATCTCATGATAAATGTGAATTCAATTAATTGAAAACAAAGAATCAAAACAATCAAATTTATATTTTGATAATTTAAATTATTTATCAACGTCATTTTTTCGTACGATCTTTTCTACTCGTTAAAGAAGCAAATTAAGTGATGATGTGAATTCAATTTAAAGTGTGCAATAACATTTCAAAGATTGATTGGATTTTCGTTTTTTTTTTTTTTTGGGGGTTGCACTTGTTTTTTATATGATTCCGGTTTTGATGATTATTTTAAAAAGGTGGTTCTATTATTATTAAATTAATTATGTATTTTTATTTTATTTTTTTATTAATGTGATTGTGGAGTGTGAATTTTTTTACTTATTTTTTTTCTAATATGATTGATTTTTATATTTTATTATTTTGTTAATATAATTTTTTATTCAATTTTTAAATATCCGAATAAAAATCATCTTAAAATTCATTGATGTTAAGGTAACTTTAAGACAATGTTAATACCAAATTTAATGACAACTTTACGTTTTTAATATTAAGGTCACATTAAAGTGATTTTAAATATGGATTTATATTTGTATTTGCATGTAATTTTAAGTGTAATTTTACATATATTTTTGTTACATTATATATTTTTATATATTAAATTTATTTAAGTGAATATAATAAATTAAGATTACTATGTATTTTTTAGAACTTGTTTTAGAACTTAATCATTTATTATTTAGGGGATACTTTTTAAAAAATTAATATAATCAGTTCTTAATCATTTTTGGGATTTTAGTGTAGAATTTAAGGTTCTCGGGTATAACATTTGCATATATGTTCATTTTGGGCAAACAAATTATCATTTTGTATGTTTTGGGACCTTTCTGAATTGATTGGTGAAGTTTTTAGACGTTCGAGGTACATTAAAATTTAAATTTAAAAAACAAATACCTTATAAATAGTGAGAGTTGAGAGGATATTGACTCATAAATTCAAATACATAATAAGTGAATGAATCCTAAATGTAAATTTGTTATCTATATGTAATTTTTTAAAATAAAAATTTAGTTAACTTGGCTTGATTAGTTCCAAGTTTTCACCCATTTGAACCAAATACTTGGTTAGTTCAATCATGCATGCAATTACCGTTGAATTGAGTCCCAATTTACATGAGTTACTCAAGTAGTTACTTGCTATTACGGATACTTTGAACCTAATATGAATTAATCTATTAGACCCAATTGTGCATCATAATGAACTAATTACTTGATTGGTTCAATGAGGTGCACAACTAGAACTAATCGAGATCTAATTGATTTAACTTTTAAGGGAGTTACAGAATGTAAAATCCTAAGTTGTTAAATTACTAGAGTGATAAATCAAGGAATGAATATGCAATAAGTACATCCACTTATTTGTAACTATTATAATTAGAAATTATTCTATAATAGTAAACAATCAGGAGAAATAATACTTAGCCTATTAAATGACTAAAACGATCAAGTGGTGGTATGAATATTTGTGCACAAGTTGATTTGACAATCGCAAACATGATCCAATAACAAAAACTGAGCTAAGATAATAACACAGTCCTTTTGGATAGCAACACAGTCTCAGATAATAATGTGGTGCACTATTATACTATGTAATGCTATTATATTAATTTGTAATTTCTATGAACGATTTATGGGTTTTGTAGATCAGGGCTTATTTTAGATATGGTCTCAATTTCAAGTCTGTATGATCAATAATTTTTCCTATAGCTCTATTTTTCTCCAAAAACTCTAGATTTTTATACTTGTAAGGGTTTGAATGAACACCATGAAAAAAAGGGGTTAGTGGGTCTGATGTGATGGATGTGTAATCTAAACCCCTATGTGGGAATGTTTTCTACATACCAATACTCTGAGGAGGGATCAAGCTTGATGTATTTCTCCTACTTATGTGATATGTGTGATGCCTATGACTGCTAGAATCCCTGAGTGTGAGTGCATGAGAAGATGCCTTGGAGGCCACTTGAGATATGAATACCTACGTTAGGACTTGATTATTGAATGCATGGATTGATTTAATATAATATTAGAAGAATTGAGAACTTTCCCTCAATGTGAAATGGTATTTTTGTCTGCTTCTCTGTGATAATGTCCACCTAGGGTGTAAGAGTGTGAAAGTAGTGTTTATATAGTGTTCTAATAAAAATGACTTGGGAGGGTGACTTAAGAATATGTCCAGGTTGACCTTAATCCTCTTAATGAGATGCAAAATTACTTTTTGGAGGGTTTAGGGACATAAATCATTGAGGAATAGTGCCATTATGGGTCTCATGTGGTGTTCTATATGCCTAGGTGTTATTTGTGACTACCATGTGACTAAAAGTGGATCAAAAGGGCCCATAAGATGGGTAAAGTTATATAATAGGGGTAAATTAACCTCAAGTGGACATCCAAGGCATAAGTGATTAATTTTAATGACTACAATTATTCAATCTAATTGATTTTAATTTTAATTAAGGGGCTCAGTTACTCATAATTACATACATGACTAATATACTTACTTGATTGGTTCAATCGAGAATGAAATACATAATAACTAAGCACCAATTCATACTAATAAATTGTAATTAGAGTTTCAGGGCTTGTTGTTCCCAATTATGCCTCCAATTGAGCCAATTACTTGATTTCCTTATTCAACCACATAATTAGGTTAACTGAGCCCCGATTCACACTGATTGATTATAATCATGTCCAAGGGGATATGTTAGCCTTAATTATACACACAATTTAACTAATTACTTAATTGTTTAAATTATCCTTACAATTATAGTCAATCAATTAAATATATACACTAATTTGTTACATTTGATATTACAAGGCTCGATTAGCCCCAATTATGCACATAATTTAACTAATTACTTGATTGGCTCAATTAGGCATGCAATCAGAGTTAATACAACCCCAATGTATTTAATTTATTTCATGGGGTAGAATCCCCTTAAGATCGCCATGTCTTAGTAATAAAATTATGTCTCTTAAGACATAATGTACCTTATCCTAGGATTGAGGTTGATTAAGCATGAAATTCAATCTATTTGGTTTTAATTAGGATTTTTGGACTTGATTAACCCTAATTATGCTCATGAATGACCTAATTACTTCATTTATTTAATAAGATACACAATTAGAAGTAATGAATCCCCAATGTATGCTAATTGATTATAATTTGGTTTATAGGGCTTGATTATCCATAATGGCACTCCTGATTGACCAAATTAATTCAATCAAAAGAGTAGTTAGGGATAAGCAATCTCTGATTCATACTAATTTATTTTGATTGGATATAAAACACAATAGTTTTGCTTATACCTAATTGCATACTTAATTAACATAGTTGATTGGCTCAATCAAGTGTGAAATCAGGGATAATAGAGCCTTAATTCATGATACTTCATTAAAATTGGGTTTGCAGGCTTGATTAATCTCAATTTTACTTCTAGTTATGCCAATTGATCATTTTTTCAAATAACTACATAATTGGGCTAATCAATCCTTGATTGAAAATAATAGGTTATAATTAGTTTCATGGATCTCAAATATCTCCAATTGCATATGTGATTGAGCCAATGACTAAATGGTTCAACCATCCATTAAGTTAGAGCTAATTGAGTTTGAATTTAGTGTAATTTGCTACATTTGAGAGTGTGGGGCTCTATTAGCCCCAACTACAAATCTATTTTACCCAATTTCTTGATATGTTTAAATAGACACATAGCTAAATTTAATCCACTCCAAATGTGTTCTAATTAGTTTAAATTTGTTTCATGGTGCTTGGTTATTGAAAATTGCATACCTAGTTGAACTTATTAATTAGTTGGATCAATTGAGACTAATGAAGCCTTAGTTTATGTTAATTTTTTTCAATAAGTTCAAAGGGATTGATAATCAACAATCGTGTACCTTACTAAACCAATCACTTGATTGGTTTAATCAAACAAGCAATTCAAATAATTCCCATTGGATGGATCCCAATGAGTGAAGTGATTGAGATCCTAAAATGATTTTATATCTACTTAATAATAAGGTAAACATGTCATATTTGAGATTGTAATCACCCATAAAAACTTGGACACTCAAAAATTTTCATTTACCATTAAGTGTTCTTACATTAACTACCATCATCTCAAAAATGTTGCATAGATACACATAATAATCCACCTACTTGGCCACACTAGGGTCGATGAAATTATAGATGCTTTTATAGTCAATAGGGATAGTTAGGTGATGCCTCTTGAAGTACCCCAATATGTTCATAGTTTAAAGACTTGTGCTACCTACTAAAACATGCACTAAAATTTTGGGGGAAGGTTCCTAACTCAGACTACTACCTTTAATTTTTTCCCTTGTCTAAGTCTTCTTTAGAATCATCCATTATGTCATGCATGGAAGGTGCCTTAACATCAAGGAGATATATTTTTATTTGACACATTTATGGCCTAGGCCATATTTTCATCAAAATTATATCATAGTACTTTAGATCAGTGAGTGGTCATCGCCTCATATGTCAAGCACTTGATTATAGGTGTTCAAGTGCCTTGATTTAACATGGGTCAAAGATCTTGAGTGTGTATCACTATTAGTGTCTTATAGGAATGGTGTTGGGCTACACATTTTTCCTTAACTAGTTAAGACAAATCAACTGCTTCCATAAAAATTATGAGATTAACATCTTGACCTCTATATGAATATCATCCTTTGGTCTGATGATGAATAAAATTTTGAAAAACTCCTAATTTAGGCTTTTTGGTTCATTGCCAATTTTTCAAACTAGGTATAGTAATCATATATAGATTGATTTTTCCATAATTTATTAAATTCTCTAATTAAGTCCTCATATGCATTATGGCCAAATCAAGTAGGTAGGTGTGTATTGAACTCATCCCATGTGAGAGTTACATGTGTCTTTTCTAACAAGTGGTACCATTGAATAGCTTCATGTTCTTAGATGAAATAAGTTATCAAAGTGATCAGATCTATGGGATTTTTATGTACATCTTTATAACTACAGTTTATATCATCTCACCAAATTTGGAAATCCAATTCTCATCGAAACTAAAGAATAATCTTGTCAAGTGTCATAGACTAGATAGATGATGTAGATTGATAGAAACATATGGTACATTAAATATATAACTCCAAATGATCTAATTTTTTTTATGTATCTTTTAAATGCTAGGTATTACCATATCACCAAATTTATAAATTTAACTCTAAATGCAAAAATATATAACATCAACCATTGACAACACATAACACATGACAATTTGTATATTTTCAAATAGAGAAGAAACCAGTCAGTTTCAAATGGGTTTTCAAAACAAAAAATAAATTAGATGGAAAGATTGAAAAGAACCAGGCATGACTAATAACAAAAGTGTATGCTCACAAGGAAGGCATTGACTATGAGGAGTCTTTTTCTCCTATGGCCAATGTCAAGGCTATCAAAATGATATTTTTTGTAGCTGCACAATTTGGATGAAAAGTTCACCAAATAGATGTGAAAAGTGCCTTTCTAAATGGATATATAGAGTAATAAGTCTACAAGAATCAACTAGAAGGTTTTGCCACACCTGGTAAAGAAGAAAGAGTGTGTAGACTTGTCAAATCTGTTAGAGAGTTGTCAATGATGTCATGGTAATGTCTTGGAGGTATCCAAGTGGTTGGATGAATTGCCTTGATAGTCTAAGTGATAATGACAAAGTGTGCAATGAGCTTATCCTATTATGCTTGAAGGATGCTTGGTTGATCTTCAGAGTTTGACTATTTAAAGATATTCCTGGATGAGTATGGTGATTTGATCATGTGTATGTGGTATCATAAGAGATTTTATATGCTTTGAGTGCTTATGTACATGAGTGGATTTCATTTGGTTGATCATTATTTTCATCTAGACACTTTGGGTCTAGTGGCAGAAAATCTAAGTAGGTAGTTTGTTGACATCACCATTGCCATGTGTGAATGAGCCAGGGGGAGTTGGTCCTATGGTTGTGATCACATTTATGCCTAATTGCTATGCACTCAATTTTAGGTCATGCGATGAAGCATAATAAGATATATGCAAGTGAAAAGTTGGGCTCCTAGGCAGTTTGACAATGTTTCCTCAGCCAAATTTGCGTATGGCAAGAAAGAGCCAAATAAGCAATTTGGTGATGGCATATCTCTCACGTGTGGATGTTTAAGAATAAGTTAATCATTTGGGTTTGCTCAATTTTTCGCTGAGTTAATATGTGATAAATTTTTGGTCATGAGATGAAGCACATCAAAAGATATGCATGTGCAAAGTTGGCCTTCTAAGACAGTTCTTGACATAGTTAGCTTTGTGGTAGAAGAAATCTGAGTGAGCAAATTAATGGAGCCATATCTCATACGTACAAAGGTTTCAGGATAATTTTGATGCATGGTTGGATTCTCCCATGTGAGGAAATCAAATGTTCCAAATTTTAGATCATGTGTCTAAGCACAACAAAAGTTATTGAGGTCCAAAGTTAACCTTCCAAGTAGATAGCAATGGTCTTCATACTTAGCCAATTTTGCATGATGTCAAAGACTAGGACCAAATGGAGATCCAACGGCTCATGATCATTATTATAGATCAAGATCTATGGTGTGTGTAGAGTGAGATGATTTCAAGGTGTCCAATGGTTAATGAAGTTAAAGATTGAGCTCCTTACAAAAGGATCGTTAGAGTATGTTCATTCCAAGATGTCTAGAAGCAGCGACATGAGGATCAGTGTTTGAAGTTTAGCGTTGAGTAGAGATAAAGATCAAGTTTATTACAAGGATAAAAGATGAGTGGGTGTTCATACTGATAGATATCAATGGTTCATATTAAAGTGAAGAGGTCAAAGAGATAGTTGTCTAGCATTGTTAAAACAAGGACAATCTTGAAGAGATCGATGGAGCTTGTGTGATCAAGATTGCAAGATTGTAGGAGATGAGGTGAAATGTTCAAATTTTAACAATTGGGTAGTGGTTCTATATATGTTAAAGATAGAACAAGATTAACTGTGCATGTTTGATTTAAGATGAGAGGACACAAGATGAGGACATGGTGTTCAAAGTTTAACTGTGACCATTTGAATTCAAATATTTGAATTTAACAAAAGAATGACCAATGTCTGGTTTTTAGGCCATATCTTTTGATCTATGAAAAATTTACTCATGGTGTAAAAAAAATTATACAGGACTCCAAGTTGCATCTATAAATATAGATTTGAAGATATGAAAGTGTCTACAGTCAAAGTTAAAGGTTCAAAGTTGACTATGTTTTCATGTTTGTTTTTCAAGTGACTCGAGAAGGAAAATTGAGATTGTGTTGATGTTATTTTTATGTCTCATGATGAATTCACTATTTGGGAGTGTTCTAGACTCCATGAGAATCATCTATATGGATTTTGGAGGTGTGATCAATCTATCTTGAGTATGAACAATGCTTAAGATGTTTACTGTGTATTCACTCATGGTATCTTTATGAACAAGGCTATTATTTGAGTTGACTGAGCTTACATAGAAGAGTGAAATGATGACTATAAGCATTTCAGTATGTTGAAGGCATCATGTGGAGTGGACCTATGTAATTTAAAGTGTTCATATGTTCTTGATGATGTGCTAAATGGGTGAATAGGTCTCCATGAAACCTATAAGGGCTACAAGGGCCTAATTGAAAGGTGTAGCTGCTTAAGGGTGACCCATGAATGCTATGACCAACCTATGTGGATGGTATTGAGTTATGTCTCAATGTGAGAAATGCCTTAAGGGTTAATTCACCAAGATGGTGATGATCATGAATGCTCTATATATAGTGAAACTAATTATGATGGTTTCTAGACTCAAGAGTGACTGGTGCATGGAATTTGCATTTGAGAGCATAGTGTTGTGAAGTGAAGGAAAGGGTGTCTGCCTAGTGAATGAGTTGAAGAATAGAACATATTGAGGACTGTATGTATGACTTGTAGATTATCATTCTACTGATAGATTAGCACTTTTTCATATTGAGTGTGAGCGAAGGTGAAGAGTTATAATCAAAGGTCCATCATCAGGTGTTGAATATATCAGTTCAAAGGTGAAGGTGTTCTTAGGTTTTTTGTGGTAGCACAACATCTCAAGGGTTTAATCTTCTTTATAAGGTGAAACTTTCTAAAGGTTTAGTTGTTGTGGTAGCTCAACTAGGTAGGTATGGTAGCACTTTGTGGGATTTTAGTCACACTAAATAAGGGATGGTAGTTCCTTGATTAGTTGTAGTTGGTCTAAATTGGTTCTTTTTATTATAGGATAGTAGTCCAATTTTAGGGTCTAGTGAGTTTCCTCCCCTAAGAGGGTTTCCCATATATGTCATGTGTTATGTCATTGGTCTTGCATTGTATCTCTTATTCATTACTATGAATGATGTGTATGCTTCATGAATGCTTGTTGTAATTGATTAAGAGTTTAAAATGATTGAAATTGAAGTTAGATTATCTAGACTCATTGATTTACCCCAAACCTCTCAGTGATTATACCTCTAATAATTAGTATCATAGTAGGTCCTTTGGTAAAGGCTTGACAGCTTGAAGGTGATCCAAGGTACAATATGGGTAGTCATCAAGGTGGTTTCTCTACTAAGAAAACACTGATGTTCAATGGATCTAATTATATTTTTTGGAGTGCAAGGATGAGGACATACATTATATCCCTAGGGTTTGATGTATAGAAATCTATTGTGGATGGTTATGTTATTCCTACTACTCCATCTAGTGCTGCAGACAAGAAGCTATTTGAGAATAATTCTAAGGCAATGAATGTCATTATGTGTGGTCTTATAGAGACTAAGTTCACCAAGGTAATCTATTGTAAACATGATAAATAAATATGGGACAAAGTGCAGATCATTTATGAAAGAGATTCAAATGTCAAGCTTGATAAGTTATAGACTCATAAAAGGCCATTTGAAAGTCTCAAGATGAAGGAAGAAGATTCTATGGCATCCTTTCTGCAAAGAGTTGATGAGATTGTGAACATCATCAGAGGTCTTGGAGAGAACCTTTAAGAGGCTCCTATATTTCAAAAGGTATTAAGGTCCCTCTCTCTCAAGTTTGATCCTAAAGTATCTGTTATAAAAGAAACTCATGATCTTACTAAGCTGAAGTTGGATGAATTGCATAACATTCTTATTGCCTATGAGATGAGGAAGAATGATGATATACCACCAAAGAAGGAAGAAAAATTCAAGATAGAGATGAAGCCTAAGAATAAGTTAGAAGGTAAGAAACCCAAGGAGGATGACATTTTTGATATTGATGAGGATGAACTGATTGCTTTGTTTACAAGGCAATTAAAAATAGGTTTAGGTAAGTATAAGGGTAAACTACCCTTCAAATTCTTCAATTGTGGAGAGATAGGACATTTCGCTAGAAAGTGCCATCATAAGCATGATGAAGATAAAGATAAAGATAAAGACAAGAAGACATATAGGTCTGATAAGGGGAAGAAAGATTTTGGAAAGTATGAAAACAAGAAGTCCTTTAAGAATACGAAGAGTCTATACACCAATAAAGACTTAATCTTGTTAGATGAGAGTGAAAATAGTGACTTAAAGTGTGATCATGAAGATGATGGTCCTGTTCAAGATGAATCCCTCTTCATGGGTGAGGAAGGAAGTTGCTCACATCAAAAGCGGTCTACTTAGAGTGATTCAGATGATGATGAAGATGAGGTGGATTATGAGACTACATTGAAAAATGATCTTGAAGAACTAAAAATTGAGAAGAATATTAACAAGAAGATGAAATCTAAACTCAAGGACTATGAGAAGCAATTTAGTGTGTTTTGTTGTCCCCAAAAATAAGTGACATTTTTGGGACAACCTATGAACTATTTTGGTTCAACAAACCAAAATCCTCTCTCCCCTTTTCAAAAATTGTTCTGAGCATTTAGGTTTCAAAGCTTTTCTAGAAATCTATGGACTCAACATGATTGAAATTAGCAGGTTCAAAGGCTTCTGCAGGCGAGTTCAATCAAAAGAACAAGTTTCCAACACTTAGTCATTTCCAGGATTGGTTCAATGACTTGGTTCAATAAAAAATGTCTATCGGCAAGCATCTAAGCAAGGATTGAACCATTGAACCTTGAACCCAAAATGTTCAAGGGTTCAAGGTTCAACGTCATCGGCTAGAGTTGAGCACATTTGTCAAGTTCAAAGTTCAACCACTTCAAAGTTCCATGGCTTCAAAACACTTAGCAAAAAATGACGCATTGAACCATTAAACTGTTGAACCTTGAACCATTTTGGTTTAATGGTTCAACGGGTTCAACACGCTTGGTTCAAAATATCAAAAATATTTAGCCAAATAATGAAGAATGAATCGATTGAACCATTGAACTATTGAACCAAAGTTGGTTCAATCGGTGGGTTCAACCGACAGGTTCAAGGGACTACCCCAGGGCCGAAGGCACAAATGCCCTTGCGGAGGGTAGTGAACTAGAGGCAAGTGCCCTTGTAGAGGGTGCCAACATTGCTTCAAGGGTCAAAGAGAAGATATAAAAGATTGAATTCCTTCAGATTTGTTCAAAGGCTGACAGGGAACATTTCCTTCAGACTTTTTGTCTAAAGGAAATTATTAAGTGAAAGAACCATTAGAATTATTTCAGAAGTATTTTCCATGGGAAAATGACTAAGGCAAAGCTTGAAGGAATTCCTTTGGACTTTTGTCTGAAGGAAATAAGCCCGACCAAAGGAATTCTCGAAAGGAAAAAGCTCGAGAGCAGAGCGCTCCAAGTGTCATCGTCTGTGTGATTGCTAGATTACGCGGAACATGCCATGTGTCCCTTGAAAAGCTCAATGGAAGCTGCCAAGTGTCAACATCTGTGGTCTCTCCCTTTTGTTTTGTAAAGACTGTGGTGGGCCCTAGGTGAGTTGATAAAGTAAGTGGATGTTGCCACGTGTCCTCGCCTGTTTCATAACGAAACACGCCATGTGTCACTTGTTGAGATCAATGGAAAGTGGCCAAAGCAAGCAGGAAAGACATGAAGGAATTGCTAAGGAGGATGACGGACTCAAATGCATTTAAAGGCCAAAATGCCAAAGGGAAGAACTAATGATGGAAGAGCGTAAAGAGCCAACAAGGTCGAGGATATAGCCTTGAGAGCTCAAATGCTAGGAAATGACAAAACCAGAAAGGGGAAAAGATAGCTCGAGGGCTCAAATCATATAAGAAAGAGGGAAAGGCCAAAATATCTTCAAAGAAGTTATTTCTAGTAGGTGAAATAGTGGGTAAATTAGATTTTTGAAGCACACCAAATCAAGGACGGGGCCTATTTTTCTTCCTGGAAGTAATGGCAAATTGGACAGCTGCATGGACATCAAGAAAAGGACCAGACAATCCATACTAAGAAGAGACATATTAGAGGAATGGACATGCCATAGTTATGGCAGTGCACTATTCCCAGCATGGTCCCTACAGATAGAACTGAAGGTGCATTGAAGGCATTCAATTCAACACGGGCCTTTTTCATGAAAACAAGCACCCAAGTCTTTCTTGGAGCGCTATATATTGTAATATCTCATTTGATACGAGGGAGATCTTCCCGTTACCAGAAGCAAAACTCTATCCAAATTGAAAGGCATCACTAGACTTTGAGCTCAGATTGTTTATCATATTTCTTTGTTTGAATTAGAAAGCAAGTTAATTTCAGACTTTGTGCTGTTATAGCTTGTATCATTCTAGGAGATTGTTCTTATGTCTATTTCCTAAATGTATTCTTGTTTATGCAATTTAACAAGTAGAGCTAGTGGAAGTGATAAGGAAGGTGTCCTGAAACCAGTTACTTTCAGACTTTGTGCTGACATAATTGTTTTTAGTGTGTGTTTTTAGTTTCTTTCTGTGTAAAGGACCTTGGGACAACTTTGTGCCCCCATTGTTCTTCGTATCTCACTCTTGGGTAGTCAAGATGGAGACTTTGTGCTACATCTTAGATTGCTGGTTACTTTGTACTCTGTTACTAGTTACTTATCTTACCTGAAAGAACTCCTGCTATCCCCTGCAAGAACACTTCTAAAAGAAGAGAAGTGCCTTCAGTGTTTTCACCAAGATTTTATCCTTTGTTTGTGAACATCATCTCTGAAAGAAGAGAGATGGATTGTATATCCTACCCTTGAGTGTTATTTTTAGCTTATATATATAGTATATAACACCTGCATATTCATAGAGAACCTTCCCTTGATGAGAGGAGAGATTTTTCCACCTTTGATGTAGTAAACCTACACACTGGGCTGACTAATCTCCTTTGCTATGGATGATAAGACCTATTTTGCTCAATTAGATAGCTGACTAACAAAATATTCACTCAACAGTCTTTTTGGTGACTCCGCTGGGGACAGTGTTTTGGTGCAATTTGAAGCCTCAAGCTTCAGATTGAAACATCACCTATGTCTTACCCATTATCATTATAGCCTTATCCATTTATCCCACTATGGAAGAACGAGCTACTCCAGTGATTTCTCATTGTTAATTTTTCCTCCCAGCTTCATGCAACAGTATTTTTGGCGACTCTGATGGGGAAGAGCGTGCAATTTGAAGTCTCAAGCTTCAAGCTGAAGTAGATCCTACTCTTTTCCATTTTTGTCTATAATCTGGCAACTCCACGTTATACCAGAAGTTAGAAATCTCAAGGTGTTATTGACCCTGCTTTTGAGTTGGTGCAGTAGAGTAATTTTGATTTATTTCCTCCACAACCTCACCTTTAACGAACTAGTAATCTTCCTCCTACCCCTACCAGGTCACCAATAAAAGGGAGAGCTTCTTTTTCTGCTACCAGCAGAGCTTTGCCTATCCATACTTCACCCAAATTTGTGATCCAAATTTTACATAATCAAATCATGGCTCAAGGCCCCTGGGGTAACTCTTTTGGTTTGCTAAATTTGACCCCACCTCTACATGAGCTTCCATGCAGTTCAAAGAAGAATTTCCCCAAGTTTTTTGGTGATGGGAAAGTTCACCCTAATGAACATATTGCTGCCTTCAACATAGCCTGTGGTGTAATAGGTGTGGAGTATGAAGACATAGCAGTCAGGTTATTCATAGAGACACTACAAGGCGCTACTGCAAACTAGTTCTACCATCTACAAGCTCGGTCAGTGACTGATTAGGACACTCTTAAAGACAAATTTGAAGCCAAGTTCAAACCTGCAGAAGATTCACATACCTTGTTGGCCCAGCTCACACAGATGAAGAAGGAGCCCCATGAACCTATGAGGGACTTCATTGCCAAGTTTGACAAGCTTAGGCAAAGGATTCCCATGATTGCCCAGCCGACACCTCAGAATTTCAAGTGTTTCTTCATCAACTCACAGCTACTTCAAGTGAGTTTTTTGCTGAGAAGGGCTAGACACATAGACCTTATTGCTGCTCAAGACTTGGCTATTGAGGTAGAAGATGACCTTATCTTGGCTAGAAAGATAAGGAAAGACCCAAACAGAGGTAAACCCTCTTCATCTTCTAAATACTTACCTATAGCCTCCACTGACCCAATGGTGCAAAAGGTGGCAAATGAACTACTAGCCTTGAAAAGACAAATGACCCAAGTTATGTCTGTTCCTCCTAATCGAGATATGCCAAGGAGAACATTTTAGAATCAGGCGTACCAAGGCAATGCTGCTAAGAATCAAGGGTAGCCAAATCGTCTTCCTCCCCCATAAAGGAGCCTTGCCCTTGAAGCACCTCCAACCAACTCAACAGTTGGATATTTAGAAACTAAGCATGATTTCTCTTTCCAACCTGAGTTTGATCAAGAAAATGACGCTGATCTCTTCACGGAGGGTCAAGAAGAGTCAGCTGGCGACTCCCACATTGGTTTCCTAAATTACCAGGATGAACCCAGAAGTAAAGGTGAAGTAGTCGAGGGATCATACGCAATATTCCCTTGGTCCAAGATCTAGTCAGCCTAGCAAGCTGATAAAGAAAAGACAGAGGAGTGACCTCAACCAATAATTTCAATTGCTAAACGTGGGACCACTCTGCCTTTCTAGCCAAAGGACTCGATGATTGCTAAGAAGGTCAGTACATCAAACATCCCTACACCTTCTACTTCAAATTTGTAGATCAGTCCTCCCCCCTAAAAACCAAAAGGATGAACTCTCATCCTCTCTTCATAGTCCATTTCAGTCATTTGACATAATTGACCATGTCAACAAAACCAATATATAAATGACTAAATTTGAATTCCTACAAGCCAACCCTGAGTAGTTGGACAGGTTGGTGGAGTGTGTGCAGAATACAACCATCCCTATAGGACAAGAGATTATAAAGGTGACTCATGATCCCCTAAGGAACATACCCATCCCAAACAATCTTTTCATTACTCCCCTTGCTGCCCTTGGGAAAGTAGATCCTTTCTATGTTTCCTTGTTGATAAACGGTCACAAGCTGATTAACTGCATCATTGATTCTGGTGCTTTAGATAATGTCATGCTTGCCAAAGTGGTAGAATCTCTTGGTCTCACATTGACCAAAACATTTGGTAGATGCTTCTCCATGGAGAACAAACAAGTGTCATTGTTGGGAAAGATCAAGGATGCCTAATTTGCGTTTGCAACATTTCCAAAAAAGAGAATCAAGATGACTATCTTGGTGGCTGACGTCCCAACATCCTATGGCATTTTGCTTGGATGAAATTTCTCCAAGGATGTGAGAGGAAAACTAAGCATGGACTTGTCTAAGGCAAGGATCCCTGTCAAAGGCATAATGAAGAGATTGCTCCCTGAAAAAGAGGCAAAATACATGGTCACCCAAATGTCGGCCCCTGCAGCTCAAATTCTGTTTGAGTCTTCAAGTAGGGGTAATTACTTCTTGACCACAGAGGGTGTTCATGTTTCTATAGATGAAATTACTGTAGGTGGAAATCTAAAAATTGATTCAAACAAGACATCAAAAGAATTGGTAGGGTGCAGTACAGATAAAAAATCATCTTCCACTTCTAATAAAGAGAAATCTGATAGAAGATCAATTTTTGATGATGTTTGGATCCTAGAATCCAATGGAAGCACCTCTTCTACCAATGCTAGAGCTGAGACTGTGTTTATATCTCCTCAAGGAGATATTTTTCCTTCATATGAGTTGCAGTTCAGCAACACCAACAACACTGCTGAGTGTGAATCTCTGTTTAAAGGCTGCTCAGGATGAAGATGTCAAACTCCTTCACGCCAAAAGAGATGCTGAGCTGGTAGTTTTTCAGGTGTTTGATGCTGATAATCAAAACATGTGCTGGACTAAATCAGTAGAACAACGAGTTATGGTAGTGGACCATAATACAGTGTTCCAAAGTCAGCAAGAGGAACTCTTCACCGAGAGAGCAAAGATTTATGGCCTTTCAATTGAAGACCACACCTTGCCATGGGGCAAGAAGAGAGAACCAAAAGGAGTGCACAAAAAATGTGATTCCTAGTGGAGAGTTCCATTTACCCATCACCAATTCTGGGGACAAAGTGGTTTCTTGCTGGTTTATCAAAACAAAATGCCATCTTCATTGTCTCAAAATGGGTAGCATCTAAAGCATTTCAATTCCTAAAGTGTTAGATAAGTTCACCTGTACATATATATATATATATATATATATATATATATATATATATATATATATAGTCTTTGTTTATACTTTGTGTTGTTCATTTTCATTTTTTTGAGCCTTTCTTTTTGGGTAGCATGACTCTATATCCCAATGGCATACTTCAAGGCACTGGAGATTCTGGTTTCTACTCCCCTCAGATATTCCAAGTTTTCAATTGAAGGAAGTTCCCCAACTGGAGCCAGTTGTTGTCCCAAAAAATAAGTGACATTTTTGGGACAACTTATGAACTATTTTGGTTCAACAGACCAGAATCCTCTCTCCCCTTTTCAAAAATTATTTTGAGCATTCAGTTTCTTCATTTTTCAAAGCTTTTCTAAAAATCTACGGACTCAACATGCTTGAAATTAGCAGGTTCAGCAGGTTCAAAGGCTTATGTAGGTGAGTTCAATTAAAAGAACAAGTTTCCAACACTTAGTCATTTCCAGGATTGGTTCAATGACTTGGTTCAATCACAAATGTCCATCGACAAGCATCTAAGCAATGATTGAACCATTGAACCATTGAACCTTAAACCAAAAATGTTCAAGGGTTCAAGGTTCAACGTCGTCGGCAAGAGTTGAGTGCATTTTTCAAGTTCAAAGTTCAACCACTTCAAATTTCCATGGCTTCAAAACACTTAGTGAAAAATGATCCATTGAACCGTTGAACCTTGAACCATTTTGGTTTAATGGTTCAATGGGTTCAACGACTAATTGGTTCAACGTGCTTGGTTCAAAAGATCAAAAAGACTTAGCCAAATAATGAGGAATGAACCAATTAAACCATTGAACCGTTGAACCAAAGTTGCTTGAATCAGTGGGTTCAATCGACAGGTTCAAGGGGCTACCCTAGGGCCGAAGGAACAAATGCCCTTACGAAGGGTAGTGAATTAGAGGCAAGTGCCCTTGCGGAGGGTGCCAACATTGGTTCAAGGGTCAAAGAGAAGATAGAAAAGATAGAATTTCTTCGGATTTGTTCAAAGGTGGAAAATACTTTTGAAAGAATTCTAATGGCTCTTTCACTTAATAATTTACTTCAGACAAAAAGACAAAAAAGATAGAATTTCTTCAGATTTGTTCAAAGGCTGATAGGGAACATTTCCTTCAGACTTTTTGTCTGAAGGAAATTATTAAGTGAAAGAGCCATTAGAATTCTTTCAAAAGTATTTTCCATGGGAAAATGACTAAGGCAAATCCCGAAGGAATTCATTCAGACTTTTATTTGAAGGAAATAAGCCCAACCAAAGGAATGCCTGAAAGGAAAAAGCTCGAGACCAGAGCGCCCCAAGTGTCATCATCCGTGTGATTGCTAGATTACGCAGAACATCCCACGTGTCCCTTGAAAGGCTCGATGGAAGCCACCAAGTGTCAACATCCGTGGTCTCTCCCTTTCATTTCGTAAAGACTGTGGTGGGCCTCGGGTGAGTTGATAAAGTAAGCGGATGCTGCCATGTGTCCTCCCCTATTTCACAGTGAAACACGCCATGTGTCACTTGTTGAGATCAACAGAAAGCAGCCAAAGCAAGTAGGAAAGACATGAAGGAATTGCTAAGGAGGATGATGGACTTGAATGCATTTAAAGGCCAAAATGCCAAAGGGAAGAACTACTGATGGAAGAGCGTAAAGAGCTAGCAAGGCCGAGGATATAGCCTTGAGAGCTCAAATGCTAGGAAAAGACAAAACCAGAAAGGGGAAAAGATAGCCCGAGGGCTCAAGTCATACAAAAAGAGGGAAAGGCCAAAATATCTTCAAGGGAGTTATTTTTAGTAGGTGAAATAGTGGATCAATTAGATTTTTTAAGCACACCAAATCAAGGACGTGGCTTGTTTTTCTTCTTAGAAGTAATGGCAAATTGGACAACTACGTAGACATCAACAAAAGGACTAGACAGTCCATACTAAGAAGAGAAATATTAAAGGAATGGACATGCCATAGTTATGGAATGCATTGTTCCCAGCATGGTACCTCCAAATAGAACTAAAGGCGCATTGAAGGCATTTAATTCAGCATGGGCCTTTTTCATGAAAATAAGCACCCAAGTCTTTCTTGGAGCGCTATATATTGTAATCTCTCATTTGATATGAGGGAGATCTTCCTGTTACCAGAAGCAAAACTTTGCCCAAATTGAAAGGCATCACTAAGACTTTGAGCTCATATTGTTTATCGTATTTCTTTGTTTGAATCAGAAATCAAGTTACTTTCAGACTTTGTGCTGTTATAGCTTG
The DNA here is from genome assembly GCA_037957365.1 of Torreya grandis. Classification (NCBI taxonomy): domain Eukaryota; kingdom Viridiplantae; phylum Streptophyta; class Pinopsida; order Cupressales; family Taxaceae; genus Torreya; species Torreya grandis. Next base: position 2,473,994 of record JARHVA010000759.1, on the reverse strand, counting down.
TATCATTCTAGGAGATTGTTCTTATGTCTATTTCCTAAATATATTCTTGTTTATGCAATTTAACAAGCAGAGCTAGTGGAAGTGATAAGGAAGGTGTCCTGAAACTAGTTACTTTAAGAATTTGTGCTGATATAATTGTTTTCAGTGTGTGTTTTTAGTTTCTTTCTATGTAAAGGACCTTGGGATGACTTTGTGCCCCCATTGTTCTTCGTATCTCACTCTTGGGCAGTCAAGGTGGAGACTTTGTGATACATCTTAGATTGATGGTTACTCTGTACTCTGTTACCAGTTACTTATCCTACCTAAAAGAACTCCTGTTGTCCCCTACAAGAACACTTCTGAAAGAAGAGAAGTGCCTTTAGTGTTTTCACTAGGATTTTCTCCTTTGTTTGTGAACATCATCTCTGAAAGAAGAGATATGGATGGTATATCTTACCCCTGAGTGTTATTTTTAGCTTATATATATAGTATATAGCACCTGCATATTCATAGAGAACCTCCCCTTGATGAGAGTAGAGATTTGTCCAGCTCTGATGAGTAAACCTACACACTGAGCCCACCAATCTCCTTTGCTATGGATGATAAGACCTACTTTTCTCAATCAGACAGCTGAATGACAAAATATTCACCCAACATGTTTGAGGCAAGTTAAGTTGAAGACTTTAGAGAGCAAGAAGGTGTTGTCATGTTTCTTAATTATAATTTGGAATCTATGCCTGCAAATCTAAGAGCCAAAGAAGAAGAATTCTCAAGGTATGCTTCTGAGATTGTATCTTTGAAAGATGAGTTATAAAAGTCTGTAATCAAGGTGAAATCATTTGTCAAGTTTGATAAAAGTTCTAATGATCTAGATGATCTCTTAAAGAGTCAAAATTCAGTTAGTGATAGACCTAAATTGAGTTTTAATGAAGAGCCCAAAGTTGCTTCTCAAGTTGACATTTTTGTTAATGACAACTTGAAGGTGATCCAAGGTACAATATGGGCAGTCATCAAGGTGGTTTCTCTACTAAGAAAACACTGATGTTCAATGGATCCAATTATGCTTTTTGGAGTGTAAGGATGAGGACATACATTATATCCCTAGGGTTTGATGTATGGCAATCTATTGTAGATGGTTATGTTATTCCTACTACTTCTCCATTTAGTGTTGTAGACAAGAAGCTTCTTGAGAATAATTCTAAGGCAATGAATGCCATTACTTGTGGTCTTATAGAGACTAAGTTCACAAAGGTAATCTATTATAAATCTAATAAAGTGATATGGGACAAAGTATAGATCATTTATGAAAGAGATTCAAATGTCAAGCTTACAAAGTTATAGACTCATTAAAGGCCATTTGAAAGTCTCAAGATGAAGGAAGAAGATTCTATGGCATCCTTTCTACAAAGAGTTGATGAGATTGTGAACATCATCAGAGGTTTTGGAGATAATATTGAAGAGGCTACTATATTTCAAATGGTATTAAGGTCCCTCTCTCTCAAGTTTGATCCTAAAGTATCTGTTATAGAAGAAAGTCATGATCTTACTTAGCTGAAGTTGAATGAATTGCATAACATTCTTATTGCCTATGAGATGAGGAAGATTGATGATATACCACCAAAGAAGGAGGAAAAATTCAAGATAGAGATGAAGCCTAAGAATAAGTTCCAAGGTAAGAAACCCAAGGAGGATGACATTTTTGATATTGATGAGGATGAACTGATTACTTTGTTTACAAGGTAATTGAAAACAGGTTTAGGCAAGTATAAGGGTAAACTACCCTTCAAATTATTCAATTGTGGAGAGATAGGACATTTTGATAGAAAGTGCCATCATAAGCATGATGAAGACAGAGATAAAGATAAGAATACATATAGGTCTGATAAGGGGAAGAAAGGTTTTAGAAAGTATGACAACAACAAGAAGTCCTTCAAGAATAAGAAGACTCTATACACCAATAAAGACTTCAGCTCATCAGATGAGAGTGAAAACAATGACTCAGAGTGTGATCATGAAGATGATGGTCCTATTGAAGATGAATCCCTCTTCATGGTTGAGGAAGGAAGTTGCTCATATCAAAATTAGTCTACTTAGAGTGATTTAGATGATGATGAAGATGAGGTGGACTATGAGACTGCATTGACAAATGATCTTAAAGAACTAAAGATTCGTAAGAATATTAACAAGAAGATGAAATATAAAATCAAGGACTATGAGGATAAATTTAGTGTGTTTGAGGCAAGATTAGTTGAAGACTCTAGAGAGCCTGAAGGTGCTGTCATGTTTCTTAATTATAAAGTGGATTATATGTATGCAAATCTAAGAGCCAAAGAAGAAGAATTCTCAAGGTATGCTTCTGAGATTGTATCTTTGAAAGATGAGTTATAAAAGTTTGCAATCAAGGTGAAATAATTTGTCAAGTTTGATAAAAGTTCTAATGATCCAGATGATCTATTAAAGAGTCAAAAGTCAACTAGTGATAGATCTAGATTGGGTTTTAATGAAGGGCCTAGAGTTGCTTCTCAAGTTGACATGAATGTCAATGAGAGCAAGGTGCATCAACCTTTGAAGACAAATCATTAGAAAAGGAATGATGGTGTTGGAATAATGAAGACAAATTAGATCAGATAGCCAAATGCCATGAGGTATGCAAGTTTCAATGGTGACTGTTTCACATGTAATCAATTTGGGCATAAAGCTAGAGAATGCAAGAGCCCCGTTAGAAATAATTTTTCATGAAACTATGATGGGGGTCATTAGTTGAAGAGTGTGAATAAAGTTAAGTGCTTCAATTGTCTTGATGTGGGATACTTTTCAAACCTTTGTCTACATAAGGTTAGACAAGGTGAGTCCTTTTCAAAAAGAGGAGGTTGTTTTATTTGTCATGACATAGGACACATTGCAAGTTTCTATCCAAATAAGTTAAGATATATTATGTCTCCTTCAAGGAGTATGGTTTGATGTAACTATGAATAGAGAGGTAACATTTCTAGATTTTTCAAGCAAAGGTCTAGAAGTTAGAATAGGTTCAATCAGGCTCCTAAAGTGCAAGGTAGGAGGCAAGTTAACTCATGGAAACCAAAGGTGGTAAGTATGAGTCATGATGAGACTGCAGTACCAAGTAATCTATTTGTTATGGTGAATAATGATATAGAAGGTGAAGAGTGCTAAGGGCTCTCATTATCTACTCATGCTGTGAATAAAGAGATCAAGCTCAAAGAGAAGACCAAGGTGCTAGTTAAAGCTAGTCCTAAGGTATGTATGGATCCAAGTGAACATCCTACCATTGATGAGCATGTATCATGCAAAAAACATCAATTTTTAGTGCCTAATTATTAGATTCCTAACTACAAGGTAGTTTCTTCATATAAAAAGGTATGTCATGAATCTATGTTGTCTCCATGTTTTGTCAATCCAATCATAGAAGAGAAGGGGAGTGATCTAGAAAAGGAAATTGTTGTCATAGTGTAAATTGAGAGGAAGAAGAACAAAAGCAATAAATATTATAGATTTAATGGGATTTTATTGGTTATTAAGGAGATGTGGGACACTCCTGGCTTCAATTTGTTTTAGAGCATTGTGGTGAAAAGGATGTCTCTATCTATGCTTCTTAAGAGACCACTTTTAGTGGAGAAGGAAGTGTTGTTGTGGTGTTCTATAGATGGTCACAAAAGGTTAGAGATGAGTGTTTTTATTTGGAGTAGGTATGTCTTGGTGGAATATATGTTGTGGTGATGTCAGAGTGATGTCATAGCTGTATATGGTCAGTCTGCAAAGTCAGATTGAATGTTTTCAAGTGGCAAAAGAGGATTTGTGATTTTTCAAGATGATTTTTTCCTATAGAAAGGTCTGTTGACCTTATTTTAGTATGTTATAGGTGGTTTTGTGGTCTGAAGGTATGTTGAAGTCAAATTGGAGATTTTTATTTACTCTCAGGTTTCCTAGTTTGTGCTTAAGAGTATGCAGGTCCTAAAATGGGTTATAGGATGTACGGGTTCCCAAAGGTATGGAGGCTAAATTTTTTATCCATAAGTGTGTGATGGTTCTCTCTAGGTGTGCAATAAGTTTCAGAGGTGTGCTTTGATTAGAAGGAGGTTTGTTGACCTTGTTTGTTTTGAGTTTCTAGGGTTTTGGGATCTACTTGAAAAGTGGTTTTGCCTTGTGATTTGAAGTCCAAGGATTCTTAATATATTTAATGGGATAAATGGGTTTTAAAATGAAGCTTCATATATATTTTAAGGTTTTTGATTTTCAAATTATTCATGTTTTATCAAGATGGAGTCGTAATTGGCAAGTTGGTTTGTAAAGGAAGTATATTATAGAGGATGAACTAGTTGTTGAAAATTGGTATGATTGAGGTGGAATATGAGAGTGCTCCAGATATGAAGTTTTAGGTATTGAGTGTGTGTCTACTAAAATTTGTGGGCTTTTCAAGTTCTAGGTAGGGTTATAAGGAGACTAGACATGCCTGGTAATAAGAAGAGTGCTTTTTTATCAGTTTCTCAAAAAGAGCAAAGCATGTGTATTTCAATGTGAGTTATTAGGTTTGTTCAATACATGTTTATTTTTTGGTATGTGGCATGAATTTCTATTGGTGGTCCCTAAGGTGGCTTGAGAGAAGAGGATAGTAAGCCTATGTGGTGATTCTGCATGGTATGTGAAGATCTGAAGATGGTTAGAAGGTGTAATTGCTAAAAAATATTAGTGGGAGTCCATCTCTAATGTTTTTTGAAGGGTTCCATTAGATTACAGTGCATGGGTGAGAATGACAAGGTGGTATGCATAGAGTTATGGGGAGATAACTGAGATAGCTTGAATGGCTTGAGGAGCTTGGCATGATGTGAGGGGAGGCATATGTGAGATGCTTCAGTCATATTGAAGATGTGGTGATATATACTAAAGATGAGATTTCAATAAGGTTGGTATGATGACTTGATCAAATATAGTCTTAATCATGTGTTCTTTCTTTCTTTATTTTAGTGCTTGATTGAAGAGACTATTAGCATGTGGCAAGAGAAAGTTGTCAAGGCAAAGAAGAGGTAGGCTCAAGATAAGGGGGAGTTTGTATCATCTTTATAAGGTGGTCATATTCTATTTGTAGTATTTTTAGGTCCTTAGGATTATTTGGTGTCCACTTTGCCATTGTGTCAAAGGGGGATAAATTTCCTATTTTAGGTATGCTTGAAGAGAGAGAAGGAAGGTGGGTTGTATATTTCTATATGATGGTTATTGATATCAATGACAAAGGGGGAGAATATTAGAGAGTTTTCAATGATGTCATGGTGATGTCTTGGAGGTGTCCAGGTGGTTGGATGAAGTGCCTTGATAGTCTAAGTGATAATCACAAAGTGTGCAATGTACTTGTCTAACTATGCTTGAAGGATGCTTGGTTGATCTCCAGAGTTTGAATGTTTAAAAATGTTTAGGGATGAGTAAGGTGATTTGAGCATGTGTATATGGTCTCATAAGAGGTTTTATATTATTTTAGTGTTTATGTGCATGAGTGGATTTCATATGGTTGATCATTATTTTCATCTAGACACTTTGGGTCTAGTGGTAGAAAGTCTGAGTAGATAGTTTGCTGATGTCACCATTGCCATGTGTAGATGATTCAGGGGGAGTTGGTGATATGGTTGTGATAAAATTTATGCCTAGTTACTATGTGATCAATTTTATGTCATGAAATGAAGCACAACAAAAGATATTCAAGTGTAAAGTTGGGCTCCCAAGCAATTTGACAATGTTTTCCCATACTTTGCCAAATTTACATATGGTAAGAAAGAGCAGAGTAATCATTTTTTGATGGTGTATATCACATGTGTGGATATTTAAGAATCAGTTGATCATATGGGTTTGTTTAGTTTTGTGCCTAGTTGATATGCACTAAATTTTAGGTCATGTGATGAAGCACATCAAAAGATATGCATGTACAAAGTTGGCCTTCCAAGACAGTTCTTGACATAGTTGGATCTGTGGTAGAAGAAATCTGAGTGAGCAGATTAATGGAGCTATATCTCACATTTATGAAGGTTTCATGAGCAATTTGAACATGGTTGGATTTTCCTATGTGAGGAGATCATATGGTCCAATTTTTATATCATGAATCTAAGCAGAGCAAAAGTTATTGAGGTCCAAAGTTGGCCTTCCAGGCAGATAGCAATGGTCCTCATACTTAGTTTTTTTTGCACGATCTTAAAGACTAGGACCAAATGGAGATCCAATGGCTCATGGAAATTTGTACAGATCAAGATCTATGGTGCATGTTGAGTGAGATGATTTCAAGGTGTCTAATGGTTAATGAAGTTAAAGATTGAGCTCCTTACAAAAGGATCGATGGAACATGTTCATTCTAAGATGTTTGGAAGCAATGAGATGAGGAAAAATGTTTGAAGTTTAATATTGAGTAGGGATAAAGATAGATTTTATTCTAAGGATCAATAGTGAGTGGGTGTTCATAATGATAGAGATAAATGGCGTGTATTAAGGTTAAGAGGTCAAAGTGACAATTGTCTAGCATTATTAAAACAAGGACAATCTCAAAGATATTAACAGAGCGTGTGTGATCAAGAATGCAAGATTGCATGAGATGAGGCCAAGTGTTTGAAGTTTAACATTTGGGTAGTGGTGATCTACATTTTAAAGATAAAACAAGATCAATAGTGCATGTTTGATCTAATATTCAAGGACACAAGATGAGGACATGGTGTTATAATTTTCACTGTGACCATTTGAATTCAAATATTTGAATTTAACAAAGGAATGACTAGTGTCTATTTTTTGGGACATATATTTTGATCTATCCAAAATTTTCTCATGGTGTAAAATAAGAATTTGTAGAGGACTCCAAGATTCATATAGAAAAATATATTTGAAGATATGAAAGTGTGTATAATCAAAGTAATGGAGGTTCAAAGTTGACTGTGTTTTCATGTTTGTTTTTTAAGTGACCTAAGAAGGAAAATTGAGCTTATGTTGATGTTTTTTCGATGTATCATCATGACTTATCTATTTAGAAGTGTTTTAAACTCCATGAGGATCATCTGTATGGATTTTGGAGGTGTGATCAATCTATCTTGAGTATGAAAAATGCTTAAGAAGTTAACTGTGTGTTCATTTATCATGTCCTTATGAACAAGGCTATTGTTTGATTTGATTGAGATTACACATAAGAGTGAAATGATGAATATAATCATTGGAGTATGTGAAGGGTTCATGTGGAGTGGATCTATGTAATTGAAAGTGGTCTTGCATTCTTGGTGAAGTGCTAAATGGGTGAATAGGTCTCGATGAGACCTATAAGGGATATAAGGGTCCAATTGAAAGGTTTAGTTGCTTAATAGTGACCCATGGATGCTATGGCCACCCTATGTGGATGGTATTAAGATGTGTATAAATGTGATATATTATTTAATAGTTAAGTCATGCCTATTAGCCAACCAAGATAGTGATGATCACAATGCTCTATAAATAGTGAAACCAAATGTGATGGTTTCTAGAATCGAGAGTGACTAGTGTATGTAATTTGTATTTTAGTGCATAGTGTTGTGAATCAAAGGAAAGGGTGGGTGACTAGTGAATGAGTTGAACAACAAAACAAATTGGGGATTGTATGTATGACATGTAGGTCATAATTCTATTGGTAGATTAGTGCTCTTGTAGATTGAGTGTGAGCAAAGGTGAAGAGTGGTAATTAGAGGTCCATCATCCCGTGTTGAAAAAATTAGTTCAAAGGTGTAGGTGTTCTTAGGTGTTATTGCATAATCTCAACATCTAGGGGGTTGCATCCTCCTTACAAGGTGAAACTTGCTAAAGGTCTAGTTGTTGTGACAACTCAGCTAGATAAGTGTGGTAGCACCTTGTGGGATTTTAGTCTCACTAAATAAGGGATGGTAGTTCCTTGATTAGTTGCAGCTAGTCTAAATTGGTTCTTGTTATTATAGGATAGTATTCCAGTTGTAGGTTCCAATGGGTTTTCTCCTCAAGAGGGTTTCCTACATATGTCATGTGTTATGTGATTGATCTTGTATTTTCTCTCTTATTCATTGCTATGAATGATTTGTATGCTTCATGAATTCTTGTGGTAATTGATTGAGAGTTTGAAAGGATTGAAATTGAATTTAGACTGTCTAGGCTCATTGATTCAACCCCTCTCTCAATGATTGTACCTCTAAGAAAATCATTGTATGGTCTCAAACAGGCTCCCAGAGTTTGGTATATAAAAATTATCAAGCATCTCATTCAACATGTATTGCAAAAGAATCCTTATGATCCAAATCTATACCTAAAACAACAATAGGGAAATTATTATTATTTTTGTATATGCCAGTGATCTAATCACTATTGGCCATTCAATTAAGATAATTTATGCAATGAAGAAATATCTCAATAAATCATTCAACATGACAAATATTAGGCTACTGCACTATCGTATTGGAATGGAAGTATGACAAAAGCAACATCACATATTTGTGTCTCAAGTGAAATATACCAAGACAATGCTTGATAAATTTCAAATGATGGATTGTAAACTTATTGATACATTTATGGAGACAAGGCTTCAGTTATCTCATATAGATTCATCACCACAAGTAAATACAACTCTCCATCGATAGTTGATTAGGAGTCTTATTTATTTGACCTACATTATGCAAAAAAATAGCTATGCTATTAGTTATCTCTCACAATTCATCTAAGAGCTAAATATGTATCCTTTGAAATCACCAAAGTAGATATTAAGATACATAAAGGGTAAAATGGAATATGTCTTAGAATACAATAAGAATGGTCAATTCTTATTTACATGATATTCAAACTCAGATCATGTAGGTAATATTGATGACATAAAATCCACTTCTAGATGTGTCTTTTTGGATCTGGTTCTATATCAAGGGGGAGAAACAAACAAAACTTTGTTTCATGATCTTTCACTGAAGTGGAATATCATGTAGAATAAGGAGCTATCTGTGAAGTGATATGGTTATGTTGCATACTTAAAGGATTGGGAATACCACATAAGTAACCTACCAACATGTATTGTGATAATGAATCTGTTCTTAAAATTAATCAAAAATTGGTGTTTCATGAATTCATAAATCACATTGAGGTATAGATATATTTCATACATGAAAATGTTTAGTAACATAACATCTAGCTCCAATTTTTCATGATAGAATAAAAATGTGTAGATGTCTTCACTAAGTCACTTTGCATAGGACAATCTTGATGCATTTAGATAATATCTCTCTTATTTACTTGAGACCATGCTGAATTAAGGGGGTCGAATGTTAGAGTAAATATGGTGGTTAATTTTCCATAGTCTAAATAAATTATAAAAGTGAGTTTGTTATGTTAACTAAAGTAGTATTTAGGTTATTAGTTAGATGTTAGACTATGCTAGTCTTTTAGTGAAGTATAAAAGATTGTGGAGATATTCACAATCATTACTCACCCTAATTAATAAGGCCTATTATGAGTAATATATTATATAATATAAATAATTGTTTGTAAACCTATGATGATTAGCTAAAATAAGTCATTAATTATTTTTTGTTCTCGATATTATTACTCAAACATAGTGAGATCAAGTGGATCTAAAAGATAAATTTCCTTATTTTTATAAGTAGAGTGTTTCTTCACTAGTGCAGTGAGACCATGTAGAAATTTTTTTTATGTTTGATTCTATAAAAAATAATTAGGGTTTCCATCCTGAGAACCCAAGTCCTAATTTTTAGTTTCATTTTAAATTTATAGCTTGCAGACTTCAAATCTAGAGTTCTTAGAGTGATAGGATGTTTCACATACCACCAAGCGTAATTTTTCCTTTTCTTATTCCCAGTTCATTTATTTCATTTTGATTACATCAATTATCGATTTACAATGACATTGATGTACTTGTTGACATTTAGATTTTCCTATAGATTATTCATATTATTGACATCAAAGAGTGGGTACACCCATTCTAGAGAGTTAGAGTCCCTTTTCCATCCATACAAAGTAATGTTTAGGTACTTTTTTTTTATATGCATACACACTTGCACATAAAATGATGGAATTATATAGACACATAATTTTGGTGCAATCCTTGTAGTCGCAATGTCATTTTCATGATTTCATGCAATTGGTCCATACACATAAATTTGGTTCTTTTTGTAAACTTTCCTATTGTGTTTGACCCATATTCTCTTCCATTAACTTAGGTTTTCCTTACAAATTGACTTTTTTTTTAAAATTTTGGGTCAATGATATGATTTCCATTTAATATGGACTACCTATAAATATATAGATCAACTATTTATTTTCCTCTGTATGACCCCAAAAGCTTCTAGGATGTCCAAATCATTATTTAAGGATTCATTATGTTATAACCATAATTAGAGTATAATTATGGTCACATGCTAAAATAATTAGTATAATATTGGTAATTATGTTTTTGGATCCTTAGAGTCTTGTGTTGATTTCATGTTGCTTGATTCTTTGTTTTCCTTATTTTCTATTGTTGACCCATGTTCTAATGCATCTTTATGGATATTATATATACACATGTACCCTAATCTATTAAATCAAGAATCACATTGATTATATCTTTTGAACAGTTGTTAAGGATCCTGCACATTGATTGTATTCTAGTAATATTCCCTTTTCTATTCATTAGAGTCTTTTGGTTGCATACTTTTATTAGTAGAAGGCTGCATTAAGAGCATATAGATTTATAATTAACTATCTAGGGAGAGAAGGTGAAGTCCTATCTTTGACTCAGATTTGGTCAAGTTCATATTAATAGAACTACATGAGCCTTGATTTTAAGTATGCAATATTTGTAGCTACAAACCCCAAAGGATCCCAATCCACTAGTATTATAATTTTTTATAGTTATGAATCCATTGTGAAAAGTTAGTGCGACTTCAAAGGAGAAGGAATTCTAATGGTTTTATATGTCATCAAATTAATCTAAGTGAGGCTTATGTACATACACAATAAAATAGACCCCACGATTTTGGTCAAAAAATATAGCTTATTTGTTCATCAAACTTTTTTTGGTATTTTTGTCTTTTTATTTGGACATGCTTTCACTAATTTTAACCTTTAATAATGCATAGGTAGGTCATAAATTATGTATTTATCTATGAACATCCTTTGTTAAGTTTCAAGTATCTTAATATTAATTTTGGCACATTTCATATATGTATTTATAATTATGTTTACATAGACTTTAATTGTGCCATAGTTGTACATAGTTGAATTAATGTTATTCACTCTTGATATTTGGCTTATTTTTATTCAACTTTGAGTCTGTATTTCATAAAACATTAGCATGTGGAAACATTGATGACAAATGTTATCAAGTTTCTAGGTGTAATTAAAAATCTCTAGTTTGGGTCATTGTAGCTGAAAACTTGTAGCGCCTCCACATTTGGGATGCCAAATAATTCCTATGAGCACATTCTTGGCCTCTGACTATGCTTGATTGAGAGAAGGGATACCTATTCTAAATTCAATAACTTCCTTATCTATACCAAAAAACTGTAGGTTTATCTTTATCTCTATTTTTAATTCTTCATTCCTAAAAACCAACTGTTAATAGAGATGCCAAATAATGCCTATGATTACATGCTTGGCCTCTAACTATGTTTGGTTAGGAGACATGCTAGCCATTCTATCTTAAAGAACAACCTTTTCTAAATATCATAGAATTTTAGTTACAAAACATGGCCACATGTTTGTATTAGTGCAATAAATTAACATATCTATGAAAATAGGTAGTGACATTGACAACATACACATTATATGAAGTAGTTATGTGCTGATTTGTAAGCCTAGAATCCAAATAATGTAAAAAAAAAAAACCCTTTATAGATTACAAGACAAACGAAATAAAGTGGATTAGTTTGTACTAGATCAAGCATCATCACCCAAACTAAGATGATAAAAACTAGTCAATATCAAGCTATCAATAACAAGCTACCAAAACTAGTGAATGTGAACCATCATCACCTAAACTAGTTAACATCAAGGTAACCACCATATATAAAAAATAGTATCAACCTTATTATCCATATAATGGGAAATGAAATTAACTTTATTTAAAAAAAAAGGGTAAGTTTAAATTTACACTCATCCATTACTTAGGGTGTGAGAGAAAAACTACATCCTCTAACTACCATACTTTCATACCAAGGAAGTAATATAGTAAGCCTAAGTTTATCATTTCAAATTTTGGTTTAGACTTTTCTTCATATTATGAACCATGTCAATGTCATAATCAACAATTAAAGGAATTATTTTAGACTCAATAAGTCCCTTCTACAGAAAGTTTTTCATAATCTTAAGTAATCTAATCTTCACAATGATTAGGGCTTCTACATAAATCAATATTGCTTGGATGACTATTTGAATTAATTTGATTTCACCTAACAAAGAGTGCCATTTTGCTTTCCATGAAATCAATTTATTTTATTTATAAAGGTAGTAGCATATTACCCCATAATTATTGTTTTAAATGTTCATCAAAGAAAGGGACCCCCAAATATTTTTAGGAAGATAACCTATTGAGAAAGTGAGGATTTGCTTAATTTAATTTCTCTGAGTAAAAAGGTATGGAGGAAGAAAAAATGAAGGTAAAGAGGAATGGAGGAAAAAAATAATTTTGTCATTCTATGGTTGGATAAAAACTTACATAGAATATTTAAGTAACTATACATGAAGTTTATACACTAATGTATGATTATTTATATCTCATTTTTTTAAATTCCAGTAATTGAAGGGCTCTCATATAGAGCTTGAACCTAAAGCATTATATATGAATTTATATTGTTCATTCATAAAATAAACAACATAAAGGTATAGGAACCCATCTTGACATTTTCTCTACAAAAATGTAACTTATGGATTCAATTGTTACATATCACTAGAAATATCACTCAAACAATTGATATATAAGGTTAAATAATAAAATTATATAGAGCTGTTATTGGAGGCCTTCTCTCTGAGCAAGGAGACTAGGCATCAATATTCTCACTAGAATTATGGGCCGCTCAATGGTGCTCTATAAATACTCCATGTTATCTCCTTCCAATTCTATGCACATATTGAACATTATCACCCAATTCCCATCCATGCACATCCTCCACCGCTCTGTAGGGCTGATGTTTCCTTCCTTCTTTTTGTGAATGAAGAGTAACTTCCGTGTTTCAAAGAGTTGTTAGAAGATGAGTGATGAGGGGAGACCAAGTGGCAAGATTATAAAAATTTCTATTGTTATGCTCTTCCCTTGTGTGGCAGCTTCTTGGCCCGTAATGAATCCTACAGAGGTGGTAGATGTCATGATAAAAACTATGGTGGGGATTCCCAACTTTGGGGCAATGCCAGAAGCATAGTACCGCGTCATATTGTGGATTATAAAATCTAGTGAAATCCATTGCATGAGCACTTTGAATTCCTTCGCCCATTATCCATGGATTGCACGAGAAGCTTAAATGTCCCTCCTCACATTTCTCTCTACGGAGGATAGTAGTGGCTCCACCAGTTCGATTCCTGGTGGCAATATGTGCTGCTTAATCCGTGTAATATTAAGGGGAGTGGATAGAAAGGAAAGTTTGAGACCATGGCTATCAACCTTTCTTGAATCACTTAAATATTTTCTCAAACTTGGTTAATGATATTTGTATAAAGTATAATCTACTTTAATCTGTATAAAGTGTAGTCTATATATTATATGAAACATTCCTCTAGGTTTTATTGAGGAATATTTTATTAGTCCTTGTCTTAAGTACTAATGGTTTTATTTGGGTAAATAACACTTTTGCTCCAGCTAATCAAATTTTATCATATTACATATTACAAAATTTTTCTTAAATTTCACATTAATTTTAAAATATTCCTTAACAAATTATTTAAGAATATTGCTTTTAACATTAATACAATTATAAATGTGGTTTATTAAATAATATAAAAATGAGGTCACAACTAAAATAGTTATTATATCATAGGAGAGTTGTTATGAAAGAGGGCAACCTCCTTGTCAAATCTCAAATCTTGATGTGCAGGAGGACTTCACGTACGATTGTGGGGTGCCATACGCCTTTACAGTTGTGGAATGTTGGAAAGTAGAGGGTAATGTCATATATAAACATAAATATTGCATCAGAAAAGGCAGATTCGCTACGGTCTACAAGGCACATCTTCCATCAAGTCAAATCCTTGTAGTCAAGAAGCTTTATTCGTCTCCTGACGGAGCTATGGCAAACAGAAAGATCTTTATTTCAAAAATCAAAGCCCTCGCAGGTATTCAACACCGGAATATCGTGAAACTCTTAAGGCTATTACTCTCAGGGTCCATTAAGACTTCTAGTGTATGCTTATGTGGAAAATTTTAGTTTAAGACAAAATTTACACAACAAAAAGGAAAAGAATTTAGAGTGGGCCACTCGCTATAGGATTGTGTAAGGGATAGCCCACGCATTGGCGTACCTTCATCACGATTGTGGCCTGCCCATTGTTCATCGTGACATTACTTTCAATAATGCATTGCTGGATTCTATCTTTGACCCCTGCATTTCAAAATTCGGCACAACAAAACTTCTCAACATTCAAGCAGCTTCTTCCACCATGTCTAAAGTTGTAGGTTCCTATGGATACATGGCTCCAGGTTTAGCTATTATTTTATTTTAATTACATTGCATATGTTTCCAATATTACAGTAATTTTTAATTCTGTGTGATTCCATTTTACTTTAAAGTTCATGGAATCCAAATTCCAATTATCTAACCAAATTGAAACAATTTTATAAACCTTATGCTGAGTTGGCTACCAAATTGACTGGCTCTTACCCCAATTTTTTTTTGAGGTGGTGCAGAGATGGCATATACGATGAATTTGATGTAAAAGTGCAATTTGTACAGCTTTGGAGTGGTGGCGTTGGAAGTGATGAGTAGAAAGCATCCCACTGGAGAAGCCCATAATGCGGTTTCTTTGTAAAGGATATTCGATTAGAACTCCCAAGGGGGACCATGGTGGACAAGATTCTGTGTTTGTTGAAGTTGGCATGCCAGTGCCAAAGTTCCTCTCCAAGTGCCATATTTTCCATGCCTTAATTTTCATTGAAAATGTCCTCTGAATCACTTTCAAATCGTACCTGCCACCAATTATTTCAACTAATAGCATTACCAAAAGTGGTACTCGAGACATTGTTCAATAGTGTCTTCATAAAACTTCCATTTCCTTACACTGTTAACATTTTTCTTTTCATCTGATCTTTGCATTGGAGACCATCTTTTATTTTTTTCATGCGTGGTCCTAGCTTAACTGCTTTGTACTAACCATTGTTACTTTGAATAATTGTTCAACATAAAACATAAAACATACTATCCAAATCTTTGTTGTTTGTTCAACTTAAAACATACTATATCATGTATCTTGAAGACGAGAATGAGAAAGAATCTACATAAAGGTAATTCTGAAAAAGTTCAACAGAGCTTGTCAATTTGAACTTAAGAAGCAGAAAAACAATTGAGTCTTTGGCCAGAAAAAATCATATCATGAGCATTTTGAAAATAGATACGAAGTGTTACTTGAGAAATACCATTTTGTCACCCTATATTAATTTGTAACCAACATTATATTTGTATCTAATTCCATCATCTTCCCCGCCAAAAAAATTCCAATTCTTTACATATTTTTCTCCACATCCAAACACATGGTGAGATTACCTTTGCCACAAATAAAATTTGATATGTCTAGGTTAGCCTGAACTGTAACAAAATACTCTCCACTTGGCCTCAAAAATGGCCAGACAATGTTGAATAAAACTGTGAATTAACTGTGAAAACCAACAAAAATAAATTCAACCATCGTCCGTCATCAATGAAACATATCATCCAAGCTGTCAATTCTGAAGCCACATGTGGCATCTCGATCAAATGTAAGTACTAAGGATCGTGGATCTTTTGGTGGGGTTCGTGGAATTAGTGTTTCATTATTTTTTAAATTTTAATATAAATATGTTTTTAAAAGATATTTGTAATAGCTTTATTTGTCAATTAAATATTTGGTTATAGTGTGTTTTGTATTTACCACACTTTCATATTATTAATAAATGGAAACGACTTTTATAAGTTAAGGGTTTTTCGTCACATAACTATTAACAGTAATACGAATCAAAATTTCTAATACACAAGTAAAATTTCACAAACTTTAATAATTTAATTAAATTTCTTTTTTAAAAATTTAACTCATTTAATTTATATATAATTTACATATAAATATAATTTTATTTTATTATATTTTAAATTATTTATAACATATTTATAAAATTATAGGGGATGACGAGGGAGGTGACCCTGCTCCATGACAATGGCCTAGTAATTATAGTGTGTCCATGCATAAATGTTAAATTTTTTACAAATTATGCGAGACTTGTCTACCCTTCAAAACAATTTAAATAAACATAACCATTAGTTAGTATCATCCAAGCCTAGACCTTGATGTAGCTCTTAGTACCGACTAAGCAGGCAAGTGTGTTATGGTCTGATGTGAATGCATAGATATTGCCATGATGATGAATAGGTTCAATACCTACACAAAGATGCAATGGTTAACATTGTGCTAAAATATTCATACACAATCCAATTATGGCATTCATAAAAAATGACATTAAAATAAATACTTAAGTCATCTTCTTTTAACTAATGATGCAAATTTTGCATATTAACAGAAGTGGCACAATCATAAGAAATTATATCATCCTTTTTTTTTTCTTTTTTGGGTTCCCAACAGAGTTGCGAGGCTTAGTTTCAAGAGGATCCTTCTGAAGAGGATTTCAAGGTTGCTTCTACCATTATTCTTGCTTTGACTCTTCCTTAAATAGTTGAGGAAGCTTCTTTTGAGACTCCCCCTAGTAGCCACCATATAAGCCATTCCTACGGTAATATTAAACCTTCACATGCCACATCAAACATATACCCAAACCGCATATTACGAACCTTTAAACCTTACTTAAATCCTTAAAAAATATGTGGCTAAACAAATAAATTTTAGAAATGCACAACAAAGTATGAAACACACAATTTTGTTTTTTTAAAACATTGTGTGCTACAATTTCTTACATTTACATAATCTAATAGATAAAATTAAAGGCGCTCACAAATTTTAAAAATGCCATACCTATATCAAATTTAACCAACAGCGAAAAAAGATTTTATCTCACTCAAAAAAATTTTAGATGAAATGAAAATACCAAATATTAATATATAAGTAGAGTAATGAAGAGTCTAGAAGGGAGAGTCATGTACCATACTAAAAACATTAATAAAAACTGAAAACTATGAAAAAATACATATTTTTAAGTTTTATAAATATTGAATTTATCCTCAAATTAATCTAATAAATGAAATCAAAAACTATTGCAACTCTTTAAAATGCCATACATATATCAGATATAATCGATAGACAAAAGATATTTTATCTCACTCAAAAAGAATTTGGATGAAATAAAAATGTTCAATATTAAGCTATATTTAAATAGGGTAACACACAATCTAGAAGGGAGAGTCAGGTACCATACTGAAAAATTTAATGAGTACAAAAAAATTATGCAAATATACATATTTTAAAGTTCTATAAATACTTAATTTCAAGTGAAATAAATCTAATAAATGAAATAAATGGCTTTCCCAAAATTTTAAAATATTATACATATTAAGCAGCAGATATTGGTGCCGGGAATCGTTCTGGTGGAGCTACCGCTGCCCTCTGTAGAGGGCCTGTCTGACGGAGTGGAATCCACTGCAGATTTCAAGCGAGGAGGGACATTGAAGCTTCTCATGCAAGCCATGGACGGCTGGGAGAAGCCATTCGAAGGGCTCCTGCAAAGGCTTTCACCAGATTTTGTAATCCACGATATAATACAGCACTACGCTTCTGGCATTGCCGTAAAGCTGGGCATCCCGACCATATTTTTTGTCACAACATCTGCCGCCTTTGCAGGTTTCATTATAGGCCAAGAAGCCGCCGCACTAGAGAAGAGCATTACAGTCCAAGATCTGACAGTCTCGCCCCCTGGTTTCCCCTCATCACATATCCGCTATCAACTCTTTGAAGCGCAGAAGTTACTCTTCGTTCACCATCCCTACAGAGCCTTGGAGGATGTGTATTGAAGGGAGTTGGGTGACAGTGTTCAATACGTTTTAGAATTGGAAGGAGCTTACGGCAGCGAATCTACTCTCACGGGCCAAGAGCTCGCTGCCTTGGCTGTGGGCTTAGAAGAAAGTGACGTCCCATTTCTGTGTGTTGTTCTCCGCCACATTGTTGCTGATTTGCCCCAAGCATTTGTAACTCGCACGCATGGAAAAGGAGTAGTGGTAATCGACTGGGTGCCTCAATTGCATATTTTGAGCCATCCTTCCACGAAAGCTTTTCTCACACATTGTAGGTGGAATTCCACAACCAACGGTTAGAGTTTTGGTGTGCCTCTGATAACTCTTCTGATTCAGCACGATCAAGAATTACTGTAAATCTAGTTGTAGTTGATCTGAAGGTGGGTTTGGAGGTTAGGAGGAACGAGGAAGATGGTTGTTTTTATAAGGAAGATATTAGTAGAGTTATTCTTGCTGTAATGGTTGAAGAGAGAGGCACAAATATCATATCTAATGTTAAAAGGATTCATAGGATGATGACCAATAACGATGGCCAAGTCAATGGAAGAAATATAAAATCCTTCATCTCCCTAGTCAAGAGAGAAGGCCTCCAATAAGAGTTCTGTATAAATTTTATGATTTAACTTGTATTTCTGTTGATTTTTTTAGTGATATTTCTAGTGATTGTTTTATTATGAATTTTTATTGTTGAAACTCAGAAAAAGCAAGACACCAGTCTTGATAGAAATATAACATGCAAGACATGCATTTAGGAGGGGGTTATGTGTTGTGGTTTTTGGCAAATAGAGGTGTAACTCATGTACTTTCATTTTATGCATTAATTAATATATATTTTTAATTAATAAAATTTGGATTTGAAGAGTTTTTTTTCAATTATTTGTTTTTGATATATGTGTAATTTATTTTCTCGATTGATATGAATTTTACTTGGTGTCTTCTTAGATGAGAGATGTAAGATATGAGACTCCAATCTAGATAGAAATATAACATGTGAGACATGCATTTAAGATGGGGGTTGTGCATTGTGGTTTTTGGCAAATAGAGGTGTAACCCATGTACCCTCATCTTATGCATTAATTAATACATATTTTTTTATTAATAAAATTTGGGTTTGAAGAGTTTTTATTTGATTACTTGTTTTTGATATGTGTAATTCATTCTGTTGGGTATATAAATGCTTTGAATCTCTCAAATTTTGATGTAGTAGTGCTTATTATGGATGCAAGCATTTTTGATAACAAAACTTTTATTTCAATAACAAAATTAGACTCGACTTGAAGCATTAAAAAGTTCAAATTTTTAGAGTTAAAAGTTATTTTAAAAAGAAGAAGAAAAACAAAGGAAGGAAAGAATGAAAGATGAGGACATTAAATATGGACCATGATAAAGAGGGTTCTCTTAGAGTGAGAATAGTATTAAAGTAAAATATTATTATTGTAGTAAGATTCCTTTCATTTCTAATATTTGAATACATATTTATTATCAATTTATATTTGAATCAATTTTTAATTTAACTTAATAAAAATATATGTTACAAAATAATATATTTTTATTGATATTAAGTCATTTTGAATTTTCTGTATATAATAGATAATACATAGATTGTTAGATAAAAATAATGTTTTATTGTATAGTTCATTATAGTTTACATATATTATAGATTGAGAGGAGTATGATATTATATTTTTTTACCTTATTTTTAATAGAACATCATGTGTTTGTTATTGAAACCTTTACTCATATCTAGCAACTTGACATATTACCTACAAAAATTATGAAAGATCATTTTAATTTAGAAATATATAATAATAACATTTTAATACATATAACTTGTCTTGTTGATCTTAATAAGTTCAACATTGTTTTATAAAGTAGTTGAAATAGTGTACCTTGTTCAAAGTTTTCCATCAAATTCTTTGTATGCACAAACACTAACATTAGTATCAATACGAGCATATTTTTGAAATAAAACAAAAAAATAATCTCTCTTTCACTTATGTCTGGGTTGGAGCAATGCTTGACCAATACAATGAGCGAGGAATGCATAATGGGGTTTGGAAAATAAATGTGAAACCCATGTACCCTCATCTTTTATATATATATAAAAGATGAGGGTACATGGGTTTCACATTTATTTTCCAAACCCCATTATGCATTCCTCGCTCATTGTATTGGTCAAGCATTGCTCCAACCCAGACATAAGTGAAAGAGAGATCTTATATATATATATATATATATATATATATATATATATATATATATATATATATATATATATATATATATATATATATATATATATATATATATATATATATATATATATATATATATATATAATGGCTTGATTTTTTTTTTCTACTATTTTTTTGGATATATAGATGTAATTAATTCTTTTGGATGTATATCTATTTCATATTTGTTATATTTTTATGTAGTAGTACTTATTATGGATGTAAGTCTCTTATAAACGATAACAAAACCTTTGTTGCAAATTAGACTTGAAGCATTAAAAAGTGCAAATTCCCAAAGAGATAAAAGCTATATCAACAAAAGATTACTAAAAAAGAGTGAAAGACAAGGACATTTAATATGGATCATGATAAAGAGAGTTTTCTTAGGTTGAGAAGAGTATCAGAGTACATTACCATTATTGAAGTAAGATTCCATCCATCCCTAACATTCAAATACACATTTATCACCGATCCATACATGTATCATTTTTAGTCTAACTCAAGAAAAATACATGTTAAGAAATAACATATTTTGTAGATATTTAATAATTTTAAATTTCCTCTATATAGTAGATAATACATAGATTGTTAGATAAGCATAATGTCCCATTACATATTCCATTACAATACACATACATTATAGATGTAGAAGAGTAGGATATTATGTTTCAACAATCTTATTCTTAATACAACATCATGTGTTTGTTATCAAACTCTTCACCTAGATCTAGCAATTCAATATGTTCTCTACAAAAATTACTAAAGATCATTTTAAATTAGGAAGTGCATAATAATAAACTTTTAATATCATATAACTTGTCTTGTTGATCCTAATAAGCTCAACATTATTTCATAAAGTCATTGAAATAGTGTACCTTGCTCAGAGGTTTCCAACAAATTTTTATGTGCACAAATGCTACTATTAGCATGAACACAAGCATATTATTGAAATATTAAAAAACAATCATCTATTTTTCACTTATGTCTAGGTCAGAGTAATGCATTGTCATTTAAATGGCTTCTCTACCATTATAAATCCAAATAAACAACATAAATGAGTTATTTCTATGTAATATATTGCTTATGCCTTGCCCAATGCACGTAATAGGTGGTGAAAGTAATTATAGAGGTCAAAAGTACCAATTAACCATTTCTAATATGTATTGATTATTATACACTTTATCATGAGCAAAGAACTAGGATCAATTTTTTAATAATATGTATTAAATGATCTTATGCTTATAGAACATATGATGTTACTATTTTCGAAAAAAGAAAAAAAGATTTCCACCTTCATAAGAATTAACAAACAATTAAAACATTTAATTCAATCACATATATATATATATATATATATATATATATATATATATATATATATATATATATATATATAATAAAATTAAACATCACATTGATAGCACCCACTTAAACTAGACTCAATTGATAGAAGTTACCTTAACTCTTAAACATATGAGAATATCTTACTTCATACCAAAATATTAATTGTACATCTACTATACAACCCAATATGTACATATTTATCTCAAAGCATATCTATCTAAACCCTATAGACCTTTTTGCAAGAGATTGGCATCTGAAATTATTGCCCAAGTATCTAAGTCATTCAATTCAGCCTACATAAATACAAAGAAATGAAATACATTATTTATTCATAAAATATTAACTTGTCAACATTATTTAATATTAACTTGTCAACATTATATAAATGCAAATAAATAAAATATTCCTCAATAAAAACTAGAGCAATATTTCACAAAATATATAGACTACGCTTTAGACAGATTAAACTAAACTACACTTTAAACAGATTAAAGTAGACCACACTTATGATTTGGCAAGAAAGTTCCACAGCCATGGTTTCAAACATTCCTTCGTATCCACTCCCCTTAATATTACACAGATTAAGCGGCAGATATAGCCGCCGAGAATCGATATGGTGGAGTTACCGCTTCCCTCTGTAGAGGGCAAAGCGAGGAGGGACATTGAAGCTTCTCATGCAAGCCATGGACGGCTGGGAGAACGCATTCAAAGTGCTCCTGCAACGGATTTCACCAGATTTTGTAATCCACAATATGAGATATGATGCAGTACTACGCTTCTGGCGTTGCTGCAAAGCTGTGAATCCCCAACATAGTTTTAGTTTTTATGGTGACATCTGCCGCCTCTGCAGGCTTCATTATAGGCCAAGAAGCTGCCGCATAACAGTAAAGTTATCATTAAATTTGGTATTAACAGTGACTTAG
Organism: Torreya grandis; assembly: GCA_037957365.1. NCBI lineage: Eukaryota > Viridiplantae > Streptophyta > Pinopsida > Cupressales > Taxaceae > Torreya > Torreya grandis. The sequence continues at coordinate 2,451,365 of JARHVA010000759.1, read as the reverse complement.
AGTCCCCTTAACATCAGTGGACTTTAAGATAGCTTTTATTCCCTTTTTTTTTGAAAAATTGAAAATCTATCGAATTATCTTAATGAGATAATCACATATAAAAATCTATCGGATAAAAAAGTGGATGGAAATACTGGCACTCCAAAACCACATCAACAAAAGTCGAAATAAAATTACACAATTAATTTAAAACCGGAGTCATACCAAAAATAACTGCGGACCAAAAAAAACTAAGTGATAAGTGGGCCAGAAAATGGAAAATCTAAATTGTACAAAATTATCAAAATATGAATGATTGATTGTTTTGGTTCGTTCTTTTCCATTAATTGAATTCACATCATCACAAGATCCGACAAAAGATCGTACGAAAAAAATGACTCCTTCTCTGCATTAATTCTGTCCTCTTGCAAATTGAAGTGGTGTCGATAAATAATTTAAATATCAAAATATAAATTCGATTGTTTCCAATTAATTGAATTTATATTTATGATGAAATGTCATTTTTTAATTGAAGAGTGTCTATATATTAATCAAACAAGATATGCTACAATGTTAATTATATGAAAAAAGTAGGTGGAAAAGTTACACCCCATGAGTATAATCACATGAAGGGCCAAGACATCTCGAGGAAAATTAAAAAAAATGGTTAAAAAATGACGACACCCACAAATAAAAAATATCACATCAACAATTTGACAGCAAAGTAGAGAGCAAGGTACATATAACAATAAAGAGAATAATTAAGTCACCACAACAAACATGGACGTCGGGGGAGGCGGTGGAGACGATGGGTTCTGAGGCTTACCACCCCATCTTCCCAAGGCAGAGAGATTATTGTTAATAGGTAAGGGATTCCAAACAGTGTTTCGATGTGCCTCTAATGTCTCATCTTGATTTATTTCAAGCAAAATTGCTAGAATTAGGAATGAAAACTTACCTTGGGGAGGTGGACCCAGTCTTTGATGTCACCATCCTAAGATGAGGGAGAGATCCCCAGCCCTTGGCATCACCTCCAGATTTAGATGAGCCACTTGAACCACCATGATGAGGAGAATCCCAGTAAGGTGGTGATCGACAAGGAGAATGGTTCTTGTGTATGGTTCTAGACTACTGTTGACATGGCCCACGTCCTCATCCTCAGGGAGGTGAAGGATGTAGTGGGGGCTCAAGAGGTTCACGACTGATTGCACACAGGGCATTTCCCTAGTGATTGAGTAAATGTTGGAGGTGGTTGAGTTCCAAACAAACCTTGTCTATTTGACTTTGAATATGAAGATTAACATTGATATAACAACAATTTTGTTAGTAAAAAAAAACTACGTTCTAATGCTTCATGATTAAAACAAACATAATTTCTAGCTTTCTAGATTTGAAATAATATGTCAACTTGAAAGATTTGTCAATATCAGTTGTATTTTGTAGGCAATAGAGTCGAGTCCCCCAAGAGAGCCATCAAAAGGGCTAAAAAAGGGAATGTATTCAACACCACGCAGATTGTGCATGGAAGCAAAACCAAAAAAGGTGTTTATTAGTCTCTGGTTATTAGCAAGCTGGGCAAATGGATTTAGGCATGGCCAAATGCTTGAGCCAGTCTCTCATATGCATGCCATGATAAAGAAAACACCATAAAAAATGAACTATTTTTGGTCTCAATAATAGTAGACCATACAACGCTAAAGCATTGGGCCCAAACCCCATGTTTGGAATGGAGATTCCATTTGAGGTTGAGCATACCATCTAGAATATGTTGAGGGGATAGTAAATGATACCCCAGTCGAGGAGAATATCAAGTGAAAGGGGTGGCTGTAGGCCAATGCTATTCTTTCCACCAAGGAACAAGCGAATTGACTCTTATTTTATACAAAAACTTGCCAGGTATGGAGCCTTAAATTTCTGCAATAGCCTCTACATATGAATTATTTAAATGTAATTTATTCTAAATTTGTTGCCAAGTGAGCCAGGGCCTATTTTCCTTGTAAAAAAGATAACTGGTAACCTTCACATCTTTCCTGAAGAGCCTTAAGCCTTTAACCCAAGGGACTAAGGCATATGGAATATTGTGAAAATTTAAGCAAGGTGACAAACAAAGGGATTGGGAGTTAATGGAGAGGACATTCTTGAAACCCTTACCTACTTAGTTAAGATGAGGCTTAAATTTTTCCCAAGCTTTCCATAGATTTTGAATCACAAAGGTACCCTCAATTTTAACATGCACTGGGGTTATGAGTAGAAAGTGAAGTTTCAGGCCTTGCCATGCCTTTATACTACATGGGAGTCCTTTAGAGATACAATGGCATAGAAGAATATTCTAGGCTTCATCCTCAGTAAGACCTCTAATAATCCATTTGGCACCAAGAGTAAGGTTTTGAATTTTAATATAGGAGACCTAGTCCCCCAGATTCCTTATGTCGACAACATATGTTCCAAGCAAATTTGTGGAATCCCTTATGACCCTCAGAGTTAGCCCATTAAAAATCTCTTAGAAGTTTTTCTAATTTATTGTAAGTGGAATTATAAGGGGCCCAACAAGAGGAATAATACACATGAGTAGCACCAAGACTTTTGAGAAAATTTGAAATTCACCAATAAGAGAAAGAAGCTTGGTGATCCAAAAAGAGATTTTTTTTCAACTATCTACACCACATAAGACCATAGTTTAGAGGGAGAGGCCCAAAAGGCAAAAAAGATGCCAATAAACTTAAACTGAACCCCTAGTAGAATCCACTGCCATTGATATCCCTCCAACCAAGGAGGTTTGGGGCCTAGAGATTGATGGTAACACTGAGTCTTCCTCCATTTGATAGATGATACTGAATCCAAATAGAAAATATGGAGACATTCCATGGCATCCCTGATGAACTCTTCTTCCTCTTGAAGAGTGAGAAAAGAATCATCCACAAAGTGGCCATTTAAAAGCTGTCTATCAGACTGAGGGAGGGAGATACCTTTCACCAAGCCCCTGGTTGCATAATTAGCTAAGAGGTAGCTAAATACTTTAGTTGTAAGTACATATAAAGAAAGGGCTAAAGGACATCTTTGTCAGATAGAAAATAAATTTCAAATTGATAGGATTGGGTGTTGTTGATAGTAATACAAGCCCCAACATCCTGAAAGAGCATGTTAAGAGTCTGAACAAATTTGGGACCAAAACCAAGTGCCTGCAACATGCCTAAAATGAATGGCCACTCAATATGATCATAATATTTCTCAAAATTAATCTTGACAAATAAAGTCTTTTTATTAGAAAGTCGAGCCCATTCCAAACCTTCCCAGATGATAATGACATTGTCCAAAATGAACCTATTCTAGATGAAGCCAATTTACTCTGTCCTAATAATTAAAGGGAGAATGTGTTTTGCCTTGAGGGATAAACACTTAGAAATAATCTTATAGGAGACATTGAGCAAAGTAATAGGCCTCCAGATGGTGATCATTTCAAGATCACCAATGTTGGGAATAAACTTGATGTTACCCTGGTTTGTAAGGGATCCCAAAGAGTTGGTTAGAACAACTTTAGAATAAACTCGATGAAGATCATAACCAATAGTATCCCAAAGGGTTTGGTATAACTCACACAGGAAACCATTAATTTATGGGGCTTTGCCAACTTCCATTTGCTTAACACCCTCATAGAGGTTGCTGAGAGATAAACGGGCCTATCACAGAAAACTCTTTGAGAATTGGAAACTTTATAGGGTATAACCTAGAGGCATTGAAGGAGAGCTGCCTCCCATTCTAGAGAAGAAGCTTGTACTAAGAAAACACCATGGTAATGATATATAGAATCTTAAAAATGTTAATAAGTTTGGTAAGCTAAATGTTTCCTTTCTTGATAGTTTTGATTCTATCAGCAGCTCTCCTAGAGCAAAGAAGGGTAAAAAAGTCCTTAGAGACTGTCTCTAATTTTCAACCAGTGAATACGAGCTCATAAATGAGCTCCTCTAGCCTTTTGAGCTTCCTTAATTTGGAGTTTATGTCTTCAATGTGCCACTTGAGTTTGGAGGTGAACATTGAAAGGTGATTGCTCCAACTGCTATGAAGCCCATATATATTTATGGTTTGTAGCATTATGCAAACACCGTCTGAATGAGGCTACTTGATTTCCATAAATATGAAAAAATGTGGAAGTGTGAGCAAGAGCATAAAACTACCACTGAATCCATGCAATATCTCTCTCTAGCTGAGGGACCAAGTTCTAAATTTTGACAATATGCCCCACCATTCTTTCATGTTTGAGATGAGAAGTATTGAGATAGAATTTCATAGAGGCATGCTTAAATTGAGGTGTGGTCCACTCAACATTAAAGCAAATAAGGTGATGATCTGATAAAAATTACTAGGGATGATCGAAACTAACCTATCTTGGACCAGGGCAAAATAGAAAAGATCTTACTCAACGAGTAGAGCTCGATTGAGGCATTGAAGCACCCTAGCTTCTCCCTGTTGAAAGTTGGATCAAGTAAACTAGGAGGATTATGAATTTTTTCTCTAATGATGGTTTTGATCAAACACTTTGAGTTTGTTATGCATTTAAAACCAGGCTTCATTCTTGCTAGTGCACCACTACATTAGAAGGCATCCTTATTTATCCTTAGTTGATTCCACCATGTTGAAATCACCACACAGGATCTAATACACATTTGGGAGTATATCAACCAAGAACATCCACAAGGAAACCCATGCCACAAAATTATTAGAGGTATATAAATTGACCATCCCAATGATGTGGTTATTAAAGTCAAAAAGGGTCCACACTACTTAATGGGTGGGGCCTGAGCCCTAGGAAATAATATTTTGAGCTAGATATGGAGATAAAAAAGAGTTGGCCACACCATGCCAAACTTCATGCCCAGTAGCTTGACATATGGCTCAAGGCCAAATAATTTATATTGCATTCTGTAGTAAGAAGCCATAAATCTTGACCTCTTGTAAACAAATAATTTTCATGCCACTAAAAAGTTGACAACTATTCCTGACCACATACTTATGTGATAAATCAGTAAGATCTCAAACATTTCAAGATTACATAATCATTAGATAGTATAGAGGTACATGTCATTCTCCTCTGTGAGATCTTCTAGCACAAAAAATTGATTAAGCATGAATTTGTTGGGCAATAAATCATATGAATCCAAAAGCATTAAAATAGTAATTTATGTAAGGTATTTTTGAATTTAAAATGTAATCCTCAATAATGTCATTATAGCCTTACTTTAGGCCTTAAAGATGTTCCAATTTTAATTTATGAACCTTGTACTTGTTAAAATTAGATAAAAATATGTCTTCTAGCTTCTGAAAATAAGGTAAAGAGTCATTATGGAAGTTATACAATCAATCTGAGGCATCTCCTTGTAGACTTTTGTATAGAAGGTTTTTAAATTTTTTTTTACATCATCACTTTATACTAAGTGAGGTGACTAGTATGATCTCATGGCCATCAAACATAAATGATTGTCGCTTATGTGCAATATATTCTTCCTCTTCAAGAGATGGACAGGGGCTTTGAAAATGCCAAAATATTGTTTTGCGGTCCAAGGTGACCAAACTCTATTCTTGCTTTGGAACGGTCACCCTAAGACAAGGTTATGATGGTGGCATTGAAGGTGGTATCTCAACTAGAGAGGACACTGCTTGTAGAGTATGCAAATAGGAGGATAATCTTTATTAGGCAAATCAATTTTGCCAACAAAAGTTGAAGCATGATCATTCCCAATAGATCTGTATGAAGAAGTTTGTGGCATTAAGCTACCTTTGGAAGAGTTGTTTTTTTTTGTTGGTGATGATAGTCCAACCATCATTATTTCTATTCTGTGGTTTGACTTTAGATCCACCCTTTTCCTAAGGAGCAGGGGGTGTATGAACCATCAGAGGGCATTCTCAGATCATATGTTCAAGGACTAACACTAAAATTAAGTATTTGGGAGATTGATATACAAAACATGCTGAGAAAAATGGACAGAGCCAATTTGTATATCTATATAATCTTTCAAATATCTCACAATAGATCCACTTCAACACAAACCCTCTTTTGAGGATGAGCCATAAAGAACTTGGTCTGCTCATGGAATATGAAATGCCCTATCGGTTTTATGAGTTAATGAATAAAATAGCATAAAGGGAGATGCAAGCCAAGGAATTCAATCCAAATGAGAATTTTCAATTTTGTTTGCTTTGAGACTTGAAAGTCCTGAGTCCAGTGAGAAAAAATAGCTAAAGTTTTGAGAATAAACTTAGGAACATGATTAAAAATGGATTTGTAGTGCTCTAGGTTGGAAAGGTGAAACAAAAAAAACCCTTGGTAAGGTTTTATACTCCTTCATGTCTCATACCATGGCCTTGCCAATGGTTGTGAACCCATTGCTTTAGAAGGCTCTCATGGGGGACTTGACCAATAAAGTAAGCAATCAAAGTAAAAGTAAAAAAAAAATGACAGGCTTTGTCAATTTAGGCACATCTAAAATAAATTTACGTAATGGAGAGTCAAAATCATCAGCATTATCTCATGGAAGACTTTTAGAACAAATTTCTTTGCCTACTTTGGGGCCATGGTTATGCTCGATCGCTCTAACTTTCTATGCATCTATGGATGCAAAGAGGGAGGTGGTGTTCATTTAATAAATGGTACTCCTACCACCCAGAGGGCCAATCATTGATCAAAATCAATAATAAATATGAACAAAAGAAATATCCTACCTAGATCTACGGTGACCAACAGTATGATAGAGGCCTAAAGGTTCATCAATGCAGAGCTATGAAAACTTAATCTTGGTTGGTGCATATTGGAAATAAGAAGGAAAGTTCAATAATCTAGAACTAACTATTATTCATATCATATAATTAAGAATCTAGTTTAAAATAAACTAACTATTATTCATATCAAGGTAAGTACACAAAATTGGGGGACAAAAAAGGGCCTACCTGTGGACAAGACTTTTCTAAAATTTTAAAAATTTGAACTTTTTTAGATAATTTAAGATAGCTACACTAAAAAATTGAAGATGGTATAAAAATATGAATGGTAGAATTTCGAGTCTAGTTTCCAAAAAACTTTTTTTTTGAAAAATGGTTAAGTATAAATAGGTCAAACATCTAAAATTTAAAGAGGACCTCTATTGTTTTAAGAAAACATAGTATAGATAGATAGTCGTGAAACCCACCATTTTTTAAGCATCATTAAATATTGTTTGAAAACCTTTGGAGAATATTTAGATAAGATCTTCTAGTGTGTTACAAATTTTTTTTTTCTAATGAATTTTTTTAATTAATTTTTCAATTAAGTAGATTCTGAAAAATGACAAAAAAATGGATAGCTGGCCATGTGGCCCACCCTAACTACCTCAAAAAAATGAAAAATGATTTATTTTTTGAATGCATGTAGAATTAGGCTTAGTTTGTTACTATATAATTTGTTTTCACTTGGATCAATGAAAAAAAATTTAGATAAACATGATTAAGCATGTATAGGTGCGGTATGTAGTGGCCTAAAAAAGGTGTTGTTAGAAATAAATATAGTTTGAACCCTTAAAATAGCCTAAAAATTATGAAAATCATATATTTAGAAAGAGGACAATGTGCTCATTGTGATAGTAATAATTTTTTGAATTTTGATGTTGAAATCCATAGCGTATTTGGTGATTGAAGTTGAAATTTATTGGTTTTCTCAAAAGTCTTGATCTCGGCTGTAGATGCATAGTTAAAGCCTTTGGCTCAAAACTATTTTTGAGCCTAAAGGCTCGATTTTAAATTAAAATTGAAATAATTCATACACGCAATGTAATGAGTATGTGTTATACAATGCATACATGTTATACAATGAATACACATTATATTATGTATTATACGTATGTGTTGTTATGTAATAAGACCAAAACCATCTCCAAAAGCATGTGAGAGTTGCACATGAAGGCAACTTTGGCTAGAAGCTTATATTTACTACTCTAAAAAATTTACATTTATAGTGTTACATTTATTTTCTTATACTTTAAATTTATTTTAGTAAATATAATAAATTAGGGTCACTGAACATCTGATAGAGTTGGAATCACAACTGCATGCCTTATGATGTGGAAAATAGTTTTTCAAAATCCAATCAGGGTAGTACATAGGCATTTTTAGGATCTAATTATTAAACCTAGGGATTTTAAGACATAAATTTTGTAACTGATATCCATTTTTAGTAAACATATAGTCATTTTTTAGGTTTTTGTGCCTTTTGAATTGATTCCTGGAATTTATAGAAGTCTTACGTTTGTAAAATTTTTTTCATGCAACCCACTTTTAAATTGATGCAAAGTAGTGTGATTGGGGTAACATAGGTCACATTGATGATCTACACACATCAAACAACCACTTTGTGTTAATTTCACTTGTTCATCATCCCTCTCTCATCCTTGATCACTTCCTACTCATGCCTCATCACCCCTAATCACTCTCTCATCATTATTCATTTTCCCTAATCACTCTTTCATTAACCCTCACTATCCCTAGTAATCTCTAATCACTCCTTCATGATCCATGATTACTCCCTTATTGACCCTCACTATGCCTCATCATCCCTAATCACTCATTCTTCATCCTTCATCCCTCCTTGATTGAACCTCACCATCCCTCATTATATTTAATCACTCCTTTATTTTCCCTAATCACTCCTTAATTGGCTCTCACCATCCCTCATCATCCCTAATCACTCCCTCATTGGCATTCACCATCTCTAATCACTGTTTCATCATCCCTAATCACTCCCTCCTCATCCCTCATCATCCCTAATCACTCCCTTATTGACCCTCACCATTAATAATAATAATTTATAATCACTCCCTCATCATACCTAATCATCCCTAATTTCCATTCACCATCCCTCATGATGCAAAGACCAATTTCATACTCTACTTGTCCAAGCTCTCTTTCAATATCCACCTAGCTTTGACTTTTTCTTTTCTTTCTTGATCTCTATCTTTGGACCCTACATATATTTTAAATTCACATCTATATTTTATTCATTTCATTTATTCTATAACATGATTTGGAGGCATCACTAAACTCTTTATTCTATTATCCTTTCTCAACACATTTAATCTCTCTTACTTTGAGACTATCCCCCTTACTAGTCTTTATGCTTTATAACAACTTGGATCAAATCTTATCTCTGGTTCCTTAGGATTTAATAGGGATATAAAAAAATTATTTCCACTCCTTTGAGTTCTCTCTAACTTCTTCTCAACCCTACTTAACTTCTCAACACAATCTTCATATCATACACTACATCTTACTTTGTCATAAACTCTTCTTATAGCCTTTTTTGGGCTAGTTTCCTTGGTACGATCCTGTACGAACTTAAATCATCAAATTAAATTCATTTATGGATACCCTATAATGTATCACATCTCTTCACAAAGTTCTAGGCTTTGGTTCAGCAATTTAATAACTTCTTTTGGCTCTTTCTACTCTCGGATTAAGTCTTTAGGTTTCCTTCTACCCCATCTACTACACAGTCCTCCCCCATCAATATTTATCCATAATTACACAACTTAAAAACACTATATTATATTTTTTCATGTTGAAATTAAATTTTTTGACAAATTTCATGAATTATTTATGGTTACAACTCCTAAAAACTCACTTTGAAAGTAGAAACCCTAATACAGGGTTTGGTTTGGTTTTATAGACCTGAAAAGGGTCAAAATGAGATTTCAATATTCCAAAGGCATTTCTAATGAATTTGAATATTGTATTAGGTCTTATTTGACCCTATAGACGTTTTCCAAGTTTTATATTTCCCTTTTTAAGCTACAATAGATTGACTTAATCAAATTTGAGTAAACTATGTACTCAGTGATAGGTTTGTAGTAATTCAAGAAGAGGTTATTTTTTATAATTAATTATAAAAAGGGTTCTAAATCAAAATTAAGGTTAAAAATCATCTATATTTTTTTTACACACTTTAATTAATCAATTGATTTTTTATATAATACTCAATTTAAGAATTTCCACGAGATACCACTTTGATTGTGTTAAGTTTCTTGATGATTGAAGGACTGTGTAAGTTTTATTTTTGCTCATCCAAATATATGAAATCTACTTGAAATAATATAATAATTAATGATCATATGAGAATCAAATAACCAACATATATGTTTGAATTTTTACTCTAATACATGCATATACCTTCTTACATAGATGTATACTCAGAACTTTTGCTCATAGAAATTAGGGTTGTGTTGTTCAACACAGAATGTCCTTAGTAGAATAATAACATAAAATGTTTAAAGACTGTTAAGGAATTATTATTTCAAGTTAATAATTAATCATACATTCTAAAATCCCACCAAATAGAATCTCCTCTTCCAAAAGAATCTGACCTTCACTCAGATTTCAAGGCACAGTTTGTAAGAGCATAGGGCATATAGTTTGTAACTTGAACATTTAAAATATTTGAAACTCAAATGAAATATGATATAATAACCATAAAATAAAAGTTATTTTCAACTAACCACTCACACCAAGATCACAAATAACTTTTTTCTAATTCCATGTTTCATGATCATGCACACTGCCAATTATCTTTGCATATATTCAAGAAGATGTAGGGTCTGTTTGATTTCTTGTCTATAAATAATCAAAGCTTGTATTTATTAACTTTTTTTTGTTTCTTTTAATTCATCCTTTTAAATCCTACCCCCTCCAACTCTCTCAACTCTATCTTTGAATACAAAATAAGACATGGACAAGACTCTTATTACCAAATAACCATCAACTAAATTCTAACTTCTTTTTTATGTTAAGAGTGTCCTCAACTAATGCAACTAATAACATATTTCTCAAATATGAGTTTAGGTATATATTTTGTAACATCATAAACTCCTCACTAAAGTCTAACCACACCAAATTCAATGTTGGACTTTTTGAAATAAGATTGAATTCTCTATGAAAGTTCAAAAATTCAAATGAAAGATTTGGTGAAAAAGTCCAATACAAATCTAATTCAAAATTGACACAAAACTAGAAAATTATAAAGACTCCTAAAAAATTCTTATTACCTTGACCACCTTTTAAAGACTCAAAACATGTAAACTATATCTCACTATTTACATCAGGCAGTGATGCTCCTGTATCACCTCATCATCCCTAATCACTGATTCATCATACCTCATTGATGTAGAGGTTATAATCACTTACACAATCAATCTCACTCTTTTTCTTGTTCACTATCCACTCTTAGGAATCAAGTTATAGTTTCATATATAAACTAATGTTTATTAGACTCAATGTTTGTTTAAATGGTTCTGAATATATTCTTTATGATATTCATGATCTCAATATAAATCTTAAACCATTTTACACACCTTTGAAAAGCATATTTATACTTCACACATAACTCAACACACATCATAGATAAGGCTACTAGCCTTTTTGAACAAAATCACCTTGTCCCTAGTTCAGTATTCCTGAAGTTTGCATGACCCAAGAGCATTTAGATTACTAACACACACTTCCACTACATTTCAAAACTTTGTAAAGGTTTATTATAGTAAGTGATAGTTTATTACACATTTTCCAACTATTCATCACTCTTTTCAACTCATCTGCTAACTTTTTCTAAAGCTTTATGCGTCTTACCTCTAAAATTTTTTAGGTCTATCACTGGCCAAGAAGCTACAAATTTTTCTTTAACACGTTTACCATGACTCTAGATTATTTCAAGACCTCATTAAGGTATTTTATAAACCATGTTATCTTACTCAATCATTATGATTTCCAATGACACCTGTATTCGTTCAATGCATTGTTTTTACAGAATTTTGTAAGTCCTTATTGACACTGTGTAATTCAGTTATAACATGCAGACCTGAGAATATTGAAATTGAATCATAAGACTTCTTATTCAGTTTTGAGTGGCTGTAGCATTCAATTAGGATAAATTTTTTTATAGACATCATATCCAAATATCAAATTTGACTATGGAATGATTTATTACTAATCTCTTCAACATTTGGATGGACTGTACACTCAAATACAGATTTACACTAACTAGTGAGGAGGTCTTTGGCTTCTTACATTCCAAATAGAGTTACAAATATATCTGAGGGTATGAATGTCTCTACATAATTCTTGTATACTTACTCAACCAATCCTTACTCTGTACATCTTCTCAAATCAATATTTTCAACAACATTTTTATTTGACTATGCACATAAATACCATTACAGGATTTTTGAAAACTATCATAAATAAATTGTGTCCAAACAAATAGAAATATCAGAAGATTATTTTAAAATAAAGGGAAAAAGGTATTCTAATTCCTTTGTGCATCTCATTTCATTTCAAAAATCTTGACACAGAGGTTACATTATGCCTCTTTCCAACTCAGAAAACATAATATGTAGAGTTTATGATATTTTCCTTCTCCAAAGATTTTGAAAACAAAAATAAGAAAAATATTTAAATTCAAGCAAAGAAAGATACTAATATTTTTAATTTATTATTTTTATTCTTTATTTGAGCATTATTTCATAACCATATTCCAATGAACACATTTAGGGTACAAGGTCTATAAATTGATCCATCTGGGTCAGTCCACTTTCTTGCACATATGTATGAATTACAGGGTGTGCAAGTTATATCAAGAATAAGAATCAATTTAATTTGATTTTTGGGGTTTAATACATTTTATATTTTGAATAGAAACCCCTTCCTTCTCTCTTCTTAGTTGAAAAATAACTCACTATACCCAAAACTACTATTTATTCATAAACTCCTATAACTACCTTCACTAACTACTAACTACTCTTGTACATTGATAATGCTCACTACCTTGAAATCCTAACAAGACAAACCTAAACACCCATTTAAGACCCCTAAGACACAAGGTCCTAACATATTGACCTTCCACAACCTCAAAACACTTGAGAAACAATAAAAACTTTTCAAATATTTAAATTAGCCATTTAGGCAGGAAAATGCCTCATGGGTCCAAATTCAAATTTGACCAAGACCTATCTATTGATGGAAAAAATTTTCATGTCAATGAATCAACCCTTTCGCCTATCATGAAGGTCAAATTGGAATCGTACCATTCTAATTATAGGGGTTCTAAAGGTTCATTTTAGGATCCTAAAGACGCAAAGGGGTTTATAATAATTTCTAGGAAAATAATGAATATGTTATCAAAATAACTTATTCCATTATCACAATCAAGAATATGTATTAATTAAGAATCAATTTGAAAGAGGAATCTATAATCTATCCTATCTGACAAAGATAATCTATTAATTAGATAATCTCTTGAAGAATAGAAATCTGATTCTGAAAACATGTGTTTGAAAATACATTTAATTATATTTTTTAATGGTTCATTATCCAACCAAGTCATAAAAATACACTAGAATAAAATGAAAATAAAGACAAACAATAAATAAAGAATGAAATAAAAAAGAAAACTAAATAGAAAAGATTATCATGAAACTAGAAAGAGAATAGGGTATAAGCAAAACTAATCTAGAACCTAGAAACTAAAGAATGTAATTCTCTAAATAGATAATAAAGAAAATAAGTGAAATAAAAAGTAGAATAAAATGAACATAAGCAACCCGAAGTAAACACCTAAAAAAACAAAAGAAAAAAACTCAAGTAAAAGATTAACTACGAAAGGTACAGTAAACATAACAACAACTAAACAATAGATTAAAACAAGAATACTTTAAAATAAAACCAAGGAAGAGGAACATTCACAAAATAGACTACTATAAGCTTATAAGAAACAAGCTAAATTTAAACATATTACTATAAAAATTGCTGTAATAAGCAATAAACTAATGAGTATACCTAAAATAAGAGACAATCTAGAACAGTATTAAACTTTAAAAGTAAAAATTAAATAAATGAAGTATTAGAAGAAATCTAAGGTAAGTAAAAGAACTAAAGGGATACCAAGGAAAAATATAATTAATAAACTAAAAAATATTTAAACTAAGAACTAAATTAATGGTTGGTGCTAATTTACTATTAATAGACTTCTGGAAATACTAAATTAAACTGTAAAGATAACAAAAAACTAAAAGAAATTTAAAGAAAACTTAAACCCATTATATTAAAGAAATTCAACTATTTACAAAAGAGTTGTGAGTCTCAACATGAGAGTCATATTAGCATAAAAACAAATTTAAAATGTGAATTCCAACATTTTCCAATACAAAAATTGAAGGACAACTCAAAAATTTATTAAATCTGTGAAGTGTCACAGATTATGTGAAGTGATCATCATTTTTAGGTTGAATACTTTGAATTCTGAACATAGGACTATAAATAACAATAAACAAAAGATATTAGACTTAGAAAAATTTAGATAATTAGTGATAGATGACAAATATAACTAGATATACCTATGTTACATAAGTTATTACTCAACTGCTAGATAAAGTACCATTGGGTCTATCTGCAAAAGTTGTACTATCTCAGAGAAATTGCATAGAAAAGAAGAGATGAATGAATGAATTTTAGAATAATACTCAAGTCTTTAATCCCTATTGAACTTTTGTCTTGAAATGAAAGTTTGATGTCCTTTTATCCTTCAAATTCAATTATGACATAAGTTACAACTACCTTTAGTTATTTATTAGTTAATATTAACAAATTGACTTATAAAGTCAATTAGTTAATATATAATATATGGAGAGATTAATTAAGACTCTAAAAATCTTAATTAAATCAAACTATTTAAATGAAATTACCCAAGTACTAATCTTAACGGGTGGGGATCCCATCTTATTAACAATAAAGTAAGACACATAAATAATAATAAAATAAATAATAAATTGATAAATCTTACTATTGTTTAAACCACAATGCAATTTAAAATTAAAACTTAAGCATATATTAATTAAATCTCAAAATATCTATTTTATCCATGTCTTCAAAAATAAATATCAAGATAAGTTTTAATACTGCATCAAGTTTTTTGAAAAAATAAAGTTATTTCTTGGATAACCAATAATCATCTGAATCTGATAAAACCTCTATAACAGGGTTGTCTTGCTGATCAAGATAAACATTATATTCTATTTTAGATGCGGTAAAGACAATAATCTGGTGTTTGTCTCAGATGTATCATCATCAACTTCTAATTTCACCTTTTTAATTCTCTTGAGTTCGTTAGGTGCTTCATATTCTTTCTTTTTTCCAATTATACTCTTCTCAGCAACATGATTACAGATATCAATAGACTTCCTTTTACTACCAAATCCTTGACCCCTCAAATTTAGTCTTTCAGACCTCAAGATTGGTTCACTATGAGCCCCTGAAAGGTTCAATATCCTACATTTTCCTACATGGTTAGAATCATATAGAGTAGGGGTATCTAAAAGAGTAATAATTTTCACAAGGTCTTTGGCATGGGTTATGTCTTTGTTTAATTTATTTTATAGTTGAAAATCAAGAAATTGATGGGCAGGAAGTGGCTGATTAACTTGTTCTACTCCAAAAGTAGGAGGCTGTAACTATAGATAAGGATCATGCTCAAGATAGTGTTCAAGAAAATGTGAAGAACTGCTTTAGGATTGAGAATAGGCTTCAAATCTTTTCCCTGAAAATCCCCTATGACCTCTATGGTTTTTAAAACCACCATAACCTCTCTCAATAGGAAGAGAATTCAGGACATTCAAGAAATTAGGATTAGAAGAATCAAAATAGATGGACATTCTTGTGCCTAGAGGGAATTTAGGCCTAAAATGCCTACTATAGAAACCAACCCCACTAGAAATTTGGCTATGGTTTGACTAACTTCCTTGGTTTGACCTGTTGATGCTTCTAATTGCTCCATAGAGTATTCCTTAGTGTTTATAAACACTTTTCATTTTAGGATTACAATAATCCAAGGCATGAGTTGTAGTTTGTGACATCTACTTGAAGATGCATCTAGGGGAGTCCCATAGTTATTGGGAGGAGTAGAAGTAGTCAAAGGCTATCTTTACTCCCTATTCCTTAGAGGGTAAGTCTTTAGGAATTGTTGAAATGCCTAGATTTCTTCAAGAATATTGTCAGGTTCATTATCTTCTTGAAAGGCAAATTGAAATGTCTCCACCATGTGTACTTGATCTTGTGCTTTAGATCTGGAATTACTAGTAGTACTATATTTATCTAGGATAACCTCAAAGGTCTCAAGCTCTTCCTGGAAGGCTTTAAAATCTTTATAGAATTTAATACAGTCTATTTCACCATGCTTAGAAGTCGCATGCACCCTAAAATAATCAAGTAGGGCAATGTCTGTGAGATTGATGTCCACAGTCTTCTTGCTAGATGAAGAAGGCTCATTAGCTTTGTTATTGTTAAATAAGTTATCATTTTGGAATCAACTTCTAGGTGTATTAAACTTTTGGAAGGTGAAGTTTATTTGAGAGCTGTCATTAGCATTACCAACTTGCTTTTGCAGCTATAAGAAGTCTATGCTGAGCTTCTGGACCATTTTGAGTAGAGACTCATTTTCATTCTATAGAGTTTTAGAAACTTGAGATTGATTGTTATTAGCAATGTTGACTAGTATTAGGGCCTTTTGGCCATTGGATTGAGATCCATTGGTAGTTTTCTAACCTAAGAAACCTAAGTTCTGAATGGGAGCAACATGGATAGTAGGTAAGATAGTTAGAACTGGTATTTGATTTAGAGTTGGAACATTCTGGCTATTAGTTGGGAAAAGATTCAAGGCTGGAATATGTAGGTTGATATTTGGAATTGAGTAAGCCATTTGCCCCTAAAGCTACATTTGGTCACTAATGATCACCACTTCTGAATAAGCTTGAGCTAATATGGTAATAGCTAGGATAGTTCTCTTAAGAAACACAAAAATCATGGGATCCACAACATCTTTGTAGATCTCTAAGGCTAAAGGTTCATTAGGCTTGAGATATATGGTTATGCTAAACATCATTTGAAATCTAGCATTAAAAGACCTAATAGGCTCACTTGCATCTCTCTTAATGGTAGTAAACTGATGATATATGACATAGGGTTAATGATCTTCCCAAATTGATCAATAAAGATGGTATCAAAGTTATTCCAAGAAGTGATACAATCATCTAGCAGGTTTAAGAACCATTCATAAGTAGCATTTTTGAAGGTAAAAGGGAATAACCTATAAGCTACATCTTCATGGATGACATTTAAGAGTCTTAAATCATCTTGAAAGCACTTGACATGCTCCTCAACAGTGACCATACCAGTTAGAGTAAAAATAGGCAAATATTTCTTAGGATTTCATGGAAAATCATGAACTATACCTAGAACATTGAGAGGATAACTTCCAAGCCAAGCCATATCTGGTCAAAGGTTCAATGTAGGGACTCCTTGTATGGGTGAATATGGTAAATATTTTGAACGTCTACATCTTCCTTTATCCTTTCTAGTCTGTCGATGTGTCTCGAGTTCCAGTAGAGGTTCCCTAGTTTCTGAATGAGATATAGTCTTGAATCTGGGTAATTCTAGCTTGAAAACTAAGAATCTTGCTTTAAAATATGGTGTACCAGATTAATTTCCACAAAGAACAACAAATAATGTGCACACTAGGCCTATTTTATAAATAACGACTTATGAAATGATGAAGAACATTGATCTTTGATTAAATTAGCTTAAAGATATGTCTGATCATGCAAAGATGACCATCCTTTGCATCATTTTGAAGAATTGGACTCAAATTTCACAAGGTAACATTAATATTTAACCAAAATAAACCATTCTAATCTCAAGTATCAAGAATTCTCAATTTTAAAGTTATACTTACCAGAGCGTGAACTGAATTTTATAAAGAACAAGGATCTTTGCCTTACTAAGCTCAAAGATGAGCAAGAAAACACTCACAGAGAAAAGATGTTTACAAAGGACATAAAGATCCTCTAAGATTAACCAAGAAAATAACAATATTTGCAAAGAAGGCCCTCCTTCTAGTGCCAGTGGAGACCGCCTCTTGTTGATGCTTCTAATTGCTCCATAGAGTGTTCCTTAGTGTTGATAAACACTTCTCATTTTAGGATTACAAGAATCCAAGGCATGAGTTACAGTTTATGAAAATTAATATTTTTATGGTGGAATGGTCAGAAAAGTATGAGAGTTTCCCAAAAAAATTGTTTGATGTGGTGGTTGGGAGTCACCAGGGTTTAAATCCTTTGCAATTTTCTAGTCTTCCTAATCGAGGCTTCTAGCTCTAGGCTAATCCAAGTGAATATTTACACTGATCTTAAGCTAAAATGAGCATTGATAAAAAAGAAGCAAAATGTATGGTAAGGTAGAGAAGAAACATGATTGCAAACATTAGTCCCAAACATAATGACAGAGTCCTATTCAATTTGAGCATATATTTAACCAATCAGTGATGGAACATAGCATAAGCCTAAGCTTCATCAAAAATCAAGAAAGATTCAAAGGAAAATATAAGAGTCATAAGTAAAATTCAAGATTACTTAAGGTGTTTGATATGTTAATATGAATTTCATAAGAACATTCAAATACATAACAAATAAAATGAATTAAACTTATAATCCTTCAACTAGTCTAGCAAATCACAAACTAGAAACCTCATGAACATGAAATATAACTCATCTATCCAAGAACTATTCAAATCTAACACATCCACCTACAATTGAGAGAAATTAGAAACAATATAAGACAACCTAGACAATCTTTTCATAATTCAAATTGTATTAATTGTTCTAGTATAAAATTGCTTAAAATCCATCCTATTACAAATGGTAACACTTGCCTATTTATAGAGAATATAAGTAGTACACCGGTCCTCTTTATTTCAAACCCTTACAATAGGTAAGGAAAACTATCCTTTTATAAAGAATTCTATAGTACATATGGCCTTTAGGCACATACTAGATCAAAAGATTAATACATGCTAACAAACTAGCATATATAGTTTACAAAAGAATAACCTTGACTTTGTTCGTGGGCTGGTGGGCCCCTTTGATAACCTAGGTTGAAGAAAGTATTTCACCCTGGTGTATTATTATTTGATTATCTCTAAATGCACTATGGGCTTCATTAGACTCTCTTCTTCTTATTGAAACAATGTATCATATTCTTTGTCACTTCTAATGGTGACCTCTTATAATCACCTTGCCTCTGTAATCTGCTCCCCTATTCTGAGGATGACATTAAGGACTTTTGAATTATATTTATTGGATTATCCTTGGTTCTCATCCTTGATTGATTGGATGAAGTCTTGGAATCTATATTGGAACTCCATGTCTTGAATTATGGTAGTGTCAGTAGGTTGAGAAGGGGTTATCAACAAGGCTCCTAACAACTTCTCAATTTTGCACACCAAGTCCTTATCTTCCTCCTTAAAGTCATTGGTCTTATTGTACCATGAAATTAATTCATGTATCTGATCCACCAGGATCCCTTGAATGGTATCCCATTTCCTTTCTTTAATGATTTTGAAATCCAAGGGTTGTTTGGTGATGTGCACTTTAATCAACTCTATGACTTGGTTTTTGGTTTCTTACCACTACTACAACAATGTTTGTACCCTCTTGGCTTGAAGTTACAAGGTATTTATCCTAATTTTTATGGACTTTAACCACTCAAAGGCATCCAAAAGGTACTTATTTAACATTTTCAATAGTTCTTTCAGAATTGATAGTGAGACTTGTGCCTTCAAGTCTTTCTTTTCTTTCTCTAAGTTCAGGATCCTTTGCTTAATTCCCTAAATTACCACCATAACCATTACTAACTGGGCTTTCACCATACTTGAAATGTATTCTTTATGGATGGGGTGCTCCCCTGATCCCTGACCTTAGACTATAGTGAGTCCTACAAATGATTCCACTCTTTGGAGAGTGGATTCTTCAGTTCCAATGGTTACCTTCTTTGTGGTAACCTTCTCAAGTGAAACTATATCAGGGTTAAATTACACCTTGGGCTCTACTTTTGAAAGCTTTGAAAATTTTAGTGTTTTAAGACTAGCCCCTCTTAATTTCCCTAATCCTTCTATTCTCTTGCTACTTTCCTTAACAGCCTCGATCATTCTCCTCTCTTCTTATTTTTTCATGAGCTCTAAGATCCAGGACTGGACTTCATTATTTACTTCAACACTGGTAGTGCTAGTCAAAGCCCATGGATGCGTTTGAAAGGGTATTTTTTGGAACTTCCCATAGATGAACCAGTCAGGGATGACAAGTTCATGTATGGTAAATTTATCACTAAGCAAGTTCACCTCACTTGTTGGGTGAATCCACTTGGGCTTCTTGGAGGTTCTAGGCACCAAAACCATATCTTTCTCCCTTTTTATTTTGGTCACTGTGACCAAATCTAAGGAAACATCCTTGCCTTTGCTTGTCTCTTCAAGTTGAGGACCTTCAATTAGTGCCACCTCAACTGTAGCCTTTTCATCATCATCTCCCTCCTTGTCTGACCCATATGTATCTACAAGTTCTTTGAAGAACTTATCCACTATTTCATAAGGTTCCAAGGCAACCATGTCAATGTATTCCATAGGGGAAGGGGGTCTTTGAGGTAGAGCTAAGGTAGAGGGTCCCTCTCCCAGCCTATGTTCTATCTTTTGTTAACTAGGTCCCTCATTTTTGGGCACTTGTTGTTGAGGTAGCTATTGTTGTTGAGGTGGACCCTGAGGCACTTATGGTGGACCTGAAGTGGAAGGTAAGAGGTGGTATTTCAAGGGATTCATTTTCCACATTTCTCTTGATAGTTTTTCTTCCCTCTGTAATCTGTGTTCCAATTTAAATCCATGCCCCTTAAATCTAGCCAACACTTCCTCAAAGTTGGCTTCCTTTGTGTATATGTGGTCTTATAAACCCAATTGGTGTTGTTAAGGGATATTATGCAAATGATTGGATTGTAGATGGGAAAGCACATTGCCTTTTAGATTCCATATCTTGAGGTCATCGAATTGGAAGCAGAATGTCTCTTTATTCCTTGCTAAGATCTCTAATTGATTCTATCCATGAATCATTGTGTTTCCAATCAGATATGGGAAAATACATAGGATGCATTTCTTCTTTTCTTTGCATACATGGTCTATACCATGAAGGATTTGATGAGCAATCTCACTCTCGGCTAGCTTGATTGGGACATGCACGGGTAATCTGAAGGGTTGGGTTTGGATTCCTTCAATCTTGATGACCTTACAATCATGATAGGGCCATATGTCACTAAAGGGTTCTACAAATTGCTTAATGAGGGGGGGGGGAACTCTGAGCATTGGAATTCCAACAATTATCCCAACCGGAGTGGGATATATACAATCACAAATGAATTGCATGTGGTCCCTATATTTGAATATGTGTAGTTTAGAGTAATGGTGAGAAATGGTGATCTTATTGTGAGGGGACCAATTCCTGATGGTAGGGAAGAAATTAGAAGCCATGAAGGCATCCAATAAGTAAGACATCATAGTGAAGAGTTGACTTGTTTTCCTTTTTAATTCTATTAAACTGCCTTCCCAAGTGGATACTTATCATTTCTCCAATAGGTGGAGTCAACTTCTCTTATATTATGGAATAGATATAGGAGACCCACCTGGGGTCGACATAGGATGTGATTGTTACTCCAGAATATCTATTCAAAAAAGCCATGATGATCCTAATCCCTTCCCTAAACTTCATAATTGGGATTCTACCATTATAGTTTCTCATTACATGAGTCTCTCTATCTAGCCATGGCCTTAAGATATTATCTAAGTCATTCTTAGTGGTCCATTCCTTGATCACGAGGAGGTCTATGTGGGCCCTAGGAAGCTTATAGTAGCCTTCAAAAGCTACTGGAGCTATATAAGCAACCCTTTTTGATGTAGCCTCCCTAATTATCTAGTCTCCATCTATTCTACAGTCAATGAACATAGGATCTAGGATATCAAAATAATAGAGTACCTATGGTTTGGAAGTTATGAGGTGAAGTCTAGACATCTAGATTTCCATGAGATCTTCATGCTTCCTTTGAATTGCAATAATTCATTACTCATCGAGAACCAATGGTTAGAGAAGGTCAATCTAAAAGAAGATTTTAGACCAATTCATCAAACCATTATTCAAAGCTTCCACATCCAGATCTATATCTTTGTAACATCTTCCTTCACTTTCAGTTGATAAGTAAGCTTTTGCTTCATTTCATCATTGTTGTCTTGCTATAGCTATAATTCCTCAACTAGTCTGATTGTTTTTTAATTGTATGACTTTGCTAAGTCTTCTTATCTCTTCTCAAATCAATTTTTAGCTCTTCTAAATGCAATTATGGCTCAATTAAATAAGGAATAGGGTTTTACGTTAGTGAGCTAGGGCTTTTCCTACTTTAATGGCAGAGGTGGTGAATTCATAAATTTAGTCGTGTTACTCTCACAAAAGTCTTTCAGAAGTTAGCCATTAGTCTTTAAAAATTTCCTCTATTTTGCATCATTAGATTATATCCATGAGTGAGCATGGCCCATTGATCCCAATGCATGAAGTCCTTTCTGATTAGTCACCTTTGTTATTCTCTATCATTATTGAAAAGTCCTTGGTTATTTCAAACCATCAGATCAAATCTTGAGATGAAGTGCAGACTATTGGATCTGTGAAGATGCACACAAAATAATTATTGAGATTTGATAAAAACTTAGGTTAAAGCCATTATACTAAGCTCTTACGTCGAAAAAAAATGCAAAAGGGTCCCTTTG
This sequence comes from Torreya grandis, assembly GCA_037957365.1. NCBI lineage: Eukaryota > Viridiplantae > Streptophyta > Pinopsida > Cupressales > Taxaceae > Torreya > Torreya grandis. The sequence goes on along the minus strand of JARHVA010000759.1, from coordinate 2,428,705 downwards.
AGGATCAATAAATACATCCCTTGCTAGGTTTGATAGTTTAGACTATCTCAAATTTGACATCCTCGTGAATGTCAAAAACATCCTTGTAGACGTCAAATGATGGTCACAAGGATATCAAATTTAAACTCATCTATTATGCTTAGAGTATCTTAAATTTGATGTACTCATGAACATCAAAAGAATCCTCATAGACGTCAAATTATGGGTGTGAGGTTCTCAAATTTAAGCTCATCTAATATGCTTAGAGTATCTTAAATTTGACGTTCTCATGAATGTCAAAAATGTCCTTATAGACATCAAATGATAGGCAAAAGGCTGTAAAATTTAAGCTCATCCAATGCACTTAAATGGCTTAAGCCTAGGCCTTGTGATCATGTTGTGTTGAAAAACACATTATTCTTTAAGCCTAAAATATGCTCTTCGGGCCATGTAACCAAATCTTCGAGCTATGGGATCCCTTGAATCCTTTTTGATTGGTTGCTTAAACTTTGATTAAGATGAAAATCCTTCTCTATCTCACATCATCAGATCAAATCTTGTGATGAGGCACAGATCATTGATCTATGAAGATGCACTCAAAATAAGCCTCGTCAACTATGGGTTCCTCTAAAGGGAAAAAACTAGGGTTAGGCATAAAACAAGGAACTCAAGAAGAATTCACGTAGTTATCCTTAAACATCTCCTGAAAGGTCACAAAGGGTTAGGTTCCAAAGGGGCCGAAGGGTTTATTTGTTTCAGATAAAATGTCTGCAAGAAATAGTACCCGAAACAATTTATCAGAAGGACACCTTTTACTAAAATGGACTGAGACAACTTTCTCGAAGGGATATTTCAAGAAAATTTGAAGGGCACTTTCAAGAAACTCCAAAGGGAACTTTCTCATTGAGCTTTCCTGCCAACTTTTGAATTAAAACCCTAGGGTTTTCTGTAAAAGAAACCTAGCCATCTTTCTAAAATTCAATCTTTAAAGTTAAACCATAAGCAAAGTTAGTTCAAAAACATATTGTGATCATTAATCATGTATAAAGCATATCCCTTTCAAGTGGATGATCTTCAAATTATTAAAAAAATAACTTCTTCAGGCAAGCTTTCAAAGTTTAGATGTTATTGAACATTCACAAGGGTCCCCCATTTATAAAAGCAAGAAAGTGGAGGTATGTTGATCCAACATGACCTTTGACCCCATCCTCCATCATTACTATTCTTTGTTTGTTGTTCCTACCCAAACATTTTGAAATAATCAATAATTTAAAAAGATGCTAGATTCAAATTATGTGCTCATGACTAAAAATTATTCATGATCAAAAAACATTACTCATCACTATGTTATATATGAATCAAAACCATACTAATTTTCATGCTCAAAATTTTGAAACCAACTTCAATCTTAAATTATTTTCTCATTTAAAACTGAACCATTCCATGAAAAGTATTCAACAAATTTTAAACAACTGAGGAAACATATTAATCAGATCTAATTCATTGCCATTTATACAAAACTCTATTACGACTAGAAATATTTAGGAAAATTTCCAACTCAGAACAAGAACCCAAACTATGTCAAAATCCACAAAAAACTCACGGTGAAAAATTTATATGTGACTTTTTTCAATTCCTTCATATTATAACCTTTGTCTACAATAATTTCAACTCATTTTGTACTCAACATTTCAACATTGAGACCCAATAATCCACATGAATAAAAACCAAACTGAGATATCCAAAACTTGAAAACTCTCAACAAACAATTGTTTTAATAATAGATTATTGCATGATAGTCATCCCTATCTTTCTTTGTTCATGTAACATTTTTCACTATAGATTTGCAATTAAAGATTGCTAATGCAAAACATGTAAGAAACTGAGAACGAACCTTCATGCATGCAGATGATTGATGAAATGAAGCTCATCATCAACTATATTTAATATCAATCATTACATAGTCCATAACATATAAAAATTGAGAAGGGATGGTAATGATAGGAAATGTAGATGAAACCCTAAACTTTAAATGACAATAGACTATTCTAACCAAGACAAGTCTAAAACTACCACAAGATGCTCCATATTTCTGAGAGATATACAATAGAAAATTTGCATACCTATTTTGAGTTCACAATGATATTTAGATGTTCAACAACATGGATTTTAAACACCAACATCTAAAATTATTACATATGCAAGGTATCACCTGACCAAGAGGATGGATAAGTTTCAGTGAAATTTTACCAAACAAAATCAAATAATTTAAAACCAAAAATCAACAAACTTACTTGAAATTTGTGACCCAAAATCATATAATACTTGAATACCACAACTACCACTATATGCATAAACTTGAAAAAAAACTATCAAATATTTTAAACCACAGATTCCATTTTGAACTCTAAGTTTATTCTATTCCACAATCTCTAATTTTTAGAAATGCGGACTTCCATGCATAGTAAACCATATTTCTATTGAACATAGAAAACACTCAAGGTCATGCATCAAATTACAAATTCCTTGCTATAACTCAATCAATTACTGTTGTTCCAGAACTATATCCATTTAAACTATCAAGATGAGCAAGCCATATATGATCCATAAATAACAACTAAATCTTATGACAATGATTGATATAGAATTAAATCAAACAAACAAAACATCAGATACTGAGTATATCAAAAAGATGCAACACCTATAGCAGAGTTGAAATGCAATACTTCTAAATATATCACTGAAATAATTCAAATGTATATGAACTAAAACTACTAACTAAACTATAACTGATCATGAGTATAACAATATATGCATATTTTATTCATTCATCCACTTTACTTTTCGAAACCACTGAAATAAAAATAGAATCATCAATCAATCATTATGATCTCATAATAAAAAATGCATCTACTAATATTGTTAATAAATAAGGGTCCTCGACATAGTTTTAAGGTTTATGACTAGGTTATTACTATGGCAGTAAGTATGGTTTTGAAATTTTGGGGGGAAGGGTATAGAAAATAGGCATAACATTAGCGATCTTACTAGTCAAATTTGTGGAACAATTTTGAATAGAAACAAATTTGCCTACATATATGAAACATAAATTTTTATTGAGAGTGTGATCCAGGACAATCATTTCTCAAGTAGCTAACTGCGAACCCCTTAAAAGATAAATTTGGATAGGGATGGAATGTTTGGCTAGCGTGGCACGAAGAAAGGGAAATAATTAACAAAGAAGTTCGAGATGGATGCACAAGTAATTTAAAAATGCCTTAAGAATAAAATCTGATGATGAAGTAACCTTATCATAACCAAGTATAAAATATTCATATTATCATTAACCATGATTCTAAGTTTGCAAAACTATTTCTCAAAATGAAAGTTACTTACAATATTTTTGTAGTTTCTTGTATCCTTCCTTCAAATGTGATCTTTTTCATTTCAAACCTTTCATTGGTCCAATATAAACAAAGCAAGAGCATCAAGCAAACAAAAAAAACAACCAACAAACAACTAGGAAAGAGAAACAAAACCAAAATAGGAAAATAGAAACAAAAACAAGAAAAACAAACTAAAAACACTAATCATAAAATGCTTGAGATGGTGGCCATTTACCAAATAATGTAGTCAATTACTTTCAAGGTCTTTAAAATTAAAAGCATTAATCCAAGTATTATAACAATTCTATAAGGTCCAAGCCACAATGTATCAAATTTATGGTGTTTCCCTGGGTCCTCACGAGCTTTATCCAAATGCAATACTAGATCTCCAACCTTAAAATTCTTATTAGACACCTTTTTATCAAAAAACATTATTTATCTTTTGCTTAGCCTTTTCCAATTTCTCAAGTGCATTTAATTTAGATTCATCAAGTGCTATCAAATCATGTAGCCTTTTCTCAATTAAATTTACATCATCTTCTACGTATTGCAAGGCAATTATTGCTGAAGAAATCTGGAGTTCTATAGGTAAAGTAGCTTTGAATTCATATGCTAACATAAAAGGAGAATAACTAGTTGCTACTTTAAAAATAGTTCTATCATCCCATAAAGCTTCAAAGATTTTAAGATAATTTCTTTTGTTATTACAAACTAAATTTTTCATTATAGAAATCAAAATTTTATTAGTGGACTCCATTTGTTTGTTTCCTTGTGGATAATATTTTGATGAATGACTAGAAATAATAGAATATTTTCCTAGAAATTTTAAAAATTCACTCAAAATAAACTGTGGTCCATTATCATAAATAATTTCATATGGGACTCCAAATCTAATTGTTTTTTGATTTTCTAAGAATAACTAGGTTCAAAGGCATTGCAGGTAATCTATCTCTACCACCAAAGATTTGACAAGGCATATATGAACGCACTAATTTATAAGCATCCTCAAATAAAGTAGGCCAATAATAACCAGCTCTTAAAATTTTATAAGTTGTTATATTTACAGCATAATGTCCATTGTAACTTCCTTCGTGATAGCCTCTAAGCACCTTCTCTATTTGATCATGAGTAAGACACCTTAGTAAAACACCATCATGATTATGAAAAAATAAAAAGTTTTTTATAAAATAAAAGTTTAATGCTTTTAACTATAATGAACATCTTTATTTATTATTAAAGTTGTTGGGGCAAGATTAATTATGACAATAGTGGACTAAGTCACGATACCAATCATCTTCAGCCAATAGATAGTCCCAATCATTCATTTCATGCCTATACTTACATTTCTCAGTAAATTCAAAAACCTTCATTGTTTTCAAATGAGGTTTAGCATTTAATTTTTCATCAATAGGAAGAACTAGGACATTGATATCTGATGCTATATTTTTAGCTAATTGTTTTGCTAATTCATTTCCTTTGATAGTTCTTGATGTTTCAAAGTAAAGATCAAAATTTTGAATACGAAGAATTCACTTAGCAAGTCTCCCTTGAATAATTGGTTGTTTTAAAAGATATGAAAAAATAGGTACATTAGATCACATGAAAATTTTGTTTCCAATCAACAAATATCTAAATTTGATTAATGAAGAAACAAGAAAAAAGACAAACTTTTCAACCAGAAGTTACCTAGTTTTGGTATCTTTCAAAGATTGGCTCACGTAACCAATAGGATTTTCTTCATTATTTTTAAATTCTTGAGTAACTACAACTCCTATAGCCTTTTCTGTGGCAATAACATAAAGGATAAATATTTTATTTAAATTAGATTTAGCAAGGACATGTGCACTAGCAATGGAATTTTTAGTGAATTAAAATCTAGATCAGCGTTTTCATCCCAAATGTAAATCTTATCTTTATTTAATAACATCTGTAAAGGGTTAGTTTTATCAGCAAAATTAGAAATGAATTTTCTAACAAAATTGATTTTACCAAAGAAAGATCTTAAAATTGACTGATCTTTTGGAGGAATTAGTTCCTTTATTGCTTTAATTTATTCTGGATCAATAAAAATACCATCCTTAGAGATTATATGACCCAATAATTTACCTTCAATTACACTAAAAATAGACTTATTTGGATTTAGATAAATTAAAAACATCCTACATCTTGTGCAAATTTCACGAAGATGATCTAAATGTTTTTTTTCTCTTTTTGGAATGAATAGTAAGGTCATCTAAATAAACTTGAATGATTCCACCTATTAAATCATCAAAATGTACGTGAATATCCATTTGAAAAGTGGCTCCAACATTCATTAATACAAAAGGCATTTGATTATAAGCAAAAGTGCCTTTACTTGTAGTGAAAGTAGTTTTACACCTATCCTTAGGATTCACAATAATCTGATTATAACCTAAAAATCCATCTACTAAAGACATCATTTCAAATCTTGCAACCTGAAAATCCATCTAATAGAGACATCATTTTAGATCCTACAACCTGATGTATTATCTGATCTATACTTGGTAAAGGAAAATTATCTTTTATACTTACTTTATTTAAGTTTCTAAAATCAACACAAAGTCTAATATCTCTATTTTTCTCCCTTACAAGTACTAAATTAGCCACCCACTCAGAATATGTTACAGGAAAAATGACACCAACATCAATCATTTTATCTTGCTCTTTGTTAATGGTATCCTCTAACAAAGGGCTAATCCTTTATATTTTCTATCTTACAAACTTAATACCTAGTTTAATCAGAATCTCATGTTAGATAATATATGTATTGTAACCTTTAAGATCTTTATAAGACCACACAAATATATCAATAAACTCTTTGAAAATTTTAACGAATTTAATCTTTTCATTTTCAATTAATTGTATCCCTAGATAGACATATTTAGGATCATCTTTGGTTCCTAGATTTATGGGTAAGGTTTCACCTATGATTCTCCTTGATGGTTCCTTAGTTATAACAACCTTGGGATGATCATTAGTATAAAACATAGACTCTAAAATTACTAAATTAGCAGGTAATTTTTTAGTACCTAAATGTAAATAATCACCATAATTAAGTACATAATCATCCTAGTCAAAATAGTTTCTTTTGAGAAATGAATCTATATATTCATCACAACTTAAAACCGGCCAACTCTCTTTTAAATCAAGAATTTTAAGACAAAATAATTCAATCAAAGGGAAATCAATAGTGGGTTCAATTTCACTAAAAGTAGGATTGGAGGCATAAAATGCAAGTTTATCTTCTCTTATATTAAATTCTTTGAGAATATGGGTTATATTGAAAGCTTAAAATTTTTCAATTAATGGCCATACATTTTTAGTGTAATGATGCAAATGTGTTTGATTGGTCTTATAAATCTTCCAAATTTGTCTCACTATCAGCTCTGAGTCTCTAAAAACTTCTAGTTGTTTAATATTTAATTCTATGACTTTCTCTAATCCCAAACATAATGCTTCAAACTCTACTGTATTATTAGTATTTTCAAAGGATAATTTATAAGCATAATGAAATATCTTACCCAAACCTAGGTTTGTTGGATGACAGCCCTATCCAACTAGGTAAAGTGACAAAATAAAAGATGCTTTGGTCATGTCCTCTATAGTTGAGTGGGCAAATAATTTTGAAAATTATTCGACCTTGAGCCAGGTAGCTGTCTGAACCAATACTTAACAGACCTATCCTAAGACTTGCAGAGCTTAAAGGCTTACATATCTCTCTACTTTCTACTCCAAGTATTCGATTCTAGTGAATGAACCCCAAAGTCTTCTTAAATAAAGAATTGGGAGAGATTTTTCATTGATTCAAGGTGTAACCAGTTACAAACAATCAGAAACCTAGGTTTGTTGGATGATAGCCCCATCCAACTAGGTAAAGTGACAAAATCAAAGATGCTTTGGTCATGTCATGTCAAAAGGCATACTACCCAGGGAACATCTAATAAAAGCTAAGAGGCCAACATGTCACCCCCACCACATATGCTACTTCCTGCTTTATTGGGATTCGCTACTCGAATCATGGAGTAATATGAACACATGATCCTATCGGATTAAAAACTTTATAAATATGAAACAACATCTCATAGATGTAAATGGTAGAGGACATGCCCACTCTACTAGCCAAAATAAGACCTTACCATGGGTCACATGGTGTGATATAGCTAGATCATACTCCAGGATTTGCTTTCGTAGTTAAATCATCTGCATCATCATATTAAAAGGACAATAAACAAACCTTTAAAGGGCCCATCCATACTTCTTGTTAGGGACTCCCATAAGGGCTTTCAATGGACATGTAAAAGCTTATGTCATCTGAATCTTCATACCTATGATAGGTGTCTTGGACATAGTCATCCCATGAGTATGTATGTGTTTCACGAAGATCAGGGATTAATATTTCAATTTTATCAGGGTGCTTGGGATTTACCATAAGAAATTCATTACTTAATATGGTATCAACATATTTTGGAAGTTCACAAAACTTTATTTGAAATGTATATATGATTTTATTGTATAAATATGGGGATGGGATATGGAAGATGAAAAGTAGATGAGGAGAAGAACTTACCAAAAGAGAAAGAAAAGTAAAATAAAGGACAAAGACTATTTCAAACAAATACAAGCATTGATATTGGAAACAAGACTTTGGGATCTATGCATACAAGTGAAGGCTAAGACATGGAGGAATTAAAGACATTTGAACTAAGGTTCAAATCCTTTTTACAGGTAGAGTATGATGTAGGAGCATCTACAATAACTTCATGGAGGACATGGTCAAACTAAGATCATCAAGCATGTAAATTTCAAATGATGTTTTAGTGTGGCATTGAATTCAAATTCAACCATTTATGTTTCCCTCCAAAATGTTTTTTTGAGGAGGAGCAAATGTAAATATCAAAAGTGAAAAGTGAAAAAGGTGAAAAAGTAAGTTAGAGAGAATCCCCACGTTGGAAGCCAATCTTGGCTTGTGGAGTAAATAATGAAGGTGGTTGAAAGGATGTTGTTAGGAAATATTCTCACATTAGCATATTGGTTTAGATTTAAAATCTTCCATGTTGATTTTAGAGCCCAAGATGGGCATAGGAGAGAAAAAGAGGAGTCTATTTCAAAAGAGTATTATGTAATAAGTGATAGGATCTCATTCAAGGAGAGAGAGGGGAGAATAAATAAGAGAGGAGTGTGTGAAGAAGTACATACAAGGACTGTAGAAGGATGATTTTGTAACCTCCTAGTGAAGAATAATGAGAATGATGAAATTTAGGACCATTGGTATGTGTTTTGTTGCTTGAATACAGGTCTGTCCTGCCTGTAGGGTACATGCCAACAAGGTGAAATCATGAAATTCATGGTTTTTGAGTTCTCAAAGGTATTGTGAAGGTATAGGTAGGTGGAAAAATTCAAATTAGACCTCATGAAATATGTTTCAAACTCTAACTCCAAGAAATAAGCCTTGTAGGCTCTATTGTATGCTCACTACCATTATACTAGGGCAAGATGTAAATCATGATTGTATGGTTGGAAAAAAAAGAAAAAAACTTGGTTATTTGTCCCTAAATATGCATATATAACTATAGGGAGAGTTTTAGAGCTGTAATGTACGTATTGGTATGGAAATCAATAGACCTTGTTATCTTTGTGTCAATCAGGCCTACAAGATTGTAATTTAGTGTCTTTGGAGACCCACACATGTGAGAACGGGACAATTAAGGTTGGAAAAATTCAAATAAACTAAAATAAACCTTATAAAATAGTTTTAATTTATGGATCCCAAGATAAGTGTGTTTGGACATGTTATAGTCTTCCAAATAGGCCTAATTAGGCTTGTGCAGGTGCTAAGAAGTAGGATTCCATGTAAAGGAGTCATAGGTGATTTTGGGATATGTTATGTAAGATGATAATGGGTATATAAATTTGTTTTTATAGTTAGGCTTGGGTTTCTCAATGAAAAGTGATACTCCAGAAACATTGGAAACAGGGCTACAAGGAGTTGTACCCAGCCAACAATTAAACCAATACTTTAACGCCTTTCAAGGGAGAAATAAAGGATATGTGGTGGTGAAATTAAGTGTGTTTGAATATATAAAATATGTATAATGGGTGTTCATTAGGATTATATTTCATTTGGTATTGTTTCAAGCTCATTGTGATGTGTTGTCAAGTTAGAGTCTACAGTTTGAAAACAAAGGAATATAAGTAAATCCGTAGACTAAAAATGGTATATGTATAAATATAAAAAGTATAATATAAAAAAATAGAACTTTTAAAAATTTAATGGGGTATTGAAACATTTTTTTGTTCATTTTATGATTTTTTTATGTTTGTTGTCCTATCATTGGCAGACTAGAGGTTTGGTCACTAAAATGGTCATAACTCATAAAATATTGATCCAAATGATCTGAAACATGGGGATAATTTAGGTAATATTATTTTTAATCTAATAAAAGTTTTTTTTTATAAAAATAATCTCTAAATATTTAGATATATATGACTGATTTTATGATTTCCTATTTTTGCATATTTTTGAGAAAGTGAATAAGGGTTTTCATTAGAGATTTGGTGAAATTAAGCCTTTTAATGTACTATGAAGGTTTATTCACCAATATTATGCATAAAAATGCATGTGTACATGATTGAAGAGATTTTATAAGGTGTAAAGTCAAAAATGACCTATTAGGCCTATTAGGCTTGTAATGGGTTAAAGAGTAAATTTGTAAGTTGTATAAAGATCCTTGGCCATAAGGTAATAGTTGGGTGGCATCAAATTTGGTGTAAGAGCAAGTTGTTTGGGTTAGGTAGGGCATAAATTTTGGTATCAGAGCTTGAAGTTCTTGGGAATATGGTAATTTATTCATGATCATGTTAAAGTAAGATGCTCATGAGTTTTTATAAGATTTGGAGAAAGGATCAAGAGGACAAAGGACCAAAATACTAGGTTTCAAAAGAATTAGGTGAGGATCTAAAGGGATTAAGAGACCAAGGTGGAAGATACTTGGGTGAAGATATTAGAGATGGAAAGCATGAGGTTGGTTTGACAAGGTGAAAAAGACTTGTTCAAGGAAAAGGTGTAAGTGAGACCTAAGGTAAAGAGGAAAGGAAAGCAGTAAAGAAAGAGATGGAGGTGTTGCTAAGAAGAATTCAAAGCAAAAAAGTACATGAGAATACTAAGGAGACAACAAGTGTCCAAAAGAAGATAGGTATGACTAGTAGTGAACTTGATAAAGAGATTGCTTGTTTAAAGAGAGATTTAGTCATGTTTGTAGATAAATATGAGTCTTAGATGCAGTTGAACAGGCAATCATGGGTATGGCCAATGAGGAAGAGGTTAAAGTGGCTAATAGATCTCCTAATGAAGAGTAGAAGAAGGAAAAAGGAGATTTCCAATAAAATTGAAGCCCATAAAGGTTTGAATAGTATGAACAAGTTGCCAAGTGAGCAAAAAGAGAAAGAGGTTGTGAAGAAGGTTCTCATTGTGGAGAACAAGAGAAGAAAAGAAAGAGAGGATGAAGTGATAGGAAGAACACTTGAGAAGATGAGAGTGTTGGTGAAGATAACACTCATAGGGACCTTGTGGTCTCTTGTTTTTACATCTAATATTGTCTTTGAATGGGTAATTGAAGTTATGAGTAGCCTTATAAAGGTCAAAAGAAAGGCCTTGAAGAGTGAGAAGATTGGTGCAAGAGAAGACACCAAGCACACTAGTGAATGTGCAAGAAAGAAGGAAGAGTTTGTTGTTGTTGATAAAGAAGAAGGAATGCATTGGTTAATGCATGAGAAGAGTACTGAGAACCTTATACAAGAAAGAGTAGAGATAGAAGATGAAGATGAATTCCATGATGCCATGAAATACCAAGAAGAGACCAGAGAACAACCAAACACAAAGGAAGAGAAATATTTCTCCATAGGTCAATCTACCAAAGAGGTAAATGAAGTACTTAGACCTAATTTTGATTATTCTTGTGAACATGAAGATGCTAATGTACATGTTAGAAAAGGTAAGAGCAAGATGGAGCCCTCACACAAAGTAGTCAATGATGGATACATAGTACCTAAGTGGATGATGAAGGACACACCCAAGGAACAAGTAAGCAAACATGCAAGCTTACCTTGTGAGATTGATTTTACTCATATGAATGTATGTGTACAAGAAGATGAGAGGACAAATAAAGTTTCTTTTGTAGTATTAGCAAAAGAACATGGATACAGGATGCCTCGATGGCTTGAGAATTCAAATGATAAGGGAAAGAAGCAAGTATGGGTACCTAAGAAGGCAAAAAGAGAAAAAGAAGTATGTGAAGAGGAGATTGAACAAAAGAATTCTTGGAGGAGGATGGAAGCTAATACAAGTAGCCAAGATAATGAAAATGAGATGATGAGTATGGAAGAGGCATTCCATGAAGACAAGAGGTTTGAGAAGTACACCAAAGAGGTAAAAAATTGTTTATGATGATGTTTTTGAGTCATTTAATGATCTCTTTATGGAAAATGAGGAATGGAAAGTGTCTATGAGGACTAACATGCAGCAAGGAAAGAGTTCCAAATTGATGAATAATGAGGAAAGAGGTGAGTATGCAGCAAAATAATACCTCATTGAAGGCAAAGAACAAACAAGATGGCTTCAAGAAGAGATTGAAGAGAGTAAGGAGACACAGGGTAAGGGTGCTTCAGTTATCTTTGATAAGTATCTTGATGAAGAAGTTGATTTTTATGAAGACAAGCTAAGAAAGGATGGAATGAGGTACAAGACAAGTAAAGGACAAGCAAACCGCAAGAATAATGAGCCCAAGTTTGATAAAGAGAATGGTGAGATAGATGAGTTCTCACTAAAGGAGGAAATGAGAATGTTAGAAGAGCTCTTTAGTTCTTCAAAATAGTTGTGTAGAGGTACAAACCATGGTGAGAGTGAAGCAAGAAAAGAGAAAAACAAGGTGGCAAAGGTAGTTTTGATCAAGGAGCAAGAGAGTGAAGGAAGCCAAGAGGTTTCATGGCCTCGTGTTTTTTATTATAAGGTGGATTTTGATGTTTTGAAAGCAGGTTTTGAAGAGATGAAGATGAATGAAATCCATAGCTCAATGGAAAAACTCTTTAACCAAGAAGACGAAGAAGATTTTGACCCCATGTATGAGAGAGAAGCATGGAGATAGGACATGGCAGTTGAAAGGGAGATGAGGAGAAGAACCTACAAAAAGAGAAAGAAAAGAAAATGAAGGACAAAGACCATTTCAAACAAATACAAGCATTGGAATTAGAAAAAAGACCTTGGGATCTAGGCATACAAGTGAAGACTAAGACATGGAGGAAGCAAAGACATTTAAACTAAGGTTCAAGTCCTTTCTACAGGGAGAGTATGATGTAGGAGCATCTATAATAGCTTCATGGAGGACATGGTCAAGCTAAGACCATCAAGCATGTAAAATTAAAATGATGTTTTAGTGTGGAGTTGAATTCAAATTCAATCATTTGTGTTTCCCTCCAAAATTTTGTTTTGAGGAGTAAATGTAAATATCAAAAGTGAAAAGTGAAAAAGGTGAAAAATTAAGTTAGAGAGAATCCCCACGTTCGAAGCCAATCTTAGCTTGTGGAGTAAATAAGGAAGATGGTTGAAAGTATGTTGTTAGGATATATTCTCACATTAGCATATAGATTTAGATTGAAAATCTTCTTTTTTTATTTTAGAGCCCAAGATGGGCGTAGGAGAGAAAAAGAGGAGTCTATTTCAAAAGATATTATGTAATAAGCGATAGGATATCATTCAAGGAGAGAGAGGGGAGAATAACTAAGAGAGAAGTGTGTGAATAAGTCCATATAAGGATGATTTTGTAACCTCTAAGTGAATAATAATGAGAATGATGAAATTTATAACCATTGGTATGTGTTTTGTTGCTTGAATACAGGTCTGTCCTACTTGCAGGGTATAGGCTAGTAAGGTGAAATCATGATAGTCATGTTTTTTGAGTTATTAAAGGTATTTTCAAGGTATAGGTAGGTGGATAAATTTAAAATAGACCTCATGAATTTTTTTTCAAACTCTAACTCCAAGAAATGAGCCCTGTAAGCTCTATTTTATGCTCATTGCCATTATACTAGGGCAAGATGTCATTCATGATTTTACGGTTTAAAATAAAGAAAAAACTTGGTTATTTGTCCCTAAATATATATAACTATAGGGAGACTTTTAGAGTTGTAATTGTACGTATTGGTACGAAAATCAATAGACCCTGTTGTCTTTGTGTCAATTAGGCCTATAGGACTGTAATTTAGTGTTTTTGGAGACCCAAACATGTGGTAAATGGAAAATTAAGCTTTGAAAAAGTCAAATACAATAAAAATCACCTTATACAGGAGTTTTAATGCACTAATCCGAAGGTAAGCATGTTTGGACATGTTATAGGCTTCCAAATATGCCTAATTGGGCTTGTGCAGGTGCTAAGAAGTATGATTCCATACAAAGAAGTCATAGGTGATTTTGGTATATGTTATTTAAGAGGATAATGGGTATATAAATATGTTTTTACATTCAAGTTTGTGTTTCTTAGTGAAAAATTATACCCCAAAAACACTGGGAACAGGGCTACAAGGAGTTGTACCCAACCAACAAGTAAACCAAAGATTTAAAGCCTTTCAAGGGACAAAAAAAGGATTTGTGGTGGTGAAATTAAGTGTGTTTTAAGATATCAAATATGTTCATATTAATTGAAGTAATACTAGGTGTTCATCAGGCTTAGATTGCATTTGGTATTGTTTCAAGCTTATTGTGATGTGTTGTCAAGCTAGAGTTCGCAGTTTGAAAACAAAGGAATCTGAGTAAATCTGTACACTATAAATGGTATATGTCTAGAGATAAAAAGTAGAAGATAAATAAATATAAATTTTCCAATTTTAATGGGATATTGAAACATTGTTTTTTTCATTTTATGAATTTTTTATGCTTGTTGTCTTGTCTATGGCAGACTAGAGGTTTGGTCACTAAAATGGTCATAAATAATAAAATATTGCACCAAATGATCTAAAACCTGGGGAGAATTTATAGAAGATTATTTTTAATCTAATAAAAGTGTTTGTTTATCAAAATAAGTTCTAAATATTTAGATGTAGATGAATAATTTTCTAATTTCCTGTATGTGCATATTTTTAAGAAAGTGAATAAGGGTTTTCATTAGAGATTTGGTGAAATTAAGCCTTTTGATGTATTATGAAGGTTGAATCACCTATATTATTCCTAAACATGCATGTTTACATGCTTGAATACATTTTCTAACATGTAAAGTCAAAAATGACCTATTAGGCCTATTAGGCTCGTAATGGGTTAAAGAGTAAATTTGCAAGTTGTATAAAGATCCTTGGCCATAAGGTAATAGTTGGGTGGAATCAATTTTGGAATGAGAGAAAGTTTTTTGGATTAGGAAGGGCATCAAGAACTAGGATAATATTAAATTAGAGGAAGTTCAACAAATAACAGTTCAGGTATACCAGAATATTAACAGCCTAAACACTCCTTTGCTGCTGAAATTTGTCCTTCAATTGGCCTCCAAACTTTTCTCCGTCTTTTTTGATGAAAAATTAAGGGTGATAAAATATGATTTGATCAGTCACCTTTGAAGGATGATCTCAGTCCTTCTAGCTTTGTAAGCAAAATAATACTCACAATTGAAAGAATTAAAAATGGGCACTGATCTTTATTGAAACTAGATGATAGGTTGGATTCAACGCTACAAGATAACTTCTAGAATAGAACACAATACAAATATATTGTGATACATACTAAAATTATACGTTTCTAAAGTCAATGATGAGACATAAAAGCAAAGACATTGAAAATTTCATATTCATGTTCAAGAGATAAAATGCCTTAAAACATAAACAAGTTAAGAGATCTTTACAATAAATTCAAAAATTATTAATTTACCAAATCCTTCAAGTCCCTGGCAATGGTGCAAGTGGAGTGTTGCATAGTTGGTAGCCAAGAGTAGTAAAGTAAGCTCAAATAACTTTAGATTTCAAATACACAAGATAATATGAATAAAATTTATCTAAAATTACATAATTGAGGTTAATGCATCAAATATTCTAATACAAAGAACTTTAGAACCTAAATTTATATAGTTCTCTACAAGAGTACCTGGCAACACAAGTGGCCAAGATCTTTTCCCTAGAAAGAGTGCTAGTGAAGTGTTGGTTCCCAATTGTACACCTCTTGAACTTAGCCTTGCACACTTGGGTAGTATGGTAAAATTGGATCCTAAACATAAAATTATGTCAAATAATTCATAATACATAGGGAAAAATTATGTCATTATAGATGGGGAAGGGTTTAACATCAAGATGGACAAAATGCAGACAATGACTGGAATACATTGACAGAGGGTATGGTCAGCTCCCTATTACTTCTACCACTGCCTAAACCAAAGTGAGAGGACTTATGAGGTAGATTGATCTTATAGAGGGATACTATAGTTCAATATCCATGGGGAATATTGACACATAAGAACACAAATCTGATCAAGGCATAACCAAGTTTTCTCACTTCACTCACAAAGTGTTGTCACATGGAATCAATAAATTCTTTAAGTAATACGCAAACTACTGAAGATAGGTAGGGATGTGATTGCAACCTTCATTTTAAATAAATTTTCAACAATAAAGGGCCAAATAGGAGATTGTAATACTAGGATTCAAAGAAAAATTATGGACACATGTTATAAATGCAACACTTATGCATCTGCAGGCAAACAATACTCAAAATACTTAATATGGTGTATTACTTGGAGGGTAGGATGGGTAGGAAAAGTTAGGTAGATATAAATGAGTGGTGTGCTAGTTTTCAAACAACATGAACTCCTTTAATAGGCATGAAATCATTCATTTGCAACAAATGTAGAAGACTAAAGGATAATTTAAGGAAATTAGAAAGAACAAGTTGCATCCATTGGTGCCAATATAATACAAATATTATGATGATCTTTGAAACCCTAAATCATACACTACAAGTAGATATTCAAAATCTTTCTCATATCAAATAAATAAACCCACGGTGTCCTTAAAAGGTTATCAACAACACATTTCCAAATCACATTACAGAAAGGGGTTTATAACCTAGATCTATGCCCAAAATAATTGCCATTACTAAGAATAAAACAAGATATCCAATCAATAGAGCATACATAAAATATATTATTAAATTTTAATGACAAGATAGAACAGAAATCACAACTACTATCCATTATTTTTAAAATAAATCTTACATACAACAGTGTTATATAATGCTACCATGGGGAAATGCATGGTGAGTTTGCTCTTGAATAGGGGAGACATATACAATGCTCTCAAATCTTGTAAATGGTTCTACAATTATAACCATCTTAGCAAGAAAGACAAGACACACACAACCAGGATCCTGAAATTTGAAAGAGCTAAAGACCTAGAAAAACCAACAACAACCTTTGAAAAGGGGACAATCCCTCTTTTTATATAAATTTCTCAGCCCAAATATTCAGGGAATATGCTTCAACTAGAATATGCCCTTTGTGATGCCTGGAAGCTCCTGCTCTTGCAATGGAATCATTCAAGAAACTACTTGTCCTTGTAATGATGAAGATTTGAAATAAACCCTTCATCTCCTTGTATAGAAATACATTTTTCTTGAGCTTGATGGAGAATATTCCCTTGGAAGTAAAACAAACTCCTTGTCCTCTTGTGTAACTAATTTTCATTGCCTTTAACTAATGATTTGCATAGTTGAAAACTTCTAGACAACTACCCTTCTTCTTGTGCAAACCGAAGAGTGCCCTTTGTTTTGTAATGATTTCATTAGAATACTCCATCTATGATAAAAGTAAAGAAGGATCCATGGCCATTTTAGTAATATGCTTGGAATGGCCCACTTTGGCCTCACAAACCCTGAAGCTTTTGTCTTCTATGGAGGTGTTCAAAACAAGCCAAATATTGGAAATGGCAAGATTTAGCTTATTTTATCTTTTTGTTTTTTTGTGGTCAATGTGAAACTTTTCTGTGCCTTCTCATTTTCTCTTTTTTGCCAACCTTTATAATGCCTAAGTGCATTATATTACCCCTTTTTGCCTTACATAAAACTTTGGGTCCCATTTAAAAATTTTCACCTCGTTTGTATGGTGGAATTTTGCACCCAAACTGTAACTTTGTAAGTTTGTAGAAATGCAGAAGTCAGATGGACATTTGCAATTTGTAATTTCACAACTTGTAATCTAGAGTTGTAACTCTCCTCAAAAGATCCATCACAGACTTGGGAGCTTAAAGTGGAATTTGCAATTTGCAACATGCAATCTAGAGTGAAAATTTAGGCCTTGACTTTCGATCTCATGTTTGACCAACAAGTGGCGAACATTGGATTGCAATTTGTAAATTGCACATTTGAAAAAATGCGGAATTGCATCCCTCTTTGAAATCACCTACAGACCTCCATTTGAGACTTCTTCCAACTCTTTTGACATTAACTAGTCCTTGTTGCCAATTTTAAGGCTGTTTAGCATAACCTTGGGCACCATAGCCAAAACCCCACTTGCAAAAGTATTAGATTGTGTGGGAGATTTATGGGTTGTGCTTGTGTTTGTTACTTTATCCTTGGAGTAGAAGTATGATATGTAGAGAATCTTCTCAGATGTAATGGATTTAAGATTACGCTTTTTATACGATTGAAAACCAAAACAATACGAGCCTTTTTGTTATTATACTTTTATTCCAAGCATTTTCAAGGCTTTTATATCCTTTTCCCCAATTTTTTTGAACCTCATTTCTTTAATTTCCCAACAACACATTCATCAATAGCATCCACCATGTACAAAACTTCATAGCCCTTCTACTGTTGAGGAAAATCTTCTGAACTTACAAGATCATCCCATCTGATACAAGCATTAAGTATCCTAACCTATAAAGCTAGTTGTGATACACTCCTACACATTTTAACATTAGCTTTCCATGCATACCATTTATATCTTGGTATTTCTAAACATTCATCATAGACAATAACAGGGATTTTCATGAATCTAGCTTGACATCCAACTCTTCATGTTATAGTGTGAGGTAAGAAGCTCTCATAATATGTTTGACCTAAAAGTCTAGAGCCCCTACACCAATTAATACTAAACATTCTAACCTCCACTAAAGAACAACTATTTTGGTAGCAGCAGGGTACTTTCTAGGGCATCCTCGCTTTGGTGTTAGGCTAACCACACTTGCACTAACTTGATTAATTAAAACCCCAATAGAGGCATCATCAAATGACTAGGCTATATAGTCTATGTCTATAGTCAGTACTCAAATGCCTACCTATAAATTTGGGCAAGCTATATAGATGTGGAGTCTCGCCTAGCAGCCATCCCTACAAAACTTGATACTTGCTCAACATATTTACACCAATGTTTCCTATATGATGGATTATTCTAATGTTGCCCTATCCCACACCATCTTAAACTTTGGAGTGATCTCTATTAGCAGTCGTTGCTTCCAGCATTCTCCATGGCCCTTCAATGGTCTCTTCAAATTCCCTCCTCTTTCCTAGCCTCTTCCACACAGCGATTTCCAGCCATAAGGCATTAACGTTGAAACGTAATAATACGGAGAGGTACAAAGCTACATCTAGAATCTTTATTCTTTCTTCAAGACACTACTTAAATTATTACAGACACGTGGCTTTTCTCTTGTCTCCAACAAGATTTACAAGCACATTTTGTAATACTATGGGCTTGAAAGATCTATTTCCAACTTACAACTTACATTTTGAAAGTTGTTTTTCTGCCCAAAAGTTCTATTTGGATTCGAAACTAGGCATGCAAACTTTAACTTTGCATTCATGCAAAATTGCATTTCCTATTAATATTTCTGCCAACTTTATATGGATTTATTGTAGACCTCATAAGTAAACACATAATCTGTAACTTACAAATGTAAAAAAGTTGTTTTCCGCTTCAAGATTTCCACAGATGTCCTTGCATGGGCCCACGCCCTTCCACATTGATGCTTCATCTACTTATAGCTTTGTTGTGTCTTTTGTTCTTCCACTTGTTTAACTCCACGTGGGCAATTAGAACCTCCAACATGGATCTCCATGATGCCATGGACTTACCTTTTGTTGATTTGCATTTTATAGTCTTGTATCTCCACCACTTTATTTCTTGGTTGTATGCTGCAGGTGTGGGAGATATTAACGCAATTAACATATTGCAAATTTAATACAACTTGCTTTCTCGGTAAGAAAGTCTACTAGAGTTCGAAACTTGAATGAAATATTACAAGTTTTAATTTGAAAAAGTGTTTGTTCAAGTTGTTTTTACCGTTGAAATCCCCGTCAAGAATGGGAACCTACGAAGCACATTGCAAATTGCAAATTTCCATTTTCCTTGGAAGCTCTGCAAATTACAAATTGGAAGCTCTGCCAAATCTTGCTGCCCACGTCCTTCCAAATCGATGACCAGTTGTTTGTTTTAAGTCCTTTGATTTATCGTTTGTCCTTCCATGGTGTGGGCTGCCTTTTCAACTGGCTTACATTGATTATTTCTATATTGGATTCCAAGACTTGGCATTGACTTTTCTTCTTCATTTAAAAACATTCCTACCATGCTTTGGATTTTAACATGCAAAGTTGCAAGTTCATAACATGCAAAATTGCATTCCACCTCAATAGTTTCAATGACACCTTTACATTTTCCACGTGGGCATCACTTATGCAACAGGTTCTGGAGCTTGGTCTTCAATTTGCAACTTGAATTTTTAATAAATGCTTTTAGCATGTTGTTTTCCCACGGGGTTTGTAGATCGGATTACATATTATAAATTGTAATATACAAACTCGCACTTCCCTATTGTTTCTCCCTCAATATCTGTTTGAGATTGATATTTATTGTGCACCCTACAATCTAATTAAAACACAAACATGTTAATCATCAGTCGAAACCAGGATTACGGAGTCTTCACAATTCAATTGTATAAATCGGATTTTTATGATTTAATGCAAAAATAGGATTCAGATGATTCAGTTGGGCACTTGCAGATAGGAGTAACAGTTGTATGTTCAAGCATTAATATTCAGAAACAAGTGCCCAAATTACTTAGTGCAGGTTTGCGCACTAATATAACAAACCAAAACTTGTATGCTTGGTTTGTAGTCAACTACATTTCAAGTATAACATAGTAGATTTCAAGTAAACAAAAAAAAAAAAAAATGCAAAGTTTAGTAAAATTACAGTTTTTGGATCCAGCTTGATCTACCATAAATTTTCATGGTGATTTCAATGAAACCATACAAAACCCATGCTTTCAATTCCAATGCGATTGTTGTATGATGTCAAGACTTTTCCTAAGTGACAAAATCTCACACAACTATAGCTCTTCGTAGTATATTGAATAGACTTCTTTCTACGAGGAAAGCTTCTCCATTTGTGAATAAAACACCATCACTTTCTTCTGCTTTATCTCGTAATCGTTTCATCAATTATATTATTACAAGACTTATGCTAACTTTGAACAACATCACAAATTTACAAAAATACTATTAATAAAGGAAGGACTAACTACTATACAACCCTTGTTTAATTTTATATTTCAATTTTTTAAAGTTTTAATACAACTTGAAGTTTTTAGATAATAAATGTTTTACGTTAAAGTATTTATATATATAGATTTTATTTGTGAAGTTTGTCGATTTTAATTTTTTTAGTTATAATTTTAATTTAAGTTTAAGTGTTTTTTTTTTAAATATATATATTATGGTTTTTATATTTTTAAGTTTTAAGTTCATTTGATTTTATTTAAATAGCCAATAAAATTTGTTTATTAATTTATTTTATGTTTTTAATTTATTATATAATTTTAATTTAAAAGTTTTTAATATAATTTTATATTATTTAATAATATTTGTTTTTTTTAAATATAGATAATACAATTTTTATGTTTAATGAATAATTTGGTAAGTTCTTTACATTTAAATATTTGAAGGCTCATTGCTATCTTTATGTGTTTTGTCGTTATTATTGTTTTTTATGTTAAAAAAATTCAAAAAAAAAAGTTTATGATCAAAAGGTAGTTTTTAATAAAATTATAAATATCTCAATATTATAATGGATACATTTTCAGATGAACTTGATGTTTATCTTGTGAGAAAGGGGTGATGGAATAGGGGTAATATTAGTTAAATTATGTAATTCTTCTTCCTATATTCACATTAAGGAAAGAAATGTTAGGAATAGTTTTTTAGTGCACATATTATTAGAGTATATTAATGTGTACAAAATAAATAAATTAACTTGATAATGTAATTCATGTAGATACAATAAGCTTCTAAATATAATAAGATAAAGATTGTAGGAGATAAGAGAGAGATTTGTGGGACAAGAGATAATGACTTGACTCCTAATTTATAGGAGCATGTATTTGTATAAATAACTCATTTAATAAAATCAATTAATTGTGATAGACCAACTTTGCACTTTCATTGAATATGGGGTAATTCCCAACAATTTATTTAAATTTCACACTTTCTAATTAAATG
Source organism: Torreya grandis (assembly GCA_037957365.1). Classification (NCBI taxonomy): domain Eukaryota; kingdom Viridiplantae; phylum Streptophyta; class Pinopsida; order Cupressales; family Taxaceae; genus Torreya; species Torreya grandis. Next base: position 2,406,805 of record JARHVA010000759.1, on the reverse strand, counting down.
AATTTAATTGTATGCATTCATTTTATATCCTTTAACTTTTTTCCTCAATGTTTGAAAAAAGTAAAAGCTCGATATTTAATTTGATTGAATTTTTTTTGATGATACTTTATGATGCAAGATGAATATATGCAACATAAGATATTAGATGACAAAGCAATAATATTAACCGTTAGTTTGGATTTTTGTAAATGTTTATTTCAACCCTACATTTAACACTTATATTTAATCATAAATTGTGTTTAATTATAAATTAAATATACTAATGATTTATTAACCTTGTATTAATTATACAATCATTAATTGATCACTAATCACTCAATATAAAACAATTATTTTTTTAATAAAATTATATAGGTTTAAAATTATAAAAAAAATTAATTAACCCAAACCTTGGTAAATTTGCCTTCCATTAAATAACATGCCCATGTATATGTAAATAAATTATGTTTAAATGTTAATTTAAATGAAATAAAGTCAATGACTATCATATTTTTTTTTAAAATTCTTTTGAGATTTATGATGAATTAATGATTTTTCATTGGAATTAATTTTATTCAAGATTTAATTAAATTTATTGAAATTGATAAATAGTAAGAAAATTTCTACATTTGTACATATTGAAATTTTAAAAAAAATAATTATTGATTATATTTAATATATAGAAATAAATATATGCGAGAAAGATTTATTATAATAATAAAGTTTTATTTATATTATTGATTTAATTTATTGACTTCTCATCTTTTTATATTTATCATCTTATCATTAAAAAATCAATATATTTATAAGAATTATCCTCAATCTCTATAGCACCACTACATTAACACAGACCTCACATCTGAAACAAAGAAATGTAATTATATTCATCTTCTAAAATTTCATATATGTTATCGACCAGATATAAAACATGAAACTCAATCATATAGACAAATACACATCAACATACATATATATGAGAGAGAGATATGAATCTTCATGTTTATTGTGTCTTAAATAATTAACGCATTGTAAATGGAAAAGGGAAAAAAAAACCAATCACATGACATCGTGCAAATACTTATTGTAAGTCAAGTTTCCATACAATAAGTTTACACTGCCTTGACTTGTGATTTTAGATATCGATTAGTGGTCTTCATATTATGAGGAATTGGTCCTATGAACTTTGAATACTATACTTGTTGGGTGTTTTGGTAGTTATTGGCATTTTTGAGTTATTTTCACATCTCCATTTATTTTCATGTAGATGTTTTAGTCTTTCTTAATCTGATATTCTTATAAAATCTTTCTATATTCTAAGCTGAGGGCCACTCTTTCCTTATTATTCATTATAAAATAATCCTAATTATGACCACTCTTCCCTTATTATTTATTATTGAATATATATATATATATATATATATATATATATATATATATATATATATATAGAAAGTAAGTATTACTCGAGTGCTCATATAAACTAGAAAACTTCCTTAAATTTCACTCTTTTCAAGTATTTTCAATTAATGATATGTACTCAATTTTTGTGTCCTTTGACTTTTTTCTCAACATTTTATATAATTAAAATCTTTGTATTTAATTTGATTAGGTTTATTTTGACATTATTGAGTGAGGTAAGGGTTCCAACATGAGGTATTGCTCGGTGTTAATTTAGATTCTTGTAAATATTTATCTCAATCCTTCATTTAACACTGGTATTGAATAATAAACTATGTTTAATTATGAATGAGACATACAAATGATATGTTAATTATGGATTAACTATACACTCATTAATTGATCTTTAATCATTCAAAATAACATGCTCATGTGTATGTAAATAAATTAAATTATGTTTTAAATGCTCATGTGTATGCTAACAACTGAATAACATGCTTATGTGTATGTAAATAAATTATTTTTTAATTTCAATTTAAATGAAATAATGTTCATAACTACCTCAGAGTTTCTTAATTTGTTTGAGAGTTGTGATGAATTGATGGTTTTTCATTGTGGAGGTTATTTTATTCCAAGTTTAATTTATCGAAATTGGTCAACATTAAGAAAAAATCTACATCTTTATATAAATATTGAAATCTAACCCAACAAAATATTAGTTGTGTTTAAGGTAGAAAAATAAATATCCTTAGAAGAGTCTTGTCAATACAAAAAAAAGTTATTTGCACCATCGATCAAATTTAATCATTGATCATCTTCTATATTTGCCACCTTATCACTAACAAGTTAACATATTTGTAACAATGAACCTCAAGACTTACGATACTACCACACCAATACACACTTCACCTTTGAAATAAGAAAATGTAATTGTATTCATCCTCCAATACAAATATGAAAAACTATGCTGAATCTAATAAACAAATACTTATCAACAAAAAAAAATATTTAAATAATACAAATCTTCATAATTATGATATCTTAAATGCTTAATGCATTGGAGGAGATGATGATGATGATGATGATGATGATGATGATGATGATGATGATGATGATGATGATGATAATGATGATGATGATGATGATAATGATAATAATAATAATAATAATAATAATAATAATAATAATAATAATAATAATAATAATAATAATAATAATAATAATAATAATAATTATTATTATTATTATTCAATGTGAAAATACACATTCCAATAAACAAACGCCAATCAACATAAAAATATATATTTAAGTGATACGAATATTCACATGGTTAATATTTGAGACACGATCACATGGAAACATGCAAATGCTAAATTGAAAAATGAGCTTCTAACCCTCACTCATCACAAATAGCTAGGAAAGTGACGCACTACCAATCACAAAATAAAAATATATATAAACGTGCATACAGTTTAAGGCTATCAAAATAAAAATATGAACTAATCATGTATTTTAATGTTAATTATTTGTATAAGACTTCAACTTAACATTAAAATATATGATTAGGTTGTAAGTGGGTTAATCCCACATTGATAAAACTTATGAGACAAGAGTGATTTATTAGGCAATATATTCACTATGATTTTTTCTAATTCTTCTCCTACTAAATTGTCATATAGATAATGACTATTGGTGAAGATCAAATAGTTAAAAACTAAAACATACGCGAATAAAAATTCCATGAAAATGAAAATTTAAATCTATTATCTTAACTATATATTTAATTATTTTAAATATAATAAAAATTTAAATTTAATATTAAATTATTATAATATATTTTATATATGTCTATTAGTTTTAATAAATATACATATTTGTATATATTGTGTAAGAGTTTTAGGATTAATTATTTATTAACATGACATGTTTTAAATTATTTGCTAATTATTTTCTTATTACATCAAGATGTGTAATTTATAGTGAAAGTAGGGCGAGGAAGGCTTTGATGTTATGCTTTTGAAAAGAAAACTCATGCCACCAATGTTTCATTCAATCCTCTATCTAAAATTAATTAAATTATCAAGAGATGAGAAATAAATCCCTTAAGACATTAACTAATTTAATTTTCTTCCAATATTGTAGCTTTTGCACTAAGTTTATCTAAGCATATTTCCAGTGAGTGTTACGCACTCAAAAATGTTGAATACTCCATAGTAAGACATGAAGGGATATGATGGTTCATTTCATCTATATTGACTCTCGTAGTGGACGATACATGTCGTGTGTTTTACTTAGGCTGTGAATTCTTAAAGGGTAATTTATCTATATAGGCTCTCAATGTCAATGTTGTCAAAAGTGTTTCAAAAGAGATAAGCTGAGGAGGTGTCATAGCCTTATGTGCACACATTGTTGAACTGTACATTCATAAATAATTCACATATGTTTGGAAATATTGAATATTGAGTTTACATCCATAATTATTTATTTTGGATTAATATGGAAGGTCCATTGAATTATCCCCAATCCGTCAAATACTAGGTAATGTTTATTGGACTCATGGGTTATAGGCCAACACTAAACAATTCCTCCAAAGCTTGGGCCATTGTTATTTTATTTAATTATTTATCTTTCATCAAGATAAATATTCTGAATTTGTTCATAAATAATTACATCCATGTGATCATTGCATGGCCATTATAATGCATCAAATTATTAGACATTTTTGCCACATGTGGTTGAATATTTGAAGTCTCATTAGTGGCTAATATAGATTTCATCATATCTTTATCGAAGGATGATAATTATGCCTGAACAATAAAAAATTTTCATGCATATTTTACTAAATCTACATACTTTGACTATTTGAAAATAAAGATGACCATCAAACTATAACCAAACACTCATAGGCCAATGTGGCTGACAAATTTATCGCTATTGCTAATTGGGTGACAATGTATCCCCTATGTCTAGTGTCTGATGTGACATGGGATCATTTTTTCACTCTCAGCTTCATTTGAGCCTTCAAACACAAGTTTCACCCTTTCCATGTGAGTTCATTTAATTAAAAGTTTATGACAAACAAAAAGTCATACTGCACCTTTAAAGAGTGGCAATGACTTGGCCAGGCATCACATGGTTATGTACATGGATTACATCCTTTAAACTACGTAAAGTGATAAGAACCATCCATATGGTGACACATAATATCCTCATAATCTTGAATTCTTCCTTTCTATAATGATTTTATCCAAAAGCCACAAAATTTTGACATTGTTAAAATATTCCACGTGGCAACTTGGAATTGCCTTGCAGCCTCACCAACTGTTTGTTTACAAAGGATTTGGTTAAATGACATGAGGATGTGATATTTTGTCATGTGGTTTCTATGCTCTTAACCTATAATGTGTTTAGGTATATGTGTGGCTAACTTGTGGCTTACATATTTTTCGTATTATCTTATCATATTTCTCTATTTTATTAGTATGGTCTTCCTAAGAAAATATTGTGAATATAGGAGATAGTGGTTAGTATTTTTTGAATAAATTGTGAATTTTGCTTTTATTGCACTATTTTAGAAGTTTCCCCTTGAAGTGGATCAATCATAATTATCAAGTATTATTCTCTTTTACAAATTATTATTGTGGATTTGATTATTCTACTCTTAATTCCAAGATATATGATTCTATTATTGCCAAAAATTCAAGTAATTTCATGACAAGTGGTATCAAAGTATCAATTTAGACCAATTTATATGGCAATTTTTTGGGTTTGGTGTTGCAATAATCAAAAGAGTTATAGGATCAAAAAATATAACTTGTGATCTAGGAAGATTTTTGGGCCACTAGAGTTTTGCTTAAAGTATTATTTAAAAAATAATAATTTTGTAATTTTTTGTCCCACCCTTGTGAAAAATAACAGTTATTGGATTTGTCTTGGTGATATTATTAACATGGAATAATATATTGGTACACATTTTCATGCCTAAAACCCTCTCTTCTAGAGTTTTTACATGGTTGGTCCTAACACTTGTAGACACATGAAAGGTCAAGACACTAAAAAATATCCTCACAAGGATGACATGGAGTTCATAACTTCATACATGTCAGTTTCTAAGGTGATTAAAAAAAATCATTAAGATATACAAAACATGGTGAGGAAGAATGATCTCGATGTAGTAAAAATGGAAATAGATTTATCAAAAATTAGTTTTCAACTCTGAATAATTAGTTGACCCTTATTATGACTCAAATTCTATAAAATTATTATCCATGGTTCCAACCAAGTTATCCCAATTGAAATAATTATAAATTCATTAATGTTTTGAAACACATGCTATTAAAGGTGGAAGTAAGCAAGTTTGATGGAAAGGATAAACTCACTTAGTTAATCTAAATAGAAAATATATTTGATCTACATCAGACACATATGCATAAAATATAATCATGTCATTTCTATCTAGAACCTAAGTAATTCATATTCTATCACTTATAAATTTAATTACAGAGGCACACTTACACTATTGCACATTGGAAAAAGCTTCCCAGATCTAATTCTAATAATTTTAAGAAATCCTTGGCCAAGTCAAGAGTTTATTTTATCCAAGTTAGATATAATCATGATCAAGTATTCAATCCATCTCTAGATGCTTTCATATAGTAAAATGAGAAGAATCCCATAAAGGACTCTAATTTGGATAACTTTGTGGGATTGATTTGGACCTATTCATAGTATTATATATTTAGGCAATGTTAAATCATCAATATTAAACTCGACCTATTAAACTTCCCAATTTGTCTATTTACATGTCATCTGTCATTACCATCCCTATTTGGGTCTCGACATTAAAGAAAATATTTGAAGGTATTATGTATATATTCAAAGGCCAAATTTAATCATACAATCCTAATTCAAGTTGTCTCAAATGATATAACCTAGGATTATTATTTTTAAATAAAAGATAAGATCAACCAACTCAATAAAATAGTTTCAGTTGATCCAGTCGAAAGTTGGACGATATGGTCCTTCACCAATTTTGATCACAACTTCTCAGAACTTACAAAATAATTCCATGTCATTATATTGCATCCATATTTCAATTTACATGAGTAGATCTTAGATATAAATATATGTGTTTTTAATTTCATTCAATGTTAGTCTTATTTCATTTTATTGCACTTTGTTAATTTCATTTATTTCACTTTCATTATGCCTATCACAAGTGATTTATAGAATTATACTTTTATTTCATTCCATTGATATGAATTGAGGTTAATTTACCTATTAATTCAAATTTTATTAAAACACTATAAAATTCAATACTCTATCAAGAATCTTTCAAGATAAAGACAACACTTGGAGTATCTTATTGTGAATAAAGTACATTGATAATGAAGAGGATCCAAAACATATGTCTACCACATAAAATTATATATGGGGTCAAATATTTATAACTTCCTTAGGAATTACATATCTTTAATTTCTAATTCCATTTTTGGGGAAATAAAAAAGGATAGATTTGTCAAATTTTTGAAGGATTCCTACTCTCATGTGAGCCATCTTTATAATCATCATTCATTAATAGTTTTAGAAGATTACTTATCAAAACTATGGTTACCCTTATCTTAAAATAACTGGGAAAAAAACTAGTGTTTTTGGGGTCTTCAAATAAGATGGAAAATATTGATTCTTTCAACTTATAATCATTCCTCATATTTCTTAACTTCCTCCAAAAATTATCTGGACTCTCACCATATTAGTAATTTAGAAGAGAAAATTTTCATTAAATGGAAATAGAGACCCTTTAAGAGAAAATTTTCATTAAATGGAAATAGAGACCCTTTATGTAATTATTTTATAAAATAAGGTAACAATAATAAGTATTTCATAAAAATCCTCTAATATGTCTAATAGAAAAATTATGGATCCCTTGAGGGATTCCTAAGGCTAACATAGACCTTGGGATTACCATGAACAATAAATCTTTGTTTTGGGACAAACTCCAAATAATTGCCTTTCAAGGGCCCTCTTTATTTTGTAAGGATAAATCTTAATCTATTAACCTTGTTCCCCTTAATTATAGTTTTTATTAAAAATTTAGATGTATTCCATTAATAAATGAGCAAATTTTGGGTGGCTATAGGTTATACTAAAGAATTATATATAAATTAGATAAAAGAGGTGCGGATAAAGTAAAATGAATTTGGGAAATGACTTTATCTTTGATTATTTCTAATTTATGGAGAGAGAGGGGAAAAAATACTTAAGAAGATGTCTCTCTCAAAAGACCCCCTAAATCTTAAAATAGAAACACTTATTCAAGAGGTTTTTAAGGAAAAAGTATTGCCTTCTAAAATGAATATCATTGGTGAATATTGCCATATTATCTTATTATATTTATTATTATAAAACAACTACAACTTTCATCATCAATACAACCAAATAATTTTGACTTGTTTGAATCGCCTGAGTGAAAACAATGTTAAGCTAAACATTGATGTAGATGTATCTCAAGAGCAGATATATCTTCATAAATAATATAGGATAAGTGCTATCCTATTTTGATTTTAACATAACATGGATAAAAAATAATGTGTCTACATCTTAATCTTTCCTTAGAGGTTTCAAAGTTTATATTGAGTCAAATTTAAGAAAACTAAATGTTGAAGATGATTATCTTTTGAACATCAACATTGTTAAAATGGGTAGAACATACCAAGGATAACTCAATTGAGTTATTCATAATATGCTCCAAGTCATTCCATTCTAAGAGACTATTTATTCTTCTTATAACTATCATCAAACTAGCTCTTCATCATATTTATTGGCTAATTTTTTGACTCTTCACCTTCACCCTAATGAAGATTGGTATTGTGAAGGTCACTGTCCTTCGGAAATATCTAGATTCCTTATTTATAAATATATGAATAGTACCCAATTTCCCAATAATGGTTAAACAAATGCCTTGAGGTTGAAAATGAATATGGATTTTTTTTTTCATAGTTTCTCTCCTAACTTAAAATTTGTGCTTGATAAAGCAATCTCTTTTATCTTAGTTTAGTCAGAGTGGTCCTTATTTGGGAGGGGAAAGAGGTTTTTTATCCATATTCATGGTATCTCTATATCCAAATGCTTTTAAACTCTTTTTGATAAAATATTAACTTATTAAAGTAATGGACATATGGTTCAATCAAGATTGATGTTACCACTTTTTCATGTATTTTTGCTTAGCTTTTACAAGTTTTTCCATTTATTTTACTCTTCCATTAAGGGTCTAGTGTCATAGATTTCAGCCACAACATACTCATAAGGATGGTGGTCCAAAGTATACAAAGATTTCTTTTTAAGAATTGGTTTTCATTTGCTTTTAAGGACTATTCATTTTTGAGATATTATACTAGGATTAGATTATGGGTCCTCATGAATTTTAGTTTACTCTAGATGACATGTTTCTTAAGATCCTAATGGCAATATCAGAAGAAGAAAGGCCATGAAGGAATCAATATGATTTTTATATTTAGTAATGGTTTATTTTACAGGGTACTATAAGCATCCTAAATTTATTTTCCATAGATCTTCAGGAGTTCAATTTGTACCAATAGTTTTTGGTAGCTAACTTCAACTACAAATGGTACAAGAAACTAAGCATCTATATATATATTTGATACCTAAAGAATCTTGTTCTAAGGATGAAGGATAAATTATGATGGATTTTATCACTTTGATATTGTATATTGAAATAATTATTAGTTATTGTAGTCCTTTGTGGATGGTGGATGAACAGGCCTAAAGTAATTATTTATTCGAAAACATGTTTTCATCATTTAATTTTGCATTGACTTAAATTGTGATTTCAAGTATTAATTGGTGGTCTTAAAATTTATATATATAGTTATTTTGAATTTTGTTTACATACTTCTTAGGAGGTATCATGGTCGTTTATATTTTTGGGCTATTTTTTCATCTCTATTTTCTCTCTTATAGATGTTTTTGTCTTTATTGGTATTGTATACTTATCAAATCCTTTTGTATTTTGAGGTAGAAGGACATCTTCCCTTATTATTAATTATAAAATAATCATAATTATAATTATTATATATAATATTAATGTATACATATATATACATATGTGTGTGTAGATATGTATGTATTCAATACACACAGATGTGTGTGTATGTATTTTATATATACACACATATATATGCACGCATGCACACACGCACACACACACGCACGCACGCACGCACGCATGCACGCACACACACACACACACACACACACACACACACACACACACACACACACACACACACACACACACACACACACACACACACACACACACACACACATGTATGTATGTATGTATACACAATAATCTACTATGTGTAAAAACTGGAGAGCTTTTTTAAATTCGACACTTTATAGGTAATTTAATTTAATTGCATGCTTTCATTTTTTTTGATGTTTAATAAATTATGTTAATATTTTGAAGAATTAAAATCTTGATATTTAATTTGATCTATTTTACTCTAAGGTTATTCAGTTAGGCAATGGAAATAAATGTGATGGGTGGCATTAGATGGAAAAATAGTAACAGTCCTTATTAGTTCATGTTTATGTAATTGGTTATCTCAACCTACATTTAAAATTTACATTAAACCAAAATTTTTGTTAAATTATGAATTAGACATGTTAATAAGGATTAGACCCATGTTAATTATGAATGAAAAGTTATTTAGGAGGCTTTTACAAGCATCCTAAAAAACTCCTGCATAGAGATTTAGGAGTTTATTTTTCAATAATTGATTGTGGTAGATAATTTAGGTACAAATAGTGATAGAAACTATGCCTCTCTATTATTTTTATATATTTCAAGAATATTTTTTATAAATATGAATGCTCAATAATGATGGATGGTACCTGTTGACTATTTTGACTACAAGTCAAAATAGTCTAACACCCTCATAGTAAAAAACATGTATATGGGTATATTCATGTCCTATATGGTATGTAATTATTTTATTTTATGTAATTTAGTGTGTCATCACCTTGGTCATAGTCATTTTCCTTCCAAAGTCATTCTATGTCACTTAAGGGGTCATTTTAGAGCCATAAATTAGAATGGTATGGTTTTCTAAGTAGGAAAGGTGTTAAAAAGTCTTTTTAAATTTTTATGTGTCAGATATATGTAATAAATGTCATTTACAAACTAAAAATTGTAGGTACTCTATTTAAACAAGAAGAAAGTTGGTAGTTTGTGCAGTTTTGGAAGTTGTATGGACTCTAAAGGAAGGTGGCACATGTCAAAAGATTATTAAGTGGATATTAAACTTATATTGACTAATCATAATGTTTGATATACTATTTAATTCTTTAAATTGTCAAAAATCATTCTACTCCTTCATCAACCTTCTAGACATGCAAAACTAGTCAACAATTTTCTTCTTGGTATGACCAGTAGGAGGGATTTTAGGTCAAACACCTCTAGTGGGAGTTAATACACTTATTAAAATTAAATTTCATGGTATCAGTTCTAGGATTTATCAATTTATCTTTATGAACCATGCTTAAGAAGTTGACTGTTCATTTTTGTATGTTGTTTCCCACACCATGTAGGTTTTCTCTTTATATGAGCTATTGCATACAATCCAATAGAAGAAATTTATTCCATATGACATGAAAATATTTCCCACATTATTTATAGATTTGGTTTCATTATTAGAGTTGAGTTGATGAGTACAACATCTCAAGTTTACAAGTTGACATCACACGAAGTTGCAGATAACTTTTCACCATTTTTAGAGGTTTAATTTCCTAATAGGGTCTTAAAATGAAGATGAAATTTGAATTTCATGTTTTGACATCTTAAAGATCACCTTATATCTTCAAAAATCAATTATAAATGTCCTCACATAGAGTTGCAGTCAAGAGATATACAATACAATCAAATTGCTCCATGCCTATCATACACAGTAAACTAAGTGAGTTGTGTATTATCTTAAACATGTTCATGGGGGTGTAATTATGGGTTGAAGATGTGGAACACACTCCCATTACATGGAAAATCATTTTGAGCTCTCAAAATTATATATGACTAGCTGTGGCAACTTGTTCTTCTCTAAACACCTTCTTTTGCCATTAATGAACATACACTTGTTCCATAGAGAGATTCAATAACATTGTAACAAATAAATTATCTAGTGTTGATTTCATTAAGGTTGAAATGATCCTTTTTAAGGAGGTCAAAGATCTAAGATGAACCATAAAGTTAGATTCCATGTACATTTCCCATATTCGTAGTCACTGCTTGTACACATAAATGTCCATATACAAGTGGCCTTACACAGAGATCTAAAAGCATTTCATGAATGAGTTTGAAATGATTTGAAATATTCATGAGGTTTGTGTACTTATATGATAACATTAAAACTATGTTTGAGACATTGGACTAGCAAGCAGACTTGAGAATGCCACTTCAAGTCAGGGAACTGTGTTTTAGGGACAAGTTCCCTAAAAGCTCCAAAATAGATCCCTCAATACTTTTGATGATGCCATTTGATGAGAAGACATAGAACCCAGATGAGTTTTAATGGTTCTATGTCATCTCTTCAATATAGTGGTGAAACATTATAAAATATATTGGATATTTGATTAAAGGAACATGTTGAAAAAGGGATTCCAAACCATGAATTTGTCCACTACATAAGAGTATTGTTTACTATAGTATTTCAAGTTGCATATGACCTCACGAGCCAAGGTAACCTAGAAGGAGTATGTATGGATGACCTATTGTCCTATGGGGATGAGAAACATACTAGTGTTCCAAATATAATCAATAAAGAATTAAAGTATAAGGTTGTGACTTGACCACCACCTACTGGTGTCTTACCTTCAGACTGACTACCTACAACCTAACTATAGCTACTCATAAACCATGATAAACACCTTGGATAACTACTATGCCTAAAAACACAAAATTTTCCTTTGGTAAATTCTTCCAAAAGTGACCTAAAGGTATTAATTATAGATTTCAAGGTGGATACTCACCTAAAAAACCCCTACTATTCCATCAGTGGTCAACTATAGTTGATTGTAGTTTGAATGTAAGATATAAACATTGTGGTCTTGGTGTTGACATAGATTGATATTGTTATGATTGGATACAAGTGAATTTTAAAATGAATTAATGATCTAAATAAGGTATTAAAATCAAAGAAAAAAATTTGGAACACACAAATACTTACCTATAGGCTTTTTTTTCCCTAAATAAGCAAACAGTCTACAGTCATGTCTAGTTAAATATAGAGATAGGCTCAATAAGATAACATAGATGATGGGGAAGTTTGAAATAATTGTTAATGATTAAATATGATGATATTCATATTATTATTTTTTTAGTCCAAGACAACAGAGCATGAAACCATCCTCAAAGTGTACTTGTAATCTACAAACAAAAGTCATGCACAAGCAATATTTTGTAATTTTCCTTGAGGTCTTGATGATGTTTGGAGGGCCTCATGATATGATAAATCCTTTAAATATTAAAAATAGGTTCCTCATAACTTGGATAATAACATCATTCCTTCCTTTTATTTGTGAAAATAGAGGAGATGCCTTATGTTATATCTCAGATAGAGGGAACTCCCAAGGGGGCAAACTTGCATGTTTTGGAGAAAGAGGATGACAAGGTGAAATAGGGGTTAATGATACTTTTAAAAAGTATTATGAGAGTTATATCAGTCATATAATAACATGAAAAACTATCCATAGGGGATATAAATATGTCAGAGTGTCCTAAACCCCTAAGTATGCTGTTAAGACCTTTAGGTCTAGACTCAGCCTATTGCCCACTTAGGAGTCTAATATTACTTTTGACACTACATGAGCATCCAAATGAATTATAAAATATTAATATGGGATTTTAAAGTGTGTTAAAAATTATAACATGCATAGGAAACCATAGACAAGCCATATTTTGGCTCATAGCAACTCAAGTCTAGACAAAATGGAGAATAAAACTCGATAACCTAACTTGAGATGCTCGCACATACATGAAAAATTTGCATGGGAGTTTGGGAATTTGGGGGATGTTTAAGGTTGTATTTAACATATATTTTTTTAATATTTTCATCAATTAGATTTCAAACCTTCATAAACATTCCTTAGAGGGTAAAATCACTCTAAACCCTCCAAAATCCTTGGTAAAGACTTGATTGAGAAGATGAAGTAATAAAGGAATCTAGGAGTGAAATAATGTATTTTTAAATAATTTTAATTTATGTAATACTCCAAATATATCCTTATGATCATTTTTAATCTCACCCTAATTGTATAAAAAAGGCACAAAATTGGTTTCTTTGATAATTTTCTATGTTTTACAGGTTTGGAAGGTTTTTGAGAAATGAAAATCACTTGGGGGGTGGATTTGGACATAATATATCCTATAATATACATTTATTTAAAAATAATATCTCAAAAGTTACTTTTCTAATAGATTCATCTCAGCCAGTCAAAACTGGCATAGTGAACAAGCATCTGGGAAGGTGAAAACTCCAAGTAGTAGGCCTTTTAAGTTCTAAATGAGAAATATGATGGAATTAAGGGTATTTAAAGGTATAATTCACTCATATTTAAGGAATTATTTGGATAAATAAAGGCAAATTTGGTGCCAAGTGTGAAGGGTAAGTGAAAAAGGAGTTATTTGGATTGCAGGAAGTGATAACTCATGTCCAGAAGAATATTAGTGATTATGGATACAAAAAATGCATGTTGGGGATTTTTTATATCCCATCCCAATTATTTAAATAATTATATTTATCCTATTATATTTTGGAGTGTTCCAAGGAGGGCAAATGATGAAGACAATTTCTTGGCAAATAAATGAGGAATCCTACACCGTATTTCAAGAGTTTCATGTTTTGAGGGACATTTATCCAAGTAGAATTTACATGGTATATTCCATATTCCTCTCTGTTATATGTATAATGCCTTTTATTATCATGACACATGTCCTAGTGACTCTTGGACTTCATTCTCTTCTTCTCTCTCTCTAATTATATAAGTAGTAGTCATTTTGGCTCTTGTAGTCTACTACCGTACCATGTATGGTGAAGCCTTATTGGTTTTTATGTTGTAATTTACCTTATAAAAATAAATACAATCTATTTTGATTTCATATTTCATCTTGTCAAAGTGTGTGAAGAGATGTATAGTGAATATTTGAGAGATACCTATCTATCCTTGCTTTCTCTCAATCCTTCCATGTTTGATACAAGTGACTCCACTCTAGAAGGTCACATGAAGTATTTTTAATTGTATGGATCTATTATCAAGTGTACAATGAATGCTAATTATTTTAAATAATATATGGTTTCACTTGACTTGGATAGTCCTCATGCATATCACCTTCATATTGAAACACTAATGATAGAGCATTCTAGGACTTCTAAACTAGTGTTGTGGGCATTGTCTCTTAGTGAAATAAGTATTATGGTCTTGTGAAAACATTTCTGGCATTGTCTCTTAATGAAAGAGGTATGGTGGTCTTGTGGAAACTCTTATGGTGTATCACCCCCTTAGATTATTTTATTTGAATTCAAACTTTTATCCCTTTTCCCAGAAACAAATAATTAGTTAGGTGATAAGCACTTCAAGTCATAAACAGGGAGCTAGCCCTTAAACATAGAGGTCTACTTATACTATAGGTAAACCCACACACCTATAAATATTCGCATGTTACCAAAATTTATATTATACTTAAAAACCCTCCTCTAGGGTGAAAGATTTGGTGTTAATAGTTCTAACATACCTAGTGAGACCAAGGTCCAAGAAAATGGAAATATTGTTGGTGTGTCTTTCCTCTAATCAGCATTTGGAAGAAAGAAAGATAGCATCAATGGTGACTCCGAAGTAAATTTTTTGGTTGTAAGCAACATAGGTATCTCTTTTTGAATATTTTGATTAGGTATTGTGTTCCCTTTGACCTATGAGGTTGATATGCATAGTTATGGTGAATATCACTACTATGAACCTCCCTATCAACCTTGCTTGGAACCACATTATACTCCTCAACAGTCCTATAAAAATGGATACCAATCCTATTAGCCATGGAATCCCTATAGTCTTCATTTGCCCCCTCCATATAGGCATCACGTTGTTGGATAACCTTATGAGAAAATATATCAAGAAGCCTATCAAGGAATGCCTTCCTATCAGTTCCAACATATTCCCTACCAACCATATCATGATGCCTATCAACCTCAAGAGGATTCCTATGAGTCTTGTGATGAGGAATCAGATGATTCTAGGTATTTTAAACAAAGATTTTACAAGGAGAGATGTGAATTCATATAGTCTAGAATACAACAAGTTAAAGCTGGCCTCAATCCCCATCATTACACTTTCCCTCCTTCATCAACCCAATCTTAAATCAAATCTTTGTTGGCATTCATACCACAGCTACTAGATAATGAATATAATATTGAAACATGGGAAGATGAGTATGATGTGCTCCCTAATCATCTCATGGAATGGTTAAGAGGTATTGCGTGAAGTTATATGTAGGTGTTGGAGATGTTTGAAGAGCTAGAAGGAACTCAATGGGAGATCAAAGAGTAGATGCACTTGGAATAAAGTGTTACTAATGCTCAATAGATAGGATAAAGATGTGGGAAGAAAAATAACTTAAGAATGAATGTGTTACTATTGGAGAGCCTCAAGGAGGCTATTGGCAAGGTGCAACTTTTATTGATGTAAGTGGTTTCCCATCTAACCAACCCAAATTCTCAATTCCCCATGAGCTTACTAGTGAAGTCCTCTTTCCTAAGTCCATTCATATTCCCTCTACTACATCTCACACTCCATCTCTAATTCATAAGCTCTCCACACCTCATTCCTCACCTCCAACTTGTGAACCTATTCATCAACCTTCCACCCCATCCCTTCTTGAAAAAGAGCCCATTTTGAGGGAAGTAAATGAAGAACCCATCTCTGATTCATAAGCCCTCCCTCTACTTTATTGAATGAAGGGAAACATATTGAAGATTATTTTACAGTTGTCCATGAGGAATGTGGCCAAAAAATGAAGAGAGAGGTATTTGAAGAAGAATTCATAGCTAATCATGAGGTTTTTGATGATTCTAACAAACCTAAATTTGAGTGTGCTATCAAGGATGAAGGTGAACTTCAAGTCATTCCTCAAGTAGTTGCAGTCCTAAAAGAGTCTCATGATACCAAGGTAGAAGATGTATTTCTTGAGGAACACTCAATACCTCAGACTAATTTTAAACCACTCTCAAATGCATTAGAACATAAAGAAGACTAGTTTAATGAATTCACACATAAAGAAGATTATGTTGAAGAGGTGGTGGTTCTAGATGACAAGGAGAGTAAGGATGATTGGCAACAAAAAGTGGAAATTTTTAAAGAGCTTGAAGATATTTTCCAAGATGAGGGCCAAGTAAATGAGAAGGTGGAGAAATATTTTTCCATGGAGGATAATGACCAAGATTGGGTGGAATATGTAGAGCTCCTTGATGAACTTGAAGAGCTTGTAGCTGAGAGGAGACCTAATATTATTGAGAGCACCATGGAAGTTAAGAAGGTATGCTTTGTTGAACAATAATTGAAGGTTATAATTGAGGAGCTTTATGAGAAGGTTGAATATGTTGAGATGCAAGAAGAGTTCATTTCCATAGCTATCTTGGTTGTATCTACTTTGATTTCTTTGAACATCATGATAATAAAGTTGGAAAACACCATGAATAAGATGGAAGCATCAAATCAAAGGATCCAAAAGCAACATGCCTTATTCATTTAATAGAGCAATAGAGGTGTCAAAATTCTCCTTTTATCCAGAGGAAGTTTTTATTTCAGGTTAGTGTTTAAGTTAGTTTGATTGGTTTGTGTGTATGTGTTTCATATGTGCTCGTGAAGCACAAGTGTGTGTTTTCTTAGTTTCTTATCTTATGTGTTATTTATTGTTAGTTTTATTTTGTTTAGTATATTTTCAAAGGTAATTTTAGTGTCAGACATATACATATGTGACTCCATATCCCAATGGATAGGAAAAGGCTACTAGTCTTAGACATAATAAGCATACCACCCCTAGAAATGGCCAAGAATGTTGACTGTTTTGACCACAAGTCAAAATAGGTCAACCCCCATATAGTCCAAAACTTTTATATAGGTCTAATATGGTCCTATAGGGTGTGTAATGATGTTATACGATGTCATTTAATGTGTCATCACCTTGGTCATAGTCATTTTCCTTCCTAAGTCATTATATGTCACTTAAGGGGTCATTTTAGAGCCATAAATGAGAATGGTACAATTTTATAATCATGATATGTATTCAAAAGTCTTTATCAATGTGTATGTATTAGATTTATGTTAGGAATGTTAGTCCCTAATTGAAACTTGTAGGTACTTAGTTGAAACAAGAAGAGAGGTGGCATTTTAGGTGGTTTTGGAAGTTAAACTTTCATGGACTCATACTAATGTTTTATCTACCTTTTAAGTCTTGAAAATGGTCAAAAAACAATCTACTCCTTCATCACCCTTCTAGACATGCAAAATTAATCAACAAGTTTCTTCTTTGTTCGTCTAGTAGGAGGGGTTTAAAGTCAAATGCCTCTGGGGGAGTTAATAAGTTTTATACACTTCCATTTAATTTTATTATTTCTATGATTGGTCACTTATGATTTATGAACCATGCTTAATAAGTTTATTATTCAATACAACATGTTATTTCCCACACCCTACAGGTTTTCTCCTTGTGTGAGCTATTATTTACAATTAAACTAATGAGATTACTTACATAGGACATGGAAATATATTCCACATGATTTATATCTTTGGTTTCATTATTGGAGTTGAGTTGATGAGTACAACATCTCAATTTTTCAAGTTGGCATTACATGGAGTTGTAGACAAATTTTTACCAGTTTCATAGGTTTTATTTTCTTTTAGTGGATTTATATGAAGATGATAATTTTCATTTTATGTTTCCACATATTGAAAATTGCTTCTTATCTTCCAAAATCATTTTTGAAGTTCCTCACATGGAGTTGTAGTCAAGAAATATACAATACAGTCAATTTGCTCCATCATTGTCATACATAGTCAATTGTGTGAGCTATGTAAGGTCCTAAACATGTTCATGGGGGTGTAATTATGGTTTTAATATGTGTAACAAACTAATATTACATGGAAAATTAGTTTGATCTCTCAAAATGATATATGACTAGCTGTGGCAACTTGTTCTTATCCAAACACAATCCACTACCATTAATGAACACACACATGTGCCATAGAGAGAGTCAATAGCATTGGAACAAATCAATTGTCTAGTGATAATTCCCTTATGATTGAAAGGATTTGTTTTAAGAAGGTGAAAGGTCCAAGATGCATCATAAATTCAGATTTTATGTACATTGACCATATTCATAGTCACTGCTTATACACAAAAATGTCAACCTACAGGTGGCCTTACATAGAGATCTAAAATTTTTTCATGGAGGGTTTTGGCATGATTTAAAAATTTTGTGAGGTTTGTGTAGTTATATGGTAGCATGACAACTATGTTTGATACATTGGACTAGCAAGAAGACTTGATAATGTCACTTCAAGTGATGGAGCTGTGTTTTAGGGACAAGTTCCCTAAAAGATCCAAAATAGAGCCCATAACATTTTTGATGATGCCTTTTGATGAGGTGAAAGAGAACCTAGATGAGGTTTAATGGTTTTATTTTGTATCCTCCATATAGGGGTAGAACCTTACAAAAGAGATTGGATATTTGATTAAAGGAACATATTGAAAAAGGGCTTCCAAACCATGCATTGTCTACTACAAAAAAGTAGTGTTACTATAGTATTTCAATTTGCATATGACCTCATGATCCAAGGTAACCTAGCAGGAATATATATGCATGAACAATAGTCCTATGGTGTTGAGAAACACACTAGTTTTCCAAAGAGAATCAATATGGAATTGAAGTACAATATTGTGACTTAACCACCACCTAGAGGTGTCTTACCTTCAGATTGACTACCTACTACTGCCTGACTATAGGTACTCATAAACCATGATATACACCTTGGAGAACTACTAGGCCTACAAACATAAACTTTTCCATTAGTAAGTTCATCAAAATACTTAAAAAAGGGACCTAAATGTATTAATCACATATTTCAAGGTGGATACTCACATACAAGACCCTTGTTATTCCATTAGTGGTCATCTATAGTTAATTGGAGTTTGACACTAAGCTAGAAATATTGTGGTATTGGTGTTGACATAGCTTGAGCTTGGTATGAGTGGATCCAAGTGAGATGTAAAATGGATTAAGGGAATAAATAAGGTATTAATATCAATGAATAAGGTCTAAAAGACACAAATACTCACATATAGGGTTACTTTTTCATGAGTAAGCAGGCAGTCTACAATCAAGTCTAGTTGAATAGAGAGATAGGTTCAAGATGCCAATATTGATGATGGGGAGGTTTGAAAGTATTGTGAATTATTTGAATATGATTATATTAACCTTATGATGTTTTCATAGTAAGGTAATATATCATGAAACCATCCTCAAAGTGTACTTACAGTCAACAGATAGAAGTCTTACACGGTCAATTTTCCATAGTCTGCCTGAAGGTTTTGATGATGTTTGGAGGGTCTAATGATATGATGAAGCATTTAAATATTACATATAGGGTCATCATAACTTTTATAATCCCATAATTCCTTCCTTTTATCTAGGATAATAGAGAGATGCCCTCTATTCTATCTCAAATAGAGGGCACTCCCCAAGGGTGTAAACCTGTAGGTTTTAGAGAAAGAGGATGATTAGGTGAGCTAGGGGTTGGTGGGACTTTTTATAATTATTTTGAGAGTTATATCACACATATGAAAACATGAGAAACTAGGAATAGGGGATATAAAAATTTAAGGATGTCCTAAACCCATAAGCATGCAGTCAAGACCTTTAGGTCTAGAGTAGGCCTATTGGCCATTTGGGGGTCTACTATTAACTATAGCACTAGATGAGAATTCCAATGAGTTATATCATGTTCATAGGGGATTTTAAAATGTTTTCAATCTTATATCATGCATAGGAAACCACAAACAAGCCATATTTTGGATCATATCAACTCAAGCCTCTACAGAATGGAGAACAAAGCTCAAAACGCTAACTTGAGATGCTCACACATATATGGGCAGTTTGCATGGGAGTATAAAAATTTGGGGGATGTTGAAGGAGGTCTTGAAAATTTATTTTTTGTGTTTTTTTCACAAATTAAATGTCAAACCTACTTGAACAATCCTTAGAGGGCAAAATCACTCTAAACCCTCCAAAACCCTTGCTAAGGACCTGATTGGGAAGATGAAGTAAAAAAGGAATCCAGGAGGGATATAATGTCTTGGGAAATTATGTTAAGTTATATAGGACTCCCAAGAGCTCGTTCCCATCAATTTGACTCTCACCTTACTTATATGAATAGGGCACATTATTAGTTTCTTTGACAATTTTATGTGTTGTGTAGGTATGGAAGGTTTTAAAGATATGAAAATCACTTAAGGGGGTAGATTGGGGCCTAATATATCCTATAATATACATTTATTGAAGCATAATATTAAAAAAATTGATCTACTAACACCTTCATCTAAGCTAGTCAAAACCAACATAGTGAACAAACAAGTGGGAAGGTGAAAAATCCAAGTAGAAGGCTTTTTAAGGCCTATTTGACGAATATGAGGGAATGAAGGGGCTTGACAGGTGTAATTTACTCCTCTTTATGGAATTTTTTGGATAACGGAAGGCAAGTTTGTTGCTGATTATGAAGGGTGAGTGAAAGAGGAGTTATTTGGACTGTGGATAGTGATAACTCATGTGCTAAAGAATATCAATGATTAGGGATGTAACTAATGCATGTTTGGGCTTGTTTATAACCCCTCCCTCTTAGTGAAATAATGATATCTATCCCTAGTTTTTTTTGGAGCATTCCATGGATGCCAAATGTTGAAGATAGTTTCTTGGCAAAAAATGAGGAATCCTACAACACATTTCAAGAGTTTCATGTTTTGAGGGACATTTTTCCAAGTAGATATTGCATGGTCTATTCTGTATTCATATATCCTTCATATATAACTCATTTTATAAGCATGACACATGTCTTAGTGACTCTTGGACTTTATTCTCTTCTTTTCTCTCTCTTCAATTCTATAAGTAGTGGCCATTTTGGCTCTTATAAATTGATATCACACCATGTATGGTGAATCCTTACTAGTTTTGACATTGTAATTTACCTTAAAACAATAAACTCAATTTGATTTGAGTTCATATCTCATCTTGTCAAAGGGTGTGAAGAGATGTATAGTGAATAGTTAAGAGATACCTATCTATCATTATTTTCTCTCAATATTTCCATGTTTGTCTAGCAAGTCATATAAAGTGTTGTTAAGTGTATGGATCTATTTTCAAGTATATAATTGGCCTTAGTATCTGAAACTAATTTATGGTTTCATTTACTTGGATAACCCTCATGCATATCACCTTCATATTAATATACTAATGCTAAAGCATTCTAGGACTTCTAAGCTAGTGTTGTAAGCCTTGTCTCTTAGTGAAATAAATATGATGGTCTTGTGGAAACTTTTCTAGTATATCACCCCCTTAGAGTAGTTTCTTTTCATGAAAATTTCTATCCCTTTTTCCACAAGCAAACAATTAGTTATGTGATAAGCACTTCAAGGCATATTCAGGGAGCTATCCCTTAAACCTAGAGGTCTACTTCTATTATAGGTAAACCCACATACCTAGAAGTATTCCCATGTTACCCAAATATGGAGGAATCTTGAACATTCTCCTCTAGGATGAAAGATTTGGTGCCAACAATACCTCTTTGACCTGATATATTTAAATAATTTGTAGTTACAATAATCCTTTGTGGAATATGGATAAATGGGCTTGAAGCATTTATTTATTCCAATAAGTGTTTTTAAAATACAAATTTTCACTACCATGTCTTGTGATTTTAGGTATAATTTACTTATCAAATCCTTCAATATTCTTGTGTAAGGGCCCCACTTCCCTTATCATTCTTAATAAAATAATTATAATTATAATATATTAATATATATAATAATATATTCAAGTAACACTCCAATGTACCCAATGATTGTAAAGCTTTTTCTTAAATTTCATATTTTAGAAGTAATTTAATTTAATCATATGCATTCTTTTTTTTGTTTTGTTAAACCTTTTTTTCTAAATGTTTTGAAGAATTAAAAGATTTTTATTTAATTTGATCATGTTTACTTTGAGGTTATTAAGTGAGTTGAGGGAAATATATGCAACATGGGGTGTGAGATGGAAAAGAATCAATAATCATCATTTCTTTAGATTTTCGTAAATGTTTATCTCAACTCTATATTTAAAATCTAAATTGAATCAGAAATCATGTTTAACTATGAATTAGATGTGCTAATGATTGATTAGCCTCGTTTTAATTATGGATTAAAAATATAGTCATTAATTTATCCATAAACACACAAAATAGAATAATTTAAAAATTTATAAAATAATATATCTTTTAAATTATAATTAAACTATTAAAAAATTATTTAAAAAATAAAATTAACCCAAACCTCACATAAGTCTCCTTCCACTGAATGACATTCCCATGCATATGTAAATTAATTATACTTAAATTGAAATTTAAATAAAATAAAGTCCATATTTACTGTGAAGTTTCTTAATTTTTTTAGGTGTTATAATAAATTAATAATTTTTGTGGTAAAGTTTATTTTATTCAGGGTATAATTTAATGTATTATATCGATGAACATTAATAAAACTTCTATATTATTATAAACACATTAAAATTTAATCAAAAAATATTAATCACATTTAATATAATAAAATAAATATATATAAAAATGATTTATTATTATAATAAAAAAATATTTACACTATTAATTGAATTTTATATTAACCACTCACCCTTCTGTATTAACCACCTTATCACCCATAAGCCAATACATCTCTAATACTAACCTTTAAGACTTGCGCTGCAACAACACGAATACCCACCTCAGATAAAACACAATAAGTATTTGGCAAACGCATATTAATGGTTATAATGTCTTAAATACTTATCACATCGGAGCTGGAAAAAAAATTAAACGATCACATGGCAATCTGCAAACACTCATTCTAGTAAACAAATGCGTATCAACATAAAAATATATTTTTAAGTGATACGAATCTTCATGGTGTTCCATGAATTTTTCCTTCGTTGTTGTAAATTTTCCCTTTATTTTACTCTTCCACTTAAGGTCTAGTGTCATAGATTTCAGCACCATCATACTCATGATGATGGTGGTCTAAAAGGATAGAATTTTTTAATTTTTTTTAAAGGAGTTTCCATCATACTTTCAAGGACAGTTTTGTTTTGAGATAAGACTACGAGTAAAGAATCGATCCTCATGCATGTCATATTACTTTTGATAACTTATTTCTGGGGATCCTAATGGCATTATAAAAAAGGGAATGGCCCATGAAAGAATCAAAACGATTTTGAACTTTATTATTATTTTGTTTATGTAGATAATGAAAGCTTCTTACAAAACCAACATTTTCATAGAAATTTAAATTTTCATTTTACACCAACAAATTATGGTAGCTTTGGTTATAGGGGATGCAAGTAAAACTAAACATTTATATAAGTTTTTGAGATATCAAAATCATATATTTTAATGGTGAAGGTTCAATTATGATGTATGGTGTTTCTTTGATTTGGTATATTGAAATAATTAGTAATTATATTAATTTTTTGTGAATGGTGTATCATCAGGTTTAATGATGTGTTTAATTTTAAATCATATTTCTATCTTGTAATTTTGCACTCTCTTGAATTTTGATTTCAAGTACTGATTGGTGGTCTTAATATTATATGGAACTAGTCCTTTCAACTCTAAGTAGCATTTTTGTAGGACATTTTTGTGGTTGTTTAAATTTTTGGGCTCTTTTGTCATCTCCATTTGCTCTTTTTTAAATGTTTTTATCTTTCTCTTATTGATGTACTTATCAGATCCTTGTATATTCTAAGGCAAGGGCACCTCTTCCACCACCACCACCACCACCACCACCATCATAATCATATGTTAATATATATAATTATATATTCATGTAACACTCTAATCCATATAATGATTGGAAAGCTTACTTAAATTTCACATTTGATAGGGAATTTAATTTATTCACATGAGTTCAATTTTTGGTACTTTGATGAATTTTCTCAATATTTTGAAGAATTAAAAGATTGATATTTAATTTGACTAGTTTTACTTTGATATTATATGTGAGGCACGGTAAATAAATGCGATAGGTGGTATTAGATGGCAAAGTAGTAGTATTCACCATTAGTTTAGATTTACATAAATGCTTATTTCAACCTTACATTTAACACCTCCTTTGAACCATAAACTATGTTTAATTATGAATTAGACATGTTCATTATGGATTATCCCTATCTTAATAATGGTTTACAAACTGTTTGGGAGGCTATTGCTAGCATCTTACAAAACCCCTGCATAGAGCTTCAAGAGTTTTTTTGGCACCAAAAGATTATGGGAGTTAACTTTTTCAATAAATGTTTGCTACAAATAAAGTATCTATACAGTTTTTCAAGACTTAAAAAATATTTGTTGTAAGGATGAAGGCTCAATTATGATGGATAGTATCAATTTAAACTGATATCTAGAAATAATTATTAGTTGTAGTAATCCCTTATGGATCAATGAATTTGAAGCAATTATTTCTTCCAAGTCATGTTTCTATAATATATTTTTATATTGACTTGACATGTGATTTTAAAAATCAGTTGGTAGTCTTAATATTATATAAAACTGGCCCTTTAAATTTTAACCACCATATTTATTGGGTGGTTTGATAGTTGTTTGGATTTTTAAACTATTTTCTCATCTCCTTTTACTCTCTTGCAGATGTTTTTATACTTATTAATCTGACCTACTTATATTATCCTTTTATATTTTATAATAAAAACTACTCTTTCCTTATTATTCATTATAATATAAAAAAATATTAATATTTATACACATACTCAATCTGATAAATAAACATCTATTTAAGTGATAGAAATCTTCGTAATTATCCTCTCTTAAATTCTTCAGACACGATCAGATGGCAGCTTGCAAGTACTAAAGTGATCACATGGCAACTTGCAAATACTAAATTTTAAAATGAGATTCCAACTAGTTATTGAAAAATGATCTTCTAAGTAGGTATTGATAATACCCTCGTCACAAATAGTAAAGAAAAAGCGACCCACTAACACTATATATATACACACACACGTTCATGTTTCATGTGTCATTGTGAAGGAGACAACTGCTCCGTTCAGTGAAAAGATTACTAATATAATGATAGTCAATTCGGATATAAATATACTTTGGTTTTTATATATTTAGCGATTGATTTTATTAGTCATTGGTTTTTTAAGTGTAGATTTTTAATTTTATTTATTTATTTATCTAGAAGCTTTTTTTCTTAAAGGTTACTGGAATATTTTATTTCCTTTCAATACTTCTTCTTCTTTTTCTCTTTTAGGTGCTTCATTTCGTCTTGAAGCATCCTTATAATCTATAAATACAACACCGATACAGTTCAAAACAAAGTTTAACGCTATCAAAACCGTTCACAATCAAATGGCGAGACTCAGAGTGCCCCTCCTTTTCTCCTCAGTTTTACTGTTGTTTTTTGTGATTGTTCCATTAAACTGCCGTCCTATACTTGTGGGAGATTCTCCTTCTGCTCCGCATCGACTGTATAGACTTGGTAAGATTACTCTCTTTACTAAACATTTTTTCAATGCTTCTGGACTCTATCTATGTACATATTTTCTGACCTTTGATAAGGTTATTGAATGTGCTTAGATGTTTATAGGCCACTTACTGATCTGATGACTTCGAGATTTGGTGTGAGTTCAGATGCAGTTTATGCCAGAGCTGAAAGCAATGAAGATAGAGAATATGGTTTTCAAAAGGAAGAATTATTAAAATATTATGAGGACTATGAGAATGCTGAAGAGGAAGAGGAGAGAAGCCATAAGCTTTATCTTCATCCCGGTAATAAACTTTTGCAAATAAACAAGGCAGATGGAACAATGTCTTATATACTCAGTGGTTATTGATGGTTCCAATGTAAATTTTAATGAATGGCTGCCCTTCTATTGTGGATGTTATATACTTATTATCTTTTTTTTCAATTTTTATGACTGAACGTATCTTGTTTTGCATATATTTTATGGGCCAGCTGTGTTTTAACTTCATTCAAATTATTGCAAACTAACCTATGTTCGTAAATCCTTACGATATTTATCCAGGTATGAGTAAAATATCGTGTTTTGAATAGCGTTAGAGCTATGTAGTACCATCTTATAAAGGTGGATGATACTTGTAGCCGGTATTACCGACATTTGCAATAACTGTCTAGGAGGGAGGAAATAATAGAGGCAGTGTATTTAGGATATTAGAAAAATGAGACCGAGATTATGGAGATCTTGTATATGAAAGAAAGAAAATTAGGAAGACAGCTCATACATAAATATAATGGTTAAAGGTGAGCACTAGTCAATTGTGTGTTCATAAATCATATATGTTAAGGATTAGTTAAAATTGATATTGTCATAGGTTTAATATTAAATTTATGTATTTATAGTAGCATGGTTAGATCTCTTAAGAACACTCATTTAATAGGAAAAGAATCCTAAAGTAATTGGTTGGAAAACTTTATGAACTCAATTTCAGGATATAGTAGCATGGTTAGATCTCCTAAGAGCACTCATTTAATAGGAAAACAATCTTAAAGTAAATGGTTGGAAAACTTTATGAACTCAATTTTAGGATATCTATGTATGTTTGAAAAATCCAAAGAATTTCTTAAGCAAGTTAGGGTGCAGGTAAGACAAGAATAAAGGATTGGGCACACATAAATAAAAAATTCAGCTACCAACATGTAAACCTTGGTGTAAGACAAATAATAAGAAATGTGTCTACTTTAGTTTAATAATTGAATTCTAAATTATGGCAACCTTTTAGCTCTAAGTCTTTGCATATGATTAAGTTTCCATCAAACATTCGGAGAATCCACCTAAATGAGTTGAGAAGAGAGTAATTAATAATCAATTTGGGGTTTATAATAGTGAAAATGGGTCTCAAAAATCCATTTCCTATTAGTCCAACACTTGGGAGGTGATTGCACTCTAATTTAATTATGGAGGTCTTCATTTGGTATACATCTTTGAATCTTAGTAAGTGAATAAAAACCACTAATATTAAGTTGAAACTTAGTATAATGGATAGGTTAAGAGGTTGAATTATAAGACCATTTTATAATTAAGCTTGTAATAAATTTTATTCGTTTCTTACTAAATATAAGACTTTTGCACCAGGGGATAATAGAAGTAGAACACCATAGTATGGGATAAATTGGGACCACCATAAAAAGTAAGAGTTAAAAGAGAGCCTAGATTTGAAACCATATTCCATCTAAAATCATGTGAGGCTTAAGCACTTCCTAGGATTTCCATATACTCTAAGCCATAAAGAACACCATAGTTTTGATAGGGATCTAAATGAGAAGAAGAGATTGAATACCACGGCCTTTCCAATTCATCTTGTCGTAAGGGTTGCATTGATAAATGCAATGGCAAAGAAATATTTTCCAAGTTTCCTCTTTTTCTTGAGATCAAATAATACACTTGACACAGAGATAAATGCCTTGAAGTTTAACATCAATAAATCCAAGATCTCCAAAATCTTTAAGAATGTAGCATATATCCCAAGTGAATTTATGAATTCCATTAACATCTTCAAAATTAATCTAGAAGAAATATTTATAAAAAACTCCAAATTAGTATATGTATCATCAAAAGGTGAAAATAATGAATAATGATAGACATGAGTTAGTACAAGGATCTTAAGGCACACCTGGATCTTACCAACAAGAGAGAGAGGTTTAATGACTCATTAAACAATATTATTTTCAATGCTTTAAACCACATAGTTACATAAATATGTTTTATTATCTTGAAAGTCAAATGGAATATCGAATAATTTAAACTATTCTCCACACTAAATCCAATAACATTTGTACCCTTTTGACACATAAGGAAGGGTTGTGTCCTAGATTGTTTGTAGCATTATGTTTTCTTGTATTTAATAAAAGAACCAAAGGCCAGATAAAAAATAAAAAAAAATTGTATGGCATTGGAAATTAAATATTCTTATTCAAGAAGAGAGAGTAAGTGATCTTTAGCAAAATATCCATTTCACAATTTAGTTCTTTGATATTGGGGAGGGAATACCTTTAACTAATCTTCCAGTTGTATAATCAACATTGAAAATGAAATATTAAAAAATGTATTACATAAATTGAAGTTTAACTTATATTCTTAAAATTATATAATTTATTGAAAATAATAAATCATGAAAACTAGAAATATTCATTTGACATGTGAAAAAATAAGATTATAAAATGTTATCCTTTAATAATTAAAAAAGAATAACACAACATTGTTTTGTATTTCTTCTAATCATCAGTTGAATATTTGAAGTCTTTAGCTGACATTTCTTTCAAAAAATTTGATGAGAGATAATGTGGAATTTAGATTTAGTTAATATTGATTACAATTTTACGTATAATAATTTACATATTAATAGTTGCTTCAAGGGTGTATGTTATGTTGGAAAGGATGTGATTTGTTGTTATGATAAAATGGGATTTTCTAAAGTGAAATAATATAAATCGACAATGATACTATGCTTGAAATCCATTACCACTAACCTGGTATCATATGTTGTACACAAAGCATTAAGAAAAATAATCTTATATTTTTAGTTGAGGTGATGATGGAAAATGAGGAAAGGTAAGGCCATACTAGATAAGGAAAAGGTAAAAGATTATGAGATGATATGGGCAGTAATAAACATATTTTTTAAGAAGGGTAAGCAAATTCTTAGGCCATTACAATGTAATTATAATTAGAGCTCCCAATTGGAGAATGCCTTTGGCCATGTAACCAACAATTATGCAATGTAAATTCACATAATAACAATAACTTCTTTTACGTCAAGTGTAAGTGTGTGTGTTTGGGTCGTCTCAATTGGAATGTCGTTTTTCCTCTGTGTGTGTTGAATTGTGTGTGTTGAATGGCGTTGGTTTGGATAGCTGACAATTTCTAGTTTAGGGGAATGTAAGCACGCTTTTTAGGCAGATGGAAACAACCTTGAAGAAGACAGATTTGAGTGATAATGATACAAATCAACAAACCAATTTAATTTACCAACTTGTATGAAATCAGAGCAAAAATATAAACATGAAATCAGAACAGAAATATAAAGAGGAAGAATTATTTTTCCACGGTTAATTTTTTTGATAAAAGAAGTTCAAAATTAAAGCAGACGCATGCACTTAATTCCTTTTATCTCTGCTCCAAATACGGTTCTCTCTTCCTATCTTGTTCTCTGCTTTTTGTTATTTATTTTGTATTTTGTTTTTTTGGGTTTGATTTGATTTGTATTTATATGTTTTTTAATTTTTTAAAATTTTCATGTTGATTATTTTATTTATTATAAAGTTAGAATTAAATATTAACATATTCATATTATTATACAAAATTAATTCTTTGTATTTTATTGAACAAGCATTTATCAATATAATAATTTTGAATATCAATACTACATTAATTTACAAAAATGGAACCAATTTTAAAATATAATATTATATACACGTTAAAACTCATCTCAAATAATGAAAACTCAATTAAGTGGAAAAAAAAAACACACACACAATAATCAATCATTTATATTTTGATAATTTTGTATGGTTTAAAGTGCGCAATGACCTTTCTTTTTCTATTTTCCCATTTTGTATCTTAAGATCGAATTAAGTGTTGGAGGTTTTTTTTAGTGTTTTATTTTTGGTGGGTTGCTCCGGAGTTGTTTTTATATGACTTGGGCTGTCTTTTATTTATTTATTTTTTTAGGCGGAAAATGGTTTGGTTATTATTAATTAAATTTTGTGGTTTTGAAGTGTGATTAATTTCTTCCATTTTGTTTTATTATAATTATTTGATTATAATCATTTTTTTTAAACTTATATTATTTCATTAATATAATTTGATAGTTTATCAATTTTAAAAAATCAGAATAAAAATCATCTTAAAGTCAACTAACATAAAGTAATTTTTAGTCAATGGCAACACCAAATTCAATGACATTTACACCCGTGACATTAGGGCCACATTGAAGTGACTTTAAATATGGTTTTATATTTGTATTTGCATGCAATTTTAAGTAAGTCTTTACATATGTTTTTGTTACATTTTATATTTTTATAAATTAAATTTAGTTAATATAACAAATTAGAGCCACTGTAATTTTTAGAACTGATTTTACAGCTTGATCATTATATTTTAGGAGATAGTTTAAAAAAATTTAATTTAATCATTATTTAATTATTTTCAGGATTTAATTATTGAACTTAAAATCATTGGGGCATAATATTTGTATATATGTTTATCTTGGGCAAGCCAATGATCATTTTGTAGGTTTTAGGACTTTTCTGAATTGATTTGTGAAGTTTTTAAAAGATTAAATTACGTTAAAATAAAAATTTACAAATCAAATCTTTTAGAAATAGTGAGAGTTGATAGGATATTGATTCATAAATTAAAACATACAATAAGTGAATGAATCCTACGTATAAATTTGTTGTCCATAGGGGATTTTTTAAACTAAAACTTTAGTCAATGTGGCTTGATTAGTCATAAGTTTGCACCCACTTGAACCAACTACTTGATTAATTCAATCATGCATGCCATTAGGGGTAAATTGAGCCCTAATTTGCATTAATTACGCATGTAGTTACTTGTTATTAGGGATAATTTGAACCTAATGTGAATAAATATATTAGTCCCAATTGTGTATTTAATTGAACTACTTACTTGATTGGTTCAATTAGGTGCACAATCAAAGTTAACTGAGATATAATTCGAACTAATTGATTTTAATTTTGATTGAGGAGCTCAATTAGTCATAATTACATGCATGACTATCATACTTGATTGGTTCCATCAGGTATGCAATAGGGAATGATTGAACACCGATTCATGTTAATAGATTGTAATTATAATTTTAGAGCTTGTTGGTCCAAAGTATGCCTCCAATTGAGCCAGTTACTTGATTTATTCATTCAAACACACAAATTAGGTTAAATGAGCCCCAATTCAAACTAATTGATTATAATTAGGTTCAAGGGTATTGATTAGCCTTAATTATACACACGATTTAACTAATTACTTAATTGGTAAAATTATTTATATAATTAGAGTTAATCAATTATAAATGTACCTGAATTCATTACATTTGATTTTACAAGGCTATATTAGCTTTCATTATGCACCTAATTTATTTAATTACTTGATTGGCTCAATTAGGCATGTAATTAGAGCTAATACAATCCTAGTGTATTTGATTTATTTTTTGGGGTAGAATCCCCTTAAGACAATCATGTCTTATTAATAAAATTATGTCTTGTAAGATGTCATGTACTTTCAAGATAGTTACTTCCCATTAATAAGGTCTTCTCTTAGGAATTGGCCTGATTAGGCATGAAATTCATTCTAATTGGTTGCAATTAGGATTTTGAGACTTGATTATTCACAGTTATGCTCATGAATGACCTAATTACTTAATTCATTTAATGAGGCACATAATTGAGAGTAATAAATCCCTAATGTATCATATTTGATTATAATTTGGTTTGTAGCTCTTGATTATCCACAATGATATGCTTGATTAACAAATTTGATTCAATCAGAATAGTAATTATGGATAAGCAATCTCCGATTGATGTTACTTTGTTTGTATTCAATAAAAATCTTAAGGGGTTTTCTTATACCCAATTACATAGAAGCTCTAATACTACGCTGAGAGCTATTAAAAAAATACTGACTAAAATAAAAATAACCAACTACTCAGAAATATATGTGCTCAAAAAATATATAGACTCACAAAAGAAAGACTTTTATTCAATTATTTTTCATTGTAATGAAGCGTTGCTCATCATCTTCATATATAGTTTAGTTTAATTTTTTTAAAACTATTTTTTAAACTTTAATTAACATAGTTTATTGGCTCAATCAAGTGTGAAACTAGGTATAATAGAGACTTAATTATTGATGCTTCATTGGGGTTGGGTTTATAGGCTTCATTAATCTCAATTACATTTTTAGTTGAGATAATTACTCAATTTCTTCAAATAACTATGCAATTAGGCTAATCATCACCTATTTAAAGGTAATTGGTTACAATTAGTTTCATATAAATCAATTAACCCCAATCACACATGTGATTGAACCAATTTAATAATTGGTTCGACCATCCATGAATTTTGAGCTAATTGAGTTTGAATGTAGCCTATTTCACTACATTTGAGACTAGGGCGAATAGGGATAATTTGGGCCACATTTGTGACTGGTCACCCCAATTGAAATTAAATTCATGCTAAAGTGGTGCCTAAGGAAACATAGGTCGCATTGGTGACCTCTGCACACCCAACCACATATTTATGTCAATTTTATTTTTAATTAAGTCCTTTGTTGGCCCAAAGAAACACAAAACACTGTATCTAGTTGTGACAAGATAATGCAAATAATTTTGGGAATATTTGTGTATGATTAACCCTTCTATCTAATATAGAAAAATATGTGTGATTATGGTAACAAAAGTAGTATTGTGACCCTTGAACATCTAACCAACAATTTATGTTGATTTTACTTGTGATTAGCTTCATCATAAGCCAAAAATAACACAACAATACCATATCCACTTACACCAATGATAATGCAAATATTTTTTGGCACATGTATACACAATCATGTTAATTAAAATAGAATTCAATCCAAAATGGTGTGATTGATGTAACATAAGTCACATTGATGATCCACTCACACCAAGCCACAATTTTATGTTGATTTCACTTATGATTAAGTCTCTCATATGCCGAAATCCATACACCACCATACCCATTTATGACTAGGATAAATTAAAATGATTTGAAACATACACACACATTTTCACCCAATTCACTTTAAAATCAAACCAAAGTGATATGATTAAAAAAATTAAATCACATTAATATCCTGTGTATATCCAACCAAAAAACTCTTCAAACAATTTTTTTTAAATTATATATATATATATATATATATATATGATGAAGGTACATGGGTTGCACTTCTATTTGCCAAAACCCACAATGCATTCCCCTCCCTAAATGCATGCCTTCCTTACTCATGTATTTTTATCTGAATTAAAGTCTCATATCGTACATCTCTTTTCTAAGAAGGCACCAACTAAAATGCATGTCATTTGGGCATATTTTATGAGTTTCAACAATAAAAATTCATAGTAAAACAATCACCATAAATATCCCTAAAACAATCAACATAAATACAAGGTTAATTCATAAAATTATATAGAGTTCTAATTGGAAGCCTTCTCTCTTAGCAAGGACATGAAGGATTTTACATTTCTTCCATAGACTTGGCCATCATTATCTATAATCATCCTACGAATCCTTTCAACATTAGATATGATATTTGTGCCTCTCTCTTCAACCATTGCAATACAAAATTGTGTACTATATCTTCCTTATAAAAAAACTATCTTCCTCATTCCTTCTAACCTCCACATCCACCTTCAAATCAACTACAACTAGTTTTACAGTAATACCCTGATCATGCTAAATCGAAAGAGCTATCAGAGGCACACTAAACCTTAAACCATCAATTTTGGATTTCCACCCGTAATGTGTAAGCACCTTCTTTTAAGCCCATAGCCAAGGCAATGAACTCTTGGAGTAGATTCACTGCTAAAAGCCACCAACACCACCGAATGAGGCACCTAGCTATCCAACCAGGATAAACAACTATTAGCAATAGGTCATGGTGGGAGATTGGGAATCAATATTCCCACTACAACCATGGTATGCCTAGTGATTCTCTCCAAATACTCTACATAAGCTCCTTCCAATTATACACACATATTGAACACTATCACTGAACTCCCCTCCATACGCATCCTCCAACGCTCTACAGGGCTAATGTTTCCTTCCTCCTCTTTATAAATGAAGAGTAACTGATTGTTTGTGATTTGTATAGAATGTCATTTTTAAATAAAATCCATCTTAATGACTAAATAATAATGGAAGGATAATATTATCTCCCAACCAATCCCTTTTTATAATTAATTTATGATAAATTGTTATGATTATAAAGAATATCATAAATTTTTATGATTATAAAAAAGGAGATCAATTTTATAAATATCTACGTAAAAAATTTAAAAAAGTGAGTAAAATTTTCTTAAAACTCTACCTACACTTACACTCGATGGAGGGCACAAAAGAAATATGGTTAAAAATTTTCCTTACAAAAATCAAATGAGTACTTGATTTATGAGTGTAGTGCTAATAAAGCAAGCATAAGTACTTTACGACCATCCTAAGCCCACAATAAAAAAAATCTTGTATTTGCGATTACATCTAAAACTCAGCCATGCCATTTTTTCATATTATGCTAAAATATGAATGTAAGTGTGAGTGCAATTTCAAGTGGCATTATGGGTAGTAGCCAAATTTGAGAAGACTCTGATATGGTTTGACATTGCAAAATGTGTTTAAATATGCTAAAAAAAAAATATATGAGATTAAAGAAAAATATATAATTAATTATAATTTTTAAGAGATTAAAGGAGAGAAAAAAGCTTCTCTGCTTCCAAAAAATATTCCATATCCTTTTTTTCATGATGCAATGATTGCACCATGGCCACGAAGGTCGAGTAGAAATCATCTTGATCATACACTCATTTAACAAACATGATTAAATTCTAGTGTAATTAAAGTACAAATGCTACCCATATATGTATTTAGGTAAAATATTTTATTCTTGTTTCAGTCTTCTTTTTCATTACTATCTCTAGTTAAGGTTGTTTTTAACAAATACCCTTCATAAAACAGATTTGGGATCTTCAGGGTTTGGGAATAGAGTGGATTCTAATTTTTTTATGCCTACTCTTTTCCTTTTTCATTACTCTATTTCTTTTGGTTCTTCTGTATTTCTCAGATTTAACATATTATTTGCTATATTATATATAGATTTCTCATTTTTTTGGAATGACAATTGGTATAATAATGTCAACTAAGTTTATTTTAAATGGACTTTTTAAAAAATGATGGTCAAATAGACATCAAATTTAAGGTTAGAATTAAAAGTGAACACAATCCATCCATTACAACACACCACTAACCTTGATATTGTTGTACAATGCCTCTTGGCATAATTAAACAAATAATCAATAAATACACCAAAAAAATTCAAATCAAAATTTTTAAGAATTAATAGAAAATCTTTTTAAATGATATTTATTATAAATTTGTATATATGATAATTTATAGATAAATTAATTAAATGTTTCACACTAAGATTAAATAGGGAAAACTTTTTATCCAAAAGCCTTAGATCTATTTTTAAAATAAATTTAGTGTGATAAAAAATATTTGATTTAAATTTTTATGAAAACCATCTAATCAAATTTATTTATCTTCATACGCAATACTAACACACCAACGTAATCAAGTTAAAATGTAATTTACTATTTCTTTCATAAAGTGAGAGAGAAATTTGATTATTTAAATTACCAAATTTTTATTATTATTGGTAAAGGGGGGATTTTAAAAAGGGACTTGACCCTTATGCAATCACCAATAGGGTTGGCCAACAATCCCAAAAAATATAATAAAACCCTCCAAAATAAAGAAAACCATAGAAATGTCTATTAAATAGGAACTCTACATGCAATCAACAACAACAAGAAAAGCAAAAAGTAGTAATCAGAAACACTAAGGGTTTAGAACATCAAAACTTTAAAAAAAATCCCATCTATTAATCAACAAGTATGTCCAGGAGGTAATCATAGAGGTTATCTAAGAGAATAACTTCAAATGAGAAAGACCCAAAGAACAATCTAAAAAATTATCCATGGGACACAACCATTCTTCTACCTCATCGAGAAATAAGATCATCCATTGTTTATTTCACACCATCATTCATCAAGTTCACTGCTTCTAATCTCAACAACACTGACTCAAACCTACGACCTTTATTTTTATAAGTACGACTCCCATGTTAGCACAATTATTTAAAAACAAAGATCTAGGAGGGAAAGAAGTTTCCTCAATCTTCTAAAATGAAGGTTTAGATCAAGAATAGTGGTGGAAGCAACCTTGGGATCCTCTTCTAAAGGATCCCCTTGAACCTAAGCCTTTTAACCTTATTGGGAACTCGAAAAGGAAGAGGGAGGATGATATAATTTACAATGATTGTGCTATAAGAAATCCTAATCTAGTGTCCTCTCTTTCTTATTCCAAACCTATAGATAGATGGATGACGAGGTACCATAAAGTCTATAAGGATACCCCGCAATCTGATGACCAAGATGGTTACAATGAAAGCAATGGAAAGGATAATGAACTTGAAATATTATCAAGACCAAAAATTACAATAGCCAAGATCTAAAACAATAACTCAAAATTAATTCGTATTGATCCCCAAAATAAATACAAGATAATGCATAAATAAGCCTCAATTCAAAATTATAGATGACATGCAAAAATTTGAAAAAAAACTAAAATCTAAAAAAAAACTTCTATTTTTAGCAACTAATATTTTTAGTAAGTTTTTGAATGCAAGTGCATGCAACTCTAAAAATCTTCTAAAATAATTTAAACACTAAAATTAGCCTAAATGATGAATTTTAACTAAATTTCATGTCCGGTTATAAAAATATATGATTTTTAAAAATAAAAAAATCTTAAAATATCATTAAACTACAATTTTGGTCCCTTAGATGATCTTGTTTGGCCTTCAAAAAACTTCAAAACACATATATAAGTGGAAAGATCAGCATATTTCATGAAAAAACATTTTGATATGATTGATTTGACATGTGGAAGAGCTCAAACGGAACTATGGATCAAAAGTTATGGCCTCTAAAAGTTGGCCTATTTTTTCTACATCATTCTCCTCTGGTTGAAAACAACTAAACTCTTGCGAGTTGCCCTAATTGTACTTCTTTCATTTTTATTTTTCAATATTCTTTATCTCCTATTCTATAATCCAAGTGTTTTATTCTTGCTACAATCCTTCCTACTAGACCAAATACTTGTTATAATTCCCTTACCGTATGCTCATTATTTTCATATCTAAAACTTGCATTATCTTTTCCTTCTTCTTTGGAGCCTATTGCTACCAATTTATTTCTTCATCTTAATCACCTTCACCATCTTATTTATATAATTCATATAAATCTAAAATATTAAATACTAGAGAGATATAAAAGTATGTGGTAAACACACCTCATAAGTATTGTCATTAATTTTCTTCACAATTCTAAAATGGACCAATTTTCTTGTACTTTAACTTGTAATACGTCCCTTTTGAAAATATTTATTTCCTCAAGTAAACCATTACAAACTCTCCTTCTTCACATAAATTGGATATTATTTTGGCATTTGTTGATGCTTTGTATTTCTCATTACTTTCCTATAACTTTTTTCTTACTCCTTACAACTATTGCATATGCTCTGTAAATGCTTCTGCATCATCACTAATTCGATCTGCAATTGGTAATTGTGTCAAATCTAAAATACCCATAGTATTTATTTGATAAATAATTTGAAATGGTGATTTCCCTATTAATCTATTCATTGAATTTTTATATTCAAACTCAGCTTGTGGTAAACTCAAGTCCCATTGTTGGGCTTTTCTCCCACGATGCATCTCAACAAATTTTCCAAGCTCTTATTCACAACTTCTCTTTGTCCATCTATTTTTTGATTATATGCACTACTGAACTATAGCTTAGTGCCCATCTTCTTCCACAAATTCCTCAAAAAATGAGTTATAATTTTTGTGTCCCTATTTCAAGTAATAGTTTTTGTAACACCG
This sequence comes from Torreya grandis, assembly GCA_037957365.1. Lineage (NCBI taxonomy): Eukaryota > Viridiplantae > Streptophyta > Pinopsida > Cupressales > Taxaceae > Torreya > Torreya grandis. The sequence goes on along the minus strand of JARHVA010000759.1, from coordinate 2,368,337 downwards.
TGCAATCTCACAATATCCTTAAAAAAATATTTTTCAACTCTAGTGACATCATCGGTTTTCTTACATGTAATGAAATGAACCATTTTGTAAAGTCTATCTATAAAAACAAAAATTGAGTCATTACCTCTCTATATGTTTGGTAATCTCAACACAAAATCCATACTCAAATCTATCCATAGTCCTCTTGAAACTAGTAATGGCATGTATAATCTAGTATTTTGTGCATGTCTTTTAGCCACCTGACATATCCTACACTTAGAAACATAACTTGTCACATCTCTCTTCATCTTTGACCAAAAATACTTTTCCTCAACCAAAGCTATTGTCTTCTCCTTATCAAAATAATCAGCCAAACCTCCACTATGTAATTATCTTATTATATTGTCTCATAGAGACCCAACTAGAATGCATTATTGTTTCCTTTTGAAGAGATAACCTTCTTGTATAAGATACTCATCATGAATATTATTTGTCCCACCTATTAATGGATTCTTGTACTACTCAACTACATTGCCAAAATATGGATTAGTATCATATAATTCTTTGATAGATTCAAATCCAACTACTTCACTCACCATAATAGTTAATAATGCTACTCTCCTGCTCAATACATTAGCTACCTAATTTTTTTTTATGATTTATGTTTCAACACAAAAGTATACCCCTATAAGAAAGATACCCACTTTGCATGCTTACTATTCAACTTATTTTCTGTATTCACATACTTCAAAGCTTTATGATCTATAAATAGGATAAACTCCTTAGGCACTAGGTAATGCCTTCAATGTTTTAATACTTTTACAATTGCATAAAGCTCAACATCATAGGTAAAATATTTTATTCTTACCTCATTCAATTTCTCACTAAAATATGCTATTGGCTTTACTTTTTGACTCGAGATAATAACAACTCCCATAAATGAAGCATCACAATCAACCTCAAACACTTTGTTAAAATCTGGTAATGTTAAAATTGGTCTTTACATAATCTTCTTCTTCAAAAATTCAAAACTTTCTGTGGTTATTCTAGTCCATGTAAATTTCTTCGCTCTCATGAAATCTATTATTGATGCCACAATACTACTAAAGTTTAAAAAAAAAATTATAAAATTTTGCTAAACCATGGAAACTTATTACCTTTGTAATGCTTTTTGGAATAGGCCACTCAAAAATTACCTTTATATTTTCTTCATCTGATCTCACACCATTTTCTAAAACTACAAATTTTAAAAATACCAAATTATTCTACATAAACCTGTACTTTAAATTTGCATACAATTTTTTTTTTCTTAATAAATCTAGTATCATTCTTAAATGTTGTAAGTGTTCTTCTTTAGTCTTACTTCATATCAAATTATAATCAAAACAAACAACCATAAACTTACCAATTTATTCTCGTACCACTATAATCATCATCCTCCTAAATGTGCTAGGTGCATTAAATAATCTGAAGAGCATCACCATCCACTCATATAAGCCATCCCTAGCCTTGAATGCATTTTTTCACTCATCTCCTTCATGAATTCGAATATAATAATAACCACTTCTTAGATCAATGTTGGTAAAATATTTTTCTCTTGTAAGCACATTCATCATATGATCTAAACAAGGTATAGGAAATTTATACTTGATTGTAATTTTATTAGTGACTATACTATCCAACACATTCACCATCCTCCATCTTTTTTTGGAGTTAACAATGCTAGTGTTGCACATGGATTCGTATTCTCCCTTATCAATTTTTTTCTTAACAATTCAGTAACTTGTTTATTTAATTTTATATGTTCTACTCATCCTATAAGCTGCTTGATTGGGTAGAGATGATCCTATAAATATAATCAATGTGATGCTAACTATCTCTCTTTAGTAGTAAACCACCTAGTAATTCATTAGGCATAACATCTATATATTCTTTAGACACTCTTACTGATTTTATTGGTATTCACACCATTTGTGTCTTTATTCTTTATTATTAATACATAACAATAACATGCCAGCTTCATATCTTCGATAAATTCTTCAGTAGAGAGCATGTTTTCTACCTTCTCTACCTCTTTAAGAGGTAACAAAATTACCTTTGTACCTCCTTTCTAAGAAGTGTACATGTTCTTTGCTCCACCATGAATTACTTTTTTTTTTGTCAAATTACCATGGTCTCCCCAATAACACATGGCATGCATCCATCGAAATATATTCACACCATATTTCATCATTATAAGTTTTTATTATAATTTTTTTGATTAAGCACCTTTTATCTACTGTAACCTCATTTCTTTTCTTAAACCATGAAATCTGATAAGGATTAGAATGCTTTTCACATTACAAATTTAGTTTCTCTATCATTTTAAAAAAAACCATAGTTTCAAAACTCCCACTATATATAATTACTTTATATGCCTTTTCACACGAAGTGTATCTTGTTCAAAAAATGTTTTATTGCAGCCATGCATCGCCACTTTATTTATTCTACCCTTGTTACTTCCTTGATATTATCATTGTTCTTCATCATCATAAGATTCTCTCTAACATCTATTGGTCAGGGTTCATTTTAGTGGGTCCTATAAAAAAATTTGTAGAGGACCCGAGGTGAATAAGATTTGTAATGGTGGTGAATCAATTCAAAAGGTGTATAGATGTATAGGTGAATCATGTGATGCCAAATAATGAATGATGAAGATGAACACCATAAGTATGTAGATGGATACCTACACAACAAAATCAAACATCGACATGTAGCATGATATGGGTGGATGCATATATAATGTAGGGAAACGTTAGATGTCATGACTAGATGCCACCAACATGCAGATGGATGTCTGTACAATGCATATGGGTGTCAACGATATGCTGATAGACATTGAAAGTGAAAGGAGTGGTTATGGATGTTAGATTGGTTACTCTATTTTGTAAATTATGAGCCCTAATTTAATAGATAATATAATGAGAAATGATTTTTAAATATAAATACTTTTTTAATTTATAGGTTTGAAATAAGAATAATAATAATAAATTTATATAATTATAAATATATTCTTTACCGTACACCATGCATTGGGGTTTTTTGCACATTTGAGACAAACATTCACATTATGTTGGTGAACACCGATGTAATACAGGTGCATGTCTGAGATGTCAGGAATAATGCCAACGTTATGTGCTACTGCTCATAATGCATCCATATGAATATTACATGTTAATAGGAGTATTTATAGTTCTTCTCCCTTGGGAAAGGTTGCTTGGCCATGCATGTGGGATAATTATTCTCCATGCATAGATGTTGTTAATGGTAGACATCAGGAGATCACATGCATCAGTTGATAATTTGTAGGCATCCATCACTGAGGATGTCTACCTGATTGGTCATTGGTGATAACCAACTGATCATGACATCTACATATTCTTTCAACACTCTTACTACTTCTATTGGTATTGACACCATTTTTGTGTCTTCATTATTTGTTATTAATACACAACAATAACTTGCCACCTTCATATCTTAGATAAAATATTTAGTAGAGAGCATGTTCTCTGCCTTCTCTACCTTTTAAAGAGGTAAAAAAATTACTTTTTTACATCCTTTCTAAGAAGTGTACATGTTATTTTCTCCATCATGAATTAATTTTTTTGTCAAATTACCACGATCTCCCCAATAACACATGACATGCATCCATCAAAATATACTCACACCATATTTCATCATTATAAGTTTTTCTTATAAATTTTTTGATTAAGCACCTTTTATCTACTATAACCTCATTTCCTTTCTAAAACCATGAAATTCGATAAGGATTAGAATGCTTTTCACATTAAAAATTTAGTTTTTCTATCATTTTTAAAAAAATCATAATTTCACAACTATCACTATATATAATTACTTTATATACCTTTCCACCTTATGTACATCTTGTTCAAAAAATATTTGATTACAGCCATGCATCACCACCTTATTTATTCTGCACTTGTTCCTTCCTTGGAATGATCATTGTTCTTCATCATCATGATATTCTCTCTAACATCTATTGGTCAGAGTTTATTTTAGTGGGCCCTATAAAACAATTCGTGGTGGTCCTGAGGTGAATCAAATTCGTAATGGTGGTGAATTAGTTCAAAAGGCATATAAATGTATAGGCGAATCATGTGATGCCACACGATGAATGATGAAGATGAACACCATAAATATGTAAATGGATGCCTACATAACATAGTTGAACATCGACATGTAACATGATATGGGTGGATGCATGTATCATGTAAGGAAATGTCAGATGGCACGATTGGATCCCACCAACATGCAGATGGATGTTTGCACAATGCTTATGGGTGTCAGCTACATGCTGATGGACATAGAAAGTGAAAGGAGTGGTTATGGATGTTAGATTGGTTACTCCATTTTGTAAATTATGAGCCCTAATTTAATAGATAATATAATGAGAAATGATTTTTAAATATAAATACTTTGTTAATTGATAGGTTTGAAATAATAATAATAATAATAATAATAATAATAATAATAATAATAATAATAATAATAATAATAATAATAATAATAATAATAAATTTATATAATTATAATTATATTTTTACCATACACCATGCATTGGGGTTTTTTGCACATCTGAGATAAACATTCACATTATGCTGGTGAACACTGATGTAATATAGGTGCATGTCTGAGATGTAAGGAATAATGCCAACTCTATGTGATACTGCTCATAATACATCCATATGAATATTACATGTTAAGAGGAGTGTTTATAGTGCCTCTCCCTTGGGAAAAGTTGCCTGGCCATGCATGTGGGATAATTATTTCCCATTCATGGATGTTGTTAATGGTAGACATCAAGAGATCATAGACATCCATCGATAATTTGTAGGCATCCATTGCTAAGGAAATATACTTGGTTGGTCGTTACCAATAACTGACTGATCATGACCATTCATAGGTAGATCACAAGCATACCCCTATTATGTGCCAGTAGACACCCTCAATATGCAGTTTGTCAATAATCTATGGGTAGTCACCTACTAATCATGGGTGATCCTTGGCTATCCACAAGCGACATCAGGCATATCACGTGTGGATGGCCACAATATGTAGGTGAGAAAACACCTATAATATACAGGTAGGCACCTAAAATATAATGGTAGGCATATATAATATACTAGTGGGTACCTACAATATGTTAGTGATGCCTACAATATACTGTCTAGTGGATGCCATCAAACTATGGTCATCCACCTATTTCCTTCGAGGCTATGGGTGCTCATTTAGTGTCTTTGAGATATGCCTATAGTTTACTAATGTCGTCTCATAAGCTATTAGTGCTAGTTGATAGAGTTTATACAGTGCATAAAATTAGTTTATTGTGCAGACTGTCAGCATCCACCCAACTGTATATGGTGAATTCATCAAGATTGGCTTTCGAGGTACCATTGAACTACATTTATATGAATAAATTTATAGTCAAATGTAGGTGAACCTCTCCTTGAAATTAACTTTAACCCCAAGAATTTAGGTGATCTAGCCTTGTCAACCTCTCTACAAAAATTGCCAAATATCGACTTCAAAAAATGAAATATTCATAGATTAACAAAGATTCACTCCTAAAAAAACCTTGCTACTAATGTAATTTTAGTATTTTAATTTTCTATCTTAGTCTTAACTAGATTCACTTTTGGGTGATCCTCTTCCCTCCTTTCTTTATATTGATAATGTGGACACTCAAATGCCCTGTGCCCTTCTTCTCCACATCTATAACAAACATAAGATCTGTGTTGATTTAGGAACCATCCTCTAGCACCACTATAACCTTGTCCTCTCTGAAACCCTCTTCTTCTTTGTATATATTGAAACCCTTTCTTATTCTCATCTTGTCTTTCTACACCATGTGTTGATTAACCTCAATTAGTATTAGAACCACCTCTGTTGGTATTAAACCCACCTCATCCCCTTATTTGAGGGGATCCACCTCTTCGTAGACCAAGGGACATTCTTTTGAAATTTTGTTTATTTTGTTTTTATTTTGCCTTCAAAGCTAATTGATAAGTCCCCTCCATGCTAAGTATTCTATGCATGTTTAATTCATCTTGAATAGTAAATTTTAAACTATTTACATATCTTGTATCCATCTACTCTTTGTATGTATTATGTGCATTCCTATTTATTCTAATATTTACAAAACTGTGGGAGTTTTTATAATAACAATTGTGCATTGATAATTTATTATTATTTTTAATACAATCATTTCTTCTTCCATATTTTTAAACAAGTTTGCTTATCCTCCTTTTGTTTTTTTTCAATTATGTTTTTATTTTATCATACTAATTTTCATGTGTCTTGGGGTTGGGGTAGTTTTCCTCGTCACTCTCATCGCTTGATACATATTCTCAATTTTTCCCATTTACATTCATTCTGGTGCCACTCCTTGTGATAACAACTACTCTCTCATTATCCATGGTCTTGTTAGTGTTTGTTTTCATTATAGTTTTCATATTTCAACTTTATCTTAGCTCCTCTTTTTCTTTCATTTTTTGATATTATACCATCAGTTCTAGAATTCTTTGGTTGTTATTTTTTATTTTATTCTTCCTTATCTCCCCATAATACCTTATTTAAATATTGAGCCCCTTTAGTTGCATCATTGAAGGCCTTTATCTTTTTTCCACGTGTTTTGAAGAATTATGCAGCTTTTGGATAAATGTATACATCATGTATGCCTTTCTCATGATAGAAAGGACATTAGATTTGGTTTAGTATGGTAGAATTATATGGAATATGCCCTTCTTTTCTACATTTGTTAATGTGTCGGGACTCTTTCTTGTCTTCTTTGTCCTCCTTGATAGTTTCCCCCTTGCTACCCTTGATAGTTGTAACACTCCAATGCATGCAATGATTGGAAAGCTTACTTAAATTTCACATTTTATAGGTAATTTAATTTAATCACATGAGTTCATTTTTTGGTACCTTGATGAATTTTCTCAATATTTAAAAGAATTAAAAGATTGATATTTAATTTGACCAGTTTTACTTTCATAGTATATGTGAGGCAAAGTAAATAAATGCGATAGGTGGTATTAGATGGCAAATTAGTAGTAGTCACCATGAGTTTAGATTTACATAAATGCTTATTTCATCCCTACAATTAACACCTCCTTTGAACCATAAACTATGTTTAATTATGAATTAGACATGTTCATTACATATTATCCCTATCTTAATAATGGTTTGGAAACTATTTGGGAGGCTATTGCTAGCATCTTACAAAACCCCTGCATAGAGCTTCAAGAGTTTGTTTGGCACCAAAAGATTATGGGAGTTAAATTTTGCAATAAATGTTGATACAAATAAAGTATCTATAAAGGTTTTTGAGACTTCGAAAAAATTTGTTGTAAGGATGAAGGCTCAATTATGATGGATAGTATCAATTTGAATTGATATCTAGAAATAATTATTAGTTGTAGTAATCCCTTATAGATCAATGAGTTTGAAAAAATTACTTCTTCCAAGTCATGTTTTTATAATAAATTTTTATATTGACTTGACATGTGATTTTAAAAATTGGTTGGTGATCTTAATATTATATAGAACTGGCCCTTTAAATTTTGACCACCATATTTGCTGGGTGGTTTGATAGTTGTTTGGATTTTTAAACTATTTTCTCATCTCCTTTTTCTCTCTTCTATATGTTTTTATATTTATTAATTTGACCTACTTATAAAATCCTTTTATATTTCATAATAAAAACTACTCTTTCCTTATTATTCATTATAAAATAATTATAATATAAACATATATTAATATATATAAACATACTCAATCTGATAAATAAACACTTATAAATATAAAAACATTATTTAAGTGATAGAAATCTTGATAATTATCCTCTCCTAAATTCTTTGGACATGATCAGATGGAAGCTTGCAAGTACTAAAGTGCCCACATGGCAACTTGAAAATACTAAATTTTAAAATGAGCTTCTAACTAGATATTGAAAAATGATCTTCTAAGTAGGTATTGATAATACCCTCATCACAAATAGTTAAGAAAAAGTGACCCACTAACAGTATATCTATATATATATATATATACACGTTCAGGTTTCATGTGTCATTGTGAAGTAGACAACCTGATCTGTTCAGTGAAAATATTACTAATATAATGATAGTCAATTCAGATATAAATATACTTTGGTTTTTATTGCCAAATGCATGTTTTTATTTCCATAAAGAAGGTCATTTTATTCCTGAGTGTCCCATTAAGAAGACTAAATTAACGCAACCACCCTTGAATCCCTCTCTATCTACTGGGCATGTTTCTTCTCCCAACTAATATTCTCTTCTTTCTATTCACCATTCTACTACTCACTTCTTGCCTACCCCTGATCTCAATACTAATCTTTTAGAGTCTACCCCTTACTTTAAAGATTTGATCATGTCTGGTGGGTAGAAAATGGTTAAAAAGAGGAAAGATCCTTCTACCTCTTTTTATCCTACTATCTCTCATTCTTCACCCTGATACCATTAGTCTTCTTCTCCTCCCTCATCTCCCTTAACCCTATTTGTGAATCCACCCCTACTCCTCGTCACTCCTCTCCTCAACCTCAACCCAGTGCTCATGATTCCTATTATCCTCCTTATTGTCCCTATCACAGATCTAGGTCTCCTTCTTCTACCCCTAATGATCAATAGTCCAGGGATCATGACATTATTCTTGATAATAGATTCAGCATGCTAACTCAGGATGATGATTCTTCTAACATTCAACATGAATTATAACTTACTTTCTTGGAATGTAAGAGGATTTCACTCCCTCATCACAATTTTAAAGTAAAAGACATGGTTATGAAATAAAATCCAGATGTATTACTTTTGCAAAATGTCAAACTTAGTAATATTAGACTTGAAATGTCATTACATAATGTTTGAAAATATTTTATTTTTTTGCATACATCTCATATAGATGGAAGCGATGGAGTTATTATTGGGTTTTCACCATGTATCTCTAAGCATATCATTGATAAGGGTGAAGAGCCTTCACATAGATGTGTTTGGGCCCTCATTATTATCAATGGAAAACTCATTAGACTCTACTCTATTTATGCCCCAAACCTTACTAAAGAGTGAGCTAAACTTTGGGATTGGTTGCCCAATAATTTACCTACTATAGACTATATTCTAGGTGATCATTTTAATATGGTAGAACATCATCAAGACTAGAGCTACCCTAAATGACACTATCTCAACAAAAAATAATTTGATAGTTTGTTGTTATGTCAAAATGCCATGGGTTTTATTAACCCCATTCATGAGAAATTTACCATCCATGCCACAAACTAATCTATTTAGTTCAATTATAGGAGGGATGATGATAGAAAATTGAGTAGGCTGGACAGGTTTTATCTTTCTCCTATGTTACCACTAATCCATGAATCAAAGGGTGTTTATGTTTAGGTGGACTATTCCACCACTCTTTCAGATCATTACCCCATTTTTTTTAGTAGTTCCATATCTCAAAAGTCAAGTATTGATAATTTCCTCCCCTTCAAACTCAATATTTCCCACTTAAAAAACCTTGTTTGTCTCATTGCCTTTGAAGGAATATGGACTGCTATACCCAAATTAGAGGAAGGATATTATTGGATTAATTGGTGGTGTACAGCTATTTCTCAATGTACCATTTTTTTTCATTCATTTGGTATACAAAAGGATTGAGAATGAAAATGAAGGGAAAAATCTCTCCAAGGGAAACCCATTCATGATAGAAAATTACTTAATGTTGATCCTAACAATATTATGTTTCAAACCTCCATTGCTGCTATAGTAGATCAATTGCATAAAATTGATAATTATAAAGGACAAGGGGCTAAAATCATATCCATACTACATTGGATTAGAAAAGGTAACAAGGGCACTAAGTTATTTTTTAGCTACCTTAATTACAAACATAACAAAGAAAGAATTGGTGATATCAAGGATGAATTTGATGTACTTCAATCTAATATTGTTGATATATGTACCTTACTTAAATTTTTTTATGAGGAGCTCTTAAAGGATGATCAATGGCAAGACAGTCAAGAAACTCTTGAGGATATTGGCAGAGATCATATTCCTAACAAGAAAGATTCTGAATATAGTTATTTTTTAGATATAATCCTTTCCTTAGAATATTTGTAAAAAGACCTTTTTTCTATGGCTCCTTACAAAATTCCAATCTATAATGGGATTCTAATGGAATTCTACTAGGCTATGCGTTATACTATTAAGGAAGATTTTTAATGCCTTTACCTAAAGGCATTTAAGATAGGATCTTTAGGACTGAGCATTAATGGTGGCATAATTAAATTCCTTTCTAAAGGGAAAAAGTAAGACACTATATCTGGTTGGCACCCTATCACTTTACTTAATACTTCTTATAAAATCATTGAAAAAGCTTTGGCTATGAGGATTAAACCAGTGGTGCAAGAAATTATAAGACCTAAACAAATTGGGTTTCTTACATGAAGATATATCCTTGATAATAGTATTCTTGCATGGGAAACATGTGAATTGGTCAAATAAATGGGTCAAAATGCTATTTTAATCAAAATCAATTTGGATAAAGCTTATGATAGAATATGCTAGAGTTTCATCCTAAAAATGTTGCAATGGTTGGGTTTCGATCCTCAAATTTGACTTCATGTCCAAATGTTATTTCAAGATGCTAATGCTTGGATTATTATTAACAATAAGATGATAGACCCATTTCCCTTGCATAAATATATTCGACAAGAGTGCCCATTATCCCCTATCCTTTATGTCCTTACAATTGATGCCTTGGGTTATCTGTTTCATTATGCCAATCAAAATAATTTCATCTCATGGATTTCTATCCCTCATAATGTTGTTGTAATCAATTCACAATATGCTAATGATAGTTTATTATTCCTTCAAAATTCTAAAAAAGATATTATCAACATGATGGTGATTTTATAATTATATTGTTTAGTCTCTAGATCTAAACTTAATCATGATAAAACATAATTTTTGATGATCAAATCAGGGCTTGTTCTTCAATGGATACCTCATGAATGGAATAAAATTAAACATGGTGAGATTACAAGGTATCTTGGGATTCCTTTTGGTCTTGCAGTTTCTCTCTCTGACAAGTGGAGTTGGTACCTTAACAGGGTGAAGAATAAACTATTTAGTTGGGGGAATAATTTCCTTTCTTTGGTAGGTAAGATCCAAGTAGCTATTTTTTTTTTCTTGCCACACATGTTTATTATTCATCTTATTCGATGCCTTTTAAAAATGATTATGTGGTCTTAATTAAAATTATTCTATGATTTATCTAGGCTAAATGGGATGGTAATGCTGGTTTTATATCCACTTCATGGACACATTTTATTTGGCCTAAATATAAAGGTGGTTTGGGGTTAATAAATCCAAAAATTCAAAGGGTTTGTTTAGCATCCAAATGGATTGTTAGAGATATCAAAGGTGACAAATTATGGAAAATTCTTATATGGAATAGAATCAACCTAGCTACAACAAAAGGTAAATGGCAGTTAGTAGGGTGGCCAGACAAAATTATCCATGCTTCATTATTCTTTGTGAAAGCTTCTCCACCTTTTCAATCTATTCAGAAAGCTTGGCAATATACGTGTCATTTTTTAATATGGAGGGATGATTCTTTGCAACATGGTTTTAGCTTTTCCACTTCTTCTATTTGGTTGAACAAACATGTTTCTTATTAGGGTCAGACCCTTGCCTTATGCTATCCTAAACAATCTTATTTTCTTTTAAACAAAGAAATTTTCTATTTTGGAGATCTTTGGGATTTTACTACTTTAAACTAGTTACCATGGCAGTCTATTAAAATCCACTTTGGTTTGAGCAATAAGTATACACCATATTTGATGTTTCTTCAGTCTTTGATGCCTATGGAATTATCTATGAACCTTTGTACTCTTGTTCAATGTAATTTTTTTAAATATTGGGCATCGTTGGCTTCTTATCCTTTCTTTTTTTATCTTTTAAAGAAGATATACTTACAACTACTTCCTGAATTGCCTTTAAAGTTCTATTTAAATAGAAAATGGCTTTATAAATTTAGTGAGAAATTTTGGACAAAACTGATTGCTCAAATTTGGAAATTAAAACTTGATTTTGATGCTCAGTTGATGGCTTGGAAGATACTATATTGCAAACTGCCCATTGAAGACATGTTAAAATGTATTATGATCCAACTTGTCAATAGTCCATTTTGTTATCAATATGAAAGTATGAGGCATATTTTTGTGGATATCTGCATGTAATAAACTAATGGAATTCTATTTTTTGTGATTTATCTGCTATTTTTGGACATAAACTTAAATGGAAAGAGGCTCTTCTTGATGTTAGATTATATGATAATGTTATTGTTGATGGTTTTAGACATGTTATTTTGATGTACCTTTGGAGGAACAAATGCAAAATAGTTTTTGATCATTATGATCATCAGGGGTTTGTAAGTTTATGGCTTTACTCTAATATATTTTTTTGTCTTGCTTCTTGTTTCTCTCAATATTAGATGAAATCAAAGAAGACAGTAGCGGCTCTCTAGATTCAACATATGAAATATCAAGTAAACTAATTATTATGTAACATGAAGATTAGTGTTTCTCAGGTGTTGAAGAATATTTTGTATTATGGTTGACAATTCTATCCTATGAGTTTAGATGTAATGTATTTATGTATCATGTTTTTGACTATCTTTCATGACTCTATTTGCTACATACACTATAGTGTTCCTATTTTTATTGCTGTCAGTTGTTCTCTCTTTCAAATGCTCTTATAAACATTGAATTCTTAATGTAATTTGCATTTTTTCAATTAAAAAAAATTCCTTATTAATTCATAAAAATTAACATGTCAACATCATATAAATATAAATAAATGAAATATTCCTCAATAAAACCTAGAAGAATATATACAGATCTCATTAACCCAAGTTTGATTCGATGTGGTGGAGCTACCGCTATCCTCTATGAAGGGAAAATTGAGGAGGGACATTTAAGTGATAATTCATTTAAAGTGCTCCTGTAATAGATTTCACCACATTTTGGAATGCCCCCCATACTTTTTATCATGACATACGTCATCTTTGCAGTATTCATTATAGGCCAAGAAACTGCCGCATTAGAGTAAAGTTATCATTAAATTTGGTATTCACATTGGCTTAAAGTCGCCTTAACATCAGTGGACTTTACAATAACTTGTATTCCATTTTTATTAAAAAAATGAAAAGCTATCACATTATCTTAATGATATAATCAAATGTAAAAATCTATGGTATAAAAAAAATTTGTTGGAAATACAAGCACTCCAAAATTACATCAACAAAAGTCAAAATAAAGTTACATAATTAATTTAAAACCAGAGTCATATCAAAGACACCGGCCAACCAAAACAAAACTAAGTGATAAGTGGGCCAGAAAATGGCAAATCTAAATTGTTCAAAATTATCAAACAAAAATGAATGATGGATTGTTTTGGTTCGTTCTTTTAATTAATTGAATTTATATTTATCATGAAATGTCATTTTTATATAAATTAACTATTATTCATATCACGGTATCGTAAAACATCCAATTTTATTATTTGATTTTTTAAGGAATAAAATCAATTGTAAATTAAATAAATTTGAGCTTTTGCCTATTGTAATAAGGAGCCCTTAAAAATGTTAGTGAAGAAAGTGGATTCTTTCACGGAAGTTGATAGTCCTATTTAGGGTCTCAATTTTGTCAGAGTTTGTGTCATCTTTGATCTCTCCAAACCTCTTTTCCATTTGGTGAAGATTCTCTCCTCACATGTTTTGTAGACTCACTTCTTTAAGGTAGATGTACAAAGTTGGGGGACAAAAAACATGATATAATGAAAAATACAAACTATTTTATATAAAGGGTGTATGCCATTTAAAAGAAATAAAAACTAAGAGAAATTATAAAAGGGTCGGTCCTGGCCCTAAAGGGCATACGATAAAAAGGGTGTATGGCCTTTGCAAAGGGTGTACTCCCTTTAAGAGGCATGCATTTTTTTTTGTTGCAATTAGACTTATGAAGGCCATGTATTTTTGTGTTTGTTTTGCAATTAGAGGGTGTTGTTTTTGCAAGAAAATATTTAGTAAAATAAATGTTAACTTATATTTAAATTTTATTTTACTAAATATAATAAATTAGGGCCACTCAACGTCTTCTAAAATTGATTACATAGTTGTAAGAGTTACCATTTAGAAGTTAGTTTTTCAAATTCCATTCCAGTCAATACTTAATTTTTAGAATTTTAGGATCAGAAGATAGAATGAGAAACAAGGTTAGAAACCATGTTATGTATGTAATAGATCTATATCAATAAGGAGTACATGTCTATTTTACTTACTTAAGTATTCCCTATCTAATTTATCTACTTGAGTATGCTCTACCTGATTAAATAACTGAACTATAGCTTGATCTCAAGGAGTATGCCCTACCTAAATACATAATACATATCTTGATATTTACTATTCCATATTAGTGTTAAATTAAGTGATCCACTTAATCAACTCAGTCTACTTCAAGGTCCTATAGAAACTTGCTTGCAATTAGGTGTCTTACTAACCGTAAATTATGTCTTGGTTTATCACAAAAGGTCCTCTGAGTATTGAAATGAGTATTATTATTGTGGATATGATAATTTTGCTCTTAATTCTAAGATATATTATTCTATTTTTGCCAAACATTCAAGTAATTTCATTACAAGTGGTATCAAATTATCAATTTTGGCTAATTTATTTTACATTTTTTTTTGGTTTGGTGTTGTGGCAATCAAAAGAGTTGTAGGATTGAAAAAATCTAACTTATGATCTATGAATTTTTTTTTGTCACCAGAGTATTGCTTAAAGTATTATTTTAAAAAAATGTATTTTTTTTATCCCACCCTTATGAAAAATAATAGTTATTGGATTTATCTTGGTGAGATTATCAAAATGGAATAATATACTGGTACAAATTTTGATGCCTAAAACCCTTCATTCTAGTGTTTGTGCATGGTTGGTCCTAACACTCGTAGACACATGAAAGGTCAAGACACTACAAAGTATCCTGACATGGATGACATGGAGTTCATAAATCATATCTATCAGTTTCTAAGGTGATTAAAAAAATTATTTATATATACAAATAATGGTGAGGAAGGATGATCTCGATGTTGTAAAAATGGAAACATTTTTATCAAGAATTAGTTTTCAAATCTAAATAATTAGTTGACCACTATTATGGATCAACTTCTACAAAATAATTATTTATGGCTCCAAACAAGCTCTCCCAATTGAAACAATTACAAATCAAGTAATTTTTTGAAAAACATGATGTTAAAGGTGGAAGTAATCAATTTTGATGGTAAGGATGCACTTACCTAGACAAAATTAGTAGGATAAGATTCTAAACCAATACCCCATTTAAATGTAGGTTAATTGGGATGGAGAATTAGGTCTTGATAGCAAGGATTGATGAGGTATCTAGGTGTATAACACTCTCTCACAAAGTATAAAAAAAGGAGAAAACGCATAGGAAAAACTCCCCTGCCCCCCTTGCCCCCTTACCCGCCCCCCGCCCGCTCCCCAAAGAGAGATATAGAAGAAAAAAGAGGCTAGAGGCCCATCTGAAGGTGATGTTGTTGTTGATGTATAGTGCACCCTAAGAAGATATTGTTGTCAATGAAGGGTTTGGTAATGATATATGCAACTTGATCTAAAGATTGGAAAAATCTCAAGTTGTTGACCTAGCCATGAATAATCTTCGAGATAAAATGCATGTGAATCTCAACGTGTTCGATCTGCTAGTGTTGAACCAAATTCTTGCATATCTATATGGTATTATGGTTTTCATAATAGATGATAGTGGGCTGCTTGAAAAGAAAGTCAAACTCAGATATAATCCTTTGAATCCAAATAGACTCAGTAATTTTGTTAACAACTCCCCTGTACTCTGCCACTGTGAATGATATAGTAATATCATTTTTCTTCTTGCTAGACCAAATGATGCCTGACCATAACCTAAAGGAAAGTTATAACCCGAAATGGAATTGTGATTATGAGCATCACTATCCCAATCTAAATATGTAAAACCAACCAAATTAACCTCTATGCCAAATCTGTATTGAATCTTGAATCTATAAGAGCCCTAAATGTAGTGCAAGATCCTCTTAGTTGCTTTCCAATGCAACTCATGGGGTTCATACATGAATCTGGAGACAAGTCCCATTGTATATGCAATATCAACCCTAGTATGAGTTAGATAAATGAGACTGACAACAAGTTGTTGATATCAAGTGGCACCAACCAAAGGTGTAGAATAGTTAGCCTCATGTTTAACTCTTGACAAAAAGGGATTCAGAGATGGATTATAATCGACCATGTAAAACTAAACCAAAATATCAAGATCATACTTGGGTTGTATAAGTGAAATTACTAGATCAAACTATGAAATATTGATGCCAAGAAAGTAATGCAAAAGATCCAAGTCTATCATGTAAAATCTGTATTGTAGAGTTATCTTCAACACTAAAATAGTCAATGAGGAACTCCTGATGATCAAACGATCATCAACATAAAGGACTAGTATCAATAAAGAATCATCCTACCATAAAAATATATGTTGGGGAATGAATGACACTTGGTGAACCCTAAAGTAAGGAGGAAAGAATCCATCTTGGCATACTAAGCCTGAGGGGCCTATTTGAGGCCATAGATGGATTTCTTAAATTTTCAAACTAAAGACAAATCTTGAACAAAACCAGGTGTTTGTTTTATGCAAATATCCTCCTCAAGGTCTTTTTGAAGAAAGGCACTCTTCACATCCATCTAGTGCACATCCCAACCATATACTAAAACTATAGCTATTATGAGTCAGATCAAAGTCATCTTTGCAATAGGTACAAAGATATATGAGTAGTCAATGTTAGCTACCTGTAAAAACCCTTGGTGACCAATCGTGCCTTATACTTATCGACCAACCCACATCCTCCTAACTTGGTCTAATATATTCAACTACATCAAACCATCTTCTTTTCCTTAGGAAGTGAAGTCAAATCCCATGTGTGAATTTTAATTAAGAAAGAATATTCTTCCTACATAACACTATCCCACTCAGGTATGCCTAAAGCCTTTAAGAATACATTTTTATCTCAAACTAAAGTAGAGAAAATGTGTGGACCACTCTTATAATGTCTATCATCTATTGAATCCTCTAGCCATATGCTTTCACTATGAAGTGTCTCTCTGATCTAAAGGGGCATAGATGTGGGTGAGTCAGGTGTTGAATCCTCATCCTCTGAAACATGATTTGAGGTGGATGTAGAAGACTCCCCATCACTTCCCTCACTATTAGAACTAGAAGTAGAAGAAGACCCTGGCTCAAGAACCTACTCTAGATGATTTGAGTTAGAAGAATAATCATCAACTCTAAGTGAATCCAATGAAAGAGAAAAAGTGTCAAGTGTTGATTCTATGAGACTCTCCTAAAAGTGAACACTTCTCTCTATGAAAAACTCATGTGTGGTTGGATGTAGAAGTTGGTACCCCTTGATACCATCTAGATAACCTATAAAGATGTAAGGCTTAGACTAAGGTTTCACATCTTTGTATATCTTCTTTAGTATATGTGCCATAAATGGAGATCCAAAAACTCAAAGGTGATAAACATCAGGTTTTCTTCCATGCCAAGCTTCAAATGGTGATTTACCTTTCAAATCTTTATGAGGAACCCTATTATAAATATAGCAAGAAACATTAATGGATTCAGCCTAATACTTAGGTGCCAAGGACTTATAGTGAATCATACAACTAACCATCTCTTTCAAGGACTTGTTCTTGTGTTCTGCAACTTCATTTTATGAAGAAATGTAAGTAAATGTCCATTGCAAATCAATCCCCTCTATGGTGTAAAATTTCTCAAATCTATTGCTTACATATTCACCTCCATTGTCAGTTTCAAAAACCTTAATGGATTTCTCAGATTTTTTCTCAATAAGTGCCTTCAAGTCTTGAAAATCCTCAAACACTTCATTTTTCCTAATAAACTAGACCCATGTATATCTCAAGAAATCATCATTGAAAGTGAGAAGGTACTTAGCCTTTGTAAAATATAGACTAGGAAAGGGACCAAATACATCACTGTGTACTAACTCTAATTCTTGTGAAGCCCTTCATGCTTTGCCTTTGTCAAATTTTACTTTGGGATGATTTCAAAGAGAGTACCCATCAAAAATTCCCTTAAATAATTGGACTCAAGGCAAGCCTATGACCATGTTATTTTTGCTCAGTTGTTCAAGGTAGTGGTAGTTAAGGTGGCCAAACCACTTATGCCATAATTTGCTAACTCCATCTGAATGAGTCAACAATGTTTTTGGACAAGAATTGGATGAAAAATGTGATAAGGTGTATAACTTGGCTTGGTGATATTCCCTATCCACTACCACTGTAGTATCTCTATGTAACTCCCTGATGATAACTAAATCTGGTAAAAACTTAACCCTCATCTCTTTACTGATATGAGTGATTTGATATATTGATAGGAGATTGGTCAAAAGGGAAAGGACACTTAAAAAATTATTAATTGTTCCCTCTTTCATTTCAATAGACCCTCTCCGTATAACAGGTACATAAGTATCATCACCTAAACTAATAGAAGACATGCTACAAGGCTCTAAAGAAGAAAAATTAACTAGTGAAGAGCCCATTGGTGAGAAGCCACCAAGTCAATGACCCATGAAGATGTTGAAGCTAAAAATACTAAAATATCTTTTCCCTTTTATTTCTATTTCCCCTTACCCTTTTCTTTAGTATAATCATGGGTAGATGAATTCTTCTTGATGGACTCTAACAACACATCTTGTTCTTCTCTAAGAGATGAGTTAGGTGATCTATTTGCTTTTTCATGCATTTAATTTCATCATGCATGTTTTTATTAAAATAGGAACACTTAACCTTATCTATATTATGTTTGGCATTCGAAGAGGAGGCTTTAATGTTAGTTTTAGCAGAGGTTGATTCTTTATTCTTCTTTTGATCCTTATTCTTCTTCTTCTTCTCTTTGTTGGAAGTTTTTGCTTTCTGATTCCTAGTAGTTAGAGCTTCAGGTTATGTGGACTTCAATGTTCCCATCTAGATCAAATTGTCTTGGTCCCTAGTTAAGTAAACAATGAAATCATCTAAAGATGACATTTTCCATGCAGTGCCTGAAGGACTCTTAGCGACATGAAAAGTAGAGATAAAGAATGAATAGTTAAGACCTAGTTTAGAGAGTATAGAAAGTACAAATTGCTCATCTTCTTTCTTTATCCCACATTTTTTTCCATACAATCTTAAGGACTTTAACTTAGTAAAGAAATCCTAAAAGGTGTCAAATTTACCAAGACTTAGACTAATGAGTTCATTCTAAAGCTCATGACCTCTAATCACATCTTATTTCCCAAATAATTTACCTATAATGGTCCATACATCCCAAGGTGATTTGTTAGGCTCTAATTAAAATAAAATATTATGTGTTACATAAATATATAATAGCCCATAAGTTTCATCACTACAGTCATACCACTTAACTATCTTTTCATCTATACTAGGTTTAGTTTCATTACCCATGGTTATCCTATACAAACCCTTACTCCTTAGAATAATTGTCATCTTCATTTTCCATTCATGATAGTTAAATGGAGTTAGTGGGTTGATTTAACTTGAATCCATTAGTGTACAAATGAGATGTAGTATTAATGCAAGTTGAACTTGTAGAAATAAAAGTGCAAATAGAATGCAATGAGGGAATAAAAAGGCACAATACACCCCCTGAATTATGAAATGGTAAATCCCCCAAAATGATTCAAATACATGCTCAAAAGATGTTGGACTTAGTTGATAGTATGTCTAGAGCAATCAATTCATGTGTTAGAAAAGACAAATTTTGTTAATAAAAGAGGACATCGGACTTAGCTGATAATGCATCTAAAGAAGTAAGTACAATGTGAGCAAGTTAAAAAATGAATAACACTTTTTTTTGAATATTTTCACAAAATATTATTTTATAAAATTACTAAAAAATATACACTAACAATGTTAAACTTGACTAGTCTTCTTATGCATTACTTGTGTATTAAAAGAAAAGTAGCCTATTTACCATTGTTTTAAATCAAGTTATTAAAAAAAGAATTTAACATGATAAAAATATTAGGATAAACTTGAATATACTTAGCTTATTTTGGAAGAAACTTTCAGCAACAATCTCCAAATTATTATATTTGATTTTTTACTTGTAGTTACTAAATTTATCACAACTTTTGCATTTATTAACTAAATTCAAAAAATTCAAAATGATCTAAAAAAATAAGACCAAGGTGCACCAAACCCAAAAACATTTCGATGAAATTCATAATGGTTTGAGATAATTAATAGCTTAAACAAGAGGATGGAAAACTAGGCACGAGAATGAAAAATTAGATTTGAACTAGGAAGCCACAAAAAAGACAATGTGATGGAAAACATGTTTCCTCACGAAAGAAAATGCCTTCTTCCAAGTTTTAGTGAATTTGATCAAACTGGAAGAAAATTAGATTTAAAAAGAGGTTTCATATAGCAACATTACAAAGCATGCAAATGTATGATAAAAAGAATGAACAGATCTTAAAGAAAAATAATACAAATCTATGATCCTACTTATGCAACATATCTCAAGATTTAGTAAAAAGTTTAGAAGCAAATAACCTGACAAACATTTATCATGGGTGGTTTTGATACCATATCAGAGTTTGATCCCAATTTGGATAAAGTGAATGTAAAGGTTGAATGGTCACACAAGACAAGAAGTGAGTACACACCACCAAAGTGCTATAGTAAATTAAAATCACAAAAGAGAATTGTACGATATAAACTAAAATGGAGAAAGATAAAATATTCATTAACTTTTGATATTGAATACAAAGGGAGAGATGTACATATATAGGTGGGAAAGAGAGTTAAACCCCACATGCCATTGAATGTGGGACTAATCTTCCCAAATGACCCAAATGGCCTCTAAGACCCTAATCAAGCATAATGAATGGTGTAGACAAAACCTCTAGGATAAAAGTCTACACCAACAGGATCCTAGAAACATTTTGAGAAATTCAAGGAATTGGAGAAGTAATGCAATGTATGTTGTGGAATCAAATTAAGTTAGGAAGCAATGTAGACATGTTAAAAAACTTTAACATTTTTAAAGGCATGGGGAATAATATGAGAAACATTAGAAGAAATAAGAAGTTGATAATTTCGAAATATTAGAAGGAATTTTAGAAATGATTCCATAAGAAGGTTAATTTTGACATGCATTAAGGTATTTAAATATATTTATAGGTCTAGTTATTACACTAGGGGTGACATATTTCCATTTTCTCAATTCAAAAATACTAGATTTTAATGAGTTTGTGACATTTTTGATGTCAAATTTTATTTTTTTAATTGATGCAAGTTTGTGTCAGAAACACTTTCTAAGGTGAAATGTGTCAAGGCGTGACTAATAATAAAACTAGTGAGGAAAAGATATGTACTTGTGATGGTTTTCCCTTTATTAACACACATTGCATTAAAATGCTTGTGTTGATTGCATGAGAATATGCATTCAACCATTTATGTTTTAAACCCCCAAAACATGAATTTTTTAATATTACATTTTGGTTGATTAAATTAAATATATTTTTTACATTAAAAACTTGATGACATTTCAATTTATAGTTATTAATAGAGGTCATGTGAGAATTATTTAGTGTATAAATAATGATTTAAAGAGGTCATTAACTAGCAGTAACCACTAAGCTAAATAAACACACCTAAAATGTGAATTAATAATGTAGCTAATGTTGAAATCTAGTGCAACTCATAGTAGGAGTTCTCAATTAAGGAAATTCCTTGATCATGGATTCAAAGTCACATAAAGAAAATAATATAATTTATTTTATTAAGCAAAAATAAGCTTTAAAGAAATCTATATTCATAGTTTATCTCTATTATCAATTTTTAACTATATGATTTTAATCCTCTACAGGATTTACATTCACTCTATAATTAGGTATATACTCTACAAATCCTATTGAGACCTATATGTGACCTATTTTTTTCAAATGTGGCTGAGCCATTTCTCAAAAATATCGACCATGATATTGATTCTTCAATTATAATCTCTAGATCTCCCAAATACCTCCTAACCAAAAAAATATGCCAATCAAGCCAAATCAATCTCTAGACTATCATGAGTTTTTGATATTTTATCTATCCTGTAAATCCTCCTAGTTAAAATACCCATCAATACTTGTATGATATCATTTTCCTAATTTTAGGTTGCTCTTAAACTTCTTTAGATTGTGGTCCTTATAGTATTATTTCTAACAACAACTGCTTTATTTTTTTTAATAGCCACATGGTGACCACTGGATGAAATATCACTTATAGATATTTCCAATGATAATTTGGATGCCTTCATTTATTATTTAATATTAAATTTTTCTCCATGATTATATTTCTATCAATATGATTATTACTATTTAGTAAGGGCCCTTGAAGAGGATCTAGAGGGGATCTAGGACTTGAAAAATTTGTTGCAAGAATGAAATGGGTTTGAGATGTTTTTAAAATGAAATGGACAAGCATGTCACCATGGAAGGCAAATAAAACACACCAAATAGTGTTTAAAGACATTAAATCTTGTCTCCATCTACTATGCTTAGGACAGGTACCCTGTCAAGGATGGATATGAATCTTGCCTTGAGGTGGACAATAACATGGATTTTTTTTTGGCCAATCAAAGAGTTAAAAAAATATTATTATATCCAATTAGTTAAAGATCTTGTACCTTGACTTTTCCGATATTTCACATATTTTTATGCATAGAAAATGGAGTCATTTGATTGATCCAAATCATTGCCAATAATAACTAGTTAAAGTTTTTTGAATGCATTAGTCCCTCCCTTAAAGACTAATAAGTTATATGTATTAAAAGTTTAATATTATATGTTTCTAATTTAAAATGATCTTTTATCATTCTTGCAAGAAAGTGTTAAGCTGTTAGGTATGGGTAAAGGCTATGATAACAAGCACATGGTGTTATATTAAGAATAAGGTCAAAGAAACATAACATAATACTCCTCTCCATATATAATGAAACTTGTAAATCTGATATATTTTGTGACAAAAAATATGGTGGGGATGCCTAGCTTTTTTTCAATGTCAGAAGTGTAATATTGAATCATATCATTGATTACAAAAATTAGTGAAAACCATTACATGAGTGCTTTAAAGAGCTTCTCCTGACCATCCATTGATTGCATGAGAAGATTTAATAACCCTCATCACTTTAAATATGTAATGGAATCCACTCTATCAGGTAGGCCATCTATGGAGGAAAGTGATAGTTCCACCAGATCAATTCCTGTTGGTAATATCTTATGCTTAATCTATGTAATATTAAAGGGAGTGGATAAGAAGGAACTTTGATATCGTGGCTATAAAGCTTCTTTTCCAACTCTATAAATTTATTTATGTGGTTGAATGCGATCCAAGGGACCATAAAAACATGAATTTGTTTCCCCTCCATATTCTTTAAATCAAATTGTTGATTCTAAAACTCAACGAAGCAAGCTATGTACAACCCTATTTAGAAGGACTCAAATTTTCTTAGGGATACATGTGTTAAATGTCTTCCATCATGTCAATTAATATGTATAATGTTTATGTTTCAAGCTGTTGGTCACATCAATTTAAAGATAGTGTCAAGTTTTTATTAAAGGTAAAAGTGGGTTTTACATGGACCCTATCCATACAAAAGAAAATCAAGTTTGGTTAAAGACTAGATTAAGCATTAGAGTTTGAGAAATAAGATAAATAAATAATTAGAGATATAAATAGTAGAATAATAACCATATATGAAAATTAAATATCTCAAGAAACTTAGCAATCGGTGCTCTTCTAGTACTCATAGGCCATGGTCTATTCTTTATTCATGCTCTTTAACTTCATGCCCAAGATGTTCACATATTTTCAATTCTCTTAGTTCATGTTAATGACTTTAAAATTTTTATTATGTTTGTTCTCTTCAGTTTATTTTTTCTTAGTATTGAAAATCATGGATAGACCCTCCATACTTTCCATGGAATTATTGATGATAACCCTACTGTAACTCATAAGGAGATTGATATTTTCCTTAAGATCTTTGTTCTCCCTTTCGACCCTACTCATTCTCTCTATAAGATACTCAATCTGGGTAGACATTTCTAGTTATTTATCCTTGGTGAAATAAAGACCATCAATCAAATTGATTTTGTTTCTTACCTATTTAAGATGAGCATGATCCTTCATAAATCAATGAATGAAAGCTTTGTGTAAATTAACCTCATCCTTGAGTTGGTCCAGTTTATTTTGATTCTTGATATAATATGCTAAAGTGTTTTGATTTTATAGGGGATGGTTCTTGGGGGAGGAGGTTTCCCCATTCTTAGTACCATCAACATTGATCTTATCCGCACATGATCCTATCCTCACCTAATGTAACTTTATCATTAATTTTTTTTATTATAGTCATTTGAAAGTATTAATTTTTAATCTATTGTAATCAAAGGCTCTCATTAGATAGACCAAAAAATTATTTGTTCAAGTGAAACTTATAATACATATGTTGACAAGGACTAAAAATAAAATGTATTAATGGATACCATGCCATGCTATATGCCTTATAAATAGGTGGAATTCTGTGCATATTAATTTTATTTTTATTATAATATCAACTGAATTAAAGTATAAGCTTGTGGATTGGTATTATTTATGAATAATTGATGTCCTATTTTATATTTTCTAAATTATTTTAGGTTTTTTATCTTACATAGAAATAGTACCGTATTATGTCAATGTAATTAATAAAGAAGTTGTCTAAAGGTTTTTTTTTATGTTATAAATATTATTAAATTTATATTATATCTAAATATGATAAAAGGTATGTCTATTTTTCTTATCATACAAATAAATTTAAATTAATTCACTCTAGGAAACATGTTGCCAAAATTAAGTGTTCATAAGATGAGAATGATAAAAATTAATAAGAACAAGGCCATAACATTGTAAACCCTACCAAAGGTGATGCATTTTTATAATTTGGTTACAGAGGATGATAACATATTGCAAAGTTTTAGTTTGAATATGAACTTATGAAAGAAAATTATAATTAATTTAGTCTAAAGTCTATCTTCATACAGTGAGAAACTCAATTCATAGGAAATAATTGAAGTTTAAGTGAAAGTGAGAAAATCAAAGCTAAGTTGTTGTGGTTTTCAATGTGAATTGAATGGGGAATGTATTGGAATCGTGATTTATCCATGATATATAATTCCATGGATCCACATGATTATAAGGCGCACACTTTACATGGTCTTTATATTATTTTTTATAGTGACCATCACAATAATAATAATTTTATAAAGTCACAATGACTTAAGCCTTAATGGCTATCTCTAAAAGTAATTATTTATAGAGTATAATATCATTATCATGTCCTCATAGGCTCAACAAAGTCACAATCACTTTGTGCTATGTAACTATGGCATTGTGCCAAGTGGTAAAAGCTTGGCCATTTATTTTTTCGATACCAACATCTCATGCTTCTCTCTACTAAAGTAATCTTATCTAAATCCATTAGTCAAAGGTTACTATATTCTATTAATCTCATATATATCAAATACTTGAATACAAAAATTATATACATGATCTCTAAGAATATTTAATTTAATAATAAACAAATCTCAAAGTTTGTGCACTGTAAATATTTATCTATAAATAATAAGAATTAAAACCACACCACAACTCTTGTTTAATTAATTAAAATTACTTTTGACTCACCAATTCTCAACATGTAATGAAAAATAATTACATGGAAATTTCAATTGTCAATGTTAATTAATATGTACTATTTAATTTTAAAATTTAGCATGATTATCCTACTTAGACAATAAATATTAATGAGTTGAGTTGTAATTCATATTTAACTACCTAAAATTTTAAATTTTAATAGATTTAGTAAAATTTCAAAAGTAATGGTGTTGAAAAACTTTGTAATGGCGTGAAGGTTTCATTTGGGTTACAATATTTAGTGAGCTTCTTATAAATTTTTATGTTATTATGTAATTTGAGTAAAATTTAATATTATAATTATTTAATTTGGTCTACAAATGGTTGAGTTGTGAAATTATATGTTTCTAGGGTACTTGTGTCAATTTCTATTATTAATTCATAGTAAACTTTTAATGGCATATTTTTATATGTTTTTATCTCTTTGTTATTTGTTTCTCTCATTTTTTTAACTCCTCAATTTTATATTTTAAGTTATTAAAGGACTGTTATCTATAATTATATAATGTAATTTATGCTTTCCTATGACCATTCAATGT
Source organism: Torreya grandis (assembly GCA_037957365.1). Classification (NCBI taxonomy): domain Eukaryota; kingdom Viridiplantae; phylum Streptophyta; class Pinopsida; order Cupressales; family Taxaceae; genus Torreya; species Torreya grandis. The sequence goes on along the minus strand of JARHVA010000759.1, from coordinate 2,341,887 downwards.
GCATCTCTATGGTGGATCCTAATGATCTGAGTTTCATATACATTTTTCTACTATTTTCCAGTCTTTCACAATTTTTATTGAATTAATTAGGTTAAAGGCTTGTTACCTATATTTATATAATATAAATTTATAGGGTTTTAGAACCATTCAATGTGCAACTCCATGGTGGGCTTTATTGATCTGAGTCTCACATACCTTTTTCTACAATTTTTTAGTCTTTCACACACGTTTTGTCAACTTACACCAATTTGGTCTTAAATTTAATTTGAGAAGATTATAACTACACATACTTAGTGTATCTAGGACCCAAAATGACAAAGGAAAGATTAAGGAAGACATGAGTTCTATTCTATAGATATTTATTATGAAAGTGTAAGATCATAATTAAAGTTTTTGGAGTAAAATTGAAATAAGATTTTTAATTATTCATTTAACCATATTGTGAGTGCAATTTCACCTACTCCAGTGCCATTATGGGTAGTATCTAACTTGGATAAGACTATGGTCTATTTTGGCTTCCAAAAATGTATTCAAATATGCAAAACAAAATATGAGATTAAAGAAAAATATAAAGTAGTTACAATTTGTAAGAGATTAAGGGAGGGAAAAAAGTTACTGTACTTCCAAAAATGATGCCATATCCATTTTTGGCATGATACAATAATTGCACCATGGCTATGATAGCTAATCTGGCATCATATTGATCATATGCACTCATTTCACAAACATGGTTAAATTCTAGTGTAATTAAAGTATAATTGCTACCCAGAAACATATTTATGTAAAATATTATATTCTTTTTTTACTCTTCTTCTTCATTACTTTCTCCAATCAGGGTTATTTTTAACAAATATGTTACCTTCATAAAATAGATTTGGCATCTTCAGGGTTTAGGAATATAGTGGATTCTAATTTTTAATACCTCCTCTCTTCCTTTCTCACTCCTTTATTTTTTTGCTCTTTTGTACTTCTCATATTGAACATTTTATTTATTATATTATATATAGATTTCTCAAGTTTTTAGAAAGACAGTTGGTATAATAATTTCATCTGAGTTTATTTTAAATGAATTTTTTTAAGTGACAATTAAATGGATATCAAATATAAGGTTAGAATTACAAGTGAACACGCCACCACCCCTGATGTTGTTGTACAATGCCTCTCAACATAATTAAACCAATAATAAATAAATACAAATAAAAATTTAAGCCATTAGACATTTGGTGAATATTCTCTCCTCCCAGTGTCCCATGTTAGCCCAGTCAACTATAGAGGCAATGTGCAACCTATCAATGGGTGGTAGTACTCACCTTTGCCTGTCAATGGCACTTTTCCTATCTCATCCCTTCCTACCATCATCGTTGGCTCTGCTCCTCCCCTGAATGGTTATTATTTTTATCTTGGTCCCCTAGTGGACAACCCTATAGTCATTGGTTCTATACACCGATGGGTTTATGTAAATTTTTAAAATATTTCAAACCCATTTAATTCTTGCAAATATTTTTATAAGTCCCAGATCCCCTCTGGATCCTCCTCAGGGGCCCTTACTAAATAATAATAATCATAGTGATAAAAATATAATCATGGTAAAAAATTTAATATTAAATAATAAATGAAGGCACCAAAATTATCATTGGAAATCTCTATAAGTGATATTTCATCCAGTGGTCACCATGTGGCTATTAAAAAAAACCAAGAAATTATTGTTAAAAATAATATTATAAGGACCATGGTCTAAATAAGTTTAATAACAACCTAAAATTAGGAAAATGATATCATACAAGTATTGATGGGTATTTTAGCTGGGAGGATATAATGGATAAATAAAATATCAAAAATTCATGATAGGCTAGAGATCGATTTGGCTTGATTGGCATATTTTTTAGGTTAGGAGGTATTTGGGAAATCTAGAGATCATAATTTAAGAATCAATATCATGGTCAATATTTTTGAGAAATGGCTCAGCCAAATTTGAAAAAATAGGTCACATATAGGTCTCAATATGATTTGTAGAGTATGTACCTAATTAGAGGATTAAAATCATATAGTTAAAAATTGATAATAGAGACAAATTGTAAATATAGATTTTTTTAAAGCTTATTTTTGCTTAATAAAATAAATTATGTTGTTTTTGTTATGTGACTCTGAATGCATGATCAAGGAATTTCCTTCATTGAGAATCCTATTATGAGTTGCACTAGATTTCAACATTAGCTACATTATTAATTCACATTTTAGGTGTGTTTATTTAGTTTAGTGGTTACTTCTAGTTAATGACCTCTTAAAATCATTATTTATACATTGAATAATTCTCACATGACCTCTAGTAATAAGTATAAATTGAAATGTCATCAAGTTTGTAATGTAAAAAATGTATTTAATTTAATAAACCAAAATATAATATTAAAAAATTCAGGTATTGGGGGTTTAAAAAATAAATGGTTGAATACATATTCTCATGAAATCAACACAAGCATTTCAATGTAATGTGTGTTAATAAAGGGAAAACCATCACAAGTACATATCTTTTCCTCAGTAGTTTTATTATTAGTCATGCCTTGACACATTTCACCCTAGAAGGTGTTTCTGACACAAACTTGCATTAGTTAAAAAAAAATTACATTAAAAATGTGACAAACTCATTAAAATCTAGTATTTTTAAATTGAGAACATGGAAATATGTCACCCCTAGTGTAATAACTAGACCTATAAATATATTTAAATGCCTTAATGCATGTCAAAATTGACCTTCTTATGGAATCATTTCCAAAATTCCTTCTAATATTTAGAAATTATCAACTTCTTATTTATTCTAATGTTGCTCATATTATTCCCCTTGCTTTTAAAATTGTTAAAGTTTTTTAACATGTCCACAATGCTTCCTAAGTTAATTTCAATCCACAACATACATTGTATTGCTTCTCCAATTCCTTGAATTTATCAAAATATTTCTAGGATCCTATTGGTGTAGAATTTTATCCTACGGGTTTTGTCTACACCATTCATTATGCTTGATTAGGGACTTAGAGGCCATTTGGGTCATTTGGGAAGATCAGTCCCACATTCACTGGCATGTGGGGTTTCACTCTCTCTCCCACCTATATATGTACATCTCTACCTTTGTTTTCAATATCAAATTTAATGAATATTTTATCTTTCTCCATTTTGATTTGTCTTGTACAATTCTCTTTTGTGATTTTAATTTACTATATCACTTTGGTGGTGTGTACTCACTTCTTTTCTTGTGTGACCATTTGACCTTCGCTTTCACTTTATCCAAATTGGGATCAAACTATGATATGATATGAAAACCACCCATGGTAAATGTTTGTCAATTTATTTGCTTCTAAATTTTTTATTAAATCTTGAGATATGTTGCATAAGTAGGATCATAGATTTGTATTGTTTTTCATTAAGATCTGTTCATTCTCTTGATCATACATTTGCATGCTTTGTAATGTTGGTATATGAAAGCTCTTTGGAAATATAATATTCTTCCAGTTTGATCAAATTAACTACAACTTGGAAGAAGGCATTTTCTTTCTTGAGGAAACATGTTTTCCATCACATTGTCATTTTTATGGCTTCCTAGTTTAGATCTAATTTTTCATTCTCGTGCCTAATTTTAAATCCTCCTATTTAAATATTACTTATCTCAAACCATTATGAATCACATCGAAATGTTTCAGGGTTTGGTGTGCCTTGGTCTTATTTTTTTAGATCATTTTGAATTTATTTAATAAATGCAAAAGTTGTGATAAATTTAGTAACTACAAGTAAAAAATCAAATATTATAAACTAGAGATTGTTTCTGAAATTTTCTTCCAAAATAAGCTATGTATATTCAAGTTTTCCCTAATATTTTTATCATGTTAAATTCTTTTTTTTATAACTTGATTTAAAACAATGGTAAATAGGCTACTTTTCTTTTAATGCACAAGTAATGCATATGAAGATTGGGCAAGTTTAGCCTTGTTAGTGCATATTTTTTAGTATTTTTATAAAATAATATTTTGCAAAAAATATTCAAAAAAAAGTGTTATTAATTTTTTAACTTGCTCACATTTTACTTCTTTAGATGCATTATCAGATGAGTTTCCTCTTTTATTAACAAAAATTGTCTTTTCTAACACATGAATTGATTGCTCTAGACACACTATCAACTAAGTCTGACATCTTTTGAGCATGTATTTGAAAAATTTGGAGGGATTTACCATTTCATAATTTAGGGGGTGTACTATGCCCTTTTAGTCCCTCATTGCATTCTACTTGCACTTTTATTTCTACAACTTCAACTTGCATTAATACTACATCTCATTTCTGCACTACTGGATTCAAGTTCAAGCAACCCACTAACTCCATTTAACTATCATGAATGGAAAATCAAGATGACAATTATTCTAAGGATTAAGGGTTTGTATAGGATAACCATGGGTAATGAAACTAAACCTAGTACATATGCAAAGATAGTTAAGTGGTATAACTGTAGTGATGAAGCCTATGGGCTATTATATATTTCTGTAACACATAATCTTTTATCTTACTTAGAGCCTAACAAATCACCTTAGGATGTATGGATCATTATAGGTAAATTATTTAGGGAATAAGATGTGATTATAGGTCACAAGCTTTAGAATGAACTCATTAGTCTAAGTCTTGGTAAAATTGACACCCTTTAGGATTTCTTTACTAAGTTAAGGTCCTTAATATTGTATGTAAAAAAATGTGGGATAAAGAATGAAGATTACCAATTCTTTCTTTCTATACTCTCTAAACTAGGTCTTGACTATTCATTCTTTGTCCTTACTTTTCATACCGCTAAGAGTGCTTTAGGCACTACATGGAAAATTTCATCTTTAGATGCTTTCATTATTGACTTAACTAGGGAGCAAGACAAGTTGATCTAGATGGTAACATTGAAGTCCATAGAACCTCAAGCTCTAACTACTAGGAATAGGAAAGCAAAGACTTCCAATAAAGAGAAGAAGAAGAATAAAGAATCAACCTCTTCTAAAACCAACATTAAAGCCTCCTCTTAGAATGCCAAAGATAAGAAAGAGAAGGTTAAGTGTTCCTATTTTCATAAAAATGTGCATGATGAAAGCAAATGCATGAAAAAGCAAATTGATCACCTAACTCATCTCTTAGAAAAGAACAAGATAGGTGTTGCTGAGTCCATCAAGCAAAATTCATCTACCCATGATTCTACTAAAGAAAAGGGCAAGGGGAAAGAGAAAGAAAAGGGCAAAGCTCTTGTAGTAGTTTCAGCTTCAACATCTTCATGGGTCATTGACTCGGGTGCTTCTCACCAATGGGCTCTTCACTAGTTAATTTTTCTTCTTTAGAGCCTTGTATCATGTCTTCTATTAGTTTGGGTGATGATAGTTATTTACCTATTAAAGGGAGAGGGTCTATTGAAATGGAAGGAGGAACATTTAATAATGTTTTAAGTGTCCCTTCCCTTTCAACCAATCTCCTATCAATATATCAAATCACTCATATCAGTAAAGAGATGAGGGTTAAGTTTTTACCAAATTTCGTTATCATCAAGGAGTTGTATAGTGATACCTTAGTGGTAGAGGATTGGGAGGATCATCAAGCCAAGTTATATAGCTTATCACATTTTGCACCTAATTATTCTCTAAAAACATTGCCGACTCATTCAAATGGAGTTATCAAATTATGGCATGAGTGTTTTAGCCACCTTAACTATCACTACTTTGAACAACTGAGAAAAAATTACATGGTCATAGGCTTGCCTTGAGTCCAATTATCTAAGGGAATTTGTGATGGCTACTCTCTTCGAAAGAATCCCAAAGTAAAATTTGACAAAGGCAAAGCTTGGAGGGCTTCACAAGCATTGGAGTTAGTACACCGTGATGTATTTGGGCCCTTTCCTAGTCTATCTTTTACAAAGGCTAAGTACCTTCTCACTTTCAATGATGATTTCTTAATATATACATGGGTCTAATTTATTAATAAAAATGAAGTGTTTGAGGATTTTCAAGACTTGAAGGCACTTATTAAGAAAAACTCTGAGAAATACATTAAGGTTCTTGGAACTGACAATGGAGGTGAATATGTCAGCAATAGATTTGAGCAATTTTACACCATAGAGGGGATTGATTTGTAGTGGATATTTACTTACATTTATTCATTGAATAAAGTTACAGAACATAAGAACAAGTCCTTAAAAGAGATGGTTAGTTATATGATTCACTATAAGTCCTTGGCACCTAAGTATTGGGCTGAATCCATTAATTTTTCTTCCTATATTTATAACAAGGTTCCTCATAAAGCTTTGAAAGGTAAATCACCATTTGAATCTTGGCATGGAAGAAAACCTAATGTTGATCACCTTAGAGTTTTTGTATCTTCATTTATGGCATGTTTACTGAATAAGATACACAAATATATGAAAACTCAATCCAAGCCTTACATCTTTGTAGGTTATCCAGATGGTATCAAGGAGTATCACATTCTAAATCCAACCACAAATGAGTTGTTCATAGAGAGAAGTGTTCACTTTTAGGAGAGTCTCATAGACTCAACACTTGACACTTCTTCTCTTTCATTAATTCACTTAGACTTGATGATTCTTATTTTGACTCAGATCATCCAGAGTAAGTTCTTGAGCTAACATCTTCTTCTTCTGGTTCTAATAGTAATGGATGTGATGGGGAGTCTTGTACATCCACCTCAAATCATGTTTCAGAGGATGAGGATTCAACACCTGACTCACCCACATCTATGCCCCTTTAGACCAGAGAGACACTTCATAGTGAAAGCATATGGCTAGGGGATTCAATAGACGATAAACATACTTGAGCAAATTATAAGAGTGGTCCACATGTTTTCTCTACTTTATTTTCAGATCAAAAGATATTCTTAGAGGCTTTAGGCATACTTGAGTGGGATAATGTTATGCAAGAAGAATATTCTTCCTTAATTAAAATTCATACATGGGATTTGACTTCATTTCCTAAGGAAATGAAGATGGTTTGATGTAGTTGGATATATCAGACCAAGTTAGGATCATATAGGTCGATCGATAAGTATAAGGCATGATTGGTCACCAAGGGTTTTTCATAGGTAGCTAACATTGACTACTCAGATACCTTTGTACCTATTGTAAAGATGACTTCGATCTGACTCATACTAGCTGTAGTTTTAATACATGGTTTGGATGTGCACTAGATGGATATGAAGAGTGCCTTTCTTCACAAAGACCTTGAGGAGGATATTTACATATAACAAACACCTAGGTTTGTTCAAGATTTGTCTTTAGCTAGAAAATTTAGGAAATCCATCTATGTCCTCAAATAGGCCCCTCAAGATTAGTACACCAAGATGGATTCTTTCCTTCTTACTTTAGGGTTCACCAAGTTTCATTCATTCCCCAACATATATTTTTATGGTAGGATGATTATTTACTGATACTATTCCTTTATGTTGATGATATTTTGATCATCAGGAGTTACTTATTGATTATTTTAGTGTTGAAGATAACTCTACAATATAGATTTTACATGATAGACTTGGATATTTTGCGTTACTTCATTGGCATCAAGATTTCATAATTTGATTTAGAGATTTCACTTGTACAACCTAAGTATGCTCTTGATATTTTGGTTTAGTTTTACATCATCGATTGCAATCCATTTCTGAATCCCTTTTTATCAAGAGTTAAAGATGAGGCTAATTGTTATACACCTTTGGTTGTTGCCACTTGGTATTGACAACTTGTCAGTATCATTTATCTAACTCATACCAAGGCTGATATTGCATATACAATAGGACTTGCCTCTAGATTCATGCAGGAACCCCATGATTTGCATTGGAAAGAAACTAAGAGGATCTTGCACTACATTTAGGGATCTTATAGATTCGAGATTCAGTACAGATTTGGCCCAAAGGTTAACTTGGTTGGTTTTACATATTTAGATTGGGCTAGCGATGCTCATAATCATAATTCCACTTCAGGTTATAACTTTCCTTTGGGTTAGGGTTGAGAATCATTTGGTCTAGAAAGAAGAAAAATGATATTACTATATCATTCACAGTGGTGGAGTACAAGGGAGTTGTTAACACAATTACTGAGTCTATTTGGATTCAACAAATTATATCTAAGTTTGACATTATTTTAGGCATCCACCATCATCTATTAGGAAAACCATAATACCATATAGATATGTAGGAATTTGGTTCAACACTAGCATATCGAACACATTGAGATTCACATGCATTTTATCTACGAGATTATTCATGATTAGGTCAATAACTTGATATTTTTCCAATCTTTAGATAAGTTTGCGTATATCATTACCAAACCCTTCATTGACAACAATCTCTTCTTAGGGTGCACTATACATCAACAACAACATCACCTTGAGGGGTGCCTCTAGCCTCTTTTTTTCTCTATGTCTCTCTTTCAAACTAGCCAAACGGCCACAAGCAACCCTACAATACCTTTGAGATTTGAACATTTTACCAATTCACCTCCATCTCATCACACACACACACACACACACACACACACACACACACACACACACACACACACACACACACACACACACACACACACACACACACACACACACACACACACACAATTGAAGTAGAAGAAGTTATTGCTATTATGTGAATTTACATTGCATAATTGTTGGTTACATGGCCAAAGGCATTCTCCAATTGGGAGCTCTAATTATCATCACATTGTAATGGCCTGAGAATTCGCTTACCCTTCTTAAAAAATATTTTTAGTACTGCCCATATCACCTCAAAATCTTTTACCATTTCCTTATTCAATATGGCCTTACCTTTCCTCATTTTCCATCATCACCTCAACTAAAAATATAAGATTATTTTTCTTAATGTGTTGTGTATAATATATGATACGAGGTTAGTGGTAATGGGTTTCAGACAGCGTATTATTGTCGATTTACATTATTTCACTTTAGAAAATCCCATTTTATCATAACAAAAAACCACATCCTTTCCAACATAACTTACACATTTGAATCAACTATTAATATGTAGATTATTATATGCAAAACTGTAATCAATATTAACTGAATCTAAATTACACATTATCTCTCATCAAAATTTTTGAAAAAATTGTTAGCTAAGAACTTAAAATATTCAACTAATGATTAGAAGAAATACAAAACAATGTTTCATTATTATTTTTTTAATTATTAAAGGATACCATTTTATAATATCATTTTTTGACATGTCAAATTAATATTTCTGGTTTTCATAATTTACTATTTTCAATAAATTATATAATTTTAAGAATATAAGTTAAACTTCAGTTTATGTAATACATTTTTTTAATATTTCATTTTCAATGTTGATTATACAACTGAAATATTAGTTAAAGGTATTTCCCTCCCCAATATCAAAGAACTAAATTGTGAAATAGATATTTTACTAAAGATCACTTACTCACTCTTCTTGAATAAGAATATTTAGTTTCCAATGCCATACAATGTTTTGTTATTTTTTATCTGGCCTTTGGTTCTTTTATTAAATACAAGAAAACATAATGCTACAAACAATCTAGGACACAACCCTTCCTTATGTGTCAAAAAGGTACAAATGTTATTAGATTTAGTGTGAAGAATAGTTTAAATTCCTCAATATTCCATTTGTCTTTCAAGATAATAAAACATATTTACGTAACTATGTGGTTTAAAGCATTGAAAATAATATTGTTTAATGGGTCATTAAACCTCTCTCTCTTATTGGTAAGATCCAGGTGTGCCTTAAGATCCTTGTACTAACTCATGTCTATCATTATTCATTATTTTCACCTTTTGATGTTACATATACTAAATTGGAATTTTTTATAAAGATTTATTTTAGAGTAATTTTAAAGATGGTAATGGAATTCATAAATTCACTTGGGATATATGCTACATTCTTAAAGACTTAGGAGATCTTAGATTTATTGATGTTAAACTTCTAGGTATTTATCTCTGTGTCAAGTGGATTATTTGATCTCAAGAAAAAGAGCAAGCTTGGAAAATATTTCTTTGCCATTGCATTTATCAATGCAACCCTTACGACAAGATGAATTGGAAAGGCCTTGGTATTCAATCTCTTCTTCTCATTTAGTTCCCTATCAAAACTATGGTGTTCTTTATGGCTTAGAGTATATGGAAAGCCTAGGAAGTGCTTAAGCCTCACATGATTTTAGATGGAATATTGTTTCAAATCTAGGCTGTCTTTTAACTCTTACTTTTTATGGTGGTCGCAAGTTGTCCCATACTATGGTGTTCCATTTCTATTATCTCCTGGTGCAAGAGTCTTATATTTAGTAAGAAACGGATAAAATTTATTAGAAACCTAATTATAAAATGGTCTTGTAATTCGACCTCTTAGCCTATCCACTATGCTAAGTTTCAACTTAATATTAGTGGTTTTTATTGACTTACTAAGATTCAAGGATGTATCCCAAATGAAGACCTCCATAATTAAACTAGAGTGCAATCACCTCCCAAGTGTTGGACTAATAGGAAATGTATTCTTGAGACCCATTTTCACTGTTATAAACCCGAAATTGATTATTAATTACTTTCTTCTCAACTCATTTAGGTGGATTCTCCGAATGTTCGATGGAAAGTTAATCATATGCAAAGACTTAGAGCTATAGGGTTGCCATAATTTATAATTCAATTATTAAACTAAAGTAGACATATTTCTTATGGTTTGTCTTACACCAAAGTTTACATGTTGGTAGCCGAATTTTTTATTTATGTGTACCCAATCCTTTATTCTTGTCTTACTTGCACCTAAACTTGCTCAAGAAATACTTTGGATTTTTCAAGCATACATAGATATCTTGAAATTGGGTTCATAAAGTTTTTCAACCATATATTTTCGAATTGTTTTCCTATTAAATGAGTGCTCTTAGGAGATCTAACCATGCTACTGTAGATACATAAATTTAATATTAAGCCTTTGACAGTATCAATTTTAACTAATCCTTAACATATATGATTTATGAACACACAATTGACTAGTGCTCACCTTTAACCATTATATTTATGTATGAGCTCTCTTCCTAAGTTTCCTTCTTTCATATACAAGATCTCCATAATCTCGGTCTCATTTTTCTAATATCCTAAATACGCTGCCTCTATTATTTCCTCCCTTCTAGACAGTTATTGCAAATGTCAGTAATACCGGCTACAAGTATCATCCACCTTTATAAGATGGTACTACATAGCTCTAACGCTATTCAAAACACGATATTTTACTCATAACTGGATAAATATCGTAAGGATTTACGAACATATGTTAGCTTTCAAGAATTTGAATAAAGTTAAAGCACAGCTGGCCTATAAAATATATGCAAAACAAGATACGTTCAGTCATAAAAATTGAAAAAAAAAGATAATAAGTATATAACATCCACAATAGAAGGGCAGCCATTCATTAAAATTTACATTGGAACCATCAATAACCACTGAGTATATAAGACATTGTTCCATCTGCCTTGTTTATTTACAAAAATTTATTACCGGGATGAAGATAAAGCTTATGGCTTCTCTCCTCTTCCTCTTCAGCATTCTCATAGTCCTCATAATATTTTAATAATTCTTCCTTTTGAAAACCATATTCTCTATCTTCATTGCTTTCAGCTCTGGCATAAACTGCATCTGAACTCACACCAAATCTCGAAGTCATCAGATCAGTAAGTGGCCTATAAACATCTAAGCACATTCAATAACCTTATTAAAGGTCAGAAAATATGTACATAGATAGAGTCCAGAAGCATTGAAAAAATGTTTAGTAAAGAGAGTAATCTTACCAAGTCTATACAGTCGATGCGGAGCAGAAGGAGAATCTCCTACAAGTATGGGACGGCAGTTTAATGGAACAATCACAAAAAACAACAGTAAAACTGAGGAGAAAAGGAGGGGCACTCTGAGTCTCGCCATTTAATTGTGAACGGTTTTGATAGCGTTAAACTTTGTTTTGAACTGTATCGGTGTTGTATTTATAGATTATAAGGATGCTTCAAGACGAAATGAAGCACCTAAAAGAGAAAAGGAAGAAGAAGTATTGAAAGGAAATAAAATATTCCAGTAACCTTTCAGAAAAAAAGCTTCTAGATAAATAAATAAATAAAATTAAAAATCTACACTTAAAAAACCAATGACTAATAAAATCAATCGCTAAATATATAAAAACCAAAGTATATTTATATCCGAATTGACTATCATTATATTAGTAATCTTTTCACTGAACGGAGCAGTTGTCTCCTTCACAATGACACATGAAACATGAACGTGTGTGTGTGTGTATATAGTGTTAGTGGGTCGCTTTTTCTTTACTATTTGTGACGAGGGTATTATCAATACCTACTTACAAGATCATTTTTCAATAACTAGTTGGAAGCTCATTTTAAAATTTAGTATTTGCAAGTTGCCATGTGATCACTTTAGTACTTGCAAACTGCCATCTGATCGTGTCTGAAGAATTTAAGAGAGGATAATTACGAAGATTTCTATCACTTAAATAGATGTTTATTTATCAGATTGAGTATGTGTATATATATTAATATATTTTTATATTATAATTATTTTATAATGAATAATAAGGAAAGAGTAGTTTTTATTATAAAATATAAAAGGATTTTATAAGTAGGTCAGATTAATAAGTATAAAAACATCTGCAAGAGAGTAAAAGAGTAAAAGGAGATGAGAAAATAGTTTAAAAATCTAAACAACTATCAAACCACCCAACAAATATGTTGGTCAAAATTTAAAGGGCCAGTTCTATATAATATTAAGACCACCAACTGATTTTAAAAATCACATGTCAAGTCAATATAAAAATATATTATAGAAACATGACTTGGAAGAAATAATTGCTTCAAATTCATTGATCCATAAGGGATTACTACAGCTAATAATTATTTCTAGATATCAGTTCAAATCGATAATATCCGTCATAATTGAGCCTTCATCCTTACAACAAATATTTTTGAAGTCTTGAAAAACTATATAGATACTTTATTTGTAGCAACATTTATAGCAAAAGTTAACTCCCATAATATTTTGGTGCCAAACGAACTCTTGAAGCTTTATGCAGGGGTTTTGTAAGACGCGAGCAATAGCCTCCCAAACAATTTGCAAACCATTATTAAGATAGGGATAATCCGTAATGAACATGTCTAATTCATAATTAAACATAGTTTATGGTTCAAAGGAGGTGTTAATTTTAGGGTTGAAATAAGCATTTACGTAAATCTAAACTAATGGTGACTACTACTACTTTGCCATCTAATACCACACTATCACATTTATTTACTTTGCCTCACATATAATATAACAGTAAAACTGGTCAAATTAAATATAAATCTTTTAATTCTTCGAAATATTGAGAAAATTCATCAAAGTACCAAAAAATGAACTCATGTGATTAAATTAAATTCCTTATAAAATGTGAAATTTAAGTAAGCTTTCCAATCATTGCATGCATTGAAGTGTTACGTGATGATGATGATGATGATGATGATGATGATGATGATGATGATGGAAGAGGTGCCCTTACCTTAGAATATACAAGGATCTGATAAGTAGATCAATCAAAGAAAGATAAAAACATTTAAAAAAGAGTAAATGGAGATGATAAAAGAGCCCAAAAATCCAAACAACCACCAAACCGTCCTACAAAAATGATACCTAAAGTTGAAAGGACTAATTTTACATAATATGAAGACCACCAATTAATACTTGAAATCAAAATTCAAGGGAGTGCAAAATTACAAGATGGAAATATGATTTAAAATTAAAAAAATCACTAAACCTGTTGATACACCATTCACAAGAAATTAATATAACTACTAATTATTTCAATATACTAAATCAAGGAAACACCATACATCATAATTGAGCCTTCACCATTAAAATATATAATCTTGACGTCTCAAAAACCTATATAAATGTTTAGTTCTTGTATCCCTTGGAACCAAAGCTACCATAGTTTGTTGGTCTAAAATGAAAATTTGAACTTTTATACAAAAGTTGGTTTTGTAAGAAGCTTTTATTATCTACGTAAACAAAATAATAATAAAGTTCAAAATCATTTTGATTCTTTCATGGGCCATTCTTTTATTTTTATAATGCCATTAGGATCCCCAGAAATAAGTTATCAAAAGTAATATGACATCCATGAGGATCCATTCTTTACTCTTAGTCTTATCTCAAAACAAAACTGTCCTTGAAAGCATGATGGAAACTCCTTTAAAAAAAAATTCAAATATTCTATCCTTGTAGACCACCATCATCATGAGTATGATGGTGCTGAAATCTATGACACTAGACCTTAAGTGGAAGAGTAAAATAAAGGGAAAATTTACAACAACAAAGGAAAATTTTCTGGAACACCATGAAGATTCGTATCACTTAAAAATATATTTTTATGTTGATACGCATTTGTTTACTATAATGAGTGTTTGCACATTGCCATGTGCTCCGATGTGGTAAGTATTTAAGACATTATAACCATTATTATGCGTATCCCTGAAAAACTTATTGTGTTTTATCTGAAGTGGGTATTCGTGTTGTTGCAGCGCAAGTCTTAAAGGTTAGTATTAGAGATGTATTGGCTTATTGGTGATAAGGTGGTTAATATAAAAGGGTGAGTGGTTAATATAAAATTGAATTAATAGTGTAAATATTTTTTATTATAGTGATAAATCATTTTTATATATATTTATTTTATTATATTAAATGTGATTAATATTTTTTGATTAAATTTTAATGTGTTTATAAAAATATAAAGGTTTTATTAATGTTTATCGATGTAATAAATTAAATTACATTTTGAATAAAATAAATTTTACAATAAAAAGTTATTAATTTATTATAACACCTAAAAAAATTAAGAAATTTCAGATTAAATATGGATTTTATTTTATTTAAATTTCAATTTAAGTATAATTAATTTACATATGCATGGGAATGTTATTCAGTGGAAGGTGACTTACGTGAGGTTTGGGTTAATTTTATTTTTTAAATAATTTTTTAATAGTTTAATTATAGTTTGAAAGATATATTATTTTATAAATTTTTGAATTATTCTATTTTGTGTGTTTATAGATAAATTAATGACTATATTTATAATCCATAATTAAAATGAGGCTAATCAATCATTAGCACATCTAATTCATAGTTAAACATGATTTATGACTCAATTTAGATTTTAAATGTAGGGTTGAAATAAACATTTACGAAAATCCAAAGTAATGATGATTGTTGATTCTTTTCCATCTCACACCCCATGTTGCATACATTTCCCTGAACTCACTTAATAACCTCAAAGTAAACATGATCAAATTAAATAAAAATCTTTTAATTCTTAAAAATGTTTAGAAAAAAAGGTTTAACAAACCAAAAAAAAGAATGTATGTGATTAAATTAAATTACTTGAAAAACATGAAATTTAAGAAAAAGCTTTACAATCATTGTGTACATTGGAGTGTTACTTGAATATATTATTATATATATTAATATATTATAATTATAATTACTTTATTAAGAATGATAAGGGAAGTGGGGCCCTTACACAAGAATATTGAAGGATTTAATAAGTAAATTGGACTAACAAAGACTTATTCACTAAAAGAGAGAAAATAGAGCCAATAGAATAGCCCAAAATGTGAAAAAAAAACTCCAAAATTATACCAAAAATCACAAGACATGGTAGTGAAAAATTGTATTTTAAAAACACTTATTGGAATAAATAAATGCTTCAAGCCCATTGATCCATATTCCATAAAGGATTATTGTAATTACAAATTATTTAAATATATTAGGTCAAAGAGGTATTGTTGGCACCAAATCTTGCATCATAGAGGAGGGTGTTCAAGCCTCCTCTATATTTGGGCAATATGGGAATACTTCTAGGTTTGTGGGTTTACCTATAATAGAAGTAGACCTCTAGGTTTAAGGGCTAGCTCCCTAAATATGCCTTGAAGTGCTTATCACGCAACTAATTGTTTGCTTGTGGGAAAAGGGATAGAAGTTTGCATGAAAATAAACTACTCTAAGGGGGTGATATACTAGAAAGGTTTCCACAAGACCATCATATTTCTTTCACTAAGAGACAAGGCCTACAACACTAGTTTAGAAGTCCTAGAATGAACTAGCATTAGTATTTTAATATGAAGGTGATATGCATGAGGACTAAGTAAATGAAAGCATAAATTAGTTTCAGTTACTAAGGCCAATTATACACTTGAAAATAGATCCATACACTTAAAAACACTTCATATGACTTGCTAGTCAAACATGGAAAGATTGAGATAAAACAATGATAGATAGGTATCTCTTAATTATTCACTATACATCTCTTCACACCCTTTGATGAGATGAGATATGAACTCAAAACATATTTCATTTATTTTTTTAAGGTAAAGTGCAATGTCAAAAATAGTAGGGATTTACCATACATGGTACGGTATCAGTCTATAAGAGCCAAAATGGCTACTACTTATAGAATTAAAGAGAGAGAGAAGAAGAGAATGAAGTCCAAGAGTCACTAGGACATGTGTCATGCTAAGAAAAGGAGTTACACATGAAGGAGAGAGGAATATGGAATATACCATGTAAGCTCTACTTGGATAAATGTCCCTCAAAACATGAAACTCCTGAAATGTGTTGTAGGATTCCTCATTTAATTACCAAGAAACTATCTTCATCATTTGGCATCCTTGGAATGCCACAAAATAGACTAGGGATAGATATAATTATTTCACTAAGAGGGAGGGGTTATAAACAAGCCCAAACATGCATTATTTTCATCCTTAATCACTGATATTCTTTAGCACATGAGTTATCACTACCCGCAGTCTAAATAACTCCTCTTTCACTCATTCTTTACAATTAGCACCAAAGTTACCTTCTAATATCCAAAAAATTACATAAATAGGATTTAATGACACCTTTCAAGACCCTTCATCCCCTTATATTCCTCAAATAGGCCTTAAAATCCTTCTATTTGGATTTTTCACCTTCCCACTTGTTTGATCATTATGTTGGTTTTGACTAACTGAGATGAAGGTGTTAGTAGATGAATTTGATTAATATTATTTTGTAATAAATGTATATTATAGGATACATTAGGTCCAAATATACCCCCTTAAGTGATTTTCATATCTTGAAAACCTTCCATACCTACACAACACATAAAATTGTCAAAGAAACCAATATTGTGCCATGTTTGTAAAAGTAAGGTGAGAATCAAATTGATGGTAATGAGATCTTGGGAGTCATATATAACTTAAAATAATTTACCAAGACATTATATCCCTCTTGTATTCCTTTTTTACTTCATCTTCCCAATCATGGCCTTAGTAAGGGTTTTGGAGGTTTTAGAGTGATTTTGACCTCTAAGGATTGTTCAAGCACGTTTGACATCTAATTTCTGAAATAATCACACAAAATAAATTTTCAAGACATCCTTCAACTTCCCCAAAAATTTTGGACTCCCATGCAAAGTGTCCATGTTTTTGTAAGCATCTCAAGTTAGCCTCTCGAGCTTTATTCTCCATTCTGTGGAGGCTTGTGTTGTTATGATCCAAAATATGGCTTGTTTATGGTTTCCTATGCATGATATAAGATTTAAAACACTTGAAAATCCCATATGAACATGTTATAACTCATTGGGATTCTCATCTAGTGCTAGATTTAATAGTAGACCCCCAAATGGCCAATAGGCCTACTCTAGACCTAAAGGTCTTGACTGCATGCTTATGGGTTTAGGACACCCTGAAAAGTTTATATCCCATATTCCTAGTTTTTCATGTTGGTATATTTTTGATATAACTCTCAAAATATTTCTAAAAAGTATCACCAACCCCTATCTCACCTAATCATCCTCTTTCTCTAAAACCTACAGGTTTACACCCTTGGGGAGTGCACTCTATTTGAGATAGAACAGAGGGCATATCCTCTATTATCCTAAATAAAAGAAAGGAATTATGGGATTATAAAATTTATTATGACCCTATATTTAATATTTAAAGTCTTGATCATATTATTAGACCCTCCAAACATCATCAAAACCTTAAGGCAGACTGTGGAAAATGGACCATGCAAGACTTTTATGTGTTGACTATAAATACACTTTGAGGATGGTTTCATGCTATATTATCTTAGTCTAAAGACATCATAACATTAATACAATTATATTAAAATAATTAAAAATACTTACATACTTCCCCATCATCAATGTTGGCTTCTTGAACCTATCTCTCTATTCAACTAGACTTGATTATAGACTACCTACTTACTCATGAAAATGTAACCCTATAGGTGAGTATTTGTGTGTTATAGACCTTATTAATTGATATTAATACCTTATTGAGCCCCTTAATCCATTTTACATCTCACTTGGATCTTCTCATACCAAGCTCAGGCTATGTCAACACCAATACCACAATGTTTCTAGCTTAGTGTCAAACTAAAATAAACTATAGATGAGCACTGATGGAATAACAAGGGTCTTTTAGGTGAGTATCAACCTTGAAATATGTGATTAATACATTTAGGTCACTTTTTTAAGTATTTGGAATAACTTACCAATGGAAAAGTTTATGTTTGCAGGCCTAGTAGTTATCCAAGGTGTATATCATGGTTTATGATTACCTATAGTCAGGCAGTAGGTAGTCAGTCTAAAGGTAAGAAACCTGTAGGTGGTGGTCAAGTCATAATATTGTACTTAAATTGCTTATTGATGCTCTTTGGAACACTAGTATGTTTCTCAACACCATAGGACTATTGTTCATGCATATATACTCCTGCTCGATTACCTTGGATCATGAGGTCATATGCAAATTGAAATACTATAGTAAACACTAATTTTTTATAGTATACAAATGCATGGTTTGGAAGCCCTTTTTCAACATGTTCAATTAATCAAATATCCATTATCTTTTGTAAGGTTTTACCCTTATATGAAGGTTAAAAAATAAAACCATTACACCTCATCTAGGTTCTCTTTCACCTCATCAAAAGGCATCATAAAAAATGTTGAGGGCTCTATTTTGGATCTTTTAGGGAACTTGCCCCTAAAACACAGTTCCCTCACTTGAAGTGACATTATCAAGTCTTCTTGCTAGTCCAATGTATCAAACATAGTTTTCATGCTATCATATAACTACAAAAACCTCATGAAAATTTTAAAGCATGCCAAAATCCTCCATGAAAAACTTTTAGATCTCTATGTAAGGCCACCTGTAGGTGGACATTTTTGTGTATAAACAGTGACTATGAATATGTCAATGTACATGGAATCTAACTTTATGATGCATCTTGGACATTTCACCTCCTTAAAACAAATTATTTCAATCATAAGGGAATCAACAATATATATTTGATTTGTTCTAATGTTATTGACTCTCTCTATGTCACATGTGTATGTTCATTAATGGTAGTAAACTATGTTTGGATAAGAACAAGTTGCCACAGCTAGTCATATATCATTTTGAGAGATCAAATTGATTGTCCACGTAATAGGAGTGTGTTACACTTATTAAAACCATAATTACACCCCCATTAACATGTTTAGGACCTTACACAACTCACTCAATTGACTATGTATGACAATGATGGAGCAAATTGACTGTATTATATATTTCTTGACTACAACTCCATGTGAGGAAAATTTGAAATTCATTTGGAAGATAGGAAGTGATTTTAAATATGTGGAGACATGAAATGAAAACTATAATATTCATATAAAGCCCCTAAACTGAAATATAACCTATGAAAATGGTAAAAAGTTGTCTACAACTCCATGTGATGCCAACTTGCAAAATTGAGATGTTTTACTCCTCAACTCAACTCCAATCATGAAACCAAAGATAGAAATCATGTGGAATATATTTCCATGTCCTATGGAATAAATATCATTATTTTAATTGTACATAATAGCTCATACAAGTATAAAAATTTTAGGGTGTGAGAAACAATATGTAGTATTGAATAATAAACTTATTAAGAATGGTTCATAATTCACAAGTGACAAATCCTAGAAATAATAAAATTAAATGGAATTTTACTAAGTGTATTAACTCCCCCCATAGGCATTTGACTTGAAACCACTCCTAGTGTATTAAATGGAATGAGGCATGTTGCTTTTGGATCCTTGGCTTTGATGCTTCCATCTTATTCATGGTGTTTTCCAACTTCATTACCATGATGTTCAAAGAAATCAAAGTAGCTACAACTAGGATAGCTATGGAAATGAACTCTTCTTGCATATCAAAATATTCAACCTTCTCATAAAAATCCTCAACTACAACCTTCAATTATTATTCAACAAATCATACCTTCGTAACTTCCATGGTGCTCTCAATAATATTAGGTTTCCTCTCACCTATAAGCTCTTCAAGTTCATCAAGGAGCTCTACATAGTCCACCCAATCTTGGTCATTGTCCTCTATGGAATAATATTTCTCCACCTTCTCATTTACTTGGCCCTCATCTTGGAAAATATCTTCAATCTCTTTAAAAAGTTCCACTTTTTGCTGCCAATCATCTTTATTCTCCTTGTCATCTAGAACCACCACCTCTTCAACATAATCTTCTTGATGTGTGAATTAATAAAACTGGTCTTATTTATGTTCCAATGCATTTTAGAGTGGTTCAAAATTACACTAAGGTATTGAGTGTTCCTCAAGAAATACATCTTCTACCTTGGTATCATGAGACTCTTTTAGGACTGCAACTACTTGAGGAATGACTTGAAGTTCACCTTCATCCTTGATAGCACACTCAACTTTAGGTTTGTTAGAATCATCAACAACCTCAAAATTAGTTATTAATTCTTCTTCAAATACCTCTCTCTTCAAGTCTTAGCCACATTCCTCATGGACAACTGCAAAAAAATCTTCAATATGTTTCTCTTCATTCAAGAAAGTAGAATTTAACTTGTGTTCACTAAGGGGAGTCCATATGGTGATCTCCTCTTCATAGTTTCTCATTGAATATTCTTGGTTAGATATGACTTGAAATCTTTCCTCTTATTTTTCTTCCCTCAAAATGGGATATTTTTCAAGAAGGGGTGGGGTGGAAGGTTAATGAATAGGTTCACAAGTTGGAGGTGAGGAATGAGGTGTGGAGGGATTATGAATTGGAGATGGAGTATGAGATGTAGTAGAGGGATTATGGATGAACTTAGGATATATGAGTTCACTATTAAGATCATGGGGAATTGAGAATTTGGGTTGGTTAGATGGGAAATCACTTACAATAATAAAAGTTGCACCTTGCCAATAGCCTCCTTGAGGCTCTCCAATAGTAACACATTCATTCTTAAGTTCCTTTTCTTCCCACATATTTAGCATATCTATTGAGCATTAGTAACACTTTATTCCAAGTGCATCTACTCTTTGATCTCCCATTGAGTTCCTTCTATCTCTTCAAACATCTCCAACACCTGCATATAATTTGGGCAACACATCTTAACTATTCCATGAGATGATTAGGGAGCACATCATACTCATCATCCAATGTTATAATATTATATTAATTATATCATAGTTATGGTATGAATGCCAAAAAATATTTGATTTAATATGGGGTTGATGAAGGAGGGAAAGGGTAATGATGGGTATTGAGGCTAGCTTTAACTTGTTGTATTCTAGACTGTAGGACTTCACATCTCTCCTTGTAACATATTTGTGTACAATACCTAGAATCATCTAATCCCTCATGAAAAGAATCATAGGAATTATCTTGAGGTTGATAGGCATCATGATATGGTTGGTAGGGAATATATTGGGACTAATAGGAAGGCATTCCTTGATAGGTTTCTTGATATCTTTTCTCATAGGGTTATCCAACAACGTGATGTATATATGGAGGGGGAAAAGGAGGAATATAGGGATTCCATGGCTAATAGGATTGGTATCCATTTTGATAAGACTGTTGAGGAGTATAATGTGGTTCAAATCAATGTTGATAAGGAGCTTCATAGTAGTGATATTCACCATAACTATTCATATCAACCTCATAGGTCAAAGGAAACACAATACCTGATCAAAATATTCAATAAGAGATACCTAGGTTGCTTACAACCAAAAAATTTCATTTAGAGTCACCATTAATGCTATCTTACTTGCTTCTAAAATCTGATTAGAGGAAAGACACACCAACAATATTTCCACTTTCTTGGACCTTGGTCTCACTGGGTATGCTAGAACTATTGGTAACAAATCTTGCACCCTAGAGGAGGGATTTTAAATTATAATCTAAATTTTGGTAACATGGGAATAGTTCTAGGTGTGTGGGTTTACCTATAGTAGAAGTAGACCTCTATGTTTAAGGGCTAGCTCCATGTTTATGACTTGAAGTGCTTATCACCTAACTAACTATTTGATTGTGGGAAAAGGGATATAAGTTTGAATTCAAATAAAATAATCTAAGGGGGTGATACACCATAAGGGTTTCCACAAGAACACCATACCTCTTTCACTAAGATACAATGCTAGAAATGTTTTCACAAGACCATAATACTTATTTCACTAAGAGACAATGCCCACAACACTAGTTTAGAAGTCCTAGAATGCTCTATCATTAGTATTTCAATATGAAGGTGATATGCATGAGGAATATCCAAGTTAAGTGAAATCATAGATTAGTTACAGATATTAACATTCATTTTACACTTTATAATACATCCATACACATAAAAATACTTCATATGACCTTCTAGAGTGAAGTCACTTGCATCAATCATGGAAGGATTGAGAGAAAGCAAGGATAAATATGTATCTCTTAAATATTCAATATACATCTCTTCACACACTTTGACAAGATGAAATATGAAATCAAAATAGATTTTATTTATTGTTATAAGGTAAACCACAACATCAAAACCAATAAGGCTTCACCATACATGGTACGGTATTAGACTATAAGAACCAAAATGGCTACTACTTATAGAATTAGAGAGAGAGAGAAGAAGAGAATGAAGTCCAAAAGTTACTAGGACATGTGTCATTATAAGAAAATGCATTACACATATAAGAGAGAGGAATATGGAACATACCATTCAAATTCTACTTGGATAAATGCCCCTCAAAACATGAAACTTCTAAAATGTGGCATAGGATTCCTCATTTGTTTGAGAAAATGCATTACACATTTAAGAGAGAGGAATATGGAATACACCATGCAAATTCTACTTGGATAAATGTCCCTCAAAACATGAAACTCTTGAAATGTGGCGTAGGATTCCTCATTTGTTTGCCAAGAAACTGTCATCATCATTTGGCCTCCTTGAAACACTCAAAAATATAGTAAGATTAATATAATTATTTAAATAATCAAGATGGGTTATAAACAAGCCACAACATGCATTGGTTGCATCCATAATCACTGATATTCTTTTGGACATGAGTTATCACTACCTGCAATCCAAATAACTCATTTTTCACTCACCCTTCACAGTTGGCACCAAATTTTCATTTATTTATCCAAATAATTACTTAAATATGAGTGAATTATACATTTCAAGACCCTTAATTCCCTCATATTTCTCAAGTAGACCTTAAAAGGCCTCCTCCTTGGAGTTTACACCTTCCCAGATGCTCGTTCACTATGCGAGTTTTGACTGGTTGAGATGAAGTTATTAGCAAAGGCACTTATGAGATCTAATTTTGAAATAAATGTATATTATAGGCTATATTATGTCCCAATACACCCCTGAATTTATTTTCATCTCTTGAAAACATTCCATACCTGCAAAACACAAAAAATTATCAAAGAAACTAATTTTGTGCCTTTTCATACAAGTAGGGTGAGAATAAAATAAATGAGAATGGTATATTGGTAGTATTATATAAATTAAAATCATTTAAAAATAAATTATTTCACTCTTGGATGCCTTTCTTACTTCATCTTCCCAATTGGGTCTTTAGCAAGGGTTTTGGTGGGTTTAGAGTAATTTTACACTCTAAGGAATGTTTATGCATGTTTGACATCAAATTGGTGAAAATATTACAAAAAAAATATGTTTAATACATCCTTAAACATCCCAAAAATTCTCAAACTCCCATGTAAGGTGTTCATGTAGGTGTGAGCATCTCAAGTTAGGTTGTCGAGTTTTGTTCTCTATTTTGTGTAGGCTTGAGTTGCTATGAGCCAAAATATGGATTGCCTATGGTTTCCTCTACATTTTAGAAGCTTTAACACAATTTAAAATTCCATATGAACATTTTATAATTCATTGGGATGCTCATCTAGTGCCAAAAGTAATAGTAGACTCCTAAATGGGCAATATGCCTAGTCTATACCTAAAGGTCTTGACTGCATGCTTAGGGGTTTAGGACACTCTGACAGATTTATATCCCCTATACCTAGTTTTTCATGTTCATATATGTGTTATATAACTCTCAAAATCATTTTACAAAGTCTCATCAACCCCTAGCTCACCTTATCATCCTCTTTCTCCAAAACATGTAGGTTTGCACCCCTGGGGAGTGCCATCTATCTGAGATAGAACATAGGGCATCTCCTCTATTTTACCAAATAAAAGGAAGTAATGATGTTATTATCCAAGTGATGAGGACCTTGTGTGTAATATTTAAAGGATTTATCATATCATTATTCTCTCCAAATATCATCAAGACTTCAAGGCAAACTACAAAATACTACTTGTACAAGACTTCTATTTGTAGATTACAAGTACACTTTGAGGATGGTTTCATGCTCTGTTGTCTTGGAATAAAAAAATAATAAGATGAATATAATCTTATTGAATCATTCAAAATACTTTCAAACTTCCCCACCATCTATGTTATCTTCTTGAGCCTATCTCTATATTCAACTAGACTTGACTGTAGATTGTTTGCTTACTTAGGAAAAAGAAAGCCTATAGGTGAGTATTTGTGTGTTCTAAATTTTTTTTTCATTGATATTAATAACTTATTGAGGTCCTTAATTAATTTTAAAACTCACTTTTATCCACTCATACCAAGATCAAGCTATGTCAACACCAAAACCACAATGTTTCTATCTTACTGTCAAACTACAATCAACTATAGTTGACCAATGATGGAATACTAGGGGTTTTATAGGTGAGTATCCACCTTGAACTCTATGATTAATAACTTTAGGTCACTTTTGGAAGTATTTGGAAGAATTTCCCAATGTAAAAGTTTTTATTTTTAGGCATAGTAGTTCTCCAAGGTGTATATCATGGTTTATGAGTACCTATAGTCAGTTTGTAGGCAGTCATTCTGAAGGTAAGACACCTGTAGGTGGTGGTCAAGTCACAACCTTGTAATTAAATTCCTTATTGATTATATTTGGAACACTAGTATTTTTCCCAACCCCATAAGATAATATTTCATCCATATATACTCCTTCTAGGTTACCTTGGCTCATGAGGTCATATGCAACTTGAAAAAATGTAGTAAACAATACTCTTCTGTAGTGGACAAATTCATGGTTTGGAATCCCTTTTTCAACATGTTACTATAATCAAATATCCAATCTATTTTCTAAGGTTTTACCCGTATATGGAAGAGACAACATAAACCATTAAACCTCATCTAGTTTCTCTGTCGCCTCATCAAATGGCATCATCAAAAGTGTTGAGGGATGTGTTTTGGAGCTTTTAGGGAACTTTTCCCTAAAACACAGTTCCCCCACTTGAAGTGGCATTCTCAAGTCTGCTTGCTAGTCCAATATCTCAAACATAGTTTTAATGTTATCATATAAGTACACAAACCTCATGAATATTTCAAAGCATTTAAAACTCCATGAAACACTTTTAGATCTCTGTGTAAGGCCACTTGTATGTGGACATTTATGTGTACAAGTAGTGACTACAAATATGGGCAATGTACATGGAATCTGACTTTATGGTTCATCTTGGACCTTTGACCTCCTTCAAAAATATCCTTTCAACCTTAATGAAATCAACACTAGATAATTTATTTGTTACAATGTTATTGAATCTCTCTATGGCACCTGTGTATGTTCATTAATGGCAGAGGAATGTGTATAGAGAAGAACAAGTTGCCACAGCTAGTTATATATCATTTGGAGAGCTCAAACTGATTTTCCATGTAATAGGAGTGTTTTAGACATCTTAAAACCATAATTAAACACCCATGAACATGGTTAGGACCTTACATAGCTCACTTAGTTTACTGTGTATGATAGTCATGGAGTAATTTGACTGTATTGTATATTTCTTGACTACAAATCCATGTGAGGACCTTTATAATTTATTTTGGAAGATATAAGGTGATTTTGAAGACGTGGAAACATTAAATTAAAGATATCATCTTCATTTTAAGACCCTATAAGGAAATGAAACCTCTGAAAATAGTGAAAAGTTTTCTGTAACTTCGTGTGATGCCAACTTGTAAAATTGAGATGTTGTACTCATCAAATCAACTCTAATAATGAAACCAAAGTTGTAAATAATGTGTTAAATATTTCCATGTCCCATGAAAGTAATTTCATCTATTGGATTGTATGTAATAGTTCATATAATGAGAAAAATTATAGGGTGTGGGAAACAACATGCAAAAATGAATAGTCAACTTCTTAAGCATGGTTCATAAAGAAAAAGTTATAAATCATAGAACTCATACCATGAAATTTAATTTTAATAAGTATATTAACTCCCACTAGAGGTGTTTGACCTAAAATCTAACTCCCACTAGAGGTGTTTGACCCTGGTCGTACCAAGAAGAAACTTGTTGACCAGTTTTGCATGTCTAGAAGGGTGATGAAGGAGTAGAATGATTTTTACCATTTAAAGAATTAAAGAGTAGATCAAACATTAGGACGAGTCCATATAATTTTAAGAGGCACTTCATAATCTTTCCACATGTGCCACCTTGCTTTAGAGTCCGTACAACTTCCAAAACTACACAAACTACCACCTTTCTTCTGATTTAAATAGAGTAACTACAAGTTTAAGTTATTAACTGACATTACTTACATATATATGACACATACAAATTGGAAAATAATTTTTAACACCTGTCTTACTTAGAAAACCATACCATTCTCATTTATGGCTTTAAAATGACCCCTTAAGTGACATAGAATGACTTAGGAAGGAAAATGACTATGACCAATGTGATGACACACAAAATTACATAAAATAAAATCTTGACACACCTTATAGGACACTAATATACCCCTATACATGTTTTGGGCTATGGGGGGTTGGATTATTTTGACTTGTAGTCAAAATAGTCAACATGTACCATCCATCATTATTGAGCATTCATATTTATAATAAATATTTTTGAGATATATAAAAATAATAGAGAGGTATAGTTTATAGCACCATTTTTACCTAAATTATCTACCACAATCAATTATTGAAAAATGAACTCCTTAATCTCTATGCAGGAGTTTTTTAGGATGCTTGTAAAAGCCTCCTAAATAACTTTTCCTTCATAATTAACATGGGTATAATCCTTATTAACATGTCTAATTCATAATTAAGAATAATTTTTGGTTTAATGTAAATGCTAAATGTAGGTCGAGATAACCAATTACATAAACATGAAATAAAAAGGACTATTATTGTTTTTCCATCTAATGCCACCCATCACATGAAATAAAAAGGACTAGTAAAATAGATCAAATTAAATATCAAGATTTTAATACTTCAAAATATTAACATAATTTATTAAACATCACAAAAATGAAAGCATACAATTAAATTAAATTACCTAGAAAGTGTCAAATTGAAAAAAACTCTTCTTTTTTTACACATAGTAGATTATTGTGTATACATACATACATACATACATACATACATAGGTGTGTGTGTGTGTGTAAAATACATACACACACATTTGTGTGTATTGCATGCATACACACATACATATCTACACACACACACACACACACACACACACACACACACACACACACACACACACACACACACACACACACACACACACACACACACACACACACACACACACACACACACACACACACGTGCGCGCGCGCATGGGTGCACACGTGCACACACACACACACGCATGCACCCACATGCACGTACATGCACATGCATGTGTGTGCACGCGCACGCACACACACACAGACAGATAGAGATGAAAAAATATCCCAAAAATATAAATGATCATGATACCTCCTAAAAATTATGGAAACAAAATTTAAAATAACTAGATCTATAAAATTTGAAGACCACCAATTAATACTTGAAATCACAATTTAAGTCAATGCAAAATTAAAAGATGAAAACATGTTTTTGAATAAATAATCGCTTCAGGCATGTTCATCCACCATCCACAAGGGACTAAAATAAATAATAATTATTTCAATATACAATATCAAAGTGATAAAATCCATCATAATTTAGCCTTCATCCTTATAACAAGATTCTTTAGGTATTAAAAAAAATATAAATGCTTAGTTTTTTGTACCATTTGTAGTTTAAGTTAGCTACCATAATCTATTGGTCCAAATTGAACTCCTGAAGATCTATGGAAAATAAATTTAGGATGCTTATAGTATCTTTTAAAATAAACCATTACTAAATATAAAAATCATATTGATTCCTTCATGGGCCTTTCTTCTCTGATATTGCCATTAGAATCCTAAGAAACATGTCATGTAGAGTAAAAGCACAAGGACCCATAATCTAATACTAGTATAATATCTCAAAAATGAATAGTCCTTAAAAGCACGATGAAAACCCATTCTTAAAAAAAACTCTTTGTATATTTTATACCACCATCCTTATGAGTATGTTGTGGCTGAAATCTATGACACTAGACCCTTGATGGAAGAGTAAAATAAATGGAAAAACTTGTGAAAGATAAGCAAAAATACATGAAAAAGTGGTAACATTAATCTTGATTGAACCATATGTCCATTACTTTAATAACTTAATATTTTAACAAAAATATTTTACAAGCATTTGGATATAGAGATGCCATGAATATGGATAAAAAACTTCTTTCCCCTCCCTGATAAGGAGCACCCTGACTAAGCTCAGATAAAAGAGGTTTCTTTATCAAGCACAAATTTCAAGTTAGGAGAGAAACTACTAAAAAAATAAATTCCATATTCATTTTCAACCTCAAAGCATTTGTTTAACCATTATTTCAAAACTGGGTACTATTCATATATTTATAAATAAGGACTCTACATATTTCCTAAGGACAGTGACATTCACAATACCAATCTTCATTAGGGTGAAGGTGAAGAGTCAAAAGCTTAGCCAATAAATATGATGAAGATATAGTTTGATGATAGTTATAAGAAGAATAAATAGTCTCTTAGAATGGAATGACTTGGAGCATATTCTAAATAATTCAATTGAGTTATCATTGGTATGTTTTACCCATTTTAATAATGTTGATGTTCAAAAGATAATCATCTTCAACATTTAGTTTTCTTAAATTTGAG
Organism: Torreya grandis; assembly: GCA_037957365.1. Lineage (NCBI taxonomy): Eukaryota > Viridiplantae > Streptophyta > Pinopsida > Cupressales > Taxaceae > Torreya > Torreya grandis. Next base: position 2,312,440 of record JARHVA010000759.1, on the reverse strand, counting down.
TCAGTATAAAATTTGAAAACTCTAAAGAAAGATTAATATTAAGACACCTTATTTTATGGCCATGTGATGTTAAAATAAAAATAGGATAACACTTATCCTATATTATTTATGAAGATACATCTACTTTTGAGATACATCTACATCAAATTTTAGCTTAACACTATTTTCACTTAGGAGATTCAAACAAGTCAACATTATTTGGTTGTATTGATGATGAAAGTTCTAGTTGTTTTATAATAATAAATATCCTAAGATAATATGGCAATCTTCACCAATATTCATTTTAGAAGGCAAGACTTTTTCCTTAAAAACCTCTTGAATTAGTGTTTCTATTTTAATATTTAGGAGGTCTTTTGAGAGAGACATCTTCTTAAGTATTTTTTTCCCTCTCTCTCCATAAATTAAATAAAATAAAAGATAAAGTCATGTCCCAAATTCATTTTACTTGATCCCCACCTCCTTTATCTAATTTATATATAATTCTTTAGTATAACCTATAGCCACCCAAAATTTGCTCATTTTATTAATTGAATACATCTAAATTTTTAAGGAAAAAATGTAAATAATGGGGACAAAATTAATAGAATAAGATTTATCCTTACAAAATAAAGAGAGCCCTTGAAAGGCAATTATTTGGAGTTTGTCCCAAAACAAAGATTTATTGTTCATGGTAATCCCAAGGTCTATGTTAGCCTTAGGAATCCCTCGAGGGATCCATACTTTTTCTATTATCCATATTAGAGGATTTTTATGAAATACTTATTATTGTTACCTTATTTTATAAAATAATTACATAAGGGGTCTTTATTTCCATTTAATGATAATTTTCTCTTCCAAATTATTGATATGGTGATAGTTTAGATAGTTTTTGGAGGAAGTTAGGAAATATGAGGAATGATTATAAGTTGAAAGAGTCAATATTTTCCATCTTATTTGAAGGCCCCAAAAACATTAGTTTTTTTCAAAGTTATTTTAAGATAAGGGTAACCATAGTTTTGATAAGTAATCTTCTAAAACTATTAATGAATGATGATTGTAGAGATGGATCACACGAGAGTAGGAACACTTAAAAAATTTGACAAATTTATCTTTTTTATTTCCCCAAAAATTGAATTAGAAATTAAAGATATGTAATTAATAAGGAAGTTATAAATATTTGACCCCCATATATAATTTTATGTGGTAAAAATATGTTTTGGATCCTCTTCATTATCAATGTACTTTATTCACAATAAGATACTCCAAGTGTTGTCTTTATCCTGAAAGATTCTTGATAGAGTATTGGATTTTATAGTGTTTTAATAAAATTTGAATTAATAGGTGAATTAACCTTAATCATATCAATGGAATGGAATAAGATCATAATTCTATAAATCGATTGTGATAGGCATAAGGAAAGTGAAATAAATGAATTTAAAAAAGTGCAATAAAATGAAATAAGATTAACATTGAATGAAATGAAACACACACACACACACACACCCACACACCCACCCACCCACACACACACACACACACACACACACACACACACACACACACACACACACAAGATCTACTCATGCAAATTGAAATAGGTATGGAATATACTGACATGGAATTATTTTTTAAGTTCTAAGAAGTTGTGATTGAAACTAGTAAAAGATCGTATCACCCAACTTTCGACAAGATCAATTGGAAATATTTTATTGAGTTGGTTGATCTTGTATTTTATTTAAAAAAAAGAATCCTAAGTCATGATAATTTGAGATAACTTGAATTAGGCTTGTATGCATAAATTTGACCTTTGAAGATGTACATAATACCTTAAAATATTTTATTTAATGTTGAAACCCAAATAGGGATGGTAATGACAAATGACATGCAAATAAATAAATTGGGGAGTTTAATAGGTTGAGATTACCCCAATCACCCTAGTGATTATTTAAAATTACCTAAATATCTAATACTATGAATAGGTCCAAATCAATCCCGTACAGTTCTCCAAATTAGAGTCCTTTATGGGATTCTTCTCATTTTACTATAAGAAAGCATCTAGAGATGGATTGAATACTTGATCATGATTTTGTTTGACTTGGATAAAATAAACTCTTGACTTGTCCAAGGATTTCTTAAAAATATTAGAATTAGATTTGGGAAGCTTTTTCCAATGTGCAATAATTTAAGTGTGCCTTTGTAATTAAATTTATAAGTGGTAGAATATGAATTTCTTGAGTTCTAGATAGAAATGTCATGATCATATTTTATGCATATGAGTCTGATGTAGATCAAATATATTTTCTATTTAAATTAACTAAGTGAGTGTATCCTTTACATCAAACTTGCTTACTTCCACCTTTAACAACATGTGTTTCAAAACATTAATGAATTTATAATTATTTCAATTGGGAGAACTTGGTTGCAACCATGGAGAATTATTTTATATAATTTGAGTCATAATAAGGGTCAACTGATTACTCAGAGTTGAAAACTAATTTTTGATAAATCCATTTCCATTTTTACTACATCGAGATCATCCTTCTTCACCATGTTTTCTATATCTTAATGATTTTTTTAATCACCTTAGAAACTGACATATATGAAGTTATGAAATCCATGTCATCCTTGTGAGGATATTTTACAATGTTTTGACCTTTCATGTGTCTACAAGTGTTAGGACCAACCATGCACAAACTCTAGAAGGGAGGCTTTTAGGCATAAAAATGTGTACTAGTATATTATTCCATGTTGACAATCTCTCCAAGACAAATCCAATACTTGTTAATTTTCTCAAGGGTGGGACAACAAATTACAAATTTATTTTTCTAAAAATCATACTTTAAGCAATACTCTAGTGGCCAAAAAATCTTCCTAGATCGCAATTTATATTTTTTGATCCTATAACTCTTTTGATTACTGAAACACCAAACCCAAAAAATTGACATATAAATCGGTTTAAATTGATAATTTGATACCACTTGTAATGAAGTTACTTGAATTTTTGGCAATAATAGAATGATATATCTTGGAATTAAGAGTAGAATAATCAGATCTACAATAATAATTTGTAAAAGAGAATAATACTTGATAATTATGATTCATCCACTTCAAGGGGAAACCTATAAAATAGTACAATCAAAGCAAAATTCATAATTTATTCACAAAACATTAACCCCTATCTCCTATATTCACAATATTTTCTTAGGAAGACCATACTAATAAAATAGAGAAATGTGATAAGATAATATGAAAAATATGTAAGCCACGAGTTGGCCACACATATACCTAAACACATTATAGGTTAAGGGCCTAGAAACCACATGATAAAACATCACATCCTCACGTCATTAAACCAAATCCTTTGTAGAAAGATAATTGGTGAGACTGCAAGGCAATTGCAAGTTGCCATGTGGCATATTTTAACGATGTCAAAATTTTGTGGCTTTTTGATAAAATCATTGTAGAAATGAAGAATGCAAGATAATGAGGATATTATGTGTCACCATATGGATGGTTCTTAGCACTTTACATAGTTTAAAGGATGTGATGCCTGGCCAGGTCATTGCCACTCTTTAAAGCTACAATATGACTTTTTGTTCATCATAAAATTTTAATTAAATGATAAGACACCAAGTGTTGTCTTGGAACTTACTCACATGGAAAGGGTGAAACTTGTGTTTGAAGGCTCAAATGAAGCTGAGAGTGAAAAAATGATCCCATGTCACATTAGACACTAGACATAGGGGATACAGTGCCACTCAATTAACAATAGCGATAAATTTGTCAGCCACATTAGCCTATGAGTGTTTGATTATAGTTTGATGATCATCTTTATTTTCAAATAGTCAAAGTATGTAGATTTAGTAAAACATGCATGAATATTTTTTATTGTTCAGACATAATTATCATCCTTTGATAAAGATACGATAAAATCTATATTAACCACTAATGAGACTTCAAGCATTCAACCACATGTGACAAAAATGACTAATAATTTGATGCATTATGATGGCCATGCAATGATCACATGGATATAATTATTTATGACCAAATTCAAAGTCTTTATCTTGATCAAAGATAAATAATTAAATAAAATAATAATGGCTCAAACTTCGGAGGAATTGTTTAGTGTTGGCCTATAACCCATGAGTCCAATAACCATTACCTAGTATTTGACAGATTGTGGATAATTCAATGGACCTTCCATATTAATACAAAATAAATAATTATGGATGTAAACTCAATATTCAATATTTCCAAACATATATGAATTATTTATGAATGTGCGGTTCAACAATGTGTGCACATAAGGCTATGCCACCTCCTTAGCTTATCTCTTTCAAAACACTTTTGACAACATTGACATTGAGAGCTTATATAGATAAATTACCCTTTAAGAATTCACATCCTAAGTAAAACACACAAAATGTATCTTCCAATATGAGAGTCAATATAGATGAAATGAACCATCCTATCCCTTCATGTCTTACTATGGAGTATTCAACATTTTTGAGTGCGTAACACTCACTAGAAATATGTATAGATAAACTTAGTGCAAAAGCTATATTGGAAGAAAATTAAATTAGTTAATGTCTTAAGGAAGTTATATAAATTTATTTCTCATCACTTGATAATTTAATTAATTTTCGATAGATGATTTATTGAAATACTGGCAGCTTGAGTTTTCCTTTCACAAGCATGACATCAAAACCTTCCTCGCCCTACTTTCACTATAAATTACACATCTTGATGTAATAAGAAAATAATTAGCAAATAATTTAAAACATGTCATGTTAATAAATAATTACACTCCTAAAACTCCTACACAATATATACAAATATGTACATTTATTAAAACTAATAGACATATATAAAATGTATTATAATAATTTAACATTCAATTTAAATTCAAATTATATTTAAAATGATTAAATATTTAGTTAAGATAACAGATTTAGATATTCATTTTCATGGAATTTTTATTCGCGTATGTTTTAGTTTTTAACTATTTGATCTTTACCAATAGTCATTATCTATATGACAATTTAGTAGGGAAAGAATTAGAAAAATTCATAGTGAATGTATTACCTAATAAATCACTCTTATCTTATAAATTTTATCAATGTAGGATTAACCCACTTACAACTTAATAATATATTTTAATGTTAAGTTGAAGTCTTATACAAACAACTAACATTAAAATACATGACTGGTTCGTATTTGAATCCCACATTGATAATAATTATGAGATATGGATAATTTCCCAGACATTATATTAACTCAAAAATTTATCGATAAAAAAAAATACTGAAGAATGAAAAACCAAGTGATGAGTGAATTACATTTACTAAGACATTGTTCCATCTCTCTTGTTTATTTGCAAAAGTTTTTAGCAGGATGATGATAAAGCTCATGGCTTCTCTCCGCTTCCTCTTCAGCATTCTCATAGTCCTCATAATATTTTATAAATTCTTCCTTTTGAAAACCATATTCTCCAATTCTCCAAGTCACAGATCAGCACATAAACTGCATCTGAACTCACACATCAGCTTATCTCCAAGTTACAGATCAGCACATAGCCTATAAAAATCTAAGCACATTCAATAACTCCATTAAAGTTCAGAAAATATGTACATAGATAGAGTCCACAAGCATTGAAAAAATATTTAGTAAAGAGGTATATCTTACCAAGTCTATTCTAGTTGATGCAGAGCGGAAGGAGAATCTCCCGAAAATATTTAGTGGTCAGACCGCGCGCCTCCACTAAGTTTGGAACAACCACAAAAAGACAACATTTAAACTGAGTAAAGGAGGGACTCTCTGAGTCTCGCCATTTAATATTTAGAGAAAGGATGTTTTGAAAGGAAACAAAATATACAGTAACCACATATTATCGGAGCAGTTCAAGTGTATGCACGTTTAGATGTATTTTTATTTTGATAGCGTTAAACTGTATGCACGTTTATATATATTTTTATTCTGTGATTGGTAGTGCGTCACTTTCCTTGCTCTTTGTGACGAGTGAGGATTAGAAGCTCATTTTTCAATTTAGCATTTGTATGTTTCCATGTGATCGTGTCTCAAATATTAACCATGAAGATTAGTATCACTTAAATATATATTTTTATGTTGATTGGCCTTTGTTTATCACAATGTGTATTTGCACTTTGACTTATTATTATCATTATCATCATTATTTTCAATACATTAAGTATTTAAGATATCATAATTATGAAGATTTGTATTATTTAAATATTTTATTTTATTGATAAGTATTTGTTTATTAGATTCAGCTTAGTTTTTCGTATTTGTATTGGAGGATGAATACAATTACATTTTCTTATTTTAGATGTGAGGTGTGTATTGGTGTGGTAGTATCGTAAGTTTTGAGAGTCGTTGTTACAGATATGTTAACTTGTTAGTGATAAGGTGGCAAATATAGAAGGTGAGCAATGATTAAATTTAATCGATGGTGCAAATAACTTTTTTCTGTATTGACAAGACTCTTCTAAAGATATTTATATTGCTACCTTAAATGCAACTAATATTTTTTTGGGTTAGATTTCAATATTTATATAAAGATGTAGAGTCTTTCTTAATGTTGACCAATTTCGATAAATTAAACTTGGAATAAAATAACCTCCACAACGAAAAACCATCAATTCATTACAACTCTCAAACAAATTAAGAAACTCTGAGGTGGTTATGAACATTATTTCATTTAAATTAAAATTAAAACATAATTTATTTACATACACATGAGCATGTTATTTGGTTGTTGGCATACACATGAGCATTTAAAACATACACATGAGGATTTAAAACATAATTTAATTTATTTACATACACATGAGCATGTTATTTTGAATTATTTTATGTTGAATGATTAGAGATCAATTAATGAGTGTATAGTTAATCCATAATTAACATAGGACTAATCAATCATTTGTATGTCTCATTCATAATTAAACACAATTTATTATTCAACGCAGGTGTTAAATGAAGGATCGAGATAAATATTTACAAGAATCTAAATTAACACTGAGCAATACCTCATGTTGGAACCCTTACCTCACTAAATAATGTGAAATTAAATACAAAGATTTTAATTATTCAAAATGTTGAGAAAAAAGTCAAAGGACACAAAAATTGAGTAAATATCATTAATTGAAGATACTTGAAAAGAGTGAAATTTAAGGAAGTTTTCTAAATTTAATGAGAGTGTTACTTTATATATATATATATATATATATATATATATATATATATATATATATATATAAAGGAAAGAGTGGCCCTCAATTTAGAATATAGAAATATTCCATAAGTATATCAGACTAAGAAAGACTAAAACATCTACATGAAAATAAATGGAGATGTAAAAATAGCTCAAAAATACCAATAACTACCAAAGCACTCAACAAGTATAGTAGTCAAAGTTCATAGGACCAATTCCACATAATATGAAGACCATTGAACGATATCTAAAATCACAAGTCAAGGTAGTGTAAAATTATAGTATGGAAACCTGACTTACAATAAGTATTTACACGATGCCATGTGATCGGTTTTTTTCCCCCTCTTTTCCATTTACAATGCATTAAGTATTTAAGACACGATAAACATGAAGATTTGTATCTCTCTCTCATATATATGTATGTTGATGTGTATTTGTTTATCTGATTGAGTTTCATGTTTTATATCTGGTTGATAATATATATTAGATTTTAGATGATGAATATAATTATATTTCTTTGTTTCAGATGTGAGGTCTGTGTTAATGTAGTGGTGCTATAGGGATTCAGGATCATTATTATATATATATTGATTTTTTAAAGATAAGATGATAAATATAAAAAGATGAGTAGTCAATAAATTAAATCAATAATATAAATAAAATTTTATTATTATAATAAATCTTTTTCACATATATTTATTTATATATATTAAATATAATCAATAATTATTTATATAAAATTTCAATATGTACAAATGTAAAATTTTTCTTAATATTTATCAATTTCAATAAATTTAATTAAATCTTGAATAAAATTAATTCCAATAAAAAATCATTAATTCATCCTAAATCTCAAAAGAATTAAAAAAATAGTCATTGACTTTATTTCATTTAAATTAACATTTAAACTTAATTTATTTACATATACATGGGCATGTTATTTAATGGAAGGCAAATTTAGCACGGTTTGGGTTAATTAATTTTTTTATTTAATTTATTTATAATTTTAAAGCTATATAATTTTATAAATAAAATAGTTGTTTTATATTGACTGATTAGTGATCAATTAATGATTGTATAACTAATTCATAATTAATACAATGTTAATAAATCATTAGTATATTTAATTCATAGTTAAACATAATTTATGATTAAATATAAGTTTTAAATGTAGAGTTGAGATAAACATTTACAAAAATTGTAACTAATTGTTAATATTGTTGCTTTGTCATCTAATATCCTATGTTGCATATATTCATCTTGCATCATAAAGTATCATCAAAGCAAATCCAATCAAATTAAATATCAAGCTTTTACTTCTTTCAAACATTGAAGAAAAAAGTTAAAGGATATAAAATGAATGCATGCAATTAAATTCATTTAATTAGAAAGTGTGAAATTTAAGGAAATTGTTGGGAACTACCCCATATTCAGTGAAAGTGCAAAGTTGGCCAATCACAATTAATTGATTTTATTAAATGAGTTACTTATACAAATACATACTCCTATAAATTAGGAGTCAAGTCTTTATCTCTTATCCCACAAATCCCTTTCTTATCTCCTACAATCTTTCTCTTATTATCTTGAGAAGCTTATTGTATCTACATGAATTACATTATCAACTCATTTTATTTATTTTGTACACATTAATATACTCTAATAATATGTGCACTAAAATACTATTCCTAACATTTCCTTCTTTAATGTAAATATAGGAAGAAGAATTACATAATTTAACTAATATTGCCCCTTATCCCATCACCCCTTCCTCACAAGATAAACATCAAATTCACTTGAAAATACATCCATTATAATATTGAGAGATTTATTATTTTATTAAAAACTACTTTTTAATCATAAACTTTTTTTTTTGAATTTTTTTTTGACATAAAAAGACAATAATAACTACAAAACACATAAAGATGGCAATGAGACCTCAAATATTTAAATGTAAAGAACTTAACAACTTATTCATTAAACATAAAAATTGTATTATTTATATTTAAAACAAACAAATATTATTAAATAATATAAAACTATATTAAAAACAAAATTATATTAAAAATTTTTAAACTAAAATTATTTAATAAATTAATAAATTAAAACATAAAAATAATTAATAAACAAATCCTTTTAGCTATTTAAATAAAATCAAATGAACTTAAAACTTAAAAATATAAAAATCATAATATATAAAAAAAAAACTTAAACTTAAATTAAAATTATAACTTAAAAAATAAAATCCACAAACTCCACAAATAAAATCTAAAATATATAAAACTACAAATACTTAAACCTAAAACATTTATTTTGTAAATACTTCAAGTTGTATTAAAACTTAAAAAAATTGAAATATAAAATTAAACAAGGGTTGCATAGCAGCTAGTCCTTCCTTTATTAATAGTATTATTGTAAATTTGTGATGTTGTGTAAAGTTAGCACAAGTCTTGCAATAATATAATTGATGAAGCAATTACGAGATAAAGCAGAACAAAGTGATGGTGCTTTATTCACAAATGGAGAAGCTTTCGTCTTAGAAAGAAGTCTATTCAATATACTACGAAGAGCTATAATTGTGTGAGCTTTTTTCACTTAGGAAACGTGTTGACATCATACAACAATTGCATTGGAATTGAAAGGATGGGCTTTGTATGGTTTTATTGAAATCACCATGAAAAATTATGGTAGATCAAGCTGAATCCAAAAACTGTAATTTTACCAAACTTTGCATATTTTTATTCTGTTTACTTGAAATATACTATGTTATACTTGAAATGTAGTTGAGTACAAACCAAACATTCAAGTTTTGGTGTGTTATATTAGTGCCCAAACTTGCACTAAGCAATTTGGGCACTTGTTTCTGAATATTAATGCTTGAACATACAACTGTTACTCCTATCTGCAAGTGCTCAACTGGGTCATCTGAATCCTGTTTTTGCATCAAGTCATAAAAATCCGATTTATACAACTGAATTGTGAAGAACCCGTAATCCTGGTTTCGACTGATGCTTAACATGTTTGTGTTTTAATTAGATTGTAGGGTGCACAATAAATATCAATCCCAAACAGGTATTGAGGGAGAAACAATAGGGAAGTGTGAGTTTGTATATTACAATTTATAATATGTAATCCAATCTTCAAACCCCGTGGGAAAACAACATGCTAAAAGCATTTATTAAAAATTCAAGTTGCAAATTGAAGACCAAGTTCCAGAACCTCTAACATAAGTGACGCCCACGTGGAAAATGTTAAAATCCAAAGCATGGTTGGAATGTTTTTAAATGAGAAGAAAAGTCAATGCCAAGTCTTGGAATGCAATATAGAAATAAAGAGTCCGCGTAAGAATCAATGTAAGCCAGTTGAAAAGGCCGCTCACTCCATGGAGAAGGTCACGTGGAAGGACAAACGATAAATCAAAGGACTTAAAACAAACAACTGGGCATCGATTTGGAAGGACGTGGGCAGCAAGATTTGGCAGAGCTTCCAAGGAAAATTACAATTTGCAATTGCAAACTTGCAATGTGCTTCGTAGGTTCCCATTCTTGACGGGGATTTCAACGGTAAAAACAACTTGAACAAACACTTTTTCAAATTAAAACTTGTAATATGTCATTCAAGTTCCGAACTCTAGTAGACTTTCTTACGGAGAAAGCAAGTTGTATTAAATTTGCAATATGTTAATTGCGTTGATATCTCCCACACCTGCAGCATACAACCAAGAAATAAAGTGGTGGAGATACAAGACTATAAAATGCAAATCAACAAAAGGTAAGTCCATGACATCATGGAGATCCATGTTGGAGGTTCTAATTGCCCACGTGGAGGTAAACACGTGGAAGAACAATAGACACAACAAAGCTATAAGTAGATGAAGCATCAATGTGGAAGGGGGTGGGCCCATGCAAGGACATCGGTGGAAATCTTGAAGCGCAGAACAACTTTTTAACATTTGTAAGTTACAGATTATGTGTTGACTTCTGAGGTCTACAATAAAGCCATATAAAGTTGGCAGAAATATTGCTAAGAAATGCAATTTTGCATGAATGCAAAGTTAAAGTTTGCATGCCTAGTTTCGAATCCCAATAGAACTTTTGGGCAGAAAAACAACTTTCAAAATGCAAGTTGTAAGTTGCAAATAGATCTCCCAGGCCCACAGTATTAAAAAATGTGCTTGTAAATTTTGTTGGAGATGAGAGAAAAGTCATGTGTCTGTAATAATTTAAGAAATGACTTGAAGAAAGAATAAAGATGCCAGATGTAGCTTTGTACCTCTTCATATTATAAGGTTTCAACGTTAATGCCTTATGGCTGGAAATTGCTGTGTGGAAGAGGCTAGGAAAGAGGAGGGAATTTGAAGAGACCATTCAAGGGCCATGGAGAATGATGGAAGCAACGACTGCTAATAGAGATCACGCCAAAGTTTAAGATGGTGTGGAATCAGACAACATTAGGATAATCCATCATATAAGAAACATTGGTGTAAATATTTTGAGCAGGCATCAAGTATTGTAGGGATGGCTGCTAGGCAAGACTTCACATGTATATAGCTTGCCCAGATCTATAGGTAGGCAGTTGAGTACTGAATATAGACATAGACTATATAGCCTAGTCATTTGATGATGCCTCTATTGGGGTTTTAATTAATCAAGTTAATGCAAGTGTAGCTGGCCTAACACCAAAGCAAGGATGCCCTAGAAAGTATCCTACTGCTACCAAAATAGTTGTTCTTTAGTGGAGGTTAGAACGTTTGGTATTAACTAGTGTAGGGGCTCTAGACTTTTAGGTCAAACATATTATGAGAGCTTCTTACCTCACACTATAACATGAAGCGCTGGACGCCAAGCTAGATTCATGAAAATTCTTGTTATTATCTATGATGAATGTTTAGAAATACCAAGAAAATATAAATGGTATGCATGGAAAGCTACTATTAAAATGTCTAGGAGTGTATCACAACTAGCTTTATAGATTAGGATACTTAATGCTTGTATCAGATGGGATGATCTTTTAAGTTCAGAACATTTTCCTCAACAATAGAATGGATATGAAGTTTTGTACATGGTGGATGCTATTGATGAATGTGTTGTTGGGAAATTAAAGAAATGAGGTTCAAAAAAATTGGGGAAAAGGATATAAAAGCCTTGAAAATGCTTGGAATAAAAGTATAATAACAAAGAGGCTTGTATTGTTTTGGTTTTCAATTGTATAAAAAGCGTAATTTAAAATCCATTACCTCTAAGAAGATTCTCTACAGATCATACTTCTACTCCAAGGATAAAGTAACAAACACAAGCACAACCCCTAAATCTCCCACACAATCTAATCCTTTTACAAGTGGGGTTTTGGCTATGGTGCCCAAGGTTATGTTAAACAACATTAAAATTGGCAACAAGGACTAGTTAATGTCAAAAGAGTTGGAAGAAGTCTCAAATGGAAGTCTGCGGGAGATTTCAAAGAGGGATGCACTTTTGCATTTTTGTAAATGTGCAATTTACAAATTGCAAGCCAATGTTCGCCACTTGTTGGTCAAACATGAGATCAAAAGTCAAGACCTAAATTTTCACTCCAGATTGCATGTTGCAAATTTCAAATTGCACTTTAAGCTCCTAAGTCTGCGATGGATCTTTTGAGGGGAGTTACAACTATAGATTGCAAGTTGTGAAATTGCAAATTGCAAATGTGCATTTGACTTCTACATTCTACCAACTTACAAAGTTACAGTTGGGGTGCAAAATTCCACCATAAAAAGGAGGTGGAAAATTTTAAATGGGACCTAAAGTTTTGTGTAAGGCAAAAAGGGGTAAAATAATGCACTTAAGCATTATAAAGTTTGGTAGCGACACTAAAAAAGGTCAAATGCAAAAAAGAGAAAATGAGAAGGCACAAGAAAGTTTCACATTGACCACAAAAAAGCAAAAAGGTAAAATAAGTTAAATCTTGCCATTTCCAATATTTGGCTTGTTTTGAACACCTCCATAAAAGATAAAAGCTTCAGGGTTTGTGAGGCCAAGGTAGGCCATTCCAAGCATATTTCTCAAATGGCCATGGATCCTTCTTTACTTCTATCATAGATGGAGTATTCTAATGAAATCTTTACAAAACAAAGGGCACTCTTTGGTTTGCACAAGAAGAAGGGTAGTTGTCTAGAAGTTTCCAACTATGCAAATCATTAGTTAAAGGCAATGCAAATTAGTTACACAAGAGGACAAGGAGTTTGTTTTACTCCCAAGGGAATATTCTCCATCAAGCTCAAGCAAAATACATTTTTAGCCAAGGAGATGAAGGGTTTATTTCAAATCTTCATCATTACAAGGACATGTAGTTTCTTGAATGATTCCATTGCAAGAGCAGGAGCTTCCAGGTATCATAAAGGGCATATTCTAGTTGAAGCGTATTCCCTGAATATTTGGGGTGAGAAATTTATACAAAAAGAGGGATTGTCTCCTTTTCAAAGGTTGTTGTTGGTTTTTCTAGGTCTTTAGCTCTTTCAAATTTTAGGATCCTGATTGTGTGTGTCTTGTCTTTCTTGCTAAGTTGGTTCTAATTGTAGAACCATTAGCAATATTTGAGAGCATTGTATATGTCTCCCCTATTCAAGAGAAAACTCACCATGCATTTCCCCATGGTAGCATTCTGAAACACTGTTGTATGTAAGATTTATTTTTAAAATAATGAAAAGTAGTCATGATTTCTATTGTATCTTGTCATTAAAATTCAACAATATATTTTATGTATGCTCTATTGATTGGATATCTAGTTTTATTCTTAGTAATGACAATTATTTTGGGCATAGATCCAGGTTATAAATCCCTTTCTACAATGTGATTTGGAAATGTGTTGTTGATAACCTTTTAAGGACATCATGGGTTTATTGATTTGATATGAGAAAGCTTTTGAATCTCTACTTGTAGTGTATGATTTAGAGTTTCAAAGATCATCAAAATATTTGCATTATATTGGCACCAATGGATGCAACTTGTTCTTGCTAATTTCCTTAAATTATCCTTTAGTCTTCTGCATTTGTTGCAAATGAATGATTTCATGCCTATTAAAGGAGTTCATGTTGTTTGAAAAATAACACACCACTCATTTATATCTAACTAACTTGTCCTACCCATCCTACCCTCCAAGGAATACACCCTATTAAGTATTTTGAGTATTGTTTGCCTGTATATGCATAAATGTTGCATATCTAACATGTGTCCTTATTTTTTCTTTGAATCCTAGTTTTACAATTTCTTGTTTGGCCCTAGGTTGTTGAAAATTTATTTAAAATGAAGGTTTCAATCACATCCCCATCTATCTTCAGTAGCTTGTGTCTGACTTAGAGAATTGTTTGATTTCATGTGACAACACTTTGCGAGTGAAGTGAGAAAAATTGGTCATGCCTTGATCAAATTTGTGTTCTTATGTGTCAATATTCCCCATGGAGATTGAACTATAGTATCCCTCTATGCAATAAATCTACCTCGTAAGTCCTCTCACCTTAGTTCAGGTAGTGCTAGAAGTAATAGGGAGCTAACCATACCCTCTGTCGATGTATTCCAGTCATTGTCTGCATTTAGTCCATCTTGATGCTAAACCCTTCCCCATCTATAATGACATATAATTTTTCCCTGAGTATTCTAAATTTTGTGACATAATTTTATGTTTACCATCCAATTTTACCATACTACCTAAGTGTGCAAGGCTAAGTTCAAGAGGTGTACAATTGGGAACCAACACTTCACTAGCACTATTTCTAGGGAAAAGATCCTAGCTACTTGTCTTGCTAGGTACTCTTGTAGAGAGTTGTATAAATTTAGGTTCTAAAGTTCTTTGTATTAGAATAGTTGATGCATTAACCTCAATTATGTAATTTCAGACAAAGTTTATTCATATTATCTTGTGTGTTTGAAAGCTAATGTTATTTGAGCTTACTTTACTACTCTTGGCTACCAACTATGCAACACTCCACTTGAACCATTGTCGGGGACTTGAAAGATTTGGTAAATTGATAATTTATAAATTTATTGTAAAGATCTCTTAACTTGTTCATGTTTTAAGGCATTTTCTCTCTTGAACAAGAATATGAAATTTTCAATGTCTTTGCTTTTATGTCTCATCATTGACTTTAGAAAAGTATAATTTTAGTATGTATCACAATATATTTGTATTGTGTTCTATTCTATAAGTTTTCTTTTAGTGGTGAATCCAACATATCATCTAGTTTCAATAAATATCAATGCCCATTTTTAATTCTTTCAATTGTGAGTATTATTTTGCTTGCAAAGCTAGAAGGAATGAGATCATCCTTCAAAGGTGACTGATCAAAGCAGCTTGTCTCACCCTTAATTTTTCATCAAAAAAGAGGGAGAGAAGTTTGGAAGCCAATTGAAGGACAAAGTTCACCAGCTAAGGAGTGTTTAGACTGCCAATATTCTGATATACCTGAACTTTTATTTGTTGAACTTCCTCTAATTTAATATTATCATAGTTCTTGATTCCCTACCTAATCCAAACAACTTTATCTCATACCAAAATTGATGCCACCCAACTATTACCTTATGGCCAAGGATCTTTATACAACTTGCAAATTTACTCTTTAACCCATTACAAGCCTAATAGGTCATTTTTGACTTTACACCTTAGAAAAGCTCTTCAAGCATGTAAACATGTGTGTTTAGGAATAATATAGGTGAATCAACATTTATAATACATCAAAAGGCTTAATTTCACCAAATCTCTAATGAAAACCCTTATTCACTTTCTTATAAATATGCACATACAGGAAATTAGAAAATCAGTCATCTATATCTGAATATTTAGAGATTATTTTGATAAAAGACACTATTATTAGATTTAATATATTATTCCCTAAATTCTCCCCAAGTTTCACATCATTTGGCTCAATATTTTATGAGTTATGACCATTTTAGTGACCAAACCTCTAGTCTGCCAAAGACAAGACAACAAGCATAAAAAATTCATAAAATGAAAAAAACAACGTTTCAAGACCCCATAAAATTTTAAAAGTTCTATTTATTTATATTATACTTTTTATCTCTAGACATATACCATTTATAGTGTACTTATTTACTCAAATTCCTTTGTTTTCAGACTACAAACTCTAGCTTGACAACACATCACAATAAGCTTGAAACAATACCAAATGCAATCTAAGCTTGATGAACACCTACTATTACTTCCATGAATTTTCACATATTTTATATCTTCAAACACACTTAATTTCACCACCATATATCCTTGTTTTGTCCCTTCAAAGGCCTTAAATCTTTGGTTTACTTGTTGGCTGGGTACAACTCGTAGCCTTGTTTCTAATGTTTTGGGGGTATAAATTTTCACTAAGAAACCCAAACCTAAATGTAAAAACTTATTTAGATACCCATTATCCTCTTAAATAACATATACCAAAATCACCTATGACTCCTTTGTATGGAATCATACTTCTTAGCACCTGCACAAGCCTAATTAGATATATTTGGAAGCCTATAACATGTCCAAACATGCTTACCTTGGGATTCATCCATTCAAACTCCTATATAATATGAATTTGAGTGTATTTTAATTTTTACAACCTTAATTATCCCTTTACCACATGTGCAAGTCTCCAAAAACACTAAATTATAGTCCTACAGGGCTGATTGACACAAAGACAATAGGGTCTATTGATTTCTATACCAATACGTATAATTTCAACTCTGAAACTCTCCCTATAATTATATATTCATATTTAGGGACAAATAACCAAGTTTTTTTATTTTTTTTAAAACCGTATAATCATGATTAACATCTTTCCCTAGTATAATGGCAATAAAACACAATAGAGCTTACAGTGCTCATTTCTCAGAGTTAGAGTTTGAAACAAATTTCATGAGGTCTGTTTTGAATTTATCCATGACTATCATGATTTCACCTTACTGGCCTATACCCTATAGGTAGGACATACCCGTATTCAAGCAATAAAACACATACCAATGGTCATAAATTTCATCATTCTTGTTATTCTTCACTTGGAGGTTACAAAATCATCCTTATACAATCCTTGTAAGGACTTATTCACACACTCCTCTCTTATTGATTCTCCCCTCTCTCTCCATGAATCAGATCCTATCACTTATTACATAATACTCTTTTGAAATAGACTCCTCTTTTTCTCTCCTACGCCCATCTTGGGCTCTAAAATCAACAAAGAAGATTTTCAATCTAAATCGATATGCTAATGTGATAAGATTTCCTAACAACATAATTTCAACCATCTTCCTTATTTACTCCACAAGCCAAGATTGGCTTCGAATGTGGGGGTTCTCTCTAACTTACTTTTTCACCTTTTTCACTTTTCACTTTTGATATTTACATTTACTCCTCCTCAAAACAACATTTTGGAGGGAAACACAAATGGTTGAATTTGAATTCAATCCACACTAAAACATCATTTTAATTTTACATGTTTGATGGTCTTAGCTTGACCATGTCCTCCATGAAGATATTATAGATGCTCTTGCATCATACTCTCCCTGTAGAAAGGATTTAAACCTTAGTCCAAATGTCTTTGCTTCCTCCATGTCTTAATCTTCACTTGTGTGGCTAGATCCCAAGGTATTGTTTCTAATGCTAATGCTTGTATTTGTTTTAAATAGTCTTTGTCCTTCATTTTTATTTTCTTTCTCTCTTTTTAGGTTCTTCTCCTCATCTCCTTTTCAGCTGCCATGTCCCATCTCCATGCTTCTCTCTCATACATGGGGTCAAAATCTTCTTTGTTTTCTTGGTTTAAGAGCTTTTCCATTGAGTTATGGACTTCATTCATCTTCATCTCTTCAAAACCTACATTCAAAATATCAAATGCCACCTTATAATAAAAAACTTGAGGCCATGAAACCTCTTGGATTCCTTCACTCTATTGCTCCTTGATCAAAACTACCTTTGTCACCTTGTTTTGCTCTTTTCTTGCTTCACTCTCACCAATGGTGTTCTCACCATGGTTTGTACCTATACACAACTCTTTTAAAGAAATAAAGAGCTCCTCTAACATTCTCATTTCCTCCTTTAGTGAGAACTTATCTATCTCACCATTCTATTTATCAAACTTGGGCTCATTATTCTTGAGGTTTACTTGTCCTTTACTTGTCTTGTACATTCCATCCTTTCTTAGCTTGTCTTCATACAAATCAACTTCTTCATCAAGATACTGATCAAAGATAATTAAAGAACCCTTACCATGTGTCTTCTTGTTCTCTTCAATATATTCTTGAAGCTATCTTGTTTGTTCTTTGCCTTCAATGAGGTATTGCTTTGCTGCATACTCACCTCTTTCCTCATTATCCATCTGTTTGGAACTCTATCCTTGATGCATGTTAGTCCTCATAAACACTTTCCATTCCTCATTTTCAATAAAGATATCATTAAATGACTCAAAAACATAATGATAAACAATTTGTTTACCTTTTACCTCTTTGGTGTACTTCTCAAACCTCTTGTCTTCATGGAATGCCTCTTCCTTACTCACCATCTCATTTTCATTCTCTTGGCTGCTTGTATCAGCTTCCATCCTCCTCCATGGATTCTTTTGTTCAAGATCCTCTTCACATACTTCTTTTTCTCTTTTTTCCTTCTTAGGTACCCATACTGGCTTCTTTCCCTTATCATTTGACTTCTCAAGCCATTTAGGCATCATGTATCGATGTTCTTGTGCTAATATTACAAAAGCAACTTTATTTGTCCTCTCATCTTCTTGTACATATACATTCATATGAGAAAAATAAATCTTATAAGGTAAGCTTGCCTATTTACTTACTTGTTCCTTGGGTGTGTTCTTCATCATCCACTTAGGCACTATGTATCCATGATTGACTACTTTGTGTGAGGGTTCCATCTTGCTCTTACCTTTTCCAACCTATACATTAGAATCTTCATGTTCACAACAATAATCAAAATCAGGTCTAAGTACTTCATCTACCTCTTTGGTAGATTGACCTATGAAGATATCTTTCTCTTCCTTTGTGTTTGGTTGTTCTCTTGTCCCTTCTTAGTATTCCATGGCATCATGTAATTAATCTTCATATTCCATCTCTACTCTTTCTTGTATAAGGTTCTCAATACTCTTCTCATGCATTAACCAATGCATTCCTTCTTCTTTATCAACAACAGAAAACTCTTCCTTCTTTCTTGTACATATACTAGTGTGCTTGGTGTCTTCTCTTGCACCAATCTTCTCACTCTTCAAGGCCTTTATTTTGACCTTTATAACGCTACTCATACCTGCAATTACCCATTCAAAGACAATATTAGATGTAAAAATAAGAGACCACAAGGTCCCTATGAGTGTTCTCTTCACCAACACTCTCATCTTCTCAAGTGTTCTTCCTGTCACTTCATCCTCTCTTTCTTTTCTTCTCTTGTTCTCCACAATGAGAACCTTCTTCACAACCTCTTTCTCTTTTTGCTCACTTGGCAACTTGTTCATACTCTTCAAACCTCTATGGGCTTCACTTTTTTTGGAAATATCCTTTTTCCTTCTTCTCCTCTTCATTAGGAGATCTATTAGCCACTTCAACCTCTTCCTCATTGGACATACCCATGATTTCCTATTCAACTACATCCAAGAATCATATTTATCTGCAAACATGACTAAATCTCTCTTCAAACTACAAATATCTATATCAATTTCACTACTAGTCATACCTCTCTTATTTTGGATGTTTGCTTTCTCCTTAGTATTCTCATGTACTATGTTGCTTTGCATTCTTCTTAGAAACACTTCCATCTCTTTATTTACTCCTTTCCTTTCCTCTTTACATTAGGTCTCACTTACACCTTTTCCTTGAACAAGTATTTTTCACCTTGTCAAACCAACCTCATGTTTTCTATCTTTGAGATCTTCACCCAAGTCTCTTCCACCTTGGTCTCTTAATCCCTTTAGATCCTCACCTAGGTCTTTTGAAACCTAGTCTTTTGGTCCGTTGTCCTCTTGATCCTTTCTCCAAATCCTATAATAACTCATGAGCATCTTACTTTAACCTAATCATCAATAAATTACCATATTCCCAAGAGATTCAATCTCTAATACCAAAATTGATGCCCTACCTAACCCAAACAACTTGCTCTGATACCAAAATTGATGCCACCCAACTATTACCTTATGGCCAAGGATCTTTATACAACTTACAAATTTACTCTTTAACCCATTACAAGCCTAATAGGCCTAATAGGTCATTTTTGACTTTACAACTTTGAAAATATCTTCAATAATGTACACATGCATAATTAGGCATAATATTGGTGAATAAACATTCATAGTACATCAAAAGGTTTAATTTCACCAAATCTCTAATGAAAACCCTTATTCACTTTCTCAAAGATATGCAAAAATAGGAAATCATAAAATCAGTCATCTATATCTAAATATTTAGAGCTTATTTTGATAAACTAACACTTTTATTAGATTAAAAATAGTATTCCCTAAATTCACCCCATGTTTCAGATCATTTGGATCAATATTTTATGAGTTATGACCATTTTAGTGACCAAACCTCTAGTCTGACAATGATAGGACAACAAACATAAAAAAATTCATAAAATGAACAAAACAATGTTTGAAGACCCCATTAAAATTTCTATTTATTTATATTATAATTTTTATCTTTAGACATATACCATTTTTAGTCTATGATTGTACTCAATTTCCTTTATTTTCAGACTGCAGACTCTAGCTTGACAACACATCACAATGAGCTTGAAACATTACCACATGCAATCTAAGCCTGATGAACACCAATTATTAATTACATGAATTTGAA
The DNA here is from genome assembly GCA_037957365.1 of Torreya grandis. Lineage (NCBI taxonomy): Eukaryota > Viridiplantae > Streptophyta > Pinopsida > Cupressales > Taxaceae > Torreya > Torreya grandis. The sequence goes on along the minus strand of JARHVA010000759.1, from coordinate 2,291,428 downwards.
CATATTTTATATATTAAAACACACTTAATTTCACCAACACATATCCTTGATTTCTCCCTTGAAAGACCTTAAAGCACTGGTTTACTTATTGGCTGGGTACAACTCCTTGTAGCCCTATTTCAAATGTTTCTGGGGTATCACTTTTCACTGAGAAACCTAACCCTAATTTCAAAACCAAATTAAGATACCCATTATCCTCTTACATAACATATCCTAAAATCACCTATGACTCCTTTGCATAGAATCCTACTTCTTAGCACTTGCACAAGCCTAATTAGGTATATTTGGAAGACTATAACATGTCTAAACACACTTACCTTGGGATTCATGCATTCAAAAACCTTTAGAAGGTGTATTTTAGTGTATTTTAATTATTCCAACCTTAATTTTCCCTTTCTCACATGTGTGGGTCTCCAAAGACACTAAATTACAATCATGTAGGCTTGATTGACACAAAGACAACAAGGTCTATTGATTTCCATACCAATACGTACATTACAACTCTAGAACTCTCCCTATAGTTAGATATGCATATTTAGGGATAAATAACCAAGTTTTTTCTTTTTTTTTCCAACTGTACAATCATGGTTTACATCTTGCCCTAGTATAATAACTGTGAGCATACAATAGAGCCTACAAGGCTCATTTCTTAGAGTTAGAGTTTGAAACATATTTAATGAGGTCTAATTTGAATTTATCCACCTAATTTTACCTTCACAATACCTTTAAGAACTTATAAACCATGAATTTCATGATTTCACCTCACTGGCTTGTACCCTATAGGCAGGACAGACCTGCATTCAAGCAACAAAACACATATCAATGGTCATAAATTTCATCATTATCATTATTCTTCACTTGGAGGTTAAAAAATAATCCTTATACAATCCTTTTGCATACTTATTCACATAATCCTCTCTTATTTATTCTCCCCTCTCTCTCCTTGAATGAGATCCTATCACTTATTACATAATACTCTTTTGAAATAAACTCCTCTTTTTCTCTCCTATGCCCATCTTGGGCTCTAAAATCAACAAGGAAGATTATCAATCTAAACCAATATGTTAATGTGAGAATATTTCCTAACAACATCCTTTCAACCACCTTCATTATTTACTCCACAAGCCAAGATTGGCTTCGATCGTGGGGATTCTCTCTAACTTAAATTTTCACCTTTTTCACTTTTCACTTTTGATATTTACATTTACTCCTCCTCAAAACAAAATTTTGGAGGGAAACACAAATGGTTGAATTTGAATTCAATGCCACACTATAAATCATTTGAACTTTACATGCTTGATGATCTTAGCTTGACCATGTCCTCCATGAAGCTATTGTAGATGCTCCTACATCATACTCTACCTGTAGAAAGGATTTGAACCTTAGTTCAAATGTCTTTGCTTCATCCATGTATTATTCTTCACTTGTATGCCTGGATCCTAAGGTCTTGTTGTCATTGCCAATGCTTGTATTTGTTTGAAATAGTCTTTGTCCTTTATTTTACTTTTCTTTCTCTTTTGGTAAGTTCTTCTCCTCATCTACTTTTCAGCCACCATGTCCCATCCCCATATTTGTACAAGAAAATCATATATACATTTCAAAATAAGTTTTGTGAACTTCCAAAAGATGTTGATACCATATTAAGCAATGAATTTCTTGCGGTAAATCCTAGGCACCCTGATAAAATTGAAAGATTAATCCCTGATCTTCATGAAACACATATATAATCATGGGATGACTATGTCCATAACACCTATCATAGGTATGAAGATTTAGATGACATAAGCATTGACATGTCTATTAAATTCCCTTATGGGAGTCCCTAGTAGGGAGCATGGATGGGCCCTTTCAAGGTTTGTTTGTTATCCCTTTAATACGATGATGCAGATGATTTAACTGTGAAAACAAATCCTGGAGTGTGATCTAGCTATATCACACCATGTGACCCATGGTAAGGTCTTATCTTGGCTATTAAAGTGGGCATGTCCTCTACCATTTACATATGTGAGATGTTTCTTTATTTTTATAAAGGTTTTAATCTGATAGGAGCATGTGTTCGTATTAGTCCATGATTCATGTAGTGAATCTCAATAAAGCAAGAAGTAGCACATGTGGTGGGGGTGGCTTATTGGCCTCTTAGCTTTTATTAGATGCTCCTTGGGCAGTATGCCTTTTGATATGACACAACCAAATCATCTTTTCTTTTGTCACTTTACCTAGCTGGATGGGGCTGTCATCCAACAAACCTAGGTTTCTAATTTTTTGTAACTAGTTACTCCTTGAATCGATGGAAAATCTCTCCCAATTCTTTATTTAAAAAGACTTCGGGGTTCATTCACTACCATCGAATACTTAGAGTAGAAAGGAGAGAGCTCTGCAAGTCTTAGGATATGTCTGTTAAGTATTGGTTCAGACAGCTACTTGGCTTAGGGTCAAATAGTTTTCAAAACTTTTTGGCCTTCTATGTTGTGCATAGCCTATGAAACCAATGTATGTTAGTTTTTGATTATTGATCCTGAAGAGTCGATAAGATTATAAATTGTATGATTATAATCTTGTTGGACTTCACTGATTATGTAATATTGTTCTATATTATATAAATATATTTTGTTCAATCGGTCTTACTGGTATCAGACCCTGGTTTGCCTATTCAATATATATTACTAGTCATCTTGTCATATTTAATTGATTTTTTTGGCCTATAGAGAAATCATACCACTCTTTTGATAATATATTTAAAGTTGATTTGAATACTAGCTTTCTTTATTCATAAGCTCAGGGAACCTACTGTGTCTGAAGTTCTTCGAGACTTTTTTAGCCCAACAATCTATCAGATCTAGATCTTGAATGTACGCGGGATACCTAGATTTGAGGCATTGAGGCAAGGTGTCATTTAAGCCATCTTTTCCTAATAACCCCTGTTTGAATAATTGTCTATTGGAGGAGGCCTATAAGTTACCAATCGAATGAGCACTAGGTGGCAAACATGGATAAGTTCTCTTGAGAAGAGTGGCATCTTCTAAGCATTATGGACCAAGTAAGTGAAAGTTCCATTCCTTTTTTAGATTTAAAGGAGAAATCAGAAGTTTGAAATAGAAAAGAAGATGAACATGATATAAGCCAATATATTTCTCTCAATTCCATAAATGCAAACTAGGAACTCCCAAGATTATATTTTTCTGAAGTCTATAAGATGAATTTCTTCAAACAAAAGTCTCAGACTGAAGTCTCTTTCAAACAATTTACTCTTAAAGGTTTGATGTTAGTAAATATGGAGGATAATTAGTTCAATATACTGGCTAAGGAACATTTTAATACATTTTATACAAAAGGCTATCACTTTGTACACATTAACCAGTTAGAATGGGCAATAGTACCTCTTTTCAGGCAAGGCCTGGATGTTCCTATTTTGTCTGTTCTTGTTGATAGCAGGCTACAAAACATTTCCCAAGTTATGATTGGTGAATCAATGATAATGTCCTTGATGGAAAAGTTACTTATCAAGTTTATCCTAATTTTATTGTTGACCTAGAGGATCCTAATGTTCCCAAAATGCTTAAATGTAATTTATAATTTAAGAACCTTGACATAGATCCTAGATCTATTCCCTTTAGTATAGTTACCCGATGGGTATTATGATACTATAAGTATCCTTTGGTACCCTCCAATTATACTCAAAAATCCCCAGCTAGCATGGTGATGGTACCTGGAACAAAAACCACTTGAGACTAGGTCAATATCAACTAGATAAACTTTGAGACAATCTCCTTACCCAAAGAATGGGTGACTAGCTATAACAAGTGTATCTATAGACCACCTAAGAAAAAAACCAAGTACACTCCTAGGCTAGCTTATCTTCCTACAAAAGAAGATTTTGGAAGATATAAAATCTCCCTTGTGGAAGAATAATAACAAGAAACCCAACAAGGAGAATGCCCTAAAAAGCAAAAAACTCAAAAGGTCTCAAACCATGAAGAAACCCTCTATAACTAATTCAGAGACCCTCAAAACCATAAAATTCCCAAAACAAAAATCTGATGCTTCTAAATCAGATTGGTCAGAATACCATAGTTTGCTTGATGAACACATTTCTTATATAAACCTAGCTAAAAATCATTTTGGCAACCATCCTAATTGCCTTGCATGTATAACTTATACCTAGAGAATGCAGAATGCTCTGCATATTAATATGTTTAGAGGAGAGCCAACTGAAGAAAGAAAATATCTTCCAAAAGAAGATGAGTTGAAAATCTGAACTACTTTAGAAAAAGAAGAAAATGGGGTGGATGTCAAATAAGGTGTTCTAGAAAATATTGGAAGATTTTCCCCAAGGGAATTCTATGTAAAATTCATATCTAATGGCCAATTTGTTATGCAACATGACCCAATAGAAGCAGTAGGTAGGGGAAAATATAACTCTACTACAGGAAGGAAACTAAATTGGTGTAATTTGGCTTTAACTAAGTTGGGAAAAAATATTGATGAAGTTTATTTGGAAATTGATCAAATTAGAAGCTTTCTAGATCAAAATATAGGAACACTAGTTATGAAACCAGTGTCCCAAACACAGGACCTAGCTCCACTAGGCAATACTAGTGATAGGATTCAAGGTGAGATAAACATAGCCAAAGTTATCCTGTTTAGTTAGATAAAGGTCAAGATAAACAAATATTAATGTTAGTTGAAGTCACTAGCATAGTAAAACATCTGGAAGAAGTCCTTTCAGAGCAAAAGCTAGACCTCTCTCTTGAGGGTATAAAGCTTGAAGAAATAAAAGAAGATCTAAAGAAGTTGATTATGACAAATACACAAGGATATGATATGTTTAAAGTAATCCACATAGGAATGGTGGACATTTTAAGTGTTAATACTAGTACGAATTTGCAAACTAGAAAAATGGACATTAACCCTGAACAAATAGAAAAAGTTGTCATAAAAATAAATGATCAACAGAGTTTTAAAGTAGAGGAAACTAAAAATAAATTTCAAGAACTTGAAGAAAAGGTTGATACCTTGGTAGGATCATCCTCACTTATTTTGACTTAGATACATGAATTACAGGAAAATAAGAAAAAGTATTATAAAGCAAATCCTCTGAGTATGGCAAAAATAGGAGGCACCCCTTCTAAGATCATCCCATTAAGACAACCTACTACAAAGCAAGTGTTTGATCATTATAAATAAATCAAACAATTAAGATCCTTTATAAACATTGAGTCATTAAGCATAAGTGATTTGCTGAATTTTTTTGATGATACCTACAAAAGGCTTGAGAGGCTTACTAAAAATACTAATTTTTTTTAAAGAACTGAGTAAGCTATCTGAAGATATAAACTAGAAAAAGAACATTGAAGAAAATTTCACTACCACCTACCTATATTTTAAATAAATTAGTGAATTGGATTAAAACCCTGATAATCTAAAAGTCTTAGATCCCTTGGATGCTTCACAGGATTTGATTGAGTCCCTGCTTGCCAGCCTGACAGGTGTGCAGGAGGAAAAGTTTGTACTTACCGATACACCCAGATGGTTAGAAGAAGTATACTCCTCCAACACTGAGTCATCCAACTTGTCTATAGTCACACCTAGGATTAGAGCAACCTTTCCACAAGGAAATTTTGGTAGTGTTGAAGCCCTTGATCAGGATATCTAATGAAATCAAGGAAGACAACTAGACAACCTAACTCAGGTTCCTATACTTCCATATTCATTCAATATTTATGGTTGGTGGGGAGTAGGTATCGATATAAGATATAGAATCCAGAGTCTAACTGAAAGGTTCCACAGATGGGTAGAAACTCAACAACTTGTATTTGGGAAGACTGAGGAAGAAGGCATGGACCTTATAATTGCTAACCTAGATGGTAGCATAAAAGGATGGTGGTTATCCCTTACACTTTCTTTGATCTTGGATGGTTATTACCTTTTGTATTTTACTATTACCACAATCGGCTTTGAAGACTCTATTATCTCTTTAAAAAATATTATTTTAATAAGATTCATAAATATCTCTATTCAAATTTTTCTCAGTGAACTAATCAAAATAGAACAAACATTTAAGGGGTCAAATCCCATAATTAGAGAATGATTGATGAGAAACATTCAACCAAAATTCAATTCAATGAGTTATGATAAAAACCCTCTTTTTATTCAAAGATTAAATACAAATTCTCAACTACTAGAGCTAATTACAATCTATAGAAACATATCAATCTCAACTTATAATATGTACACCCAATACCAACATATTGATTTTATAAAATAAAATATATATATCTCTCTCTCTTTATATATATATATATATATATATATATATATATATATATATATATATATATATATATATATATATATATATATATATATATATATATATATATATATAAAATTGTAAGACACATTTGGATCCATTACAAATAGTTAATTAGTAGGTAACATTTCCATAATGTAGAAACAATGATAAGTAATTAAAACCTCTTATAAGATTTGCATGCTAGTAGTTTTCCTTGTTAAATAAAAACACAAAGCCACAATCATTTCAACATGCTGCACACAGATGTTTCTATGCAACAACTATAGTTTCTATGGCAATTGATAGGTTTGGAAGATCATATTTCTCTTCACCTTCTCATATCTTAGGTAGTGCTTCATTTATATTGTGAATACTTATGAGAGCAAAATATACTCCTTTCATCCACACTGAACTGCCCACCTACAGATTGAAAGGAAATTCTAAAAAAAAATCTTGAATGCTATTATTTTAAATTAAATATGAACTAATATATAGAGATTTTTATAGAACTTAAAAAAATTAAATGCTCTTCAAACATAAATTACCAATTACAAGGACAAATTATTATTACCAATACAGTATGCAAGCCTACAGCTTTGGTAGATGTTATGTTGCATGTACTATCATCAAAGAAAATTTGTAGGTAAAAATAAACATTAGATCCTCTAACTTAATAAGTTGTGAAAGCTTTACAACATGCCTTTCTAAAGAAATAGGGATAAAGACTCATATTGTTCATTTAAGGTATGTGTTTTCTATTTTGAGAGAAAATTCCATTGACTCAAAATAAGGCTTTCAAAGAATACCATTAACACATTGATTCATGAGAGACTCTAAAATTGTTGAATCACAAGTCCCACCATCAATATCATCATTATTTTCTGGGCAGGGATTGGTAATTTCTAAGACATTACCATCATCAATTTCTCCAAGAGATAGAATGAAAGTTTCCAAGTCATTAATACTATAAAAGGTTGATGAAGAGGGATTGAGTGTCTCAAAGCATATGAAACCTTCAAAACTATCTTCTAAGCCCAGTCTTCTTGAGGATTTTGTATCATGAACTTTATCAGAGTTTGTGAATATCTGTGAGAAATAAGGACAAGCACAAGTAAGTCATATGAATATAAAAGATAGTGATATATCAGATATATTCTTTTGAGATAAAATACAAGTACTCAATTATCAAACTTACTAGTTTTCACTGAGGAATACTCAGTAACAAACTCTTCAACACAGGATTGGGTTTAAGGTTCTTGTATGGCAACCTATCATATACAAAGCTACATTGGAAAGAAATTTATTTAAAAATTGATGGAATGAATATAGAAAATGACTAGAGTTTCAAACATAACAATTAACTAGGTACATTACATACAAAACTCATCATTGTCAAATGCATAGCCCAATGCCTAGTTTCACAATAAACAACAAGAACAAAGGTTACTCATGCGACAAGATATTTGGAGCAAAAGTATCTCTTCCTTCTTAGTTTATAATATTATTTTTAAGCTTATATTTTTCCACTGACATGTTGAAATAAAATCATGTATTGTTCATGATGATCATAATAAAATAGGTCAATCATAATTATGAAGCTTACCAAATGGAGAGGAAAGAAAATAGCAGACTCTTATCATGGTTAATGAGTAAAAGAATAAATAGTTCATCAGCAAAAATTAAATGCAACCATACCAAGCCAAAAATCTACTATGCTAATATTCTAAAAGTTAGATTGATGCTTATAATTATCATCTCTAAGTTGATGTCCCATGTTCATGTTTATCAACAAATGAAACTAGAATTACCTTGAGACCCACCATGGTAGTTCCATATCTCTTGTAAAGATCATAACACATGGTTGGCACTTTGATTTTGTCAATCTTAAGTTTTTTAATCATGCAATCTATTGAATTAGGAGAACCAAGGTCAAACGTATACAAAATATCAACACATAAGATTCAACTATAAAAACCATGAGGACCAAATTCTAATTGTTACAAGACCATTACACTCTAACTGTAAATAGTACTCATAGAATAATATGTTTATCTTCATCATTTGAGACAAATGGTAGCCTAACTTATAATCATCAAGTAATCACACAATAATAGGTTTACCTTCAATATTCTTATTGCAAGGTGGTTGAAGTCCTGAACATAGAGGATATAGAGTGTCATCCAAATCTGAAATAAACACAGAGATCAAAGATATTTAGGATGATAATAGGGGCCATCAAATAATGTAGCCCAAAATTATCATCTGTAGGATTTAAATATTTTACAAGGTTATAAGGACCAGATTTTCCATTCAAGGGTTTTTTAAAGTAAACCCTTTTTTTATTCCCTTATTTTGACAAAACTTGCATCAAAAAATAAACAAAAACAACAATATTACTTCATACCCAAAAGAGGAAAATGACCGGTATTCTATTTGAAAATGAACTCACAAAAATGCCTATAGATGATAAGGAGTATTGAGTGATGCAAAAAATTCCATACAATCAAGGTTCGAAACCTTGTGCATAATTATTCTTATTAACCATATTCCTATTCTATTAAAAGAAACACAATTTTTAATTCAAACCCAATTTATGAAAGCCCAAATCAATTTTAGGGAACCATTCTAAATCAAAGCAAAAATCCACAATACAAAGCAATACACTAGGATTGAATCATGGCATCTAAAATTTGATGCCATTCAAGAGTATAATCAAAATTATTTGATATCATGGAATTGTAGGTCTATTATGAAGTCATCAGACCTCATAACGGACCTATAATATTCCACTAAAATGCCACACTCAGCTAAATAGAAGAAATCCCAAAATTGACTTAACTAAATAAGGAAAAGTCCACTTACATAAAAAAATTTAGGTCATCATGGAGAAAGTTTATTGATTTTTGGTTCTAGTTTGTTCTTTCCTCCTTCCTCCTACAGGAAATAAATGAGCCATAAAAATGATATTTATCCTTCTCCCATGTGTAACATGCCCTACAAGGTTGCCTTGGTCACCATGGAGAATCTTAGAAGCTTAACAGACCACTTTAAGTTTCCATGGAGAATTTTGGAGAATATTGGTTTTTGTCCCTTCCCCTTCTTCCATGACAGAGAAAACCTTGAATGAAATCCTTCCAACCCCCTTCATTGTGGACTGATAGACTACCCAGGTTAACATTGAGCTCTTCCTCCAACACCAAAACATCAGACAAAAAATGATAGAGCTCCAAAACCCCCTAATTTGCATGCCACCACTTGTGATAATTTTTTTGATAAAGTTAAAAATATGTAGGGAGCAAATTACACTGTGTTTTTTAAGAGAGAAAAAAATGTGACTAACTTGGAATCCCATCAATGTGTAGCAGATGAAGAAAATGCCAAGGGATAAAAATAATCGTAATCAAACCCTACAAGTATGGAGTTGGGAGTAGATGAATCCTCCTCTACTGACATCTCACATACACAAATTATGTCAACAGTTCTTCTAACTTCTCACATCATGAAAATTTTGACCTTTTTTAATTGTGTTTTCTTTGTATGGAAGTCTCCATATCCCTACAAGAACCAATAACCAAGATGATAAGATCAAATTAAATTCACCAAATGCATATGTAACCACCAGAAGTAAATTATGGGAGATATTTTAATAAAATAATTCATTCACTGCTTTGCATGAATTTTAAAGCTCCCAAGGAAAATACAACACACCAAATAACATTTAAAGACATTAAAGCCTATCTCCATCTACTATGCCTAGGACAAGTACCCTGTCAAGGATGGATATGAATCTTGCCTTGAGGTGGACAATAACATGGATTTTTTTGGCCAATCAAAGAGAAAAAATATATTATTATATTCAATTATTTAAAGATCTTGTACCTTGCCTTTTCCAATATTTCACATATTTTTATGCACAGAAAATGGAGTCATTTGATTGATCCAAATCACTGCCAATAATAACTAGTTAAATTTTTTTGAATGCTTTAGTTCCTCCCTTCAAGAATAATAAGTTATATGTATTAAAATTTTACTATTATATGTTTGTAATTTAAAATGATCTTTTATCATTCTTGCAAGTAAATGTTAAGCTATTAGGTATGGGTAAAGGGTATGATAACAAGCACATGGTGTTCTATTAAGAATAAGGTCAAAGACACAAAACATCATACTCCTCTCCATATATAATAAAACCTATAAAGGTGATGGATTTTGTGATAAAAAATATGGTGGGGATGCCTAGCATTTTGCCAATGTCAAAAGTGTAATACTGAGTCATATCATTGATTACAAAAATTAGTGAAAACCATTACATGAGTGCTTCAAAGAGCTTCTCCTGACCATCCATGTATTGCATGAGAAGATTCAATATCCCTCATCACTTTAAATATGCAATGGATTCGACTCTATCCATGAAGCCATCTATGGAGGAAAGTGATAGTTCCACCAGATCAATTCCTGATGGTAATATCTTTTGCTTAATTTGTGTAATATTAAAGGGAGTGGATAAGAAGGAAAGTTTGATATCATGGATATCAAGCTTATTTTCCAACTCTATAAATGTATTTATGTGGCTGAATGCGATCCAAGGGACCATCAAAACATGAATTTGTTTCCCCTCCATATTCTTCAAATCAAATTGTTGAGTCTAGAACTCAACGAGCAAGCTATGTACAACCCTATTTAGAAGGACTCAAATTTTCTTAGGGATACGTGTGTTAAATGTCTTCCATCATGTCAATTAATTTTTATAATGGTTATGTTTCAAGTTGTTGGTCACATCAATTTAAAGATAGTGTCATGTTTTTATTAAAGGTAAAAGTGGGTTTTACATGGACTCTATCCATACAAAAGAAAATCAGGTTTGGTCAAAGACAAGATTAAGCATTAGAGTTTGAGAAGCAAGATAAATGTATAAATAGAGCTATAAATAGTAGAAGAATAACCATATATGAAAATTAAATATCTCAAGAAATTCAGCAATTGGTGCTCTTCTAGTAATCATAGGCCATGGTCTAGTCTTCAGTCATGCTCTTTAACCTCATGCCCAAGATGTTCACATATTTTCAATTCTCTTAGTTCATGTTAATGACTTTAATATTTTATTATGTTTTTTTATCTTCAGTGTCTTTTTTCTTAGTATTGAAAATCATGGACATACCCTCCATACTTTGCATGGCATTATTGATGATAACCCTACTGCAACTCATAAGGAGATTGAGATTTTCCTTAAGATCTTTGTTCTCCCTTTCGACCCTACTCATTCTCTCTATAAGATGCTCAATGTGGGTAGACATTTCCACTTATTTATCTTTAGTGCAATAAATACCATCAATCAAATTGATTTTATTGCTTACCTATTTAAGATGAGCATGATCCTTCATGAATCAATGAAGGAAAGCTTTGTGCAAATTAACCTCATCCTTGAGTTGGTCTAGTTTATTTTGATTCTTGATATAATCAGCGAAAGTGTTTTGATTTGATAGGGGATGGTTCTTGGGGGAGGAGGTTTCCCCATTCTTAGTACCATCAACATTGATCTTATCCGCACATGATCCTATCCTCACCTAATGTAAAGTTATCATTAACAAAATCTATTATAGTCAGTTGAAAGTATTAATTTGTAATCTATTGTAATCAAAATCTCTCATTAAATATACCAAAAAATTATTTGTTCAAGTGAAACTTATAATACCTATGTTGACAAGGACTAAAAATTAAATGTATTAATGGATACCATGTCATGCTATATGCCTTATAAATAGCTGGAATTCCGTGTGTATTAATATTTAATATAACTATAAACAAATCTCAAAATTTGTTCATTGTAAATATTTATATATAAATAATAAGAACTAAAACCACACTACAAATCTTGTTGAATTAATTAAAATTACTTTTGACTCACCAATTCTCAACATGTAAGGGAAAAATTTACATGGAAATTTCAATTGTTAATGTTATTTAATATGTACTATTTAATATTAAAATTTAGCATGATTATCCTACTTAGACATTAAATATTAACGAGTTGAGTTGGAATTCATTTTTAACTACCTAACTTTTAAAGTTTAATAGATTTAATGGTGTTGAAAAACTTTGTAATGGGGTGAGGGTTTCATTTAGGTTACAATATTTAGTGAGCTTCTTATAAATTTTTATGTTAATACGTAATTTTACTAAAATTGAATATTACAATAATTTAATTTTGGTCTATGATTGGTTGAGTTGTGAAATTATATGTTTCTAGGGTACCTGTTTCAATGTCTATTAATAGTTCATATTAAACTTTTAGTGGCATATTTTTATATGTTTTTATTTCCTTGTTATTTGTTTCTCTCATTTTCTTATCTCCTTAATTTTATATTTTAAGTTATTAAAGGATTATTATCTATAATTATATAATGTAAATTTATGGGGTCTTATGACCATTCAATGTGCATCTCTATGGTGGATCCTAATGATTTGAGTTTCATATACATTTTTCTACTATTTTTCAGTCTTTCACATGTTTTATCAACTTAATTAAATTAAAAGCTTGTTACCTATAATTATATAATATAAATTTATGGGGTTTTAGAACCATTCAATATGCAACTCCATGATGGGCCTTAATGATCTGAGTGTCACATACCTTTTTCTACCATTTTTTAGTCTTCAACACACGTTTTGTCAACTTACACTAATTTGGTCTTAAATTTAATTTGAGAAGATTATAACTACACATACTTAGTGTATGTAGGACCCAAAATGACAAAGTAAAGATTAAAGAAGACATGAGTTCTATTCTATAGATATTTATTATGAAAGTGTAAGATCATAATTCAAGTTTTTGGAGTAAAATTGAAATAAGATTTTTAATTATTCATTTAACCATATTGCGAGTGCAATTTCACCTATTCCAGTACCATTATGAGTAGTAGCTAACTTGGAGAAGACTATGGTTTAGTTTGGCATCCAAAAATGTGTTCAAATACGCAAAACAAGATATGAGATTAAAGAAAAATATATAAGTAGTTACAATTTGTAAGAGATTAAGGGAGGGAAAAAATTTACTCTACTTCCAAAAATGATGCCATATCCATTTTTGGCATGATACAACAATTGCATTGTCTTGCACTCATTTCACAAACATGGTTAAATTCTAGTGTAATTAAAGTATAACTGCTACCCAGAGACATGTTTATGTAAAATATTATATTCTTTTTTTCCTCTTCTTTTTCATTACTTTTTCCAATTAGGGTTATTTTTAACAAATATGTTACCTTCATAAAATATATTTGGCATCTTCAGGGTTTGGGAATATAGTGGATTCTAATTTTTAATGCCTTCTCTCTTCCTTTTTTCACTCTATTTTTTTTTGCTCTTTTGTACTTTTCATATTTAACATTTTATTTATTATATTATATATAGATTTCTCAAGTTTTTAGAATGACACTTGGTATAATAATTTCGTCTGAGTTTATTTTAAATGAATTTTTTTAAGTAACGATTAAATGTATATCAAATTTAAGATTAGAATTATAAGTGAACACACCACCACTCCTGATGTTGTTGTAAAATACCTCTTAACATAATTAAACCAATAATTGATAAATACACATAAAATTTTAAACCAATAAACATTTGGTGAATATTCTCTCCTCCCAGTGTCCCATGTTAGCCCACTCAACTACAGAGGCAATGTGAAACCTATCGATGGGTGGTAGTAACTCACCTTTGCCTGCCAATGGCACTTTTCTTGTCTCAGCCCTTCCTACCATCATCGTTGGCTCTGCTCCTCCCCTGAGCGGTTATTATTTTTATCTTGGTCCCGTAGTGGACAACCCTACAGTCATTGGTTGTATACACCGATGGGTTTATGGAAATTTTAAAAACATCTCAAACCCATTTCATTCTTGCAACAATTTTTGCAAGTCCTAGATCCCCTCTGGATCCTCCTCAGGCGCCATTACTAAATAATAATAATCATAGTGACAGAAATATAATCATGGTCAAAAATTTAATATTAAATAATAAATGAAGGCATCCAAATTATCATTGGAAATCTCTATAAGTGATATTTCATCCAGTGGTCACCATGTGGCTATTTAAAAATACCAAGCAGTTGTTAAAAATAATATTATAAGGACCACAGTCTAAAGAAGTTTAATAACAACCCAAACTTATGAAAATGATATCATACAAGTATTGATGGGTATTTTAGCTGGGAGGATATAAAGGATAGATAAAATATCAAAAATTCATGATAGGCTAGAGATCGATTTGGCTTGACTGGCATATTTTTTAGGTTAGGAGGTATTTGGGAGATCTAGAGATCATAATTGAAGAATCAGTATCATGATCGATATTTTTGAGAAATGGCTCAGCCACATTTGAAAAAATAGGTCACATATAGGTCTCAGTAGGTTTTGTAGAGTCTATACCTAATTAGAGAGTGAATGTAAATCCTGTAGAGGATTAAAATCATATAGTTAAAAATTTATAATAGAGATAAACTGTGAATATAGATTTTTTTTTAAAGCTTGTTTTCACTTAATAAAATAAATTTTGTTGTTTTCGTGTGACTTTGAATGCATGATCAAGGAATTTCCTTCATTGAGAACTCCTACTATGAGTTGCACTAGATTTCAACATTAGCTACATTCTTAATTCACATTTTATGTGTGTTTATTTAGTTTAGTGGTTACTGCTAGTTAATGACCTCTTAAAATCATTATTTATACACTCAATAATTCTCACATGACCTCTAATAATAAGTATAAGTTGAAATGTCATCATGTTTGTAATGTAAAAAATATATTTAATTTAACAAACCAAAATGTAATATTAAAAAATTCATGTTTTAGGGGTTTAAAACATAAATGGTTGAATACATATTCTCATGCACTCAACACAAGCATTTCAATGCAATGTGTGTTAATAAAGGAAAAACCATTAGAAGTACATATCTTTTCCTCACTAGTTTTATTATTAGTCACGTCTTGACACATTTCACCATAGAAAGTGTTTGTAACAAAAACTTGCATCAGTTAAAAAAAATTACATTAAAAATGTCACAAACTCATTAAAATCTAGTATTTTTAAATTGAGAACATGGAAATATGTCATGCCAACTATAATAACTATACCTATTAATATATTTAAATACCTTAATGCATGTCAAAATTGACCTTCTTATGGAATCATTTCTAAAATTCTTTCTTCTAATATTTTGAAATTATCAACTTTTTATTTATTTTAATGTTGTTCATATTATTCCTCATGCTTTTAAAAAAGTTAAATTTTTTTAACATACCCACATTGCTTTCTAACTTAATTTGATTCCACAACATAAATTGTATTGCTTCTCCAATTCCTCAAATTTATCAAAATGTTTCTAGGATCCTGTTGGTATAGACTTTTATCCTGCAGGTTTTTTCTACACCATTCATTATGATTGATTAGGGTCTTAAAGGCCATTTCAGTTATTTGAGAAGATTAGTCCGACATTCACTAGCATGTGGGGTTTCATTCTTTCTTCCACCTATATATGTACATCTCTCCCTTTGTATTCAATATCAAAAGTTAATGAATATTTTATCTTTATCAATTTTGATTTGTCTCATATAATTCTCTTTTGTGATTTTAATTTACTATAGCACTTTGGTGGTGTGTACTCACTTCTTGTCTTATGTGACCATTCGACCTTCATATTCAATTTATCCAAATTAGGATCAAACTCTGATATGGTATAAAAACCACGGATGGTAAATGTTTGTCATGTTATTTGCTTCTAAACTTTTTATGCAATCTTGAGATATGTTGCATAAGTAAGATAATAGATTTGTATTATTTTTCATTAAGATCTATTCATTATTATTATCATACACTTGCATGCTTTGTAATGTTGGTATATAAAATCTCTTTGGAAGTCTAATGTTCTTCTAGTTTAATCAAATTCACTACAACTTGGAAGTATACATTTTATTTCTCGAGGAAACATGTTTTCCATCACATTGTTTTTTTTGTGGCTTCCTAGTTCAGATATAATTTTTCATTCTCGTGCCTAGTTTTCCATCTTCATGTTTGAGCTATTACTTATCTGAAACCATTATGAATCTCACCAAAATGTTTCAGGGTTTAGTGCACCTTGGTCTTAGTTTTTAGATCATTTTTAACTTTTGAATTTAGTTAATAAATGCAAAAGTTGTGATACATTTAGTAACTACAAGTAAAAAATAAAACATTATAATTTGGAGATTGTTTCTGAAAATTTCTTCCAAAATAAGCTAAGTATATTCAAGTTTGACATAATATTTTTATCATGTTAAATTATTTTTATAATAACTTGATTTAAAACAATGGAAAATAGACTACTTTTCTTTTAATGCACAAGTAATGCATAAGAATATTAGTCAAGTTTAGCATCGTTAGTGGATATTTTTAGTGTTTTTTATAAAATAATATTTTTTAGAAAATATTAAAAAAAAATGTTTTTACACTTGCTCACATTATACTTACTTCCTTAGATGCATTATCAGTTGAGTCTGACCTCCTCTTTTATTAGCAAAATTTATCTTTTCTAACATATGAATTGATTTCTCTAGACACACTATCGACTGAGTCTGACATCTTTTGATCATGTATTTGAAACATTTGGGGGGATTTTCCATTTCATAATTTAGATGATGTACTATGCCTTTTTATTCTCTCATTTCATTCTACTTGCACTTTTATTTCTACAACAACTTCAACTTGCATTAATACTACATATAATTTTTGCACTAATGGATTCAAGTTCAATCAACCCACTAACTCCATTTAACTATCATGAATGGAAAATCAAGATGACAGTTATTCTAAGGAGTAAGGGTATGTATAGGATAACCATGGGTAATGAAACTAAACCTAGTACAGACCTATGGGCTATTATATATTTCTATAACACATAATCTTTTATTTTACTTATATCCTAACAAATCACCTTGGGATGTATGGACCATTCTAGGTAAATTACTTGGGTAATAAGATGTGATTAGAGGTCATGAGCTTGAGAATGAACTCATTATTCTAAGTCTTGGTAAATTTGACACCCTTCAGGGTTTATTTACTAAGTTAAAGTCCTTAAGATTGAATGTAAAAAAATGTGGGATAAAGAAATAAGATGATGAATTTGTTTTTTCTATACTCTAAACTAGGTCATGACTATTCATTCTTTATCTCTACTTTTCATGCCACTAAGAGTGCTTTAGGCACTGCATGGAAAATGTCATTTTTAGATGCTTTCATTATTGACTTAACTAGGGAGCAAGACAATTTGATCTAGATGGGAACATTAAAGTCCACAAAACCTCAATCTCTAACTACTAGGAATGGGAAAGAAAATACTTCCAACAAAGAGAATAAGAACAATAAGGATCAAGAGAAGAATAAAGAATCAACCTCTACTAAAACCAAAATTGGATCCTCCTCTTTGAATTACAAACATAAGAAAGAGAAGGTTAAGTGTTCCTATTTTAATAAAAATTTGCATGATAAATGTAAATGCATGCAAAATAAAATAGATCACTTAACTCATCTATTAGAGAATAACGAGACATGTGTTCTTGAGTCCATCAAGTAGAGGTCATCTACCCATGATTCTACTAAAGAAAAAGGCAAGGAGAAGGGTAAAGAAAAGGGAAAATATCTTGTAGTAGTTTAAACTTCAACATCTTTATGGGTCATTGACTCGAGTGCTTCTCACCAATGGGCTCTTCACTAGTTAGGTTTTCTTCTTTAGAGCCTTATAACATGTCTTCTATTAGTTTGGGTGATGATAGTTATGTACCTGTTATAGGGAGAGGGTCTATTGAAATCGAAGGAGGAACATTTAATAATTTTTTAAGTGTGCCTTCCCTTTCAACCAATCTCCTATCAATATATCAAATCACTCATACCAGTAAAGAGATGAGGGTTGAATTTTTACCAGATTTAGTTATTATCAGGGAGTTGCATAGTGATACTACAGTGGTAGTGGATAGGGAAGATCAAAAAGACAAGTTATTCACCTTATCACATTTTTCACTTGATTCTTCTACAAAAACATTGATGAATCATTTAGATGGAGTTATCAAATTATGGCATGAGTGGTTTGGCCACCTTAACTACCACTACCTTGAACAACCAAACAAAAATGACATGGTCATAGGCTTGCCTTGAGTCCAATTCTCTAAGGGACTTTTTGATGGGTACTCTCTTGGAAAGAATCCTAAAGTAAAATTTGACAAAGGCAGATCTTGGACGGCTTCACAAGCATTGGAGTTAGTACACAATGATGTATTTGGGCCCTTTCCTAGTCTATCTTTTACAAAGGCTAAGTACCTTCTCACTTTCAATGATGGTTTCTTGAGATATACATGGGTCTACTTTATTAAGAAAAAGTTTGAAGTGTTTGAGGATTTTCAATACTTGAAGGCACTTATTGATAAAAACTTTGAGAAATCCATTAAGGTTCTTAGAACTGACAATGGAGGTGAATATGTTATCAATAGATTTGAGTAGTTTGCACCATAAATGGGATTGATTTGTAGTGGATAGTTACATTTATTCAATAATGGAGTTGCAGAACATAAGAATAGGTCCTTGAAAGAAATGGTTAGTTGTATGATTCACTATAAGTCCTTGACACCTAAGTATTGGGCTGAATCCATAATTTTTCTTGTTATATTTAGAACAAGGTTCCTCATAAAGCTTTGAAAGGTAAATCACCCTTTGAAGCTTGGAATGGGGGGAAAAATGATGTTGATCACCTTAGAGTTTTTTGGATCTCCATTTATGGCATGTATACTAAAGAAGATACACAAATCTATGAAACCCTAGTCCAAGCCTTACATCTTTGTAGGTTATCTAGATGGTATCAAGGGGTACCACCTTCTACATATAACCACACATGAGTTATTTGTAAAGAGAAGTGCTCACTTTTAGGAGAGTCTCATAGACTCAACACTTGACACTTCTTATCTTTCATTAGATTCACTTAGACTTGATGATTCTTCTTCTGACTCGAATCATCCAGAGCAGGTTCTTGAGCTAGGGTCTTCTTCTTCTTCTAGTTCTAACAATGAGGGAAGTGATGGGTAGTCTTCTACATCCACCTCTAATCATGTTTTAGAGGATGATGATTCAACACCTGACTCACCCAAATATATGCCCCTTTGGGCCAAAGAGACACTTTATAGTGAAAGCATATGGCTAGGGGATTTAATAGATGATAGACGTACTTGAGTAAATTATAAGAGTGGTCCACATGTTTTCTCTACTTTAGTTTCAGATCAAAATATATTCTTAGAGGATTTAGGCATACCTAAGTGGGATAGTGTTATGCAAGAAGAATATTATTCATTAATTAAAATTCCCATATGGGATTTGACTTAACTTCCTAAGGAAAGGAAGATGGTTTGATGTAGTTGGATATATCAGACCAAGTTAGAATCATATTGGTTGGGAGATAAGTATAAAGCATGATTGGTCACCAAGGGTTTTTCATAGATAGCTGGCATTGACTACTCATATACCTTTGCACCTATTGAAAAGATGACTTTGATCTGAATCATACTAGCTATAATTGTAGTACATGGTTGGGATGTGTAATGGATAGATGTGAAGAGTGACTTTCTTTACAAAGACCTTGAGGAGGATATTTATATAGAACAAACACCTGGGTTTGTTCAGGATTTGTCTTTAATTTTAAAATTTAGGAAATCTATCTATGGCCTCAAATAGGCCCCTTAGGCTTAGTACACCAAGATGGATTCATTCCTCCTTACTTTAGGGTTCACTATGTGTCATTAATTCGCCAACATATATTTTTTTGGTAGGATGATTCTTTACTTATACTAGTCCTTTATGTTGATGATCTTTTGATCATTAGGAGTTCCTCATTGACTATTTCAATGTTGAAGACAACTCTAAAATACATATTTTACAAGATAGACTTGGATCTTTTGCATTACTTCCTTGCATCAAGATTTCATAGTTTGATTTAGGGATTTCACTTGTACAACCCAAATATGATCTTGATATTTTGGTTTAGGTTTACATGGTCAATTGTAATCCATCTTCAAATCCCTTTTTGTCAAGAGCTAACCATGAGGCTAATTTTTTTACAACTTTGATTGATGCCACTTTGTATCGACAAATTTTTGTCAGCCTCATTTATCTAACTCATACAAAGGCTGATATTTCATATACAATGGGACTTATCTCCAGATTCATGTAGGAACCCCATGAGTTGCATTGGAAAGCAACTAAGAGGATCTTGCACTACATTTAGGGATCTTATAGATTCGAGATTTAGTACAGATTTGGAACAAAGGTTAACTTGGTTGGTTTTATAGATTTATATTGGGCTAGAAATGCTCATAATTGTAGTTCCAATTTTAGGTTATAAGATTCCTTTGGGTTATGGTTGGGCATCATTTGGTCTAGCAAGAAGAAAAATGATATTACTATATCATTCATAGTGGCAGAGTATAGGGGAGTTGTTAACACAATTATTGAGTCTATTTGGCTTCAAGGGATTATATTTGAGTTTGACATTCTTTTCAGGTATCCCACCATCATCTATTATGAAAACCATAATACCATATAGATATGTAAGAATTTGGTTTAGCACTAGCAGACTAAACACGTTGAGATTCACATGCATTTTATCCAGGAGATTATTCATGATTAGGTCAACAACTCGAGATTTTTCCAATCTTTAGATTAGGTTACATAAATCATTACCAAACCCTTCATTCACAACAAGCTCTTCTTAGGGTTAACTATAGATCAGTAATGACATCACCTTTAGGGGGTCCTCTAGCCTCTTTTTTTCTTCTATGTCTCTCTTTGGGGGGGGGGGAGTTTTTCCTACGAGTTTTATCCTTTTTCTCAACTTTATGAGAGAGTGTTATATACCTAGGTACCTCATAATGCCTCATTATCAAGACCCAATTCTCCATCCCACTTAACCTACATTTAAAGGGGGTGTTGGTTTAGAATCTTATCTTACTAATTTTGTCTAAGTAAGTGCATCCCTAACATCAAACTTGCTTACTTTCACCTTTAACATCATGTGTTTCAAAACATTAATGGATTTTTAATTATTTCAATTGGAAGAACTTGTTTAAAGCCATGGAGAATTATTTTGTATAAGTTGATCCATAATAGTGGTCAACTAATCACTTAGAGTTGAAAACTAATTCTTCATAAGATTGTTTCCATTTTTACTACATCGAGATCATCCATCCTCATCATGGTTTGTATATCTTTTTAAGATAATTTGATATATTTTAATGTTTTTAATAAAAATGGAATACAAGTTATTGTAAATTCAATTGATGTTAAGGCAAATTTAAGCCAATGTGAATACCAAATTTAATGATAACTTTAATCTAATGCAGAAGCATCTTTGCCTATAATACATACTACAGAGGTGATGTATGTCATGATAAAAAGTATGGGGGGGATTCCCAATGTACTACTCTATTGTAGACTACAAAATCTGATGAAATTTTTTGTAGGATAACTTTAAATGCCTTCTCATTTTAATGTCCCTCCTCGCTTTTCCCTTTATGGAGGATAGTGGTAGCTCCACAACATTGATTCAAACTTGGGTTAATGAGATATGTATATATTCTTATAGGTTTTTTTGAGGAATATTTCTTTTATTTGTATTTATATAATGTTGACAAGTTAATTTTCTATGAATAAATAAGGTATTTTTTTAATTGAAAAAATGCAAATTACATAAAGAATTCAGTGTTTATAAGAGCGTTTTAAAGAGAGAACAACTGGCAGTAATAAAAAAAGGAACACTATAGTGTTGGTAACAAATAGAGTCATCAAAGATAGTCAAAAACATGACATATAAATACATTACATCTAAACTCATAGGATAGACTTGTCAACCATCATACAAAATATTCTTCAACACCTGAGAAACACTAATCTTCTTGTTATATAACAGTTAGTTACTTGATATTTAATATGTTGAATCTGGAGAGCCACTAATGTGTTCTTCTTTGATTTCATTTGATATTGAGAGAAAAAAGAATCAAGACAATAAAATATATTAGTGTAAAGCCATAAAATTATAAAACCTTAATGATCATAATGATAAAAAAGTATTTTGCATTTGTTCCTCTAAAGGTGCATTAAAATAACATGTCTAACACCATCAACAATAACATTATCATATAATCTAACACCAAGAAGAGCCTCTTTCCATTTAAGCTTATGTCAAAAAATAGTAGGTAAATCATAAAAAATAGAATTTCATTATTTTCTCACATGCAGACATCCACAAAAAATATGCGTCATACTTTCATATTGATGACAAAATAGACTGTTGACAGGTTGGATCATAATACATTTTAACATGTCCTAAATGGGCAGTTTGCAATGTAGTATCTTCCAAGCCATCAATTGAGCATCAGAATCAGGTTTTAATTTCTAGATTTGAGCTGTAAGTTTTGTCTAATATTTCTCACTAAATTTATAATTCCATTTGTTATTTAAATATAACTTTAAAGGCAATTTAGGAAGTAGCTATAAGTATATCTTATTTAAAGGATAAAAGAGAAAGGATAAGAAGCTAGCCACACCCAATCTTTAAAAAAATACATTGAACATGAGTACAAAGCTTCATAGATAATTCCATAGGCACTAAAGACTGAAGAAACATCAAATATGGTTTATACTTATTGCTCAAACTAAAGCGGATTTTAATAGACTGCCATGGTAACTAGTTTAAAGTAGTAAAATCCAAAAGATCTAAAAAATAGAAAAATCTTTTGTTATAATAAAATAAGATTATTTAGGACAATGTAAGGCAAGGGTCTGACCCTAATAATAGACATGTTCTTTTGACCAAATAGAAGAAGAGGAAAAGCTAAACCCATGTTGCAAACAATCATCTCTCCATATTAATAAATGAAATGTATATTTCCAAGCTTTCTAAATAGATTTTAAAGGTGGAGAAGCTTTCACAAAGAAGAATGAAGCATGGATAATTTTATCCAGCCACTCTACTAACTGCCATTTGCCTTTTGATGTAGCTAGGCTGATTCTATTCCATATAAGAATTTTCCATGGTTTGTCACCTTTGATAGCTCTAACAATCCATTTGGATGCTAAACAAACCCCTTGAGATTTTGGTTTTATTAACCACAAACCACCTTTAATTTATGTTGAATACAATGTGTCTATGAAGTGGATATAAAACCAGCATTACCATCCCATTTAGCCTAGATAAATCATAAAATATTTTTAATTAAGTCATAACATTTTGTTTAAGGCATCCAACAAGATGAATAATAAACATGTGTGGCAAGAAAAAAATTATTAGCTACTTGGATCTTACTTGCCAAAGAAAGGAATTTATTCCCCCAACTAAATAGTTTATTCTTCAACCTATTAAGGTACCAACTCCATATGTTAGAGAGAGAAACTTCAAGACCAAAAGGAATCCCAAGATACCTTTTAATCTCACCATATTTAATTTGATTCCATTCATGAGGTATCCATCGAGGAACAAGCCCTGATTAGATCATCAAAAATTATGTTTTATCATGAGTAAGTTTAGATCTAGAGACTGAACAATATAATTATAAAATCATCATCCTGTTGTTAATGTCTTTTTTAGAATTTTTAAGGAATAATAAACTATCATCAGCATACTATGAATTGATTACAAAAACATTATGAGGGACAAAAATCCATGAGATGAAACTCTTTTGATTGGCATAATGAAATAGATAACCCAAGGTATCAGTTGCAAGGACATAAAGGATAGGGGCTAATGGGCACCCTTGTCAGATAGATCTCTGCAAGGGAAATGGGTCTATCATCTTATTGTTAATAATAATCCAAGCATTAGCATCCTAAAATAACATTTGGACATGAAGTAAAATTTGAGGATCGAAACCCAACCATTGTAACATTTTTAGGATGACACCCCAGTGTATTCTATCATAAGATTTATCAAAATTGAGTTTGATTAAAATAGCATTTTGACCCATTTATTGGACCAATTCAAAATTTTCCCATGTAATAATAATATTATCAAGGATATATCTTCCTGTAATAAACCCAATTTGTTTAGGTCTTACAATTTCTTGCACCACTAGTTTAATCCTCATAGCTAAAGCTTTTGCAATGATTTTATAATAAGTATTAAGTAAAGTGATAGGGTTCCAACCAGATATAGTGTCTTAATTTTTCCCTTTAGGAAGGATTTTAATTATGCCACCATTAATGCTCGATCTTAAAGATCCTATCTTAAATGCCTTCAGGTAAAGGCATTAAAAATCTTCCTTAATAGTATACCACATAGCCTAGTAGAATTCCATTAGAAGCCCATCATAGGTTGGAATTTTGTAAGGAGCCATAGAAAAAAGGTCTTTTTCCAAATATTTGAAGGAAAGGATTCTATCTAAAAAACAACTATATTAAGAATCTATTTTGTTAGGAATATGGTCCCTACTAATATCCTCAAGAGTTTCTTGACTATCTTGCCATGGATCATCCTTTAAGAGATCCTTATAAAATTTTATAAATAAGGTACATATATCAACAATATTAGATTGAAGTACATCAAATTCAACCTTGATAGCACCAATTCTTTCTTTGTCATGTTTGTAATTAAAGTAGCTAAAAAATCACTTCGGACCCTTGTTACCTTTTTTAATCCAATGTAATCTAGATCTAATTTTAGCCCCTTGTCCTTTATAATTATCAATTTTATGCAATTGAGCTACTGTAGCAGTAATGGAGGTTTAAAATATAATATTATTAGGGATCATCATTAAGCAAGTTTCTATCATGAATGAGTTTCCCTTGGAGAGATTTTTCCCTTCATTTTCAATTTCAAGAATTTTGTTTACCAAATGAACAAAGAAAAAAGGTACATTAAGAAATGGTTTCACACCACCAATCAACCCAAGAATATCCTTCCTCTAGTTTGGGTATAGTAGTCCATATTCCTTCAAGGGCAATGAGACAAAAAAGGTTTTTCAAGTGGTAAATATTGAGTTTGAAGGGGAGGAAATTATCATTACTTGACTTGTAATGATCTGAAATAGTGGTGGAATAGTCCACCTAAATACAAACACCCTTAGAGTTATAGATTAGTGGTAACATAGGAGAAAGATAAAACCTATCCAGCCTACTCAATTTTCTATCATCATCCCTCCTATAAACGGACTAAGTACACTAGTTTGTGGCATGGCTAGTGAATTTATCATGAATGGGGTCAATAACACCCATGGATTTTTGACATAACAACCAACTATCAAATTCTTGTTTGTTGATATTATGTCGTTTAGGCTAGATCTAGTCTTGATGATGTTATACCATGTTAAAATGACCGCCTAAAATCTAGTTTATAGTAGGTAAATTATTGGACAATTGATCCCAAAGTTTATCTCACTCTTTAGTAAGGTTTTGGGCATAAATAGAGTAGAATCTGATGAGTTTTCCATTGATAATAATGAGGGTCTAAACATAGCTATGTGAAGGCTCTTCACCCTTATCAATGATATGCTTAGAGATCCGTGGTGAAAACCCAATAACAACTCCATCGCTTCCATATATATGAGATGTATGTAAAAAATAGAATCTTTCCAAACATTACATAATGACATTTCAAGTCTGATATTACTAAGTTTGACTTTTTTGAAAATAACACATCAAGATTTCATTTCATAGCCATCTCATTTACTTTAAACTTGTGATGAGGGAGTGAAATCCTCTTACATTCCAAGAAAGTAAGTTATAATTCATGTTGAATGTTAGAATAATAATCATCTTGAGTTAGCACGCTAAAGCTGTTATCAAGAATAATGTCATGATCCCTAGACTTTTGACCATTAGGGGCAGAAGAAGGAGATATATATATGTGACAGAGACAAGGAGGAGGAGAAGAGGACTCATGAGCATGAGACTGAGGAGAGGAGTGATGAGGAGTAGGGGTGGATTCATGGATAGGGGGTAAGGGAGATGAGGGAGGGGGAGAAGACTAATGGTATCGGGGTGAAGAATTAGAGATAGTAGGATAAAAAGAGGTAGAAGGCTCTTTTATATTTTTAACCATTTTATACCCACTAGACATGATCATATCTTTAAAGCATGGGCTAGACTCTAAAACATTAGGATTGAGATCAGAGGTAGGCAACAAGTGAGGAGTAGAATGGTGGATGGAAGGAAGAGAATATTGGTTGGGAGAAGAAACATGCCCACTTGGAAGAGAGGGATTCAAGGGTGGCTATGTGAATTAAGTCTTCTTAATGGGACGCTCAGGAATCAGATGACCTTCTTTATGGCAATAAAAACATGCATTTGGCTTATTTAAATAGACTATAGGCTGATTCAATTCAAAACCTAGAATAATAAGTTTGATGTTCTCACGCAATGGTCTATTCAAATCTATTTCCATGAAGACTCTCAGGTGGACCTTTAAGATTAAATATTTATTATATTTATTCTTGCACCAAATAACTCTTCCCAACTGGGCAGTAATATCTTTCAAAAATGGTCTGAAGCCAGGTTAAGGTAAGGCAAATCAATCCACATAGGGTAATTCAAGCCAAATGACCCTTAAAATTGGAAATTAAAGATCCAAGCCTAAAGATAACATAATTTCCCATAGATAACCCAATTACCATATTTCAAAACAACTTGAGCATGATCTATTGATTTAAACATGGATGAGACATGCCCTTTTCCTAGGCCTCTTAATGCCTCAATTTCCCATCCCCTATTTTCCCAATTCATATGAGCCCATTTATAAAAATAATCTTAATTGGGAATGCCTCTTAGAAAAAATAGAATAATAGTTCTATTTTGACATTCAAAAATAGTATCAATAATATCATCAAGAAGTTGTATATATAGGGTTTTATCTTAGTCAAGAGAAAAATATTGTCAGGCTTGGAATCATCTATCTGAGTCTCTTCCATGGCCATAACTTCATGGTTCCATTTTGAAATTGGAGTGTGTTCTTCATTGTTGGAAGGATCAGTCACTGCAAGAGCTATTTCCTCTAGGTTAGATCTCTTCCTTGCCTATTTAGATGTTGATTTGATGCACATGGGGTAGATTTTCTTGGTGAAATTTGAACAACATTTGCTAAGGTTTGTTATAAACTTATTTCATCTATATGTAGAGCATTTTATTTCACAAGAGTATTTTCTTAGTAATCATATCACTCTTGAATAAATAAGGTATTTCATTTATTTGTATTTATGTAGGCTGAATTGAATGATTTAGATGCTTGGGAAATACATTTTAGATGCCAATCTCTCATAAAAGGGACTACAAGCAAGATCTAAAATTGAACCCATCACATCCCGTTGAAGTTCTTCAAACTTGTCTCAAAAATGTAGTGCAAAAATTGCATGTTATAAAAAAGCAAAATTCAAATTTTAAACATCCACAGTGAAGTACTAGTTATTTAATTAAATGATGAAAAAAGGGCTATTAGATTTAATAGCCCTCAAATTGTTTTTGTTGGTGGTATCTTAGCAGGTATTTGAGGAGCACTGCTAGTTGGTGACAACACTAACAAGATTTAAATTTTGAAAGATTTTTTTGACAATAAAAAATATTTATAGAATGCACAACACCTGTCAGCTACTGATCTATTGGCATTCTGTGATGGTAAGGTTGGGTTTTTATTTTGGTAGAAAAAAGTAATAATGATGACATTATAAGAAATAACTTGATTACCATGTCACTGGAATGACCTTAAATTGAATGAGTACTATGTGGACTATTCAAGCCTTCCTGAGAAATCTCTCAAAGAAAGAAATCACTTTTCATGAAAAATGGATGATTAGTAGTGGTTATTGGTTCAATTTGATAAATTTGTTTGGTTCAAAAAGAGTCTTCAAAGGATTAATTCTTGCTGCTATCAAAATATGATACGAGAAAAGGGATGAGGCTGGAATCGTGTCGTGGATGACTTTGATGGAATGGATACCCTTGAATCCTTAGCTTTTAACTTAAGATCATTGCATAAACTAATGGTCAACAAAAAATAAATAAAAAATGGATGATTGAAAGAATTGAAAAAAATGCTATATAATTGCAATGTGAAAACTCTAGTTGCTTAAAAATAATAATTAACTTTGACAGTGGGTATTGTTTAATTTTGATTTAGTTTCAAACAAATACTCCTAAGAGTTGTTTTATGGGGCCTCCCAATGGCATCCTCACTCCCAAAAAGTCCATACTTGCAATAGATAATATATTTTATTATCACTTTACTTAAGTCGGTGTTTTGTTCTCTATACCTTCTATCTAATGGTAAAGTTGCTCCGTAGTTGTAAAGTTTGTTGATCACCCAGAACATCCCAAGGAAAAGAATATTTCCAAGGATAAGTTTCAAATTGTTAGTTTGAAAGTGAAATGGGACATGAAGTATATCCTCAAATTGGTAAGCAATATTCTATCCTCTGGTGATTTCTATATATTTTTTTTAAATTAAAAATTACAAAAAAGAGTACTTTGAAATATACCAAATAGATTTTATTTTCTTGAAAATTTTATTTTTGTGTACTAGTTTGAGGAGCAAAAAGATTCGGTGTTCATGGAAATACTGCTCATAGTAGTCTTTCCTTATCCAAAATGCCCTTCTCAAGTATTATTCCTAATAATATTATGTCCCTGTATCCTTAATACATTTTTTGAGCTATAAAATATGTAAAGTATCTCAATCTTAGACAAGTTGCTAATGCTTGATTTATCACAAGCTTTATCAAAGGGTCCAAAGTCTAGAGGTACAAATATGAACAATATCTATAAGATATAAGTGTGAATTTCCTTTGTTACCACATGAGGGACTTATAGACCTTCTAAGATGTTGTGGCAAGGCTCTGACCTCAAAAATAATTATACAACACC
The DNA here is from genome assembly GCA_037957365.1 of Torreya grandis. NCBI lineage: Eukaryota > Viridiplantae > Streptophyta > Pinopsida > Cupressales > Taxaceae > Torreya > Torreya grandis. Next base: position 2,262,228 of record JARHVA010000759.1, on the reverse strand, counting down.
TTACCTTTAAATGTGTGAAACCTTGATAATTATAAAAAAGATTAAAGTTTTCCCAAAAATCTAAATTTAGATGTTCAAACTATTGTCAATTAGACTAAATAAATAGAGCTTTTCTGAATATATTCATTGATATGTGTCAATTATGGTCTCCAAACTTTTTATTGGTTGGGGGATAGTGAATATTGAGCCCTTTACTATCTATGAATGATGAACTTTGTATTGAAAAGGATCTCAAGAAGTTGAAAAAAAGGTTAGCTAAAGTAAAAACTATTACACAAGCTCAAAAAGTTCCCTAAGATAATAAGGCAGCAAACTTAGTAGCTCCTTGGGAAGGAGTTATTGATGAATGGGTGAGTTTAAGCCTTAAGGCTTCTTTTTTATTGTTGAATTTGTATTTCTAATTTACCTTTTTTTTTTTTTTTTTTTTTGCGGGGGGAAAATTAATATCTATACTATTATTTATATTATGTATTAATAATAATATAGAATATAGGACTGTAAATATTCCTTTATGTTGTATTGGACATTGTTTCCTTAACTCCATTATAAATATCACATTATTTTTGCAAAAGTGAGACAGAATCAATGATCATAAGTTTCGGTGAAATATGACTCTATTTATGTTCTTTTGTTTTATAAAAATAGGTTTAACAAAATAGAAATTTATATTCATTTTGGCATAACTTGCACCTTTGGGGTAACTATTAATAAAGATATGAAAATAAAAAGGTAATGAATTAAATTCAGTGATACATTGGGAGTGGGGAAGTTGCACTTGTTTTTAGTATTGAATATGGCTTCAAGTTATCGATGGCATTGGGTAAACTATAGAGCTTATAAAAACTACTATTCGTCACACATAAAAACAACTCTAGAATCTATACTTTTAGTGACACGTTTACTTAATTTACTCTTATCAATTGAAGTGCGATTATTTCTTACAACTTTTCATCACTGAAGTGTTGAATGAATAATTACCCTTCAACTTGAAATTAAGGTGAACCCTTCAAATTTGATCACTTACTACAAACCTTAGGGAGATATGCTTTGAGATAAGTAAGCACATACTAGGTAATATGGTAGATGTATAATTAATATTATTTTAGTTAATATTTTGGTATAAAATAAGATATTCTTATACATTTAGGATTTAAAATAGCTCCCATCATCAATTGAATCTACTTTAGATGGGTGCTATAAATGTGATGTTTATTTTCAAAAAAAAATATCCTAAATTCAATGTGATTAAATTAAATGTTTTAATTGTTTGTTAATTCTTCTGAAAGGTGAAAATATTTTTTCTTTTTTTGAAAATGGCAGAATCACATGCCCTATAAGCATCAAATTTACTAAATATGCTCATATTGATACTAATGGTAATGTTTGTGCACATAGATAATTTGATTGGAACCTCTAATCAAGGTACATTATTTCAATTATGTTATTAAATAATGTTAAACTTATTAAAATCAACAAGAAAAGTTATATGTATTAAAAATTTATTACTATATGTTTTTAATTTAACACAATCTTTCATAATTCTTATAAGCAAATGTTAAATTTATAGAAATAAGTGAAGGATCGAATAACAAACACATAATGATTTATTAAAAATAATATCAAAAAATCATAATATCATACTCCTTTATATCTATAATATATATTATAATAAACTAAAGATATTATATTTATCGAACAATTTATGTATTATTCATTACATATAAAAAATTCAAAATCATTAAATATCAATAAAAATATATTATTTTCTATGCATTATTTATTACATATAAAAAATTCAAAATAATTAAAAAACAATAAAAATATATTATTTTCTAACATATATTTTTATCGAATTAAACTAAAAATTAATTCAAGAATGAACTAGTAATAAATATGTATTTTAATTTTAAGAATGGAAAAAATCTTGCTACCATAAAAAAAAAATTGTATTTTTGATTCGCCAATTCTATTGCATGAAAATTTATATTGCCAATGGTAATTAGTATGTAATATTAAATGTCCCCTGTTTAGATATTAAATATTAACACGTTGAGTTGAATTCATATTTAACTACCTACTTTTTAAAGTTTAATAGATTTAGTAAAATTTCAAAAAGTTAGTGCTGAAAAACTTTGTAATGGGGTGAGGGTTTCTTTTGGGTTACGATATTTAATAAATTTCTTACAAATTTTTATATTGTTACATAATTTGACTAAAATTAAATATTATAATTATTTAATGTTCGTCTATAATTAGTTGAGTTGTAAAATTGTACATTTCCATGTATTCGTTAATGTCTATTATTGATTTATATTAAACTCTATGACATATTTTTCTATGTTTTTCTCTTTTTGGTATTTGTTTTCTTTCTCTCCTCAATTTTATTATTAGATTAAAATTTTGTTATCTATAATTATGTAATCTATTATGAGTTAAGTCTCGTATACATTTTCTTATTATTTTTTAGTCTTTTACACGTTTTGACAAATTAATTAAATTTAAGGCTTGTTAATTATATAATTATAATGTAAATTTATAAGGCTCTAGAACCATTTAATGTCCAGTTCCATGGTAGGTCTTAATGTTTTGAGTCTTACATATTTTTTAATTTAAAAATTTAAGTTTTTATATACATTTTATCAAAATATATTAATTTGGTCTTAATTTTAATTTGAGAAGATTGAAAATACACATACATTGTATATGTAGGACCCAAAATGACAAAGTAATGATTAAAGAAGATATAAATTTTATTCTATATATATTTATTGTGAAAATGTAAGAGCATAATTCAAGTTTTTGGAATACAATTGAAATAAGATTTTTAATTATTCATTTAACCACATTTTTTCATTTTTATAAAATTAGGTAATGTACTCACTAATTGCTTGTGTTATGTATTCAATGTTACTTTTAAAAAAAAATCCAACCTAGTGGTTAAATAATAATGGATGGATAATATTGGCTCTCAACCAATCATTTTGTTTAATTTGTTTATGATGAGTTGTTATGATTATAAAGAAGGAAATCAATTCGATAAATATTTACATAAAAATTTAATAAAGTGAGTGAAGTTTTCTTAGAACTCTGAAATAGATGAACATGATTGTAAAATCATATTTTCAAATATCTTCACATGAATATAAATGTTTTCACTCCTATAAAACATCTAAACACTCTTGCAAAAAGAGTGCACTTTAAAAAATTAAATATGTTCCTTGCCATTTTTTTTGGGTTTGTTCATCTCATTATTTATACCTATTTTCCACAATCTATTTTTTTAAAGCTATCTCAAAATATTTGAGTGCACCTGATATCTAAGATATATAATAACCTTTATTTAAAGAAGTATGTTTTTATTTATGTTGTACCAAATTTTAAATTCATTGAATTCTTATTATTTACTAATTAATGATATTATTTATTATTTCTTATTTAATTTTTATAATAATAATAATTATTGTTACTATTATTTGATAATTGGGAGAATTGAGATTTAATCTGATGACTTGGAATATTCAGCTCTAATTTGTACAAGGTGACATACTCCCCTTGTCTCCCCTCTCAATGACCACTCAATAAGTTATGTAAATGCAAGAGTAGCCGATTCTCGAGACTTTGGAGTATTAACCCTGGATGCGGTTAAGAACGTCACTCAGTTCCAACCACTAGGCCTCACCTTTGTGCCTATTCTCTCTTAATTTTTAATTAATACTTCATTATTTACATTGCAGTTCTAACTTACCAGATAAGGATGACTCTATTATTATTTTTCTTGAATATGTTTTAGTAAAGGAAGACATTTATGATTGATCTCATAAAAAGCAAGAAACTTTCAAATTTTATTTAATCAAATTTTAATATTAAAATTTAAAAAATATATGTTATAAAGGAGTTGAGGTCATAGTGCGAAAAGGAAAACTAAACTCCAAATAAGCAATGCTATACTGTACATGGCAAACATCACCTGCACTTACTCCTCGTGGAGGGCACAAAAAAATGCGGTTAAAACTTTTCCTTATGAAAATCAGATCGACTGCTTGAGTTATGAGTGTAGTGCTAAGAAAGGTACTCTACTTCCGAATATGACAGCCAAGCATGCATCGTCTTAATCGTACGCACTCATTTAATAAACATGGTTAAATTAAAGTACAACTATTACCAAGATACGTATTTATGTAAAATAGTCTATTCTTGTTTCCCTCTTCTTTTTCATTACTTTCTTCCATCAGGGTTATTTTTAACAAATATGTTACCTTCATAAAACAGATTTGGCATCTTCAGGGTTTTGGAAGATAGTGTATTCTAATTTTTTTACACCTCCTCTCTTCTTTTTTTGCAACTCTATTTTTTTCGATTTTCTATATTTTTAAGATTTAACATTTTATTTGTTATATTATATATAGATTTTTAAAGTTTTTAGAATGACATTTGGTATTATAATGTCGATCAAGTTTTTTTAAATGAAATTTATTGACGGTCAAACGGACATCAAATTTAAAATTAGAATTAAAAGTGAACACACTTGATCCATTACAACACATTACCACCTTTGATTTTTTTGTAAAATACCTCTCGACATAATTAAACTAATAATCGATAAATACTCATAAACCTTTAAATGAAAAGTTTTAACAATTAATAGAAACTTTAAATATATGATATTTATTATAAATTTGTGAATATGACAATTTATATATAAGTTAATTAAATCTTTCACACTAAGATAAAATAGGGGAAAAAAATTATACAGAAGTGTTCTCTATTTTTAAAATAAATTGGGTGCCATAAAAAACATTTGATTTAAAAATTTATTAAAAGCATCCACTCGAATTTTATTTGTCTTCATACTAAATGCTAACACACTAATGCAATCCTTTTAAACTTTATTTTAATATTTATTTCATGAAGTGTGAAAGAAATTTAATTATTTAAATTATCAATTTTTTTTCATTATTGGTAAAAGGAGGATTTTTGAATGGGATTTGGCCCTTATACAATCACCAATAAAATTGGCCAACAATCCAAGAAAATACAATGATACCCTCCAAAACAAATAAAACCATAGAATTAAACAAGAACTCTACACCTAATCAACATTAACAAGACAAGAAACAAGTATCAAGCGGAAACACTAAGGGTCTAAAACATCAAAAATCTAAACAAAAACTCCCTTCTATCAATCAATGAGTTTGTCCAAGAACTAATCACAGAGGTTATCTACGAGAACTACTCCAAAGGATAAAGTCCCAAAGAACAACCTAAAAAATTATCCATAGGTTGTAACTATTCTCCTACCTCATTGTGAAATAAGATCGTCAAATGCTCATTGCATGCCATCATTCACTGAGTTCATTGTTTCTACTCTCAACAACACTACCTCAGACCTATGACCTTTATTTTTAAAAGTAGCTTCCACATTAGAATTTTTATTCAAAAATAAAGGTCTAGGAGGGGAAAAAACTTCCTCAACCATCTAAGGAAGTGTCAGATAAAGAACAGGGGTAGAAACAACCTTGGTATCCTCCTCCAAAGGATCCCCTCAAACCTATAAACCTATTGGGAACATAAAAATTAAGAGGGAGGATGATATAATTTCTCATGATTGTGCCACAAAAAATCTTAATTTGGTTCCCCTCTTTATTCTTCCAAACATGCAGATACATGGATGAAGAGGTACCGAGAAGTCTATAAGGACACCTCACAATCCAATGACCAAGAAAGTTACAATGAAAGCAACGGAAAGGAAGATCCTTGTAGTTATAGAAATGACTCCACAAACCATGTGAGGAGAGAATCTTCACTGAATGGAAGAGAGGTTGGGAAAGATCGAGAATGGCATAAGCTATTACAAAACTAAGACCCTAGTTGGAGCTATCGACTTGTATGAAAGAACCCACTTTTTTCACCAACTTTTTTAAGGACTCCTTATTACAAAAGGCAAAGGCTCAAATTTATTTGATTTTATTCCTTTAAAAATCAAATAATGAAATTTAATGTTTTACAATACATGATGGGTAAGTGCACAGAGTTGGGGGATAATTTTGTGAACATTTTAGGTAACACGATCACATTATTAAATTAATGTGATTGCATTATGTAATTAATGTGATCATGTTATTTAAATTATGGCCTACTAATTACTGAGCCATAATACGATCATGCTATTATTAAAATAATAACACGTACATGTTACTATAAATTTAAAAATGTGTACGCATTATATAATATAACATACAATGCGTATGCATTATATAACATATTATACAAATCATAAATGCTATATAATGCAGATGCACTACATAATGCAGATGCGCTACATAATGCATATGCATTTTTATGTAATAAGATGAAAACCATCTCTAGAAGCATGTGGGAGCTGCACAAGAAGGCAACTTTGGATAGAAGATTATATTTACTACTCTAAATGTTAAGTATAAGTTTCTTATAATTTAAATTTATTTTAGTAAATATAAGAAATTAGGGTCACTCGGCATCTGATAGAGTTTGTCTCACAACTACATGCCTTATGATGTAGAAAATAATTTTTAAACATCCATTTAGGTTAGTACTTAGGCATTTTTAGGGTTTAAGTATTAAACCTATGTATTTTAGGACATAAATTTTATAATTGATATCTATTTTTGGTAAATATATAGTCATTTTTAAAGTTTTTTTGCCTTTTATATTGATTCCTAGCATTTTTAGGAGTCTTAATTTGTCAAAATTAAAGTGTGAAAACTACTCACTTTGAAATTGATGCAAAGTGGTGTTATTGGGGTAGCATAGGTCACATCGATGACGTACACACATCAAACAACCACTTTGTGCTAATTTCACTTATTCATCATCCTCCCTCATCCTTGACCACTTCCTACTCATCCCTCATTACCCTTAATCACACTCTCATCATTACTCATTATCCCTAATCACTCCCTCATTGACCCTCACTGTCCCTAGTCATCTCTAATCACTCCTTTATCATCCATAATCACTCCTCCATTGATGCTCATCATCCCTAATCACTCCCTGCCTATCCTTTATCATCCATAATCACTCTTTATTCATCACTCATCATACCTAATTACTTCCTAATCACTATTCAGTCCTTCATCATCAATCCTCATCCATAATCACTCATTCATTATCTCTCATGATATATGATCACTCAAGTTTATCATCCCTAAAAATTCTTTCATTAATTATCATCATCCCTTATCATCCCTAATCACTCCCTCCTCATCCCTCATAATTCCTAATCAATATTTCTTCTTCCCTCATCATCACTAATCACTCCCTCATTGACCCTCACCATCCCTCATCACTCCATCATTGACCCTCACCATCCCTTACCATCCCTAATCGCTCCCTCATCATCTAGTGTAAGTATATACTATAAAAATATCTTTGATTCCAATTATATGATGTTTAATCCATTATAATAGAAGTTAACTCTTTTCTAGGACTTGTGTTGTCAATACCCATTTGTGATAGTTTTATTACTGAATCAATTGGATGATCTTCCAAATTTATAGTCAAATAACATAAGTATTAACACAAAATAGAGTCTAAATTTTAGTTCATTGAATTATATTAGTTATGCAACTAAATAAATAAAACTTTATTTGGTTTCACCTTTCGTAGTTTGGTTCAAAAGATAAAAATTAAACACATAACTCTTGTATAATTTTTTAATTCTAAGAATATTTGAATTAGATGTAAAGTTATTTAGAGTTTCCCATTCTTATATGACTTGAATCCTAGTTAGGTTCACACATGCACTCCTTGTGTGTCTAATGTGCCCTAAATATTTTATATTTTGCATGAGAAATGAACATTTATTCATGTTATCACAAAAATATGTTTTTACAAAATGTGAAACACTAGTTCAGCATGGTGTAGATGTTCATCCCATGTTTTCGAAAGACTAAGATGTCATCAAGGTAGATTTAAAAAATGACATAGGTAAAGGACCTGAGGATGTTGTTCAACATATTGAAATGAATGAATTCATTCTATGAGTTAACCTTGAATGAATGAATGAATTCACACTCGAAAGGAGACTAACACAGTTGACTATAATCTATATGACCGGAACACACTTGAAATGAATGAATTCATGTAAAATATTATATTATTATTTTTCTCTTCTTTTTCATTACTTTCTCTAATTATGGTTATTTTTAACAAATATGTTACCTTCATATAATAAATTTGGCATCTTCAGGGTTTGGGAATATAGTGGATTCTAATTTTTAATACCTCCTCTCATCCTTTCTCGCTCCTCTATTTTTTTCTCTTTTGTGCTTCTCATATTTAACATTTTATTTATTATATTATATATAGACTTCTCAAGTTTTTGGAATGACACTTGGTATAGTAATTTTGTCTAAGTTTATTTTAAATGATTTTTTTAAAGTGACAATTAAATGGACATCAGATTTAAGGTTAGAATTAAAAGTGAACACCCCACCACCCCTAATGTTATTGTATAATTCCTCTCAGCATAATTACTCTAATAATCGATAAATGCACATAAAATTTTAAACCAATAGGCATTCGGTGAATATTCTCTCCTCCTAGTGTCCCATGTCATCCCACTCAACTATAGAGGCAATGTGAAACCTATAGATGGGTGGTAAAAACTCACCTTTGCCTGCCAATGACATTTTTCCTATCTCATCCCCTCTTACCATCATTTTTAGCTCTGCTCCTCCCCTGACCGGTTCAATTATTATCTTGGTCCCCTAGTGGACGACCTTATAGTCATTGATTATATACACCGATGGGTTTATGTAAATTGTAAAAACATCTCAAATCCATTTCATTCTTGCAACAATATTTGTAAGTCCTAGATCCCCTCTGGATCCTCTTTAGGGGCCCTTACTAAATAATAATAATCATAATGATAGAAATATAATCATGTGGTCAAAAATTTAATATTAAATAATAAATGAAGGCATGTAAATTATCATTGGAAATATCTATAAGAGATATTTCATCCAGTGGGCACCATGTGGCTATTAAAAAAACTAAACAGTTGTTAAAAATAATATTATAAGGACCACAGTCTAAAGAAGTTTAATAACAATGTAAAATTAGTTAAATGATATCATACAAGCATTGATGGGTATTTTAGCTGGGAGAATATAAAGGATAAATAAAATATAAAGAATTCATGATAGACTAGAGATTGATTTGGCTCGATTGGCATGTTTTTGAGGTTAGGAGGTATTTGGGAGATCTAGAGATCATAATTGAAGAATCAATATCATGGTCAATATTTTTGAGAAATGGCTTAGTCACATTTGAAAAAATAGGTCACATATAGGTCTCAATAGGATCTGTAGAGTCTGTACCTAATTAGAGAGTGAATTTAAATCCTGTAGAGGCTTAAAATCATATAATTAAAAATTGATAATAGAGATGAACTGTGAATATAGATTTCATTAAAGCTTATTTTCACATAATTTTGTTATGTGACTCTAAATGCACGATTAATGAATTTCCTTCATTGAGAATTCCTACTATTATTGAACTAGACTTTAACATTGGCTACATTCTTAATTTGCATTTTAGGTGTGTTTACTTAGTGTAGTGGTTACTGCTAGCTAGTGACCTCTTAATATCTTTATCTATACACTAAATAATTCTCACATGACCTTTACTAATAAGTATAAATTGAAATGTCATCAAGTTTGTAATGTAAAAAATATATTTAGTTTAATAAACCAAAATGTAATGTTAAAAAATTCATGTTTTAGGGGTTTAAAAATATAAAAGGTTGAATGCATATTCTCATGCAATGAACACAAGCATTTCAATGCAATGTGTGTTAATAAAGGAAAAACCATCACAAGTACATATCTTCTCCTCACTGTTTTTATTATTAGTCACGCCTTGACACATTTCACCCTAGAAAATGTTTCTGACACAAACTTGCATTAGTTTAAAAAATAAAATTTTACATTAGAAATGTCACAAACTGATTAAAATCTATTATTTTTAAATTGAGAACATGGAAATATGTCACCCCTAGTGTAATAACTAGACTTATAAATATATTTAAATAATTTAATGCATGTCAAAATTGACCTTCTTATGGAATTATTTCTAAATTTCCTTATAATATTTAGAAATTATCAACTTCTTATTTATTCTAATTTTGCTCATATTATTTCCCATGCTTTTAAAAATGTTAAATTTTTTTAACATGTCCACATTGCTTCCTAACTTAATTCGATTCCACAACATACATTGTATTTCTTTTCCAATTCCTCAAATTTCTCAAAATGTTTCTAGGATTTGGCTGGTGTAGATTTTTATCCTACGAGTTTTGTCTACATCATTCATTATGCTTTATGAGGGTCTTAGAGGCCATTTTGGAAGATTAGTCCCACATTCAATGGCATGTGGGTTTTCACTCTCTCTCCCACCTATATATGTGCATCTCTACCTTTATATTCAATATCAAAAGTTAATGAATATTTTATCTCTCTCCATTTTGATTTGTCTCGTACAATTCTCTTTTGTGATTTTAATTTACTATAGCTCTTTGGTGGTGTGTACTCGCTTCTTGTCTTATGTGACCATTCAACCTTCACATTCAATTTATCCAAATTGGGATCAAACTCTAATATGGTATCAAATCCACCTATGGTAAATGTTTGTCATGTTATTTTCTTCTAAACTTTTTATGAAATCTTGAGATATGTTTCATAAGTAGGATCGTAGATCTGTATTATTTTTCATTATGATCTATTCATTCTTTTTATCACACATTTTCATGCTTTGTAATGTTGGTATATGGAATCTCTTTAGAGATCTAATGTTCTTCCAGTTTGATCAAATTAACTACAACCTGGAAGAAGGCATTTTTTTCTTGAGGAAACATGTTTTCCATCACATTATCCTTTTTGTGGATTCTTAGTTTAGATCTAATTTTTCATTCTCATGCTTGGTTTTCCATCCTCTTGTTTAATCTATTAATTCTCTCAAACCAGAATGAATCACATTGAAATTTTTCTGGGTTTGGTGTGCCTTGGTCTTAGTTAATAAATGAAAAAGTTGTGATAAATTTAGTAGCTACCACTAAAAAAGAAAATATTATAATTTGGAGATTGTTTCTAAAATTTTATTCCAAAATAATCTAAAGGTATTCAAGTTTTCCCTAATGTTTTTATCATGTTAAATTATTTTTTTAATAGCTTGATTTAAAACAATGGCAAATAGGCTACTTTTCTTTTAATGCACAAGTAATACATAAGAAGATTGGTCAAGTTTAGCATTGTTAGTGGATATTTTTTATTATTTTTTATAAAATAATATTTTATGGAAATTACTCAAAAAAAAGTGTTATTCATTTTTTCACTTAATCAGATTATACTTACTTCCTTAGATGAATTATCAACTAAGTTTGACGTCCTCTTTTATTAGAAAAATTTGTCTTATTTGACACATGAATTTATTGCTCTAGACACACTATCAACTGAGTTTGACATATTTTGAGCATGTATTTGAAACATTTGGGGGGATTTACCATTTTATAATTCAGGGAGTGTACTGTACCTTTTTAGTCCCTCATCGAATTATACTTGCCCTTTCATTTCTACAAATTCAACTTGCATTACTAATAAATCTAATTTTTTAACTAATGGATTCAATTTCAATCAACCCACTAACCCCACTTAACTATCATGAATATAAAATCAAGATGATAGTTATTCTAAGGAGTAAGGGTTTGTAAAGGATAATCATGGGTAATGAAACTAAACCTAGATTAGATGCAAAGATAGTTAAGCTGTATAACTGTAGTGATGAAGTCTATGGGCTATTATATCTTTCTATAACACAATTTTTTATTTAACTTAGAGATTAATAGATCACATTGGGATGTATTGACTATTCTAGGTAAATTATTTGGGGAACAAGATGTGATGAGAGGTCATGAGCTTGAGAATGAACTCATTAGTCTATGTCCTAGTAAATTTGACACCCTTTAGGATTTATTTAATAAGTTCAAGTCTTTAATATTGTATGTAAAAAAATGTGGGATAAATAAATAAGATGACCAATTTATTCTTTCTATACTCTCTAAACTAGGTCTTGACTATTCATTCTGTGTCTCTACTTTTCATGCCACTAAAAGTGCTTTAGGCACTACCTGGAAATTGTCATCTTTAGATGCTTTAATTACTGACTTAACTATAGATCAATACAAGTTGATCCAGATGGGCACATTGAAGTCTAAAAAACCTCAATCCCTAACTGCTAGGATGGAAAAATAAAGAGTTCCAACAAAGAGAATAAGAAGAATGAGGATCAAGAGAAGAAGAAAGAATCAGCCTCTGATAAAACCAACATTGAAGCCTCCTCTTCAAATTCCAAAACTAAGAAAGAGAAGGTTAAGTTTGCCTATTTTAATAAAAATGTGCATGATGAAATTAAATGCATGAAAAAGCAAATAGATCACTTGACTCATCTCGTAGAGAAGAATAAGACAGGTGTTCCTGATTGCATTAATAAGAATTCATCTACAGATGATTCTACTAAGGAAAAGGGTAAGGGGAAAGAGAAAGAAAATGTCAAAGATCTTGTATTAGTTACAACTTCAACATCTTTATGGGTCACTGAATCGGGTGTTTCTCACCAATGGGCTCTTCACTAGTTAAGTTTTCTTCTTTAGAGCCTTGTAACATGTCTTCTATTAGTTTGGGTGATGATATTTATGTTCCTATTATAGGGAGAGGGTATATTGAAATGGAATGAGGAACATTTAATAATGTTCTTATTTTCTCTTCCCTTTCAACTAATCTCCTATCAATATATCAAATCACTCATATCAGTAAAGAGATGAGGGTTGAGTTTTTACCAAATTTAGTTATCATCAGGGAGTTGCATAGTGATACTATAGTGGTAGTGGATAGGGTATATCACCAAGCTAAGTTATATACCTTATCACATTTTTCATGCGATTCTTCTCCAAAAACATTATTGACTCATTGAGATGGAGTTATCAAATTAAGGCATGAGTGGTTTGGACACCTTAACTGCCACTACCTTGAACAACTTATGAAAAATTACATGGTCATATGATTTCCTTGATTCAAATTATCTAAAGTACTTTGTGATGGGTACTCTCTTAGAAAGCATCCTAAAGTAAAATTTTATAAAGGCAAATATTGGAGGGCTTCACAAGCATTGGAGTTATTACACAATGATGTATCTGGGCCCTTTCCCAGTCTATCTTTTAAAAAGGCTAAGTATCTTCTCACTTTCAATGATGATTTCTTGAGATATACATGGGTATACTTTATTAAGAAAATTTTTGAGGTGTTTGAGTATTTTCAATACATGAAGGCACTTATTGAGAATAACTCTAAGAAATCCATTAAGGTTCTTGGAATTGACAATGGAGGTGAATATGTTAGCAATAGATTTGAGTAATTTTACACCATAGAGGGAATTGATTTGTTGTTGACAGTTATATTTCTTCATAGAATAGAGTTGCAGAATGCAAGAACAAGTCCTTGAAAGAGATGGTTAGGTGTATGATTCACTATAAGTCCTTGGCACCTAAGTATTGGGTTGAGTCTATTAATTATGCTTTCTATATTGAGAAAGGGTTCCTCAAAAAGCTTTGAAAGACAAATCACCCTTTGAAGCTTGGCATGGAATAAAACCTAATGTTGATCACCTTAGAGTTTTTGGATCTCCATTTATGACACGTATAATAAAGAATATACACAAAACTATGAAACCTTAGTCCAAGCCTTACATCTTTGTAGGTTATTTAAATGTTGTCAAGGGGTACTGCCTTCTACATCCAACCACACATGAGTTGTTCATAGAGAGAAGTGTTCACTTTTAGGAGAGTCTCATAGACTCAACACTTTAAACTTCTTCTCTTTCATTAGACTCACTTAGACTTGATGATTTTTCTTCTGAGTTAGATCGTCCAAATCATGTTCTTGAGCTAGGGTCTTTTTCTTCTTCTGGTTCTAACAATGATAGAAGTGATGGGGAGTCCTTTTAACACAAATAGAAGGCCTTCAATGTAATTATTCAGATCATAAAATGTCCTCATATGGAAATAAACTGATTAGTTTTAGGAAATCGCATAGCTTGGTGATCCTCATGTATTTACTATCCATTTTTAGTGTTATGGTGGTTTTACTTGCTTCTCTTTTTCTGGAATATTTTTAATTATAAATTACATCATTTATAATAGGTCCATATTTTTTTAATAGCTGTTAAATATTTATGTTTCAAATTTTACTTCACATCATTTTTATCACTATGTCTTATATTTTATGCTAGCACTCAAATCTGCACTTGTAACTCCTAACATTGTTATACCCCAAAAAAACACCACCATCAACCTAATAGATGAAGTAATTAAAAATGAGGAGGGACGAGGAGGAATTAAGTAAAAGTGATGAGGGAGTCAATAGGGATGGTGAGGGATGGTGAAGGTCAATGAGGGAACGATGAGGGAGGATGAGGGAGTGATTAGGGAGGATGAGGGAGTGATTAGGGATGGTGAGTGATGGTGAGGATTAATGAGGGAGTGATTAGGGGAAATGAAAGATAGGGAATGAGTAATGTAAGGGCATCTCCAAAAGGCCTTTAATTTTGGTGTCATAGCTTCTATAAGCCATTTAGGAGATGTTTTTACTAGTTAGGAGGTTTACATATTTGTATAATTTGAATTTTAGTCCATAATGCATTTCTCGCCAAAACTAGTGAGCTTGAATTTTTTAATATTTTTGTCCAAATCAAGGGTTGTCAAATTCATTAGAAGGAAAATTAAAGTTTCAATTTTAATTTGACTTATTTTGGCTATTATATGACTAAAATTGGCTCATAATATTCACTTGTATAGAATATCAACCCTTGAATGTCTTTCAAGATCCCAACTTGGTTACTAGTGACTATTGGAGAAGTTAGAAAGTTAGTTAGACTTGACATTAAGCATGTAAATATTTGGTTTTGAGAGATTTTTTAGATGGGATGGAAAGGGAAGTCATTGATTAGGGACAATATAAAGAAGATGATAAAGAGATTGCAGAGGTTGAGAGGTTTGAAGGAGAGAAGAGGAAACAAGTAGTAGCATAATAATTAGTAAAACTAAACATGAACAAGAGAAGCAAACATGAGCGAAAGAGTGGTTGCCAAGAATATGAACATTAGATTATTTTCATGAACTTGTGTGTTTCATGTGTAGTTTGGTTGTACGATAAGAAACAAGTACTGAATATGATCGAGTTGAAGATCAATATGCAAAAGAATGACCTCAAAAGAAAGAGAAAGAGAAAAAATAAACAAGGAGGAACCATTATAGGTAAGCATTAAAAAGGTCTACATGTATCAAATAGACCTTGGGATCCAAGGGGAGATTTCATTGGATAAGAGATGCTGCAAAGAAAATCAAAGATCATGCACTAATAACTTTCAAGGAAAGTTTCCATTTGCTCCTTGGTAGTATGGATCAGGGGCATCACTACCACCTTTGTAAATACACATCTAATTTCATGTTTTCAGTCTTATTAGGTTGTTATGGTCTTTAGGAATCTATAGGAATCACATTTTTATGACAGTGTTATGCCTATTTTATATACCACCCTCCAATAATTTCAAAACCATACTTATTGTCATAGTGATGACCTAGTCATAAAGCATAAAACTGTGTTGAGGACCCTTATTTATTAACAATATTAGTAGAAGCATTTTTTATTATGAGATCATACTAATTTATTGATGATTCTATTTTTGTTTCATTGGTTTCAAAAACCAAAGTGGATGAATGAATAAAATATGCATATATTGTTATACTAATGATGAGTTATAGTTTAGTTGGTAGTTTCAGTTCATATACATTTAAATTATTTTAGTAATATATTTGGAAGTATTGCATTTCAGATTTGCTATAGGTGTTGTATCTTTTTGATATAATTAATATATGATGTTTTACTTGTTTGATTTAATTGTATATCAGTCATTGTCATAAGATTTAGTTATTATTTATGAATCAGATATGGATTATTCATCTCGATAGTTTAAATGGATATAGTTCTGGAACAACAGTAATTGATCAGGGTATAGCAAGAAATTTGCACTTTGATGTATTTTCTTGGTCAAATGATCATATCTCATTTAGTTGCTCATATCATTATAATCTCTGATTTCAAATGCATGATACTTGATTTGGCATTTTAAAATCATCGAAGAATTTTCTTGTCAGATATATATAACATTTTTGCAAGAATGACATTGTATTCATCCTCACATGCATTAAATTATAATGAGTTTTCTAAAGAATAATGATCATTATGAGGTTTTCCTAAGTTTATTAAGCTTAGCATTCTATTGATATTGCTAGGGTCTCGTCATGATTTAATTTGGAATACATATGGGCTTAGGATTGAATAAATACCTATGTTTATTTATTGACAAAAACCTTTGGTTATATGATTTAATCAATGGATTTTTTATAAAGCATGATTGTTCAAATGACATATACACTTGGGTCTGGTCATCACAATTTGAGTTGGCATGTGTATAAGGTTTGACATTGACAGAATTTCAAGGGTGACTTGGTAGATTTATGGTATCAAATTTTGTGCAAGGTGGTAATGTCATTTAAGAACATTAAATATATGTAGATGCTTCAAATTGTTAGAAGTTTGGTGGTAAGGTGTGAATTAATGACTCACTTATCTCCTCGAATGACATAGTTTAACATGGAATTTGGTAAAAATAATAGTGATGGCAATTGGTCGAAACGTATTAGCAAACTTCTTTGGCAAGACTTAGTAAGGACCAATGGGAAGTGAGTACATATCTCCAAGCAATTATAAGGTGAAGTTGGCAAATAAAGGTTGTTTTTCTTGAGTCAGTTGTCATTTTGGAAAGCTTTCAATGGAAGCAAAATTTTGGTTCAATGGTAATTACAGAAAGAAAGGTGAGCAAAGAGATTCAAATAGGGTTTTTGAAGTTGATTTTACGTGTGGATATTTTAGTCTCATCTCATCTGGAGCCTTGGGAAGTTGATGCACGACCTCAAGTGTTTTCCATGTTCAATGGAAATATGGTTAGGTATGAATGCAAGTTTGCATTTCTAAAAATTAGAGTTTGTGGAATAGAATAAACTTAGAGTTCAAAATGAAATCTGTGGTTTAAAGGATTTGATAGTTTTTTTTTCAAGTTTCTGCATATAGTGGTAGTTGTGGTATTTGAAGCATTGTATGATTTGGGGTCACAAATTACATGTAAGTTTATTGATTTCTAGTTTTGAATTCTTTGATTTTGTTTGGTGAAATTTTGTCGAAACTTGTCCATCCTCTCAGTTAGGTGATACCTTGCATATGCAATAATTTTAGATGTTGGTGTTTACAAGCCATGTTGTTGAATGTCTAAATATCATTGTGAACTCAAAATAGGTATTAATTTTTTCTATTGTATATCTCTCAAAAATATGGAGGATCTTGTGGTAGTTTCAGCCTTGTCCTAGTTAGAATAGTCTATTGTCATTTAAAGTTTAGGGTTTGATCTACATTTCCTGTCATTACCATCCCTTCTCAATTTTTAGATGTTATGGACTGTGTAATTATTGATATTAAATATAGTTGATGATGATATTTGTTTCATTAATCATTTTCATACATGAAGGTTCATTCTCAGTTTCTTGCATGTTTTGCATTTGCAATCTTTAATTGCAAATCTATAGTGAAATATGTTACATGAACAAAGAAAGATGTCATGCAATAATTTGTTATTAAAACAATTATTTTTTGAGGGTTTTCAGGTTTTGGACATCTCAGTTTGGTTTTAATTCACATGGGTTATTGGGTCTCAATGTTGAAATGTCGAGTACAAAATGAGTTGGACTTATTATAGACAAATGTTCTAATATGAAACAAGTTGAAAAAAGTCACATATAAATTTTTCATCATGAGTTTGTTTGTGGATTCTGACATAGTTTGGTTTCTTGTTCTGAGTTGGAAATTTTCCTAAATATTTTTGGTCATGACAGAGTGTTGTATAAATGGTATTGAATTAGATCTGACTAATATGTTTCTTCAGTTGTTTAAAATTTGTTGAATACTTTCCTTGGAATGATTTAGTTCAAATGAGGAAATAATTTAAGAATGAAGTTGGTTTTATAATTTTGAGCATGGAAATTAGTATGGTTTTGATTCAGATATAACATAGTGATGAGTAATGTTTTTGGATCATGAATAATTTTTAGTCATGAGCTCAGAATTTGAATTTGGCATCTTTTCAGATTATTTCTTATTTCAAAATGTCTGGGTGCGAATAGCCAATAGAGAATAGTAATGATGGAGGATGGTGTCAAAGGTTAAACTAAGGAAGTCAATCAAATCATACCCAATGTTCTAGTTCAGTTAGTTTCTATACTAGGTGTTTTGGGCCTAGAATCCCTTGGGGCGCAAGAATGTCCATCCATTTTGATGCTTCTAATCCTAATTTTTTGAATGTCCTAAATTCTCTTCCTATTCAGAGAGGTTATGGTTTTTTTGTAAACCATAGAGATCGTAAGGGATTTTAATGGAAAATATTTGAAGCATGTGCTCAATCCCAAAGTAGTTCTTCATGTTTTATTGAACACCATCCTAAGCATGATCCTTATCAATAGTTACAGCCTCTTATTTTTATAGTAGAACTAGTTAACCAGCTACTTCTTACCCATCAATTTATTGATTGCAACCATAAAATCAACTAAATAAAGAGATAACCCATGCTAAAGACCTTAGTAAAATTCTACTCTTTTAGATACCCCTATTCCATATGATTCTGACCATGGAGGAAAATGTAAGAGATTAAACCTTTCGGGGGCTCATAGTGAACCATTCATGGGGTCTGAAACACTGAATATGAGGGGTCAAGGATTTGGTAGTAAAAGGAAGTTTGTTGATATCTCTGATCATGTTGCTGAGAAGAGTACTACTGGAAAAAGGAAAGACTCTGAAGCACCTAACGAACATAGGGGAATTAAAAGGATGAAATTAGAAGTTGCCTTTTCCTGCATCTGAAATGGAATATAATGTTTGTATTGATCAACAAGACAAACCTATTATAAAGGTTTTATCAGATTCATTTGATTATTGAATATTCAGGGAAAAAAATTGTTTATTTAGAAAACTTGATGCAGTTTTAAAAATTATCTTGATATTTATTTTTGAAGAAATGGATAAAACACATATTTTGAGATATAATTAATATATTCTTAAGTTTAAAGTTTAAATTACATTATGGTTTAAATAAGAGTAGGATTTATCAATTTATTATTTATTTTATGATTATTTACGTGTCTTACTTTATTGTTAATAAGATGTGGTCCCCACCCGTTAAAATAGTACTAGGGTTATTTCATTTAAATAGTTTGATTTAATTAAGACTTTTAGAGTTTTAATTAATCTCTCTATATATTATATATTAACTAATTGACTTTATAAGTGAGTTTTTTAATATTAACTAATAACTAACTAAAGTTAGTTATAGCTTATTTCATAACTAAAATTGAAGGATAAAAAGAGATCAAAGTTTCATTTGAAGATAGAAGTTCAATAGGTATTGAAGACTGGAGTATTATTTAAAAGTCATTCATTCATCTGTTCTTTTCTATGCAATTTATGTGAGATAGTACAACTTTTGCAGATAGACCCAATGGTACTTTATTTGATGGTTGACTAATATCTTATGAAACATAGGTATATCAAGTTATATTTATCATCTCTTATTAATTATCTAAAGATTGCTAAGTCTAATATCTTTTGATGATTGTTATTTATAGTCCTATATATAGAATTCAAAGTATTTAACCTGAAAATGATGATCAATTTGCATCAATTGTTGAGTTGTCTTTCTTCAAGTTTTGTATCGAAAAATGTTAGAATTCTCATTTTAAATTTGTTTTTATGTTAAGATGACTCTCATGTTGAGACTCGTAAATCTTTTGTAAATATTTTAATTTATTTAATAGAATGGGTTTAATTTTTCTTTAAATATCTTTTAGTTTTTTTGTTAGCTTTACAGTTTAATTTAGTATTTCCAATCCTTAATATATTTCTTAGTTTAAATCTTTTTGAGTTTATTATTTATATTTTTATTTAGTATCCCTTTATTTGTTCTTTTAATTAATTTAGATTTTTTTCTAATACTTCATTTATTTAATTTTTACTTTTAAAGTTTAATATTGTTCTAGATTGCCTCTTATTTAAGGTATACTCATTAGTTTATTGCTTATTATAACAGTTTTTATAGAAATAGGTTTAAATTTATCTTGCTTCTTATAAGCTTATAGTAGTATATTTTGTGAATCTTCCTTTTTATTTTTTTTATTTTAAAGTAGTCTTCTTTTAATCTCATGTTTAGTTGTTTTTATGTTTACTTTACCTTTCATAGTTAATTTTTTAATTAAGTTTTCTTCCTTTGTTTTTTTAGGTGTTTACTTCAGGTTGCTTATGTTCATTTTGTTCTCCTTTTTATTTTTCTTATTTTCTTTATTATCTATTTAGAGCATTACGTTCTTTAGTTTCTAGGTTCTAGATTAGTTTTGCTTATACCCTATTCTATTTCTAGTTTCATGATAATCTTTTCTATTTAGTTTTCTTTCTTGTTTCATTATTTATTTATTGTTTCTCTTTATTTTCATTTTATTCTATGTTTTTTTTATGACTTGGTTGGATAATGAACCATTAAAAAATATAATTAAATGTATTTTCATACACATATTTTCATAATCAAATTTCTATTCTTCAAGAGATTATCTAATTAATAGATTATGTTTTTAAGATAAGATAGATTATATATTCCTCTTTTAAACTGATTATTAATTAATACATATTCTTTATTGTGATAATGGAATAAGTTAATTTGATAACATATTGATTATTTTTCCAAAAATTATTATAAACCTTTTTGCATCTTTAGGATCTTAAAATGAACCTTTAGAACCCCTATAATTAGACTGGTACGATTTCAATTTGACCTTCACATTAGGAAAAATGGTTGATTCATTGACATGATAATTTTTCCATCAACAGATAGGTCTTGGTCAAATTTGAATTTGGACCCATGAGGCATATTCCTACCTAAATGGCTAATTTAAATATTTGCAAAGTATTTATTGTTTCTCAAGTGTTTTGAGGTTGTGGAAGGTCAATATGTTAGGACCTTGTGTTTTAGGGGTCACAAATGGGTGTTTAGGGTTGTCTTGTTAGGAGTTCAAGGTCGTTAGCATTATCAATGTACAAGAGTAGTTAGTAGTTAGTGAAGGTAGTTATAGGAGTTTGTGATTAAATAGTAGTTTTGGGTATAGTGAGTGGGTTTTTATTCAAAATATAAAATGTATTAAACCCAAAAAATCAAATAAAAATGATTCTTCTTCTTGATATAACTTGCAAACCCTGTAATTCATACATATGTGCAACAAAGTGGACTGAGCCAGATGGATCAATTAATAGACCACATACCCTAAATGTGATCATTGGAATATGGTTATAAAATAATTATAAAATAAGGAATACAAATAATACATTAAATATATTAGAATATTTCTCTACGTGAATTTCAATATTTTTCTTATTTTGGTTTTTAAAATCTTTGGAGAAGGAAAATATTATAAACTCTGCATACTTTGTTTTCTAAGTTGGAAAGAGGCATAATGTAACCTCTGTGTCAAGAGTTTTGAAATGAAATGAGATGGATAAAATAATTAGAAGACCTTGCTTCCCTTTTTTTGAAAAGAATCTTTTGAGATTTCTATTTGTTTAGACACAATTTGTTTATGATAGTTTTCAGAAATCCTATAATGGTATTTATGTGCACAATCAAATACAAATGTTTTTGAAATTATTGATTTCAAGAGATGTACAAGTAAGGATTGATTGAGTAAGTACACAAAAATTATGTAGAGACATTTATACCCTCATATATATTTTTAAGTCTATTTGGAATATAAGAAGTCGAATACCTCCTTACTAGTTAGTGTAAATTTGTATTTGAGTTTACAGTCTATCCAAATGTTGAAAAGATTAGTAATAAATCACTCCACAGTCAAACTTGATATTTGGATATGATGTATATAAATTTTTTTTATCCTAATTGAATGCTACAGCCATTCAAAACTGAATAAGAAGTCTTGTGATTCAAATTCAAGATTCTCGGGTCTGCATGTTATAACTGAATGACACAATGTCAATAAGGACTTACAAAATTATGTAAAAATAATGCATGGAATGAATACGAGTGTCATTGGAAATAATAATGATTGAGGAATATAACCTGGTTTATAAAATATCTTAATGAGGTCTTGAAATAATCTAGATTCATGGTAAACATGTTAAAGACAAATTTGTAGCTTCTTGGGCAGTGATAGACCTAAAAACTTTTAGAGGTAAGATGCAAAAAGCTTTAGAAAAGGTTTGCAGATGAGTTGGATGGAGTGATGAATAGCTAGAAAATGTGTAATAAACTATCACTTACTATAATAAACCTTTACAAAGGTTTGAAATGCAGTGGAAGCATGTGTTAGTAATCTAAATGCTCTCGGGTCATGCAGACTTCAAGAATCCTGAACTAGGGACAAGGTGATTTCATTCAAAAAGGCTAGTAACCTTATGTATGATGTGTGCTGAGTTATGTGTGAAGTATAAATATTCTTTTGAAAGGTGAGTAAAATGGTTTAAGAGATATATTGAGATCATGATTACCATAAAGAATATATTCAGAACCATTTAAACAAACATAGAGTCCAATAAACATTAGTGTATATATGAAACTATAGCCTAATTTTTAAGAGTGAATAGTAAACAAGAAAAAGAGTGAGATTGATTTTGAAAGTGATTATAACCTCTACACCAATGAGGTATGATGAAGAAGTGACTAGGGATTATGAGGTGATGCAGGAGCATCACTACTCGATGTAAATAATGAGATATAGTTTACATGTTTTGAGTCTTTAAAAGGTGGTCAAGGTAATAAGAAGTTTGTAGGAGTCTTTCTAAGTTTCTAGTTTTGTGTCAATTTTGAATTAGAGTTGTATTGGACTTTTTCACCAAATCTTTCATTTGAATTTTTCAACTTTCATAGAGACTTCAATCTTGTTTCAAGAAGTCCGATGTTGAATTTGGTCTGGTTAGACTTTAGTGAGGAGTTTAGGATGTTGCAACACATATCCCTAAAATCATATTTGAGAAATATGTTATTAGTTGAGTTATTTGAGGACACTCTCAACATACAAAAGAAGTTAGAATTTAGTTGATGGTTATTTAGTAATAAGAGTCTTGTCCATGTCTTGTTTTGTATTTAGAGATAGAGTCACGAGATTTGGATGGGGTAGGATGTAAAAGGATGGATGTAAAAACCCCCAAAAAAGTGAATAAAGACAATTTTTGATTATTTACAGATAAGAAATCAAATAGACCCTGCATCTTCTTGAATATGTGGAAAGATAGTTGACAGTGTGCATGATTGTGAAACATGAAATTAGTAACAAGTTATTTTTGATCTTGGTGTGAGTGGTTAGTTTAAAATACCTTTTATTTGATGGTGATTATATCATTTGTGATTTGATTTTAAAATATTTGAAATGTTCAAGTTACAAACTATATGCCCTATGCTTTTACAAACTGTGCATTGAAATCTGAGTGAAGGTCAGAGTCTTTTGGAAGAGTAGATTCTATATGGTGGGATTTTGGAATGTATGATTAATTATTAAATTGACATAACAATTACTTAACAATATTTAAACATTGTATGTTATTATTCTACTAAGGACATTCTGTGTTGAACAACACAACCCTAATTTATGTGAGCAAAAGTTCTGAGTATATATCTGTGTAAGAAGGTATATGCATGTATTAGAGTAAAAAATAAAATGTATATGCTGGTTATTTGATTATCATATGATCATGAAGTCTTATATTCTTTCAATTAGATTTCATATATCTAGATGAGCATAAAGAATACTAACACAGTCCTTCAGTCATGAAGAAACTTAACACAATCAAAGTGGTATGTGATGGAAATTGGTAACTTGAGTATTATAAATAGAATAAATTTATTAATTAAAGTGTGTAAAATTTTTTTAGAGGATTTTTAACCTTCATATTGATTTGTAACTAGTTTTATAGTGAATTATGACAAATAACCTCTTCTTAAATTACTGAAGACCTATCACTGAGTACATAGTCTATTCAAGTTTGGTTAAGTCAATCTACTATAGCTTAAAAAAGGAAATATAACACTTGGAAAACATTTATAGGGTAAAATAAGACCTAATAAAATAAAAAAATTCATTGGAAATTCCTTTGGAAGATTGAAATCCCATTTTGACCCTTCTTAGGTCTGTAAAACCATTCAAAACCCTATATTACGGTTTCTACATTCAAAGTGATTTTTTAGGAGTTATAACCATCAATAATCATGAAATTTGGTGAAATTTTTTATTTCAATATGAAAAAATATAATATAGTGTTTTTAAGTTGTGTAAGTATGGATAGATATGGATGGGGAAGGACTGTGTGGTAGATGAGGTAAAAGGAAACCTAAAGACCTAATTCGAGAGTAGAAAGAGCCAAAAGAAGTTATTAAATAGTTGAACCAAATCCTGGAACTTTGTGAAGAGATAAGATACATTATAGGGTATCCATAAATGAATTTAGTTTGATGATTTGAGTTCTTACAGGATTGTACCAAGGAAATTAGCCCAAAAAAGGCTACAAGAAGAGTTTATAATAGAGGAAGAGGTAGTGTATGATATGAGGATTGTGTTGAGAAGTTAAGTAGGGTTGAGAAGAAGTTAGAGAGAAATCAAAAGAGTATAAAGAATTTTTTTAGACCCCTATTAAATCCTAAGGAACTAGAGATAATATTTTATCCAAGTTGTTATAAAGCATAAAGACTAGTAAGGGGGATAGTCTCAAAGTAAGAGAGATTAAATGTGTTGAGAAAGGAGAATAGAATAAAGAGTTTAGTGAGACCATCCAACTCATGTTAGAGAATAAATGGAATGAATAAGACATATATGTCAATTTAAAATGTATGTATGGTCCAAATATAGAGATCAAGAAAAAAAAGATAAACTGAAAGCTAGGTGGATATTGATAGAGAGCTTGGACAAGTATAGTATGCAATAGGTCTTTGCATCATGAGGTATGGTGAGGGGAAATGAGGGAGTGATTAGGTATGATGAGGGAGCATTTATAAATGATGAGTAATGGTGAGGGTCAATAAGTGAGTGATTAGAGATGATGAGGGATGAGGAGGGAGTGATTAGGGATGATGAAGCAATGATTAGGGATGGTGAATGCCAAATGAGGGAGTGATTAGGGATGATGAGGGATGGTGAGAGATAATTAAGGATTGATTAGGGATGATGAGGGAGTGATTAAATATGATGAGGGATGGTGAGGTTCAATGAAGGAGTGATGAGGGATGAGGAATGAGTGATTAGGGATGATGAGGCATAGTGAGGGTAAATAAGGGAGTAATCACAGATCATGATGGAGTGATTAGAGATGACTAGGGAAAGTGAGGGTCAATGAGAGAGTGTTTAGGGACAATGAATAATGATGAGAGAGTGATTAGGGGTGATGAGGCATGAGTAGGAAGTGGTCAAGGATGAGGGAGGGATGATGAATAAGTGAAATTAACATAAAGTGGTTGTTTGATGTGTGTAGATCATCAATGTGACCTATGTTACCCCAATCACACTAATTTGCATCAATTTCAAAGTGTGTTGTGTGAATTTTTTTGACAAACCTAAGACTTCTATAAATACTAGGAATCAATTCAGAAGGCAAAAAAACCTAAAAAATTACTATATGTTTACCAAAAATAGATATCAGTTACAAAATTTGTCATAAAATCCCTAGGTTTAATAATTAGACCCTGAAAATGCCTAAGTACTGAACTAATTGGATTTTGAAAAACTATTTTCTACATCATAAGGCATGTATTTGTGATTCTAACTCTATCAGATGTTGAGTGACCCTAATTTATTATATTTACTAAAATAAATTTTAAGTATAAGAAAATAAATGTAACACTCTAAATGTAATTTTTTTAGAGTAGTAAATATAATCTTCTAGCCAAAGTTGCCTTCATGTGCAACTCTCACATGCTTCTGGAAATGGTTTTAATCTTATTACATAACAACACGTACGCGTTGTATAATACATTATATAATATGTACACGTTATATAACATGTATGCATTATATAATGCATACACATTGTATAGTGTGTATGCATTATTTCAATTTTAATTTAAAATTGAGCCTTTAGGCTTAAAAATTGCTTTGATTTTTGAGCTAAAGGCTTTGACTATGCATCTATAGCCAGGATTGAGAGTTTTGAGAAAAACAAATACAATTCAACTTCAATCACCAAATACGCTATGGATTTTAACATCAAAATTCAAAACATTATTACCATCATTATGAGTACATTGTCCTCTTTCTAAATATATGATTTTTATAAATTTTGGGCTATTTTAAGGGTTCAAACTATATTTATTTCTAACAACACCTTTTTTAGGCCACTACATACCACACCTATGCATGCTTATTCATGTTTATCTAATTTGTTGTTCATTGATCCAAGTGAAAATAAATTATATAGTAACAAAATAAGCCTAATTTTACATGCATTCAAAAAATAAATCAATATTTATTTTTTGGAGGTATTTAGGGTGGGCTGCATGGCTGGCTATCCATTTTTTTATTAGTTTTTAGAATCTACTTAATTGAAAAATTAATAAAAAAAATATTCATAAAAAAAAATTATAACACACTAGAAGATATTATCTAAATATTCACCAAAGGGTTTCAAACAATATTTAATGATGCTAAAAAAATGGTGGGCCACGCAGCTATCTATCTATACTATGTTTTATTTAAAAAATAGGAGGCCTTCTTCAAATTTTACATGTTTGACCTATTTATACTTAACCATTTTTCAAAAAAAAAAAGTTTTTAGGAAACTAGACTCGAAATTATACCATTCATATTTTTATACCATCTTCAATTTTTTAGTGTAGCCATCTTAAATTATCTACAAACGTTCAAATTTTTAAAATTTCAAAAAGTCATGTCCACGGGTAGGCCCTTTTTTGTCCCCCAATTTTGTGCACTTACCTTGATATGAATAATAGTTAGTTTATTTTAAAATGGATTCTTAATGATATGATATGAATAATAGTTAGTTATAGCTTATTGAACTTTCCTTCTTTTTTTCATTATGCACCAACCAATATTAGGTTTTTGTAGCTCTACATTGATGAACCTTTAGGCCTCTATCATACTATTGATCACCATAGATCTAGGTATGATATTGATTTTGTTCATATTTATTATTGATTTTGATCAGTGATTGGTCCTCTGGGTGGTAGGAGTACCATTTATTAAATGAACACCACCTCCTTCTTTGCATCCATGGATGCATAGAAAGTTAGAGCGATCAAGCGCATCCATGGCCCCAAAGTAGGTGAGTAAATTTGTTCTAAAAGTCTTCCATGAGATATTGCTGATGATTCTGACTCTCCATTACCTAATGTTGTTTTAGATGTGCCTAAATTGACAAATCCTATCTTTTTTTTGAAAATTTTACTTTGATTTCTTACTTTATTGGTCAAGTCCCCCATGAGAGCCTTCTAAACCAATGGGTTCACATCCATTGGCAAAGCCATGGTATGAAACTTGAAGGATTCCAAAACCTTACCAAGGGATTTTTTGTTTCGCTTTTCCAGCCTAGAGCACTACAAATCCATTTTTAATCATGTCCTAGGTTCATTCTCAAAACTTTAGTTATTTTTTCTCACTAGACTCCAGGCTTTCAAGTCTCAGAGTGAACACAATTGAAAATTATCATTTGGGTTGAATTCCCTGGCTTGCATCTCCCTTTATGGCATTTTATTGATCGGCTCATAAAACCCATAGGGCATTTCATATGCCATGATCAGACCAAGTTCTTTATGGCTCATCCCCGAAAGAGGGTTTGTGTTGAAGTGGATCTATTCTAAGATATTTAGAGTATTTTATTGATATACAAATTGGCTCTATCTATTTTTCTCAGCATGTTTTGTATATCAATCTCCTAAATACTTAATTTTAGTGCTAGTCCTTAGAACATATGATCTGAGAATGCCCTCTATGTGTTCATACACCCATGCTCCTGAGGAAAAGGGTGGCTCTGAAGTCAAACCATAGAATGGAAATAATGATGGTTGGACTATCCTCACCAATAGAAAAAGCAACTCTTCCAAAGGTAGCTTCATGCCACAAACTTCTTCATACAAATCTATTGGGAATGATCATGCTTCAAATTCTGTTGGCAAAAATGATTTTCTTTATAAATTTTATCCTCTTATTTGCATACTCTATGAGCAGTGTCCTCTCTAGTTGAGATGCCAACTTCAGCACCACCATCATAACCTTGTCTTAGGGTCAATGTTCCACAGCAAGAATAGAGTTTGGTCACCTTGGACTGCAAAACAATATTCTGGAATTTTTGAAGCCCCTGCCCACCTCCTAAAGAGGAAGAATAGAGTTTGGTCACCTTGGACTGCAAAACAATATTCTGGAATTTTTGAAGCCCCTGCCCACCTCCTAAAGAGGAAGAATATATTGCACATAAGTGACAACCATTTATATTTGATGGCCATGAGATCATACTAGTCACCTCACTAAGTATAATGTGATGACAAAATATTTTTGTTAAAAACCTTCTATACAAAAGTCTACAAGGAGATGCCTCAGATTGATTGTATAACTTCCATAATGGCTCTTTACCTTATTTTCAAAAGCTAAAAGACATATTTTTATCTAATTTTAATAAGTACAAGGTTCATAAATTAACATTGGAACATATTTAAGGCCTAAAGCAAGGCTATAATGACATTATTGAGGACTACATTTTAAATTCAAAAATACCTTACATAGATTATTATTTTAATGCTTTTGGATTCATATGATTTATTGCCCAACAAATTCATGTTTAATCAATTTTTTGTGCTAGAAGATCTCACAGAGTAGAATGACATGTACCTCTATACTGTCTAATGATTATGTAATCTTGAAATGTTTGAGTTCTTACTAATTTATCACATAAGTGTGTGGTTAGGAATAGTTTTCGGCTTTTTAGTGGAATGAAAATTCTTTGTTTACAAGAGGTCAATATTTTTAGCTTCTTAATACAGAATGCAATACAAATTATTTGGCCTCGAGCCATATGTCAGGATACTTGGCATGAAGCTGGGCATGGTGGGGGCAACACTTTTCTAGCTCCATATCTAGCTCAGAATATTATTTACTGGGGCTCAGACCCCACCCGTCGAGTAGTGTGGACCCTTTTAAACTTTCATAACCACATCACTGGGTTGGTCAATTTATATACCTCTAATAATTTCATGGCATGGCTTACCTTGTGGATGTGGTTGGATGATTCACTCCCAAACGTGCATTGGATCCTGTGTGGTGATTTCAACATGGTGGAGTCAACTGAGGATAAAGAAGGATGCCTTCTAATTTAGTGGTGTAGTAGCAAGCATGAAGTCTAGTTTTATATGCATAACAAACTTGAGGTGTTTGATCAAAACCATAATTGGAGAAACAATTCAAACTCCTCCTAGTTTACTTGGTCCAACTTTCGACAGGGAGAATCTAGGGTGCTTCAGTGCCTCGATCAAGCTCTACTCACTGAGTAAGATCTTTTCTATTTTTCCCTAGTCTTAAATAGGTTATTTTCGATCATCGTTGATATTTTTTATCATATCATCACCTTATTTGATTTAATTTTGAGTGGACCACACCTCAAGTTAACCCTGCCTCTATGCAATTCTATCTCAATACTACTCATCTCAAGCATGAAAGAATGGTGGGGCATATTGTCAAAATTTAGAACTTAGTCCCTCAGCAAGAAAGAGATACTAGATGGATTTAGTGGTAGTCTAATTCTCTTTCTCACACTTCAACATTTTTTCATATCTATGGAAAGCAAGTAGCCTCATTTAGATGGTGTTTGCACAATGCTACAAACCATAAATATATATGGGCTTCATACAAGTTGGAGCAGTCACCTTTTAATGTTCACCTCGAAACTCAAGTGGCACATTGAAGACATAAAATCCAAATTGAGGAGGCTCACAAGGCCAGAGGAGCTCAGTTATGGGCTCGTATGCACTAGTTGAAAATTAGAGATAAAGTCTCTAAGGACGTTTTTATCCTTCTTTGCTCTAGGAGAGCCGCTGATATAATCAAAGCTGTCAAGGAAGGAAACATTTAGCTTACCAAACCTCTTGACATTTTTTAAGCATCCATATATCATTACCATGGTGTTTTCTTAGTACAAGCTTCTTCTTTGGAATGGGAGGTGACTCTCCTTCAATGCCTCTAGGTTGTACCCTACAAAGTTTCCAATTGTCAAAGAGTTTCCTGTGATAGGCCCTTTTATCTCTTAGCAACCTCCATGAGGCTATTAAGAAAATGGTAGTTGTCAAAACGCCATATATTGATGGTTTCCTATGTGAGTTATACCAAACCCTTTGGGATATTATTGGTCACGATCTTCATCGAGTTTATTCTGAAGTTGTTCTAACTAACTCTTTGGGATCCCTTACAAACCAGGGTAACATCAAGTTTATTCCCAAAGTTGGTCATCCTGAAATGATCACCATCTAGAGGCCTATTACTTTGCTCAATGTCTCCTATAATATTATTGCTAAGTGTTTATCCCTCAAAGAAAAACACATTTTCCCTTTAATTATTTGGAGTGAGAAAATTGGCTTCATCTAGATTAGGTTCATTTTGGAAAATGTTATTATCATCTGGGAAGGCATGGAATGGGCTCAACTTTCTAATCAAAATATTTTATTTTTCAAGATTAATTTTGAGAAATCTTATGATCATATTGAGTGGCCATTCATTCTAGGCATGTTGCAGGCACTTGGTTTTGGTCTCAAATTTGTTCAGACTCTTAACATGCTCTTTTGGGATGTTGGGGCTTGTATTACTATCAACAACACCCAATCCTATCGATTTGAACTTAATTTTCTATCTGACAAGGATGTCCTTAGCCCTTTCTTTATATGTACTTGAAACTGAAGGATTTAGCGACCTTATAGCTAATTATAAAACCAGGGGTTTGGTGAAATGTATCTCCCTCCCTCAATCTAATAGACAATTTTTAAATAGCCACTTCGTGGATGATTCTTTTCTCACTCTTTAAGAGGAAGAAGAGTTCATCAGGAATGCCATGGAATGTCTCCATATTTTTTGTTTAGATTTAATATCATCTATCAAATGGAGGAAGACTCAGTGTTACCTTCAATCTCTAGGCCCAAAACCTCCTTGGTTGGAGGGATATCAATGGCAGTGGATTCTACTAGGGGTACAGTTTATGTTTATTGGCATTTTTTTTGCCTTTTGGGCCTCTCCTTTTGAACTATGGTCTTATGTGGTGCGGAGAGTTGAAAAAAAAATCTCTTTTTGGATTACCAATATTCTTTCTCTTATTGGTGAATTTCAAATTTGTTCAAAAGTCTTAGTGCTAATCATGTGTATTCTTCCTCTTATTGGGCCCCTTCTAATGCCGCATACAATAAATTAGAAAAACTTCTAAGAGATTTTTAATGGGATAAATCTGAGGGTCATAAGGGCTTCCACAAATTTGCTTGGAATATATTTTGTTGACATAAGGAATCTAGGGGACTAGGTCTCCTATATTAAAATTCAAGACCTTACTCTTGGTGCTAAATGGATTATTAGAGGTCTTACTGGGTATGATGCATAGAAGATTCTTCTATACCATTGTATCTCTAAAGGACTCCCATGTAGTATAAAGGCATGGCAAGGCCTTAAACTTCACTCTCTACTCATAACCCCAGTGCATGTTAAAATCGAGGGTACCTTTATGATTCAAAATCTATGGAAAGCTTTAGAAAAACTTAAGCCTCATCTTAACTGAGTAGGTGAGTGTTTCAGGAATGTCCTCTCCATTAACTCCCAATCCCTTTGTTTGTCACCTTGCTTAGATTTTCACAATATTCCCTATGCCTTAGTCCCTTGGGTTGAAGGGTTAAGGCTCTTCAAGAAAGATGTGAAGGTTACAAGTTATCTTCTTCACAAGGAAAACAGGTCCTGGCTCACTTGGAAACAAATTTAGAATAAATTCCATTTAAATAATTCATATGTAGAGGCTATTATAGAAATTTAAGGTTCCATACCTGACAAGTTTTTAAAAAAAATATGAGTCAATTCGCTTGTTCCTTGGTAGAAAGATTAACATTGGCCTACAACCACCCCTTTCACTTGATATTCTCCTCGACTGGGGTATCATTTACTATCCCCTCAACATATTCCAGATGGTATGCTCAACCTCAAATGAAATCTCCATTCCAAACATGGGGTTTGGGCCCAATGCTTTAGCCATATGTGGTATGCTATTATTGAGCCCCAAAATAGCTCATTTCTTATGGTGTCTTCTTTATCAGGGCATGCATGTGAGAGACTGGCTCAAGCATTTGGTCATGACTAACTCCATTTGCCCAGCTTGCTGGTAACCAGAGACTATTACACACTTTGTTTGGTTTTGCTTTCATGCACAATCTGCATGGTGTTGGATACATTCCATTTTTTAGCCCTTTCGATGGCTCTTTTGGGGGACTCGACTGTGTTGCCTAAAAAATACAACTGATTTTGACTGATCTTTCAAATTGACCTATTATTTCAAAACTAGAAGCTAGAAATTATGTTTGTTTTAATCATGAAGCATTGGAATGTAGTTTTTCTTTTACTAACAAAATTATTGTTATATATAATGTTAATCTTCGTATTCAAAGTAAAATCGATAAGTTTTTTATACAACTCAACCACCTCCAACATTTACTCAATCACTAAGGAAATGCCATGTGTGCGGTCAGCCGTGAACCTCTTGAGTCCCCACTACATCCTTCACCTCCCCGAGGATGAGGGTGTGGGCCATGTTAGCAGTAGTCTAGAACCAGACACAAGAACCATTCTCCTTGTCGATCACCACCTCACTGGTCTTCTCCTCATCATGGTGGTTCGAGTGGCTAGTCTAGAGTTGGAGGTGATGGCAAGGGCTGGGGATCTCTCCTTCATCTTAGGATGATGACATCAAAGACTGGGTCCACCTCCCCAATGTAAGTTTCCATCCCTGATTCTACAAATTTTCCTTGAAATAAATCAAGATGAGACATTAGAGGCACATCGAAATAGTGGTTGGAAGCCCTTACCTATTGACGAGATTCTCTCTGCCCTAGGAAGATGGGGTGGTAAGCCTCAGAACCCATTGTCTCCACTGCCTCCCCCAATGTTTATGTTTGTTGCAGTGACTTAACTATTCTCTTTATTGTTATATGTACCTTGCTCTCTGCTTTGATATCAAATTGTTGATGTGATATTTTTTTTTTGTCGGTGTGGCCATTTTCTAACCATTTTTTTTATTTGTCTCGAAATGTCTTTGCCCTTGGTGTGATTATACTCATGGGATGTAACTTTTCCACCTATTTTTTTAATATAATTAACGTTATAAAATATCTTGTTTGATTAATATATAGACACTCTTCAGTAAAAAAATTGACATTTCATCATAAATATAAATTCAATTAATTGAAAACAATCGAATTTATATTTTGATTATTTTGATATTTAAATTATTTATTGACACCACTTCAATTTGCAAGACAGAATTATTGCAGAGAGGGAGTCGTTTTTTTGTACCATCTTTTGTAGGATCTTGTGATGATGTGAATTCAATTAATGGAAAAGAAAGAATGAAAACAATCAATCATTCATATTTTGATAATTTTGTACAATTTAGATTTTCCATTTTCTGGCCCACTTATCACTTAGTTTTTTTTTGGTCCGCAGTTGTTTTTGGTATGACTCCGGTTTTAAATTAATTGTGTAATTTTATTTCGACTTTTGTTGATGTGATTTTGGAGTGCCAGTATTTCCAACAACTTTTTTATCCGATCGATTTTTATATTTGATTATCTCATTAAGATAATTTGATAGCTTTTCAAATTTTCAAAAAAAATGGGAATAAAAGCTATCTTAAAGTCCACTAATGTTAAGGGGACTCTAAGTCGCTGTTAATACCAAATTTAATGATAACTTTACTCTTATGCGGCAGCTTCTTGGCCTATAATGAAGCCTGCAGAGGCGGCAGATGTCACCATAAAAACTAAAATTATGTTGCGGATTCCCAGCTTTGCAGCAACGCCAGAAGCGTAGGACTGCATCATATCTCATATTGTGGATTACAAAATCTGGTGAAATCCGTTGCAGGAGCACTTTGAATGCGTTCTCCCAGCCGTCCAGCGTAAATGTCCCTCCTTGCTTTTCCCTCTACAGAGGCAAGCGATAACTCCACCAGATCGATTCCCGGCGGCTATATCTGCCGCTTAATCTGTGTAATATTAAGGGGAGTGGATACGAAGGAATGTTTGAGACCATGGCTGTGGAGCTTTCTTGCCAAATCATAAGTGTGGTCTACTTTAATCTGTTTAAAGTGTAGTCTACTTTAATCTGTCTAAAGCGTAGTCTATATATTTTGTGAAATATTACTCTAGTTTTTATTGAGGAATATTGTATTTATTTGCATTTATGTAATGTTGACAAGTTAATATTTTATGAATAAATAATGTATTTCATTTCTTTTTATTTATGTAGGCCGAATTGAATGACTTAGATGCTTGGGCAATTAATTTCAGATGCCAATCTCTTGCAAAAAGGTCTACAGGCTTTACATAAATATGCTTTGAGATAAATATGTACATATTGGGTTGTATAGTAGATGTACAATTAATATTAATTTATTTAATATTTTGGTATGAAGTAAGATATTTTCATATGTTTAAGAGACAAGGTAGCTGCCATCAATTGAGTCTAGTTTAGGTGGGTGCTATCAATGCGATGTTTAATTTTAAAATATATATACTAAATTCAATGCGATTGAATTAGATGTTTCAATTATTTGTTAATTCTTATGAAAGGTGGATATTTATTTTCTTTTTTCGAAAATAGTAACATCACATGTCCCATAAGTATAAGATCATTTATTACATATTATTAAAAATTGATCCTAGTTCTTTGTTCGTGATATAAGTGTATAATAATCAATACACATTAGAAATGGTTAATTGGTACTTTTGACCTCTATAATTACTTTCACAGCCTATTAGGTGCATTGGGCAAGGCATAAGCAATCTCTTACATAGAAATAACTCATTTATGTTGTTTATTTGGATTTATATTGGTAGAGAAGCCATTTACAAATAAATAAATGACAATACATTACTCTGACCTAGACATAAGTGAAAAATAGATGATTATTTTTTAATATTTCAATAATATGCTTGTGTTCATGCTAATGGTAATGTTTGCGCACATAAAGAATTTGTTAGAAACCTCTGAGCAAGGTACACTATTTCAATGAATTTATGAAATAATGTTGAACTTTTTAGGATCAACAAGACAATTTATACGATATTAAAAGTTTATTATTATCCACTTTCTAATTTAAAATGATCTTTAATGCATGGGGTTTTCAAGTTAGTTGCAGATCTGAACTTGAGCTCTTTCTATTATTAATAAACGCTTGTCAGGGCGGGGGGCCCTAGCCTGGTTGGCTAAGTATTTCCGCTGCGACCTTGCTAGTCTCAAGTTCTATTCTCCCCCCGCCCCGTGGTACTGGTATTAGGCGTGTCTAGCTAGCACCGCCAGTCATGTTAAAAAGTTTACCAGACTTTAAACCAAAAAAAATAAAAATAAATGATCTTTAATAATTTTTTTAGAGAACATATTGAATTTATAGATCTAAGTGAAGAGTCTGATAACAAACACATGACATTGTATTAAGAATAATATGTTGAAACATAATATCCTACTCTTTTGCATCTATAATATATGTGAATTGTAATGGATTATGTAATGGGACATTATACTTATCTAACAATATATGCATTATCTACCATATAGAGGAAATTTAAAATTATTAAATATCTACAAAAATATGTTATTTCTTAACATGTATTTTTCTTGAGTTAGACTAAAAACTGATCCAAGTATGGATCGGTGATAAATTTGTATTTGAATGTTAGATATGGATGGAATCTTGCTTCAATAATGGTAATGTACTCTGATACTCTTCTCAGCGTAAGAAAACCCTCTTTATCATGATCCATATTAAATGTCCTTGTCTTTCACTCTTTTTGAGTAATCTTTTGTTGAAATAGCTTTTATCTCTTTGAGAATTTGCACTATTTAATGCTTCAAGTCTAATTTGAAACAAAGGTTTTGTTATAATTTATAAAAGGCTTACATCCATAATAAGTACTACTACATAAAAATATAAAAAATATGAAATAGATATACACCCAAAAGAATAAATTACATCTATATATCCAAAAAAAATAGTAGAAAAAAAAACTCAAGCTTATATATATATATATATATATATATATATATATATATATATATATATATATATATATATATATATATATATATATATATATATATAAGATGAGGGTGCATGGGTTGGAAATTTATTTGCCAAACCCCATTACGCATTCCTCGCTCATTGTATTGGTCAAGCATTGTTCTAACCCAGACATAAGTGAAATAGAAATGATTTTTTTGTTGTATTTCAAAAATATTCTTGTATTGATACTAATATTAGTTTTGGTGCATACAGAGAATTTGATGGAAACCTTTGAACAAGGTACACTATTTCAACTACTTTATAAAACAATGTTGAACTTATTAAGATCAACAAGACAAGTTATATGTATTAAAATTTTATTATTATATATTTCTAATTTATAATGATCTTTCATCATTTTTGTAGGTAATATATTAAGTTGCTAAATATGAGCAAAGGTTCCGATAACAAACACATGATGTTCTATTAAAAATAAGGTAAAAAAATATAATATCATACTCCTCTCAATCTATAATATATGT
Organism: Torreya grandis; assembly: GCA_037957365.1. Lineage (NCBI taxonomy): Eukaryota > Viridiplantae > Streptophyta > Pinopsida > Cupressales > Taxaceae > Torreya > Torreya grandis. The sequence continues at coordinate 2,225,213 of JARHVA010000759.1, read as the reverse complement.
ACATTATAATGAACTATATAATAATTATGTTTATCTAACAATCTATGTATTATCTATTATATACAGAAAATTCAAAATCACTATATATCAATAAAAATATATTATTTTGTAACATATATTTTTATTAAGTTAGATTAAAAATTGATTCAAATATAAATTGATAGTAAATATATATTCAAATATTAGGAATGAAAGGAATCTTACTACAATAACGATATTGTACTTTAATACTCTTCTCACTTTAAGAGAACCCTCTTTATCATGGCCCATATTTAATGTCATCATCTTTCTTCTTTTCCCTCTTTTGTTTTTCTTCTTCTTTTTAAAATAACTTTTAACTCTAAGAATTTGCACTTTTTAATGCTTCAAGTCGAGTTTAATTTTGTTATCGAAATAAAATTTTGTTATTAAACACTACTACATCAAAATATGAGATATTCGAAGCATTTATATATGCAAGATAATGAATTACACATATCAAAAATAAGTAATCGAATAAAATATCTTCAAATTCAAATTCTATTAATAAAAAAATATATATTAACCATTGCATAAGATGAGGGTACATGGGTTACACCTCTATTTACCAAAAACCACAACGAGTAACCCCCTTCCTAAATGCATGTCTCACATGTTATATTTCTATCTAGATTCAAGTCTCATATCTTACATCTCTCATTTAACAAGACACCAAGTAATATTCATGTCAATCGAGAGAATGAATTACACATATATCAAAAACAAATAATCAAAGAAAAACTCTTCAAACCCAAATTCTATTAATAAAAATATATAAATTAATTAATACATAAGATGAGGGTACATGGGTTACACCTCTATTTGCCAAAAATCACAACACATAACCCCCCTCGTAAATGCATGTCTTGCATGTTATATTTCTATCTAGATTGGAGTCTCGTATCTTACATCTCTCATTTAAAAGGGCACCAAGTAAAATTCATAAGAATCGGGGCTCTTTTCTGAGTTTCAACAATAAAAATTCATAGTAAAACAATCACCAGAAATATCACTAAAAAAATCAACAGAAATACAAGGTTAAATCATAAAATTTATACAGAACTGTTATTGGAGGCCTTCTCTCTGACTAGGGAGATGAAGGATTTTATATTTCTTCCATTGACTTGGCCATCGTTATTGGTCATCATCCTATGAATCCTTTCAACATTAGATATGATATTTGTGCCTCTCTCTACAACCATTACAGCAAGAATAACTCTACTAATATCTTCCTTATAAAAACAACCGTCTTTCTCATTCCTCCTAACCTCCACACCCACCTTCAGATCAGCTGCAACTAGCTTTACAGTGATTCCTTGATCGTTCTGAATCAGAAGAGTTATCAGAGGCACACCAAAACTCCAACCGTTGGTTGTAGAATTCCACCTACAATGTATGAGAAAAGCTTCCGTGGAAAGATGGCTCAAAATATGCAATTGAGGCACCTAGTCGATTACCACTACTCCTTTTCCATGCGTGCGAGTTACAAATCCTTTGGGACGTCACTTTCTTATAAGCCCACAGCCAAGGTAGCGAGCTCTTGGCCCGTGAGAGTAGATTTGCTGCTGAAGGCCACCAACAACACCGAACGTGGTGCCTGACTGTCCAACTAGGCTAAACAATTGTTAATAGGAGGCCGTGGCGGGAGACTGGACATCAATGTTCCCACTGCAACCATGGGATGCCCAGTGATTCTCTTCAGATACTCCACGTAAGCTCCTTCCAATTCTACACATGTATTGAACACTATCACCCAACTCCCCTCCATACACATCCTCCAACGCTCTACAGGGTTGATGTTTCCTTCCTCCTTTTGGTGAATGAAGAGTAACTTCTGCACTTTAAAGAGTTGATAGCAGATGAGCAATGACGGGAAACGAGGTAGTGAGACTGTTAAATCTTGGTTTGTAATGCTCATTTCTATTATAGCACCTTCTTGGACTATAATGAAACCTGCAAAGGCAGTAGATGCATGGAGGTTTAGAGGGTGGTCTTATGGAAGGGGCAACTGCAATTATTTTGCATTTGCATGTGGTTCTATGCATCTTTAAATTTTTTTAATTGCAAAAAATTGAATATTTTTCTAAAAAATAGGAGCAACAATTGCAAATGAAAGAGATTTTTAGAGATAGGTAGACGTTGGGGGCAAGAATTTGCAGCACCCGCAAAGAAAATTTAGACACAAAAAAAGTACTTTACAACCAATAAAAATTTATGCTATAATTTGTTTATTCAAATCCCTTAAATTTCATGTGCATGGATAATTTTTGCAGTTTTAAAGATCCATGAGGACCGTTTATTGCATAACTTCTCTTAAATAATCTCTGTAACATCCACTAAATATTTTTATAGTTTCAATCCCATGGGACTAGACCCTTGGAAGCATTATATTTGTAACCCTGCAAAAACGGTAACCACTTGGGACTTCTAACCCTTTAACCCTGTAATAACTTGTTCATTATATTTGTAAGATATTCAATCTGAGTAGACATTTTCATTTGTTTCTCCTTGGTGTAATAAAGACCATCAATAAAATTGATTTTGTTGCTTACTTGTTTAAGACGAGTATGATCCTTCATGAATCAACAAAGAAAAGCTTTGTGCAAATTAACCTCATCCTCAAACTGGTCCAGTTTTTTTTAATTCTTAATATAATCCACTTAAGTGTTTTGATCTGGTAGGGAATGGTTCTTGGGAGAGGAGGTTTTTCCATTCTTAGTATCATCAACATTGATCTTATTCGCACATTGATCTTATCCACACTTAGTGTAAAGTTATTATTATTATCACAATTTATTCTAACCAACTGAAAATATTAATTTGTAATTTATTGTAATCAAAGGGCCTCATTAAATAGATAAAAAAATATATTTGTTTAAATGAAACTTATGGTACCTACGTTGACAAGGACTAAAAATTAAGCATACCAATGGAAAATATGTCATGTTATATTCCCTATTAATAGGTGGAATTTCGTGCATATTATTTTTATTTTTATTATATTAACAACTAAATTAAAGTACAAGCTTTTGGATTTACATTAGTTATAAATAATTGATGCCTTATTTTAGATATTTTTAATTTATTTTAAATTTTTAATCTTACAAAGAAATAGTGATATATTATTTCAATGCAATTAATTAAAAAAGTAGTTTAAAGGTATTTCTTTATGATTTAAATATTATTAAATTAATATTATATTCAAATATTAGAAAATATAAGATTATTTTTATTAATATACAAATAAATTTTAATTATTTCACTTTTGGAAATGTGCTGTCAAAATTAAGCGTTTGTAAGATAAGAATAATAAAAACTAATATTAAGGCCATGCCATAGTAAACTCAGCGAAAGGTGATGCATTTTTATGATGTTTTGAAGGACAATGATAACATATTGCAAAGTTTTAGTTTGGATTTGAATTTATGAAAAAAAATCATAATCAATTTAGGCTAAAGTCCATGTTAATATAGTGAGAAAGTCAAATTATAGGAAATAATTGAAGCTTAAGTGAATGTGGGAAAATCAAGGCTAAGTTGTTATGGTTTTCAATGTGAATTGAATGTGGAATGTATTGCAACCATAACTTATCCACGATACATAATTTCATATATCCACATGATTATAAGGTGCACACTTTACATGGCCAATAGATTATTTTTTATCATGACCATGACCTTAATAATGATTTATAAAGTCACAGAAACTTATGCCTTAACGGATATCTCTAAAAATACCTATTTTTAGCATGTGATGTCATTATCACATCTTCACATGCTCTACAAAGTCGCAATCACTTTGTGCTCTGTAACTATGGGATTGTGCTAAATAATACAATCTTAACCATTTATTTTTTTGAGACCAAAATCTCGTGTTTCTCTATATTGAAATAAACTTACTTATATCCATTAATAACCAATTACTCTGCTTCAATAAATTCATATCTATTAAATATTTGAATCTAAATATTATATATATGATTTTATGGATATTTAATATAACTATAAACAAACCTCAAAATTTATATATTATAGATATTTCTTTATAAATAAAACCACACTATTTTTATTTATTTAATTAAAATTATTTTTAACTTACCAATTTTCAACATGTAAAGAAAAAGAAATTACATGAAATTTTTTATTATTAATGTTAATTAATATGTAATATTAAATGTTAAAAGTTAATATGATTTTCTCCTATTTAGACATTAAATATTAATGAGTTGAGTTGGAATTCATATTTAACTACCCGAATTTTAAAGTTTAATAGATTTAATAAAATTTTAAAAGTATATGGTGTTGAAAAACATTGTAATGGGGTGAGTGTTTCATTTTAGTTACGATATTTAGTAAGCTTCTTATAAATTTTTATATTGTTACATAATTTGATTAAAGTATAATAGTATAATCATTTAATTTTGGTCTACAATGAGTTGAGTTATAAAATTGTACATTTTCGAGAGTATTTGTGTCAATGTTTATTATTAATTCATATTAAAAAATTTAAACATATTTTCTTAAGTTTTTAACTTTTTGTTATTTGTTTCTCTTTTTCAGGGTTGTTATCTATAATGTAAATTTATGGGGCTTGTGATAATTTAATTATATAATGTAAATTTATGGGTTTTAAGACTATTGCTTATATTTATTTTCTACAATCTATTTTTTAAAGTTATGAGTGTACTCCATATCTGAAATATATATTAAACATAATTTATATTTAAAGAATGATAATTTTATTTATGTTGTACCAAATTTTAAGTTTATTAATTTTTTATTTTTTACCATTCATCATCATCATCATCATCATCATCATCATCATCATCATCATCATCATCATCATCAAGGTTTAGTCTAGTTTATTTAATTTTAATATGTACATGACGATCCCTCCCTAATAACTACCCAATTAATTATGTAAATGTAAAGACATCCGATTCTCCTAAAACCTGGGAGTATTAAATCTGAGTGGAAACAGAAAAATCACTCAATTTCTATCACTAAATCTCACCTTTACACACATTCTCTTTTAATTTTTAATTAATGCTTTATTATTTACACTACAATTATAACTTACCAAATAAAGATGATTCAATTATTATTTTTAATGACTATGTTTTAGCCAAAGGCAAGTCCTTTCCAACAATATTACTTCCACATTTATATTTGATCTCACAAGAGGCAAGAAACTTTCAAATTTTATTTAATCAAATTTTAATATTAAAAAATCTAAAAAATATATTATTCAGAGGAGTTGAGGTTAGTAGTGCAAAAAGAAAACAAATCTCCAAATAAACAATGCAATATTATAAATGAAAATGTACATGGAAAACTTCACTTGCACTTACACTCGGCGGACGGCACAAAATAAATGCAATTAAAAGTTTTCCTTGTGAAAATCAAACTGAGTGTTTGAGTTATGAGTATAGAACTAAGAAAGCGAGAGTAACTAATTTAAATGGTCAGAAGCCCGCAACAAAAAACTCTTGTATTTGCAATTGCATCTAAAAGTCAACTACCATATTTTTTCATATTATGCTAAAATATGAGTGTGAGTGTAATTTCACCTATTCGAGTACCATTATGGGTAGTAGTTAACTTGAATAAAACTCTGGTTTAGTTTGGCCTCGCAAAATGTCTTTGAATATGCAAAATAAAATATGAGATTGTTAAAATTATGGGGGATGAATTCACTAACAGTCTAAGTTTTTGGTTAATGGTTCATTATATGTGGTATTAGAGCACTCACCCGTGTTCGTATCTCAGGGTTTGAGTGATAATGTTGGTATGGTAGTATTCATTTGGGGCTTCCACGTGCACACGGAGGTGCACACACATCTTGAGGATGGGATTATCGAAAGCATGGTGGGATGTTAAGTCCTAGTGGACGAATTCACTAAGAGTCTGGGCTTTTAGTGTAATGATTCGTTACAAAGGTTAAAGAAAATTATGTAAGTAGTTACAATTTGTAAGAGATTAATGGAGGGAAGAAAACTACTCTGCTTCTGAAAATGATGTCATATCCATTTTTTCCATGATGCAACGATTGCACCATGGCTATGCGAGGTGATCAGGCATCACCTTGATCATTCGCACTCATTTAACAAACACGATTAAATTTTAGTGTAATTAAAGTATAATTATCTATGTAAAATACTCTATTCTTGTTTCTCTCTTCTTTTTCATTACTTTCTCCAATCAGGTTTATTTTGAACAAATATGTTACTTTTATAAAAAATATTTGGCATCTTTAGGGTTTGGGAATATATCGAATTCTATTTTTTTATACCTCCTCTATTCCTTTTTCACTCCTTTTTTTTTCGCTTCCTTGGGATCCTCTTCCAAAGGATCCCCTCGAACCTAAGCATCACAACTTGTTGGGAACCCAAAAAAGATGGAGGATGATATAATTTCTAATTGTTGTGCCACAAAAAATCCTAATCTGGTGCCCCCTCTTTTTTCTTCCAAACCTGTAGATAGATGGATGAAGAGGTGTCGTGAAGTCTAGGACACCTCATAATCTGATGAACAAGAAGGTAACAATGAAAGCAACAAAAAGGAAGATCCTTTTAGTTAAAGAAACTAAGTCCACAAGTTGTGTGATGAGAGAAGAGGTTTGGAGACATCGAGGCTGGCACAAGTTATGATAAAATTGAGACCCTAAGTGGAGCTATTGACTTCCACGAAAGAACTCACTTTGTTCACCAACCATTTTAAGGACTTCTTATTACGAAAGGAAAAATCTCAAATTTATTTGATTTACAATTAATTTTATTCCTTTAAAAATCAAATAATAAAATTTGATGTTTTACGAACAACAATTAATTAGTTTATTTAAAAATCACATTTCATGATAAATATAAATTCAATTAATTGAAAACAAGGAACCAAAACAATCGAATTTATATTTTGATATTTAAAATATTTATCAATGCCACTTCAATTTGCAAGAGGATAGATTTTATGTAGAGGGAGCCATTTTTTGGTGTCTCATGATGATGTGAATTCAATTAATTGAAAAGGAAAAATCGAAACAATCAATCATTCATATTTTGATAGTTTTATACAATTTATATTTTCTATTTTCTGATTTACTTAGTCATTTTATGATCTTTGGTTTTAAATTAATCATATAATTTTATTTCGACTCTTTTTTTATTTATTTTTATAAGAAAGATGTATATTTAATTCTGGAAAGTGGTCGACGGGAAGCAAGGCTCGACCTGAAGCAACTGGGTGGTAGACCCCATCCCCAACCCTACGACTACACCCCAACCCGTGGCCTAACTTTACTTCGACTTTTGTTGATGTGATTTCGGAGTGCCAATATTTCCAACCACTGTTTTATACGATAGATTTCACTTATTTGATTGTCTGATTAAGATAATTTGATAGCTTTTCGAAAAAAAATAAAAATGGAATAAAAGTTATCTTAAAGTCCACTGATGTTAAGGCGACTCTAAGCCAATGTTAATACCAAATTTAATGGCTACTTTACTTTTATGCGGCAGCTTCTTTGCCCATAATGAAGCCTGCAAAGGCGGCGGATGTCATGATAAAAACCATGGTGGGGAATTCCCAGCTTTGCGGCAAAACCAGAAGCGTAATACTGTATCATATGTCATATTGTGGATTACAAAATCTGGTGAAATCCGTTGCAGGTAGCTCCACCAGATCGATTCCCGGCGGCTATATCTGCTGGTAAATCCTTGTAATATGCTCTATGTATTTTTTCCGAGTTAGACTAAAAATTGATCCCGGTAAAGATTGGCGATAAATATTTATTTGAATGTTAGTTATGGAGGGAATCTTGTTGCAATAATGGTAATGTATTCTAATACTCTTCTGAATGTAATAAAATCTTCTTTATCATGGTCCAAATTAAATGTTTTCGTCTTTCACTCTTTCTAAATAAATTTTTGGTTGAAATAATTTATTTATTTATTTATTATTATTTTTTAATTTATATTTTTTAATACTACAAGTTTTTTTTTAACAAAAGATTTTATTATTGTTTATAAGAAGCTTATATTCATAAATAGCATTATTATATTAAAATATAACAGATAAGAAGTATTTATATATCTAAAAGAACAAATTACACTTATATATCCAAAAATAATAATAGGAAAAACATCTTTTAGTCATAATTTTATTAAAAGTTACATATATTTATATAAGATGAGGGTATATGGGTTGCATATTTATTTGTCAAACCTATTATGCATTCCTTACTTATTGTATTTCTATTTAAATTAGTATATATGCACATTAGGTAGCATGTTAGATCTATAATAAATATGAATTTAATTAATAGTTTGACATGAAACAAGATAATCTTATATGTTTGAGAGTTGAGGTAGAATACATCAATCAATTAGAATCTAAATGGATGCTACTAATACAATATTGAAATTCAAAATTTTATTATACCAAATCTAAAGTGTTTGAATTAGATATTTTTATTGTTCACAATTTTTTATTAAAAATAAAAATCTATTTTATTTTTACTAAGATAATAATATGATATGTCCCACTTGCATAAGATCATTTAGTATATATTATTTAAAATTTATCTTAATTTTATGTTTATGATGCAAGTGTACAATAACCAATGCATATTGGAAAAAGTTAACTAGTAATTTTGACACTTGGGATTACTTTCCAATCCTAGATATGCATTGCTCAATCCCAATATGAAAGTCCTTTATATTACTAGTGAAAAGTAATGCTAGTGGGATAACTGGATAAAGTCCTTAAAATATTTGAAAGGGCTATAAACAAATAAAAAATAATGCATTGCTCCATCTCAAGTATATGTGAGAAATGATTTTTTTTTTTTTTTTTTTCAAGAATATGCTCATGTTAATATTAATGGTAGTGTTCGTGTACACTGAAAATTTGATAAGAATCTTTAAGCAAAGTACATTATTTCAACTATTTTCCAAAATAATGTTAAACTTATTAAAATCAACAAAATAAGTTATATGTATTAATAGTTTATTATTATAGATTTCCAATTTAAAATAATTTCTCAACAAAAATAAAGTTGTTAGATATGGATAAAAGGCTCTGATAACAAACATATGATATTCTATTAAAAATAAAATTAAAAAACATAATATCATACAACTCTTCATATATAATATATGTATTATAATGAATTATATAACAAAAGATTATATTTATTTAACAATCTATGCATTATCATTATATAAAAAAAATTCAAAATCATTAAATATCAATAAAAATATGTTATTTTTTAACATATATTTTTATTAGATTGAACTAAAAATTAATTCAGAGACAAATTTATAATAAATATATATTCAAATTTTAGAAAAGGAAAAAAACTTACTACCATAATAATATTGTACTCTGATACTTCGCACTTTTAAAAAAAAAACCTTCTTAATTATGATCCATATTAAATGTCATACATCTTTCACTCTTTCTTAACTTTTTTTGGTTTTTCCTTTTTCTTCTACTAAAATTGCTTTTAACATTCTAGGAATTTGCACCCCCTAATACTTCGGATCTAATTTGTAAAATTAAAAAATTCTTATCGTTTACAAAATGTTTGCATTCATAATAAGTACTATGACTTCAAAATATGAAAGATTCAAAACATCTATACATCTATAAGAACAAATTACACATATATCCAAAAACAAATAGTTGAAGAAAAATTCTTCAAAACTTAAATTCTATTAATACTCCCAAAGTTTAATGCCTCCCAAATCCAGCCTACTGAATAATTATAAGAGAGAGCTCGCCCTCTCGAAATTAAAATTGAATAAATTCCAGAAAGCTGGATCAAACGTCTATGCTCCCAAATAATTTAAAAATATATATATAAAATGCATAAAATGAAAGTACATGGATCGCACATCTATTTTCCAAATCCCACAGCGCATAATCCTCCTCCTAAATGCATGCCTCGCTTGTTGTCTTTCTATCTGGATTAGAGTTTCATCTCTTACATCTCTCATGTAAAAGGGGCACCGACTAAAATTCATGTCGTTCGGGGCTCTTTTCTGAATTTAAACAAAAAAAAATCAGAGTTAAACAATCGCCAGAAATATCACTAAAACAATCAACAGAAATATAAGGTTAAATCATAAAATCATACGGAGCTCTTATTGGAGGCCTTCTCTCTGAGCAGGGAGACGAAGGATTTTATATTTGTTTCATTGACTTGGCCATTGTTATCGGTCATCATCCTATGAATCCGTTCAACATTAGATATGATATTTGTGCCTCTCTCTTCAACCATTACAGCACGAACAACTGTACTGATATCTTCCTTATAAAAACAATCATCTTCTTCATTCCTCCTAACCTCCACACCCACCTTCAGATCAGCTGCAACTAACTTTGCAGTAATGCCTTGATCGTGCTGAATCGGAAGAGCTATCAGAGGCACACCGAACCTCTAACCGTCGGTTGTAGAATTCCACCCGCAATGTGTAAGAAAAGCTCCCGTGGAAAGATGGCTCAAAATATGCAATTGATGCGCCCAGTCGGTTGCCACCACTCCTGTTCCATGCGTGCGAGTTACAAAGCCTTGGGGCAACTCAGCAACGATGTGGCGGAGAACAACACACAGAAATAGGACGTCACTTTCTTCTAAGCCCACAGCCAAGGCATCGAGCTCTTAGCCCGTGAGAGTAGATTCGCTGCCGTAAGCTCCTTCCAATTCTAGCACGTATTGAACACTGTCACCCAACTCCCTTCAATATACATCCTCCAAGGCTCTGCAGGGCTGGTGAACAAAGACTAACTTCTGCGCTTCAAAGAGTTGATAGCGGATGAGCGATGAGGGGAAACCAGGGGGGGAGACTGTCAGATCTTGGACTGTAATGCTCTTCTCTAGTGCGGCGGCTTCATGGCCTATAATGAAACCTACATAGGAGGCAGATGTTGTGACAAAAAATATGATCGGGATGCCCAGCTTTGCGGCAATGCCACAAGCGTAGTGCTGCATCATATCGTGGATTACAAAATCTGGTGAAAGCCGTTGCAGGAGCCCTTCGAATGGCTTCTCCCAGCCGTCCATGGCTTGCATGAGAAGCTTCAATGTCCCTCATCGCTTTAAATCTGCAGTGGATTCCACTCCGTCAGACAGGCCGTCTACAGAGGGCAGCGGTAGCTCCACCAGAACGATTCCCGGCGCCAATATCTTCTGCTTAATATGTATGATATTTTAAAAATTTGTGAGAGCAATTGATTTCATTTATTAGATTAATTTCACTTGAAATTAAGTATTTATAGAACTTAAAAATATGAATATTTGCACACTTTTTAGTACTCATTAAATTTTTCAGTATGGTATGTGACTCTCCTTTTTAGACTCTGTGTAACCCTACTTAAATATAATTTAATATTGAACATTTTTATTTCATCCAAATTCTTTTTGGGTAAGATAAAATATCTTTTGGCTATCTATTATATGTGATATAGGTATGGCATTTTAAAGATTTGCGAGTCTTTCATTTCATTTATTAGATTAAATTTCGGAGAAATTCAACATTTATAAAACTTAAAAATATATATTTTTTTCATAGTTTTCAGTACTCATTAATGTTTTTAGCATGGTACATGACTCTCCTTTCTAGACTCTTCATTACTCTACTTAAATATTAATATCGGGCATTTTCATTTCATCTAAACTCTTTTTGAGTAAGATAAAATCTTTTTTTGCTGTCGGTTAAATTTGATATAGGTATGGCATTTTAAAGATTTGTGAGTGCCTTTAATTTTATTTATTAGAATGTGTAAATGTAAGAAATTGTAGCACACAATGTTTTAAAAAACAAAATTGTGTGTTTCATACTATGTTGTGCATTTTTAGGGTTTATTTGTTTAGCCACATATTTTTTAGGGATTTAAGTAAGGTTTAAAGGTTCGTAATATGAGGTTTGAGTATATGATTGATATGGCATGTGCCGGTTTAATATTTACGCAGGAATGGCTTCTATGGTGGCTACTAGAGGGAGTGCCAGAAGAAGCTTCCTCCACTGTTTAAGGAAGAGTCAGAGCAAGAACAAAGGTAGAAGCAACCTTGAGATCCTCCTCGAAAGGATCCCCTCGAACCTAAGCCTCGAAAATTTGTTGGGAACCCAAAAAAGAAAAAAGAGGATGATATAATTTCTTATGATTGTGCCACGTGTGTTAATATGCAAAATTTGCATCATTAGTTAAAAGAAGATGACTTAAGTATTTATTTTAATGTCATTTTTTATGAATTCTGTAATTGGATTGTGTATGAATATTTTAGCAAAATGTTGACCATTGTATCTTTGTGCAGGTATTGAACCTATTCATCATCATGACAATATCTATGTATTCACATTAGACCATAATCGACTTGGCCTGCTTAATCAATATTAAGAGCTACATCAAGGTCTAGGCTTGGGTGATACTAACTAATAGTTATGTTAATTTAAATTGCTTTGAAGGGTAGAGAAGTCTCGTATAATTTGTAAAAAAACTAAGATTTATACATGGGACACACTATAATTACTAGGCCATTATCATGGAGCAAGGGTCAACGCCCTTGTCATCCTCTATAATTTTATAAATATGTCATAAATAATTTAAAATATATTACAATACAAGTATACTTATATGTAAATTATATATAAATTGAGTTAAATGTTTACATAAGAAATTTAATTAGATTATTAAATTTTGTGAGATTTTACTTGTGTATTATTAAGTCATTACAGAAAAGACCTTCACAAGTATTCATTAAATTAATGAAAATTTGATTCTTATTATTGTTAATAGTTATGTGATGAAGGACCTTTAACTTATAAAAGTCGTAAACATTTGTTAATAATATGAAGGTGTAATAAGTAAAAAACACACTATAGCCAAATATTTAATTGACAAATAAAATTATTACAAATATCTTTTAAAAACATATTTATATTAAAATGGTATTCCTCGAGTAACTATTTATTTTCAAAATGCTCATGATATGGTTTTTTCTGTGCAAAGACTCCATTGTTTTTCTGCTTCTTAAGTTCAAATTGACAAGCTCTGTTGAACTTTTTCAGAATTACCTTTATGTGGATTCTTTCTCATTCTCGTCTTCAAGATACATGATATAGTATGTTTTAAGTTGAACAAACAACAAAGATTTGGATAGTATGTTTTATGTTTTAAGTTGAACAAATATTCAAAGTAACAATGGTTACTACAAAGCAGTTAAGCTAGGACCACGCATGAAATAAGAAAAGATGGTCTCCAATGCAAAGATCAAAGGAAAAGAAAAATGTTAACAGTGTAAGGAAATGGAAGTCTTATGAACATACTATTGAACAATGTCTCGAATACCACTTTTGGTAATGCTATTAGTGGAAATAATTGGTGGCAGGGACGATTTGAAAGTGATTCAGAAGACATTTTCAATGAAAAATATGGCACTTGGAGAGGAATTTTGGCACTCGCATGCCAACTTCAACAAACACAGAATCTTGTCCACCATGGTCCCCCTTGGGAGCTCTAATCGACTATCCTTTACAAAGAAACTGCATTATGGGCTTCTCCAGTGGGATGCTTTCTACTCATCACTTCCAACGCCACCACTCCAAAGCTGTACACATTGCACTTTTACATCAAATTCATCGTATATGCCATCTCTGCACCACCTCAAAACAAAATTGGGGTAAGAGCCAGTCAATTTGGTAGCCAACTCAGCATAAGGTTTATAAAATTGTTTCAATTTGGTTAGATAATTGGAATTTGGATTCCATGAACTTTAAAGTACAATGGAATCACACAGAATAAAAAATTACAGTAAATATTGGAAACATATGCAATGTAATTAAAATAAAATAATAGCTAAACCTGGAGCCATGTATCCATAGGAACCTACAACTTTAAACATGGTGGAAGAAGCTGCTTGAATGTTGAGAAGTTTTGTTGTGTCGAATTTTGAAATGCAGGGATCAAAGAAAGAATCCAGCAATGCATTATTGCAAGTAATGTCACGATGAACAATGGGCAGGCCACAATCGTGATGAAGGTACGCCAATGCGTGGCCTATCCCTTACACAATCCTATAGCGAGTGGCCCACTCTAAATTCTTTGCCTTTTTGTTGTGTAAATTTTGTCTTAAACTAACATTTTCCACATAAGCATACACTAGAAGTCTTAATGGACCCTGAGAGTAATAGCCTTAGAGTTTCACGATATTCCGGTGTTGAATACCTGCGAGGGCTTTGATTTTTGAAATGAAGCTCTTTCTGTTTGCCGTAGCTCCGTCGGGAGACGAATAAAGCTTCTTGACTACAAGGATTTGACTTGATGGAAGATGTGCCTTGTAGACCGTAGCGAATCTGCCTTTGCTGATGCAATATTTATGTTTATATATGACATTGCCCTCTACGTTCCAACATTCCACAACTGTAAACGCGTATGGCATCCCACAATCGTACGTGAAGTCCCCCTGCACATCACGATTTGAGATTTGACAAGGAGGTTGCTCTCTTTTGTAACAACTCTCTTATGATATAATAACTATTTTAATTGTGATCTCATTTTTATATTATTAAATAAGGTACATTTATAATTGTATTAATGTTAAAGGAATATTCTTAAATAATTTTTTAAAATTAATGTTAAAATTTATTGGAGTAAAAATGTTATTTACCCAAATAAAATCATTAGCACCAAGACAGGGACTAATAAAATATTCCTCAATAAAACTTAGAAGAATATTTCATAAAATATATAAACTACACTTCATATATATTAAAGTAGACTATACTCTATACGAATGTCATTAACTAAGTTTGAAAAAATATTTAAGTGATTCAAGAAAGGTTGATAGCTATGGTCTCAAACTTTCCTTTGTATCCATTCCCCTTAATATTGCATGTATTAAGTAACATATATTGCCACCAAGAATCGAACTAGTGGAGCCACTGCTATCCCCCGTAGAGAGAAATGTGAGGAAAGGCATTTAAGCTTCTCATGCAGTCCATGAATAATGGGAGAAGGAATTAAAAATGCTCATGCAACGGATTTCACTAGATTTTATAATAAACAATATGATGTGGTACTATGCTTCTGGCATTGCCACAACGTTGGGAATCCTCACCAGAGTTTTTATCATGACATCTGCCACCTCTACAGGGTTCATTATGGGCCAAGACGTTGCCATACAAGGGAAGAGCATAACAATAGAAATTTTGATAGTCTTGCCACTTGGTCTCCCCTCATCACTCATCTTCTATCAACTCTTTGAAGCACAAAAGCTACTCTTCATTCACAAAAAGAAGGAAGGAAACATCAACCTTGTAGAGCGGTGGAGGATGTGCATGGATGGGAATTGGGTGATAATGTTCAATATGTGCATAGAATTGGAAGGAGATTACATGAAGTATTTGTAGAGAACCACTGAGTGGCCCATAATTCTAGTGGGAATATTGATGCCTAGTCTCCTTGCTCAGAGAGAAGGCCTCCAATAAGAGATCTATATAATTTTATTTTTTAACCTTATATGTCAATTGTTTGAGTGATATGTAACAACTAAATCCTTAAGTTACATTTGTGCAGATAAAATGTCAAGATGGGTTCCTATACTTTTATGTTGTTTATTTTATGAATGAACAATATAAATTCATATATAATGCTTTAGGTTCAAGCTCTATATAAGAGCCCTTCAATTACTGGAATTAAAAAAAATGAGATATAAATAGTCATACATTAGTGTATAAACTTCATGTGTGGTTACTTAAATATTCTATAAGTTTTCATCCAACCATAAAATGACAAAATTATTTTTTTCCTCCATACCTCTTTACCTTCATTTTACCTTCCTCCATACCTTTTTACTCAAAGAAACTAAATTAAGCAAATCCTCACTTTCTCAATTGGTTATCTTCCTAGAAAATATTTGGGGGTCCCTTTCTTTGATGAACATTTAAAACAATAATTATGAGGCAATATGCTACCACCTTTATAAATAAAATAAATTTATTTCTTGGAAAGAAAAATGGCACTCTTTATTAGGTGAAATCAAATTAATAAAAATAGTCCTCCAAGTAATATTGATTTACGTAGAAGCCCTAATCATTGTGAAGATTAGATTACTTAAGATTATGAAAAACATTATATAGAATGGACCTACTGAGTCTAAAATAATTCCTTTAATTATTGACCATGACATTGGCATGGTTCATAATGTCAAGAAAAGTCTAAACCAAAATTTGAAATGATAAACTTAGGCTTACTATATTACTTCCTTGGTATGAAAGTATGGTAGTTAGAGGATGTAGTTTTTCTCTCACACCCTAAGTAATGGATGAATTTCATTTCCCATTATATGGATAATAAGGTTGATACTATTTTTTATATATGGTGGTTACCTTGATGTTAATTAGTTTAGGTGATGATGGTTCGCGTTCACTAGTTTTGGTAGCTTGTTATTGACTAGTTTTTATCATCTGAGTTTGGGTGATGATGCTTGATCTAGTATAAATTAATCCACTTTATGTTGTTTGTCTTGTAATCTATAAAGGCTCATTATTTTTACATTATTTGGATTATAGGCTTACAAATCAACACATAACAACTTCATATAATGTGTATGTTGTCAATGTTACTACCAATTTTCATGGATGTGTTAATTTCTTGCACTAATACAAACATGTGGCCATGTTTTGTAGCTAAAATTATATGATATTTAGAAAAGGTTGTTCTTGAATAAAGAATGGCTAGCATGTCTCTTAACCAAACATAGTTAGAGGCCAAGCATGTAATCTTAGGCATTATTTGGCATGTCTATTAACAATTAGTTTTTAGGCATGAAGAATTAAACATAGAGACAAAGATAAACTTACACGTTTTTGGTATAGATAAGGAAGTTATTGAATTTAGAATGGATATCCCTTCTCTCAATCAAACATAGTCAGAGGCCAAGAATGTGGTCATATGAATTATTTGGCATCCCAAATGTGGAGGTGCTACAAGTTTTCAACCACAAAGACCAAAACTAGAGATTTCCAATTACACCTAGAAACTTGATAACATTTTTCATCAATGTTTCCACATGCTATTGTTTTATGAAATAGTGACTCAAAGGTGAATAAGAATAATCCAACTATCAAGAGTGAATAACATTAATTCAACTATGTACAACTATGGCACAATTAAAGTTTATGTAAACACAATTATAAATACATATATAAAATGTGCCAAAATTAATATTAAGATAATTGAAACTTAACAAAGGAGTTTCATACATAAAGACATAATTTATGACCTACCTATGCATTATTAAAGGCTAAAATTAGTGAAAACATATCCAAATAAAAAGACAAAAGAATCCCAAAAATAGTTTGATGAATAAATAAGCTATATTGTTTGACCAAAATCGTGGGGTTGATTCTATTGTGTATGTACATAAGCCTCACTCAGATTAATTTGATGACATATAAAACCATTAGAATTTATTCTCCTTTGAATTTGCACTAACTTTTCACAATGGATTCATAACTATAAAAAATTGTAATACTAGTGGATTGGGATCCTTTGGGGGTTGTAGCTACAAATCTTGCATACTTAAAATCAAGGCTCTTGTAGTTCTATGAATAAGAAATTGACCAAATCTGAGTCAAAGATAGGACTTCATCTTCTCTCCCTAGATAGTTAATTATAAATCTATATGCTCTTAATGCAACCTTCTACTAGTAAAAGTATGCAACCAAAAGACTCTAATGAATAGAAAGGGAAATATTAGTAGGTTACAATCAATGTGTAGGATCCTTAAAAAATGTGCAAAATATATAGTCAATGTGATTCATGATTGAATGGATTAGGGTACATGTGTATATATAAGATCCATAAAGATACATTCGAACATGGGTCAACAATAGCAAATAGGGAAAACAAAGAATCAAGGAACATGAAATCAACACAAGACTCTAAGGATCCAAAAACACAATTACCAATATTATAGTAATTATTTTAGCATGTGACAAAAATTGTACTCTGATTATGGTTATAACATAATGAATCTTTAAACAATGTTTTGGACATCCTAGAAGCTTTTAGGGTCATACAGAGGAAAATAAATAGTTGATCTATATATTTATAGTTATTTCATATTAAATGGAAATAATATCATTGACCTAAAATTTAAAAAATGTCAAATTATAAGGAAAACCTAAGTTAATGGAAGATAATATTTGTCAAACACAATAGGAAAGTTTACAAAAAGAACCAAATTTATGTGTATGGACCAATTGCATAAAATCATGAAAATGACATTGCGACTATAAGGATTGCACCAAAATTACATATCTATAGAATGCCATAATTTTATGTACATGTGTGCATGCATATAAAAAAATATTACCTAAACATTACTTCGTACGGATGGAAAAGGAATTCTAACTCTCTAGAATGGGTGCACCCACGCTCTGATGTCAATAATATGAATAATCTATAGGAAAATATAAATGCCAACAACTACATCAATGTCATGGTAAATAGATAATTGATGTAATCAAAATGAAATAAATGAACTAGGAATAAGAAAAGGAAAAAGTACACTTGGTGGTATGTGAAGCATCCTATCACTCTTAGAGCTCTAGATTTGAAGTCTGCAAGCTATAAATTTAAATTGAAACTAGAAATTAGGACTTAGGTTCTTAGGACAGAAACCCTAATTATTTTTTATATAATCAAACATAAATTTTTATTTCACATGGTCTCACTACACTAGTGAAGAAACACTTTACTTCTTAGAAAAATAAGGAAACCTATCTTTTAGATCCACTTGATCTCACTATGGTGGAGTAATAATATCAAGAACAAAAAATAATTAATGGATTATTTTAGCTAAGAATCATAGGTTTACAAGTAATTATTTGTATTATATAATATATTACTCATAATAGGCCTTATTAATTAGGGTGAGTAATGATTGTGAATATCTCCACAATCTTTTATTATTCACTAAAAGACTAGCATAGTCTAACATCTAACTAATAACCTAAATACTACTTTAGTTAACATAATAAAATCAATTTTATAATTTATTTAGACTATGGTGAATTAACCACCATATTTACTCTAACATTCGACCCCTTTAATTCAGCATGGTCTCAAGTAAACAAGAGAAAGATTATCTAAATGCATCAAGTTTGTCCTAAGCAAGTGACTTAGTGAAGACATCTACACAGTTTTATTCTATTGTGAAAAATTGGAGCTGGATGTTATGTTACTAAACATGTTCATGTGTGAAATATATCTATACCTCAATTTTATTTATGAATTCATGAAACATCAATTTGTGAATAATTTTAAGAACACCTTCATTGTCACAAT
Source organism: Torreya grandis (assembly GCA_037957365.1). Lineage (NCBI taxonomy): Eukaryota > Viridiplantae > Streptophyta > Pinopsida > Cupressales > Taxaceae > Torreya > Torreya grandis. The sequence continues at coordinate 2,205,846 of JARHVA010000759.1, read as the reverse complement.
ACATGTTGGTAGGTTACTTATGTGGTCTTCCCAATCCTTTAAGTATGTGACGTAACCATATCACTTTGTAGATAGCTCCTCATTCTACATGATATTCTACTTCAGTGAAAGATCATGAAATAATGTTTTGTTTGGTTTTGCCCCTTGATATTGGACTAGATCCAAAAAAACACATCTAGAAGTGGATTTTATGTCATCAATATTACCTGCATGATCTAAGTCTGAATATCCTATAAATAAGATTTGACCATTCTTATTGTATTCTAAGACATATTCCATTGTACCCTTTATGTATCTTAATATCTAATTTGGTGATTTCAAATGATACATATTTATGTCCTAGATGAATTGTGAGAGATAACTAATATCATAGCTATTTTTTTGCATAATGTAGGTCAACTAAATGAGACTCGTAATCAACTATTGATAGAGAGTTGTATTTACTTGTGATGAATCTATATGAGACAACTGAAGCCTTGTCTCCATAAATGTATCAATAAGTTTACAATCCATCATTTGAAATTTATAAAGCATTGTCTTGGTATATTTCACTTGAGACACAAATATGTGATGTTGCTTTTGTCATACTTCCATTCCAATACGATAGTGTACTAGCCTAATATTTTTCATGTTGAATGATTGGTTGAGATCCTTCTTTTTTGCATAAATTATCTTCATTAAATGGCCAATAATGATCAGATCACTAACATATACAAAAAAAATAATAATCTCCCCTATTGTTGGTTTAGTTATAGATTTAGATCATAAGGATTCCTTTGGAATACATGTTGAATGATATGCTCGAAAATTTTTATATACCAAACTCTGGGATCCTGTTTGAGACCATACAATGATTTTATTAGAGGTACAATCATTGAGAGGGGGGTTGAATCAGTGATCCTAGATAGTATAACTTCAATTTAAATCCTTTCAAACTCTCAATCAATTACCACAAACATTTATGAAGCATACACATCATTCATAGCAATGAATAAGAGAGACAATGTAAGATCAATCACATAACACATGACATATGTAGGAAATCCTCTTGGGGAAAAAACCCATCGGAACCTACAATTGGACTACTATCATATAATAGCAATAACCAATTTAGACCAGCTGCAATTGATCAAGGAACTACCATCCCTTATTTAGTGAGACTAAAATCCCACAAGGTGCTACCGCACCTATCCAGCTTAGTTGTCACAACAATTAGACCTTTAGAAAGTTTCACCTTGTAAGGAGGATGCAACCCCCTAGATGTTGAGCTTATACAATAACAACTAAGAACACCTCCATCTTTGAACTGATGTTTTCAATACCTGATGATGGACCTCTAATTATCACTCTTCACCTTTGATCACACTCAATATGCAAGAGCACTAATCTACCAATTGAATTATGACCTACAATTCATACATAAAATCCTCAATTTACTCTATTTTTTAACTCATTCACTAGTCACCCACCCTTTCTTTTGATTCACAACACTATGCTCTCAAATTCAAATTCCATACACTAGTCACTCTCCAGTCTAGAAACCATCACATTTGGTTTCACTATTTATAGAGAATTCATGATCGTCACCATCTTGGTTGGGTAATAGGAATGAATTAACCCTTAAATAATATATCACATCAATACACATCTCAATACCATCCACATAGGTTGGCCATAGCATCCATCGGTCACCCTTAATCAACTACACCTTTCAATTAGGCCCTTATATCCCTTATAGGTATCATCGAGACCTATTCACCCATTTAGCACTTCACCAAGAATACAAGACCACTTTCAATTTCATAGGTCCACTCCAAATGAACCCTTCACATACTCAAATGATTATAGTCATAATTTTACTCTTATGTGCAAGCTCAATCAACTCAAACAATAGCCTTGTTCGTAAGAACATGATAAACGAACACACAATTAACTTCTTAATCATTTTTCATACTCAAGATATATTTATCAAACCTCCAAAATCCATAAAAACTATCCTCATGGAGTTTAAAACACTCCTAAATAGATAAGTCATCATGAGACATCAAAACAACATCAACATCAACTCAATTTTCCTTCTCAGGTCACTTACAAAATAAACATGAAAACAGAGTCAAATTTGAACCTTCATAAATTTGATTATACACACTTCATATCTTCAAATATATTTTTCTAGATGTGTCTTCGAGTCCTCTACAAATTCTTTTTTTACGCCATGATTTTTTTTTTAATATCTCAAAAGATATGGCCCAAAAACCAAACACTGGTCATTCCTTTGTTAAATTCAAATATTTGAATTCAAATGGTCACAGTTAAACTTAAAGCACCATGTCCTCGAATATTAGATCAAACACACACTATTTATCTTGTTCAATCTTTAAAATCTAGATCACCACTACCCAAATGTTAAAGCTCAAACACTTAGCTTCATCTCGTGCAATCTTGCATTCTTGATCACACATGCTCTGTCAATCTCTTTGAGATTTTCCTTATTTTAAAAATGCTAGACAATTGTCACTTTGACCAAAAAAATTTAATATGCACCATTGATCTCTATCATTATAAACACCCACTCACCATTGATCCTTGGAACAAAATCTATCTTTATCTCTTCTCAACATTAATATTTGAACACTTGTCCTCATCTCGCTGCTTCCAGACATCTTAAATGAACATGCTCCATCGATCCTTTTCTAAGTAGCTCAATATTTAACTTCATTAACCATTATACACCTAGAAATCATCTCACTCAACATGCACCATAGATCTTGATATGTACAAATTCTCATGAGCCATTGGATATCCATTGGGTCTTGGTCTTTAACATCATGCAAAATAAGCTAAGTATGAGGACCATTACTATCTGCGTAGAAGGCCAACTTTGGACCTCAAAAACTTTTGTTATGCTTAGATTCATGATATAAAATTTGGACAATATGATCTCCTCACATAGGAAAATCTAACCATGTTCAAACTAATCATGAAACCTTCGTACATGTGAGATATAGCTCCATTAATATGCTCACTCAGATTTCTTCTGCCACAAATCCAACTATGTCAAGAACTATCTTGAAAGGCCAACTTCGTACACACATATATTTTGATGCACTTCCTCACATGACCTAATTTAGCGCATATCAACTAGGCACAAAACTAAATAAACCCATATGATCAACTTATTCTTAAATATCCACACATGTGATATATGCCATCACCAAAATTCTTACTTGGCTCTTTCTTGCCATATGCAAATTTGGAAAAGTATGGGAAAACACTATCAAATTGCCTGGGAGCCCAACTTTTCACTTGCATATCTTTTGTTGCACTTTATTGCATGACCTAAAATTGAGCACATAGAAATTAAGCATAAATGTGATCATAACCAAATTACCAACTCCCCTTGACTCATCTACACATGGTAATGGTAATGTCAAAAAATTGCCTACTTAGATTTTCTACCACTAGACCCAAAGTGTCTAGATGAAAATAATGATCAACTAGATGAAATCAACTCATACACATAAACTATCAAAGAATATAAAACCTCTTATGGGAGCATATACACATTCTTAAATCACCTTACTCATCCCTAAACATCTCTAAACAGTCAAACTCTAAAAATCAACCAAGCATCCTTCAAGCATACTTGGACAAGCACATTGCACACTTTGTCATTGTCACTTAGACTATCAAGTTACTTCATTCAACCACATGGAAACCTTGAAGACATCACCATGACATCATTGACAACTCTCTAACATTCTCCCCCTTTGTCATTGATGTCAATAACCATAATATAGCAATATACATCTCACCTTCCTTCTCTCTCTTCAAGCAGACTTAAGATAGGAAATTTCTCCCACTTTGACACAATTGAAAATGGGCACCAAATAATCCTAAGGACCTAAAAATACTACCAATAGGATACGACCACCTTATAAATATGATACAAACTCCCCCTTACCTTGAGCGTACATCTTCTTTTCCTTGACAACATTCTCTTGCCACATGCCAATACTCTTTTCAATCAAGCACTATAACAAATAAAGAAAGAACACATGATTAAGACTAGATTTGATTAAGTCATCATACCAACCTTCTTGAAATCTCATCTATAGTAGATATCTCAGTTATCTCCCCCTAAATCTATGTATACCACCTTGTAATTCTCACCCATGAATTGAAATCTAATGGAACAGTTAAAAAATCATTTGAGATGGACTCCCACTAATATTTTTGAGCAATTTCACCTTCTAATCATCATTAGATCTCCACATACCATGAAGAATCACCACAAAGCTTACTAGCCTCTTCTCTCAAGCCACCTCAGGGACCACCAATATAACTTCGTGCTACTTACCAAAAAATAAACATGTATTGAACAAACTTGAGAATTCACCTTGAAATACACATGCCTTACTCTTTTGGAGAAACTAATAAAAAATCACTATTCTTCTTACCAGGCATGTCTAGCCTCCTTGTAACCCTACCTAGAACTTGAAAAGCCCAAAAATTTTAGTAGACACACACACAATACCTAAAACTTCATATCTGGAGTACTCTCATATTCTCCCTCAAGCACACCAATTTTCAACAACTAGTTCATCCTCTACAATATACTTCCTTTACAAACCAACTTGCCAATTAGGCCTCCATCTTGATAAAAACATGAATAATTTGAAAATCACAAACCTTAAAATATCTATGAAGCTTGATTTGAAAACCCATTTGGCCCATTAAATATATTAAGAAGCCTTAGACTTCAAATCATAAGGCAAAACCACTTTTCAAGTAGATCCCAAAACCCTAGAAACTCAAAACAAGCAAGGCCAACAATCCTCCTTCTGATTAATGCACACCAATGAAAATTATTGCACACCTGGAGACAACCATTACACACTTCTAGATAAAAAAAATTAGCCTTCATACCTTTGGGAACCCATACATCTTATAACCCATTTTAGGACCTGCATACTCTTTAACATAAACTAGGAAAGAGTGTAAACAAAAATATCCAATTTGACTTCGACATACCTTCAGACCACAAAACCAACTAGAAAATGCTAAAATAAGGTCGAAAAACCTTTCTAAGGAAAAATATCATCTTGAAAAATCACAAATCCTCTTTTACCACTTGAAAACCTTCAATCTAACCCTACAAACTGACCATATACATCTATGACATCACTCTGACATCACCAAAACATATCTTCCACCAAGACATACTTGATCCAACTAAAAACACTCATCTCTATCCTTCTAGGACCATCTGAAGAACACCATAACAACACTTGCTTCTCCACTGAAAGTGGTCTCTTAAAAAACATATATAGAGACATCCTTTACACCACAATGCTCTAAAATTAATTGAAGCCAGGAGTGTCCCACATCTCCTTAATAAAATCCTCTTAAAGCTATAATATTTATTTTATTCTTCTTCTTCTCAGTTTACACTATGACAACTGGTTCCTTTTCTAAATCACTCCCCTTCTCTTCTAAGATTAGATTGACAAAACATGGAGACAACATGGATTCATGACATACCTTTTTATCTGAAGAATCCATCTTACAATTAGGAATACAATCACTAGGCACCAAAAATTGTTCTTATTTACATGATACATGCTCAATAATGGTAGGATGTTTACTTGGATCCATACATACCTTAGGACTAGCTTCAACCAACACCTTGGCCTTCTCTTTGAGCTTGATGTCTTTATTCACAACATGAGCAGATAATGAGAGCCCTTGGCACTCTTCACCTTTTGTATCATTCTCCAACATAAAAAATAGATTACTTGGTCCTGCAGTCTCATCATGAGTCATACTTACCACGTTTGGTTTCCATGAGTTAACTTGCCTTCTACCTTGCACTCTAGGAGCTTGATTGAACCTATTCTAACTTGTAGACTTTTGCTTGCAGAATCTAGCAATGTGACCTCTCTATTCATAGTTTTAGCAAACCATACTCCTTGAAGGAAACACATTTTGTCTTACCTTATTTGGATATAAAATTGTAATGTGTCATATGTCATGACAAACGAAACAACCTCCTTTTTTCAAAAAAGACTCACCTTGTATAACCTTATGTAGACAAAGGTTTTCAAAGTGTCTCACATCAAGAAAATTGAAGCACTTAACTTTGTTCACACTCTTCAACTGATGACCCCCATCATAGTTCCATGAAAACTCATTTCTAACAGTTCTCTTGTACTCTCTAGCTTTATGCCCAAATTGATTACATGTGAAATAGTAACCATTAAAACTTGCATACCTCATGGAATTTGTCTATCTGATCCAATTTGTCTTCATTCTTCTAACACCATCATTCCTTGTTTGATGATTTGTCTTTAAAGGTTGATTTATCTTTCTCTCATTGACATTCATGTCAACTTGAGAATCAACTTTGGGATATTCATTAAAACCCAATCTCGATCTATCACTAGCTAACTTTTGACTCTTTAAGAAATCATCTAGATCATTAGGAATTTTATCAAACTTGAAAAATTATTTCACATTGATTGTAGACTTTTATAACTCATCTTTCAAAGATAAAATCTCAAAATCATACCTTGAGAATTCTTATTCTTTGTCTCTTATATTTTCATACATATATTCCAATTTATAATTAAGAAACACGACAACACCTTCATGCTCTCTAGAGTCTTCAACCAATCTTGTCTCAAACACACTGAATTGCTCCTCATAGTCCTTCAGTTTAGATTTCATCTTCTTTTTAATATTATTCTCAATCTTCAGTTCTTCAAGAGCATTTGTCAATACAGTCTCATAGTCCTCCTCATCTTCATCATCATCATCTGAATCACTCTATGTAGACTAGTTTTGATGTGCGCAACTTCCTTCCTCAGCCATGAAGAGGGATTCATCTTCAACAAGACCATCATCTTCATGATCAAACTTTGAGTCACTTTTTTTACTCTCATCTAATGAGATGAAGTCTTTATTGGTGTATAGACTCTTCTTATTCTTGAAGGACTTATTTTTGTTGTCATACTTTCTAAAACCTTTCTTCTCCTTATCAAACCTATATGTCTTCTTGTATTTATCTTTGTCTTCATCATGCTCTTATTCATTATTCTTATTATGGAACTCTCTATCAAAATGTCCTATCTCTCCATAATTGAAGAATTTGAAAGGTAGTTTACCCTTATACTTGCCTAAACCTATTTTCAATTACCTTGTAAATAAAGCAATCAGTTCATCCTCATCAATATAAAAAATGTCATCCTCCTTGGGTTTCTTACCTTGGAACTTATTCGTAGGCTTCATCTCTATCTTTAATTTTGCTTCCTTCTTTAGTGGTATATCATCATTCTTCCTCATCTCATAGGCAGTAAGAAAGCTATGCAATTCATCCAACTTTAGCTAAGTAAGATCATGACTTTCTTCTATAACAGATACTTTAGGATCAAACTTGAGAGAGAGGGACCTTAATACCTTTTGAAATATAGTAGCCTCTTCAAGGTTCTCTCCAAGACCTCTGATGATGTTCACAATTTGATCAAATCTCTATAGAAAGGATGCCATAGAATCTTCTTCCTTCATCTTGAGACTTTTAAATTGCCTTTTTTGAGTCTGTAACTTAACAAGCTCAACATTTGAATCTCTTTCATAAATGATTTTCACTTTGTCCCATATATTTTTATCATATTTACAATAGATTACCTAGGTGAATTCAGTCTCTATAAGACCACAAGTAATGGCATTCATTGCCTTAGAATTATTCTCAAACAACATCTTGTCTATAACACTAGATGGAGGAGTAGTAGGAACAACATAAACATCCACAATATATTTCCATAGAACAAACCCTAGGGATATAATGTATGTCCTCATCCTTGCACTCCAAAAACCATAATTGGATCCATTTAACATCGGTGTTTTATTAGTAGAGAAACCACCTTGATGACTACCCATATTTTACCTTGGATCACCTTCAATCTGTCAAGCCTTTACCAAAGGACCTACTCTGATACCAATTGTTAGAGGTATAATCATTGAGAGGGTTGGGATAAATCAATGAGCCTAGATAATCTAACTTCATTTTCAATCCTTTTAAACTCTTAATCAATTACTACAAGCATTCATGAATCATACACATCATTCATAGAAATGAACAAGAGATACAATGCAAGATCAATCACATAACACATGACATATATGGGAAACCCTCTTGGGTGAGAAAACCCACGGAAACCTTTAATTGGACTACTATCATATAATAAAAAGAACTAATTTAGACTAGCTAAAATTTATCAAGGAACTACCATCCCTTATTGAGCGTGACTACAATCCCACAAGGTGATACCACACCTATCTAGCTAAGCTTCCACAACAACTAGACCTTTAGAAAGTTTCATGTTACAAGGAGGATTTAACCCCTATATGTTGAACTACCATAAAAACAACTAAGAATACCTCCACCTTTGAACTAATGTCTTCAACACTAATGATGGACATTTGGTTATCATTGTTCACCTTCACTCACACTCAATCTACAAAAGCACTAATATGTCAATATAATGATGATCTACAAGTCATACATACAGTCCTCAATCTATTATATTCTTCAACTCATTCACTAGGCACACACCCTTTCCTTTACTTCAAAACACTATGCTCTCAAATGCAAATTCCATACACCAGTCACTCTCGAGTCTAGAAACCATCACAATTAGTTTCACTATATATAGAGCATTCACGATCATCACCATCTTGGTCAGATGATAAGAATACCTTAACCCTTAAGGAATCCATCACATTAAGACATAGCTCAATACCATCCACATAGGTTGTTCATAGCATTCATGGGTCACCCTTAAGCAACTACACCTTTCAATTAGGCCCTTGTAGCCCTTATAGGTTTCATGGAGACATATTCACCCATTTAGCACTTCATCAAGAGCATATGACAACTTTAAATTGCATAGGTCCATTCCATATGAACCCTTCAACTTACTCAAATGCTTACAATCATCATTACACTCTTTTATGCAAGCTCAATCAACTCAAACAATAGCCTTGTTCATAAGGATACCATGAATGAACACACAGTCAACTTTTTAATAATTTTTCATACTCAAGATAGATTGATCACACCTCCAAAATCTACACAGATGATTCTCATTGAGTCTAAAATGCTCCCAAATATCTAAGTCGACATGAGACATCAAAATAATATCAACACAATCTTAATTTTCCTTCTCAAGTCACTTGCAAAATAAACACAAAAACATAGTCAACTTTAAACCTTCATAACTTTGACCATAGACACTTTCATATCTTCAAATATATATTTATAGACGCACCTTGGAGTCCTATACAAATTTTTTTTTTACACCATGAGTAAATTTTTCATAGATCAAATGATATGGCCCAAAAACTAGACATTGGTCATTCTTTTGTTAAATTCTAATATTTGAATTCAAACGTTCATAGTTAAACTTCGAACACCACATCTTCATCTTGTGTCCTCGCATATTAGATCAAACATGCACCGTTAATCTTGTTCTATCTTTGACAAATAGAAAAATACTACCCAAATGTTAAACTTCAAACATTTGGCCTCATCTCGTACAATCTTGCAATCTTGATCACAAAAGCTCTATCAATCTCTTTGAGATTGTCCTTGTTTTAATAATGCTAGAAAACTATCACTTTGACCTCTTGAATTTAATATGAAATATTGATATCTATCAGTATGAACACCCACTCATTATTGATCCTTTTAATAAACTCAATATTTATCTCTACTCAACGTTAACCTTCAAACACTTATCCTCATGTCGTTGCTTCCAGACATCTTGGAATAAACATACTCTATCGATCCTTTTGTAAGGAGCTTGATATTTAACTTAATTAACCATTGAACACCTTGAAATCATCTCACTCTACACACACCATAGATCTTGATCTATATGAATTCTCATGAGTCATTGGACTCCATTTGGTCCTGGTCTTTAACATCATGCAAAATTGGCTAAGTATGATGACCATTACTATTACCTGGAAGGCCAACCTTGGACCTCAATAAATTTTAGTGTACTTAGATGCAAGATGTGAAATTTGTAATATATGACATCCTCACATAGGATAATCCAACAATGCATCAAAATTATCCTGAAACCTTTATACATGTGAGATATGGCTCCATTAATTTACTCACTCAAATTTCTTCTACCACAGAGCTATGTCAAGAACTGTATTAGAAGGCCAATGTTTCACATGCATATCTTTTGATGTGCTTCATCTCATGACCTAAAATTTATCACATATTAACTTAGTACAAAACTAAGCAAACCCATATCATCAAATTATTCTGAAACATCCACACATGAGAGATATGCCATCACCAAATTGCTTACTTGGCTCTTTCTTGCCATATGTAAATTTAGCTAAGTAGGGAAACATTGTCAAACTGCCTAAGAGACAAACTTTGCACTTGCATATATTTTATTGTACTTCATCACATGACATAAAATTTAGTGTATAGTAATTAGGCACAAATGTGATCATAAACATATGAACAACTCCCCCTAACTCATTCACACATGGTAGTGGTGATGTCAGCAAACTGCCTACTTAGATTTTCTACCACTAAACCAAAAGTGTATAGATGAAAACAATGATCAACCAGATGAAATCCACTCATGCACATAAATAGTCAAAATATATAAAACCTCTTATGAGACCACATACACATGCTTAAATCACCATACTCATCCCTGAATATCTCCAAATAGTTAAACTCTGAAGATCAACCAAGCATCCTTCAAGCATAATAGGACAAGCACATTGCACACATTATTATTATCACTTATACTATCAAGGCACTTCATCCAACCACCTGGAAAAACCTTTATTCTTTACCAACTCTCTAATATATTTGACAAGTCTACACACTCTTTCTTCTTTACCAAGTGTGGAAAAACCTTCTAGTTGATTCATGTGGACTTATTACTATGTGTGTGTGTGTGTGTGTGTGTGTGTGTCTATATATATAAATATAAATATAAATATATATATATATATATATATATATATATATATATATATATATATATATATATATATATATATATATATTTCACATCTATTTGGTGAACTTTCCATCTAAATTGTGTAGCTACAAAAAATATCATTCTGATAGCCTTGATCTTGGCTATGGGAGAAAAAGTCTCCTTATAGTCAATGCCTTCCTTATGAGCATACACTTTTTTTATGAGTCATGCATAGTTCTTTTCAATATTTACATCTAATTTGTTTTTTGTTTTGAAAACCCATTTGAGACTGACTAGTTTCTTCTCTATTTGAAAATCTACAAATTGTCACGTGTTATGTGTCATCAATGATTGATGTTATATATTTTTGAGTTTAGATTTAAATTTATAAATTTTGTTATGTGGTAATACCTATAATTTAAAGCATACATAAAAAAATTTAGATCATTTTGAGTTATATATTTAATGTACCATATGTTTCTATCAATCTACATCATTTGTCTAGTCTGTGACACTTGACAAGATTGTTCTTTAGTTTCGGTGAGAATTAGATTTCCAAATTTGGTGAGATGATATAAAATGTAGTTATAAAGATGTACATCAAAATGCCATAGATCAAAACACTCTGATAACTTATTTCAACTAATAACATGAAGCTATTCAATGTTACCACTTGTTAGAAAAGACACATGTAACTCTCACATAGGATGAGTTCAACAAACACCTACTTACTTGATTTGGCCATAATTCATATGAGGAATTAATTAGAGAATTTAATAAATTATGGAAAATTCAATATATATACGATTACTATACCTAGTTTGAAAAATTGGCAATCAAACAAAAGGTCTAAATTAGGAGTTTTTCAAAATTTTATTCATCAGACCAAAGGATGATATTAATATAGAGGTGAAGATGTTAATCTCATAATTTTTATGGAAGCGGTTGATTTGTCTTAACTAGTTGAGGAAAAATGTGTAGCCCAACACCGTTCCTATAAGCCACTAATAGTAATACACACTCAATAATTTTGACCCATGTTAAATCAAGGCATTTGAGCACCTATAATCAAGTACTTGACATATGAGGTGATGACCACTCACTAATGTAAAGTACTATGATATAATTTTGATGAAAACATGGCCTAGGCCATAAATGTGTCAAATAAAAAATATATCTCCTTGATGTTAAGGCACCTTCCATGCACGATATAATGGATGATTGTGAAGAAAACTTAGACAAGGGAAAAAATTAAGGATAGTAGTCTAAGTCAAGAAGCCTCCCCCAAAATTTTATTGCATGTTTTAGTAGGGAGCACAAGTCCTTAAACTATGAACATATTGGGGTACTTCAAGGGGCATCACCTAACTATCCTCATTGACTATAAAATCATCTACAACTTCATTGACCCTAGAGTGGCCAAGTAGGCGGATTATTATGTGTATCCATGCAACATTTTTGAGTTGATGGTAGTTAATGTAAGAACACAAAATGGTAAATGAAAATTTCTGAGTGTCCAAGTTTTTATCGCTAATTACAATCTCAAATATGACACATTTAGCTTATTATGAAGTAGATATAAAATCATTTTGGGAGCTCAATGGCTTCACTCATTGGGATCCATCCTATTGGAATTATTTTAATTACATGTTTGATTAAACTAATCAAGTGATTGGTTTAGTTAGGTGCACAATTGTTGATTATCAATCCCTTTGAACTTATTGAAAAACATTAACATAAACTAGGGCTTGATTAGTCTCAATTGAGCCAACTGATTAATAAGTTTGAATAGGTATGCAATTTTCAATAACCAGGCACCATGAAACAAATTTAAACTAATTAGAACACATTTGGAATGGATTAAATTTAGCTATGTGTCTATTTAAACCTATCAATCAATCAGGTAAATTAGATTTGTAGTTGGGGCTAATAGAGCCCCACACTCTCAAATGTAGTAAATTAGACTACATTCAAACTCAATTAACTCTAACTTCATGGATGGTTGAACCATTTAGTCATTGGCTCAATCACATGTGCAATTGAGGCTAGTTGATCTCCATGAAACTAATTATAACCAATTATTTACAATCGAGGATTGATTAGCCCAATTATGTAGTTATTTGAAAAAATGAGCAATTAGCATAATTAGAAGTGAAATTGAGATTAATCAAGCCTGTAAACCTAGTTTCAATAAAGTATCATGAATTAAGGCTCTATTATACCCAATTTTAGACTTGATTAAGCCAATCAACTATGTTAATTAAGTATGTAATTAGGTATAAGCAAACCCATTATGTTTTATATCCAATCGAAACAAATTAGTATGAATTGGAGATTGCTTATCCCTAACTACTCTTTTGATTGAATCAATTTGGTCAATCAGGAGTGCCATTATGGATAATCGAGCACTATAAACCAAATTATAATCAATTAGCATACATTGGGGATTGATTACTCCCAATTGTGTGTATTATTAAATAAATGAAGTAATTAGGTTATTCATGAGCATAATTAGGGTAATCAAGTCCAAAAATCCATATTACAACCAAATAGATTGAATTTCATGCTCAATCAACCTCAATCTTAAAACAAATGCCTTATTAATAAAGAATGACTATATTGAAGGTACATTATGTCTTAAGAGACAAAATTTTATTACTAAGGCATGACTATCTTAAGCAGATTCTACCCCATGAGACAAATTGAATACATTGGGGTTGTATTAACTTTGATTGCATGCCTAATTGAGCCAATCAAGTAATTAGATGAATTAGGTGCATAATTGGGTCTAATAGAGCCTTGTAATATCAAATGTAATAAATTAGTGTATATATTCAATTGATTGACTATAATTATAAGGATAATTTAAACAATGAAGTAATTAGTTAAATTCTGTGTATAATTAAGGCTAACATATCCCCTTGGACATGATTATAATCAATCAGTGTGAATCGGGGCTTAGTTAACGCTAATTATGTCGTTGAATAAGGAAATCAAGTAATTGGCTCAATTGGGGGCATAATTGGGACCAACAAGCCCTAAAGCTCTAATTACAATTTCTTAGTATGAATTGGTCCTCAATTATTATTTATTTCTTTCTTGATTGAACCAATCAAGTAAGTATATTAGTCGTGTATGTAATTATGAATAACTAAGCCCCTCAGTTAAAATTAAAATCAATTAGATTGAATAAGTGTAGTCATTAAAATTAATCATTTATGCCTTGATTGAGGTTAATTTATCCCTAGTATAGAACTTGACCCATCTTATGGGCCATTTTGTCCACTTTTAGTCACATGGTAGTCACAAATAGCACCTAAGCATATAGAACACCACATGAGACCCATAATGGCACTATTCCTTAGTGATTTAGGTCCCTAAACCCTCCAAAAATTAATTTTGCATCTCATTAAGAAGATTAAGGTCAACTTATACATATTATTAAGTCACCCTTCTAAGTCATTTTTATTAGAACACTATATAAACACTTCTTTCACACTCTTACACCCTAGGTGGACATTATCATAGAGAAGCACATAAAAATACCATTTCACATTGAGGTAAAGTTCCCAATTCTTCTAATATTATATTAAATCAGTCCATACATTCAATAATCAAGTCCTAACGTAGGTATTCATATCTCAAGTGGCCTCTAAGACATCTTCTCATGCACTCACACTTGAGGATTCTAGCAGTCATAGGCATCACACATATTAGATAAGTAGGAGAACTACATCAAGCTTGATCCCTCCTCAGAGTATTGGTATGTACACAACTTTCCCACATACGGGTTTAGATTACACATCCATCACATCAGACCCACTAACCCCTTTTTCTCATGGTGTTCATTCAAACCCTTACAAGCATAAAAACCTAGAGTTTTTCGAGAAAAATAGAGCTATAGGAATTTTTTTATCATACAGACTTGAAATTTAGAACATATCTAAAATAAGCCCTGATCTACAAAACCCATAAATCATTCATAGAAATTATAAAGGAATATAATAGCATTACATAGTATAATAGTGCATCACATTATTATCTGAGACTGCATTGCTATCCAAAAGGATCGTGCTATTGTCCTAGCTCAATTTTTGTTATTGGATCATGTTTGCGATTGTAAAGTCAACATGTGCTCCAATATTCAGACCACCACTTGATCATTTTAGTCATTTAATAGGCTAAGTATTATTTCTCCTGATTGTTTACTATTTTAGAATAATTTCTAATTATAATAGTTACAAATCAGAGGATGTACTTATTGCATATTCATTCATAATTTATCACTCTTGTAATTTAACAACATGGGATTTTACATTCCATAACTCCCTTAAAAGTTAAATCAATTAGATCTCGATTAATTCTAGTTGTGCACCTCATTGAACCAATCAAGTAATTAGTTCATTCTGATGCACAATCGGGTCTAATAGATTAATTCATATTAGGTTCAGAGTATCCCTAATAGCATGCAACTACTTGAGTAACTCATGTAAATTGGGACTCAATTCAGCGGCAATTGCATGCATGATTGAACTAACCAAGTATTTGGTTCAAATGGGTGAAAACTTGGAACTAATCAAGCCAAGTTGACTAAAATTTTATTTTAAAAAATTACATATAAATAACAAATTTACATTTAGGATTCATTCACTTATTATGTATTTAAATTTATGAGTCAATATCCTCTCAACTCTCACTATTTCTAAGGTATTTGTTTTTTAGATTTAAATTTTAATGTACCTTGAACTTCTAAAAACTTGACCAATCAATTCAAAAAGGTCCCAAAATATACAAAATGATAATTTGTTTGCCCAAAATGAACATATATGCAAATGTTATACCCGAGAACCTTAAATTCTACACTGAAATCCCGAAAATAATTAAGAACTGATTATATTAGTTTTTTAAAACTATCCCCAAAATAATAAATGATTCAGTTATAAAACAAATTCTAAAAAATACATAATAATCCTAATTTATTATATTCACTTAAATAAATTTAATATATAAAAATATATAATGTAACAAAAATATATGTAAAATTACACTTAAAATTACATACAAACACGAATATAAATCTATATTTAAAATCACTTTAATGTGACCCTAATATTAAAAACGTAAAGTTGTCATTAAATTTGGTATTAACATTGTCTTAAAGTTACCTTTAACATCAATGAATTTTAAGATGATTTTTATTCGGATATTTAAAAAATAAATAAAAAATTATATTAACAAAATAATAAAATATAAAAATCAATCATATTAAAAAAAAAAGTAAAAAAATTCACACTCCACAATCACATTAATGAAAAAATAAAATAAAAATACATAATTAATTTAATAATAATCGAACCACCTTTTTAAAATAATCATCAAAACCGGAATCATATAAAAAACAAGTGCAGCCCCCCCAAAAAAAAAAAAAAAAAAAACGAAAATCCAATCAATCTTTGAAATGTTATTGCACACTTTAAATTGATTTCACATCATCACGAGATGCTAACTTAATTTGCTTCTTTAACGAGTAGAAAAGATCGTACGAAAAAATGACGTTGATAAATAATTTAAATTTGATTGTTTTGATTCTTTGTTTTCAATTAATTGAATTCACATTTATCATGAGATGCCCTTTTTAATTAAATAAACTAACTATTACTCATATCATGTATCGTGGAGTCATTTATGTTGGCTTATGGATCTTCAAAAATTCTGTTTTTTGGTTGTCGAGTCCTTTTTTTTTCCCGGACCTAATGTATATTACAGTTGCTCTGATGTTGTTGTGGTTGTATTATCTTTCCAAACCGCTATCTTTTTCAGTCAAATTGTTCTCCTCACATGGTTTGTGGACTCAACTTCTCAAGGCTTCCTTTTCATATGTTTCATTACCATTATCCTGGACATCGTATTGATAGGTGTTCTTATATGTCTCATAAACATCCTCAACAAGTGTGGAAGAGGATAGATGGAGGTCTTAACCACAACTTCACATGGCAAAATCATGGAAAACAATTGCACCCCCTCTCCTTCCTTGCATATATGGATTTTGTTGAGGGTTGTCCTAGGGTGAGTTGTCTCCTACTTCCCCTCTGATCATTCCTCAACGTGACAAGCTTTCATCTTCCCTGCCTAGGCCTCCTCTAATCCTAATAGAGGTTCCCTCAAAGGATGTCTCGATCTCCTCTCTTCTGGGTCCCCTAGCAATTGTTCCTTTATTTTCCCCTCCCAATCCTTCTAAAACATAACAGATAAATGGGAGTCTCTTCAAAGAAGAAAGGGTGTAGTTCAAAGGCAGAACCACTGAGGGCTGAAGCAAAATCTTTGATTAGCAATGGTTCTCAATAGATGTTGAAATATCTCCTTTCTAAGCGAATGAGAGGAATGGCTTCAGTCTATGGATAAGTCCTTAGAGGCATGTTTGTGGTGACCCTAATTAGACTTCTTTTATTTGGCTTCCATTCCTTGTTTATTTAGTTTGAATTGTTCCTTTCGCAAGCTTCACTAAAGTTTCGTAGAATCAACTTGTAGTCTGCCCCATTCTCCTTGCTACTCATTCTCTGAAGCTTGACGTCTTGCTTTTATTTATTTACTTTTCTCCCTATTGTGTGTTCCCCTAGTGGGAGGTCTTTAGCAGGATTGACACTCATCTTATTGACTCATTAATGTTATTTTTATTTTTGTTACGAGATCTGCATCTCGGTGTGCTATGACCCAATTCATAACTTTGGTCAAAAGCATTTTACCCTATCAAATAAAAAAATATCATGTACCATAAAACATCAAATTTTATTAATTGATTTAAAAGGAATAAAATCAATCTTAAATCAAATAGATTTGAGGTTTTTCCCTTTGTAATAAGGAGTCATCCTTAAAAATGATGGTGAACAAAGTGGGTTCTTTCGTGGAAGTCTACAACTCCTCTTGGGCTCTTAGTTTTGTCAGAGTTTGTGTCATCCTAGATCTCAACAAACCTATCTTCCATTCGGTGAAGATTCTCTCCTTGCGTAACTTGTGGACTTAGTTATATAACTCCGAGGGTCTTCCTTTCCGTTGCTTTCATTGTAACCTTCTTGGTCTTCGAATTGCAGGGTGTCCTTCTAGACTTCATGGTACCTCTTCATCCATCTATCTATAGGTTTGGAAGAATAAAGAGGGGCACTAGATTAGGATTAATTGTGGCACAATCATGAGAAATTCTATCATTCTCCCTCTTCCTTTTTGGGTTTCCCATAAGTTTGTGAAGCTTAGGTTTTTAGGGGATCCTTTGGAGGAGGATCCCAAGGTTGCTTCTACGCCTATTCTTGCTCTGACCCTTCCTCAAATGGTTAAAGAAGATTCTTCCCCTCATAGACCTCTGGTTTTAAATAACATGCTAATGTGGGAGCTACATCTAAAAATAAAAGTCGTACATGTCTGAGGCAGTGTTGTTGAGATCAAAAGTAGTGAATTTGATGAGAGATGATGTGTAATGGACATTAGACAATCTTATTTCTTAATGAGGTAGAAGAATGGTTGTGGCCGGCCTATGGATATTTTCTTAAGTTATTCTTTGGGCCCTTGTCCTTTGGAGTAGTTCTCTTGGATAACCTATGTCATTAGTTCTTGGAAAATCTCGTTGATTGATAGATGGGAGTTTTTGTTTAGAGATTTAAAGTTTTAGACCCTTCGTGTTTTTTCTTGTTATATGTTGATTGTCTTCTTGTTGTTGATTGGATGCAGAGTTATTATTTGTTAGATGTTTCTATGGTTTTATTTATGTTTGAGGGCTTTATTGTATTTTATTGGATTATTGGCCAACCCCATTGGTGATTGATAAGGGTCGGCTCCCTTTCAAAAAACAAAATTTAAAATTCGAGTAGATGGTTTTAATATTTTTTAAAATCAAATGTTTTTTATCGCACCAAATTTCTTTTTAAAATAGAGAAGGATTTTGGACAATTTTCTTCCTATTTTATTTTATCTTTATGTGAAAGACTTAATTAATTTATCCAAAACTCAGAAGTTATGGTTGATGAAGATTGCATTAACACAGAAACAACACAATAACAATGAATTCTCTGAGAAGAGACGTCGTATTACTTACAGATCACAATACAAATATAGGCTTATCTCTGGGAAGAGATGTCTTGCCAAAACATACACTTATCTCTGAGAAGAGATGTCTACCTTCTCCTTTCAGGTTATAATGCATTTATACATATTTTTGAAAACAACCTCGGGAGATTGCGTGGCTCGAGGAATTAACGGGTGACGATTTAACGTCCCAGAATTAAAACCATACAATGCTTGCATTAACAAAATACAACGCTCGAAGACATATGTCCCAGCATTAAAACAATACAACGCTCGAGGACATAATCGCTCGAGGACAAAACTGTCATCGACAATAGAAAATGAAAACAATACAAAATTCGAGGAATTACTGTCACCGAATGGTCACCTCGAATTGTTGCTCGGATCATTCCTCCTTCCTTGAAAAGCAATGGTCCCCATTGCGTCACCGTTCCCCATCAGGTGTGGTAGTTGTGTCTTGATTTGATTCCCGATGCACACTTGGAAGGGACTGTGGTTTATGGAACTGTGCGAGGCCTGATTGTTCACCATTTCTATCTAACCATCAGTCTGTGGATGGAAGGCTTTGAACTTCTTCAGCGCGGTATCTATTTGCTTTTGTTGTTGTGTTTTCAGGGCTGTAACATCGGCCCTTTTGGATTCCTATGGCTTGACCACCATGAACACAAATTTCTTGGCGCTAAGCAGAGAGACAGATGTGGAAGGTGGTACTTTTGGTACCCTGTAGCACCGTGTTCCAAGAGTGAGAGTGATCCGTCTAGTTCTTGATTCATATATACCATGTTGATCATACATGAATGGCTGACCAAAGAGTACATCACAAACATCTAGATTGACCACATCACATAAGACCTCATCTTGGAAAGGTTGTATTGCATATGAGAGAAGACATTGGTGGGTGACACGGAGGTCTCTCCTTGGGCTCAACCATCCAATACTGTATGGTTTTGGGTGAGGCTTCATGGACAGATTTAGGCTTTTCACAACATTAGTAGAGATTAAATTCTTTTGACTTCCACTATCAAGAATGAAATGTAGAGGCTTACCTTTCACCCATAACTTAGAGTGAAACAACCTTTCCTTGTCATCTAGCATCTCGTTGTGTGTCTGTGATGAAACTACAATGGCTTCAAGATTAGCATCTATAATTTCTTCTTCAACTTCTTCGACTTCAAGGTCTGTATGAGGTAGAGCAGTAGATGTTGTGGATGGTGACTCAGAAAGCAGTGATTTGATAGCTCGACATTCTTCTTTGGAGTGAGTTCCAGATTTGTGATAACCACACCACTTCCCGGTCTTTCCTTCCTTTTGCTTCCAATTTTGGCCTTCTTTATCACTTTTCCATTTTGAAGATTGATTCTTTATATCCATTCTTCCATGCTTCTGCTCATTCTTTACTGCAAACTTGTATGCCTCACCGATGGTTTCCAAATTGAAGAGATCCATTTCCCCCCGGATGTACCATTGTAGTCCACCACGATATTTGAGAGTTTTATGTTTCTCACATTCTTAAATGCCCAGTCTTGCAGTCAAAGAATGAAAAGTGTCTGTGTAATCTTGCACAGATTGGTCCTTGCCTTGGTGAAGTTGTTGCCATTGTATGTATATATCATCATACGCACCGAGGGGATAGTATTCTTCTTTTACTGCTTCCGTAAAATCATCCCAAGTGGGTTCAACCCCAAGGCCAATGATATCCACACTGAACCTCTTTTTGTACACTTCCCACCATTTTTTCACGGGCAATGACGATTTCAAAAGAGCAAAAGTGATCTTTTCTCCATCGATGAATTTATTTACAGAGAAGTAGGATGACAGTTGATCAAACCAATTTTCCATTGCATCAACATTGATTTTGCCTTCAAATGTGGGAATATCAAAATTTACCTAAACCTTGAAGGGTGTTGGGGCACTGAATGGAAGCTCCCTCGATGAGGAGGCCAGATGTGTAGCTGCAGAGCCAGAATTTCCCATTGGAAGTGTTTGAAGAATTTGAGAAAATTGTTGGAGCATATGCGCTTGTTGCCATTGGAGGGCTTCATTCACCATTTCCTTGAAAGGATTGGATGTCTCAGTGTTGTCCGCCATTTGAGGTCATTTAGGGCGCGTAGGTGGAGCGTTTGGAAGCTCTGTTGCTTCCCACCCAAGTTTCTTGTATCCTGACCTCGTCCTCGGGAACATACACTCTCAAGACAAACCGCTCTGATACCACTGATCCAAAACTCAAAAGTTATGGTTGACAAAGATTCCAATAGCACAGAAACAACACAATAACAATGAATTCTTTGAGAAGAGACGTCGTATTACTTACAGATCGCAATACAAATATAGGCTTATCTCTGGGAAGAGATGTCTTGCCAAAACATACGCTTATCTCTGAGAAGAGATGTCTACCTTCTCCTTTCGGGTTACAATGCATTTATACATATTTTTGAAAACAACCTCGGGAGATTGCCTGGCTCGAGGAATTAACGGGTGATGATTTAACGTCCCAGCATCAAAACCATACAAAACTTGCATTAACACAATACAACGCTCAAGGACATAAGTCCCAACATTAAAACAATACAACGCTCAAGGACATAATCGCTCGAGGACAAAACTGTTGCCGACAATAGAAAATGAAAACAATACAAAATTTGAGGAATTACTGTCACCGAATGGTCACCTCGAATTGTTGCCCGGATCAGTCCTTTGGAGTAGTTCTCTTGGATAACCTATGTCATTAGTTCTTGGAAAATCTCGTTGATTGATAGATGGGAGTTTTTGTTTAGAGATTTAAAGTTTTAGACCCTTAGTGTTTTTTCTTGTTATATGTTGATTGTCTTCTTGTTGTTGATTGGATGCAGAGTTGTTATTTGGTAGATGTTTCTATGGTTTTATTTATGTTTGAGGGCTTTATTGTATTTTATTGGATTGTTGGCCAACCCCATTGGTGATTGATAAGGGTCGGTTCCCTTTCAAAAAAAAAACTTTAAAATTCAAGTAGATGGTTTTAATATTTTTTAAAATCAAATGTTTTTTATCGCACCAAATTTCCTTTTAAAATAGAGAAGGATTTTGGACAATTTTCTTCCTATTTTATTTTATCTTTATGTGAAAGACTTAATTAATTTATCTATAAATTGTTATATTTACAACTTTATAATAAATATCAATTAAATAAAGTTGATATTAATTGTTAATTTTTTTAATTTAAAGTTTTATGTTATTTATCAATTATTGGTTTAATTATGCCGAGAGGCATTTTGCAACATCATCAGGGGTGGTGGTGCACTGTAATGGATTGAATGAGTTCAATTTTAATTCTAACCTTAAATTTAATGTTTATTTGATTGCCACTTTAAAAAAATTATATTTAAAATAAACTTGACCGAAATTATTATACCAAGTGTCATTCCAAAAACATGAGACATATATACATAATATAACAAAGAAAAGGTTAAATCTGAGAAGTATAGAAGAACGAAAAAATAGAATCCAGTAAAAAAGGAAGAGAGGAGGTATACAAAAATAGAATCCACTATATTCCCAAACCTTGAAGATGCTAAATTTGTTTGATGAAGGTAACATATTTGTTAAAAATAACCCTGATTGGATAAATTAATGAAAAATAGGATTGAAAAAAGAATATAATATTTTAGGGTAAGTGCACGGGGTTGGAATATAATTTCATGGACATTTTCCACAATACAATCACATTATTCAATAACATGATTGCGTTATTTAAATAATGCAATTGCATTATTTAAATTATGGCTCAGTAATTATCAAGCCATAACGCAATCACATTATTAAATAATGCAATCACATTATTAAATAATATGATCGCATTAATAATGGGATCATGTTTAGTGTGTAACTAAAATAAATAAAAATCAAACCCAAATGCAATTTTTTTTCATTTTGCATTTGAGCTTTCTTTCTTTCCCCACTCTCATCCATTTTGAAATCACAATTTGTATTAGTGAGGTTAAACCTTGCCATATATTCATCCAAGGAAATTGATAATTGACGATACCACCATGTAGAAGAGGTAAGTGCTAAAAATCTACAATTGTTAACCCTAAATTTTAGTAATTTTTTATTATTTTCATTTTTTAATTGATAATTTATTTGTTTTGAACAATCCATCCTGCTAACCCTCATGTTCTTCTGCCTAACCTTCCTAACCCTCCACATAACCCTCTTATTCCACCTCTTAACCCTCCACCTAACCCTCTTGTTACTTAGCATAACCCTCCTCCTAATCCTCCACCTAACCCTCCTACAGTTCCACAAAATCCCTCAGACAGTCAGAGGAGTCTTGTTGACCACATTGTGAAAAATAAAATTGAAAAATTAATTGAGAGAATGAAGGATCCCACTTCCACAAACACCCACTGCACCTATCTAGCCAATTTTCTAGAGACAGTATTAGGTCAAATTGATTCTATAACAAGTTAAATTGACAGATGTGCTTCATATCAGGATAGTTGTAGGGCTTATTGTATTGACAAACTGTCAGCTCTTGAGGTCAAAAATAAAGACATATCAAAATCATCCATTTTTGTCTTATTCATTCACCCAACCACCAATGCACCATATCTGATAACTGCTAAACATTTTGAAATCCATTGCTACCAAAATAATTTACATAGAGAATATTTGGAATCGATGGTGGATGATGTTTGATTATCTACCATGTAACAACTATGAGGTCCCGTTGTAATTTTTGAGGAAACTATACTGTGAGTTTGTCCTCAATGAGATTTCAAACTATTTTGATTATAGTGAGTTTCAAGGCCAATGAAAAGGCTCTGCACAAGATTGACCAGGTGTACATCGTACGCCTAATCGACCTATAAGGCTCCGTATCCAAAATCCACTTGAGCTCGAAATCCCCTATGTAGTTCAACAGGTCATGGAGATCGACACTCTACATGAACTTAGTGTGCTCACTAATACACTTATTCAACTTACAAGTAGGCTCTCACAAACTGATGTTAGAGATATGACACCGAGTATGCATACTCGACTCTACCCTTGCAGATCTTGTGGAGCTATATGCACTAGACCTTCTAATGACGATGGCACTGGTGGTTTAGAGGGCTTGGATAATATACTTATGGGTGATGAGTTTTTGGAATGTACTTTTGGTGTGCAAACATCAGCCACTATAGAGATGCAGGTATATTTTATAAAAATGTCATGTTGAATTTATGTTATATTTGTAAATTTAATCTACCTAATAATTAATTTACATATAAATTGAATAATATATGTAATTTTTTATGTTCTAGGAGGTGACGGTGCCTTCATTGTCACAGTTGACATTTGCAACATTTGATTTGATGCAGCTATTGTTTACATTTTCGGATCCAGCTACTGGCCCATCTACTATTGTATTTGTGTCTAGAAATCAAACACCTCTAACATTTACTCGATTAATGGGAAAATGCCCTATGCATGGTCAGTCATGAACCTCTTAAGCCCCCACCACATCCTTCACCTCCTCAAAGATGAGGGTGTGGGCCACATCAACAACAAACTAGAACCAAACACAAGAACCATTCTCCTTGTTGGTTACCACCTCATTGGTCTTCTCCTCATCATGGTGGTTTAAGTGACTTGTCTAGATTTGGAGGTGATGGCAGGGGATAGGGATCTCCTCCCCCGTCTTAGGGTGGTGACATCAAACACTAGATCCACCTCCCTAAGGCAAGTTTCCATCCCTGACTCTAGAAATTTTCCCTGAAAGAAATCAAGATGAGACATTAGAGGCACAAAAAAATATTGGTTGGAAGCCCTTCCCTGTGGACAAGAATCCCCCTGCCCTGGGAAGATGGGTTGGTAAATCTCAAAACTCGTCATCTCCACCGTCTTTGCCGACGTCCATGTTTGTTGCAGTGACTTAATTGTTCTTTTTATTGCTATTTTTACTTTGCTATTTGCTTTGTTGTCAAATTGTTGAGGTGATATTTCTTTTGTCGATGTGGTCATTTTTTTTACCATTTTTTTGATTTTCCCCGAAATATCTTTACCCTTGGTGTGATTACTCGTGGGGTGTGACTTTTCCCCCCAATTTTTTCATATGATTAACGTTGTACCATATCTTATTTGATTAATATATAAATGCTCTTCAATCAAAAAAATAATATTTCATGATAAATATAAATTCAACTAATTGAAAACAAAAAACCAAAACAATCGAATTTATATTTTAATATCTAAATTATTTATCAAAGCCACTTCAATTTGCAAGAGGATAGAATTATTGCAAAGAGGAAGCCTTTTTTTGGTAGTATATTTTGTACAATCTCGTG
Organism: Torreya grandis; assembly: GCA_037957365.1. Classification (NCBI taxonomy): domain Eukaryota; kingdom Viridiplantae; phylum Streptophyta; class Pinopsida; order Cupressales; family Taxaceae; genus Torreya; species Torreya grandis. The sequence goes on along the minus strand of JARHVA010000759.1, from coordinate 2,180,447 downwards.
ATGATGTGAATTCAATTAATGGAAAAGAAAGAACCAAAACAATCAATCATTCATATTTTGATAATTTTGTACAATTTAGGCCCACTTATCACTTAGTTTCTTTTTGGTCCACATTTGATTGAGGGGAGCCTTTTTTTGGTAGCAATCTTTTATCGTCACTAGACACCTCCTTCTTAATAGCTTTGATTACAGAAAACCCGCGATAGTAGGCAGGGGCCGGATGGCTACGGCTAGACGCCTCCTTCTTAATAGCTTTGATTACAGAAAACCCGCGACAGTAGGTAGGGGCCAAATGGCTATGGCTTCACTCTATTAAGAAAATCAAATATTACAAATACTTGTTTTAATTTTTGATTCTCAAGATCCTTCGAAAAGGGCAAGAGAAGAGCATACTCTTGAAAACAAGGCTACTAGATTTCTAATGCTTAGAAATTTTTTGATGAAAATGCTATGGAGGAGAGGCCTATTTATAGTATTTTGGGAGGTCCTGCCTGAGTCTCTGTCAAGGCAGTGTCAAGTCTCATCATACTTTACAGCGTGAAAGTTAAGCTACAGGGAAATGCTGTTGGATGCGCTGGATGATGATGATGTTTGGTGGCGTGGGTCCAACATTGCTTCCGCTTCATCCACTAAGTCATCTTCGTTGATTGGGTTGAAAAGACATCTGAGCTGGAACGTACTGGAAAGATGCCAGTGCTGGGGTCCAGCTTCGCATGCGAGATATCGTGGAGTGATGTAGAAATAAGATTCCCACTCCAGCTGTCTTCAGATGATAGTATGCACGACAGTGTCTTGATCATGGTTCTCCTCCTCATGTATACGGTGTGGGTCATGCCTAGCAATCCACCGGTATAGATGTTCATTAAAGAGAGACCTGATTTTTATCAGAATCTGTTCTTGGACAAGGATGTTCAAAGATAGAATTCCTTGATTATATATTCTGGTTAGGTTGAAACCAGGAATGGGTTGATGCATGAGTGTTGTTGAAGGATTTCTACTAAGCCAATCTGCAATAACATTGTCAGTTCCTTTGATGTGTTCAACAGAAAAATTAAACTGGTTAAAAAATGCTTGCAATCTAACATATTTACCGTGACCATCCTTCCGACCATGATCTTTTCCTTTAAAGGTTAGAAATCTAGTACAGTCACTAATTACAACAAAATGGGGTAAATGGAGAAGTTTTAACATGAACTTCTCTAAGCATTTATTTATAGCATAGATTTCTTTATCAGAAGAAATCCATTTAAGTACATCAGGACTGAAAACTCCACTAGAAAATTCACAGACAAATTCTTTATTATTATATACACAAATAAGTACTCTTCCTCATGCAATATCGGAGGCATCGGTATAAACCTTCATTTGATCAGATTTTGGGATATGAATTTTTGGGAGTGAAGCAACTATAGATTTGATTTTTTGAACAGCTGTTGTATGTTGTTCTTCCCAACAAAAAACTTTCTTATTTTGGAGAAGTTCTTGTAGAATGAATCTGTCTTCACCAGAGTTAGGATAAAAGCTATTTAGATAATTTAGTAATCCCAAAAATGCTTGAAACTTAGACTTATCTATCTTTTCTGGAAAACTGATGACTTTCTCCTTAATATGTGGCTAGATCTGCAGTCTGGAATCTTGGATTACCATCCCAAGAAAATTGCATTCAATTTTACATAATTGAATCTTTGTTTCAGAAAGTACAATTCCTGCATCTTGAGCCAGTTGGAAGAAATGGGAGAGATGAGTAAAATGGTCAGTCAAACTATTGCTGAAGATTAATATATCATCAATATATACACATAGAAAGTTAGAAGTGCCTTGAAAATTTTTATCCATATGAGCTTGGTAATATGCTGGAGCATTCATCAAGCTGAAAGGCATTACTGTCCACTGGAAATGGCCAAAAGGGTAGCTGAATGCTATCTTTTCCCTGTCAGCTTCTTTGACTCTGATCTGATAAAAGCCAAATTTACAATCAAATTAGGAGAAGTATTTACATGTTGCGACTTTCTCCAACAGATAACTTTTATCTGGAATGGGATATGAAAATGGCTGTGTAATGGCATTTAATGGCCAATAATTGATGACCATTCTTTTCTTTTCTCTTTTCTGCTCAGAATGTTTGTTAACCATAAAAGTATAACAACAGAAAGGGGAAGTTGATTTCTCAATGAAGCTATTGGCCTCCAGTTCTTTGATCTGGAGTTTCATATCGTTATAATCCCGAGCTAGTATTGGGATTTTCTTCCCAATCTTCATGTGCTTACCTTCGAGGATTTTTATATCCATCTCGGGCATAGATTTTGACCAAAACTGCTGAGGGTTGTCAGAACAGATAGTGGCTTTAATCTTATCTCATATTTCTTGTATTTCAGTTGGGATTATTATTGCTGGCATTTGAGTCATTGAACTTGGAAATTGTTCAGTGGCATAGATGAGGCGAGGGATTCTAAGCCTTTCATTTTCTATTGTAAACATGATACTCTTGGTGGTTGAACCATAGGGAGAGTATTTGTCAATAAAGGCACTGCCTAATAGAATATCTACAGGCATTCTATCTAAAGCAAAAAAAGTTAGCATGGAAGATTTTGTCTTGGATCCTAAGGGTCTGTTGATATTTGTATTTATTGCAGATAAAACTATTCCCTTGGACATCGAGGCTCTTATAAGCCAGAGCATTATCCAATGTCTTTCAGTCATGGATGAGTTGTGATTTAGCAAAGGAGAGAGAAGCTCCTGTGTCTATCTAGGCATCTACTAGTCTGCCATTAATTTCTAAAGTGATAAACTAGGCAAAATTTTCATTAATCATCCGTGTAAGATAGGCTGGTTGTGGAATTTTCAAAGGAGGAATACTAGTACATACCAGTTTTTGTCTCCCTGGATCCTGAACAATGGATTGTTCATTGTAGATGTCTTCTGTTTCTAGTTCTGCTTCTTCTTCTTCTTGGAGATTACTGCATTCACCTAGGCAGTAATCTTGGTCAGAGTAGAAAGAGCTTTCTACTTCTTCATCTTCGATGGACAATAGTACATCCCACTGTGGCTCAATCTTTGGTGCTTGGATTTCTCTTGGACTATCTCTACTGGTGAATTTGTTTTTGATCCAAGAGTCACTGGGCTTGAAAGAGCTCTGAAATTGCAAAGGAGGATGTTGGGGCCTTTGCAATGTTGCTGGCATCCTTGGCATTGAGGGTTGTCTCCTTATGGATGTTTCTTCTCCTCTAGAGTGTCCTCTTATTTTGGGTTTGTCTGGTCTTTTTGGTACTTCTTGGTGATGTCTAGACCAGGTTCCATGTGCTTCATAGTGTAGATGTGAAAAATCATGATGCTGAGGTCAGTACCATAGGCGTTGCATGTTGGTTAGAGGTTGTTCTAAGTCATCGGCTAATGACTCAAGAGCATCTGCATCATCATAGTCTGTTGAGTTTTCTTTGGGGAGATCATCTAGAATTGGTTCATAGATGTCATCCTGTAGGTAAAGATCTTTATCATAATCTACAATATCCCACCACACTATTGCATTGGAGGTAAAAACAGCTGTGACTACAGGATTCTTGTAGTGACATTGAGGAGCAATATGGCCAAGTTTGCGATAGATATAACAAATGAGATGTTTGGAGGGAGGATGAGCAGTTCGGCGTTTATTGAGGAAACGATGAGGAGGTGCATAGGAATGCTTGCGAGGAAAAGAGCGGCATTGGAAAGAAAGACGTTTGCGGCACTGCTTCTACTGTTTGCGAGGCTGAACAAATGGATGATAGCCAAATGGGGTTGTTTCAGGGAATGCTGGAGCAATCTGAGATGCTCGATGGTTGGTGAGCTTGTGGATTGACTTAGTCTCAGAGACTAAGGACATAGCTTGCTGTTTAGAAAAGTCAATCACATCTGAGAGAGAGAGATCTTCAATTTTCAGTCCCTTAAGATCAATATAAGAAATGACTCTATCAATAAGATTATATGGTAGAGCATGCAAAAATTTGATCTTAATCTCAGTGGATGAAAAGCTCCTGCTTTCATATGCCAATTCTCTGAACTGCTTGGCAAATGCATCAAACTGTTTTAAATCACAAAGCTCCATTTTAAGAAGCCATTTTTTAGATTCCAGTTCTCTATTAGCAACTGGAGGTGCAAACTCATTTATTAACAAATTAAATAATGTAGCTAAATAATCAGGCTGATTATGTACACACTCATATTGTTTGGCTTCGGACATGGTATTCCACCATTGGTTGATTATACCCCAAAAAAGCTTTGTAGCAAAGCAAGTGGTTCCAGCTTGATCTAGATGTGCATTAAAAGTGATGACTCTCATGGAATTACACCATGCAGTGATTTCATTCAGTGGATTCAACAAATCATCAATATTAAGATACCAGGGCTGTAACTGGACATGTGTTCTTTGCATAAGGGTAGTATTAGACTGCTTTTTGCCACTCTTGAAATTAGAACTGAAAGTAATTGAATTTTTTTGCTTTTTAGCAGAAGATTCTGCTTGCTGATCCTGCTTGTAAAGCCAATCTAAACTATCATCTAAAGCATCTAGTTTAGAATCAATAGAAGACACTTGTTTATGTATCTTCTCTATATTATCTCTAATATACAAAATATCTCGACAGAGATCATCAAAATTCTCTGTGAAGTGAGAATTGAACCTTGCAGTATAATTTCTTTGTTTGAACTCATTTGAGGGTTCAACATCTCCCTGATAAGCGGCCGAAAAATACTGTACAGTTTCTGCTGGCTGCTTATATATTCCTTTATGAGGTGGCCATCTTCCACCTTTGTACAGAGTAACTTTGTTCTCTGTGTAGTATTTCAGACTATCTTCTCTGGGAAGATTCATCAATGTGCAGGGTAATTGATCCTTTGGATCATTCCCTTGTTTGATTTCTTCATCTTCAATCAAAATATGACTCGTTTTAACAGTTCTACGAGAAGAGGAAGTAGATGGTCTGGATGGAGAAAGACGAGAAGAATTAATAGACAAAGATCTGGGAAGTATATTTACAGTTCTGCCATCACTCTTATGTACTGTGGCTTGACCTTTCATTCTGGGAGAAACATTTTTTAACCAATCAAGTTTCCAATCAGAAGGCATCTCTGGTTCAGGTAACAAAGATAGCAAATTTGTTTGGAAACTCTTTTTTGGTTTGTAACTAAGAGTTAACTCAACAGATTTGATTCTGGGTTTTACAAAAGACATATATGTAGAATTATAAATAAACTTAGATTTTAATAACTCAGACTTTTTATACACATGTGAAGCTTTGATAGCTGGAGGTTTATACCGGTTATTTTCTTTTTCAAGGTTTCCCTTACCATAATTTTCTCGCTTAATATCTTTTGTACGATCTCGTGATGATGTGAATTCAATTAATGGAAAAGAAAGAACCAAAACAATCAATCATTCATACTTTGATAATTTTGTACAATTTAGGCCCACTTATCACTTAGTTTCTTTTTGGTCCACATTTGATTGAGGGGAGCCTTTTTTTGGTGGTATATTTTGTACGATCTTGTGATGATGTGAATTCAATTAATGGAAAAAAAAGAACCAAAACAATCAATCATTCATATTTTGATAATTTTGTACAATTTAGGCTCACTTATCACTTACTTTTTTTTTTGTCCACATTTGGTTGAGGGGAGCCTTTTTTTGGTAGTCTCTTTTGTACGATCTCATGATGATGTGAATTCAATTAATGGAAAAGAAAGAACCAAAACAATCAATCATTCATATCTTGATAATTTTGTACAATTTAGGCCCACTTATCACTTAGTTTTTTTTGTCCACATTTGATTGAGGGGAGCCTTTTTTTGGTAGTATCTTTTGTACGATCTCGTGATTATGTGAATTCAATTAATGGAAAAGAAAGAACCAAAACAATCAATCATTCATATTTTGATAATTTTGTACAATTTAGGCCCACTTATCCCTTAGTTTTTTTTTGGTCCACATTTGGTTGAGGGGAGCCTTTTTTTGGTAGTATCTTTTGTACGATCTCATGATGATGTGAATTCAATTAATGGAAAAGAAAGAACCAAAACAATCAATCATTAATATTTTGATAATTTTGTACAATTTAGGCCCACTTATCACTTAGTTTTTTTTGGGTCCACATTTGGTTGAGGACAGAATTATTGCAAAGAGGGAGCCTTTTTTTGGTAGGATCTTTTGTACAATCTCATGATGATGTGAATTCAATTAATGGAAAAGAAAGAACCAAAACAATCAATCATTCATATTTTGATAATTTTGTACAATTTAGGCCCACTTATCACTTAGTTCTTTTTTGGTCCACATTTGGTTGAGGACAGAATTATTGCAAATAGGGAGCCTTTTTTTGGTAGTATCTTTTGTACGATCTCGTGATGATGTGAATTCAATTAATGGAAAAGAAAGAACCAAAACAATCAATCATTCATATTTTGATAATTTTGTACAATTTAGGCCCACTTATCACTTAGTTCTTTTTTGGTCCACATTTGGTTGAGGACAGAATTATTGCAAAGAGGGAGCCTTTTTTTGGTAGTATCTTTTGTACGATCTCATGATGATGTGCATTCAATTAATGGAAAAGAAGGAACCAAAACAATCAATCATTCATATTTTGATAATTTTGTACAATTTAAGCCCACTTATCACTTAGTTTTTTTGGTTCCCAATTTGACTTTAATTTTGTACATTTGTTTTTTTGGTGGTCCAATTAATTGTGAAACTTTATTTCGACTTTTGTTGATGCGATTTTGGAGTGCCAGTATTTCCAACAACTTTTTTATACGATAGATTTTTATATTTGATTGTCTCATTAAGATAATTTGATAGCTTTTCAATTTGAAAAAAAAAATGGGAATGAAAGTTATCTGAAAGTCCACTGGTGTTAAGGCGACTCTAAGCCAATGCTAATACCAAATTGAATGATAACTTTACTCTTATGCGGCAGCTTCTTGCCTATAATGAAGCCTGCAGAGGCGGCAGATGTCACTATAGAAACTAAAACTATGTTGGGCCCCAAAGCTTTGCAGCAACGCCAGAAGCGTAGTACTGCATCATATCTCATATTGTGGATTACAAAATCTGGTGAAATCCGTTGCAGGAGCACTTCGAATGACTTCTCCCATCCGTCCAGCTTAAATGTCCCTCCTCGCTTTTCCCTCTACAGACGACAGCGGTAACTCCACCGGATCGATTCCCGGCGGCAATATCTACTGCTTAATCCGTGTAATATTAAGGGGAGTGGATACGAAGGAAAAGTTTGAGACCATGGCTATGGAGCTTTCTTGCCAAATCACTGGAGTGTGGTCTACTTTAATCTGTATAAAGTGTAGTCTACTTTAATCTGTCTAAAGTGTCGTATATATATTTTGTGAAATATTCCTCTAGGTTTAATTGAGGAAGATTTTATTTATTTGCATTTAGATAATGTTGACAAGTTAATATTCTATGAATGGTAGATTTTATTTATTGGCTTTAAAGAGAGATGTTTTGATATAAGTATGCATATATTGGGTAGTATTGGTAGATGTACAATTAATATTAATTAATTAATGTTTTGAGCATTATAGGGTTTAAAGAGAGATGTTTTGCCATAAGTATGCATATATTGGGTAGTATGGTAGATGTATAATTAATATTAATTTAATTAATGTTTTGGTATGAAGTAAGATTTTTTTATATATTTGGAAGTTAAAATAGCTTTTATTAATTAAGTTTAATTTAGATGGATGTTATTAATGGGATGTTTAATTTCGAAAAATATATATTAATGTAATTAAATTAGATATTTTAATTGTTTGTTAATTTTTGTTAGAGGTGGAAATCTATTTTTTTTTCAGAAATAATAGCATCACTGTCCCATAAATATAAGATCATTTATTATATATTATTGAAAAATCGATCACAATTCTTTGATCATGATGTAAGTGTACAATAATTAATACATATTGGAAAAGGTTAATTGGTACTTTTCATCCCTATGATGACTTTTACCACCTATTAGTTGTGTTGGGTAAGTCATAAACAATCTCCTACACAAAAATAAACCAGTTATATATTTTATTTGGATTTATATTAATAGAGAAGCCATTTTCAGATGAATAAATGACAATACATTACTCTGACCTAGACATAAGTAAAAGAAAGATGATTATTTTTTTATACTTCAAGAATATACTTGTGTTCATGTTAATGGTAGTATTTGTGCACACAAAGAATTTGTTGGAAATTTTTGAGCAAGATACACTATTTAAACTACTTTATGAAATAATATTGAACTTATTAAGATCAACAAGACAAGTTATATGGTATTAAAAGTTTATTATTATCCACTTCCTAATTTAAAATGATTTTTAATAATTCTTGTCAGGAACATATTGGGTTGTTATATCTAAGTGAAGAGTCTAATAACAAACACATGACGTTGTATTAAGAATAAGATTGATAAAACATAATATCCTAAGCTTCTCCATATATATATATATATATATTGTAATGCACTATGTAATGGGACATTATGCTTATCTAACAATCTATACATTATTTATTATATAGAATAAATTCAAAATTATTAAATATTTATAAAAATATGTTATGTTGTAACATGTATTTTCCCAAGTTAAAATAAAAATCGATCTTAATATACACTAGTGATAAACATGTATTTGAATGTTAGGTATGGAGGGAATCTTGCTACAATAATATTAATGTACTCTAATACTCTTCTCAACCTAAAAAAACCCTCTTTATCATGATCCATATTAAATATATTCATCTTTCACTCTTTTCCTAGTAAACTTTTGTTAAAATAGCTTTTATCTCTTTGGAAATTTGCACTTTTTACTAGTTAAGTTTAATTTGCAACAAAGGTTTTATTATAATTTATAAAAAGCTTACATCCATAATACGTACTACTACATAAAAATATAATAGATATAAAATATCTATACACCCAACATAATGAATTACACTTATATATTTAAAAAAAATAGTAGAAACAAATTTTCAAGACATAATTCTATATATATATATAAATACATATAAGATGAGGGTATATGGGTTGCACATTTATTTTCCAAACCCATTTCGTACCTCGTTGCTTATATTTCTATTTGAATTAGTATGTGCACATTAGGTAGCATGGTAGATGAACATTAAATATCGATTTAATTAGTAGTTTGGTATGAAAAAGGATAATCTCATATGTTTGGGGATTGAGGTAGACCACACTAATCGATTCCAGTCTAGATGGGTGTTACTAATGAAATGTTGAAGTTCAAAATTTTACTATACCAAGTCTGATGTGTTTTAATTAGATGTTTTAATTATTCACTAATCTCTTATTAAAGATGAAAATCTATTTTATTTTTCCAAAGTGACAATGTGGTATGTCCCACTAGTATAAGATCATTTATTATATATTATTTAAAATTTATTCTAGTTTTATGCTTATGATGTAAGTGTACCATAATCAATGCACATTGAAAAAGGGTAACTGGTAATTTTGACCCTTGTAATTACTTTCACCACTAATTAACTATATTAGACAAGGTATGAACAATCTCTTACACAAAAATAACTCATATTTTTTTATTTTGATTCATATTGGTAGAGAGAAGCCACCTTCCCTTCTTCAAATATTTGAAAAGGTCTATAGACAAATAAAAGATAATCATTTCTCCAACCCACACATAAGTGAAAGAGATGATTATTTTGTTGTATTTCAATAATATATTCATGTTGATATTAATGGTAATGTTTGTGCACAAAGAAAATTTGATGGAAACCTTTGAGCAAGGTACACTATTTCAACTTCTTTATGAAACAATGTTAAACTTATTAAGATCAACAAAATAAATTATATGTATTAAAAGTTTATTATTAAATGTTTCTAATTTAAAATGATCTTTCGTAATTTTACAAGTAAATGTAGAGTTGCTAGATATAGAATTGCTAAATATAGACAAAGGGTCTGATAACAAACACATAATGTTCAATTAAAAATAACGTCAACATAAACATAATATCATACTCCTCTCCATGTATTATATATGTACATTATAATGGATTATATAATAGGATATTATATTTATCTAACAATCAATACATTATAACTATATACAAGAAATTCAAAATCACCAAATATTAATAAAAATATGTTATTTACTAACATATATTTTTATCGGATTGGACTCAAAATTGATTCATGTATGAATCTATAATAAATATATATTGAAAATTTAGAAATGTATGTTATCTTGATACCATAATAATATTGTATTCTATGCTCTTCTCATTTCAAGAAAACCCTCTTTATCATGATTCTTATTATTTCACTTTCCTAAAAAAAAAAAATTCCCTTTTTTCCCTCCTTTTCCTGAAATAGTTTTTAACACTCAATTTGCAATTTCTAATACTTTGGGTCTAATTTATAACCAAAAAATTGTTATCATTTATAAGATGTTTGCATCCATAATAAGCACTATTAAATTAAAATATAAGAAATTCGAAGCACCAATACATTTAAAAGAACAAATTCCCCATATATCCAAAAACAAATAATAAAAGAAAAAAATTTCAAAGCCTAAATTTTATTAATAATTCCAAGTTCAATACCTCCCAGACTCCTAGGAGCTAATTATCCTTAAATTATATTGTCAACTAAATAATTATAGGAGGAAACCCGCCTTATTAAAATTAAAACTGAATAAATTCGAAGAAACTGGACTAAACCTCTATTTTCCTAAATTTAAAAAAAATTGCATAAAATGAGGGTCCATGAATTACACATCTATTTGCCAAATCCCACAACGCATAACCCTCCTCCTAAATGCATGCCTCGCCTGCTGTATTTCTATCTGGATTAGAGTTTCATATCTTACATCTCTCATCTAAGAGGAGGGAGACCAAGGATTTCATATTGTTCGGGGCTCTTTTGTGAGTTTCAACTATGAAAATTCACACTAAAACAATCACCGGAAATTTCACTAAAACAATCAACAGAAATATAAGGTTAAATCATAAAATTATACAGAGCTTTTGCTGAAGGCCTTCTCTCTGAGTAGGGAGACAAATGATTTTATATTTGTTTCATTGACTTGGCCATCGTTATCGGTCATCATCCTACGAATCCGTTCAACATTAGATCTGATATTTGTGCCTCTCTCTTCAACCATTACAGCGCGAACAGCTCTACAGATATCTTCCTTGTAAAAACAACCGTCTTCCTCATTCCTCCTAACCTCCACACCCACCTTCAGATCAGCTGCAACTAGTTTTGCAGTAATGCCTTGATCGTGCTGAATCGGAAGAGCTATCAGAGGCACACCGAACCTCAATCCCTCGGTTGTGGAATTCCACCCGCAATGTGTGAGAAAAGCTCCCGTGGAAGGATGGCTCAAAATATGCAATTGAGGCGCCCACTCGGTTACCACCACTCCTTTTCCATGCATGCGAGTTACAAAGCCATGGGGCAACTCAGCAGCCATGTGGCGGAGAACAACACACAGAAATGGGACGTCACTTTCTTCTAAGCCCACAGACAAGGCAGAGAGCTCTTGGCCCGTGAGAATAGATTCGCTGCCGAAGGCCACAAACACCACCGAACGTGGCGACTGCCTGTCCAGCCAGGCTAAACAACTGTCAACATGAGGCCGCGGCGGGAGACTGGGCATCAATATTCCCACTGCAACCATGGGACGCCTGGTGATTCTCTCCAAATACTCCATGCAAGCTCCTTCCAATTCTACGCACGTATTGAACACTGTCACCCAACTCCCCTCAATACACAGCCTCCAACGCTCTGCAGGACTGATGTTTCCTTCCTCCTTTTGGTGAACGAAGATTAACTTCTGCGCTTCAAAGAGTTGATAGCGGATGAGCGACGAGGGGAAACCAGGCGGCGAGACTGTCAGATCTTGGACTGTAATGCTCTTCTCTAGTGCAGCGGCTTCTTGGCCTATAATGAAACCTGCAAAGGCGGCAGATGTTGTGACAAAAAATATGGTGGGGATGCCCAGCTTTGCGGCAATGCCAGAAGCGCAGTACTGCATCATATCGTGGATTACAAAATCTGGTGAAAGCTGTTGCAGGAGCGCTTCGAATGGCTTCTCCCAGTCGTCCATGGCTTGCACGAGAAGCTTCAATGTCCCTCCTCGCTTTAAATCTGCAGTGGATTCCACTCCGTTAGGCAGGCCCTCTACAAAGGGCAGCGGTAGCTCCACCAGATCGATTCCCGGCGGCAATATCTGCTGCTTAATCCTTGTAATGTTAAGGGGAGTGGATACGAAGGAAAGTTTGATACCATAGCTATCAAGCTTCCTTGCCAACTCTAGAAAGGGATTTATGTGGCCGAATGCGAGCCAAGGGACGATCAACACATGAATCTGTTTCTCCTCCATATCCTTCAATTACTGGGTCTTTCCTTGAAGCAAGCTATTTTTGTTTCTTTTGTATAAGGGCTACGTGTCAAGCTGCTGATCACATCAGTTTTTTTGTATAAAGGCTACGTGTCAAGCTGCTGGTCACATCAATTTAAAGCAAATGTAAAGTCAATTTAAAGCCCGTGTCTATTGTAATCCTGTGGGTCGCCTAAATTTAAAGCTAGTGTAAAGTCTAATTAAAGTTAGTGTAGAGTTATCATTACGTGAATCTATTGTAATCAGTTGAAATATTGTAATTAATGTAAGAAAATATTTTTTATATTATTAAGTTTTAATATTCGTTTTACAATATATATGATATAAAGTATAATGAAATTCAGTATTTAGTACAGAAGTTTTCCTTTAGACTCTTTGTTATTTTATCTAAATATTAATATCATAGATTTTCATTTAATTTTTTTAAAGTAAAATAAATAAAAAATTAGTTGACAATTATATATGATATGCGTATGATATTTTAAAAATTTGTGATATTGATTTCATTTATTAGATTTATTTTAGGAGAAATTAAGTATTTATATAACTTAAAAGTATGTATTTTTTCACATTTTTTAGTACTCATTAAATTTTTCAGCATGGTACGTAACTCTCCCTTTTAGACTCTTTGTTACCCTACTTAAATATTATTTAATATTGAACATTTCCATTTCATCCAAACTCTTTCTAAGTAAGATAAAATATATTTTACCTATCGATTATGTCCGATATAGGTATGCCATTTTAAAGACTTGTGAGAGCCTTTAATTTCATTTATTAGATTAATTTCAGAGGAAATTCAATATTTATAAAACTTAAACATATGTATTTTTTCATAGTTTTCAGTAATCATTAATGTTTTTAGCATGGTACATGACTCTCCCTTCTAGACTCTTCATTACTCTACTTAAATATTAATATCGGACATTTCCATTTCATCCAAACTCTCTGAGAGTAAGATAAAATCTCTTTTGGTTGTCGGTTACATTTGATATAGGTATGGTATTTTTAAGATTTGGTGAGAGCCTTTAATTTCATCTATTAGACTGTGTAAATATAAGCAATTGCAACACACGATGTTTTAAAAAACAAAATTATGTGTTTAATACTATGTTGTGAATTTCGAGGGTTTATTTATTTAGCCACATATTTTTTAAGTATTTAAGTAGGATTTAAAGGTTCATAATATGGGGTTTGAGTATATGGTTGATGTGGCATGTGCAGGTTTAATATTGACGTCGGAATGACTTCTATGGTGGCTACTAGGGGGAGTGCCAGAAGATCAAATTTATGATTTTCGCTGTGAGGAATTATTATGCCAGCGATGCTCAAGCTGGAGAGGATCAAATTCCCTAAATTTTATCCATGATTCTAATTAATAGTTACAATTTAGATGATGATTATTCACTTCAAGATGATAAGCAAGGTCACTAAATTTCATATACTTGTCATAGGGATTTCCTCGATATTTTTCATAATAAGCTTCAAAAAACCCTAAGTGTTTGTAATTGTTTTCCAATATGTCAAGAAACCTTAACCCTAGACAATGTTTTTTTATTTTATTTAATTAAATGATGTTCTAAGGTTATATATCCTATGAAGTACTAAACCCTAATTATAATTTAACAATTTATTTTTATTATAATTTAGCAATTCCTTTTTATCCAGTAAGAGGCGTAGGTTTTGGAGTGAATGAACTATTTGGTAACCTTTTTATGGAAGCTTCTAAGGGAGTGGGGACATGAGGAATCCGTGGGAAATTATCAAAGAAAAGGATGTTCTATATTTGTAAGTAGACATGCCTAGCCTTGACAAAGATGATGTCAAATTTTATGCTAAGGATAATTCATTGGTCCTCACAAACCATCTAATGTAGAGATGGGAAAGAGTGGTAGAAAATACAATAGCCACATTGACATGCCTCGCAAAGTGTACAAGCTCAATCAGATTGAAGCTCAAATGAAAAATGGCATGCTTAAGGTTAACATTCCCAATTTTAAGGAGTACATAAGATTATTGATATAAATATCAAGTAGTAAGTTGTGTTTTCATTGAACAAAATGGCCAAGATAATTTTGTTTGGAGATATCAAGGTTTGTAGGAGTGATCTTTTTGAATACCACTAATAGATAATTTTTGAATTTTGTTATGTTATGGAAGCTCACACACTTTTTTATAATGAGTTTTATTTATGTGTTAATTTTTTTAAGTAAATAATATTTTGAAAATAATTTTATGATGGAAATAAATTTTTTATTGATTTTTATTTAAAAGATTTTTTTCCAAAAGCATTCATAGCAAGAGAATTCCATATTGATAAAGTTATGGCATAATTCTCATTGACTTATTGTCTACAAATTCAAAGCGATGGTTTTTAAGTTGGTATATCTTCCTTTTTCATAATACCAAGGTATACATAATAGTTGTAAATAGATAGATAAGATGAAACATTAGGATCACCATTAGTACTCTCAAAGGGTTGAGGCACTTGAGAATATAATGGCTAATGTCTTGTATATCTTAGTTATATAAAAGATGAAACATTAGTATCCCCATTAATACACTATCAAGGTGGTGAAGCACCTAGGTATTTAATGGCCAATGTCTTGCCTATGTTAGTTTTTATGATATTGGTTGGATTTGAGAAAACATATGCCAAATGCACCCTTGTTGAAATATTTGAATAGATTTATACACTTGAAATTTATGTAGCCTTCTCTTAGAATAGTGTTTCTTTGCATACAACTTCTTAATTTTTTTCATTTGAAAAATTATTCTTTTTCTTTTTAATTGTAACAATTTTATTTTTGATGTCATCATTTTCAACAATGGTGTAAATTTGACTTTGTTGTTATAATTTTAAATAATGGTGTAATTATTTTCATTTTAAAATTTAATGTCTCTTTTAATTGTAACCATTTGACTTTGATGTCATAATTTTAAATAATGTTATATGGTAGAAAGTATTATTTTCATTTGATCTATTTAAGATATAACAAGTCAAATACTATATGATTATTAGCAAGTACTATGTGGAATAAGATTTAAATTATCTTTAGACCTCTTATCATACTAAAGATAATGTAAATAAGAGGCAATATACTAATACTGGTGCAAGCACTAGAGAGGTGGTCCACTTAAGGAATACCTTTATCTAGAGCCAAACACTTATCTATGGACCCACTTTTAACACATACTCAAACATGACACACTTAACACATTTTCATTACATTTGCATTCAAAACATTACAATCGAATACACAAACACACATTCACTCTCACATGTATATTAATAATTTTATTAAATTACATGAAATATTTATAGAGTCTCATACAATCCCTCCTAGACTAATAAAACTCTATGTTATGCTCTTAGAGAGTTATGCTCCTTCACAACTCATCCTTCTCTCCCAAAGCTTGACTTACCCCTCTAAATATCATATCCCTTTGACATCAAAAGATGATTGGGGTGTGTATTAAACTTCCATTACCATAACATAATGGATAATAGTTTGGCATCTTTAAATTTTCATGATTAAACATCAAACTATCAGTAAGAACTCCTTCGATGTGTCACAAAGTAGAGACAATCACGCATAACTATCAAACATTAACATTGTTAAATTTTAGAATAAGATACTTGGCATGTAAGAATAATATTAAACACAAAACACCTCATAAAATCTTAGCTTTCCAACTGCTATTACAATAAAAAAACTAAATTATTGATTCTTAGGTATTCAAGTGACATTTTTAGGCCAAACAACAGTTACAAAAATTACCATGACTTCACCAATATTTATTAAATTAATCTTAAATTTTTAAAACATATTTATACCTACATTTTATATAATCTCACATAATTTATAAATCCAATTCTCACTGAAAGTAAAGAACCATATTTTTAAGTATCATAGACTAGACAAATGATGTAGACTGACAGAAAAAGATAGTACATTAACTCTATAACTCCAAATTATCTAAATTTTTTCACGTGTGTTTTAAATTTAAAGTAATATTGTATCATGAAATTTTTAAATCTAAATCTCAACGTAACAATAGAACCATGTTTCAAAGTGTCATATATGTAGTCTAATAGAATCAAGTAATACATTTTTGTTTTAACTCCAAATGATCTAAAATTTGGTACATAGGCGATAAGTGTCAAGTAAAATGACCTAAAAAATATTCATCATCCAATTCTCACTAAAATTGAATGAATATTTTGACTAATGTCTGTGACTTAACAGTCTACATAAATTGATTGAAGTAGACAAAAAATATTTGTATTTTTCCGATGACAAAGAAATACTTTCTTAAAATTATTCTAAGAGGTTAACAACCTCACTCTAATAAGGCCACAATCCAAAAATCTAAACAAACACATGCCACTTTATTTTTGCTTTATATAATATTGTAAAACCCCTTGGATACCCCTGCATCAAATACCAATCATATCCTATAATAATTATTGTAGTGAATGCTAAATCATCTATATGAAATTTAAGATTAGAGATAATTTTTTCAATGTAAACTATTATGTCATTAACTATTATGTCATATATATATTTTTTACCATCTATGTTTGTATGAATAAATTGTCCCTTGTATTAACTATCAAGTGGAATCCCATTCTCATTAAACATAATATGAATAGTTTTTTTATTTCTCTTTGATTGAATCTACTACTCTAATAGTTTTTTTATCATATAGATATTGTTTTTTTCACTAAATGTATCTTTATGACTTTGTAGATCTATTAATGCATTTGAATTGTTAGTAGCAGGTATCTATTTTAATCACCTCTTCCTATTAATTTGTATTGGAAAAAGTGAAATGCAATTACTATGTTCTAAAGTTTTGACAATAGCTTTTAAATACTAATTGTATTTTTTTAAAAGAATAAAAAATATTAATTTTCTAGTTTTTTTTAGTTAGAAGACGTTGAAAAGATAATTTTTCTACGGAAATTCAAGTATTTATATGAAAAAAGTCTCCATCAAATTGAATTTTTATATAATTCTTATATTAATTTTTAAATGAAATAAAATTATATGAAAAAAATATGTTGATGTGATCGCCCCTTATAATTGGCTCACTATGTGATTAAGTCACTTTCCTATAAAGAGGAGAAATTGCATTGTACTTTGTACTTCTTTAAAAAAATAAGGGCCATGTAATGGCTAGTCTCTGATTTTATATTGTAAATTGTTTAAATTTGAGTTTTCATGTAAATTTGTAATGTAAGCTCAATAAAATAGTAAATATCATGCAAAAACTAATAATAGTAAATAGATAAAAACATTACTGGTAAGATTTAGGGATATAGTGTTGCTATAGTCTATGCCATAGAAGTAATCACTAATGAGATATGAAGATGTTAAAGAAAGTGATACAAGACATTTAAATTTAATGTACTCCAATCATTTGACATGTTTTTTAATGCTTGATTAGAGAGAGATCTATTTGTAGATTATGATAAGACTACCTAGATGGGATCAAGAAGGGCATTTATGTGCTGTGAGTTGTGTGTTGTGTACTAAAAAGCATTCCTAAAATTATGTGGGGTAAAATGTTAATTGTTTATGGCCTCCTCTAAGTTTTAATATAAATTGCTTATCCTCCAACCCTTGGCACACAAACAATTGTTTCCAATCTTTTATTAGATTTGAATTTATAAATTGATAGGGTTAGATACAGATTATACACATATGATCTACTCACTCTGCTTCATTTTCTTTTCAAAATGAAAATTAGTAAAGCACGAAGGAATCCTTCCAGTGCCAAAAGTGTCAATGTGCACTAGGCATTATTTTTTTAAATGTTTATAAGGAAAAATAATGAGAAAAGAACCATTAAAAATAGTGGTTATAATGTATAAACTAATTCACAATTATTAAGTATTATTGTAATCATGAACAAGCTCGTAAATAAAATTAATATTAAATTAATTACAATAACATGCAACTTAATATTTTATAAATTATTATTAAACTAAAACTTCTCTCAATACACATGGCAGTGATAAATTCACTAAAAAAATTAAATAATTAGTATATATTAGCATGACATCAACGACACACATGCCATTTAACCAATTTTTAATTTTAAATAATTTTTTTTTGAATAATTGTAATTATTATATTAATATAAATAAAACATTTCATGAGAACATGTGAAAGAAAATTACTTAATATTTGGATAAAAAAATTTAGAATTGAAAAAGTTATACATCTTATTGAAGTCTCTTATTAGTTAGACCAAACATCTTATTGAAGGCTCTTATTAGTTTGACCAAATAAATTATTTGTTCAAGTGAAACTTATAATACCTATCTTGACAAAGACTAAAAATTAAGTGCATAAATGACAACCATATCATAATATATGCCTTATTAATAAGTGGAATTCCATGCCCTAATAATAAGGGCATGACATGGTAAACCCTGCCAAAGGTGATGAATTTTTACAATTTCATGAAGTATGATGATAATGTGTTGTAAAGTTTTAATTTTAATTGGAACTTACAAAATAAAATTACATTCAATTTAATTTGAAGTCCATATTCATGTTGTTATAAAGTCAATTCATAGGAAATAATTGAAGCTTAGATTAAATTGGGAAAGTCAAAGTTAAGTTGTTATGGTAGGGAGAAAGTCAATTCATAGAAAATAATTGAAGCTTATGTTAAAAGTGGGAAAATTAAAGCTAAGTTGTTATGGTTTAATGTGAATTGAATGTGGTATGTATTCCAACCATGACTTAACCATGATACATTATTTCACAGATACACATAATTATAAGGTGTTTACACTTTACATGGACTATATATTATTTTTGATAGTGATCATGACCTTAATAATAATTTATAAAGTCATAACTATTTAAGCCTTAACAATTATTGCCAAAACTATTTGCTTTTAGCATTTGGTATTACTATCATGACCTCATACGTTCTACAGAGTCACAATCAATCTGTATTATGTAGCTATGAGATTATGCCAAGTGGTACAATCTTGATCATTTATTTTTTGAAACTAACATCTTGTGCTTTTCTCTATCAAAACAAGCTTCCTTAAATCTATTAGTCAAAAATTACTTTATTCTAATAATCTTATATCTATTAAATATTCAAAAACAAAAATTACTTTATTCTAATAATCTTATATCTATTAAATATTCAAATACAAAAATTATATACATGATTTCTATAAACATTTAATACAATTATAAACAAATCTCAAAATTCACGTACTTTAAATATTCTTCTAATCATTAAATACTAAAACCACACCATAACTCTTATTTAATTAATTGAAATTATTTTTAACTCACCAATTCTATTATTAATGTTAATTAATATATAATATATAATATTAAATGTTAAATGTTTGTATGATTTTCTCTGATTTAAACATTAAATATTAACGAGTTGAGTTGGAGTTCATATTTAACTAACTTCTAAAGTTTAATATATTTAGTAAATTTCAAAAGTAATTGTGTTGAAAAACCTTCTATTGGGGTGAGGATTTTATTTGGGTTACCATATTTAATTATCTTCTTACAATTTTTTTGTTGTTGCTTACTTTGACTAAAATTGAATACTATAGTCATATAATTTTGGTCTACGATTAGTTAAGTTGTAAAATTATACGTTTATAGGGTACTTGGGTCAATGTCTATTATTAATTTATATTAAACCTTTTTTTGGTCATATCTTTTTATGTTTTTGTCTCTTTGTTATGTGTTTCTCTCAACTTTTTCTCTCTCCTTGATTCTATGCTTTATTAGGTTAAAGGATTCTTACTTATAATTATAGTGTAAATTTATGGGGCCCTAAGATCATTCAATATGCAGCTCCATGGTGGGCCTTAATGATATGAGTCTCATCTATCTTTTTAGCCCTAATGATATGAGTCTCACATATCTTTTTATTATTTTTAGTCTTTTATATGTTTTATTGACTTACATTAATTTGAGAAGATTGTAAATGCACTAATATAACAAAATAAAGATTGAAGAAGACATCAAGTCTATTATATATAAATCATAAGCAATTAGGAAAGATTAAGATGTGTAAATGTAAGCATGGCCGGTAGGAAAATCACTAAGTTCTCATCATTAGGCCTCATCCTTGCCTCCATTTTCTTTTAATTTTTAATTAATGTTTCATTATTTACATTATGGTTATA
The DNA here is from genome assembly GCA_037957365.1 of Torreya grandis. Classification (NCBI taxonomy): domain Eukaryota; kingdom Viridiplantae; phylum Streptophyta; class Pinopsida; order Cupressales; family Taxaceae; genus Torreya; species Torreya grandis. Next base: position 2,159,839 of record JARHVA010000759.1, on the reverse strand, counting down.
ACTTAGCAGATAAGGATTACTTGATTATTATTTTTCTTAAATTTGTTTTAGCCAAAGGCAAGATATCTCCAAAAATATTATTGCCACATTTATAGCTGATCTCATAAAAAGTAAAAAAAAATCAAATTTTATTTAATCAAAATTTAATATTAGAAAATATAAAAAATATTATTGAGAGGAGTTGAGGTTAGTGGTGTGAAAAGGAAAACTAAAATCCAAATAAATAATTTCAATACTATAAATGAGAATGTACATGGCAAACTACATCTGCACTTACACCCAATGGAGGGCATTAAAGAAATGCGGTTAAAAGTTTTCCTTGTGAAAATCAAACCAAGTGCATCAGCTATGAGTGTAGTGCTAATAAAGAGAGTGTAAGTGCTTTGTGATGATTAGAATTCCACAATAAAAAAACTCTTGTATTTACAATTGCATTTAAAAGTCAACCACCATATTTTTCATATTATGCTAAAATATGAGTGTGAGTGCAAATTCACCTATTCAAGCACCATTATGGATACTAACTAATGAAAATACACTTATTTAGTTTGGCCTTGAAAAATATGTTTTAATATGCAAAAAAACATTCTGATATTAAAGAAAAATATATAATTAGTTACAATGTGTAAGAGATTGAGGGAAGAAAGCTATATAAGTAGTTATAATTTATAAGTAGAAAAATATATCCATTTTTGACATGATGCAATGATTGCACCATGGGTATGAGAGCTGAGTGGGAATCATCTTGATCATACACACTCATTTAACAAACATGGTTCAATTTTAGTGCAATTAAAGTACAACCACTACCCAAATAAGTATTTATGTAAAAGGGTAAGTGCACAAAGTTGGGGGAAAAAAAGTGGCTTATTCATGGACATGATTTTCCTAATATTTTAGAAATTTGAACTTATGTAGATAATTTGAGACATCTACACTTCAAATTTGAAGATGGTGTAAGAACATGAAATGTAGCATTTCAAGTCTAATTTCCAAAACATTAACATTTTTTTAAAATGATTATGTATAACTAGGTCAAACATCTAAAATTTGAAGGGGAACTCCTTATTTTTTTAAAAAAAGAGAGTAGATAGATGGTCATGTGATGTACCATTTTTTCAATAGCATTTAATATTGTTTGAAACACTTCAATGAAAATTTATATAAGATCTTTTAGTTTGTGATCTATATTTTTTTAATTTTTTCAATGAATACTTTTTTTTAATGAATTTTGCATGTAAATAGATCTTGAAAACTAATAAAAAAAAGATAGCCATCTATGCAGTGTGCCTAATTTGTAACCATATAACTTGTTTTGCACTTGGATCAAAGAAAATATTAGTTTTAAACCTTAAATTAGTCAAAAAATAATAAAAATCATATTTTTGGAAAGAGGAAAGCATGCTCATCGTGATGCAAATAAGTTTTTAAATTTTACCATTGAAATTCATAGTGTATTTCATGATCAAATTTCAATTTTGTTGTTTTTTTTATCAATACTCTCAGATTCGATTGTAGATTGACAGGGCCAAGCCTTTGACTTGAGAATCCAAGTCATTATTGAGCCAAAAGGCTTGGTGTTTAAATTCAAATTCAAATAGTATGATCATGTTAATAATAAAATCATGTTAATAACATGATTTAATTATTAACCACGTTAGTAATATAATTGTGTTATTTAATAACATGATTGCATTAATAACGTGATCGTGTTATATATTCATAACACCCAAAAACCCAAATTTGCTCTTGAGCTCAAATTTTATATATGATCTTATATATTCTTGAGCTCCCTAATAGTGGTGTTATTTCATGTGATATGGGAAAGGTACCTAACCTTGCATAGTGAATTAAGGTGTCATGGTATCATATTAAAATTCAAAAAAATTGAGGGCATTTTAATATGTTGACTTGACTACTTATAATTACTTGGTTTTAAGGTGTAACTCATTATATATTTTATGATATAACTAATTTTTATTATGAGATGTCATAAAATGAATTTTGTAAACATATGGCCAAAACTTATCCTTTTTGGAGGTTTGTTAATGATGTTTCCAAAGTGACCAAGGATGTTGATGAGGTGTCTTGTGTGTTAGAATGATAATGACAAAGTGTGCTTCAGTGTTCTTGCATAGTTCTTCAATGTTTGACTTGAATATGAAATTGATGGATGTTTTTGATGGTATGGACATATTGTAGGTACTATGAGTGCTTAGAGTGCTTATATAAGTGAAATGAATTCATTAGATCAGTCATAAGTTCATGTAGTAATCTTGATAGATAAGACTAAGTAAGTAGTTTAATGACATCATATTTCATACGCAAGAAGGTTTTAGGATTAGTTTGATATGTGGATGGATTCTCCTTTGGGAGGTGATCTTTTGGTTAAAATTTTACATCTGGATATGGAGCGTAGAAAAAGTTATTAAGGTGCAAAGTTGGCTTCTTAGATTGAATTCACTAAGTTCCCATACTTATCCAATATTGTGATATCAAAGATCTATGATGAGTGTTTAATTGAATCATAGATCTAATGGTGACAATTTAATCTGAGTAGATAATGATCTAATGAAGTGTGTGATCTTTTTAGTAGTGATCCAACAGTGCGTATTTAGTCAATATGTCCAAAAATGCTTATAAGGCATGGAAGGGTGCCAAGTGTAACAATATCAAAAGCTTTGATATAAGATCAATGGTACATGGGTGTTTGTATAGATGGAGATAGATGGTGTAGATTAAGTCAAATATTCAATGTATTGAGAAGGCATGCAGAGCTACTAAGTGGCATGATCGTGGAAGCTCATATCAAAGATCAACAATGAGTATTGTAAGGTAAAGACCAGGCTACTTTTGAGGAGATCAACAGTGTGTATTTATTAAAATTTAATAAGTAGCATGAGATGAGGTCAAAGTGTATAATGTTTAGAATTTTCATAGTGATCATTGGAATTTAAATTTTCAAATTAGCGTAGGAAAACCAATCTGGAGTTTTTGAACTATATCTTTTGATCCAAGATGAATTTAAAGTTGGTATAAAAAGCAAAGTTGAAGAGGAATCCAAGGTGTATCCAAATACATTGTTTAAAAGGTTTGAATATTTGTATATTTAAATATATTGAGATTCAAAATTGTCTATTTTTTTCATGGTGTTACTATGTACAGAATATTGTTTAAGCAATTTGTGCTTTAGTAGAAGAGTGTTTTGGTAGGAGTAATCACCTAAAGATGTCATAGAGGTCATATGGAGTGGACCCATGTATTTTAAAGTGATCTTGTCTTCCTTTTTTTCTTGATGAAGTGATAAAGGGGTAATAGTTCTCCATGAGACCTATCAGGACTACTAAGGCCTAATTGAAAGGCGTAGCTACTTAATTATGACCCATGGATGTTATGGTTGACCTATGAGGATGGTATTGAGCTACGTTTTATAATGATATAAGTCTTAAGGGTTAAGTCAAGTATTATGGCTGACCTAGATGTTGATATTAATGAAGACTCTATAAAGACCGGAGACCAAGGCAATGGTTTCTAGACTTTCATGTGTGTATTAAGAGAGCATAAGATAGAGACAAAGGAAAGAGATAAAAGAGTGTGTGCTCAATGGATAGACTAAAGTATAGATCAGATTGAGGATGAGCGAAGAAGCCTAGAGTGATCCAAAATGGGTGTTTGGATGTATTAATTATCAAGACTGGCATAATCATGCCCTTTTGTCTTGTGAGTTAATAATTGGTGTTGAAAAGTCCTTGAAGAATACATGGTTAGCAGGTATTAGGGTTGTTTAGTTGATTTGGGGTCTTTTCTTTCACTTGTCTTTTTCTTTGCAAAAAAGTTTTGATGTTGATCTGAGCAGTTGAAGGGAGTGAGTTTTGAAAAAGACTTCAGGTTTTGAAAGAAGAAGACTTTAGGAATTTTCAAGAAGAAATACTTTTGGTTTTTTTATATAATCTAAATTAAAGGAATTTGCAAAAAATTTGAAGGATTAATCCTTTCGAAAAAAGACATTTTCAACAGTCCCAATGGGTAGTTTTCTTTAGGGGAAAATCTCTTTTCAAGAAGTCTGAGAGGGTTCTTTTACTTCAAAAAAGTCCTTTACAAATTTTATAAAGGGTAAGTGGACCATTCAAATTCTTTCGAAAGGACCTTTTCAAAAAGTCTAAAGGGTCATTTCAATTTGCCGAAGGACCATTACACATTTTTTGAAGGGCAATAGGATATTTCTAAATTCTTAAAAGGGTATTTTCTAGATCAAGAAGATCATTTCAAAAAAATTGAAGGGTCTATTGTAGAAATCTAAAAGGCACTTCCTTGAAAGAGGTCCATTTCAATTTTTCTAAAAGGGACACTTGAAAGAAAGCCGTAGGGTTCATTTTTTCAGAGAAGTCAATTTCAACTTTTCTGAAGGGTAAGTGGACCGTTTCAATTTTTTTCGAAGGGTAAGTGGACCATTCCAAATTTTTTTAAGGTTAAGTGGACCATTTTAAAATTTTCGAGAGACCATTTCAAAATCATTGAATGGTCTATTTTCAAAATTTTGAAAGGTTCATTTCCAAAAGCCTAGAGGGCATTTTCTTAATTTGAAGGGCAATTTACTAAATTTCATATCATGAATTCCTTTGAAACTTTTGTCTGAAGGAATTGACCATTGCAAAAAACCCAAAGACATATTTATTTTAGACCAATTGTTTGAAGGATAAATTAAGGAAAAATCTTGACAAAGTAGATAGCCATGAACTTTTTGTCTAAATAAAATAAAAAGTAGATAAGCCACAAACAAAAATCTGAAGGCCAAAAATATGAGATAAATCCTTTAGGGAAATTTTCTGAAGGAAAAGTAAAAAATAAAAGTGCATAAGGAAATTAGTCTCAGAAGTTTTTTTTGCAAGAAATAGACAGGAAATTCCCTGCTAGGAAAGTTTGTGGGAATAGATAGAAGTAGAAACAAAGAGCCCAAATAGTAGTCTGAAGGAATACATGCAGAGCATGCAAAGTGGCCTAAGAAAAGGTTAGATGCATCTAGACAAACACAAACATGAAAAAAACCAATTAAGATATTTTTTTCCATCTATAATATCTAGATTCCAAGATATATATACACCTTCAAGCATGTCTCTCTCAGTTGCAAAAGAGAGACTCAAATGCATGAAGGGATTAAGGAGTTTAGCGTTGGAATAAGTTAACAAGGAGTCAAATCTTAGTTTCTATGCCATGTATTTACTATTCTCTTGGAGTTTCCATGCACCTCTCACTCATCAAGGTCCTTTTCCATGAAAGCAAAGGCTATCTATAGTTTATTGGTCAAAGCTTCAATTGACTATTTGTTGAAGTCATGCTTATCTCCTAGTCATCTCATGCATTCAATGATCCAACTTAGTTTCAAGTTCCATCAAGAGGCATATTCCTTTGATGATTGTGGCGTGGATTTTCATGCAAGATAATTTGAATTTTCAAAGTTGGGCCCACAATCCTTTTCAATGCCAAAGAGCTTTACATGTAGGATGGAAGACAAAAAGATATGATAAGAAGGCTTAACTATCTTTTGATAGCTAAAATTGGACTTGTGAGATGTGAGAGTTGATCTTCTCTCTTATTTTTAGTGCCAACATCTTAGTTTTTGTATAATTTCTCTATATAAGTTGGCTTTTTAGCCATTTTGAAAGAATCATGAATCCCTCTTTTGGTAAGATCAGACTCTACCAAAATTTGAGTTTTGTAACATTTTTTAAATTAATAGGACTATTTTAAATTCTATAATGCTAGTATAGTGTATTTATGTCATTGATTTGCATATGTGATAAAATTTTATTCCGTGTCAAGTCTTGATTCTTACCTAGTTACTAGTTGATAAGATTATGCAGGTCATATTTTGTGTTTGATGTCTTTTGGCTAAAGTTACAGTGGATGCAAGTGGTTGTTAGTGCCTTAAATCAAGCCTATTTCATCATTTCCCTCAATATTTGATCACCAGATAGAACCTTTTCATGAAATACTAATGCATAAGAGTCAATTGGAGTTGAAAGTTTAATCTTTTTCTTGTCTAATCAGTGTTTTGAGGAGCTCAAATTGAGTGGCTAAACCAAATTATAAGTGTATCACCATCATTAGATAGTATTTTTTCCTTCAAGTTTCCCTTTTTCCTTTTTCTTGACAATTTGAAGCATAGAGTAGAGATCCTAATTTATACACGAAAGAGAACTAGCCATTAGAATCTATAGATTCAATCTGCTGATTAGGCCATGCATAATCTAGGATTATTTCCATGTTTCAGCAAACTGTGAAGGCCTGAAACTACCTTCACAAGGGTGTGAGTCTGATTGACAATATTTTTTGTCATGCTTGGTGGGACCATAAATAATTCCTTTTCATATCTGAAGAAGTTTAAATCTAAAGGAGTTTTGCAAGAAAAGAAGATATCCATCACCACAAAAAATTGGTTAAGCAGTGCAAGTGTACAAATAAAAAGAAATCATAATTTTTTGGTATGTATCAGTATTCATTTGATCAATATTTTTCTAATATGCCCCTCTATCAGTTTCATCAAGCTAATCTTGTTCATGAAATTGCCTTTAGTAGTTCTCCTAGTCAATCTAAGAGTGTTATGGAGATAAGTTTGGAATTTGAGAAGCAAATGGAAGAGTGTGATAGGTTGGATGAGTTCAATAGGTATCAATAGGAGTGTCAATATCAATCTTTTGTTCACCAAGAATAGCTGAGATACAAAGAAGAATGTTTGGCCAAGCAATCCCAAGGCATCAAATGTGTGGAGGAAAGACTAGTGAGTTAGAAGAATTAAACTACTCAATGCAACCAACCTTGTTTACCCTCTCCCATCTCCAATAAGCCTTTTCCCATGCAAAGCCAACCATCTTGTGTTCCAAATCACTTGCAAAAGGTATTCCAACCTTGAGGGAGGTTAGAAGAATCCTCTAGTGAGCCCATTCATTCACATATTCCAAAGCGAAAGCCCTCCTTACTCCAAGAGCAACCTATACCTCTTAAAAATTAGTATGTGCATCCTCTATCAACCCCTCCTATGATTATACAAGGTATCTCTAAAAATTCTCAATCTAGAATCAAAATCCCAAGTTAGAGAACTCCTCATCATGAGCTAGTTCAAACCTTGTGAAGATTAATGAGTTTGTTAATCCTCATGAAGAAAGGGAATCAATTAGCATTCCAAGTTGGAGGGGTAATCTTCATGTACCAGTCAAAGAACTTGAGTTTGAAAAGAATGAGATAGCCCTGGAGAAGGTAGATGAAACTGCTTATCATCTTCAAGAGAAAGTTTTCCAAGCCAATCTAACTAGGCAAGTTGAAGAGATACAAATGAGAATGAAAATCCTGATCCAAAGAAGAATGGATGAGACTACTACTTTCCCTTAAGAAGAAGAACCTAGAACCCATTTTAATGGGAATCAAGTGATAAATATATGGAAAGAAGGAAACCAAGATATTCTAATGTGTTTCATTCTAGTCAAGGATGGTTCTTGCACTCCCACCCTCTCCTTTGAGAAAGGAGAATGCACTTTGTGTGTGAGGGAAAATGAGATTTCAAAACTTAAAGGTGAAAAAGAAAATATAAATTCAAAAGGACTAGATATTGAGGACCTGCAGTGGTTTCATGGTGACATGGAAGGCCTTAACTCTTTTGATCCCTCTTTGTTTGAATAAGAAGAAAAGTAAGAGACAACTCTTGAAGAACTTGTAGTTGTTGAAATCCTTAAAGGCGAACCTACTCATGAGGATACTTGGTAGCAACTATACTATGTCTTCAAGGTGAGATAGACAAGTTTAACATGTCAACATTGGATGATGAAGAATTCAAGCATGATGAGCTCCCTCTCACTTTCTTTGATAAACTTCCCTTTTGTCTTGAGGAAGATTGTGATCAATCCATGGAATATGAGTTGAATCAATTTTAAGAACCTGTCATTGGGCAACTAGAGACTCTTGTGTTTGAGAAATAAAGTGATGATTTTTGGGATGAATTAGAAGACTATTGTCTCAACTTCAACATCATACCAGCCACCCTTCCTCAAGAAAGATATAATGAAGCTAAATATCAATTTATCAAGCTCCTTGATGAGACAAAGTAGTTAGATAACAACCAAGATCCATGCCTAGAGGAACATGACCCAAATCATCCTTTCAAGCATGAAGACTAGTAAGGGATATGTCTTGAAGATCACATTGGGAACTTGTTTGATGATGATACATTTGGAGCTTATCCAAACACAATAACAAGCAAAAAAGATGATTCTCCAGGTTTCAACTTCAACAAACCACTTGTATGTCATCATGAGGTTTCTCATCATGGAAGAGATCTAAAGAACATCCCTTATAGGAGGGAGAGTAGAGTACCAAGTTATATTTGCATATTGGTTTTACTTTCAGTTGTTGTTTTCCTCTATGTGTATCCTACACATGTTTTAGCTTTGTTTTTCCCTTTATAGGTGGTTTTGTCCTTTCATCCAAGTGTTGTTCAAGAACATTAGTTTAGTTATATTTTATCCCAAATAAGTTCTTTATTTTCAAATTTACTTTGTTTAGTTAGTTTTCCTATTTTGTGTGTTTTCCTTCTTATTTTGGAAGATGAAGGTTGTCTTTTCCAGGTCAAAAGAGAATTTGTAGTCATGGACCATATTTTCCATTCTATTATGAGTTTAAATATCATGTTTATGGTTTGAGATCTCAAGCATAGTAGGCATGCTTCCCAGTTGAGTCACCAAAATGTTGACAATTTTTACCCTACACGGTAAATTGCTACCCTTATCATTCAAAACTAGCATAATCATGCCTTTTTGTCTTATGAGTCAGTAATTGGTCATGAAAATTCCTTGAAGAATCCATGGTTAGTAGGGTTGTTTAGGCGATTTAGGATATTTTATTTCACTTGTCTTGTTCTTTGTAAAAAAAATTTGACGTTGATCTGAGGAGTTGAAGGGAACAAGTTTTTAAAAAGACTTCAGGTTCTCAAAGAAGAAGACTTCTAGATTTTTCAGGAAGAAAAAATTTGGGTTTCTCTATATAAGCAAAATTAAATGACTTTGCACAAAATTCAAAGCATTATTCCTTTTGAAAAAGACATTTTCAACAATCCCAAAGGGTAGTTTCCTTTCAGTAAAGTCAATTTTCAAGAAGTCTAAGAGGGTTATTTTCCTTGAAAAAATTCATTTAAATTTTTTTCGAAGGGTAAGTGGACCATTCAAATTCTTCTGAAAGGACCTTTTAAAAAATTCTGATGGGTCATTTCAATTTGTCGAAGGACCATTACAGATTTTTTGAAGGGCAATAAGACCTTTGCAATTTTTTTGAAAGGGTCTTTTCTAGAGCAAGAGGACCATTTCAAAAAGTCTAAAGGGTTTATTGCAGAAATCTTAAAGGCATTTCCTCAGAAGAGGTCCATTTCAATTTTTCTAAAAGGGACACCTGAAAGAAAGCTGAAGGGTTCATTTTTTCAGAGAAGTCCATTTCAACTTTTTCAAAGGGTAAGTGGACCATTTCAACTTTTCTCAAGGGTAAGTGGACCATTCCAATTTTTTTGAAGGGTAAGTGGACCCTTTCAAAAGTTCTGAGAGACTATTTCAAAATCACTAAATGGTCTATTTTTAGAATTTTGAAAGGTTCATTTCCAAAAGACCGAAGGGCATTTTCATGAATTCAAAGGGCAATTTATAACAGTTCATATCATGAATTCCTTCAAAAATTTTGTTCAAAGGAATCATCCATTGAAAAAAACTTGAATACATATATTTCTTTCAAACAAATTATTTGAAGGATAAGTCAAGTAAAAGGCCCGAAGAAGTAGATAGCTGCAGAATTTTTGTTCAAAGGAAATAAACAAGGATAAGTCGCAAACAAAAATTTGAAGGCCAAAAATTTGAGACAAAACCTTTATGGAAATTATTCAAAGGAAAATTCAAAAAGAAAAGTGCATAAAGAAATTACTCTAAAAAATAATTGTCCACAAGAAATAGACAAGAAATTATTTGAGAGGAAAGTCTATAGGAGTAGACAAAAGTAGAAACAAAGAGCCAAAATAGTAGTCTGAAATAATACATGCAGAGCATGCAAAGTGGCATAAGGAAAGATTAGACACATCCATGACAAGCCTAAACATGCAAAAATCCAATAAAGACATTTTTTCCATCTATAAGAAGATCTATAGTCTAAGACATGCAAATACCTTCAGGCATGGCTCTCTTAGTTCTAAAAGAGAGACTCAAATGCATGAAGGGATCAAGAAAGTTAGCATTAGAATAAGTTAACAAGGAGTTCAATTCAGTTTTATACACCATGTATTTTCTATTCTCTTGGAGTTTCCATGCACCTGTCACTCATCAAGGTCCTTTTCCATGCCAGCAAAGGCTATCTATAATTGATTGGCCAAAGCTTCAATTGACTGTTTGTTGAAGTCATGCTTATCTCCTAGTCATCTCATGCATTCAATGATCCAACTCAGCTTCAAGTTCAATAAAGAGGCATACTCCTTTGAAGATTGTGATGGGGATTTTCATGCAAGATAGTTTGACTTTTCAAAGTTGGGCCCACCATCCTTTTCAATGCCAAAGATCTTTTCATGCAGGACAAAAGACAAAAAGATATGATCATAAGGCTTAGTTATCATTTGATATTTAAAATTAGACTTGTGAGATGTGGGAGTTGATATACTCTCCTATTTTTAGTGCCAACCTCTTGGTTTTTATATGTTTTTTCTATATAAGTTGGCTTTTCAGCCATTTTGAAAGAATCATGAATCCATCTTTTGGCAAGATCAGACTCTACCAAAATTTGAGTTTTGTAACCCTTTTTCAAGTAAATAGAAGGATTGTTTTAAATTATAGAATGTTGGTATAGTGTATTTATGTCAGTGATTTGCATATGTGATAGATTTTCTTCCTTGTCAAGTCCTTATTCTTACGTAGTTACTAGTTGATCAGATTATATAGGTCATGTTCTATGTTTGATGTCTTTTCGTTGAAGTTATAATGGATGTAAGTGGCTATTAGTGCCCTTCATCAGGCCTATTGCATCATTTCCCTCTAAGTTTGATCATCAGATAGAACCTTTTCATGAAATATTGATGCTTATGAGTCAATTATAGTTGAAAGTTCAGCCTTTTTCTTGTCTAATCAGTGTTTTTAGGAGGTCAAATTGAGTGTAGGAACCAAAATACAAGTATATCACCATCATTAGATAGAATTTTTTCCCTTCAATTTTCCTTTTTCCCCTTTTTATAGCATTTTGTAGTGTAGAGTAGATATCCTAATTCATACACCAAAGAGAGATAGCCCTTAGAATCTAGAGATTCAATCTGTTGATTAGGCCACCCATAACCTAGGATTGTTTCCATGTTTTAGTAGACTATGAAGGCCTGAAACTACCTTCACAAGGGTGCGAGTCTAATTGACAATAGTTTCTTCAATCAGATTGAAATGCAATCAAATTTTTGGAGTTGGTGATTTCATAGGTGTTGTGTGGGTGCTCAACATCTATAACAAGTGGGTGCTTATTCATACTTAGGAGTGAGTAATCGTTATGAATTAGGTACTTAACTAAAAGGTCTCATGTTTGTGATCATATTATAATACAAGTAGTCCATGTGTTTGTAGGTTTAAGAGTGGGTTTTATTCCTCATTAGGGTTTCCCACATAATTCATGTGTTATGTGTATGATCTTTCATTATATCTCTTATTCATTGTTATGAATAACTTGTATGCTTTATGAATGTTTTTGGTCTTTGATTAAGAGTTTGAAAAGATTAAAAATTGAACTTTGAAATATCTTGCATCAATAATTCACCCCCCCTTAGTGATTTTACCTTTGACAAGCCTTTGGAGTTCCAATCTAGTTGTGCATCTGAAGTAAATTAGGGCTATTTCAAGCCCATTGAACCTAATTTCATGACTCTAAAATGTGATTTAGGGGTTGATTATCTCAAATTTCATTATTTTGATTGAATAAAATAAACATTATTTATTTATATGCAAGTTCTACATGTATAGAATGTGGTTTCGAGCTCAATAAACTTGAAGTTATTAGCTAATGAATGCAAATTTGATTAGATCAATTATGGAGGTAATTAGGGTTAAAATGATCTACATGAACCTAGTTTAAATTGTATATTCAATGTGATTTGGAGTGAAATTAACTTTAATGTCATGTCATAGATAATTAACCAAAGAGTTGATTCATTTAATTGAGGAGGCATTTGAGGCCAATTTGAACCCCTTCAAGAGCAAGATGTGATTTGGGGAAAAATTAAGTTTGATTCTACCATGAATTGATCCAATTAGTCAATTTGTGTAATTAGGGGCATGATTTGGGAAAAATTAAGTCCCTAAACTAAATTTATGGCTCAATCAACTGTATAATGTATGTAATATGTATGGCTTGACTTACCTTAATTTTATTAGAAATGAAAAAATGAAGATAATTGTCACAAATAGGTGAACAAGCAGCTCAAATTTTATTCAATTACCTTAGTGATTGGACCCTATATTCAATATTTTAAACCCTAAACCCTGTACCACTTAACTTAAACCCTAAACCCCATACCATTTGCCTTAAACCCTAAGCCATAAGTCTTAAACCCCAAACCCTTTAAATTATAGACCCTAAAACCTAAACCAATAAATTTATCCCCAGTTAACATCCTTTATATATAGTAATAACTAGGTTTATAGGGATGAACTTGGTCAAAATCACATCATTCACTACCATAATTGGCAGAAACAAATTAGTCAAAATGGATAGCTCAATTAAATCATAGACAAGCATGATACACAATAAAATACATAGGTTAAAATAATAAAATTCCTATAGATCTGGACATAACAAGGAAGCCTCCAACATGGTAGCCATTCCATTTTACTATTTGTCCTCCTGCTACCTCTATTTGATTCATCTGGTCTTCTCGTTCTGGGTGTGTTTCATAACACACATCAAATTAATATATCCTATAGTTGAAAATTATCAAATTAATATATATTGTGGTTGAATCCTATGGCGGTCATCTTCTCATTCTGTCCCTAAAGAAAAGTGAGCTAAATTCAATGTTGGAGATGAGAATGGTGTGGTTCACACCGAAATGCTATACTAAAAACTATTTTTCCCTAGAAACCAGCTTAAGAAAATTGTACAACATCTCCACACGTGGAAATGTTGGATTGGATAAAATAATGTATATGGATTGTTTCCTCCATATCTCCATGACTCAACCATTGATTAAAGCCTTTGGCTTATTTAATTCATATTAAACTCTTTTGAGAATATTTTTCTATGTTTTTGTCTCTTTGTTATCCGTTTCTTTCAACTTTTTCTCTCTCCTTGATTCTATGATTTATTAGGTTAAAGGCTTGTTACTTATAATTATAGTGTAAATTTAAGGGGCCCTAAGACCATTCAATATGTAGCTCCATGGTGTGCCCTAATGATACGAGTCTCATATATCTTTTTATTATTTTTAGTCCCTTTTATATGTTTTGTTAACTTACATTAATTTGGTTTTAATTTTAATTTGAGAAGATTGTAAATACATAAATATTAGTATATGTAAGACCCAAAATAGCAAAGTGAAGATTAATAAAGACATCAATTCTATTCTTTAAAAATCATAAGCAATCAAGAAAGATTATGGATGTGTAAATACAAGGTGGCTAATAGAAAAATCACTCAGTTCCCACCATTAGGCCTCACCCTTGCACCCATTTTCTCTTAATTTTTAATTAGTACTTCATTATTTACACTAGAGTTCTAACTTATCAGATAAGGATAACTTGATTATTATTTTTCTTAAATTCTTTTATCCAAAGGCAAGACATCTCCAACAATATTACTGCCACATTTATAGCTGATCTCATAAGAGGTAAAAATCTTTCAAATTTTATTTAATCAAAATCTAATTTTAAAAAATCTAATAAAATATTATTGAGAGGAGTTGAGGTTAGTGGTACAAAAAGGAAAACTAAAATCCAAATAAACAATTGTAATACTATAAATGAGAATGTATATGGCAAACCACATCTGCACTTACACCCAGTGGAAAGGCACAAAAGAAATGTAGTTAAAAGTTTTCCTTGTGAATATCAAACCAAGTCATGAGTTATGAGTGTAGTGCTAATAAAGTGAGTGTAAGTGCTTTGTGATGGTTAGAAGCCTGTGATAAAAGACTCTTGTATTTACAATTGCATCTAAAATCAGCCACCATATTTTTCATATTATGATAAAATATGAGTATCCGTGCAAGTGCATTTTCACCTATTTGAGCACCATTATAGTTAGTCACTAACTTGGAGAAGACTCTGATTTATTTTGGCCTCACAAAATGTGTTTGAATATGTGAAATAAATTATGAGATTAAATAAAAATATATAAGTAGTTACAATTTGTAAGAGATTGAGGGAAGAAAGTTACTATACTTTTGGAAATGATGCCATATCCATTTTTGGCATGATGCAACGATTACATCATAGCTATGAGAGCTAAGTGGGAATCATCTTGACCATACACACTCATTTAAAAAACATGGTTAAATTTTAGTATAATTAAAGTACAACCACTACCTAGATAAGTATTTATGTAAAGGGTAAGTGCACAAAGTTGGGGGATAAAAAGTGGCCTATCTTTGGACATGATTTTCTTAAAATTTTAGAAATATCAACTTATGTAGATAATTTGAGATATCTACACTCCAAATTTGAAGATGGTGTACGAACATGAAATCTAGCATTTTGAGTCTACTTTTCAAAACACTATTTTTTTAAATGATTAAGTATAACTAGGTCAAACATGTAAAATTTGAAGAGGAACACATATTTTTTTAATAAATAGAATAGATAGATGGCCATGTGATGTACCATTTTTCAACAGCATTTAATATTGTTTGAAACACTTCAGTGAAAATTTATATAAGATCTTCTAGTTTGTGACCTATATTTTTTTAAAATTTTTTAATAAGTACTTTTTTTAATGAATTTTCTAAGTAAATAGATCCTGAAAACTAATAAAAAAATGGATAATCATCCGTGTGACATGCCTAAATACCTCAAAAAATGAAAATCAATTTTTTGAATGTGTGTATAATTAGGCCTAATTTGTGACCATATAATTTTTTTTACACTTGGATCAACAAAAATAGTAGTTTTAAACCTTAAATTACTCCAAAAATTATAAGAATCATATTTTTTGAAAGAGGAGAGCATGCTCATCATGATGGTGTTAAGTTTTTGAATTTTACCATTGAAATTTTTAGTCTATTTGGTGATCAAAGTTCAATTTTGTTGTTTTTTTAATCAATACTCTCTAACTTGGCTATAGATTGACATGTCCAAACCTTTGACTCATTAATCCAAGCCATTCTTGAGCCAAAAGGCTTGGTGTTTAAATTGAAATTCAAATAACATAATCATGTTAATAATGAAATCACATTATTAACCATGTTAGTAATGTGGTTGTGTTAGTTAATAATGTGATTGCATTAATAACGTGATCACTTTATATATTCATAATATCTAAAAACCCAAATTTTTTCTTGAGCTCAAATTTTATATATGATCTTATATGTTCTTGAGCTCCTTAATAGTGGTGTTATTTCATGTGATATGGGAAAGGTCCCTAACCTTGGATAGTGAATTAAGGTGTTGTGGTATCACATTAGAATTTAAAAACATTATGGAATTTTTAATATGTTGACTTGACTACTTATAATTACTTGGTTTTAATGTGTAACTCATTATAAATTTTACGATATAACTGATTTTATCATGATATGTCATAAAATGCATTTTTTAAACCTATGGCCAAAACATAGCCTTTAGAGTACCAATCTAGTTACTATAAAATGTGATTTGGGGGTTGATCCACTCCAATTTCATTAGTTCAATGTAAGCAAAGAAACATTATTTATTTATATGCAATTTTTACATGTATAGAATGTGGTTTTGAGCTTAATAAACTTGAAGTCACTATATAATGAATGCAAATTTTGATTAGTTTAATTGTGGAGGTAATTAGGGTCAAAATGAGCCATATTAACCTATTTTAAATTATATATTCAATGTGATTTCGAGTGAAATTAAACCTAATTTCATGTCATATATAAATAACCAAAGAGATGATTCATTTAATTGAGGCATTTGAGGCCAATTTAACCCCCATCAAGTGTAAGATGTGATTTGGGGAAAAATTAAGTTTGATTCTACCATGAATTGATCTAGTTAGTCAATTTGTTCAATTAGGGGCATGATTTGGGAAAAATTGATCCCTTAAATCAAATTTATGGCTCAATAAATTATATAATGTATGCAACATGTATGGATTAACTGAACCTACTTTTATCAAAAATGCAAACATGAAGATAATTATCATAAATAGGTGAACAAGGAGCTCAAATTTTCTTTAAGTACCTTAGTGATTAGATTCTATATCTGATATTTTAAACCCTAAACCTTGCACTATTTAACTTAAACCCTAAACCCTGTACCATTTACTTTAAACCCTAAACCATAAAACCTACACCCCAAACCCTTTAAATTGTAGACCCTAAACCCTAAACCAATAAATTTATCCTCAAATTAAGAATTAGGTTCATAGGGATGAACTTGGTCAAAATCACATCATCATTACCACAACTGACTTAATTGGCTCAATTTTTGATGATGTGGGGGCTAATTGAGCCCAAAATCACATTCTTTACTCATAGATCTAGGTTCAAGGAGCTCATATTTGCCTCAATCACCTCCACTTGTACCTTGTATAGCCTAAAACCTATACTCTGAGCCCTAATTCATAAAGTTCTTAATCGCTAAACTCTAAACCATAAATATAAACTCTTTAGACCTCGAACCAATCATTTTAGCCCAAATTAATATCATTTTGATTAATATTTAAGTTCATAGGGCTCAATTTGGCCTAAATCACATGAATTATTACCCCATTTAACTAATTAACTCAATTTGCATGATGGCATGAGGTATAATGACAACCCAAAAAACACATTCTATAGTCATAAATGGTTCCAAGTGATTCAAATTATCCTCAATTACCTTTTTGATTGACCTTGTGTACCCTACACCATATATACATTAAAACCTAAGCCCTAAACCATAAACCCTAAACACTATACCCTAAATTGTAAACAATAAACTTTACCTATTTACCAATCGATTTAGTCCTAATTAACATCCTTTGTAGTAAGAATTGGGTTCACATGCCATGGAGTGATTAGACCTTATATACATCCTTAAAACTATACCATGTGCCTTAATCCATAAACCCTAAAACATAAATTGTAAGCCCTATACCCTAATGCCTACTAGATGTCACAAACATACATGCCTTACGATATAATTGATTTTATCATGAGATGTCATAAAATGCAACTTTTAAACCTATGGCCAAAACTGAGCCTTTGGAGTACCAATCTAGTTGTGCATCTGAAATAAATTAGGGCTATTTTGAGCCCCTTCAACCTAATTACATGACTATAAAATGTGATTTGGGGTTGACCAACTCTAATTTCATTAGCGTTATTGAAGCAAAGAAACATTATTTATTTATATATAAGTTCTACATATATAAAATGTGATTTTGAGCTCAATAAACTTGTAGTCATCAACTAATGAATGAAAATGTTGATTAGTTCAATTATGGATTTAAATAGGGTAAAAATGAGCCACATGAACCTATTTTAAATTGTATATAATGTGATATGGATTAAAATTAACCCTAATTTCATGTCATATATAATTAACCAAAGAGTTTATTTATTTAATCAAGGAGGCAGTTAAGGCCAATTTGAATCCCTTCAATAACAAGATATGATTTGGGGAAAAGTTAAAAGTTTGATTCTATCATGAATTGATCTAATTAGTCAATTTATGCAATTAGGGGCATCATTTAGGCAAAATTAAGCCTCTAAACCAAATTTATGGCTCAATCAATTGTATAATATATGAAACGTGTATGACTCAACTGACCCTACTTTTATCAAAAATTCAAACATGAAGGTAATTGTCATAAATAGGTGAACAAGTAGCTCACATTTTATTCAATTACCTTAGTGATTGGACACTATATTCGATATCTTAAACCCTAAACCCTGTACCATTTAACTTAAACCTTGAACACTTTACCATTTACCTTAAACCCTAAGCCATAATCCCTAAACCCCAAACCCTTAAAATTGTATACCGTAACTCCTAAACTAATAAATTTAACCCTAACTAACATCCTTTATATACCAATAATTAGGTTCATAGGGATGAACTTGGTCAAAATTGCATCACTCATTAAATCGTAATTGACTTAATTAGCTCAATTTATGGTGATGTGGGGGATAATTGAGGCCATAATCACATTATTTACTCACATATCTAGGTTTAAAGAGTTCAAATTTTCCCCAATCGCCTTTAAGATTGTACCTTTTATACCCTAAAACCTATACCCTAAGCCCTAATCCCTAAAGTTCCTCATCCCTAAATTCTAAACCATAAATATAAACTCTTTAAACCCAAAGCCAATAATTTTAGCCTAAATTAACATTATTTATAATAAGAATTAAGTTTACAAGGCTTAATTTGGCTTAAATCACATGACTATTTGCCCCATTTGACTAATTCACTCAATCTGCACAATGACATGGGTGCATGTGATTCAAATTATTCTTAATTATCTTTACAATTGATCCTGTGTATCCTAAACCATATACACATCAAAACCTAATCCAAAAACCATAAACCCTAAACATTATACCTTAAATTATAAACCATAAACTTTCCCTACTTACCAATTGATTTAGTCCAAATTAGTATCCTTTGTAGTAATAATTAGGTTCACATGGCATAGAGTGGTTAGACCTTATATATACCCTTAAACCTAAACCCTACATGCCCTAATCCCTAATCCCTAAACCCTCAAACATAAATTATCCTTAATTATCTTTACAATTAACCCTATGTACCCTAAACCATATATACCTTAAAACCTAAGCCCTAAACCATACACCCTAAACACTATACCTTATATTATAAACCATAAACTTTCCCTACTTACCAATTGATTTAGTCCAAATTAGAATCCTTTTTAGTAATAATTAGGTTCACATGGCATAGAGTGGTTAGACATTATATATACCCTTAAACCTAAACCCTACATGCCCTAATCCCTAATCCTTAAACCCTCAGACATAAATTATAATTCATATGCCCTAAAACCCTAATCCTTAATCACTAATCCATATGCACTAATTCCTTAATCACTAATCTATATTAAGTATAACATGATCATGTTACTAAATAAGGTGATCACACTATTCTTAATATAGATAAAACTCACTTCTCAATGTATATATTTAACCCAAATCGAGTATTAATAATAATGTGATCGCATTATTAATAATATAGACTATGCTCACTTTTTAACATCTAATTTTAACCCAAATTAATAACTATGTCCCCACAAACATTCTTTGTGGGACCTATGTATTTTTGACCCTACCTTTGAAAAGTTGTCAATTATCCTTGATGGGTGATAGATCACATTCGAGGAAGAGGAAGATGTGGAAGAACGAAATACCAAAGGAATTGGAATATTTAAGAGAGAAACACAAGATACAAATACAAAAACTTTGTGGTAGACAAGGTAAAAACCCTAATCTCAATGAACCAAATGCCATAAAAAATGAGCCAATTGATAATAATGAATTAAACAATGATGAAATTTACCATAATGGATTGAATAATGGTGAAATTGACCATAATGAAATGAAAATAATAAAATTGACAATAATGAATTAGATAATGTTGGAAGTTTACATTCAAAGTTCCAAGTTTTTGATCTTATTGATGATGAGTCTATGTATGATGCTTCACCCACCCCATCAATGAATACAATTTGATGGAAACAAATAATGATGAAATTAACAATCAATGAAATTTCATGGAAACATATAATGAAGAAATAAATAATGAATAAAATGTCATCCCACCTTTAAATAATGAAAGGAATAACAATTTTGGAATACCCTCTCAATAAATTCCACCATTAACAACACATCTAAGAATTGTGCATAGAAAAGATAAGTACTTAATTGAAGTCGATGAAAATATTTTAGAACCAATGCATAATAAAATGTCTGATCGCCATTTAAGAAGACTGGCTCAACAAATTTAAGATAATTTCTTTCATAATTTAGATTATGATTTTCAAAGATGTCAATTATTTATTTTATTGATAACATCGATTAATATGAAACTTATAATGTACACATTAGGACTAAGAACATCTAACATGGATGATGAAAATAATGAAATTATTGAAAATCTACATCATGCATCTAATACTGTATGCCCAAAATCATGCACCAAAGATTATAATGTTGCCCAACATATAATTAAAGCTTGTACAATAAGTGACCAAATAGGAAAATAATTAATTCTTTCAAAAACAAGATGAACAATTAATATAAATTAAAAAAAAACATCAATTAAAGCAATTGAAAGATGTGAAAGACTTAATGAAATTAATATCAATGACCTATGGAAAATGTTTGGTAGACTTCCATGAAAGTAAAAGGCTATAGTCGATACTGTCAAATATTTACTTGCTCAATTTTAAAAATACAATACAAGAGGTTCGCCTAATTCAAGAGATGTACTGAAAATAAGAGTTGGTTCTATTAATTGTGAACTGCATCCAAAACATTTCTTGGATATGACTCAAATACAATTATACTCTAAGTTTTTGGAGAAACATCCATAAATTTCTATTTATCAAAGATATTTGATATGGCCAAACCTTTTTATGTAAAAATAAATCACATATGTAACACTTATTATTGTAGGCAACATATTGAATTTTCAATGATTATGATGTTTTCATCATATTCATTGTAATTTGCATACTAACAACATTTTACAGTTGTATGACAACACATTTCCACCAAAACTAACTAGGGAATTTATTCCAACTATCTTTTACAAAAGATTGGATGGACAATTATTATATAACAAATCATGTTTAAATGGAAATTGAAACATTTGTGATGGATTGCCTATATATATATATATATATATATATATATATATATATATATATATATATATATATATATATATATGAGGAGAGTACAAGTGCAATTGGATAGAAATTAGTTGGTTTAAGCAAATATAAATATAAATTAGTGACTTATCAAGTAAAAGATGACAAAGAATCTATAAGGTGTGAGCTTCTTACATAAAAAGATACCTATTTCTGATTTTTTTGTCAAATTTAGGAAGAAAATTATTTATGAGTATGCAAGGCACATACACAGGGATAGATGGTTGGATGAATATTTCAAGATAAATAAGGATACATTCCCATTTGGTTTGATTGTTTTGGTAGTTGATTTTAATGAAAATTACCTGTTCAAACCCCAAATGGAGGTTTAATCATAGTATTACAACTCATCATAGGTTACCATATTCATGCATATAGCATTCATGCATACACCTGATAGTATAGAGAAATAAAAAAATATATTAAGGAGTACCATTTCTATACTGGTGATGATCGATCATATTGTTCAGAGTATGTGCAAGGTTTTTTTAGAAATTCTATAAATACTTGAGTCAGAGGAACATTACTTTCAATCAACATTACATTTGATCAGATAATTGCACATCACAATTAAAAAATGCATGGATGTTTTATTAGTTGAACAAGATGCATGTTACCACTAGTGTAGACCACATTTAGAGTTTCACAAGGGATTTCCATGGAAAAGGGGAGCATGATAGTGTTGGAGTATGTGTAAAAAGAGTTTTTGTAAGGGAAGAGTTGAAATTTGAAGAGTGTGTTCATTTGAGAAATGTAAAAACTATGGTTGAATGTTGTAATGAGAACATGTGTCATAGTTATTAACCAAATTATATTATTCATAGACAATTTTTATTAATAGATGAAGAATACTTGGCAAAGTATGAGGATTGTATGACTCTAATGGGTTTAAGTGACCACTCATTTCGTAGCTCAAAATGCATGCTTTTGGACTGTTCATATGAGACACATAGCATGTTTTTGTTCTGTATGCATGGAATCTATTTGGAATGAGTGTGAGTCATAAGATTGGGTGGATGAATGGAATTCCAAACCTCTAATTCCAATCAACACATATCATATTCCAACCATTGCAACTTACAAATATGACATCATTAAATTAATTTGACAATGTATCTTATCTAGTGCATCTGGTTAGAATATTTTTCATTATGTACAATTTATTCTCATTATATATCTTCATATTGTCACTAAAAATGGTTTTTGTGATACAGGGCATGTTTTTGTAGTTATTACAGATGAGGACAATGAAGAGGGCACTGATTACTACTTGTGTTGGTGTGTAAAGAGAAATAAAAAAATGACTTCCCCAATTATACATGGATAAAACATTGATTGTCCCATTGGGTTAGTGGTAGTCATTTAAACTTGGTTTTGATGATATCTTATTAAAAATTTGGATCAATGGTTGTTTGAAGAGTTTGAAATGCACATGAAGATACTGCACTATTCAATTTTGATTCTTCTAATGAATATTCAATTATAAAAATATCATAAGAGGTCATTAAATAGGAAATGATGGAAAGTTTTGGAGTCAAACCATGAAGCTATTCTTGATACTATCAAGGTTAGAGCAGATCCTAATGGTTTGTTGGATTGAAATACATACGTATGTTGGCTTTTCAAATGTAGATGTAATAAATTTTACCATATGATTTTTATTTTCTAGGTAGTACAAATTAATTTCATTTTTAATTACTTAGTAATTTTTTTTGTAATTTAGTGGTTCCTGATAAGATTACACATTCACATGGTTGACATTGCCAATAGAAAATTATATATTCTTCAAGCTAAGAGAAGCTCTTGAATGATAGTGAAAATGTACTTCTAGATGGATTTGAAGATCATGGTAGTGTGATAACATGTAATTTGTCTATCTATATGTGATGAAAGTGACATATTCTCAAGTTAGCTATTCAATGCCAAAAATTTGTATTTTTAGACTTGTCACTACAACTTGTCCAATGGATTACTCTCAAAGGTTCAATTTTAATTCTATGAGTTTGATTAGAGGGATTAAAAAGGTATCAGAGGGATATAAAAATTCACATAAATGACTTACATGTTTTGTTTTACACGTGTTTAAACTTAGACTAAAAAATTGCATTTTTCTTGTATTGGGAAGGGCATTTTTGAGGCCAAAATCGGTGGTGGGTTTGTCGAGAGGGATTTATGGGAGGCCAATAACCTTATCCTAGATGTTATGAACCCCATGTATGTGTTGGATGTGTTCGTTTTTGGTTAGGAAGAATCAGAACCAGATTTATGTAATCATAACTTAAACTTTGACAATATTTATTATCAGTGTTTTTGCGCTCTTAAATGGTAGTGAAAATGCACTTATGGATGGATTTGAACACTGTGAAAGTATGATAATGTGTAATTTGCCTTTATATATGTGATAAAATAGATATATTCTCAAGTGGAGGTCATAAAGGTAGAAATGACAGCTGGAGCCCAAGAAGTTGCTTATTCAATGCCAAAAAGTTGCATTTTTAGACCCGTCATTGCAACTTATCCAATGGATTGATCTAGAAAGTTCCACCTAAGTGATATGGGGTGAAATTATATGTCTTAAATAGGTAGGGGAATTATTTTATGGTTCATGAAAATGACTTACATGTTTTATTTAATGCATGTTTGAACTTAGGCTAAAAATTTGCATTTTTCTTTTATTAAAAAGTGCGTTCTTGAGGCCAGAATGGGAGATGGGTTTATCGATTGAGCCTGATGGGAGGCCAATAACCTAGTCCTAGACATTACACACCCCACTAGAAGTGTTTTTAGTGTCATTTTTTGGTTAGGAAGCATCAGAACTAGAGTTATGCAACCACAACTTACACTTTGATAACATTTGTTGTCAATGTTTCTATGCTCTAAAATAGTAGTGAAAATGCAATTCTAGGTGGATTTGACCATCTTGGTGGTGTCATAATATGTAATTTTCCTATTTATATGTGATAAAAGTGATATATTATCTAGTGGAGGTCTTGGAGGTAGAAATGGTAGTTAAAGCTCAAGAAGTTGCTTATTGAATGCCAAAAAGTTGCATTTTTAAACCCGTCACAATAACTTGTCTGATGGATTACACTATAAAGTTACACCTAAGTGATGTGGGGTGAAATTAGAGGAATTAAATAGGTAGGTAGGGATATGATGGTTCACATAAATTACTTACATGTTTTATTTTATGCATGTTTAAATTTAGGCTAAAAATTTGCATTTTTCTTATATAAGGAAGGGCATTCTTGAGGCCAAAATGGGTGGTGGGTTTGTCCATTAGGCCTGATGGGAGGATAATAACCTATTAATATATGTTATGTACCCAATGAACATGTTTTCAATGTTATTTTTTTTCATTAAGCATCAAATCCAATGTTATGAAATCACAACTTGAACTTTGACAATATTTATTATCAGTGCTTCCGCACTCTTGAACAGTAGAGAAAATGCACCTCTAGGTGGATTTGGATGTTTTGGAAATATGATAATGTGTAATTTTCATATCTATATTTTATCTAAGTGATATATTCTCAAGTGGATGTATTGAAGATATAAATGATATTTGGAGCTCAAAATGTTGCCTATTCAATTCCAAAAAGTTACATTTTTGGCTTCATCACTACAAATTGTCCAATAGATTGCTCTAGAAGGTTCCATCTAATTGATCTTGGATAATGTCGTCACCAAATATTTCACCCTAGAAAAGGGTTTTCAAGCCTCTTCTATATTTTGGAAACATGGGAATACTTCTAGGGATGTAGGTGTACCTATAGAAAGAAGTAGACCTCTAGGTTTAAGGGTTAGCTCATTGAATGTATCTTGAAATGCTTATCACCTACTAACTAGTTTCTTATGGGGAAAAGAGTTATAATTTTAATAAATTGAAAATAGTATAAGGGTGTGATATACTAATATTATTTACATAATACTATCATACTTTTATCATAATGAAACAAAGCATATAAACTATCTTTTAAGTCCTAGGAGGTTCTAACATTAATGTTTCAATATAGAGGTGATATGCATGAATCAACACAAGGCAAATGAACCAGAGGGTATATTTCACACTCTATTAATATTTACACACTTTAAAGGATTATAAGATACTTTAATACACTCTATATGACCTGTTAAAATAATAAATCTTACATAAACATGAAAGGATAAGAAAAATAAAGATAGAAGATTATCACAAACTTCACCATACATCACTTGAAAACTTAGACAAATGTTCATGAACTAAAAAATAGACTTATATTTATTGTTAAAATGAAAAATATAGTTTCATTCCAGTAGGTATTTTCCTTACATGGTGTGGTATTAGTCTACAAGAGCCAAAATGGCTAGTACTTATAGAATTGGAGAGAGAAGTGAGAAGAGAGAAGTCCAAGAGTCATAAGAAAAATTTTAAAACTAAGATGAGGAGTTAAAAATTTAGGATAATGATGTAATAAATAGACCATGAAAGGTATCATAGGACAAATGTCCCTCAAAGTCATGAAACTCCTGAAATGTGTTATATAATTCCTTTTGCTTGCTCATAAAATTGCCCTTATCATTTGGCCATTTTTTAAAATCTAAAAACTAAATAGGGATATAAGTTATGATTTAAATGAGTGGGAGGGGTTAAATACATGCTATAATAAGCATTGGTTTCATCCCTAATCATTAATATTCTTCTGGAGATGAGGTATCACTGCTTGTAGTCCAATTAACTCGTCTTTCCCTCACCCCTCACATTTGGCCTCAAATTTGGTTTCATTTTTCCATGAAGATCCATAAATAAGAGTTAATGACACATTATAATACCTAAAATATCCTTATATTCATTAGGTAGACCTTAAAAGGTCTCCCATTTAAAATTTTCGCTATCCCACTAGCTTGTTCACTATGGCAGTTGTGACTGGCTTAAGTGGGAGTACTTTCAAAAGCACTTAGGAGATTTTCACTCAAAAAAAAACCCTTGGATAAACCCTAAGGATAGTAAATTTTTCAAAATTTTGTTTACAAAAAATAACCCTACCCAATTATGCTACAATATCTTGCAAGTATGGCCTAAATGCCAGGGTTAAATAGGGTAGTTCTATCCACATTGTATATTGAGAACAAGACAGACCTGCGGGGTGAAAATCAAACCTCCAAGCTTAAAGGTAGAATATTTGGCCATAGATAACCCATGTTCCATATTGTAACACTGCTTAAGCATGGTCAACAATTTTAAACATACATGATACATAACCCTTGCCAAGACCCCTCAGAGCTTCAATTCCCCAACATCAGCTTTCCCAGTTAAAATAAGTCCATTTATAAAAATAAGATTTAGATGGAACTCCTCTAAGAAATAAAAGGATGATAGTTCTAGATTGACATTCAAAAATTACTTCCATTGCATCACTAGGAAGTATGAATTCTAAGGGTTTACTTGATTCCTCATTGGCTTATTGTTTGGTCATCACACTTTCTTTTTTGCCCTCATACGCAATTGCCTCATTCATTTTCACTATGATATCTAAGATGGTCACTTCATTACCATGTTTACTGTAATTGATCCATCTAAAGTGGGATCCATCTCAGTTACAAACTCATTTTTAGTAGAAATACCTTCCTTGGTGGGTTTCGTTCTACCCTACACATTGCTAGTTTGTCTTGAAGTAGATTTTAGTCGCATCTCTGGGATGTGGTAGAAAAATAAATAGGGTTTGATAACAATTTAGGGTTCTATTCATAGAGCACACTCACTTTTTCCTCTAAATTTTCTTACAAAGGGCCAATAAATTCATGATAATGACATTTCATGATAAATATAAACTCAATTAATTGAAAACAAAGAACCAAAACAATCAAATTTATATTTCAATATTTAAATTATTTATCAATGCCACTTCAATTTGTAGGATGGAGTTATTGCAGAGAGGGATCCATTTTTTTGGTACGATCTCATGATGATGTGAATTCAATTAATTGAAAAGAAAGAACCTAAATAATAAACCATTCATTATTACAGAGAGCGAGCCATTTTTTTGTACGATCTCATGATGAAGTGAATTCAATTAATTGAAAATAAAGATCTCAAACAATCAATCATTCATATTTTGATAATTTTGTATAATCTCATGATGATGTGAATTCAATTAATTGACAAGAAAGAACTAAAACAATCATTCATTTATATTTTGATAAGTTTGTACAATTTAGATTTTCCATTTTTTGGCTCGCTTGTCACTTAGTTTTTTTGGGGGTACGCATTTATTTTTTTATGACTCCAATTTTAAATTTTTTTGACTTTTGTTGATGTGATTTTAGAGTCCCAGTATTTCCACCCACTTTTTTATATGATAGGTTTTTATATTTGATTATCTCATTAAGATAATTTGATAGCTTTTCAATTTTAAAAAAATTGGAATAAAAGTTATCTTAAAGTATACTGACATTAATACAAAATGTAATGAAGCCTGAAGAGGTGACAGATGTCGTTATAAAAACTAAGGCAGGGATTCCCAGCTTTGTAGCAATGGTAGAAGTGTAGTAGGAGAAAGGTCCTAATAGATGCACATCCTAAATTTTGATAGTAAATTAAGGTGCCATAACATCAAATTAGATTTTGAAATTTTTACCCATTTTAATATGTCATCTTAACTACTTATAACTAAGGTTTCAAGGTCTAACACATTATACATTATATGATATAATCAATTTTATCATGAGAGTCCATAAAATGCATGTTTTAAACCTATGACCAAAACTTAACCTTTGGAGTACCAATCATTATGCATTAGAGTATCAATACTTGAGTCTTAATTGTAAATACATGATTGGTTACTTTTAATTTTATAGAATAAATGTTAAACAAGTATTAGATTCTACATGTTTAGCTTCTAGTGCACTTTAATATTTATACACACCACTATGTTTCATCGATGAAACACATGTTAACAAAAGCCCTATTCAACAATTGGAACATGCACACCGATTCATAACTTTCCCCTACTGCACCACATGTCATATTATAGATTATAAAATATGGTGAAATCCATTGCAGGAGCACTTTAAATACCTTCTCCCAGCAATCCATGGCTTGCATGAGAAACTTTTCCTTGTACGAAGAATAGTAGTAGCTCCACCTGATTTATTCTCGATGATAATATCTATCAAGCTTTCTTGCCAAATCACTTAAATATTTTTTCAAACTTGGTCAATGAGATCTGTATAAAGTGTACATTGTATAAGTGTAGTCTAGTTTAATCTATTTAAAGTGTAGCAGGTTTTATTGAGGAATATTTTATTTATTTATTTTTCTATAATGTTAACAACTTAATATTCTATGAATAAATAAGCTATTTCATTTCTTTGAATTTATGTAGGTTGAATTGAATGATTTAGATGTATGGGAAATTAATTGCAGATGTCAATCTCTCACAAAAGGAATTACATGCCTTATAGAGATGTGTTTTGAGATAAGTATACACATATTGGATAGTATGGTATATGTATAATTAATATTAATTTAATTAATATTTTGGTATAAAGTAAGATATTCTCATACATTTTGGTGTTAAATTAGCTCCCATCAATTGAATTTAGTTTAGATGGGTGTTATTGATGTGTTTGAATTAGATATTTTAAATGTTCATTAATCTCTTATTAAAGGTGAAATTCTAATTTATTTTTCCAAAAGTGTAAAATACCCATTGGGGTCAACTACAAATACCTCAAATTTTTTTAATTAAACACATATAGCAAAAATATATTACACCATAAGAATCTACAAAGCCCATAAGAAATACTCAAGGGGTGATAATAACAACAAGCAGAATACATCACATAGTGTTGATCTCTAATATCATGCGAGTACATCAAAATAAAATTATAGAAAGTAATTATATTAACTTAGCCACTATTGATACAAGTCTATAGCCACCACTTTCAATGTAAAATATCAAGTAATATGATAATATTAAATCATAAGTATAATACAATACAATGTACACATAAGATATATGGCTCTCCTGGAGCATAGTTCCTAAATTCAAGTATCTATGGTAATCTCAAGTGTTGTCTTGATAATAGTAATATTGTGGAGAGGGAGAGCATCATTTGAGCATTTTTCATACTAACCATAGACCAACGATCCCTCACACTAATCCCATCAGGGAATGGCCCTCCCTTCACAAATGGGTATATAATGACGATGTGGGAATCTAGAGGCACACACAAGTACCCATGTGCTATATGATTTTTATATTTCATACGTAGTGTATCATAAAAAAAATTATTTTAAGATTTTGCACAAACATGTAAATCATATTCATGAAATGATAATGCCTTACTAAACATACTTTGACCTAAAATTTTAAAAATAATAATGATCTATAGATCAATCAAATTCATACACACCACTTGATCATCCTACCTTCATCTAGTATTATGATACTAACAATCCAGTGAAGTCAATATCATTCTTTACTCGGTATCAACAATGTAAATTGGTCCAATACAATTCAACCAAAAGATTCATTTAATTTATATCTTACTACCAAACACATCATATAACATGTTAAACATAGGAATATCCAAAGTATACATTTATTCTATCAAACGTATGAATGAATATTACATTATGTTCTATCCCATAATATAAATAATGACTATAGTTTATACCATCATGGTAAATACATATTTAACTATAGATTTTCACTACCACAATTAGTTTCCAAACATACTACACCCTACGATAACCCATATTGCCATAGCCTACTATTCTAAGACATAACAACTAGTTTTCCATAATCAACCATATAGTATAGTTATAACTATACGGAAATACAAGCTTATATCCAAGTAACGAGACATGACAAGTAAGCCACCATTCCCACAAAACTCAATAATTTACTATCTAAGTATATGTTAAACTCTTAAAGGCTATATCAATGCATATATAAGGTCATTACCAACTATCACAAAACACACTATTCATAATAATAGCCAACACACACATGTTTATTCAATCAAATGCAAGTGTAAGTCTAACATATAGATTACAATATATACCATCTAGATTTAACATACATTACATTGTAGTAATCTATGATATCCCATATTATCTTATTTCACAACCACATAAATACATATAACTAAACTTACAATTTCAAGAATAAAATAACCCACATAATTATAACAATCAAATAAGTATGAGATTATACCACCCAAGTTTATCCTAGGTTAAATTGCATACTAGCATTCATCACAATGCACTTTTATATGTTATAAACGTTTAAACACCTGTATAAAATATATTCATAACATATACTACACACTAGTAATCACTATGGTATGCAAATTTATTCAATAGTCCAATCATGCTATTCTTAACAAGTCAGGTATCCCATAGCTAATCTTTTCCATAATCCTTTATAATTTAATTTCTTTCTTAGGTGACTATTCATGCATGGATATAGGTTTTGGTCCCACATACACTTTATGAACTATTTAAACATTCAATTAACTATAGGTATAGTTCTTATATATGAATACTTATACATCATAACATACCTCATCTATAATTAATCCAGAGATACTATATCAAGGTTCACTTATATGTCCTAACTGAAAATCTCCCATACACTTAACTATATTTATACTCTAATAACACCCATGCTTCAATGGTTCCTACAACTGGGATCTCCTAAAAAAATGGATCCTTCTCTATGAAGTCACATAACCCACCTTATGGTGGTGATATCTCCCCCTGAGATAATCATGGAGATAAAAAATACACCATCGTGTTTGGAGGAGTTTCTCGACTACACAATGTAATAGTTTTTCATTTTTAGCAGATTTTGAGGATGAAAAAGGGGAGCTCCACATGGATGTTATCTCTTAATGAATATTTTATCTTAGAATGTTCTAAGTATTACAAAGTCTTCCTTGAAATACTTAGTGCATGTCGCCTATCAATAGATAGGTTATCCATATTTTGTATGTGTAAAAAAGGGCGAAATTTTAGGATTTCTTATACAAACCTTATTAATATGTATTCAAATTGTCACCACCCAATTATCCATTCTATATGAAGATGGATATGGTGGTGATAGGATTTTGGTTTCACTTAAATTTTCCTCCTTCATTATCACCATGGGGGAAGACCCATCACAATGAGCTTTGTGGATAATTTTAGAAATTTACGGCCATTCATTAAGTATTATTAACATTTATGCCCCAAATGATGGCCCTGATAAATGTTTTTTTTCACATTCTTTAGTTAATAATCTTCCCCCTACCACATGGTTAGTCTGTAGTGATTTTAATACCATCAAGCATCCCAAGGACAAAGTTGGTTCCTTACCTATGACATGTTGCATTAGAGAACATGAATCATGTTATTACTTTAATAATAAATGGGTTTTTGTTTACCCTCTTCTTTGATGACACTAATTTAATACCATGTCTTGGTTTACATCATTTAACTATCATAATATGGATAATCATGTGTCAAAAGACTTGATTGTTATATGTTGTTAGCAAAAATAGTGTTTCCTTCTCCAACATTAATGGTCAGCGTATCACTATTTAATCAAACTTGGTTTTCTCTGATCATGTTCTTATCTCTTATATAGTGAAATGAGTCATGGGGTAGTACAAGGTGTTATGTAATCAATTTATACTTAATACCTCTCTCTTAGTCAATAATGGAACCATCTATATGATATCCCAAATATGATATGTTTTCCCTAACCTCCTTTATTCTGAAATCTAGATTAGTAGTGAAACAATGTCTTTATGCATACCACCACCTTCTTTCGGCATTATGGGAAGCAAGATGCTTGGGTTAGGAAGTGATGTGAGGGTACCACACTCATTGAATTAATGAGGATTTCCTCCATTGTTGAGCTTGATCCTTTTGATAGTCATCCATAAAATATCCCTACTTCACTCAAACACCACATCAAGTTGTTAGATAGCCACTCTACTAGAGTGGTGTAATTATGTGCTCAAAAACATTGGCTCAAGATCAAAAATACTTACAATGACTTTTTAAATATCCTCAAAGCCAAGTACGCTTTTGATCAAATCAAGGCCATCAATTCAGATCAAACTAGGCTCACCTCCCTCCCAAACATCTCCTTGACTTTCTTGAATCTCTACAAGCTAGAGTTCCAAGCACATGAGGAAACTAAAGAAATTTCTATAGGTTTATAATAATGCCTCAATGTGGTTCCCCACAAATTAAAATTTGTTTACCAATGGGTTTGTCACTCGCCACTAACCCTCTACGAACTAATAAAAAGTCTCAAATGAATGAATAAAGATAAATCCCTTAGTATCGATGGTTTTACATGAAAAAATTATAAATCTACATGGGAGTTTGTTGGGTCAAACTTGCTTTAGGTCTATAAATATGACCTATAAAATCATTATTTAAGAGATTTAATCAAATAAGGCAATATCAAGTTTATATCAATTAAGGTCATGATAAGGTTATTTTAAACTCCCTCTACATTCTTATGGCTCTATTTAAAGAGATCTCTTCTCCTCTCTTCCACACTTGAAGCTCTCCCTCCTTCTCTATTATTATTTCTTGTAATCTTTTATTTTGATAATAGTTGTTCACAAGCCTTATTTATATACACATGGGTTTTTTTCATTGATTTGATTTCCCACTTCAAAACATTTCTTTTGTATTTTGTGGCATGGTTCATTTTGACGTAATATTCCTTCTAATTTAGGAATTATTTTTTGTTTTTCAATGTTATTTAATATGATATTGCCATAAATCCTTTTAAGACATTACCATAGTAAGGGTTACTAGTACATGTATTAATATTAAAACTATTTTTAGTAGTCTCAATAAATGCAAAAAATATATTTCCAATTATAATCCATATCTTATCTTAATAAAAATGTACAAATAGAGACACATTGGACCCACACATATCCATGGATTTCTATGGTTATAAAATTCTAGTAACATGGACACATAGGACTAGGAAACCCCTCTTCAATTAAATTATGCTAATGTATTCTTCAGTCATTATGTAACAAAATTAAACCCACACATCATCAACAAGAAAATGATAAGATCCATAATTCCAATATTGATGATCTATGATTACTCATAACAGATAAAATGCATACTCTTGATGCTCAAAAGGATTATGATTAAATTTTAAACCAAGTTTAACATCACACCAAATTTGATGACTCTACATGTTTACATTAAAATGCCACTACATTACAATGTAACTAAAAATATCCATGACTATTACAATTCACATCACACATGTTCATTAATAATTATTTCCAAAAAACTTACATGCCAACACATAATGATGAAATATTAAAAATACACAATGTAATAATAATTTCAATATGGCATGCAAACATTGATTTATTACTAGTTGTCTCATACTCCAATATGTTCAAATATATAGTAAAGTATGAAACAATAAATAAAAACAATTGATAGCTACCAAAATATGATAACTAGAATATTAGCTATAATATCAATTGAAATCCTTGTCATGGTTCCATACAAAAAGTTCCTAATAGAAACTATTTTCAACCATGATATAAGTGCATAGGATATATGCTACATATTGTAAAATATCCCTCCAATAGATTGTAATATTAAGTTTGTTATCATATCTATTGAAAAACAAATATTCAAATGTGTGTTTCAAAGGATAGTTGAGGAAACCCCAATACAATCTTTGATTGATAAATAAAAAAATCACATTTATTTTCTAAACACATTGCCACTCACAGAGGCTACATGAACGTAGTCTTTCAACACTCAAAGAAAATATACTCAATGGAAATTAAGAAAGGTTCAAGCAATAGTTTTCATATTCCCTTGTTTATATTATATTCCTCCTATTGATTCACCAACATAAATATATTTATGTTGCATGGGGATTTTAATTTAAAAGCCATTCTAAAACATTGTAGTGGACATCAGTTTAACAAGAAAGGAATGTTGGACATAGTCATTAAGGTCTGAAGAATTGTCATTGATGTCAAAGGTAGCATGTGTTATCATGCATTAATGACAAAGGTGTTGATTTGAAAAAACTTGTGTGTGTGTACTTTGAATGCCTTTACTCACATGGTTATCTTCATGAGATATGGCTAAGCACATAGGATGATGTTATCAATACTTGCACGTATGGCATCATCGAAAGGAAATGATCAGACTATGATAATTAGGTTTGTGTCTATTCTTTATGGTCTAAGTTCTATGTAATAAGGATAAATAAAGCAAATGTTACAAATTTATAAGGTTGTTTTCATACTTAGTAGATTTTGCACCTTTGTATTTTTTGAGAGAATTCTTTTGAAAATATTGGTAAAGATAATTCTCTCAGACAAATAGCTTGTAGCAAATAAGGGAATTCTTTCAGGAAAATGTTAAAGGTAATTTTTTTGAAAATTGGCTGAGTATTTATCAGATAAATTGTCTACAAAAAAGTTTTCGAAGGAAATGAGTGCCACTAGGAATTATTTCAAATAAAATATGTTGTAGAATTCTTTCAAAAAAATTGTCCCGAACAAAATTTTTGAAGGGCACTTTTTAGAAAGTCTGAAGGGCAAGTGGACCATTCAAAAGTTCAAAACGGATATTTTCAAAAAAAATGAAGGGCAAGTGGACCATTCAAAATTTTCGAAGGGATATTTTCAAAAAGTTCAAAGGGCAAGTGGACCGTTCAAAAGTTTTGAAGGGATCTTTCCAAAAAGTTTGAAGGGCAAGCGGACCATTCAAAAGTTTTGAAGGGATCTTTTCAAAATGTTGAAGGATAAGTGGACCATTCAAATATTCCAAAGGGATCTTTTCAAAAAACCTGAATGTATGTGGACAGTTATAAAAGTTTTGAAGGGTATGTGTCCTACATAGAAGTTTTGAAAGATATGAGCAAAGAAATGAAGGGAATTTCAAAAGTCCCAAAGTCACTTAGACATTTTGTCATGGAAATTGCCCTGAAGGGAACTTTGACAAAAATCCCACAAAAATAGTCCCTAAGGGAACTTTGATAAAAAAACCCATGAAAATTATTTCGAAGAGCACCTTGAAAAAAATCTTGAAATAATTTATTTGAAGGATAGTTCGAATGAAGAAAGGACATTTGTAGAGTTTCCAAAGGACATTTGCAAAGTTCCAAAAGAAAGTTTACAAAATCTTGAAGGGTAGTTCTATTAAAGAGAAATGACACTTGAAACTGTTAAAGGACAATTATGGAGGACACAAGGCCAGTTCAAAAAATCCAAAAGGCTTCCATGATAAACTCCCAAAAGGCATATAGACAACAATAAAGATTGAGCATGTCTAAGACAATCAAAAGGAGTGAAAGTTAACCAATCATATAAGAGATATCAAGATACAAGAAAGAGCTCGATGGTTAATGCAAGAGAGATTGATAAATCTATTTCAAAAGTATAAATAGTGCATACAAAATATTTGATGGTTCAAGATAGATAGTGAATAGTGATAATGACAAGATGAATAGTCCTTGTTTAAAGACATGACTAGATAAATGATTAGCTAAAAAGGTCTACATGGAGCCCAAGATTAATCAATCCAACTAATCAATCATCTATTAAGGAAGTCATGTAGTAATGCCCTGAATCCAACATTTGCCAAACATAGTAAAGAGCCCTAACATTATAGTGTGTTGTATGAACCGAGACATAGGAAAGCATATATATCAAATTCACATTGAATGAGAACTAGTAAAGGGGAGTTGAAGTGTGAATGCAATTTAAGATGTGAACCCTAGACTCATTTTCTATCCATATACAACATCTTAAACATTGTAATGGACTTTTTGTTTCTACTATTATCACAAATAAAAAAGGTGCTATTAGAGCAACTTGAAGTAGGTGAACTTGTGATGTATGCAGACATAGAGTGAAAGTTAGAGGGACATAGACTAAGTAGAGAGGAAGAAAAAGCACATATAGAATGTGTAGAGATTGAGTAGAGAGGAAGAAAAAGTAAACAAGTAATGTGCAAAGATTGAGCAAAGAGAAAGAAAAGGCACACAGAGAATGAGCAGAGAGTGAGCAGTTATATACTAGACTTGTAAAAAAGAAATTGAACTGGATTCATTTGTGAATCTATATTGTACACTATAGTTTTACCTCCATAGTTTTAATTGGTTTGTGCCATTAGAAAAACTAATTTGGTGCTCGGTTAGGGGATTCATGTCTCCTAAGGATAGGTGTCCTTAAATGTAACCAGTGTAGTTTTTCTAGTGAGGTGTTTTAACTATGAGTCTGGATTAGAATAGTAGATTCTATCATCTATTCTCACTATGGTTTTTCCCTTTGGATTTTCCATGTATAAATTTGGTGTAATGTGATTTTGTGTGTGTGTGTGTGTGTGTGTGTGTGATCTCTACATCTGTTGTTTAATATTCATATGAATTTGTATCTCCTCTAAATGTTTAAATCAACTAGTTTTAGTTGATATACTAATCCACCCCCCCCCATCTCAGTAGACATTTGTGTTTAAAAATTGGTATCAGATCCTAGGGTTCCTTAAGAATAAGCTTAATCAACTAAGGTAGATCTTGGTTAGTGAACATAATGGCTAGTCAATAAGGATCCTCCTCAAACAAATCACCTCTCTTTGATGGATCTAACTATGCTTTTTGGATCATAAGGATGGAAACATATTTTTCATCTTTAGGGTTTGATGTATGGATGTCTTTGGTAAATGGATATATAGTTCTTGTTTTATCTCCTATTGATCACACTGCCAAGAAGGCATATGAAAACAATGCCAAGGCAAAAAATGTTATTCTTTATGGACTGTCAAAATCAGAGTTTGTCAAAGTTATGTATTGTCAAAGTGCAAAAGACATATGGAATAAGTTAAAAGGTATATATGAAGGATATGACAAATTGAAACAAGCCAAGATACAAACACACAAAGGTAATTTTGAGAGTCTTAAGATGAATGAAAAGGAAAAGATTGCAGACTACCTCCTCAGGGTAGACGAGATAGTGAACGCTATCATAGGACTTAGAGAAATAATAGAAGACTCAACTATTGTCAAGAAGGTTTTGAGATTCCTAACATCAATATGTGACTCCAAAATCTCTACAATTGAAGAAGCAAGATATTTGTACAAGCTCATAGTGGATGAGCTACATGGAACATTCACAACCTATGAGATGAGAATGGGAGAGACTGACACGTTTAAAAGAGAAGTTGCATTCAAAGTAGCAAAGTAGGTAAAAAAAGAAATATCCACATATGAATTTAAGGAGACTGATGGAGAAGAAGCTTACTTTGTCAAAAAACTAAAGAGAGGACTAGGAAAATACAAAGGAAAGTTACCATTCAAATGCTTCAATTGTGGTAAGGTAGGACACTTTGCTATCAAATGTCCCTATAATAAAAAGGATAATTCTAAGCAAGTAGAGAGCATAAAAAAGGTGAAACCTCACTATGTAAAAAGCAATAACTTATTCAAGAGTAAGAAAGGTTTATATACAAAAGAAGATAGTGATTCAGTGAAGGGTAGTGATAGTGATAGTTTGGATGATGATCATGACTATGATTTTATAACAAAGGGAAAAGAATTCATGTTCATGGTAGGAGAATCCACTCCCATAAATCAATAATAGGATGAATATGAAGATTGAGATGAAGAATAATATGGTGAAATTGATCTAGAAGGTGAAATAGTTTGTGCTCTAGAAGAGATTGATAAAATAAGAAAAGAGAACTCAAAATAGAAGAAGCTTGGGAAATAGGAACTTGACAAATCTAATCAAATGATAGTGACTCTAAAACTCAACTTGAGGAGGATAAAAAAATAGAATAAGTAGTTAAGATGGAACTATAGATAAAATCCAAGAATTCATGAAGCTTGATGAATAAATAGTAGCTTTGAGGAAAGAACTTGAGAAGGCAAAAAGTCAAATAGACAAAAGTATAAAGTTGACAAAAAGATCAAACATTTTTAATGAATTAATTAGCAATCAAAAGCCTTTAAATGAAAAATCTGGTCTTGGATATGAGAAAGGAAATGGTTCATCAACTAGTACGTCAACCAACCTATATGATAATTTCAAGATAGGAGGAGGAGGATTAGAAGTAAAGAAAGAGAAGGTCAGCAAGGAAACTATGAATGATCCAAACAAAGATAAAGTGAGGAGATTAAATATTGGGAAAAGGTCTAAATTCAAAGATGCAAAAGGATATACTCAACTAATAGACTTGAAGAAACAAAGGTGTATGAAAGTTAATTATACTACACCAAAGAATATTATGACTAGATATTATTCATCTTTTTACAATAATTGTTACAATTGTAATCAGTTTGGTCAAAGAGCCATTGAATGTAGATTTTTTCCTATTAGAAGAATTAATTTTGTAAGTAGAAACTCATTTTATCCTTTATTAGATTCAATTATAATGTGCTACAGTTACAAAAATTTCAGTTAGATAGCTAAGCATTATAGGACCAAATTTACAACATCAAAAGGATATAATGTAAATAAAGGCAAGTCTCTTAATAAGAACAAAGGTTCACAAGTCACTGATAAAGAAAATAAAAGGACATATGAGAGACCCAAGAAAATGTGAAAAGTGAAAAATAAATCCTTGATTTCTCAAATGACACTCCACACCAAAGAATAAAACTTGTGGGTGATAGACAATGGGTGCTCAAAGCATATGACTAGTGACAAGATCAAGTTCATCAAGTTAAGCAAGTGCAAAGAAGGAATTGTCAGCTTGGGAGATAACACAATAGTAAAAATAAAAGGCAAAAGAACCCTACACATAGATGGAAAGCTTCTTACACATGATGTTATTTATGTCAAAGGACTAAAGCATAATCTACTAAGTGTCAGCCAAATGTGTGACAATGGATATAAGGTCATATTTGATGTTAAAGGTTGTAAGCTGAAGAGATCTATAAAAATAGTTAAAAAATGAAAAAGGACTGAGAATAATATCTACAATCTTCTTGAGGTAAACAATAGTAGTTGCCTCATAGGAAAGGTTGATGAAATCTGGTTGTGGTATAGGAGAATGGGACATGTCAATTTTAATAATCTAGTCAAAGTAAGTTCGAATAAGTGTGTAAGACATATGACCAATATAACCAAACCCATAGATACTACATGTAGAAAATTTCAATTAGGCAAGAAAACAAGGGTCAAGTTTAAAAAATAATAATCTACAACCACAAAGCCTCTGCAATTATTCCATACTAATCTTTGTGGTTGTACCAAGATAAAATGATCAAAAGGAGTTCATTACTTCATGTTATTTGTAGATGATTACTCAAGAATGACATGGGTAACTTTTTTGAAGGAAAAATCTCAATCCTTTGAGATATTTAAGATCTTTAGATCCATGGTTGAAAATGAAATGAGAAGAAAGATCAAAAGTTTGAGATTTGATAAAGGTGGAAAATTCACCTGTAATGAGTTCATATAATATTGTGAGAAGCATGGGATTAAAAGGCATCACTCTAATACAAGAAATCCATATAAAAATGGAGTTGTTGAGATAAATAATATTACTTTTAAGGAGATGGCAAGAATAATGTTTAAAGAGGCTAAACTATCTAATGGATATTAGAGAGAAGTAGTCCAAACAATAGTATACATCCTGAATAGATTTTAACTGAGGGTGAAAAGTGATAAAACACCATATGAAATGTGGTATGGAAATATTGCATCGGTCAAGTACTTTAGAGTTTTTGGAAATAAATGCTATATTATAATAAAGGATGATAAACTAGGCAGCTTTGAGTCAAGATGTGATGAGGGAATTTCTCTTGGTTACTCTACTCAGAGTAAAGCCTATGTATGTTTTAATAAGAGGATGCATAAAATAGTTTAAAGCATCAATGTCAAGGTTGAATAAGGATTTAAACATGTTGATATTGATGAGGTGATCAAAATTGAAGAATTAAAAGGGGCATAAAATGAAGAAGAAAATAGTGAAGAGGAGGAAGAAAAGACTAAAAAAGCACCCCCAAAGTTTGTTTTAAAGGATCATCCGAAGGAACAGATAATGGGAAAAAAATGAAGGATTTAAAAATAGGATAAGAGTTTGAATGAACAAGGAGCAAGTAATTTTTTATCTATTTTCAAAAATTGATCCTAAGACCTTTAGTGAAGCCAACAAGGATGAAAACTGGTTAAAAGCCATGGAAGAACTGAGTCAAATAAAAAAGAACAAAACTTGGGAATTAGTTCCTAGAACCTCAAACAAGAATGTGATAGGAAATAAATGGGTTTACATAAATAAAATCAATGAATATGGAGTTTCCATAAGAAATAAATCAGAATTGGTGTGCAAGGGATATGCAAAAGTATAAGGCAAATTTTAAAGAGACATTTGATCCAGTGGCAAGATTGGAAGCTATAAGAATGTTTTTGGCATTATTTGTTCATAAGAAGTTTAAAGTATATCAAATGGATGTAAATTCAGCCTTATTGAATGGAAACTTAGAAGAGGAAGTCTACATTGAACAACTAGAAGGCTTTCAGCTAGTGGATGAAGAAGATTATGTGTGCATACTGAAGAAGGCACTGTATGGTCTAAAACAAGAACCTAGAGCATGGTATTCAAGATTGGATCAATACCTAAAAATATAAGTTTTTAGCAAAGGATGTGTAGACAATAATTTGTAATTTAGATTAGAAGGCAAACATATGTTGATTATTGTTTTCTATGTAGATGATATCATCTCTAGAGGTGACAATAGTAATATGTGAAAAGAATTTGCCACACAAATGCAAAGTGAATTTGAAATGTCTATGCTAGGAGAAATTTCTTTCTTTCTTGGTCTACAAATTGTACAAACTAGTGAAGGGATATTCATATCTCAAACCCAGTATGCAAAGGAGATGCTCAAGAAATTTAGAATGGAAGAAATCAAATTGGCTAGTAGTCTAATGATAACTAGAAGCAAGATGAGAAAAGAAGATGAGTCCCCTAATGTGAATAATACTATGTACAAATCAATGATAGGTATCCTGTTTTACCTAATTGCATCAAGACTAGACATCATGCAAGTTATATACATGGTTGCAAGATTTCAAGCAGCTCCCAAGGAATCACATTTTAATGCTATGAAAATAATCTTTAGATACATCAAGAACGCAATTGACTATGGTCTGTGATACCCTATAAGTGAAGATATCACTTTGATTACATATGTAGATGATGATTAGGTAGGAATTATGGATGATAAGAGAAGAATTAGTGGTGGTGTATTCTTCCTTGGGAATAGACTTGTGTCATGGTTAAGTAAAAAGTAAGAGCCAGTTATGATTTCTATAGTAGAATCAGAGTATGTAGTAGTAGCATGTTGCACCCAAGTCTTTTGGATGAAACAAACTCTTAGAGACATCAAGGTAGAATACCATGAACCTATTTCTACCTTTTTTGATAACTCAAGTGCCATAAACATATCTAAGAATCATGTGATGCATTCCATAACCAAGCATATATCCATCAAATATCATTTTATTAAAGAAAAGGTTGCAGATCAAGATGTTAAAATTGAGTATGTGCCAATAAAGGACCAAATTATAGATATATGTACCAAGCCTCTTCCCAACGAATAATTTGAGTATCTAAGAGAGAAGTTGGGAGTAGTGGCTCCCACACCACATCACTAGCTTCTAGTGATAGAGCATGAATCTAGAGGGAGTATTGAAGGAACATTATTAACTCCTAGATTAAGAGAAAAGGTAGTTTGGTGAGAAATTTATAGTCCCTTTGCTATGTAAAAATAAAGGAGGTGACAAAGGTGTGTTGGATCTAGATCATTATGCCTATCTATATAGATATATGTCGATTATTGATTGGCCTCCTAGACCAATGCTATATGAATGATCATTTGGAGAATCATGGAGTCAGGGGAGCTAATGTACCATTGCCTAAGGGGGAGTTCCTCATAAAGCATTTTAGCCTATTAGGTCCAAGGATCAGAACAACCAAGATTCTAGGAAAGGAAAATATTATTGACATATTATGGTAGAGAATCTTTATCATTAATGTCAAAGGGGGAGAAATTAGAATGAAGATGAAGGAGTCAAGTCATTCTGATAATGAGTTTCCATCAATGACAAAGGGGGAGATTGTTGGGAATATCCATTGAGGTCTAAATAATTATCATTGATGTCAAAGGTAGAATATGCTATCATGCATTAATGACAAAGGTGTTAAGTTGAATAGACTTTTGTGTGTGTACTTTGAATGCCTCTACTCACATGGTTATCTTGATGAGATATGGCTAGGTACATAGGATGATTTTATCAACACTTGTACGTATGGCAACATTTGAAGGAAATGATCACACTATGATAATCAGGTTTATGTCTATTCTTTGTGGTCTAAGTTCTATTTCATAAGGATGAATAGAATACATTTTCCAAATGCATATGTTTGTATCCATACTTAGTTGATTTTGTACCTTTGTATTTGTTGAGGGAATTCTTTCAAAAATATTGGTAAAGACAATTCAATCAGGCAAACAACCCACAAAAAATAAGGGAATTCTTTTGGGAAAATGTTAAAGGCAATTTTTTGGAAAATTAGCTAAGCCTTTGTTAGAAAAATTGTCCACAACAAAGTTTCCCAAGGAAATGAGTGCCACTTGGAATTATTTTAGAGAATGTGTCTTGGAGAATTCTTTCAAAAAAATTATCCTGAACAAAAATTCTAAAGGGCACTTTACTAAAAGTATAAAGGGCAAGTGGACCATTAAAAATTTCCAAAGAGATATTTTCAGAAAGATTGAAGGGCAAGTGGACCAATCAAAAGTTATGAAGGGATCTTTTCAGAAAGTCCGAAGGGCAACTGAACTATTCCAAAGTTATTAAGGGATCTTTTCAAAAATTCTGAAGGGCAAGTGGACCATCAAAAGTTCTGAAGGGATATTTTTGAAATTTCAAAGGATAAGTGAACCATTCAAAGCTTCCAAAGTGATATTTTTAAAAAACTTGAAGGGTATGTGGACCGTTGTAAAAGTTTCAAATGGTATGTGTCCTACACAAAAGTTTCGAAATATATGAGTGAAAAAATGAAGGGCATTTCAAAAGTCCTGAAA
Source organism: Torreya grandis (assembly GCA_037957365.1). NCBI lineage: Eukaryota > Viridiplantae > Streptophyta > Pinopsida > Cupressales > Taxaceae > Torreya > Torreya grandis. Next base: position 2,116,652 of record JARHVA010000759.1, on the reverse strand, counting down.
GGCACTTAGACATTTTGTCAGGGAAATTATCCCAAAGGTCACTTTGATGAAAATCCTATGGAAATTGTCCCGAAGGGCACTTTGACAAAAAGCCTATGAAAATTGTCCTGAAGAACACGTTGACAAAAAGGCCACAACAATTTGCTTGAAGGATAGTTCGAATGAGGAAAGGACATTTGTAGAGTTTCCAAAGGACATTTGTAGAGTTTCCAAAGGAAATTTGTAAAGTTACAAAATAAAGTTTACAAAATCCTGAAGGGTAGTTCTATTGAAGAGAAAGGACACTTGAATGTGCCAAAGGACAATTATGGAGGACATAAGGCTAGTTCTAAAAAGCTAAAAGGCTTCCATGACAAACTCCCAAAAGGCATATAAACAAAGATAAAGATAGAACATGTCTAAGACAATCAAAAGGAGTGAAAGTGAACCAATCATATATGAGATATCGAGATGTGATAAATAATTTGATGGTTAATGCAAGAGATATCAATAGTTCTATTTCAAAAGTAGAAATAGTGCATACAAAAGATCTGATGGTTGAAGATAGATAGTGAATGGCACCAAAGACAAGATGAACAATCGTCATTTAAAGACATGACCAAATAAATGGTTAGTTGAAAAGGTCTACACAGAGCCTAAGATTGATTGATCTAACTGATCAATCATTGATTGAGTAAGAGGCATAGTAATGACCTGAATCTAGCATTTGCCAAACATAGTAAAGAGACCTAAACATTGCAATGTGTTGCATGAACCAAGACACGGGAAAGCGTATATGTCAAATTCACATTGAATGAGAACCAGTAAAAGAGAGTTGAAGTGTGAATGAAATTGAAGATGTGAAACCTCAGACTCAATGTCTATACATATACAACATCTTGAACATTGTAATGGGCTTTTGGATACTATTGTTGTTGCAAATAAAAAAGGCACTATCAGAGCAACTCAAAGTGGGTCAACTCAGGATGTATGTAGACATAGAGTGAAATTCAAAGGGATAGAGATTGAGTAGAGAGGAAGAAAAGGCACACAAAGAATGTGTAGAGATTGAATGGAGAGGATGAAAAGGCACATAGAAAATGTGCAGATATTGAGTAAAGGGGAAGAAAAGGCTCATAGAGAATGAGTAGAGACTGAGCAATTATAGACTAGAATTGTAATAAAGAAATTGAACTAGATTCATTTTTGAATCTATCTTGTACACTGGAGTTGTAGCTCCATAGTTCTAATTGGTTGATCCCATTGCTCAGTTAGGGGATTGGTGTCTCCTAAGGATAGGTGTCCTTAAATGTAACTAGTGTGGTTTTGCCAGTGAGGTATTTTAATTGTGAGGTTGGATTAGAATAGTAGATCTAATATCTATTCTCACCATGGTTTTTCTCTTTGGATTTTCCATGTATAAATATGGTGTAATGTGCTTTTGTGTGTGTGTGTGATCTCTGCATCTATTATTTAATATGCATATGAATTTGTATCTCCTCTAAAATTTTAAATCAACTATTTTTAGCTAATCTACTAATTCATCCCCCCTCTCAGTAGACAGTTGTGTTCAACAAAGAAATTCTTACATGCTGATAAAAAATTAAAGATTTCTACTATCTAAGGCATCTTGAGATAAAAACTATAGAAACAGACAACACTTCTGAAGTAAGCAATGATTATATAGGCATATAAGAAGATGCAAAAATAGAAATAGAACATCAAGAATGGGATCTTTTATCTCACATGCACCCATTAGGGATAACTATAATAACATCAACATGTGTTGCCTCCATGACATTGATAACAGCCAAAATTAGTGTCATATTGAAGTGTTCATCAAATTACACACCAAAGACTTACATTTTATAGATTCATAGTGCACTGGCACCTATATTTTAAATAAGTCCTCAATCCAGCCATTGCCAAATGAATTATTAGATAAACAACAAATAATATTTATAAATTTTATAAACCATGCCCACAAAAAATACAAGATCCACTATTCAAGATGATTATTCAATGAAAACCAACTACAAGGAAACTACACTTGATTGGAAACATCGAACATGGACTAAATGGGATCATAGGAAGGAATATGTCTTTCCTACTTCACGTTTCAACTGCTATAATATCATTCAACATAAATTCATCAACTATATATTTTGGCCTTTAAAATTGTATCCAAGAAATAAAGGCACTAGAGAGGAAAGCATAAAATATTTTCAAAAAATAAATGAGACATTCAATATATTGTCATTGATGAAATGAGATTCATAGGCCAAAAAATGCTCATAAATATAAATAATCAATTCTAAAAAGCATTCCCTCAAAATAAAAACAAGTATTTTGGTAATTACTCAATTATAATTATTGGTGACCTAAGTTAGCATCCCCCCATAAATGATGTACCAATGTATTTGGGGAATTCATTTGGTCACATGATGCAACCAACATTTGATACGATAATAATATTAAACACAAAATTTTCTCAATAATGGTGCACCATGAAAAAACTAGTATTTAAATATTTATTTACCAACATCAGAAATGTAGACTTGACAAAAGAGGACTACAATATTCTTATGTCAAGAAAAAAATATTTCATACCTCCAAAAGAATAACAAACCTTTAAAATATTAGCACATTTATATGTGACTAACAACTTGGCTAAATTGCATAACAAGTAAATATTAAAATTGTTAAACATTCCAATTGTAATAAGCAAAGTAAAACATAACTAAGAATAGGTCACACCTAACCTTAATAACAATCAATTGGATCCAATAATGATTCTATGCAAATGAGAAGAGATTATGTTGACATCCTATATGTGACTTAAAGTAGGGTTAGTTAATAGAGCCATTAAGAAAATTGTTTACATTATCTAGAGTCAAAACCACTTCACATACCCATGTATGTGGTTATTGTCTTAAATAAATACTTTGGTATTATGGGATATTAACACTTTGCCACATATTTTAATTCCTCGTATTATATGGGGTAATTATCTAGAGGGTCACTCAAAATAACATGAGTGCTAACCATATATAAATACTTGTAATAACTCTTGATAAGATAACAATTGATATCAATAATACTGATAGTCAAAACTTGACTTTTATTGTAATCTCAAGAATATACTTATTGTACGACATCTATATCTCCCCTAGTACATCTACAACCAATATAAATTCTCCATTAAAACTTAATAAAAATATTAACATAATAAAAATATTAAAATAATATGTTTCATTCATTCATACTAGTCCTCTACTTAACACTCATTATCATTAAAAAGACATTATTTCCCCCAAAATATCCAGTCAGTCCCCTCCCAACATAATTTGCACATTTTGGACAACTACCATTTGAATTTCAAGATCCAAGAATAATTTGTCCATTTTGGGCAACTGCCATTCAACATAGTTTGAAAATGAATACGTATAGCATAGTCATTTTCATTTATTATGGGCTTTATTTTGGTTTCTTTCAGTGTCTACTACTATAAATTTATAATGTCTGAAGGCAGACAAGACATTTCAATCTATTGTGTTAAAATCAATTAATGTTATTAGAGGGTTTATAGTTCTTGAGATGTGTATACTTGATGGATTTTTTTTTTATATTTGCGATCATCTCAAATATGATAAAAAACTACATCACAATTTCAAATAATTTATTAAAAAATATAAATATAATTTTATTGTTAATCATATTTAGTAAACTTACCATACTGCTGTCTTGATGTTGACTTGACACTAAAAACCTTCCATTGAACTGGTAAGCACTACTAAAAGCTTTACATTCACTGCATCTATTTTCTAAAGATTTTTAAATATATAAAAATAAACTCATAGCCAAATATATGAAATATTCATAACATAGAATATATACAGAAGAAATAAGAATTTCCAAAATAAAAATACATCTTCAAATTATTTGAATCATTCTCCTTCTTGAAAATAAATATCAATTATAATGTATTAGTAGAATTACATGTGAACATGTGTTTCTAATTAATAAATAAAATATTCTAAACTTATCTAAATAAAAATTTGCATGTAATATCAACTAAAGCTAACTCTATATTTTCTAAGGATTTATTTTCTTAAAAATATATTAACTAAAAATTAACTATCTAAATTCAGCTCCACAAAAATTGTTCATGCAAACTAAATCTGCACTAATAGTAAAAAAAAATAACTGAGTGAATTATAGCATGGCCATGATAGAGTTGGTTCTTCAGCATCACTTTTCAACATACTCCCCCTTGATTCTGAGAGGGCTCATAATATGATCTTTGAGTATCAAAAAATTGATCATTTACAACTGCCTTAGTGAATATATCGATTAATTATTCTTTAGTGTTGATGTATTTTAGTTATACTACCTTATTCTACACTAAATCTCAGATAAAATGATGCTTTAAATCAAAATGTTTTATCCTACTATGATGGACTAGATTGTTGTCCAATTTGATGGCACTAATGTTTTCACAGAAAATCACTGTGGCCTAAATTTGTATCTCTCCAATTTTTTCAAGAACTTTTTAAAGCCATTATATTTGTGTACCTGTTGAAGTGACTGTAACATACTCTGCTTCTGTAGAAGAAATGGAAACTATACTTTGCTTTTTTGAGCTCTAAGTAATCAAACTAGAACCAAAATAAAAACAATTACTAGATGTAGACTTTCGGTCATCCAAACTACCTCCCCAATCAGAATCACTAAAACCAACAAGATTGAACCTTTTAAAAGTGTAGTAGTGAATACCAAAATCTAGAGTGCTTCCCACATACCTCAAAATTCTTTTGGCTAACTTCATATGTATTTCAAATGGCTTTGTCATAGACCTTGAAACAAGTGGAATTGAGTAAGCAATATCAGGTCTTATGTGATTTAAAAACATCAAACTTCCAACAATGCTCCTATAAACTATCTCATCAACTATTTCGGCACCATCATCTCTACACAACACAAATCCATGAGCAACTGGAGTGAAGATTCGTTTACAATCAACCATATCAAATTTCTTCAATATATTTTTGACATACTTTGTTTGACGAATGAAAATTTCATTCTCACTTTGATAAACCTCCATTCCTAGAAAATATTTTATGAGACCTAAATCTTTCATTTCAGATTCACTCACCATATAAACTTTGAATTCATCCTTCATCTTAGAAATACTACCCATATACAACAAGTCATCAACATACAAACTTACAATAAGAATATCATTACCTTCTTGTTTGTAGTAAAGCGTAGGTTCACTCTTACTTCTTTGAAATCCATTCTCCTAAAAATATCCATCAATCCTAGCATACCATGCTCTTGGTGCTTGCTTGAGGCCATAAAAATCCTTATTCAACTTGTAGACATGATTTTCTATTCTTTGTACTTTAAAACCTTGTGGTTGTTCCACATATACTTATTTTTCTAAGTACCCATCCAATAAGGCACCTTTTGTGTCCATATGATGGATGCTCCAATTATTTTGAGTTGTTAATGAAATCATCATTCTAATGGTCTCTTATCTTGCTATTGGTGAAAATGTCTCTTCATAATCAATGCCATACTTCTGTGTAAAGGCTTTAACAACTAATTTTGCCTTACGCCTTTCAACACTTCCATCACTATTACACTTAGTCTTATAGACCCATTTGATGCCAATCTTATTCTTATCATGTAGAATCTTTGTAAGTTCCCAAGTGTCATTCCTATTAATAGAATCCATCTCTTCTTGCATTGCTTGCATCCAAACCTCATTGGTACATGCATCTTCAAAACATGATGGTTCAAAATTAGCCTTGGTAAGTAAATCAAAATTCATTGTCTCACCTCTTGGATTTTCTTCATGTGCTTGATTTGAACTCCTTTTAAATATGTCACTCAATCTTCTTACCTTCCTTGTAGAACTAGGACTTGAATCTGGGCTTACACTTGGAATTGAAAAACTAGATGAGGGGATACTTGGTGGATTTGTAGCACTTGGAATAGAAATATTATTGGGCTGCCCATGATCAATATCATCCATAATAACATCATTTAAAATAGATTTTGACTTATCCAAATGGTTTTTTTGATGACCATAAAATCCCCCTTCATCAAAAATCACATCTCTTGACATAGTAAGCCTATTAGTGAGAGGATTATATAACATGTAAGCCTTACTTTCCTCATTATATTAAAAAAAAATACATGACTCACTTTCGGGATCTAAATTTTGTCTCTTTTGATCAGGAACATGAACATAGGCCAAACAACCAAAAACTTTGAAAAAATTAACATTTGGTTTTTTCTCATACCAAGATTCATACGGAGTCATCCTATCAAGTGCACTAGTGGGACTCTGATTGAGAATATATATTGCTATAGAAACTACATCTCCCCAAAAATAATTGCTTAATCCCTTTGTTTGTATCATACTCTATGCCATCTCCACCACTGTATGATTATTATTTTTAGCTACACCATTTTATTGAGGTGTGTACGTAGTGGTGAGTTATCTTCTGATGCCATGCATATCACAATAACCTTGAAAGGAAATTGAACAAAATTATCATCCATGATCAATCCTTGAGCATTTGATTTTGCACCCTTTTTCATTTTCTACAAGGGCTCTAAACCTCTTAAATGTATCAAGGGATTCACCCTTGGTCTTCAAAAAATAAACCCAACATTTTCATGAGTAATCATCAATAAAAGTGATAAACTATAATGACTTACCCACACACTTTATTTGCATATGACCACAAATGTGTGAATAAACTAATTGAAGTGCATGATCATCCCTCCATGCATTGCCCTTTAGAAATTTCTCCCTTGCATGCTTTCCTTTAGCACAACCTTCACAAATTTCCTTGTGCTCTTCAACCTTAGGAAAACTAGAAACTAATGCATTTGATGTTAAAATCTTCAAACCATGAAAATTTAAATGCCCATACTTGAGATGCCACAACCAACTTTTATCCTCATATGCCATATTGGCAAGGCTACTATTATGTTCACCAAACTTCAATGGGAACATTCTATTCCTTGACATAGGCACAACTGTAACCACCCTATTGCCTTGATTCTTATCATAAATTATGCATTGCTGATTTTCAAACACCACCTTATAATTTTTCTCACATAATTGTCCAACACTCAATAGATTATTCTATAATTATGGAGTGTAATAAATGTCCTTAACACTTTTCATACCTTCTTTTGTATGGATTTCCATAGCTCCTTTGGCAGCAACCTCCAATGTTTTGTCATCACCAAGCTTGATCTTGGATTTGAAACTTTCATCCATTATAGAAAAAAGAATGCATTCCCCGACATGTGGTTAGAACATTCTGAATCTAAATACCAAACATCTTTAGAAACATTTTCAGCTTTGTCATAAGATAAAAATAAATTATCTGGAGGATTCTCATCACCTTTTTGAGCATAAAGATGATTTTATCATTATTATCTTCTTTTAATTTGCACACTTTTTTAAAGTGTCCATACCTGTTACAATGATAACACTAGACATTTATTTTATCAAATCAGCCTCTACCTTTTCTTTTGAAAGCACCTCTTCCTCTATTTCCTCTTGAGTAATTTTGATTTTGACCACTACCTTGGCCTTGATTTCTTTTGGTGCTATTATTGGCATCTTCATTCTTAATGATTTGTAATTTGGAGGAAAAGGCTTCCTCATCACTGTCTCCAAATAAATCTCTCAATCTTTCTTCATGAGACATCAAATATCCAATTAGATGATCAAAGTGAAGGGTAGACAAATTCTTGCTTTCTTCTATGATTATGGCAACATGATTCCACCTTTTTGTGAGAGTCCTCAACACCTTCTTGACTACAACCTCATTGTTCACAATTTCACCAAGTGTAGCCATCTTATTGACCACATCTTTTACTCTGATACAATAGGTACTCACATTTTCATCTTCAAATTCTCAAATTCTCTCTTCAATGTCTGTAACTTGATAACTTTGACTTGATCACTACCTTGGTAAGATTCTTTTAGAGTCTTCCAAGCATCCTCAACTATCTTTTCTCATATAATTCTTGTAAATAGGCTCTTATCTAGAGCTATTTGAATATGAAACAAGGCTTGAGCATTCTTCTTATTAGCCTCCTTCTTAGTTGTTTTATCAGTGGATGTAAGGACATTTCAATCAGATGGTTCTACATAACCTCATTCAACAATCTCTCACAAATCTTTTCCTATAAAAAAAGTCATCATTTTGATGCAACAATAATCATACTCATTTTCATCAAATTCTGGAATGGGCAAGGACTTAGAATTTAACATGATAAACTTTTAGTGAAATTCCAACCACTAAATATTTAACCAAAAAGAAAATACCTACTTTGATACCAACTGAAGATTTTTAAATATATAAAAATAAACTCACAGCCAAATATATGTAATATTCATAACACAGAAGAAATAAGAATCGTCAAAATAAAAATACTTCTTCAAATTATTTGAATCATTCTCCTCCTTGAAAATAAAGATCAATTACAATGTATTAATAGAATTGCATGTGAACATGCTTTTATAATTAATAAATAAAATATTCTAAATTTGTCTAAATAATAATTTGCATGTAATATCAACTAAAGCTAACTAAATCTTTTCTAAGGCTTTATTTTCTTAAAAATATATTAACTAAAAATTAACTAACTGTCTAAATTCAGCTCCACAAAAACTATTCATACAAACTAAATCTACGCTAATAGTCTAAAAATAGAATTGAGCGAACTGTAGCATGGTCACAGTGGAACTGGCTCTTCAGCATCACTTTTTAACATTTTTGTTGCTATTTGTCAGTGTGTGTGGTGGAGGAAGAGATACGTAGTTATTTTTTAAGTTTGAGGACTTTATTATTAGAACATAATATGGTATATAATATACTAGATATTGATATAAATATATAGTACATAACATTATATATAGTATTTATTATTAGTATATATAATATATTAAATATTGATAGTATATATATTATATTAAATTTAATATATCGTATAATATATAAATATAATATTTTATTAATTTTTTTTTTCAAAAAATAAATTGTAATTTTATATTAACAAAAATAAAAAATTATATTTTACATATGCTTTTCAGCATTCCAAAAGAAAAATGTGAAGCAAAGAAGAGTGAAACCCACTCAATAGAAAACATCCGAGAAGGTGACAAGTAACATAAACCCTTCCAATCGAGGGGAAGTATCAACACAAAATAAGACGATGAAAAAAAGGAAAATATTACGAAATAGCCCAACAATGAAAGGCTAAAAATATTGGAAAATATTTCCTTGATAATCTTCAATCTTGCCTTTTTATTTCTTTTTTTTGACATCTTGCCACACCTCTTGAGATGGATCTATCATGACTAACTATATATTTAAATCTTAATATTTAAGAGATGTGTTAAAGATCAAGAGTTCCAAAATGGGGTGGGTCGTGAGCTCCTTATTTGAGTCTCAATTCTTTGATTCATGTACTCTCTTCACTTCACCTATTAGGGCCTCATTCATAACAATTAGAAGTGATATATTGTGTTCTTCTCCTGCCATTTTAGTAGGGATAAATTCCTCAAACTGGGTATTTGGTTCTATATGTGTGTTCTTTTTTTCATCTATGAAATGCTCCCCATCCTCTACCCAATTCTTATCTTAATATAGATTGATATAAAACTATAGTATATAGTATTATATATAGTGCATATTATTAGTATATATAATATAACATATAGTAATAGTTTGTATGCTATATTAAACTTAATATATTGTATATTATAAAGATATAATATAGTATTAATTTATTAATTTCTCATCCGATAAGAAATTATATTCTGCAGATGATTTTCAAAATTCCAAAGGAAAAAAGACAAGTAAAGAAGAGTAAACCCCACTCAATAGAAAACACCACAAAGGGTGAGAAGCAATATAAACCCTTCCATTGTAGGGGAAGTGTTAGCGAAAAAAAGGTGATGACAATAGGGAAAAGCTAACCAAACTATGCCCAACAACAAAAGGCTAGAAGTTAATTATAAATATTTCTTAGATAATCTTCAATCTTGCCCTTTTTAGCTTTCTTCTTTTTGGTAACCTATCACACCCATTGAGAGGGATCCATCATGACTAATTGTAGATCTAAAGTTGGATATTCAAGAGATGTGTTAGAGATCAAGAGTTCTAAAATTAGGTGGGTTGTTAGCTCCTTTATAAGTCTTAGTTCTTTGATCCACATAATCTCTTCACTCCACATGTCAGGGGCTTGTTCGTAACAATCTTCAATGATATATTATGTTCTTCTCCTTCCACTCTAGCAAGGATAAATTCCTCAAACTAGGTATTTGGTTCTCCATGTTTATTCTTTTTTTACTTTATTGAATGGTCTCTATCCTCTACGTCAGTGTCATCTTCCTCCACTACCTCTTACTCCAAAAAACTCCATCTTTTGGATGTTGGTTTTGACCTTTCTTCTTGAAAGGATGTGTTTATCCTTGGGGATATTTAATGTTTAGATGTCCTTGAAGATTACAAATAAGACATCTAAATGTTGTACTATGATAATCTAATGCCTGAATATGTCGTAGGTTTACACATTTGATGATCACATTATCTAGTAGGCCCTTTCTGATATCTTTCTCCACACAAATACAATCAAATGTGCATAATCCACCGTTGTTCTCCTAGTATTAGCTTTGATGAAGGTGTGCAAGGAAAATTTAATCTCTTAAAATTTGAAACAAAAATGAAGTGGGAGATTTGAAAATTGAACCAATATTGGCATTTTGGTAACTAAGTGAGAATTTGGGTCAAATGTTAAAAACCATGGAGTAATATAAAGCTCCATAGTTCCCCAAAACAAAAGACCATCTGTGAAGATTGGTTGATAGGATTCCTCATCATAAAAATGAATGATGAAAAAACCCTTGGAACATAAAGAGATCTCATAATGTTTTGTCCATGTCAAATGAATCTATTGAAAAAATAGATTTAATTGGCCAAAAACTATTAAATCTACAAATAACTGCCTCTTTCTCTAAATTTGTCTGGTAATGGAACACAATACCCCCTTAAATCTCCACAAACATTTAAAAGTTGATTTACTCGCCCCTTATTTGAAAGACACAAGTTTAGAAATATATGGCATTCCTAAACCCACATCTCCTTCACGTAATCTCAACACCATGAAGAGGGTGGATTCCTTGCCTATATTATAACTCGTCATAGGAGTATAATCTTCAAATTGTTTTTCTTCATATAAAATACGTTGATGATGCGGAGGAATGTATTCTAGTTTTCACTTAATATAAACCACAATTTTTATCGAATGGTTTTCTTGGAGTAGAAACAAACCATAATCGGATGACCCGCCTGCTTTAATTCATCTTTTCTTCCTACACAAGTGAAGAGAGTGGAATCCTACCGATATCGAGACACAGGTTCTCCGACAACATTTACGAGGCCACGAGGGAGGCCATTTACAATCCATCCGTCACCTTGTTTAATAACACCCATGACCTTAGCAAATTCCTCCTGCTTCAGCAAAATATTGCTTCCTTCTTCGCCTATAATGTTTTTTATTTCTTGTCAGACTGTACGAGCTGCATTTCACCCCGACGGACTCCGAGCCCCGTCTTGCCCACCAGCAGACTTCAAGCCTTGTTTTACAGCACCACAAATTTCGCGGCCTTACTCCGTACAAGTCGGGTCTCCACCACATGCCTCGCATCTGTCAGATTTCTGCCCTTGCAATACATGCCTCAGATCTCGAACCGTGCTCTACATGCCATCGTCAACTGAGTTCGCATCCTGCGGATACCGATCAGAAAGGGTGCAAAGGTTGGATATGGCCTATTTCGACCGATTGGAGCCCTTCATTGTCTTGTTTGATCTGTTCTTCCCAGAGTTGGTGCTCTCAACAACACCATGAAACCCACCTCTGAACAGAGAAGGATGTTGTTTGGTTCCCTTTTGTTTCCTTACTGTTGTTGGGTCTGTCCTCATTCCTCTTCCATTTACGTTCCTCTTCTAAATCCCTCGCTCCCACTTTGATTGCCACCGACCGTACTCCATTTCCATTCGCGACTTCCTCAAAAAACTGAACGTTCGTTTCGTTCCTCATCACGATTGTTTTCCATTAATTTATTAATTATATATTATATTTTACATAATATTATAATAATATATTAATAGAAAAATAATTAATCTTAATGAGAAATTCAAATAAAGGGATTAATTTGGTGATGAAACCTTCCATTCGTGTTTTATGGCTTCCCTCAAAGTTTAATTTCGATGAAGCTGCAAAAGGAAATCATGAACCTGCTGGTAGAGGCATAATTTTCAAAGATGAATAGTGCCAATGCCTTCTTATCTTCTCTAAGATTTAGGTAGTGACACAAATAATATGATGCAAGTGAAAGGTATTTTGAAGAGGCTACAAATTGTGAAAATCCAATGTCCGCCACACATGATGATTGAATGCAATTCACAAGTAATTCTTCAGGCTGCCCTTAGTGATTGAGAAAATTAAATTGCTAAGAAATAAATTGTTGGAGGTAACATGGATTCATATCAAACATGATGGAGATCGATTGCAGATTGGGCGGCCAATAGTGGTGTCAAACTATGCATTTTAGTAGTCACGTCAGAAAAATATGGTCTCCACCCTTCCGAATGAACTCTAAAGACACATTACAAAGGATCTAGTTAGGAGGGCTTCTTCTCAATTATTTCAGACCTAATTATGGATTCTTGATGTGTATTTCGGACCATCCACTATGAATTCTTGGAGCCTAAGCTCAGACCACTGCGTAATCCATATAAGCTTGTTTCCACCCCTGAATCATTTGCTATGACTACTTCTCTCATCCTCGTGTATATCAATATTGATCATGATTTATATTGCAAGAGAATCGATCACTTGGTATTTATGAGTTGCATGTAGGCTTCCCAGTTCGCATGTGCCCATGCCGTCATTTTGATTTTGCCCCTCCTCTATATCTCACCAAAGAAATCCATTTCTCTTGGTGGAGAAGATGGTGGAGCCCGCATGAAAATGGTTATGTGTAAAGCTTCAGCAGTTTGTATTTTCCTCTAACATTTGGCTTCTCTTGGGTAATTACATTGCTTGTAATAACTTGAAGACATTTGTTGTAGGAAGTCCTCCTCATCTAGATTAGAAATAATGAGGTAATTGTTTCACCTTTGAGGATTTCTCTGAGAAGTGTGTCTTCTTGGTAGGACTAGTTCCTAACTTAAGTAGAGTTCCCTCCTATGATTCTTTGTCTTCTTCTTTGCCATATGGAGATGGATACAATGCGATGGAATAATGGCATTTCCCATCTATAGTTATTTATGAGTTGATTTTATCATCCTAACTCCTTTCCCTTCTTCTAATTAATATGTTTAGGTTGAATGGGTGATAACCCTGGGTGCTCCCATTTTGTAGTTAAGCCCATACTTCTAGATAGACTATGAGGTTTTAAGGGTAGATTTATGAACAATATGGCAATAAAGATGAAGAACCCAAACCTTAGGATCCAGGTGAAGTGGATAATGAGACTAGTATCAGATGATGATAATGAATAAAAAGATGATGTGGCTTCCATGTTGAAGAACTTTTTACTCAAGCCAAAACACACAATTGATAGGTGTAACATTTTTTTATATGGCACAACCCATTAGTTTTGCCAACATGATTTTAAAATGTAGTTACATTGTTGGAAATACAATGACTGAGAGGGAGGGGAGGCGGGTTTAGGTAGGTGGTGGGAGGGGTGGTGAATCAGTGTCTTAAAACTTTATTTCACATGTACCTTAACATTCCTTGAACCGTTAAGGCAATACAAAGATATAGTAATGCATAAAGAGTCATTCATATGAGCATAAGACAAAAACACACATATGAGTGGGAAACCTTCAAGGGGAAGAAAACACACTAATCCCTAAAAATAGACTATAGTCCTAAAGTTAAAATATCACATTTTTTTAAAGCATCAACTCCACATGGAGCATCAACCACAACTAGGTAAGCACCAACCCAACTAGGCTTTAGCCAGCACCAACTTGCAAGGAGGCTCTAACCCCCTAGATGACTCAGCACCAACTCATCCACTTAATTACTTTGATCACCTTCAATAGACCTTATTGCTCATACAAGAGATGATGATCATCTTCTTTAGTTCTTCTCTCTCTTCTTTTTCTCTCAAACTACCTTCTAGGGTCCTTCACTCAACTAGGTCTCTTCAATATAGATTCAGTCATATGACCTTGATATTCATCTACAATACCTCCATTAGATCTTCATGATAGTTTCTCTACACCCTTCTAATGGTCTACAAGACCTCCTTCATCTCTTCAAAGTGTTATATCGTTTACTTTCACTCATTCCTTATCTAGCTAATCAATTAGGCCTTATTCTTATTCTAGGCTCTCGGTCATACACCTCTTGCTTGGACACACACACTTGCCCACTAATATTTTCTATACAATAAGCCTTAGGACATGCCACAAAAATGAATAAATCATTATGCTAGGTCAACCATAGCTCAAACGGACCAAATTCTTCTTTAGGCCTTAAGGAAACCTAATTCAATTAGGCCTTCATTAGTACACATTATCCTTTGATCTCCTTGGGACACTTTCAAACTCTACACATAGAAATAACAATTCATATATGACACTTTATATCTCAAACCACTACTTGAAGCACATCATTTGTACTATTCACATTAGGCCTTAATACACATAGAAAAGTATGTCTTGAACAACTGAAGATCACATGTTTTTTAGCAATATAACCATGATAATAAAACATATACACATAACCTAAAAAACCTTAACAACTTCATCAAGAGTATTAGACTTCATTACACAAGGCAAAAGGACTCAAAAACACTCTTGTAACTTGCTCACTCAGAACTACTAGTTTTCCTCAAAGACCAGTCATGGTGACTCATACCTCTAACACATATATAGATATCCTAAATGAATTATAATGTATGTAGATTATATTATGAGATCATTAGACCATTCTTATATAGAAATAAAATATGGTTAAATGACAATATCGGTCTTGCAGACCAATATCATAACCTTATATCTCATTGTCTCATATAAACTAGACATGTCAACTTGTGAGCGAATTTTTCACTATAATCACTTACCTTCAAAACTTCTATCAAAATTTATCATATCTTACAAGTCTTAAAAAACATATTTATTTCCTTAGTTTTATCACTATTTCATGATAACACATTCCTAATCATCTTCTCGCTATTGCTCAGGTTTTTTACTATTTCCACCATTAGACCTGTTAGTGACTAACTTTAATGACCAGTTTAGCACACTTGAGGGATATATTCTATCCATAAACCTTCATGGATATGAAATATTAATCTCAAGCTTCATCCTCCATCCTTTTTCATACTTTGACTAGGTCAACTTTGGCTATTATAGCAAATTTCTAAGAAACTAGCAATTTCCTGTAGGGTCTACTCACATACCTAACAACTCAAACACATCTAGAAGTGCTTGGGATAGGTTAATATAACCTCCAATAGCTTACCTAATCATACCAATCCATTTTAGGTAATTATTTTCAACATATACAACATCAGGTCCTTACTAGTGTTCTAAGAGGGTTTAAACTTGTATCTATTCTTAACAATCATTCGTAAAGCATAGCCCTTCAATCCAAAAAAAATGCATTGAATTTTTATCTATGATCCTTCCACATATTCCATTAATATCTTATGTTCCCATGCATAGGTTTGATGAGATAATGAGAACAAGAAAAACCTTCTCAAGTAGAGAACCCTTCATTCTTTGCACTTGAGAGACCTTAAAACACATTTTCATGTCTTATCCATCAAAATTTGACCTTAAAATTCATGTACATGATTAAAATAACTTTACTTACTTTTTTCAATGCTCCCTTACTCACACTTGCCTTGAAAATGGATCTTGATACCCCATTAGGCCATATTCTCTCTCTCTTTTCTTGTTTAGACCTTGACCTGCAAACCACATAGACCTTAAAACTAACCTTCATGGTTATTTTCACACACTCTTCACCACTCTAAAATATTCAAGAAACATAATACATTATTAAACACTATCATACATTCTTCATATGTCTTGACAACAGATCATGATACCTCATTAGGCCAGACAGGGTCTAAGAGTGCTCTAGGTGTAAACCTGGTTTGAATGTCTTACACCTATAGGCTTTCTCTAAGAATATCATGATTACTTTAATTCTTCATATACATTATAAATCAACTTCATACAACCATTCATGTATCTGTGTAGTCATTTCACCAAGCCTTCATGCTCCTTCATGCACAAGACTAGTCATTATATGCACATACCTTATCAAGATACTACAAAGCTCAATCACTTGACAACTTTGAAAAGGACCTTGTATACTGACCTTCACATCACTTATGCATTCATAAGAACATATACCAATCATATCTTACACTCTCATAATCACTACAATATTAATCAATATACTCTCTCATAGCTACACTCATTAAAGATCTCATGAAGACCTTCTCAAGAACCTTTGACATCAATGAAAACATCAATTCCAAATGTCAACAATAGTAACAATTCTTAACATACTTCCTTTTCCTGTATGAATAATTCATTGATATTTATTGCATAGTTGGGTGTGTGGGTGTTGATGTATTACATCAACATAACCTAATTTTTTAAGGTTTACATAATCTCAGTCAAGGGCAAGTAAAAATCACAAAAATCTTAGGAAATTAGTTGTTCAAGGAATTCATATTCACTACTCCTCAATGATGTTCCCTCCTCTTTCCTTACTAGATACTAATGATGATTATATATAAATTACCTCACCACTTTGGGATTCTCATCCTCTAGATTACATTCACCATTCCTTACCCCTACTAACAAATTATAATGATGGTTGTGTGTTGAAGTAGGTGTCCTATTCTTCTGATTATTACTAATAATACACAAGGAAAAAAATAATTTGGGTAATTACTAGACTCATGATAATCATTTGGAAATGACTTAAAATAATAATGAGTATAAATACCATAAAATAAGTATCCAACTAAATTTTATCATGGAAGCTTGTAACTTAACATTAAAATAAATTATTGGGTTGTAATTGGGTTGATCCCACATTGGTAATAACTTTGAGATATGTGTGATCTATTAGGAAATAAACTTACCAATTTTTTACCAATGACGAATGGTGATAGGTGAGAAGACCAAATTAGTGAATTAAATTTGCCATTCATCCCCCCACTAACAAATGCTCTTGATGGTTGTATGCTAAATTGAGTTCACTTGCTTCATGATTTTACCAAGAATTCATGAGGAAAATGTCATTTGGGTAATGACCACACATATAGATTAATTTCATAATGAGTTAAAACACACATGATTAAAAATAAGATAAAAATTAATATCTAATTAAAAGTGATCACATAAGCTTTCACCATAACATTAAAATACATGATTGATTTGAAACTAGCTTAATCCCACATTGGTAATAATTTTGAGAGATGTGTGAACTATTAGACGCTATACTCATCAAAATATTTTCCAATGGGAAAAGAGGCTAGAGGGTGACAAACCCAAAGTGGTGAATTACATTCATCATTCCTCCCCATATAGACAAATTCCTTTTGATGATTTTGTGGTAGAGTGGGTCCCCTTAACTTGTTATTATTACCAATAATACATTATAAAAAAATTCATTTGAGTAATGACCTAAGACATACATAAGTAAGAATCACATAAAAATAATATATTATTAATATTTATCATGGAAGTTTTCAACTTAATATTAAAATACATGATTGAGTTGTAATTGGGTTAATACCACATTGGTGATAATTTTGAGACAAGGGTAATATATTAGGAATTACATTAACTAAAATCTTTTCCAATGGGGAAAGAGAATAGAGGGTGAGAAACCCAAAGTGGTGAATAAAATTCACCATTCATCTACCAACTAAAAAATTCTTACAATAGTTATGTGCTAAAGTGGTTCCCATTTATTTTTGATTGATTTGAAAGTAATACATGAGGAAAATATATTTTGGGCAATGACTCCTCATGAAGGCCATTTGGATGATGACTTAAAACACACACAAGTAATTATCCCATAAAAATTAATTTCTAAATAAAATTTATTGTGTAAGCTTTCAACTTAATATTAAAATTAATAATTAAGTTTTAATTAGGTTAATCCCACATTGGCAATAATTTTGTGATGAGAATGATATATTAGAAACTAAACTCACCAAAATATTTTCCAATAGGGAAAGAGGCTAGAGGGCAAGAAACCCAAAGTGATGAATTACATTCACCATTCTTACCCCCTACTAACAAATTCTTATGATGGTTTTGTGTTAAAGTGAGCACCCTTAAATTCTAATTATTACCAATAATACATTAGGAAAAATGTCATTTGGGTAATGACTAGTCATGGTATTCATTCACATAATGTCTTAAAATAAACATAAGTCAAAATATGACAAAAATGAATATCTATTTAAAAGTGCTTATGAAATATTTCAAAATACATGATTTAGTTATAATTATATTAATCCCACATTTATAATAACTATGAGACAAGGGTGATATATTATGTACTACACTAACCAAAACATTTGATAACGGGGAAATAAGTTAGAGGTTGAGAAGCCCAAAGTGGTTAATTACGTTCACCATTCCTCTCTCATACTGAATTTTTTTTCCAATGGTTTTGTGCTAGAATAGGTACCCTTGATTTTTTATTATTAACAATAATACATGATAAAAATGATTATTTTATTAGTGAGTGATCATGGAGATCATTTGAGTAATGAGTTAAAACACATGTGAGTAAAAATCTAATTAAAATCTATTTTGGAAAATTTGGACTTAAAATTAAAATACATGATTGCTTTGTAATTATGTTAATATCATATTGATGATAATTGTAAGACAAGGATGATATATTAGGAACTATAATCACCAAAAGAGTTCCCATTGGGGAAAGAGACTGGAGGGTGTGAATCCAAAAGTGGTGAACTACATTCACCATTCCTCGCACCTATTAATAATTTCTTACAACATTTGTGTGTTAATGTGGGTCCCACTGACTTGTGATTATTACTATTAATAGAAGAGGAATATACCATTTGGGTAATGACTGCTCATGGAGGTCATTTGGTCAATTAATTAAAACTCACATGAGTAATAATCCCATAAAAATTAATATCTAAATAAAACTTATTATGTAGGCTTTCAACTCAACAAATAAATACATGATTGAGTTTTAATTAGGTAAATCCCACATTGGTAATAATTATGAGACAACAATTATTTATTTGGTACTACACTCACCAAAATATTTTATAATAAGGAAATATGCTAGAGGGTAAAAATCCTGAAGTGGTGAATTACATTCACCATTCTCCCCATCCTCCCCGCCCCCAATAAAAAAATACTTACGATGGTTGTCTACAAAATTGGATCCCCTTGCCTTATGATTATTAGCACTAATACATGAATAAAAATGTCATTTCGTAGATGAATACTCATGGAGGTTATTTAGGCAATGAATTAATATACGCATGAGTAAAATTACCATAAAAAATATATCTAATTAAATTTATTTTTGGAAGCTTTCAACCTAGCATTAAAATACATGATTGAGATGTAATTAGGTTAATCCTAGCTTGGTAGTAATTATGAGACAAGGGATATTTATTATGCACTACAAGCACCAAAAGTTTTACTAATGGGAAGAGTGGCTAGAGGTTTAAAATCCCAAAGTGTTGAGTTACATTCACCATTCCTCCCCCCTACTAAGAAATGCTTACAATGGTTATGTGCTAAAGTGGGTCCCCTTATCTTGTGATTATTTCCAATAATATATTTGATATTAATTTCATTTTGGTAATGAATAATCATGGAGGTCATTTGGTTAATGACTCAAAAACATGAGTAAAAATAACATAAAATTAATATTTAATTGAATTTAATTGTTTAATCTTTCAACTTAACATTAAAATACATGATTGAGTTTGAATTAGATTAGTTAGACATTGGTAATAATTATGAGACAAGGATGACCTATCAAGCTCTACACTATCCAAAATATTTTCCAATGGGTAAATATGTTAAAGGATGAGAAGCCTAATGTGGTGAATTGAATTCACCATTATTACCCTATTAACAAATGTTAAAGATGGTGGTGTGCTAAAGTGGGTCCTATTGTGACCAACATGCCCCATTAATTTTTTTAAAAAAGAATAGGGACCCTCTATCCTTCAAATTCCTATGTTTGGTCCCTATCAAGACATAAATTAACCTTAAAATGATTTAAAACTCAAGCATACTAAATCCTAAGTCATGTCATTCATGAATTGATTTAAACATTTTGGATTAAAATTGAGGAATTAATTAATTGAAAAATAGTTTGCATTGTAATTCAACTTTTTTATAATAATCAATCTAATCATTATTTTCCAAGTTTATTAGTTTTAGAATTTATAGGTCAATTTCAGATTTATAGGTGTCATTTCATTGGTGAAAACCCATAGACTATTTATGTCTATTCAATATGTCAAGTTCTAAATATCTAAATGCTATCTTAACTAGATGAGATTGTTGCATGCATCACATCTTCATTGTATCTAGAAAAGTAATTAATAACTACAAGTCTTACAAAGTCCCAACTGGTTGAGTACACAAAATTCTTACAAGTGTCACTATTTCATCACATCAGAGGTCTTCAATGAAAATCTAATTTATGACAATTAGTGATGAAGCCATATCACTCTAGTTGTATCAATCTCACTTTATCATAGGATTTGGGGTAAAAATCAATGTTATAAAGACAATTAACCAAATGACCAAGTGAGATCATTGCATGTGTCATCATCTCTCTACATAGAGTTTAATATATAAAATGATATAGTTAAAAGATAAACAACAAGTGACATAGCAACAAACTGACACGTGCCATTATTTATGTATTAAGTTGTCATGCATCAATCATTTATTTCTCCACATGTCCATCTAGAACACAGCCATTTTCCACCTATCATGCCACATGTGATCACCTCACTAATTTGTAAAGTGACATGACCCAAAGTTATAATGACATGTATATACTGAGTGATAAAGGTAAAATAGGCTTATTCTTGAATTAGTCAATTAGGAGAATAGGGAGGCAACAGTTCTAGAATAGGGAATGATTGGCCAAAACATTAAACACAAAGGTTATTTTAGATTTAGATTAGATAACTTTAAATTCTTGGACCTTTTTATGATAACTATGCAACAAATAACAATTTCCAAATATAATTCAAGTAAAACTATGGATATTGTTAATATGAACATGATTTGATCTTCTTAAATCATTAGGATGACTCTAAAGTTTATATAAGGATGAATTTTTTTGAGATTCTTATAAGGATTTATTATATCATCCAATATTATCCTTCCATTACAAGGGATGATGTAATTATGATAGAACAAGAATTTAAGGATGATGCCCCTAAACAAGTTGAATAACCTCAATAAGAGGATGAATAAGAGGTAGATACTGATGAACAACTTTAAAAAAGGGTCCTTAAGAATGTTCCAAATCTAAAAGATGCATGGCAATAATTTCTTGACACAAGGACACCCATGGTTCCAAAAGTTATATTTTCCTTCACTTCATCTACTATAATAGTTCTAACACCTTAGGCTTTAGTGGTTAGTCACTCCCCTCCTCCTCATTCAATACACATAGAAACTACTAGTCCTTTTGTAAATTATGTGAGTATTTATTCTCTTAACATTCATTACTCCCCTAACATCACATGAGAAGAGAAGAGGCCACATCACTACTTAGGTGCATCACTAGGCATCACCTATTTTGATAGAGAATATGAGTATGTAAAATAATATCTATTAATAGATAATCTCGATGACTCTACAAAATAGGGGGACTTAAAATAAAATTATGGGGATGACATATATGGAGAGGTTGTATTTGATATTTCATGAAAGGTACCTCCACATCAAACCTTTGTAAATACAATCCCTAATCTTCCTCGTACTTATAATATAGAGTAAGAGCAAGAAGAAAATGAAATAGATGACCAGGCCCCTATTATGGAAAAAAATGTGGACTAACAAGGTAAAACAATTGAAAATCCTAATGTTACATAATTTACTTCAGTTGTTCCTCTTATAGTGTTGGACCCTCAATGCCATATCATTTTATTCTAAGTTCTTTTTTGAAAGATGGCATGGGAGAGATAGGCATGAAACTAAACCTAGGCACAAAAATAAGCCAAGGCACGGAAGAACTTGGCGTGGAAGAAGCAAGTTATGAAGAACAAGGATGCATGAAACATAGAGGAACCAAGGACATGAGACTCAATAAATTGACATATGACTTTGGCAAGGGTGCATAAGTCAAAAATGATTAAGAAAAAGGTTTACACGAGTATCAAAAGAAAATAATTCAAGCATGGATCTAACACAAGCTTGTGAGAAGATAGGCATATGGCATTATATATATATAGCATATAGAAGGTATATAAGGGTATTTATCCCCATATATAAAGTAATTAAATGTAACAACACACCATGACTCATTTATGTTAATGGTCATTGGTAAGTCAACATTTTCATATTAACATTGTAACTGAATGATCGAGGTAGAATCATGTATAAATACCCCTAGTTTTACTTGGAAGGTTGTTGATGTTGTTGGTTGTTATTGTATAATGGTTAATATAATCTTAATATTTTTTGTGTTCCTAATATGTATCAATACTTTTGTATGGTGACCATTGACATATAATAAAATGGAATACTTATGTTGTTAAAATACATGTAAACTTATTATGGAACTAGTGGCATTACTACTCTTTTTCTTGATTTTGTGCCTATCTATTTACTTGTGATAAATAAATTAAGTATGGAATTATTAAATGGTATGAATTAGATTAACTATGATATATTTAGTTATAACTAAGTTCATTTTCAATCACCTTAGTATGGAAATCCCAATGTATACACCATCACATGATAGAACTGATAGGAATCGATCTTAAGTTGTGCACTTTGGATGAGAACACGAGACCAATTATCATGTAATAAGATAGTGTACTATCTATATGGACATATTATCCTCTTTAAACATATGACCATGAAAATTAATGAAAAAATAAAGGAAAATAACCCAACATTTTGGTTCAGTTGTTAGGACCTAAACTCGGGTCTCTCAAGGGAGACCCAACTATCCTAACCAACTAGACTACAATGGAGCCAAAAATTTTGGTTGTTTTCATTTATTTTACATTACTTTCCCTATTAATTCATGTAAATATGATAATAAATATAAATATATAGTGCTCTCGATTATCACACAAGAAATGGTCTCACACGCTCACCCAAACTG
This sequence comes from Torreya grandis, assembly GCA_037957365.1. Classification (NCBI taxonomy): domain Eukaryota; kingdom Viridiplantae; phylum Streptophyta; class Pinopsida; order Cupressales; family Taxaceae; genus Torreya; species Torreya grandis. The sequence continues at coordinate 2,093,213 of JARHVA010000759.1, read as the reverse complement.
CATGGCTTAAGATTGGTTCCCATCAGTTTTATTACATGATAGTGTTTACATTGTTATTTCCATATTAAGTTGATTGAATAGTAACTTATTTATAACTAAATATATGATATTTAATCCAATTCATACCATGAAATCATTCCATACTTAAGTTGTTTATCACAAGTAAAGAGATAGGTAAAAATCAATAAAAAGAGTAGTAGTACCACTAGTTATATAATAAGTTTTCATGTATTTTAACAGTATAATCATTCCATTTTATTATATTTAAATGGTCATAATAAAAAATTAATGATGCATATCAATAACATGAATAATTTCAATATTACATTTATGATTATAGAACAACAACCAACAACATCAACAACCTTCCAAGTAAAACTGGGGGTGTTTATACATGATTCTACCCTGATCATTCAGTTACAACATAATATGAAAAGAATTACTTGACAATAAACATTACTAAAAATTAGTTATGGCATATTACTACATTGAATTTATATAGATCCAGGTCTAAATTCCCCTATATACCCATTCTATGTTAGACATATGATGTCATGTGCCTATCTTCTCAGTAGATTGATCCGGATGTTGAGATCCTTGAGCATGATCTAAATAAGGGAAAGGGGCATACTGAGGAAGCAACATAATAACACGTAAATAAGGATGATACCCTCTATTTTAGACGATTTCTCTAGCAATAAATCCTTGAATAATAATTGTATATATGGGGGTATTTCCTTGAGGAGGACCCTTCTAATCAAACTTGACATGAGCTCTCATTATATATATATATATATATATATATATATATATATATATATATATATATATATATATATATATATATATATATATATATATATATATATATATATATATGTATTTAATGAGGAACAAAATTTTGATATTTTATTGGCTAGCATAGAATTAGTGCTAGAGGGGGTAGATCTTCTTGAATAATTTTGGGTGGATCCCTGGTAATGTTCACCAGCCCAAGCAAGCCCAACCCTTATTAAGTTGGATCTCACAGTTACATGACAAAAAGATCTATAAGGATATGATGTTAATCATATTTATAAAAAGAATAAATATGTCATTTAATTATTTTAAAATGAATGTGTTTAAATAATAAAGATTGAAAAATAATTAGATGATCTCAAGTACCAATTGAAAGTAATGATGACAGCTTGGGTAAAGACTCTAAAACTATGTAAACAAATTTTACAACAAGCGCTGGTACATGCCAATGGAGTGCACCTTATAGATGAACCTATTAATAATATGGAGACCCTGGTGAATCTTTTTTTTAAAAAATACAAAGACCAGGTCAACACCTAATGTGAGAAAACATAGGCTACAAAGTAGTTTGTAAAATCCATAGAAGTGTGTAAGGGTTGTTTGGACCAAGTGTGTGTCATAGTTCCATAGTAGATAGGGTTTTTGTTAGGTTGGTGTGACCTAAAAAAGTTTTTAAAGATAAGATTCATTCATATGAACACCAATGCTAGCAACTAGATGAGAATGGACTCACAATAGAGGATAGAGTGTAGCATGCTAAGGCATTTCAAGATGTGGAGGCACTTGAAAATTAAAAAAAAAAAACTCTCATCACTAAGATCTTAACACCAAATTTATGTCACTTCAAGGATAGATTTTGATAGAAGCTATAACCCTTAAGGACATCCATAAGTATGATAATACATCACTTGAGGTTATTATAACTAAAGAGGGTGATTTTATGGAGTAACCTGAGGAGACCAAATGGCTAAAAGGTGAAGTTGAATAAATTACCTCCAAGCTACATACCACATTAAACTATTAGGAGAAGGTCAAGTTCCAGGTTGAGTAAATGAGATCCAAGTTTTTGGTATCTGAGTGATATGCGGAGGGTACATAGAGCAAGATAGACTATTGATTTAGTTTGGGATGATGTTGGACCCTAAAATTTTTATCATTTCATTCTAAGTGATTTTTGGCAAGATGTAATGGGAGAGATAGGCATGAAAGTAAAACTGGGTACGTAAGTAAGCCAAGGCATAGAAGACCTTGGCAAAGAAAAAGTAAGTAATGAATAACAAGGATGTAGGAAACATGGAGAAACCATGGATGAAAGACATGGTAAATTTGTATATGAATTGAACAAGGGCATAGAAGGCATAAATGGTTAAAAAAATTGTTTCGTGCAAACATCAAAAGAGCATAAGTCAAGCATGGATATAGTACCATCCTGGAAGAATATAGGCACATGGCATCATATATCTAGCATATATCAAGTATATAGGGGTAGCTAGGCATGTATCTATAAGAATTAAATGTAATTATTTGTCATGACTCATTGTTGTTAATGTTTTTTGGAAAGTCATATTTTTAATATTAATGTTTTAACTAAATGATCGGGGTAGAATCACATATAAATACCCCTATTTTATTTTGAAGGTTGTTATGTAGTGGGTTATTGTTCTATAATGGTAAATGTAGTCTTGAGCTTATTCATGTTCTTGATATGCATTAAGCCTTGTGTATGGTGACCATTGACATATAATAAAATGAAATACTTTTGGTGTTAAAATACATGTAAACTTTTTATAATACTAATGGTACTACTACTCTTTTTTTAAATTTGTGCTTACCTCTTTACTTGTGATAAATAATTTATATGGAATGATTGCATGGTATGAATTAAATTAACTATGATATATTTAGTAATAATTAAATGCCTATTTAATCACCTTAGTAGGGAAATCCAAATATATACACCATTTCATGATAAAACTTGCGATAACTTGTCTTAAGCCATATGCTTCGAGTGAGCATGCAAGATCATTTCTTAGATGATAAGCCAATGTGATAACTAGTTAGACTTCTTATCATATTTGCACATATGACCAGGGAAATTAATGTCAAACTGAATGAAAATAACCCAACATATGGTTACTTTAGTGACTACTTCATAGGAATTGGGACAAGTCACTTCTTTGCCTAATTGTCATGTTATTCTAACCACTTTAGTTATCTATCCTATTATTACAACCTAAATTGATTCAGTTAATGTTGTTTCCACTAGTGGTTATACTATATTTTTGGATTCTTTTATTTATGATACTACTAATTCTACCATTAACACCATGACTATTAAATATACAATAATTGTACCATTTTTGGAAATACTAACATATGTTGCCATTAGATAACCTATTTATTCTAAAACTAACATAGTCACTATGGTGACTAGCTCACATTTTGAGTATTTAGTATCCCAATAAATTTTTGGAAATACTAACATATGTTGCCATTAGATAACCTATTTATTCTAAAACTAACATAGTCACTATGGTGACTAGCTCACATTTTGAGTATTTAGTATCCCAATAAATTTTTGACACATGTCACTTACATGAACACATTTTTACTCACTTAGGGTTTTATTTAACACAAACCCTTCAAAATAACTCATTAGTATTATTAGTCTAAGAGTCTCATGACCTCACTAAGTATATCATTTTGAATCATCTTAGACTAAGATTTTAAAGGAGAAAATGGTAATTATATTGTTCTTTGCATTTCCTCTCCAGATCTCCTAGTTCATCCCCTAAACTTGACCCTTCAACTCTTATTCCACCTCCATTAATCCCTTCATCTCCTACCATTTCATCCTCTGACCAAATCTCCTCTCTAGACATATTGGTGATAACCCCATGGATTAAACAAATATTTAATAAATAATTGATTAGATAGGAATTGTTTATCACTAATGAGTAAATATTAAATATCAATTTTGATCAAGCCTCTAATAAACTAAATAAAGTGAGAGTAAGAACACTAAATATGGGTGTAAAATATATAAAATTCGTAAGAAAGGAAGAACTCTTATCACTAACCAAGAAGAGAAAGACTCTTATTGGAGAGGAGGATGAATTCATGGAAGACCTCATTTCCATGGTATATTCTATATGGGGAGCCTTTAATAAAATATTTCAAGTGCTAAAATAAGCTAATATGAGACTGGAGGCACATGGTAGAATTGAAGTCGTAGATGACATTCAAGAAAAATTACAAATTTTTATTTGTTTCATATACAATCTTATGTGTTTCGTTCCTAGAGCTTGAGTATAATCAAAACCTTAATGGACCCATGTAGTGAGTTTTGGTGAACCATTGAAAAATTTAGACATGAAATCATACTTTATTTCCAAGACAGTGAGGGAAAAATCATACCCTCAATGATCTTACTACCAATTAAATATATAACCTTGGCTCAAATTTATGTTAGTAATGAAAGAGATGATTTGAATGAATGACATAGTTAAATAAAATAATTGGTTAATCATTTGACTAACTAGAAGCAAAAATAAGATGAACTAATTGGAGAAATTTATATGCCCTCCATATATACACCCCAAAGACAAGTGATCAATATAATGTTCTTGGATACTTTGATCTAGTCCTCAGTAGACATGTTCAAAATAAAGGTGTAAAATACATTCTATGGGATAAATTATTATTTTATAAAGTTCATAGCATTTGAAAAAGAGAGGGTGGACCAAGCACAAGCGTTGGATGCATCTTTCAACATTTCATTGAAATCACATATTAAATAGATGTGTAAGATCCATATTTTTTTAAAAATCCCATCATCAATTTTCATTAAATAGAATCAAATTTCATAGAATGCACATCTACATACAAGAAGAGGATGTATCAAGAATATTTGTTTGCCTAGGCAAGGGCTTCATCATTGTAGTCCCAACTATCAACATCTTCTTTTTAGACATACCCTTATCTCCTTCTATTTATTTATTTTATTATATCAACCTTAGTTTAGGTTCATTGATCCACCATAAGTTAAATTTTATATTGAGTGTTAGACATATGTCTTATTTGAACCATCTGAGGTAAATAACCACTTCTCTCACTACTATTCCACTACATGGTTACTTATAAAATTGAGACTTTCAACTTGTTCCTTAGAGTGAATTTTGATTGATCTTATAACATTAGAGAATTTCCTATAAAAGTATTTGGTGTACTTAGAATCCATATCAACAAGTTTTATCTAGCACTAAAATGAGAGATTGAGCATCCACTCTCTAAGATTCACTTGTGTTGCACTAGATTTATGAGAGAAGTTAACAAGTTCCAATTTTTATTTTGGTTTGCTATTACTATCACCTTTATAGGTTCATCAAAGACCTAGATCAGATAGAGGTATCCCTAGGAGAGATGTAACTCAACCAAATTCACCAGCCCAAGGCAACAAACCTCAAATTTTCACTATGGTAGGGTTATTTGGTTCTTCCATCACGATATCTATTATCATTCATGACATTCCAAGTAATCCTTAAAAGTGTTATCCTTCTTTATCTCCTTCTAGGGGTTGAACTATAGAGGAAAATATAAAATCCTTTAAGAATTTTCTAGGATTCTTGAATGTAGTTCATGAGGACATTTCATGTAGATTATTCCTTTTCACCTTAAAAGATATTACCTATGACTTATTCTTTAACCTTATAGAGAATTTAATAACATCATGGTGTCAATGTTATAATACATTTATTTCATACTTTGGGTAGGCTACCAACCCTAGTGTAGTATATCAAAATTTTGATAGTATGAAAATGGAACCCAATGAACTAATAAGATCTTTCAATGGAATATTCCAAACTATGTATAGTCGTATAGATGTTATGTATAGACCTATTGTTATATTATCTCTAGAAATGTACAAAAATACCTTAGATTCAATGACTACAATGTTCTTGTTTAGGCACCAAAATATTAATACATTACTTGATGCTTATGACGAGGCGATCAAACCATCAATTGAATCATCAATTTAAAAAAATTTCTATCACCAACATCAATCCAAATTTCCTAGATTTTTATCCCATTCTAAGGCCCAATCACAATGTCATGACCAATAATCAAAACTAGGTCATTACCTAGTTAGCTTTAACTCATGTTACACCTAAAAAAACCTCAAAATTCTGAGAAATCCTATATTTGGGCCTAAAAAACATGATTATAATAAATCCTTGGTTATAGTTAACACTTCTACCACACATGAAATAGATTTTAATTGCAAAAAAATAAAGTTAGATGTGATTCAATGTATGGTGAAAAAACTTGAAAATGAATTTATTGGTATGTATAAATTCTTAGTGAACACAAAGGTGAAAAAAACCAATAAAAATTTCACATTTTAAAGGTATAAACCATTTAACAGGTCAAACAATAATCGAGATCCCTTGCCCAACAAACTCCCTAAGGTAAACATATGTGAGATAGTTTTATTCAACTGGTGTAGAGTCCATATTACTGCAAAACATGGTGAATTAGATTGTATTTAATTTTTTAATACCTTTGATATCTTTTAGAAGGATATGGATGGGTATTATATTATATCTAATCATTTGGATTCATCCATGTCTATTGGAGCGAACCCTTCGATTACTACAATGGTATTTGAGACATATGACTTCCTATTCCTATTTGAGGATGAGAATGAACCAAAAGATAAAATGAATGAGATTCATGATTTTCAGTAGTTTAAAAGGAAGAATTACAAAATGAGAAATAAGAATAAATAGGTTACTACCACCTTTACACCTCTAAATAACAATACAATCATTCCTCCGGATCTAAAAGCCAATAAAAATCCACCTCCCCCAAAAGGAAATGATTAGTATAAACCTATTTATACATATATAAAAATTGGGTATATGATATTAGAGGATATGAATAAAATCAAATAAAACATTACCCTCCATGAGTTGGCTCAAATTACAGATCAAAGAGAATTATTTTTTGAAGCCTTAATTAGTAAATCATCTACTGAAAAGTCTAAGGCTACACACCAATATAGTGGTCTATAAAAAAAAACTTGAAGTACCACCTTTCCTACTAACTTTCATAATATTTGGGAAAACATGCATAATGTTTTATTATATTCAATATCTTTAGCCAATGTGATTCTTAAAAGTATCTACAAAAAATTAGGTTTTACCCTAGACTAGTTCTAAAGAGTAGTCTTATAATTAGGCAAGACTTATTTCCTAATGGTTGGATGACTATAAAATGTACACATGCATCTTTATTCTAAGCCACATGTTCAATAATACATTGACATCATTACATCATTGCAATTTACATTGTTAAGGCTTATAGTATGCTCCTGAGACATGATTGGTCAAAAACATTAATGGATATATGCAAATAACTTTTTCACACATGTGGTTTCCTTAAAATAGAGTAGCTAATTAGATTAGGGTTGATAGATAACATGTTGATGTGAATTTTATGCACACTAATTAGTCTTATGAGGTATCCTCTAAAAATTTATGATCGATGAAGAAAGATTCAATCTAAGCCATGAGTTGCAAGGTATTAGGTTTTCTAAATAAATTATTGGTAGAATATCAGTGAGTAAAGTAGTTGTTTACTTTGGATTGTTCAGGTATGATACAAATATTTATATAATTGATATGTTTTTATTGATGATGGATCTAACCTAAGGTGGGTCTAATAAAAACAAACTAAGAAAAGAAAGAAGGTAGGGAAAAATAGAAGCTTTGTAGATCAACTAAGATGAAACCTTTCTAATCTAGATCTTTCACTAAAGGATGGACAAGAAATAAAGAATGAATTTTTGTTGAAAGATAATGTGACTAAAAAAAAATCAAACACACTTAAGTGTCTAAGGGAACAATAATACAGTGAAATTTAGCATATATAAGCAAAGGTTGTTTTGATTCTGAGATTACAATTGCACATCTACAAAGGGAGATTATGATTATTACACAAAAGCATTCAAATTGGAAAAAACAAAATATTAATAAATATATTAGAATAATACACATGGAAAAACCAAACTACTAAGATACAAGTTTGATATCACTTCTTATAATATTCATAAGTTTGGAGAAGAACAAGATTTGCACATCGAGACTAGTTGTAGAACAATCCTCAAATTTTATTATTAATATTAATAGCCAAAATTCTCATCCTTTTGGATTGGGAGGATAAAAATCTATAATATTTGGTAAGGGATGCCTCATCCTCTAAGTGAATTCTAAATTTACATCTCCAACAATAGAAATGTGTGTCAAAATCATGCACAACACGCATGTAAACAAGTGTATACATAAATAATATTCCTTGACCAAAATATAATACATATATAGCAAATGTTTTTAGAACAATCAGTCCTAAATTAATTTGATCATGTGAATACATATACATACTTAAGTTTTTGATGGTGTGGCACTACTAGAAGATCAAAATGTTTGCATGAGAGTTGTAGAGATAGAAGTTATTTTATCCCTTTGAGGAATCAAAATTGGCATTGTTAGAGTATGCATCACTACATATCCATAAAATTGGGGGACTTGTGATGACATGGAAGCACTTGTAGTTGACTATGTTATTGTTATTGACCATGATGCTCCCTTTGTGGATTTGAGATTATCAAATAATATGTGTAAAATTTAAATTTTTTTATTGATGATATCTAAATTGAGCATAAAAGGCTTAAATAATTTGATGGCTATAATCATCAATCATATATGCTCTAATTTCAAGATCTTATATTTTGATTTAAGGGCTTCAACCTTGGTCACTCTATCTTTATAAAATTTTATCACCTACATCACTTCATCATTGGTTTTATAGATGGTCCCTTCAACTTCTTTCTTAAAACTATTTGTAGTTGTTTTAAGAAGTGTTTAAAAATTAGGCTTGTTTACTAGTTTCCTAGCAGATGGTATCACATATGTGACCCTCCTATCCTTTAGGATATCTAAGGCCTTAGTCTCTTTACTTAAAAAAATTCACTATCAAACCTTTCATCTATGTGTGCCATTTAAAGGAACCATCCATTTTATAAATTACATAACTTCAAGACCATGTAGTATCTTGGGCAGACATTAGGTTTAGATGATTGAATGCACCATTTATTACATAATAGACCATAAAGCTAAGTCTACTTTTTAATTATTTTAATTGGTTTATTAATTTTATCACCTTCATCCTCTCAGGATGACTCTCACTCACAAAGATGCGAATATTATTCAAATGTTATACATCCTTGTGGATTCACTTTAGACATTGTCCACAATTTCTCAGGGGTCATGGATGATTTATATCTATAGTAGCTTCTGTTGTGATTCCTCTTTACTCTTATACATATCCTTTATGGCATCTCCTTTTTAATCCACAAAACAAAAAAAATCTTATGTATAATCTCGAGGATCATTTGGATTTATTTAAGGCTTTTTGACCAAGGAAAGTAAGTTTTCCATTTGTTCTAACTCTATTTCATCCCTTGTACTTATGTTCACTAATTTATTATTTCTCATTATTTGACTTTTTCCACTCTATTTATAAAAATAGGTGGGTGGAGACTCTAGGTAGCTCTGGGATGACCAAATTTTGTCTCCAATCTCCCTGGCCTTGTATCTCTTTAACCCATTGGGGTACAATAAGTTCCCTTTCTTCAAGTTAGTGAAGTAATCATTGGACGTGGATTTATTATCGTAAATTTCATTGAATAAATTATTTTAATGGTGAATTGGAGGGGTGGCTTAATAATAATTTTCCAACCTAATGGTTCTCTCTAAGGGGTGATCTCAGCCATATACTTTGTTAGGCCCAAGGTTTTCAAAATTCTCATTGTGTTCAATTATATGGGTTTAAATTATGTCAATGGTATCTGTAATTGAAATAAGGATTTTGGGGGGACTCGTGGCACTTGAGGATCAAAAATAGAAACTAAAATAATTATCAAAATAGATTATCATCTTAGGAATCATTATTTGGACTAATTTGGAAAGAATAGAAGAGTCAATAGAACTAGAAAATGGTGGTATAGGAATAACAGTTGGAAAATTCATAGCTTAATTATCTACAATATTAATGGAATAAGAAATATAAAAACTACCTTATTAATATTTTCCCATTCTTCCTCAGTTAGAGTCTATTGGTCTACTTCTCTAAGTAGATTTTCTTCTTCATGTAAGCTTCCTAGGTTTATGGATTTGGCTTTTTCTAGCTTTGCCTCTTCATCTATTTCATCTTGGAATATTTCTTCACTTAAACTATGTTTTGGTCCCTCCATTATTTATGAATTTTATCCCTATTCATATTTAGGATAGTCAACTAGTGATATTACTTGTCTATGATCTTCTTCCTCTACTTCTTCATGAAGGGATCCTCTTGGAGTAACAATACCAAAAGGCCATCTTTCCTCTAGTTTTTAAATTTTATAGGAGGATAGAAGAACTTTGGATTGATCCTGGTGAGTAATTATAGGGTAATGGGAGGTGAAATGTAAGATTAAACAAATAAATGAGTCATATTAGTATGAACTACTATAGTTAGTGATGATGAAGGGATGGGTAGTGGAGGCAAAGGTGGATGGAGAGGAGAGTAGTATGATAGGGAATTCTTTATGAGATGTATATTTACTTGTGGTGATGGATGTAGATGAACATACTTCATATTATTGAGTGGAATGAGGAGGATATGGATGATATGAGAAGGAAAGTTACATAAACTCAAGGAGACTTACCTGTGTAACTATAGTAAGTAGAGGGAAAGGTGCCCAAGATAATGTGATTTATTTATTCATCTAGAGGAGGTGTTGTCTTCTCAAATTTAGTGGTCATGCCTATGGTAGTAAAAATTGGATGGGTGGAGTCTATATGAGGATTAGAGATACCTCTAAGAATTTCCTTCCTAATCTAGAGGTTTTCCTACCTTTGACTATTGGGATCTAATTCTAATAGATCGGTATCTTATTCTATGGGAGAGGGAGGTTGGTCTTATTATATTAGGTCATGTGGCTATGCTAGAGGCCACTAATGACTCTAGGATCTATTTTACTTATTTACCATCTCATTTTCCTATTATTTGGTAATCTTTGGGTCATATTGGATGGCCTGGGTAATGATCATTGGCATTTGTTTATCTATCATGCAGGTCCAACCTTTAGAATCATTTGATACATTCAAAAATATAGCATCATGTTCATATTATTGGTGATCATATCTAATGGTAACCCCATTTTTCTCCTTAAGGATTTGAAGATAGTTTATAACTTTTCCCTTGGTGTACCATTATCTTAATTGGGCCACCTTCAAATTATAATGGGATTTGACCTTCCCCACTTAGTTGAGGTGTGCCCTCACTAAAAAATAAATTTTATTGATTCTTAGGTGGGTCTTATTGTAATAATCCTAGTGTTTGAGGCCAAGGTCATCATCTATATTGTTACATAATTGGTGTGCAATTTATTATTTTACCACTTTTTCTAGGATTTGGTGTAGTAAAAACAAATGAGTTTTTCTTGTTCCCTCAATTATGATTATAGTAAAGTCTAGATAGTATTAATAATCTCCCATTTTGGAGATGCTCCTCTTCAAATTATTAGATTGCTTGGGCATATAATTTCCATGAATATCTTGATAGACTTGAGGATAAACTTCCTCATAGATTCTGGTAATCTCATTTCTAAATCTATAATAAAACATAAAAGAATAGTCGTCACAAATTCTATTAACCAATAACTCAGTGGATGAATCCCATAGTTCTCCATGAGTTTTGTGGACTATCCCAATGACTGTATCTAATAGGTGGGACATCATGTCAAAATTTTCCTCAACCAAACTTTGTTCATTTATAGGCATCTATGTATTAATCTAACACTGATAACTTCCCCTAGGGCCATAATTTTGTTTGAAGTTAAGAGAATGTCCAACTAGGGAACCCATTCCACCTGTACATAATTAAGACTAGAAAATCCATAAAATATATTCATAAGGTCCATGGCTATCATAATACCAATCCTAAACTTGATTATAACATTAGAATAAATTCCCCACCCTTAAAATTTAATCTCTAAACTTTCACTACCCATTATTTTAATTTTCCATCTATAGTGTTATCTTCCATCCATACATTAGTCGACACTTAATTATATGCAAATTTAGGTCTTGAAAACCTAATGTACCTCTCAAATTATTGACCTGAGATATATGCAATTACCTTCTTTTGTCTCCTAAGATACAAACAATCCCTAGTGCAAGAGTCATTAAAGAAAAAATCATGAAGTAAGTTTATGCAAGGCATTACCTATGGTTTTGCATCCACATTATGGAGTCCCATGTTCTTAATCAGCAATAGATAATCAATGTAATGATTCTACTCCTAGTATAGTTGCTCCTATGAGGAGTATTGTGTTATGGACTCCACTACATTCAATATAGCTGAATAGTAGGGTAACTTGAAGTCTAGGGTACTTTAATTGAATGTAGTATCTATGTATTGAATGCTCTCTAAAATGGAGTATGAAGAAGTGGCCTGACCATGAGATGGTATTGAAGACACCATTTCATCAATATGGGATTGTTTATTTCCTTAGCAAACTATTTGAATGTTTTTTATAGATTTAATAGAAAAAATTAGGGAATTATGGTTGTTTTGAGAGCTCAAAATGACAACGTTGAATTTATAGATTAATACCAAAGTGACCTATTTTTGTTCAAATTTCACATATATTATAAAATCATTCACCTTGAATGCATTATATATAGACATCAATGTGAATAATGGATTTTGATTTTGTTCTAGTTTGGATTTGAATTTGTCGGTCAATTTTGGTAGGATTTTCACTTGTTGTATGACAACTTTTCATCAACTTTATGTGTCTAGTCACCTCTTTAAGATGGGTGCCACTATATCACTTACTTGCCCTTGTTTAGTTTTTAAAATCATTTATGTGTACTATGTCCATGTATCTACTTGATCATGACACTTGTATTTATCTCATTTACTTAGGGTATTGAGACTTTTGATCTTGCTTTATATGCCCTAAGGTTGTGAGTTGATGTGATTGAGCCATGTGGAACACTCTTAGGGTTTGGAGGAATGGAGACTTAGATATTTGAACTTTGAACTGTGTAATCCTCTAAGAGGGATCCTAGCGGATGAGGTGTTGATACATGGCATGATCTTGGTGACTTAGAGACTTAGATGTATGGAGTTGTGGTGCCATTAACTTGGTAGTTCTCTTGAACTACTCCGAGTGAATGAGAATGTGCCAATTGTCAATATCTCAGATCTCAAAGATTGTTTAACACTTAAGATTTACTTCAAACTTTCTAATTTTGGGTTCATGAGATTACACCACATGGTAGGATCTTGGGGTTCTAAGAACTCA